>CM033439.1:44242500-45560000 GCA_019425775.1 Rafetus swinhoei | reverse complement strand
TGTGTGGCCAGTCACGGAATTGATGTAATTGGGAGAAGAATGGGCGGAGCTACAAATCCAAGCCTATGGATACAATTTCCAAAATTATTCATCTGTCCCATTTCCATCACTGGGCAAAATTAGATGATCACACTGGTAAATAAGAAAGTACAGCTGGTTGAAAGATTGTTATGGAACACTTCTCCATTGAAAAATGCAGTTTTGTTGAAATTAAAATCTTTCATGGGCATTTGTCTATTTCAGTGATATTTTTTGTTGGAAAATGGTTGGCTCATTTCATTTTGACGTTGACAGTGTTTCATTTATACTACATTAAAATATTCACTTTAACCAACTATTTTTTTAATATGTACCATTATAGTAAATATTTAAGGTGATATAGAAGTTGAAATGAAACAACACCATTGAAATAAAACATTGCTACTCTCAAAATAACACATTTTGAGTGTCTCAAATCATGTTGTTTGTTTTTTGAATAATTTTTTTAACATTTTTCTTTTTCATTCTGATTTAGAATATTTTTGTGTGTGAAATGTTGAATTTTCTCATCAAAATGGAAAGTCCAGTCCCCCTCTAGCTTTAAACCTCCCACCTACATTTAGTCTATTTTTATTAATTATAACAAGAACGACTTCATAGTGTTCTCATCCATAATAAAATTGACTGTTGTGGTTTAAAGGGAAAGGGGATTCACAATGGAAAACTGAAGACCAGTAGTATTGAAATTTCTAAGCTAATACATACAGTTTATATAGCATAGTAAATAATTAAAGACAAATATAACACTGCAAAATCAGCTTGAATAATCTATGAATTTTATTTTGGACTTATTGCTAAGATTTGTAGGCTGTAAACCTCCATTTCTAGTTCGTGTTAGCGTTTTAAATCTAAGTAGTGTATTCATTGGTTCTCAATTGCCACAATAGTTATTTCCTTTGAGGAAAAAATTTCTGACAAGAATTACCTTTCCCAAATCCACTCTAGACCTCACGGACTAGTTATGCTTTTTGATTCTCTCATTAAACCAGCTTAATAGTTGAATCTCCCCTTTGAATATTTCACACCCAGGCTCTGCCATGTGATCTGTGTACACGGGCTCTTATGTACACACAAAATGCCACTGAATCACTGGGAGTCTGTGCAGGCACAGGGATCTGTCTAGCCAGATCTGATTGCAGGAACAGGGCACTGGGATGTTTGATTTATAGGCCTATTTCTTTCAGCCTCATTTCTGTACCCTTCTTTTATAAAAAGTAGGATTGTTTTCCAAACCCCGCCCGCTTCCCCCAGTATTTCCACAAGAAAAGACTCTGTAGAAATAACTTTGAACACTTTAACAATTTTATCTCTGATAGCATGCATCACACATTGATTTAACCCATGATGACTTGATGCTTTTTCTGTCCTTTTTTTGGCCAAATAAAGGTGTCCCACTGTTACACTCAGCTCACTCTCTTCAGTGTTTCTATTCCTTAATAACCACAAACACATTCTCTATCTACAGTGATGTTTTAAAGGAAATCCCCTTTCTGAAATATCTGTTTGAATAAAATAATTTTCTCCATTTTTTGATAACCAAAAATGTATTACTGAACACTAGCCCTAGTAGCTCTCCAGTTTTTTTTTTCTTTACACCTCTAATAAACTCTGTGTGAATATCTTGATTTTAAATTGGCCTTTATACTAGACTGAGAGCAGCATAAATGTAGTTACCATAACACGCAAAACACCGGACAACATCTTTTGTAGGTAAGTGCAATACTCTTCAATAGACAGTGAAACTGTATGCTGACACAATATGCAAAAATCAGAGATTATGCATCAATCTAAAATGTAGTCTCCTTTTTACATATTATTTGGGGAGCATAGGGTATGGCATGGTTCAAACACTGAAGAAGGATATCTCCTGACCCAAGGAGTTCACAATCTAAGGACAGATGTCAGTAGAAGGGGAATAACAATAGCTAACCTACATACAACTGAGCAAGATTCATGGTATGCAGCAAGGCAGAAGTGCAGGTTGCCATTTCAGATTTTTTTGGGTGTATGTGTGTGACCTGTGCATGTTGTGATGTGGGCTGGGGGGAGAGAGAGTGAAATCACGGGAGGGGAGGCGTGTACTGAGGACAGAGGCTTCAGCAGTGTTACTGAGCATCCTCAGTACACACCAAGCACCAAAAGGGGAGAGGGAAAACCAACCCCATCTGCCCTTCCCCCTCATGCATCATCTCTATTCAGGGGCTACTAAGGTACTGGAAATTTATTTTATTTTTATTTTTATTTTTTTTGCCGCTAACTTAGCAGTTAGCTGACAGGAGCACTGTGTCTAATTCCTGTATAAAAGAGAGGAAATTAAATAAATATTAGACCCACTTAGCTCTAACACTAACATATTCTGACATCATGTGGCAAGTCACTTAAGGGACACTGGTTAGCCTTAACATTGTAATGTATATTCTTACTTTGTTACTAACTCTGTGGAGAGAAAGACAGACCTCATCAGGACTCCTAGGCTCTATCTCATCTCTGGAAGGGGAGTAGGGTCTAGTGGGTTACAGCAAGGGACAGATACATTTCAGCTCTATATAAGAAAATCAGAATGGCCATACTGGGCCAGACCTAAGGTCCTTCTAGCCCAGTATCCTGTCTGCCGACAGTGGCCAATACCAGGTGCTTCAGAAGGAATAAACAAGAGGTAATCATCAGGATCCATCCCCTGGCATCCATTCCCAGCTTCTGGCAAACAGAAGCTAGGGCCACCATCACTGCCCATTCTGGCTAGTAGCCATTGAGGGACCTATTCTCCAGTAAGAACTTATTTTGTTCTTATTGGAACCCTGTTATAGTTTGGACTTTTCCACCATTGCCTGGCAAAGACTTTCCGCAAATTGATTGTGAAAAAATTATTTTGTTTTAAATCTGCTGTCTATAAAGTTAATTGGGTCAGCTTCTTGTGTTATGTTAGTGAAGGAATAAATAACATTTCCTTATTCTACTTTTTCACACCATTCATGATTTTCTAAACCTCTACCATATCCCCCCACCTTTGAATCATTTCTTTTCCAAACTGAAAAGTCCAAGGCTTGTTAATCTGTCCTCATATGCAAGTTGTTCCTTACCCCAATCATTTCTGTTGCCATTTCTATACCTTTTTCCAAATCCAATATATCTTTTATATATGGTTTGACCAGATCTGCATACAGTGTTTGCCCACATCTTGAATAATTACTTTATATAGCGACAATATGGTATTTTGTCTTATCTATTTCTTTCTTAATGATTCCCACTATTCTGTTAGCTTTTTAGTTTTTAGACTGCCACTGCACATTGAACAGATGTTTTCAAGGAACTATCCACAATGATTCCAAGATCTCTTTCTTTAGTGGTAACAGCTATTTTGTATCTATAGTTAGGATTATATTTTTCCAGTGCATTACTTTGCACTTATCAACACTAAATTCCATCTGCCTTTGTGATGCTCAATCATCTATTTTTCTGAAATCCCGTTGTAACTCTTTGCAGTCAGCTTTGGATAAGTTCCTGTTTACCCCTTTTTCAAGAACATTTATGAGAAGTTTAACAGCAGTGATCCAAATGCAGATCCCTGTAGCACAACACTCATTCCTTCTCTTTTTCCTGCTGTCTCTTAAATGGAGTACTCGGCAATGTTTTCATGATGATCTAATGATCCTTCAATTTCTTGAATGCCCAGCCTTTTGTTATTCTTAATCACCTCGTCTCCCTCTGTTTATTACAAACTTCCTGCTCCAAAGGCAAAGCTATAACCAGCTCAAACTCTGTTGCATTTAAGAACTGCCTCTGGAGTCAGGGCATGCAGCTTTAAGCAGACCTCAAGTATAAAAGGGAAGGTCCTTTTGTGGATTAATAACTGGTTAAAAGACAGAAAACAAAGGGTAGAGATAAATGGTAAGTTTTCCAAGTGGAAAGAGGTAACTAGTGGGGTCCCCCAAGGGTCTGTGCTGGGACCAATCCTATTCAACATTTATTTATAAATGATCTAAAGAAAGGGGTAAACAGTGAGGTGGCAAAATTTGCAGATGATACCAAACTGCTCAAGATAGTTAAGACCAAAGCAAACTGTGAAGAGCTTCAAAAAGATCTCACCAAACTAACTGATTGGGCAACAAAATGGCAAATGACATTTAATATTGATAAATGTAAAGTAATGCACATTGGAAAAAATAATCCCAACTTTATATACAATATGATGGGGACTAATATGGCTACAACTACTCAAGAAAGAGATCTTGGAATCATTGTTGTGGATAGTTCTCTGAAAACATCTACTCAGTGTGCAGCGGCAGTTAAAAAAAAAAATGCAAATAGAATGTTAGGAATCTTTAAAAAAGGGATAGAGGATATTTTATTGCCTCTATATAAAACCATGGTATGCCCACATCTTGAATACTGTGTACAGATGTGGTTGCCTCATCTCAAAAAAGATAGTGGCTTTGGAAAAGGTTCAGAAAAGGGCAACAAAAATGATTAGGGGTTTGGAATGGGTCCCACATGAAAAGAGATTTAAAAGTCTTGGACTTTTCAGCTTAGAAATGAGGAGACTTAAGGGGGATATGATAGAGGTCTATAAAATCATGACTGGTATGGAAAAAGTGAATAAGGAAAAGTTATTTACTTATTCCCACAATATAAGAACTAGGGGTCACCAAATGAAATTACTAGGCAGCAGGTTTAAAACAAACAAAAGGGAGTTTTTGTTCACTCAGCACACAGTCAACCTGTGAAACTCCTTGCCAGAGGATGCAGTGAAGGCTAGAATTTTAACAGAGTTCAAAAATAGCTAGTTAGACTCATGGAGGTTAGGTCCATCAATGGCTGTTAGCCAGGATGGGTAGGAATAGTATCCCTAACTTCTGTTTCTCTGGAGGTGGGTGACACGGGAGGAGTCACATGAGGATTACCTCTTGTGATCCCTCCCTCTGGGGCATCTGGTATTAGCCACTGTCGGCAGACAGGATACTGGGCTAGATGGACCTTTAGTCTGACCCAGTATGGCTGTTCTTATGAAATCAAGGGGGTTCAAACTCAGGAGGGGAAGGATACTGCCCCCCAGCCTCCCATAAACGATGCCCTTAAAGACATGGGCCTATAAGGATTTACATGGAGATAGGATCTTTCTCCATGAATTCAGGCAGCTCCTGTATATTTTATCTAGGGGAACTACATGAAAGAAGCAGAGTAGTTGGTAGTCATTGCTGAAAAGAGGTTTACTTTTAGGTCTGACTAGGGATGCATTTGGATCCAAGCCCTGGAAGCTAATGCTTTGGTGAAGCATGAATCCATATCCAAAATGTGATTCTTGGACCCATGTCTAGGTCTACCATAGAGTGGATTCATGCTCACACAAGATCTAACACGTATGTCTGGGGCTATGGATCTTGTGGTGCTACAGGTTGTGCATTGGATAAGGTCTTCCCCAGGCCAAACAAACAATTGGAGAGAAATGAGAAGCTGGAAAGGTGCAGAGACTCCCTGGGTTCCAGCATTTGAGGACACCTTTGTTCCCTCCACCCCTTCCCAGCTGGGCCATGTGCTCTGACCCTGTTACTGTGGGTCTGGGCCAAGACCTCTTTGGCTGTTTGGTACTTTTTATTATTAGGCCTGTATCTGCTTTCATGCAATTTATTATGATGGTAGCTGCTAGACTGCTTTTAGCATGTTGCTCATATAACTTAGGTTCTCTAGAGCACTGATATAGATAAATTATCACATTAAGTTCACCTACAGCAACCTTTATATAACTATGGAAAGCAAATAATATATCATGGATAACACCTTAGACTATCACTGCTTTTTTCTTGGCAATATGTACATATATAATGATATATCATGCTGTGTGCACCATTTAAACACTCAATGTTTGCCATTCCATAGTGACTAATCAGTATTGAATACAGAGTGATGCAATAGGGTTATTGCAAGTATGTGGGATATTGAATGTTCAGTTGTTAATAGATTTCCTCTATAGGATAGGCAAGTAGAAGTTGATAATACAGCTTCTGAATAAATTAGTGCTTTGCTTGAGAGTTCTGAGGATGGTACATTCCTGAAACTTTTTTGTATCGTGAGTTACAGGGAGCGCATCAGCTTGAAATGTGGTAATTTAAAAAAAAATTAAGTACAGGACACCCTTGTGATTTGCAGAATGTATTCATGGGTCTCTCCATAGCACCTCATTGCTTGGCCTGGGGTGATGAAGCATCAGAGTGGTGGTGGTGGTGGAGCCTGTTGCTGGATGGCAGCAGCGGTCAGCCCCCCGTCCCTCCCACACACAGCTCCTGGGCCCTGCAGTGAGTTTCCCATGGCCCCCAGCTGCTGCTGTGAGTTCAGGAGCCTCAAGGAGCTCACCATGGCAGTCAGGAGCTGCTGCACCTAGTATTTGCATATTTTCCCATTCGCAGTGGTACCAGGAATGCATCCACCAGAATGGCAAGGGTTTACTTTAGCTTCCAAACTCAAACCTACCCCAGAGTCTTCATGTCAATTTCTCACGTGACAATGATATTCTATGTTTTACATGTTTTCCCCCCTTCTTGTTGCTGTGTGGAAGAACCACACAATCAAGAAAGGAAAACTGAATGACTACCAGTGAAACAGATTATACATGAAGTGTGTCCAAATACAAAGTAAGCAAGCTGAAAAAAATGAAACAATAGTTTTTCTTAGGCAGAAGTGGCAGGGCTGGAGCTAGGCAGCTCTCAGTGTCACCTGGAGAGTGCTGTGCCTGACCCAGGTAGCCTTCAATGCTCAATTTAAAGGGCCCGGAGCTCTGGCTGCCACTGCTGCTACAGTGGCAGTGGCCAGGAGCTCCAGGCCCTTTTATGTTGCTGGGCCTTTCCCACTTCCCCCTCCCTCCATCAGTGGGCCTGTGAAGGGACATACTCAAACTAGCTCTGATCGAGTTATGCCCTAGAATTAGAGGGTAGTGGTGGCAGTGTGAGCAGTGGGAGGGGGCTAGGTACGCTGAGTATGAGCATAAGGACGGCTATATTGGGTCTGACCAAAGGTCCATACAGGTAGTATCCTGTCTTCTGACAGTGGCCAATGCCAGGTATCCAAGAGGAATGAACAGAACAGGGAATCATCAAATGACTCATCTCCTGTCATTCACTCCCAGCTTCAAGGAAATCAGTTGCTAGGGGTGACATCCCTGCTTGCCCTGACTAATAGCTACTGATGGACCTATCCTCCATGAATTTATGTAATTCTTTTTTGAGCCCTGTTATGGTTGTAATTTCACAAGATCCCCTGGTAACAAGTTCCACAGATTGACTGTGCATTTTGTGAAGTACTTCTTAAATTTGTATTAAACCAGTTGTCTTTTCAGTTCATTGGGTAGCCCCTAATTCTTGTATTATTCACTTTCTCTATATCATTCATGATTTTGTAGACCTCAATCATCCCCCTCCCACCTTTAGGCATCATATGGAAGTTGTTCCACACCTATAATCCTTTTTGTTACCCTTCTCTGCAATGTTTCCAATTTCAATATCTTATTTTAACCTTCGGTGACCAGCACACAGTGTTCAAGATGTGGTCCTACCATTGATTTATATAGTGCCATTATTATATTTTCTGTCTTATTATCCATCCCTTTTCTAATGGTTCCTAATGTTCTGTTTAGGTTTTTTGACTGCTGCAGCATGTTGAGCAGATGTTTTCAGAGAGCTCCCCACAGTGACTCCAAAATCTTTATTGAATGGTAACTGCTAAGTTAGACCACATTACTTTGAATGTATACCTTGGATTGTTTTCCAGTGTGTGTTACTTTGAATTTATCAATATTGACTTTCATCTGCCATTTTGTTGCCCAATCACCCAGTTTTGTGAGATCCCTTTCTACTACAGTCATAGTTTACCCCTTTTTCTATATCATTTATGAATACACTGAACAGCACCGGTCCCTGGACAGCTCCCTGGCATACATCACTATGTACGTCTACCGAAATAGCAACGCTGCGTCCAAGGAATGAGTCCGGTATTTCGACACTTTTTTTTGAAAATAACGGACATGCTCTTTCTGCATCCCCGAAAACCTTGTTCTACGAGGAATAAGGGATGGCTTGAAAGAGTACTTTATTTTAAAATTTGGTACGGTGGAGATGCTCCAAATTTCAAAATAGCCTCTTTCTAAATAAAATAGAAAAAAGATATACAATTTACATAGCGCAAATTGCGTATTTTTTTTTTTCAATTTTAGAGTGCAGTCTAGATGTAGCCTATAGTGGTAGATATGCTATATCTTCACTTGTGAAGCTTTTGATACTGTCTCACAATGACCTTTTCATAAACCAGTTAGGGAAATGCAATCTATATGGAGCTTCTAAAAAGTGGGTACAAAACTGGTTGTGAAACTGTTCCCAGAGAGTAGTCACCAGTGGTCCACAGTCATGCTGGGAGGGCATAATGAGTAGGATTCTGTAGAGATCAGTTCTGGATCCAGTTCTGTTCAATATCTTCATTAGTGATTTTGATGATGGCCTAACGAGTACACTTATAAAGCTTGTGGACAGTACCTCGCTGGGAGGGGTTGCAAGTGCTTTGGAGGATAGTATTAAAATTCAAAATGGGTTGGACAAACTGGAGAAATGGTCTCAAAGAAAATGGATGAAATTCAATAAAGACAAATGCAAAGGACTCCATTTAGGAGGGAACAATCAGTTGCACACATACAAAGTGGGAAATAACTGTCAGCGAAGGATTATTGCAGAAAAGGATCTAAGAGTCATAATGGACCACAAACTAAACATGAGTCAACAATGTAAAACTTTTGCAAAAAACCTGAACATTATTCTGGGATATATTAATAGGAGTGTTGTAAGGATGACAAGAGAAGTGACTCTTCTGCTCTATTCTGCACTGATTAGGCCTCAGCTGGACTATTGTGTCCAGCTCTGATCGTCATGTTTCAGGAAAGATGTGGACAAAGTGGCAAAAGTCCAGAAAAGAGCAACAAAAGTGATTAAAGGTCTAAAAAACATGACCTATGGGAGAGGATTGAAAAAATGGGTTTGTTTAGTCTGGAAAAGAAAAGACTGAGAGGGAATATAAGAGTTTTCAAGTACTTGAAAGGTTGTTATAAGGAGGAAGGAGAAAAAAATATTCTTAGCCTCTGAGGATAGGACAAGAAGCAATGGGCTTCAATTGCAGCAAGAGAGGTTTAGGTTGGCCATTAGGAAAAACTTCCTGTCAGGGTGGTTAAACATTGAATAAATTCACTAGGGAGACTGTAGAATTTCTGTCTCTGGAGATTTCAAAGAGCAGATTAGACAAACACCTGTTGTGGATGGTCTAGATGGTGTTTGGTCCTGCCATGAGTGCAGGGGATTGGACTAGATTCATTCCATCTCTTTCCATTCTGAAAAATGACCATTTATTCCTGCTCTTCTTTTAACCAGTTACTGATCCATGAGAACTTCCCTCTTATCCCGTGGCAGCTTACTTTGCTGAAGAGCTTTTGGTGAGGGAACCTTGTCTGGAAGTCCAAGTACACTGTAGTCACTAGATCACTTTTGTACACATACTTGACTCCCTCAAAGAAATCTAAAAGATTGGTGAAGTGAGGCGTGATTTTCCATTACAAGAAGCAATGTTGACTCTTCTCCAACAAATCATGTTTATGTGTCTGATAATTCCGTTCTTTACTATAGTTTCAGCCAATTTGTCTGGTACTGAAGTTTAGGTTTACCAGCCAGGAATTACCAGGGATGCCCTTTTTTCAAATGTGGGCCTTATGAGAACAGTAAATGTGATCAGCATTTTGGTCGGACAGAATGAGTAAACATGGTCTACCCAGTAAGATCCTGATCACATTACTAGGCACTCTGGTTACTGTAGCCACCCTAAAGTCCAGTCACCTGCCCAGTCACTGTCCATATTTCCCATCCCCAAAGGCTCCTGCTCCTTGGGCTTCTCATCCAGTCTGTGTCCTCATCTCTTTGTTGCAGTCTCTTTACCCAGCAAGTCCCAGTTCTCGCTCTCCACCATGGATCCGTGCCAGCTGTGTTTCCATGATCTCCACCTTCTTCCCCAATCCAAAATCAATGCAGTGCCAATCTCCTGGCCTCCTCATCAGGTCTCTCTTCTCCCTGTTTCCTTCTCCAGATCCTGTCTTGTTACCCAGATTATCCCAATCCCCATTTCCCTGCCAGTTTCTAGTCTCAGTCTCTGGCCTCAGGTCCTTTGTCACAATTTATTTCCCCCACTCTCTGTCCCCCACAACATACTAGATCTATCTCTTGTCTCTGTACTTGAATTAAATGGCTTCCTCATGCATGCTGTTCGGGTGCCAGCAGGAGTGATTAAGAGGACAGGAGAGAGAAATCCTTTTTGCTCCCAGTTCACTGGCCAGCCCCACTCTGACCAGAAGCTGCTGGGATAAGAAATTGCAAAGAAAGCCCGTTTTTGCTCCTGTAGCGCTGAGTTGAATGGAGCATGCTCAATCTCTCTGTGGTTTGGGACCTGCACAGTCCTGTCACAAGTAGGAGCTGTGATGTCATAGAGTGTGCTCAGTCATGATGGCATTTGTGCAATCTGATCAGCACAAGAGCTGTGAGACGATGAAAGATGCTTATTATGGGAGATTTCAGCTGTTAACTCTAGCAAGGCTCTGCTCCCTGTATATGAACTGTGATTTTTTTTCCCCAAGGACTTATAACTTGGCCAACTTTGTGCATATTTATAGAGAAATGGCAAAAGAAACATCCCTGGAATTCAGGCCACCCGCACTCTGCCAAATTTCAAGCCCCTACTGAAAAGCATGGGAGCATGCTAGTGTTTTCCAAAGTAAAGGTCACCAGAATTTTTTTAACATTGAAAACCAATGTATTTTTGCCTAGCCTCATTCTTAGGAATGGCTGAAAGTTGCCAGAAGTATTCAGCTTGATGCAGATGCCCTATATGGGAAATTTCAGCCCAAATAGTTAAGTTTCATAAGCAACTGAAACCATGGTATAGTTGGATCTCCCTTGAGATCTGACCAGTCCTGAACGAGGGAGTTTGCTGGACCAGGGGAGCTCAATGCCCTTCTTCTTGGCTGCTGACCCTGCTGATGGCCCCAGGCTCTCAGTTTACCAGCCCTTTGCTTCTGGACGCCCAGCCACCGGGGCTCTCTGCCAGATCATGGATGTTGCCGCAGCAGAAAATCCCGGACCAGAGAGTTTCAAGTTTATTATAATGAGACGTCTCGGGCAAACTTAATAGGTGGTGCTAGTAGCCCTGCCTACAATGCACACATACCCATTGTCTCTCTCGGTCTATATAATATACATACAGTAACATGGTATGTCCTTTGTGCATGTAGACAATGTATTCCTCTAGTATTGTTTGTGTTAGTATAAGTGCAAACACCTTTGCTTTCTGCCCTTACTGTAAGTGTGGGTACTTTTTTGTACCACATTCTTGCTTCTACATCACACTACCTGATGTTGCCACTATGCAAACTCTGCAGCTCACACCTGCTTAGGGGATGTGCATATGATGTTTAGTCTGGGTACATAGGTGAGCTATTTCCCTTTAAGCAGGTTGCTTCTCAATTAAATTCTGCCATCTGGCACCCTGGTGAACAGAGCTTTGGAATCTCACCATGAGTGTGAATTGTTGTAAACTGCAAAGTTTATACTCTAACTTCTTTTTAATTTAATTATACAAACACCTTACTCCCAGGAGACACTGTCTCTACTACTTCCTAGTAAACAATTGTTTTTCCTAGCCTGTATTTGGGGAGGAGTTTGAGAGAGAAATTCCAATCTGCTCAGGCTGCACTCTGAGACCAAAAATCTCATCAATATAAAAGAAATATTTTAGTAGCTCATGGAAAAATGTCATGCCTTCCTGTGTTTCCCATCATACCAAAAGGGTAATCCCATGCCAAACAGTGCTAAGTGAATAGATGTGTTTGTTTATTTTTGCCTCTGCAATAGAATCTGTATTCTCTCTGTGCTGGTAATTGCCACACATTATAATTATGCCAGGAGCCAACAGTAACATGGCAGTGAGCTGCGGCTGTGGAGAGGTACAAATATTTCATGATTTAAAGGATTTGGCCCAGAGTTTCCTATGGGTCCTCCATCTCTGCATGGTCAACAAGTAACACTCTTGCCCTTTACACACTGCTTCCAAATGGAAAACAAGTCATACCGCTGGCTACCTAAAACATAATGCTATTCAAGCAGTGCTTCCCTTACACTAATGGTCCTGCCAAATGAGCTGATGTATAATGTGTATCGCTGTTTATATCACTGCTGACCTGGGGGGTTGCTCCCACCTATCCAAGGCTGTGTTTGACCCAGAGATTGGCCTTAATCAGGATGGGCCAGATTCTCAAAAGAGCTCAGAACCAGATTTTCAAGTACTCAGTGTCTACAGTTGGGACCATGTCCTCATTAGGCACCTAAATAAGGGCCAGATTTTTAAAAGAGCTCCATTCCCAACAGGCAGAGTTCTTCTGCAGAGCCTCTTGCCCTTTTGGTGTTTAAACAGGAGCAGAACTCTTGTGAAAATCTGACCCCCATGATGCACATAGTTTATCACCAATGCTTCATGCCTCTAATAAGCCTGAAAAGCTAAGGCAGCATTAGAAGCTTAATATATGGTGATATACCATCTCATAGAGCTGGAAGTGACCTTGAGAGGTCATTGAGTCTAGTCCCCTGCAAGGACCAAGTACCATCCCTGACAGATTTGCTCCAGATCCCTAAATGGCCCCCTCAAGGATTGAACTCACAACCCTGAATTTAGCAGGCCAATGCGCAAGCCATTGAACTATCCCTCCCCCAGCTTCAGAAGGGTAGTGTAGGGCTCATCTAGACTACACAGAAGATTCAAAAGAGGATATGCAAATTCAGCAGAAATTTGCATATCTTCCAATTTCACTTTCAAAAATGGAGCTTTTGAAAGTGAAAGTAGTGTAGACCTTTTTTTCGGCAATCCCCCTTTTTCGAAAAGCCACTTTTCCTAAAAAAATGAGTTTTACGCAGTTTTTCAAAAAGGGGAGGGGTTGCCGAAAAAAACGTGTCTAGACTACTTTCACTTTAAAAAGCGCTGCTTTCAAAAGTGAGATTGGAAGAAGATATGCAAATTCCCGTGGAATTTGCATATCCTCTTTTGAATCTTCCACATAGGCTAGACATAGCCTTAGTTAGTCTGTAACAGGAAAAACTTAAAAAACAACAAATAGCCTAGTAGCACCTTAAAGACTAACAAAACATGTAGATGGTATCATGAGCTTTTGTGGGCGCAACCCACCCACGAAAGCTTATCTACGTTTTGTTAGTCTTTAAGGTGCTACTAGTCTATTTGTTATTTCTTAAGGCATTAGAAGTCATTCATGCAATTTTGGTTTGTATCTCTAGAGCCACTGGACCAGGCATAGTTCCTCTCTAGGCAAGTAAGCCACGCCTACAATTCTGGGAATAACATGACCATAAAAGTACTGACAAATTGTAGGGAGCTCAGACAGGAACAAGAAGCCAAGATTCAGGAGGAGAGGTTTGAAGGGACCGAATCATGTGACAAGATTACCATTGCTAGCTTTCCTATTTCTGGCTTTGCTAAGAGATGATTGATGGAGTGTTTGAAATATCTGAAGGGTATAAACACCAAAGAGAGCGAGTGAGAGAGAAATTAATTAGGACTGTGCAAGAGGGAATGACAAGAGTAAAAGGGTGAAATTAAGAGAGGAAAATGTAAGACGTTAGGAAAAAGTCATTAGTGAAATATAATGGGCCATCCCTCCCATGGAAAGTGGAAGAAGTCCTCTCCTGTAAGTCATCTAGATTGGACACAGTGCTTGAAGATGTATGGTAGGAAATTCCTGTAGTAGCAAGAAGCTGGACTTGAAAACTCTTTTCAATGTCTATGATTATGCAGGCAAAAGAGCCTAAGTGACTTAGGTACAAGTCCCACCAAAAGTCAGTGAGACTTGTGCTCCTGCATTAAAAAGGAACAAACCCAGAAATTGATATGGCTGGAAAAGACAGTGACCCATTTAAGTTTCTCTCATCTGTGGAGTGAGTAATCCTACTTCACAATGCTTTTTGGTGGCTAGTACTTGTCCAATTCCTTTTTAAAACTAGTATTTTTTCCTATTGCTGCCCTTTGTCTTTAATTCTATATATTCAATACTCTCTGAAGAAATTCTGCTTAAATTCCTTCACGGTCTGACCCTTTCTTAACTTTATTTTATGATCCTTTGTTCTAGTATTTGACATTATCTCAAATAGTGTTATAGAATCTCACTTCTATTCCCCTCAAAATTTTGTATTTCTAAATGAGATTTCCTTTCCTAAAAAGGTGTGCTTTAATTTTGATAGCTGTTTTTGTATTGTTATCTTTTCCAAGTCCCTAAATCATTCTGCATGTTTTCTCCTATATGACCTTTTTGAAAAGGTTATTATTTTACAATAAAGTAAGTATGAGTAAGCACAGCATCCATGTTGTCATCCTTATATCTACTAATTTCTCTCCTTATGTTTACAATCACAATTCAAAAAAGGGTTTTCAACATCTGAAAATCTATTAACATCCTGATTCCCTCTTATAAATTTATATCTTGAAATATATTTTATAGTATCTCACATTTGAAGATATATTCCCTTTTTCCCATTTTATGTTCCTGAAGTAAAACATGTTGTTTTAATCATTGGCTTTAATTAAATCAAAATTATCATACACAAAAAATCTGAATCACCTTGCAAGAGAAAATGTGAAATGGCCTTTTGCAAACATATTTTACTGTATATTCCTTTTGGGAAAGAATTATATTTGAGATTCTGTATTAGACTAGCGTTCCAAAATTATCTGGCTATATATGTATATATATTACATTACAAATTATGTCAAATTCATACTTTTTATCATAAACAGTGCTAAGTAGATATATTGTGGAATTCACACAGTTTTATTGTTCTAGATTGTTTAAGATGAAGCAAGATTTGGCAAGAAGAGAGTTGATTGGAGAAGAGAATGAAAATTCACTGTGAAATATATTTGCTAGGAAGGTGTGGATTGCTTGCATTGTACTTATCAAATAGCTGCTGCTGCTTGTTAGGAAACAATTTTCCACTTTCCTTTCCCTTGTGAGTGTCCCATTAACTTCACTAGAAACTTCTTAAAAGAATTCTCATGGGATCATCACATCTCTGAAGACCAAATATCAGCCTGATGGGACTGAACATTGGTGTGATTTAACAGGTAGGCAGTTTTGCTGTTCAAGCTTTTTATGTTGATTTCTAAGTAGGGAGGCGGAAATTCACTGTTTCCTGTTTTATCAAATAGATATTTGTGTATGAACACTTTGCAGTTAGAACATATCCCATACCAGCCAGGTGTGACAAAGAAGTAAAATCTTTTTGAGTTGGCTTTGAGGCATTTGAGTAACGTCAGCTGCTTTAAAATAGGCAATAGATACCATTATTTTTCATGAAAAAAATCTAGTTTTGCAACTCTGTATGCAGATTTTGCCTGGGATTTGGCTTTACTCACAAAGGTTACTTCAAATGAAATGAAAAATCCAGAACAAGCCTTTTTCTTTTCCAGCTCACACCCTAGGTCCTCTCTCCTTTTTATCCAGGTAGGTTAACAAGCAATCTGCAATAAGAAATCAGGCACACTTATCCTGTCATAGCAAGATCATCAGTTACTATTAGGTAGGATTTTCAGGCAAGCAGTGTTAGCTCCTTACAGGAATTTTTAAATTTTTAGCAACCAGAGAAATCATTTGTCTTTCAGGTGGAATATAACTGCCATCATCTCAGCCAGAGTTTTGTAGCTCCTGAGCAACACTGAAGGGTTCCAGTTTCCTGTGCTCATAATTTTGTGGAAGGATGATGATGCTTTAAGATTGATTGAACATCTAAAAATTAGTCTGATTTAACTCTTTATTAGATATCTTAGTATGCCTCAGAGTGCTTTCCTTGTGTGTGTTCTATCATAGCAGGTGTACTCTGCCAGAATCTATGCTGTCATGGTTTATCCTCATTGTTTGAAGTTTCATACTTGTCTTTACAAGGATTTATATCAAAGGCTATGTCCAGACTACGGAGTTTTTCTGGCATACCTCCGGTATCTCAGAAAAACTCCACCGCGTCCAGGGAATGTGTCTGCTCTTCCACGAGGAAGAACGGTTCTTCCGAAAAAAGAGGTTTTTCCAAAATTTGGCCCAGTGTAGATAGGCCAAATTTTGGAAAAGCCTCTACCGACAAAACTATCAGAAAAAGGTATGCAAATTGCAGCGCACAATTTGCGTACCTTTTCCCCCCAAAAAAGCGGCAGTGTAGACATAGTCAAAGGGACAAAAAGAACTCTCAGGTCTGGCTTCTCTTTCCCTTGCGTTCATCTCTTGCACACTGAGAGAGACAAGAAGGAGTCTCCCAACAAGACCTTTTTTGAACCAGTGACTGTCCATGTGCCCACCCCCCAAAGTAAAGCTCTGACATGTCACAAAATGTCAAATTTATAGCTATTGTACTTTAGAAGGAACTGGAGGAAGGGGTTTTAAACTCTCTGTTTTTAGAGTTAACTTTGAGGTATTTGAGTAATTTAGAAGATGTTACATTTACATACAAATCAATTACAAACTGTGGATTCATTTCATTTTTATGTCTCCACTTTGCATCTGCAGCAGAATAAAAAGAAGAAGCTTAGAAGTGGACTCAACATGAACAAATCTGGATCACAGCTGAGTTGGTAGGACCAACTGAAAAATGGTCAGAGACATTGACAGATATTTTATAAAAGATAGAGTCTGTTAAAATAAAAAATAAATGATCAGATTCAAGGACCGTTCCTACAAATTAGTGCTATTTTCCAAAATATTTTTGAAGGCAAAATCCTTATAATCTTTAGGAAAATCATTTAAAATCCAGTGTGGAAATCAGCTGAGCTATTGTGGTTTCTGTAGCAAGCAACCACCCACAGAAGACAATTCTTTCCAAAAACGAGTCTATGAAGATCAGTGTCATTACTTTGTAACACATCAGCAAATAAAGCCCTTCTCTACTTTTCTCATCTCGCATCAGAAATTCAGCACCTAAACCAAAGTGCGTATAAGCTTCCAGTAGAAATAGAGATTTATAATAGATACGAGAGAGAGCCCTTGTGTTTTGGTATTTACAAACCATCCAGTACATTCATATTGCCTACTAAAGTGATCACTTTTAATCATTGTGAACTCACATTACCACCTTTAAGATTGTAGGTAACTTTTGCTTTCATGGGGGCAAAAAGGATCAAATAACACTTAACTTATTATTTATTATTAATATATAAACACAAAACTGATGGGCCAAATTCAGCCCGGGCATAAGGAACTGAAATTAGGGTTATTGAAACTGAAGCTAAAGTAGGACTGAAATAGCCTGTGAAGTGAGCCTTTTGAGGAAGGTGTTAATTATCTAAGTGTTGCAATTCTGTCCCTCTTTTGTTTGCCTGGCTTTTTATTTATACTTTTAATTAAAAAACAAATCAAAATAATGCTGTTGATATGAGGAACCATTAAACATCATTTCTGTTCAGAGCAGGGGTGCAACAAAAGTGCATTCAAAAGTGAATCATATTTTCATGTATGTCTGTAAACCTCCTGGCATAATGGGGCTTTGCGCTTGATCTGGATCTCTGGGAGTTACCATAAGATAGTGATTGGCAACCTTTGGCATGTGGCCCATCCGGGTAATCTGCTGGCACTCTGTGAGACATTTTGTTTATGTTGACCATCTGCAGGCATGGCCCCCCACAGCTCCCAGTGGCCAGGAACAGTGAATCATGGCCACTGGGAGCTGCAAGGGACCATGCCTGTGGATGGTCAACGTAACCAAAATGTCTTGTGGCCCACCAGTGGATTACTCTGATGGACCATGTGCCAAAGGTTGCCAACCCCCATCATAAGAGTAATAGTCAATGAGGACAAAGGCAATTTCTAAGTTTTAGCCACTCTTTTTGGCTTGTGTCTTTGGAAGAGTTTTCCTGGAGTGCAGCCTCTATAGCAGTAGTTGACTATTTGTTTTAATCTTTCAGTTTCTCTGGTATTTTTTTTTTTACAACTCCATAAATGTAGTTGGCAGTATACAGACAAATGAAACCCCCCAGTTCCTGCTCTGAGGAGTCTGTAATCAAAATTAGACATAACACAGTAAGAGATGACAGCAAACAAAGGCTAGAGGGAGGGAAGGGCTCAGGGCAAATTACGATCCTGTAGGGACAATTTAGTGTCATCATGAGTTACTGACAGACCGGTACACTCCTGGACCTGGTCTTACTGTATATTCCCCTTTTCTCATGTAAAGCTCACATTCTAAATTTTGAAAAATAATGCTAATGCTAACCACTCTGAAAACATTTATCAGTTAGCAGTTGCTAGAGGTCCATAGTTGAACGTCAATCCACTAATCATAGCATACTACAACAGCCAAACAGCCATGGGATACTAAACACAAGGCAGCCGTGTAACATCGAACATACTGTTACCACATTGCTTCTATGTATCGTTTCAGCAGGAACACTCATTTTAGGACACAATGCCAAATCTTCCAGTTGACATGCTGTACATAATATTTGCATCCTTGTTGCTTTAGATTAAAAAACAAAGCTCAACAAAAGAAGATCAGTGCAGCGTAATAAGAATGTTACTGTTTATTCTGCATAGAAATGACATTACTTTCCAAAAGCCATACAGATTTTTTTTCCCTCTCCCTTCTTATCGTAGCAGGTACCCTGTAACCTCTGTGCACTAATTGTTGTGAAAATGCGCCTGGTACTCCTTCATGGGCAGAATCCCAATTGCCAAGCATAATTAATAGTGTTACAGTCTTCAAGGCCATAATGCTCATCAGTTATTAATTAGCAATTCATTTTGCTGAATAAATAATACTTATGATTGATGATGGAACTTGTAATTGGGCACTAGTCGTATTCCTCCAGGGAATGGTTTTTCTGCAAGTATTAACTATGACACAGTAACAGTTAATAAACCCAAGATCATTTAAGAAAAATCTATTTTAAACAGTGACAAAGCCAAAGTATTTCCAGGCAGTATGGGACATGTAGCTCTTAAACAACAGAGACTTGCCTATGGCAACCAAATACTAATAATTCTTGGCCATGTTGCTTATATTTTTCATTGCTTTTTAAGCGCTGACTCCATTGCATCGAGAAATGTCCCATACAATTATATCTTCAGATGTTGTCCTTTTGAGCTTTCATATGCATTCTTCACAGATTCCACAGATATAAATAATAGAGAAATATTCTGTGAAACAAAGTAACTAATTTAAAAGAAATTACTCAGATTAAATCTATTTCAGATTAATAGATTGTCACAAATTTCTCCCTCTCTCCATGTTTACTATTATTATTACATTTTGGCAGAGACAAAATTGAGTTTATCTGCACTGCCAGAATGGAAAGAGAAAAGATGGTAAGTAAAGCAAATAAACTACTAGCTTTAACTGCGCAGTCAACAAAGAAGATAAGTATAGCAGGTCAGCTGCTGACCAGATGCTGCCTTCAATTAATATTCCAACCCTAAAAGACATTTATCGCTCACTTTAGAAGGCAGAGCAGCTGAGTCATAAAAGTGACCCACAAAAGATTTTTTGAAGCAATTATAGTGGTTAAATTGCTTGAAATAAATTAGCCCTGAAAATAAACATAGTTTGTACAGCCAATGTAAAACAAATTTCTGTGCTTCATAAATTGCACAGACTACGTGGGAGCTTATGTTTGACAAGAGTTTGCAATATGCTTCATTACCACAGTGTTTCTTCCACTGAAAAGGGTTAATAAACTATAAGATATCATTGCCAGCTAAATAGGTCCTGCACCCTTTTAAGGAAGTAAGAAGCTGCAAAAGAGCAAGTTAGAAAGAAACCAAGAGACTGTGTTGTAATGCTAACAGGCAATTAACAAACTCATGGGTGTTAATTATCTTCATACTGTATCATGTTCAATTAGCTCAGTCTCTGCAACAAAGGCAACCATGAACAATTGCTTTGATAGGCATACAGTACTTCATTTGTAGTTAATCGGTTTAAGCCTTGCAGTTGCTAGGCTACACCAGTCTCCAGAGGTAAAAAGCTGCACAGATGCGCTATGTTTAAATGACTACAGAGAACTGTTTAAACTCAAACCATGTATAACTCCTTATTGATTTTTCACAGAAGATCTCAGCTCTGATGATAAGGTTTTGATATATTTTCCTGCTACCGCCAGTTCCTTGGAGTATTGCAGGGAAAAAAAATCTGTCAATATGCTTCTATTATGATCTCTTGATCTGTGGCTATAAAAACCTTTAGCTGCAGCTCTTATTATAAAATAATGGAAGAAGCAATATTTGATTTTTTTCCCCCACTCTGTAATACATGAAGATTTTTTTTTCCACCATTGCCTCCGGAACCAAATTACAGAGTGTTCCTTCAGTATTTCTGTTTTAAAACAACACAGAAGAATTTCTAGCATTAATTAATTTGATTGACTCTCAGCAGGAAGGGATCAGCTGTAGCATCATGAACTTTAACAATAACTACCAACTGATGGGCAGTTCACATCAATACGACCATCACTAGCCTCTCTCACCTGTCACCAGGCGGGGAGTGAGCAATACCCACCCCCTGCTGCTGCACTGCTTAGCACTTTCTGCCCGATTAGCAATTTATAATGGTGATCAAGAAACAGTCAGTGGCAAATCAAGACAACTGTCTGGCTGCCTGTTTAATTGGCCTTGTTTGCTTTTTGATAAATGGCTCATGACTGCTATACTCCCCTGTATTTTGACTTTTAATAGGCCACTGTGATTAGACTACCAGCAGATACCAGGTCAAAACCGAGGGAAGGTGCAAAAAATGTTAATTAATATCAATAATAGGCAATTATTAGTTAGACAGACGGACCTACTAGCTGCGTGCTCTAATGACTCAGAGCTAACTTGAAGAGAAACGCTGCCAAATTAGCATAACTGTGTATGCAGACGGCATGGCAGATCCTAGCAAACATCTGTTATGTTAGTAATTCAAATAGAATTCCTGGTTTTGGACAGATATTTGCAAAATCAGCAATTCATCTTGGTCATTTAAAGGCACTTACAATACCCCAGTGCCTGGTGCCCTTGAAATTAGGCTTCATATCAACTCAAGAATTAAACTGCAAGTTTTAATATGAGCACTGCAGGTGAGGTGTTTAATAACTTGTGTAACTTTCACATTAGAAGAAATCACATTAGTAGGAGCTTTGAAAGAAAGTCAAAATGAAATTATTGAACTTAGAGTGGTAATTCCTGGATGAAACATATTACCCTCGAGGGAAACTCTTCTTTTTTTGTTTTTGAACAGAGAGGACATTGATGTACCCACACATATATTACTGCCACCGTATTGTAGGTTGCCAGGTACCTGAATGTGTGTGTTGTCTGATTGTATGTAGGAAGAGGACAAAGAGAGAGTTTCCTTAGTCCTCTGAATGTGGACTATGTACATGCATAGGTGACTGGTGCCTGTAGGGCAGGGGATGCAGGGAAGGCTAGGAAGAGGGCATGGGGGCACCCCGTTTAGCAATTAAAATTGTGGCAGAGGTATTGGGAGACTGTACATCTTCCAAGTGCTACCATGAGTCACTTATATGTGCACGTGTATGATTGTTTTCTGGATGTTTAAAATATACAAGAAAACGAAACTGGGCTGGAAGAGATCTGTGCCACTAGAACACAAGACCAAATGGATGCAGAATATGCATGTTCATTTGTTTTTCAGGCTTTTCACATGAAGTTTTAAGATCCTTACTTACATTGGAATGAAGCGAACAGGGGGCTGCAGAAAGGGGAGTTTAAGAGGGAGAGCAAGAGGTCCTGCCGCTGAATAGGCTGTCAGGAGAGTGGACTAGCTTTGGAGTAGGTGAGAGAGTTTGCTCGACTGTTTGTTTGCATTTTGTTTCTGTTCTGGTGCAGGTGATTTCAGTTACTGTGGTTGTTGGGACGGTGTGACTGGCAATGTTTGATCTTTTGTTCCTTGATTACTTTTGATCAGCCTCACTCAGTCTTGGGATCAGCCTCCCCCTGTGTGGCTAAAGAGAGGATAGGCCTGAGGTAGGTGAGCAGGCTTTAAAAGCCAGAGGCAGAATGACCAGGGGAACAAACTGGACAGGGAGCTGCAGACAGGGGAGTTTGAGAAGGCGTTTGAAAGAGGGAGTCCTAGTATGGTTCAGAAGGCCTGCAAAACCTGTGTCAGCACTGCTCCTGTCCCCTCCAGCACTATGGCTGTAGCCAGACAGCCCACCTGACCATGGATGCCTCTACCCAGATCCCGGTGTGGTTTTTGCAGGGACTGTGGCTTGCAATTCCACTTACTGAAATCCAGGCTGGGGAGACCATCTGATGTGAAAGGTGCCTGTGGGTGGAGTCTCTCAGGAAGCAGGTGGGAGAGCTACAGGAGAAAGTGGCTAGGCTGAGGAGAATCAGAATCCAGGAGGAATTCCTAGAGAGTATTCATGTAAAGACAGCTGAGGCTGAGGTAGCTGTCCCATTACAAAAGATTGCAGACACACCACTGGTGGAGGAGGAGACGGCTCTGACTCAAGGGGACACTGGCAGCTGGTCACTTCTGGCAGTATGCAGTGCTCCATGCGTGCTTCCAACCCTCCCTCTGTGGTATTGGAGAATCATTATGCTGGTCTGGATTCAGGAGATAAGGAATTACCCCCTAAAGCAGAAGAGGAGAAGCCTCGTACCCCTAAGGCTGGGAGGTCTGCAGCCACCACTGCAAGGAGGAAACGTAGGGTAGTGGTGGTCGGAGATTCTCTTCTGAGGGGGGATGGAGGCACCCATCTGTCACCCTGACATGTCATCTCCAGAGGTTAGCTGCCTGCCAGGGGCCCATATCTGAGACATTACAGAGGCATTGTTGAGGATTATCCAGCCCTCTGACTATTACCCTATGCTACTCATCCATGTGAGCATAAATGATACTGTAAGGTGTGACCTTGAGCGGATCAAGAGTGACTACAGGGCTCTGGGAGTATGGTTGAAGGAGTTTGGAGCACTGGTGGTATTCTCTTCAATCCTTCCTGTCAAAAGTAGGGGCCTAGGCAGTGACAGGTGCATCCCCAGAGGCGAATGTCTGGCTGCAAAGATGGTGTTGCCAGGAGGGCTTTGGCTTCCTTGACCATGGGATGCTGCAGGGCCGGCCACAACATTTTGGCACCTGAGGCGGGGAGCTCAAATGACTCCCCCTGCTTGGGCCAAAACTTTGAAAGGTCTCAATTCTGCCTTCTTCCTCCTGCACAGCACTCCACCATCTCTGTGCATCTAGAGCAGAGAGAATACATATGCACCAGCAGCAGACACAATTTTCTACACTCTGGGTCCTAGTGGTGTCTCCTCCCCCCCACAGTCTGGCACCTGAGGCGACTGCCTCAGTTCACCTCATGGTAAGGCCAACCCTGGGATGCTGTTCCAAGAAGGACTGCTAAGCAGGGATGGGGTCACTTTTCAAGGAAGGGGAAGAGAGTATTTGGATACAGACTGGCTAACCTAGTGAGGAGGGCTTTAAACTAGGTTCGGCTGGGACAAGTGACCAAAGCCCACGGGTAAGTGAAAAACATGGAGACCTGGGAGATGGCTCAGAAATGGGAGGGAGCATAGGCTATAATAGCAGAAATAAAGGAAGGACGAGGCAGAACTGAGGGACAAAATGAGATCAGTATCTTAGGGTATGTCTACACTACAGAGTTTTTTGGAAAAACGGCTGTTTTTCTGAAAAACCCCAATTACGTCCACACTGCAATCATGTTCTTTTGAAAGAAAATTGAAAGAACAGAGGGTTTTACCGGCATTGGTAATCCTCTTTCTATGAGGAAGAAGCCTTTTTCCAAAAGAGCTCTTTCGAAAAAAAGGCATGTGTGGACGGGAAAGAGGGAGTTCTTTTAGAGGAAGAGGAAAGAGGAAAAAGCACAGGTGCCCTAGTGGCCACTCCATCCATAGTAATCACAGTTTAAATGTGAGATAGCATCCATGCAGTGTGGACGCTAGCATATGAAAAAGCAGATAGCTTTTTCGATGTACTTTGGCAGTGTGGACGCTCTCTTTCGGAAGAAGTTTTTTTGGAAGTTCTCTTCTGGAAAAGCTTCCAAAAGAAGCCTGCAGTCTAGACATAGCCTTTGATGTCTATATACAAATGCAAGAAATATGGGGAGTAAGCAGGAAGAACTTGAAGTGCTAATAAATGAACACAGCTATGACATAGTTGGTTTCACAGAGACTTGGTGGGATAATACACGATTGGAATATTGGTATAGAAGGGTACAGCTTGCTCAGGAAGGATGGGCATGAAAAAAGGGAGGAGGTGTTGTCTTATATATTAAAAATGTTTACATTTGGACTGAGGTGGAGATGGATGTAGGAGACAGACTTGTTGAGAGTCTCTGAGTTAGGTTAAAAGGGGTAAAAACAAAGGTGATGTCATGCTAGGGGTCTACTTCAGATCACCTACCCAGAGAGAAGAAGTGGATGAGGCCTTTTTTTAAACAACTAACAAAGTCATCCAACTATCCAGACATATGTTGGGAAACTAACACAGCGGGGCACAGACTATCCAACAAGTTCTTGGAATGCATTGGAGACCATTTTTTATTATAGAAGATTGAGAAAGCTACTAGGGAGGAAGCTGTTCTTGATTTGATTTTAACAAATAGGGAGGAACTGGTTGATAATTTGAAAATGGAAGGAAGCTTGGGTGAAAGGGATCATGAAATCATGGAGTTCATGATTCTAAGGAAAGGTAGAAGGAAGAACAGCAAAATAGAGAAAATGGATTTCAGGAAGGCAGATTTTAGTAAACTCAGAGCTGATAGGTAAGGTCCCATGGGAAACAAAACTAAGAGGGGGAAAAAAAACTAAAGAGAGTTGGCGGTTTTTTAAAGGGACATTATTAAGGGCCCAAAAGGAAACTATTCCACTGTATAGGAAAGATAGAAAGTATGTCAGAGACCACCTTGGATCAATCAGGAGATCTTACATGATCTAAAAATCAAAAAGGAGTCATCATAAAAAGTGGAAACTAGGACAAATTACAAAGGATGAATATAAGCAAGCAATATAGGTATGCAGGGGCAAGATTATTAGAAAGGCAAAGGCACAAAATAAGCTAAATCTAAATAGAGACATAAAGGGTAAAAAGAAGATCTTCTACAAATATATTAGAAGCAAGAGAAAGACCAAGGACAGGGTAGGCCCATTGCTCAGTGAAGAGGGAGGAATAACAACAGGAAATTTGTAAATGGCAGAGGTGCTTTATGTCATCTTTGTTTCAGTTTTCACTAAGAAGTTTGATGGTGACAGGATGCCTATAATAGTGAATGCTAGTGGAAATGGGGTAGGTTTAGAAGTTAAAATAAAAAAAATTACTTAGAAAAGTTAGATGTCTTCAAGTCACCAGGGCCGGATGAAATGAATTCTAGGATTTGATAGAGGAGGTATCTGAGCCTTTAACTCTCATCTTTGAAAAGTCAGGGGAGAGTGCAGAAGACTGGGAAAGGGCAAATATAGTGCCCATCTATTAAAAGGGAAATAAAAATAACCCAGGAAACTACAGACCAGTCAGTTTAACCTCTGTGCCAGGGAAGATAATGGAGCAAGTAATTAAGGAATTCATCTGCAAACATCTGGAAGATAATGAGGTGATAGGTAACAGCGAGCATGGATTTGTAAAGAACAAGTCATGTCAAACCAACCTGATAGCTTTCTTTGATACAATATCAAGCCTTGTGGATAAGGGAAAAGTAGTGGACATGGTATATCTAGACTTTAGTAAGGCATTTGACACTGTCTCATATGACATTCTTATCAATAAACTAGGCAAATGCAACCTAGATGGGGCTACTATAAGGTGGGTGCATAACTGGCTGGATAACCATTCTCTCTGAGTATGTCTACACTTGCACCCTCTTTCGAGAGAGGGATGCAAATGAAGACATTCGAAATTGCAAATGAAGCCGGGATTTAAATATCCCGTGCTTCATTTGCATAATCGTGTTATGGCGCTATTTCAAAATAGCGCTATTTCGAAATAACAGACGCTGTTAAGATGCGATTATTTTGAGAGAGAACCCTTCTCTCGAAATAACTGGTAAACCTCATAGTATGAGGAATAAGGGTTATTTCGAGAGAAGGGTTTTCTCTCGAAATAACCGTGTCTTAACAGCGTCTGTTATTTCAAAATAGCGCTATTTCGAAATAGCACCATCATGCGAATATGCAAATGAAGTGCAGGATATTTAAATCCCGGCTTCATTTGCAATTTTGAATGTCTTCATTTGCATCCCTCTCTCAAAAGAGGGTGCAAGTGTAGACATACCTTATGAGAGTAATTATTAACAGTTCACAATTAGTTTCTCACACACAGAATGAGAAGTGACTGTCTAGGAAGGAGTACTGCAGAAAGGGATTTAAGGGTCATAGTGGACTACAAGCTAAATATGAGTCAACAGTGTGACACTGTTGCAAAAAAGGCAAACGTGTTTCTGAGATGCATTAAAAGGAGTATTGTGAGCAAGACATGAGAAGTCATTCTTCCACTCTACTCTGTGCTGATTAGGCCTCAATTGGAGTATTGTGTCCAATTCTGGGCATCATATTTCAAGAAAGATGTGGAGAAATTGGAGAAGGTCCAGAGAAGAGGAACAAAAATGATTAAAGATCTAGAAAACATGACCTATGAGGGAAGACTGAAAGAACTGGGCTTGTTTAGTTAGAAAAGAGAAGACTGAGAGGGGACGTGATTGCAGTTTTCAAGTATCTAAAAGGGTGTTACAAAGAGGAGGGAGAAAATTTATTCTCCTGGGCCTTTGATGATAGGACAAGAAGCAATGGGCTTAAATTGCAGCAAGGGACATTTAGGTTGCACAGTAGAAAAAACTTCCTAACTATCAGGGTGGTTAAAAATTGGAATAAATTGCCTAGGGAGGTTGTGGAATCTCCATTACTGGAGATATTTAAGAGCAAGTTGGATAGACATCTATGACGGATGATCTAGACAGTGCTTGGTCCTGCCATGAGGGCAGGGGACTGGACTTGACCTCTCAAGGTCCCTTCCAGTTCTAGTATTCTATGATTCTATTATTGTTTTTCCACATTAAAAAGGTTTGACAAGTCAAGTCTTGGTAGAGGTAAGATCAGGAGGTTACACTGGATTGTTATAAATAGTTTTTACCATGTCATCAGTATAAATCATGCCCCCATCTCTCAATAAAAAGAATTGTCTTTTTAAAACTAAGTTCTGTTAGTATAATGTACGTATATCAGTGTCACATGTTAGATCATGAGAAAAACATGACACATTTTCTTGAGCAAAAAAAAAAAAAATGATTTGATTTTTTTTTTGGTAGATTAAATGCAGAGTTTGTAAGAGCCAAATCCTGCCTTTGAATTGACCTTTTATTGTAGGTATTTCGGAGGCACCTATCAGAGTGCTGCTGCAGTACCCACTGATATCAATGTGATATGAAAGGGAACTCTATTATGACTGAGGGTCCACCACCCTGGGCAGACAGATGTAGAGCTTTATTGTGAAGCTCCAAAGTAGCATCTGTGAAAGTCTGCAGGCCCATGGAAATACTGCAGGTCTCTCAGACTACATGTATGTAGAGGCTGCTCCTCAGGGGCATTTAGATGGGGAAATTGTCCCTTGTGAAAGGCCACATGATATATCCTTTCCAAGGTGTAGAATCATTGGGCATCACCCATCCCAGTTTTACACAGTGTAACTCAATCAAAGTCACTTCATTTACACAAATACAAGCAAGGCTACAACCAGGTCTATAGAGTCTATCTAGCTTGGTCAAGCCACTCAGGCTTTTGGAATCTATATGTGATGGCATATTCTGGCTAATGTAGTCTAATGTATATTGAAATGGCTTGGAGCAGAGACTATACTTTCAATGTCTGTGCAGTGCTTACTTTTGGCATCCCATAACTCATTATTATATTTGACTAGCATGGATATATTTGAAAGGTATGAGGCCAAACAGGCTCATGTTGTCTATCAGCACCCTTCTTGATATGAGAGAAATGATTATGTGGCCTGAAGAATATCACCTCAGCCTTATGCCTTCTGGGAATGAAAATGTCTTGGTCAGAGTCCAGACTTGCAGGGATCAGGCTTCTCATGACTAAGACAGACTGGGTCTCTCATCACACAGATCATTGATGGGGTGGGGGGAACAAGGCTCTGCACAACCCAGGTATGTTTTACTCTCAGTGTAGTTTTTGCTAGAAGCTGCTTCTCACCACCTGAGGCAGGGGAGATGAGGGAAAGAGAGCATGTTTGAGGAGTTGGGAAGGGTTATGTCAGCCCTAGGTCTGTAATAACTCCTATTAGTTGTGTATCTCCCGTGTGGGCTGTAAAGGACAGATAAAACATAGGAGGCAGTAGAAAACGGGTGGCAGGACATATTTACATGCTATAGCCTCTCACCCATCCCTATTGTTCCATAGATCCCCTCCCATGGAATCCATGATCTTTCAAAGTTTCCACAGTTCAAAAGACCATCAGTGCATTGTACTAAACTGTGCTCCTACTTTCTAATGCAAGTGCAATGATTTATCAAACACTGTTTCATGGGTGCTCTCCCTATGCCCAAAACTATGTTGAAAAACAGACATTACAAAATGTACTTAGCATGGCTAGTGTAATATAATAGGAGTGGCAAAAGAGAGAAAACTCTGACAAATATATTAGTTATGATTAGTTCTTTAATAATATTTATTATTATTTATTTTAATTATAATAGTACAGAAAGGCCCCGGGGTCTCATTGTACAGAGCACTGTAGACAGATATAATGACAATCCTTGTTCTATCTAAACAGACAAAGTGGACAAAGGAATTATTGTTTTATTTTACAAATGGGAAACTGAGGAAGAGCTAGATAAGGTCACAAAGGAAGTCTCTGGCAAAGTAGAGGGCTAAACCCAGATCTCCTGAGTCGGAATCTAGTGCCTTAGTCACAGCACTCTCCTCTCTTAAACATAGCAGTTTTTCTGCCTAATAAATTTTTTGAAATCATACATCAGTGACAAATAACCTAATGGAAATATATTTAATGGAGACTTACTCTCATTTTGTGGATAGATTCTTCTCCCAATAGTGTGGTAATACAATTATTTTCCTGCTAAGGCGGAACTTCCATCTTTTATTTATTTTTCCATTTAATGAAAGCAAAAATGGCTGAAACTGTGGTAGATCTTCAGTTTCAGACAATGAACATGAACAATGCACGTTATAGGAAAATACTTGCATATTCCGGGTTGAAGTAGAAATATATTATACCTTAGGAAAATCTAAGCAAGACGTTTTACTTTTAGAGCTGTTTATCTGTTCTTATTGGGCTCAGAGGGGAGTGGAGTGCATTTAGTTTCCAGAGCCAGCATCTCACAGGAGGTGCTTATTATCTTAAAGCATCATGCCTAGATTAGCTAAAATATGATGATCCAAAATTTTAAACACATGGTGATACCTGAAACCAAATCTCTCATGTTCAGACTTTACTGATGATAGAGCTAAGAGACCCTCCCAAGTCAAGGTCTTTCTATTGAGCTCAATAAATATTGTGTAGCGAGTCAAAGATGCAGGGCCTACTTTACAGCACTTACATTCATCACATTTACACATTTGTGTTTCCTTTCAGCTGTGACTGTCAGTTAGATGAATTATGACAAGTGTTGCCATTTAAATGCAAACTTTGCTGAATTTATTCAAGTTTGGTTATTTGCTGCAATGCTCATACAGTTAAAGGAGGAACTATTTGCGTGGGATAAATGTTTTTCATTGCACTTGCATTATGACATTTGCTTCAGTGGAATTCCTTTCTTTTTTAAAACAAAAAGTTTGAAGATTGTCTATTTAAATTCAAGCTATAAAGCTACATTCTTCTTTGGATAAAGTTAGTAAATATCTGTCTGCTGAGAGGAGGAAAAATGCTTTTTTCTAGTCTTACGGTTTTTAAAGTTGTATTTATTTAAGCAAGATTTGTCTGTTAAATTGCATGTATTTTAAGCAAGGAACTTTGTAAGTCTGTAAGAGCTTCTACTTCCAGCTCAGTTGTTGTTTGTTATTGGATGTTGTAGGAACTCTCTAAGCATTCTTGATATCTAGAGATTTAAACATGGTCTGGAGGGAAAAAAACAACAAACACACAAACAAAAAAAGCCTCCTGTAGCTTAGATGCCTGGACTGACCTTTCCAATTTCTCATTTATTTTGCATGCATTATTTTACTAACCCCATCAGAGAAGGCAGCAGTAGAAGTCTAAAATCTACTCACCAAAGAAGGCATTTGTTCTGGAAAACAAACCATGAAGTGGTATGTGCCACTGTAGAATGGTCACAGTCTAATGGAGACACTCCAGGTTTATGTCAGAATAACTGAGGGCAGAATCTGACCCTAGTGTTCTGTTCCGATCCTCTTTAAATTCTTATTCATTTAATTCCTGTTCCTTACCATAGTAGACCTGTATTTGTGGGCATTTAATTTAAAAGACACCTGAGTAGATGAGGTCTGGTTTGCTATTTGTGGATATTGTATATCATGTGGCAAGGATAAGATGATAAATAATCATGTTTATGTTTGTGAGTGCATTTATGTATGTTTATAATTAAAATACATTTGAAATAAATAAAAATATTGCATTATTTAAGCACTCCATGCTATGGGCAAGTTGGCTGCTGTCTTATCCTTCAGCCATAGCTGACTTTCTTTTGTGCCGTATGTACATAGGACCCAGTCCTATTTGTGCAGGTTGAAGTTAATTGTGTTCTGGGCAGATGCCAATGGTGCACCTACAGAAATTCAATTGTGTGAAGTAATAGGAGGTCTTTCAAGGTGCTTTTTTGTCATAAAGCATGTTAATCCTGTAGGAACCGGTTCAATAATCACGCCAAAACTAGCTGTATTATTATGCCATTATTTAATCTGTACCATAGAGAATGGGTCCTAGATCTTTCATGGACATAGACTCTGTTGTGGGTATATTTCTTGCATTAGTGAAGTCCTGGAAAGTTATTCTAGACGACTTTGTACAGTATTAGAGGTTGTGAAAAATATTCTTGTAAACATGGATATTGGTTTAGTTAGGTTTTTAATATGTCCCTAAAGTAACAAGCCAAACAAACAGTTCTAATAAATGACATACGAGATTATAAAAAGGTAAACAAAGCATATCAGTGCAGAAATCCTGCAAAGTGATTATAAAAGCTATATCTGGGCATATTAATAGATTCACTTTATCCAGCAGTTGATTTCATTGTCTGTTTAATGGCAGAGATCTAGCTAGTAGATCCTGCAGCCTTCTAACTCCAGTACCCACACTTGTTCATGCATACTCCTCCCTATTTGCATGTTTCACTGCTCCATATTATATTTTAACAACCAAGTAAGTGTTTTGCAAATTGAATAGTGAGTAGACTGTGTTTAAAAAGGATCAGGTTTTTGTGAAATTTATTGGAAGTTTACCATCTGCCTGCAAAACTTATACAGAAGTTCACTTTACTTACATGAAAGTTTTCTGAAACATGTTTTGTGTTAGACTATATTTGAGAAACATTTCTGGTGTACTGTTCAAAATAGATGCCTGATTTGGTGTCCCATTCTAAACTAGACATGTATACTTGTGCTGTGTGAGTGAGGGTGGAAACAAACAAAACCATGCATAATGATATAACCTAGCCATCTGGTTACCTTTTGTGGCAGTACATTTAAAGATAACTGAATTGTCTCAGCATTAGAGCTGGGGGCACTTCAGTATTGCTTCTCAGAAAAGAGGACAACGTGAAGTAAAAACTTTCCATGTTAACTGTTAGGAAAGAAATTGCATATGAATAGTTGCTTCAGAAAAATAGATGCTACTCATGAGACCTGCTTCACACCACTAGGATCGGCTTTTCTCTTTGAAGTGAACCAAAACCGTGCAAACTCTTCCAGTCTTCAGGAAACTTTGGATCTGGCTCCAGGCTTGGTGGTTTGTACTTCTATGTGAATGCAATACAGCAGTTCAGATATTACTTAGTGTTACCTTTGATGTCAAAGAAACACCAAACAATAGTAATACCATGGTGTTAGGACTAATGGAATGTGCCAAGTCATTTAGAATGCACATTCTAAATGTGCATATGTTGTTGCTCATATGGTAGATAAAGCCAGACCAGGAACTGCTGCACTGGGGACAGGGAGAAAAATAAAGCCTAACAGAGAAGGTGGATATGACTTTGCCATCACATTGTTCATGCTGATGGTGTACTCTACCCTTTCCACCACTCTCTCTGTCTTGCCTAGGTAGACTGTAAGATCTCCAGGGCAGGGATTGTCTCTACAGCTTAGTTTGGACAATACCCATGGACACTACCATAATATACTAAATAATAATCACAAGCAGGCAAAAATGCCAGTGAAGACAGTGGGAGGGCAGAGGTTGTTATTTTAGGAGTATAGCATCCAGCTGTTAAACAATGAATAAGCCTGAGCATGGTCCCTGTGACAGAAAATAGCACATTGACGTGGATCAGCTTGTTGTTCATTATTTGTATTGACATTTCTAATCAAGGACCAGGACCCCATTGAGGTAGGCATGGTTCAAACACAGAACAAAGATGATCTCTGCCCCATGGAGCTTACCATCTAAGTTTAAGAAGAGATAATAGATGGCAAGACTAGAGATGGGCCAAACCAAAAACCCAGATCCAACCTTCCCTGAATTTTGGAAATTTGAATTCAGAACAGGTATGCTTGCCTCTCTGCTAAATCTAGAATCTGCTAAACCAGGATGATCCCAAATCCACCTCCCTAAATTTGGAGAAGCTTGGATATGGAATCCTAAAATTAATGCCTACATTAAGCAGGTAAGATTTCAAGTTAAACTGTCTTAACAGTAACACTACATCAAGTAGAATGGCAATAATTTAAAATGTATTCTGAAGCCACCACATGGCTTTTGATACTTACAGATAATACAGTTTAATATAGGGGAAGTGGCTGTTTGGCGTTTATTTGAGTAATCTGTGCCTTTTTTATTGCTATAAAGAAAATTACCAAATATAGAAGTATTAAAAGGAAGAATCCAAAGTTAGGGTGTAGTCTCACCGCATACTGGAATTTATGCTCATAAACTGTTATAAGAACACATCCCTTAAACTGCTTTACACAGGAAAAGCACAGTATAAAGTGGAATAATGGGCAAGGAGAGATTCAAAGATAAAATGTTAAGTGGCAAAGAAGAGAACAAACAGTGCAAGAGACTACTAACTACATTGGAAGTATAGGAAGGTAAATTACTCATTTAGGATTTCTCCCTCCAGGAAACAAACAAAACCATGAAATGTTCCACATCTGCATGATACTATCATCTTCTTTGTTTAAGGGGCATGGATAATTGAAATAAAGTTGAAAGGTACAACATTCACAATGGACCACCAAATGAAATGTCAGAAAAAAGGCACCTTTTTGAAAGATGTCTTCTCCTTCATGATCCAAACATTCATACAAAGTTATCACCTATGTAAAACAGTAGTGCAGACACTTTCTAGATTACTTACTAGTTAGGGTATAAGTGCTTCATCCTACATCCCATAGGAATTACCTTCCCACATCTGACCAGTGGTTCATCTAGATTATTACCATCCTGTCTCTGGGTATGTCTACACTAGCCCCCTTATTCGAACTAGGGTGGCTAATGTAGGCATTCAAACTTGCAAATGAAGCCCGGGATTTAAATATCCCGGGCTTCATTTGCATGTTCCTGGGCGGGCGCCATTTTTAAATCCCCTTAGTTCGAACTGACTGCCCGCAGCTACACACGGCAGTCAGAAGTTAATCCAAACTAAATCCTTAGTTCGGATTAACTGTTACACCTCATTGCAGGAGGAGTAACAGTTAATCCAAACTAAGGATTAACTGTCCTAAAGGACAGTTGCCCTTTAGGAAGAGCAGGGGAGGGCTGAACCCCCTTCCCCAACCCCCCAGTTTCGTACAGGGACATTGCTGGCTGTTCTCCTTCATTAGGAAATAAGAGGAAAATGCACAGTTTGCTGCATTCCTCACTCTGGCTGGAGAGTAAAGGAGGCAGATGTACCTGGACCTGCCCCAGGCAGGGGACATGCACCCCTCCCCTGGCTATGCCAGCTGGAGCTGCAGTGGCCATGGAGAGGTGCTTCTCACCTGTCCTGTTCATTCCCTCTGGGGCACCAGGCATTGGCCGCAATGGGGAAAACAGGATACTGGGCTATATGGACCTTTGGTCTTACCTCTTATGGCCATTCTTATGTTCTTAAGAAGCCAGAGTGCAGAGCCATTAGTGAAGACAATAGTGAAGCTGTGGTCATGGAGGATAAGTGTGATCAGTGGAGTGTGAGAGAGTTGATTGGTGCTGGGTGTCTGGTATCAAAATACCTCATGTTATAGCGGCTCAGACATCTCCATGGTTCTTGAATTATCTGTGGGTATGTCTACACTACAGAGTTAATTCGAAATAACAGACGTTATTTCAAATTAACTGTAATAGCTGTCTACACATACAAACTGCTATTTCGAAATAAATTCAAAATAGAGGAGCCCTTATTTCGAATTAGGTAAACCTCATTCTACGAGGAATAACACCTAATTCGAAATAGCTAATTCGAAATAAGTCTGTGTAGACATTTATTTCGAATTAGGCGGCCTCCAGCCCTTCCCAGTTCCCCCCTGGTGGCCACTCTGGGCCAAACCAGGAAAACTTGTCTGCTCCCCGCCCTAGCCCCGGAGCCCTTAAAGGGGCAGACTCTGGCTACAGTGCCTGTGCCAGTTGCCAGCCTGCCAGCACACAGCCAGCAGACCGTGCACCTGGCACACCATGAGCCAGCCACTCGCTGCCACCCAGCCCTCCACTGCTCCCCAGGACCGGGCTGGCGGCTCCCAGGAGCCTGCCAGGGGCCGCAAAAGGTGGGCGCCTTCCTGGTCATGGGTGGAGATCGTGGGCCTTATTGAGATTTGGGGGGAGGCCTCCAATGCCCACGATCTCCGTACTAGGCACAGGAATGTGGCCGTCTACAGCTACATGGCTGCCAGCCTGGCCACCAGAAGCCACATGCGCAGCCAGGAGCAGGTGTGGAAAAAATTAAAGAACTGTGGCAGGCCTATGCCAGGGCCTCCCAACCAGGGGCTGACCCGGAGGCCTGCCCCTACTATGAGGCCCTGGACCGCATCCTTGGGGGTCAGACAGTTCGTGCCCCCCGGTCATCATTGACGATGGCAGCCAGGAGGATGACGGCAGCCAGGAGCCTGCAGGGAGCCTGCCCTGCACCCAGGTACCCTGAGCCGAACCGGAGAGCCCGTCAGCAGCCTCATCCGAGGCCGGAGAGGCCTCCACATGTGAGTGACATCACGGTCCCCTTATGAGGGGCGGGGGGGGAGGGGGAGCCCAGGGACCTTACCCCGGGGAGAGACACTGCACACTGCCCTCCCTCCAGACGCCCCCTCTACACAGAGGCAGGGCACATCTCCCCTCCCCTCCCCACACACACCACACTATAGGCAGCACAGGGGCTGGGTTGCAGTCCTGGGCCAGCTCACACTCCCGGGGATAGCAGGACGTGATGGTGCAGAGACCTGCCATCCTCGCCTTGCAGAGGGATGCTGGGTTTCACCCACTGTGTCCCCAGGGAGAACTGATCACTGCTCTTATTTCACCACAGCCGCAGCACCTCCGAGTGCAGGACGCACCACCCCGCCTGGACCATCCACCCGAACCCGGGCCAGCAGGCGCAACCGCAACCTGGAGGAGTTCCAGAGGCAGCAGCTGCGGTTGCAGGGATGGCAGGTCCACAGCTAGGAGCAGTGGGTGCAAGAGGACCTGCAGCTGCAGCGAGAGAACTTGAGGGAGCTCCAGGAGCAGGGCTGTGCCCTCCAGGAACACCTGCAGGCCCTGGCGGACCGATTGCTGCCTCCTGCTGCTCCAGCCCCTGTGGCCGCCCCACCTATCGCTCCTCCTCCCACCCCTGCTCCCCCTCCCGCTTCTTCCGCACCCCCCGTTCCTCCTGCCCCACCCTCCACACCCACTCCCCCCTGATGCCCCCGCACCCGCAGTGCTGCGAGATGGGACAGCCAGCAAGACCCCCAACCGTGAGCTTCCCCTCCCCCTTCCTCCCTTTGCCTCCCCCTTCCAGCTCCCTCCTCCCAGGTTTCCCCCCTTCCCTCTCCCACCCTCATTCCTACCTTCCCCCACCCCATTTATGTGAAATAAAGACTTTTTTTGTGGCAACACAGGTGTTTTTATTATAGATCAGGAAGGGGGGTTAGGGAGGGGAAAGAGGAAGGAGATGAGGGAGGAATGTAAGGCCCCAGGCCCCAGTGGGGCACGCCAGGGGGATTTCAGTCCTCATCCGCCTGGAAGCTCTCCCGCAGGGCTTCCCAGATGCGGACAGCCCCCCGAAGGGCCTCCCGGCTGGCAGCCGTACAGGGCTGTGCATACTGGCCAGCCAGGTGGTCAGCCTCTGCCATCCAGTCTGGCAGGAAAGCCTCCCCCTTCCTCTCACACAAATTGTGGAGCACACAGCACGCTGCCACCACGTGCGGAATATTGTGCTGGGAGAGGTCGAGGCGGGTGAGGAGGCACCTAAACCGTGCTTTCAGTCGGCCGAAGGCCCCCTCAACCACAATGTGGGTCCTGCTGAGCCTGGAATTTAAGGCCTGCCGGGAGGGGCTGAGGTGTCCTGTGTAGGGCTTCATGAGCCAGGGCTGTAGGGGGTAGGCCACATCCCCCAGCAGGCACACTGGCATGTCCACGTCCCCGACCCTGATGTGGCGGTTGGGGAAGAAAGTCCCGGCGTGCAGCCTCTGGCACACGGAGAAGTTGCAGTATACCCATGCGTCGTGTGCCTTGCCGGACCAGCCCACACTGATGCCCGTGAACTGGCCCCAGTGGTCAAACACGGCCTGCAGGATCACGGAGAAGTACCCCTTCCTGTTTATGTAGAGGGAGGCCTGGTGGTCCGGGGCACAGATGGGGATGTGCGTCCCGTCGATTGCTCCCCCGCAGTTGGGGAAGCCGAGGGCACTGAACCCCTGGATGACCGCGTCCAGGTCGCTGAGGCGGACAACTCTGCGGAGCAGCACCCTGTTGATGGCCTTCACCACCTGCAGAGAGGCACACAAAATTGAGGGTCACTGGGGTGCCCGTTTGGCTGGGAGTGTTCTTTCCCCGCCACTGCCCCGTGCCCCACTCCCAGGAGCAACCCCCGCTGCAATCCTGGCCACCGTGGGTGCTCTGTAATGTGGCCAGGATAGACCGACCCCTCCCGGGGAGGGCACTTACACCACCTCCCCCTGTTTTCCCTGGGGCAGCCCACGTCCTCCTTGCAGCCCCCCATCCTGGCCCAGTGGCTGGTGAGTGCTGTACCTGCATGAGCACCGCTCCGAAGGTGGATCTCCCCACGCCGAACTGGTTCCCAACGGATCGGTAGCTATCCAGCGTGGAGAGCTTCCAGAGGGTGATGACCACCTGCTCGTGGAGGGTTATGGTGGGCCTCATGCATGTGTCCCGTCGCCGCAGAGCAGGGGCGAGCCACTCGCAGAGCTCCAGGAAGGTGTCCTCCTTCATTCTGAAGTTCTGGGTCCACTGTTGGTCCCCCCCCCCACAGCGCTCCAGGATGATGTGGTCCCACTAGTCACTGCTGGTGTCCAGACGCCAGATGCGGCGGGGCACGCTGGCATCTGGGCGCTGCTCCTCCAGGGCCTCCGGGGGGGGCAGGGGGAGGGCCAGGGGGGTGGCCTGCAGCAGAAGGTGTCAGGCAGCCTCCAGCAACTGCTGCCAGGCTTGCAGCAAGACGTTTAACATGAGCTCTGGCTCCATGGTGCCGAGTGCTGCAGTGTCCCAAAGGAGAGCGACCGAAGCAGGCGGAGAGGAAAACGCTTTGCTGTCCCTCAGCGAGGTAGGCAAGCAAGCAGGAAAGCTGAGAACTGGCTGTCCAGGGGGGTCCCTTTAAGCACGAGCCTCAGATAGCCTCAGACAGCAGCCACACAAAGCAACTACTGACCTGATGCCCTGCTGGAACTGGTTTCAGCTGCCCTTAAATGCAATCCAGCGTCCAATCAGTGTGGACACGCTATTTCGAAATAGCAAAACGCTATTTTGAATTAGTTTTTGGGTCTAGATGCGTTATTTCGAATTAGCTTATTTCGAATTAACTAATTCGAAATAAGTTAATTCGAAATAGCGCTGTAGTGTAGACATACCCTATGATAGAACCAGCATAAGAAAAATAACTCCAATGGCAAACATTTAGTTTGCTCAGACTCTAACACAAGGAATTTTAAAAAAAAGCTTACCCCACTTTGGTGCAGGATGGAAAGAGATTCTACCAATCCTCTGCTATTGAGGAAGCAAAGTCACACACTGCAGTTCTCTTGCAGATGGTAAACTCAAGGGCTGCGTCTAGACTGGCAAGATTTTGCGCAAAAGCGACCGCTTTTGCGCAAAATCTTGTCAGCTGTCTAAACTGGCCACGAGAATTTGCGCAAGAACACTGACGATCTAATGTAAGATTGTCAGTGTTCTTCAAGAACTCTGACGCTCCCGCTCAGGAAAAAGCCCTCTTGCACAAGTGTTCTTGCGCAAGAGGGCCAGTGTAGACAGGGACAGGAATTTTTTGAGTTAGAAAGCCCCGATGGCGAAAATGGCCGCCGGAGCTTTCTTGCGCAAAACCGCGTCTATACTGGGCACAGATGCTTTTGCACAAAAGCAAATCTTTTGCACAAAGGCACTTGCCAATCTAGATGCTCTTTTGTGGAAATACTTTTAACGGAAAAACTTTTCCGTTAAAAGTATTTCCGCAAAATCATGCCAGTCTAGACACAGCCAAGCTGTCTCCACTCCACCCTGGAACCCAGTACTTCAAGCTGCAAAGAACTTTGCCTTATTCCACAAAGATGGCCTCATGGGACACTGGGAACAGCAAAATGAAGACAGCTCAACACACAATACCCTCCCTTCCAAGAATTTGGCTCATCCACACCCAAATAGTAGTACTAGAAGCATTAATGGTGGTCAAGGTTAGCACCTGCTACTGTAATCCCTGCCATTCCTTGCTAGTGAAAGAGTTAAAAATATTTGGGATTCCTAATAGAGAAGTAAATTGCCTGCTTGGAAGAGGGAAAATTACCTCCAAACCCACTGCTTGCAACAATGTTTAGCATTATACTCATATTAAAGAAGCCATCAGTCAGTGCTAAAATCCTCAGAAAGTACCAACCCCTCTTTCTAAGCAAACTGATTCAGAAGTAACCAATGAAAAATCTTCAGCACCACCTGTCAATGGTCAGCATTCTGGATCCTCATTAGGTGGCAGGCCAGTGTGGAGGACACAGATAGCTCCTGTTGAATGGATGGATGACTTCTTGTCCACAGATTTGGGACATATGTGCATACTTGTCCAGATGGGTCCCTCTGCAGTGTTGGCTAATTGGTTGATCACCGAATACTTCTGTCCCATGTCCAAGAGGCTGCAGGGATTAACATAAATTAGTTCAAGTAGTGCAGTGTGGCCTGTCAAACCAAATTTGAGTGAGTAATGGCTTCACCACTTCTCAGAAGTTGGATTAAGACTACCACAAGAAGTTAGGTTTGCTATTAATTTCATCACTCATGGAGCTAATACCATCATTTTTTAATTTATTTATTTAAAAACCTACAATCAAAGCAAACCAAGTAACTCCTCCCAATTCAAAGAGGAAAAGGAGGGAGGGAAAGAGAATCTTTTAATTTTATTATTAAGATGCTCAGATACTACAGTGACAGAAGTAGGATAAAAACCTAGCGCAGAGGCTACACATTCCCTAAGGGTGTGTCTAGACAGCACCCTTATCTCGGAATAATTTGCGTGACACAAATCACGTAGCTTAGTTCAAATGTATTTCTAAATAATGCGCTATTTTGAGACATCCCTTAACCCTGATGGAATGAAGGTTACAGGGATGCTGGAATAGTGTGCCCATTATTTTGAAATCTATTTCAACATAACGGGTGCATGTAAAAGATGCGGAATAGCTATTTTGAGCTACCTCTGGTATCCCGAAATAGCTCCACTGTCTAGATGTACCCTGAAAGAGTGACGGAAGATCCTCTCTCTTGTTCTAAAGAGATGTTGGTTGGATTTTGAGAAAGAATTATTATGCTATTGACATTCAAACCCAAGCAGGATACATGGCAGTTCATGTATGTAAAAGCATGACTAGTATGGGAAAATGCTGGTGTTTCAGTATTCTTGAATACATAAGAAATCCATATCTCCAGAAGAATAAGTCTTCTTTTCAGTTTATCAATACACCCCTTCAATACATACAGGCTGTGTCTAGACTGGCCAGTTTTTCCGGAAAATCAGCCGCTTTTCTGGAAAAACTGGCCAGCAGTCTACACTGGCCGCTTGAATTTCTGCAAAAGCACTGACTTCCTGCTGTAAGAAATCAGTGCTTTTTGCGAAATACTATGCTGCTCCTGCTCGCAAAAGTCCCTTTGCGCAAAACTTTGCGCAAAAGGCCAGTGTAAACAGCTGAGATTTGTTTTCCGCAAAAAGCCCGATCGAAAATGGCGATCGGGCTTTTTTAGAAAGCGCTGTTTAGATTACACGGACGCTTTTCCGCAAAGTGCTTTTGCGCAAAAGCGTCCGTGCCAATCTAGACGCTCTTTTCTGCAAATGCTTTTAACAGAAAACTTTTCCGTTAAAAGCATTTGCAGAGAATCATGCCAGTCTAGACGTAGCCACATTGTGCCCCATGGAGCAATTACCACCCTCTGATAATACTGTGCAGAGGAGAACAGGAGTAATTTAAACTGGGCCTGTTTTATTTTCCTCACTTCTTGTTCCATTTCCTTGCATTTCTTTTTCAGGGAAGGATACTGAAAAGAAATCTTGGTTCTGATCACCTGGTACAAAATAATATTTAAATAAATCACCGGGTGGGTTTAAAGCTTGCATTGCAGAGCATGAAAATATTGCAAAGCTCCATTTTGGCCCTGTAATACTGCTGGGAAAAACTTTTGTTTACACATAGCTTGTAATGGTCCATCAGCTGGAATTCCAGCAAAGTATAAGTGGGAAATTTTCAGACATTTTTCTGATGACTTGGCTTGTCAATTTATGTTAAACAGTGTCTTCCTGTTCCCAAGTATATATGGATATTTAGGCACTGCTTCCCCTTCCAAACCCAGTCCAATATGATAAAAGTCTATTTGAAGTGAACATGGATGATTCACGTTTCTTTATCCTCCCTGTAATGGTGTTACCAGTTACTGTGCACTCTCTCATAGTGAGAGGGCCTCTGCCCCAACCTACCTTTACTCCCCCTTTCAGGCTCCTAAAGAATTACTTTCAGTGATTCTTAGGATCACCACCTGGGGCTGACTTAGTAGCTGAAAGCAGTTCAAAACTGTCCTCAGTGCTCCACATGTTATGTCCATCATAGCAACACAATATGAACTCCAGCCCTTCTGCCCTAGACTGCTATTCATGGAGCTATCAAACTCATCCTTCCCTACAGTAATCTCAGTATTCTGACCTTGGCTTTCTGTCCTGAGGGAAAGGCAGCATATTGTGACAGACCCAGGGCAACTGGCTACAATGGTTTGGTGGAGAGCAGACACAGCCGGAGCTGGGTGAATGCTTTTCTGTTTCCAGAATAAACTGCAGGAGACTGCTGCCAGGTAATCAAGGCAGGCAGGCACTTGAGGCTAATTAAGAGCTTGCCTGAGGCAGTAGGCTAATCAGGCACCTTCAGCCAATTTAGGCCTGCTGGGTTACTTTAAAAGGTTTCCCCCTAGGTAGGGGAGGGGGAAGGAGAAGAGTGAAGGACTGAGAGGAGGGAGTGTCTTCCTGGAGAGCTGAAAACTGAGCTAGGCAAGCGTGTTAGTGCTGAAGCAGGAAACATTCACTCAGGTGATACCAAGGAGAGGATTCTAAGGGAGTGTTTGGAGAAGTGGCCCAGGGAAAAGGCTTCTGTATGTGGGCTAAAGGAAAAACCCCATCAGTTACTGCTAGGGTTGCTGGGCTGGAACCTAGAGTAGTGGGAGAGCCTGGGTTTCCCTCAACCCTCTCCACACCACTTAAAAAGCCTACTGGAAAGGGAGGCTAGGATTACAGAGGGGTTTCACCCCAATCCTTTAACTTTGCTAATGATGAAAATGGCTCAGTAAACTGTGACCTTGGTCTCTAGAAAAGATAAGAGCAGGGTGGAGGGTCACAGTGAGCCTCTGAGGCATATAATAACTGCCTAGAAGCAGGGCTGGATTAAGGAGGGGGCTAGTTGGGCAGCTGCCTGGGGTGCCAACCTATGGCAGGCGCCTGATTGAAGTGGTAAGGGGTGCTGCATCATGTGCCCCCCCCCATAGGTTGCTGCTGGGGGGCCACGCATGTGCTGTGTGCCTGCGGCCGGAGCTGCGCATGTGCTGCATGCCTGGGGCTGTGCATGTGTCTGGTACACATCAATCAGGTGCCGTGTGCCTGGGGCGGGGTCGCACATGTGCTGTGCGCCTGCTGCCCAGGGTGCAAGAATGGGTCGGGCCGGCCCTGCCTAGAAGTGCAGGATGGCTGGGGTACGGCAAGAGCTTTGCCACAATATATACTGCTCTCCTTTGGAGAGCTTCTGCCTCAAACTGGTTATGAGAGAGGGAAGCTCTAACCAACCCTACACTATGGGGCTCCTGGGCCTGGATCCTTCAGACCAAGATACTGTACCTTTCCCATTCAACTCTGATTTCCTGTGACCACTTCCTATATTCCTGCTGCAAGGCTGTTTCTAAGGTATTTCTTTATTCCATTGTCCTCGGAATAAGGTTTTTCTAGCCCTCTTTAGCCTTAAAGGGCCAGCATACCCTGTTATGCTCTCAAATGTATATTCCCCAAAAAAAAAAAAATTTGGCTATATGTTCTTATTTTAAATATCAGGACTTTCAGTCTAGAATGACAACAAAAATGAGGGTTTAATCCTTTTCCTCAAAAAGCACAGTACATCCCTTGCTTGACTAGAAAATACAAAGATAAACTATTAACTAAATTTTAAGATATTCTCATAACATAATTCATGCATCTAGTCACAAATGATGTTCAGAAGTACTGCCCCTTACTTTCTGTAGCTATGTTCCTCCAGAGTTGTGCATAATATTAAAAATTAACACACAGTTAAACTAATGTTCTGTTTAGCATTTTCTTAAAGAAAAAGTGACATACATGCACAGTCAATGTTGTCCATACTAACTTAAACATAGCAGTTTCAGATCTCATTAATGCAACAATTGCATGAAGATGCTATATTCTTGTGGTGAAAAACTTAATAAATGAAATATAATTCCATATTGCACACTGTTGTAAGATTATGTCAAATAAACTAGGATGATTTATTTTTAAAAGAAGGCCCCAAAAGCACTGAATATACTACAAAAGCCTCAATGAACGGCATAGGATTTCTCTTTTAATCTGACTGTTTAATAGCAGTTTGCTGTGAAATTTGAATTATACTCCTTGATTTTAATGGTTAATCTGTTTAAAAAACTACCAAAGCTTAATTGTGACGAAAGCCCTTATCTAGGGTAGATTTCTAATTTGATTGCTGTCTGCCCTGCTGTGTAAATAGTCTCTTGGGTAAGGAGATTTTTAAGAGTATGTGTTCTCCTTTACATTTCAGTGTATAACAATTCTTTTTTTACACAGTCCTGCCATCCTCTAAGCAAGCCAAGAGCAGACAATAGATACATACTAATGGAGCTGTGTATTTACCATCTGTAAGAGCAGCTGCTCTCCTGCATCTGTACAATATGTTGGAACTGAGAGCTCCACTAATCTGCATAATAAGGAGAAGGCTTATCCCACTCTAGCTAATAATCACAAGCAATCGATGCACTTCATTCCCTCACTGTAGAACACAACAAAGTTTCAAAATCTTTACCATATCCTTCTGATATACAGAGGTCAAGCAAATGAGTGGACTGCTTGTTCTGCCTCTAGCTAAAAATCACATTCCATATCCTCTAAGCTATTTCATAATACCACCAAACCCTAGTTTTGTATTCTTTTGTATGTATTTTAACCACAAAATAAGTCCCAGGAAACACATTAAAAAAATCCCTGTTTACAATAATGTATACACTTTGACTGTCTAAAATATCACTGTAAAAGGTCCCCCCTGCAGTAAAAATATAAAATTTTAGTTGTCATTTTTAATCCATTATAATGTAAACAGAAAAGCAATGCTGATTAATTTCTTGTAGTGTTAATTCATTATAGAAAAAACACTTGTGGAACATTATAGAAATCTCCAATTTCTAGCTATCCTGCAAATATGTAGGGAATTTAACGTACACAGCCATTTTTAAACTGGAGGGTCTGTCAACAAGCATGATTCCCTTATAGGCAGAACTAACTCTAACAATATATTACACTGAGGAGCAACAGAATGAGATAGGAAAATAGGCAGACAGTAGAGTGATGAGCAGCGTTTATTTTCATTTCATTTATGATACCAGGATGATATGTATATTTCATTTCTACCAATATTGTGTAGAAAGCAATACTGGCAGTAGCCAAAACAATAAGGACAATTATATTAAAAACCCTTCAAATTTATGGGGTATAAAATATTGTATTGTTGCTTAAAAACAAAAATCACCCCCTCTTAAAATAAAACCTATTTACATATATACATAGATTCTAAGGTCCGAACAAACCTTTGTGATCATCTAGTGTGACCTCCTGTGAAACACAGGCCATAGGACTTCCCTCAAATAATTTCTAGAGCAGATCTTTTAGAAAAACAATCTTCATTGAAAAATGGTCAGTGATGAAGAATCCACCACAAACTTTGGTAAATTGTTCCAATGGTTAATTGTTCTACTGTTAAAAAATTGGGCCTTATTTATAGTCTGAATTTGTCTAGCTTCCACTTCTAGCCATTGAATGTTATATTTTTCTCGGCTAGATTGAAGAGCCCAATATTAAATATTTGTTCCCTATGTAGATACTTATTAATTGTAATCAAGTCCCTCCTTATCTTACTCTTTTTAAGCTGAATACATTGAGCTCTTTGGGTCGATCACAATCAGTGAGCTTGGAAGGATTAAGTTTTGTTGGTAAATATCTGTTTTACCCTATACACAAAACCCAAGGAAAAAATTGTCATTGATAATAAAAAACATTTACAGATAGGTAAACTGAAAAAACATCATTTGTCATAAACATTCAGTGATTTAGACTATTAAATTGGGCTTGTTACAAATGGACCAGCAAAAGAATTGTGAAAGCAGGCATAATTTTTTGATGTAAGGGTATTTTTATATATTTTGACATGATATTGACCACGTGTGTTTCAACGGTTTATAAAACTTTCACTTTCTCAATATCTATTGTTACATAATTGCCTGACCCTCCCTTTCTCATAAATATCTGCAACTGTGAAAATATAAGTTGATAAATATTTAAAAAATGCTTAGAATAAATATCAATGTTAGTTATCAAAAGTATAAAAAATCAAATTCTGCCAAGTCTAACCATAAAAGCATGTTTCCTAATCCTTTAGTAATTCTTGGGGCTCTTTTTTGAACCTTCTCCAATTTATCCACATTCTTCTTTAATTGTGAGCACCAGGACTGTACATAGTATTCCAGCAGCAGTCACGAGTGCCAAGTATACAAGTAAAATAGGGAAAGCTTGAAAAGCAGAAAGGTTATTTGCTTCCAAGAATTGCATTAGCTCTTTTGGCTACATCATCACAATGGCGCTCATGTTCAGCTGTTTATCTGCATGACCCCCACACTTTTTTTCAGAGTCACTGCTTCCCAGTATAGAGATTCGCATCATGTAAGTATGGCTTTCATTCTTTGTTCCTAGATGTATATGTTTACATTTAGCTGTACTATAAGGCACGCTGTTTCCTTGTGTCCAGCTTACCAAACAGTCCAGACTGATCTGTATCAGTGACCTGATACTAAAATTAGGGAAGTGGTAATTAATGTGTCATCTGCAAACTCAGTCAGTGATGATCTTATGTTTTCTTCCAAGTAATAAAGATGTTAAATAACATAGGGTCAGGAACTGACCCTTTCAGGCTCCCCACAAGCAACACACTTGTGTGATGATGATTGTGTGTTCACAAATACATTTTGAAACCAATTCATTTTCAACTTTTTAATCTATTTAATGTGAGCCATGTTAATTTTATCTTTGGTACCAAGTAAAATTTCTTACAGCAAATCTAAATCTATTACATTAACATGACTACCTTTATCAACAAACCTTGTCATTTCATCAAAATAATACAAAGTTGGTTTGACAAGATCTGTCTTCCATAAACCCACGCTGAGTGGCATTAGTTCTATTACCTTCCTTTAATGCTTTATGAATTGAGAACATATCAGATGCTTCATTACCTTGCCTGGGATCAATTGCAGCTTATCAGACCTGTAATTACCTATGTCATCCTACTCACCTCTTTTATACATTGGCACAGTGTTAGCATTCTTTGAGTCTTCTGGAACTTCCCTGATGTTCCAAGACTTACTGAAAATCAACATTAATGGCCATGCAAGCTCCTCAGCCAGCTCTTGTAAAACTTTTGGGTACAAATTATCCAGATATGCTGATTTTAAAATTTCGAATTTAGCAGCTGCTATTTAGCATCCTCCTGAGATTTTAGTAGGATGGAAAGAGTGCTATCATATGATCTGACCTCATCATCTGCTGTTTTTCCCCCCAAATACAAAATAACATTTTTGTATTGAAAACGTTTTCCTTTTCTGAATTATTGATAATTCTATTTCCATCTAGCAATGGACCAATGCCATAACAATACCCAATACCAATAACAAATGAGTGGGTTGTGCCCACAAAAGCTCATGATACCATCTACATGTTTTGTTAGTTTTTAAGGTGCTGCAAGACTATTTGTTTAAGTTTTTCCAGTTACAGACTAACTTGGCGGCGACTCTGACGCTTTTGTCCTTTGCTGGTTTCTCACAGATTTCATCTTGTCTCTCTTTGCTTCCCTAATGAATTTTCTGCAATTCTTAACATCTGTTTTATAATTTATTACTATCAACTTCCTCTTTCATCCATTTGTTATATATTGTTATTTATTTTATAATAAATATATTTATCTATTTTTTTTATAGCTGTCTTCATATCTCCGCTAAACTGGCTTGTTTTTTTAACCAACATGGCCTTTGTCCACTGTGGAATTGTGGTTTTGGGAGGCATCTACCTAGGTGTAAGCAATTCCCAATTACCATTCACATTTTTCTAACTAAATTCTTCCTTGTAGCTGATTTGGATCATAATTATTTTTGGCTCATAATTGTTTTAACACTAAATGCCAGTGTCCCTGCATTCTTGACTTCTTGAGCCTTCCTAAACAGATTGTAATCATTGGTGTGGTTGCAGTTATGTATATTTTGGGAATCAGTTGCAGTTATATATATTTTCTAATATTAATGAGAATTTCACCTAGACTACATATAATGGAAATACTATTTTAAAGCAAAATTGAATAGGATTACATTTACAATGTTGAATAATATATATGCAGTCACTATATACATGGTTAATATGCATCTCATTTCTAGTGGCAACACTATTTGCATAATGCAGCACTAATCAATTAAATGCAGGGAAACGGATCATCATTAACGCATGAAAATGGGGTCAAGCACTGTAGAAAGAATTGTTTCAAAAAGTAAAGTATCTCACTCAGCAATAACTTTCTACTTTTAATCATTTTGCCAACTTAAAACCTTATCTTCTAATTTGGGATGAAAGAAACTTTATTAAGAGGAATTCCTTGCAGCTAAAATCAATATTTCTGAACAGATACAGCAGTACAAGGAGTAAAGTTCTGACAACTCTGGGAAATTACATTAGTCAGTGTTTCAGAAAAGTCTTATGCTGTGTCAAGGAAAACCAAAATAGCTCACTTGTTCCCACCCATGTTGCTGATCTAACCCTCCCCCTCCCCCCCCCAATGCAATGCAATTAACAGAGAGCAGTGCACCAGATGAGATTACTGGACCATTTCCACTTTCCCATCTTTAAAGCTATATGCCCTGCATGTAAAAAACGACACATTCTATTTAAAATAATTACTAGAAAGCTGTTGGGAGCGAAACACCTGACCTTTGTGAATGCCTCAAAGGAGAGCACTCCCGGATTTAACATAGGGAAATGTCCAGCACCTATAGAAGTTGACCCCCCAGTTTTGGCATGGATTCTGGTCAAACGTGATCTCTCATTATAGAAAACTTCCATAGGACAAAGGAGGGAGAAAATCCATACATATAAGAAACCAAGGCAAAAAGAGTGATCACATTTACCCATCCTTCTGCTGTCCTACTGTTCATTACACTCATAGGAATGCATCTTGTCTTCTAGCCAATCATTGGTTTTCTTGCAATTCCACCTTCCTCCCCCAATCTGGCCAGGATCTAGCACCCTTGCTCCCATTTAGCAAAATGGGAAGGACAGGTTGGTCATGACACCTTGAAACCTGTTCATGATTGCCAGGGGATTACAGCTCCTAAACTGAATTGGGTAATCAGCTTTGGGGTACAGGGAGTGTGTTTGTTCAATCTCTAGCACCAGAGGATCAAGGCCTTTGGGTACCACTGCAATATAAAGAAATCATAACATTAATGATAAGAAAAAACTGCTCCTGAACCGTGCACTGGACTTTCACATGCTCTCAGGTTTTCAGCTTAGTCTAAATCAAATGAGTGGTTCATGCTTTGTTCTGAAAATGGAGTAACTGGATAAAACTTCTATCTTTAACATTACAAAGACATGGTACTATTGTAAGCAACGAGAGAGAGAATAGGGCACTCTTAAAGAAGGTACTAGAAATAGGATGAGGCATGTAATTAAACAGTACAAAGTAGGTGGGTTAAAGAAGTGCTTGAATGTAAACACATCTGTCTTCCTATGTCAAACAAATTAGGTGCAAAGCCCACATTTGAGGACCCGCACACAAAAGCCATAGCAAACATCCGAGACAGGTGATATTCCGAGTGAACCATTTATTCCTGCATCCTTTCCGCTGGCCTGATGTCCAGCTGGGCCTTCCATGCACATGGTAGTCATCACTTTTTTTCTGGAGTGATGAGGACAGTAGAATTATATCAGGGTGAATGTGGTTGTATGTATCCAGAGGAACTCTACCTGCACCAGTATTTTTGCGTGGGAAAAACTAGAAGCCACTAGCCTAGGATGCTGAGGTTCATGTGAATGCCAGGATAATGCAATTAATTCATCTGGTCTGAGAAGCTTAGAAAAGTTGTTTTTCATGCATCCAGTTGCCCTTTTATTACATGTTGCATTTTCCCCAGCATGGCACTTGTTGCAGACACTGAATAAGTGGCAATAGAAACCCCCATGAGATCATTGCTGACTTTCCAAGTAATTTGCTCACGTTGACTTAGGACATTCAGTATTGGGCAAGTGTTGGGCAAGTGTATTCCAATGGGTCACAGTGAGAACAGTCTCTCCCTTTGGGCTCAGCCCTCGTCCTTGGGGCCTATGGGTCTCAGTTGTGGGAACACCTGTCTCTTAAGTGAGCTTGTCTCTTTATGAGCATCTCCTTGTAACTGAGCTCTTGATGGCCTTTTGTCAGCATGCAGGCTCAGGTGCTTGTTGCTCAATTAACTACCCCTGAAGAGCTCCTTAAATTAGCTGGTCACAGGAAGCCTGGACCAAGATTCCCCTAAAAGGAGCCAGCAACCTTGTGACATGGTGAAATCAATGTAGAAAGCAGGGTGTGTATGGTTACCAATCATTCTGTTGTTAGACCCCCTCCATCTTGCACTGAGCAGAGACCCAGCAGTCACTGCCTCCCTTCCTGGCCATGCCTGAGACAGCAACTCAGGGCAAACCTATGGCCTGGGACCTGCCTTCTGCACTGGACGTAAAGAACTAGGGTGCCTGCATCCTTGAGTAGCTGAGGGGCCTCTGCTGGAGCCCCAGCACTGTAGATTGCCGCATGAATAAATCTCAGTACACCATGTGATAAGGTTATATTGAGTGTTTGCACTGCTAAACTTCTACAGTTGTGGAAGTCACCAAAGAGGGAAGGAACATTAATTAATGTAAAATACCGGCTTCCTACAGAAAGTGTAGGTCCTGCCCACAAGGAAGGCCCATTGAAACCAAATGAGCCATTTTGGAACATCAGAGGACAAAAGACTCTTTCTCTCACCCACAAACACTCTCTCCCACACACACGATGTGCAGGTGGACTCATCCCATCAGGTTGAATTCTGGGGGAAGGGAGTAAAAATACACACCAAGAAAGAACTAGGTCTCTATGCTGCTAGGGCTTTGGGATGGCAAGATTCCCAAGCATAAGCCCGGGATCCCCAGTATTTGGGCTGGGTTAGCTCCAAAGGACTTACAGACTGACTTACAGAAGCTTATACCACCTTCTGGAACCTAAGACTGTAACTAGGGTGTGGTATAAGCTTCTATAAGTAAGCTCCATACCTAATTCTCATTTCTTTTTCTTAGTTAATCAATCTTTAGATTGTTTATTATAATTAGTTACAAAAGTGTTGTCTTTGTATAGGATCTAGGGTGCAATTGACCTGTGGTAAGTGATCAGTTCTTTGAGACAGGGAGTAATCTGATGTGAATTTTGAAATAAGGGACAATATATCACAAAGGCAGTCTTGCCTGGGTGGTAAGAGAGACAGAGGTTCATGGAGTCTTTGACTCCATATTAAAATTGCTATAATGCTTAAGTTCATACTTCACCCTTGGTTGGAAAAATCTAAGTATAAAACTCACAGCCTGCTTGGGATTTTTTCACTGGGTTGCCTTGTGGTTGGTACCCATGCTTGTGAGCCACTCCACACAGCTTGACAGTGGGATGGAAGGTTGTAAGAGGTGTACTTGCCCTTTCAAATATTGCAACCACAGGGAAGAGTGACATTGGTCTGAAGAGTACAAGCTAGGGATGTTACATTTCAATTAATCAGCTACTACTTATTAGTTTCCATCGACTGTTCAATTAGTTGTAAGGGGGGGGGTGCTTCCTATTCTGCTACCTCTCTCCCTTTGATATGTACAGGAGCCACTTGCAGCTCTAGTACATTTCACAGGGAGAGAGGCAGTGGGAACCCATGCCAGCAGGGAGCAAAGCAGTCCCTGCTGGCATGGGTTCCCCTCTGTACTTCTTCCTTTGACATGTACAAGAGCTGCAGGTGGCTCTTCTACATTTCAAAGGGAGAGGAGCAGCAGTCAGGACCAGTGCGAGTGGGACTGTTTCAATCCCCACTCGCACCATTTCCCCACTGCCATCTGCCTCCCCTACCCCCAGGGAGATGGTGCTGGGGGGGAACTGGCTTTTAAGTCAGCTCCCCCCAGCACTGTCTCATGGTCCCCCACCCCTTGCTGCCTCTCTCTGATAGAGGCAGCAAAGGTGGGGAAAGTGACTAGTCAAGTTCCTACTCAATTACCTGATAAGCATTTGCTTATCGGGTAGTCAACTAGTCACTTACATCCTTAGTACAAGCAAGAGAACAAATCTTGTTTAAAAAAAAAATGGGACATAGTCACCAGCCCAGGCTGGTAAATGTTAGTGTCAGGTGTAATTTGTTAGCAGACTTTATGAACCATATGTATCTGAAAAGAGGCAGGAAAAGTAATGGGTGCTGGCCCACTTGCTAGATTCAGGAGAGAGTTTAGACCAGAAGGCCAGAGCACCCAAGGAGACAGGGTGCGAGACAGACAAAGTTGAAGTTTTAGTGTAAGTTATGTCCCAGGCAGGAGGAGTCCTGGGAAGACGGGACTGGATCAGGGGACAGTGGAACCCAAGCTGTGCTCCAGAAGTTGCTGTTGGGACTAAGACAATGTCCTATGGGAAGGTGGAAGGCACCTAATTGGTGGGTCTTGTGGAAAACAAGGGAAGTGTGTCTAGATCAAGCTCCTTCTCAGACAACATGGGAGCAGTTAGCCAAAGAATATCAGGCAACCCTGCAGGAAAGGAGCTGGAGGCTCTGAGAGCCCCAATCTTGCATTCATATAGCTAGTGACACTGGTAAATTGGGGATGGGAAGTATCTCCTCAAGTAGAACTTGCCCCAAGGTGTTTTAGGGTAGGGATTGTAAAGGGGGCTTACTTGTAAGGGCTGGAAGGCCTAGAGCTAGCAAGCCCCCTTGATGAAAGAGACACAACTGGGTTGGATCAGGTGGTTCTGCTATGAAAGCAGCAGGAAGCTGCAATGAAAAGCAAGCTGGGGAGAGAAGCTACTAATCAGAAGGGTTGTGAGAGTTGCTGAGGTTGCCAGAGCAAAAGGCCTGGTGGCAAGCTGTGGAAAAGACACCTCTAAGACCAGGACTCAAGACCAGCAGGGTAGCTGTTACATTGTTGTCATCAATATTGGTTTGTTGTGTTGAGAAAATGAAAGTCTCCAGCAAGACCAGAAGGCTGTTTATGTGATGAGAGATTAACGGAAGAGTCCTGTAGAGATCATTTTTAAGTATATTCCTAGTAATGGAACTCCAGTTATTTCCTCATCTATGCTAAAATCCTGGCTCAACTAACATCCAGGAGAATTCTGCCATTGTTTTGAGTGGGGCTGGGATTTCACCCCACGTACTTCCAGTGCGTAATGAGCATCACCCAAATGTTTAATAAAGAGAATATTAGAGCAACCTCGCTGTATTCAAATATAACTGAATTATCGAGAGCCTTTAAAGCTATTAATCTCATGCTTTGAAAGGGGATATAGTGAATTTCAGCCCCAAACACATATTAGGGAACAGGGTGGTAAATAATTCAGACTAGTTAATTTAAAGCCAGGGAGTACATTCATATGGCACTTCTGTCTCCTGACAGTCTGCAGGAAGCACATTTTTATTTAACTGTAAGATCTTTAGGGAGCAGACACCTGGTCTCCATATTGTCTGTAAAGCATCTAGCAGATTTCATACATTAAAATAAAATAGGGGGCTGTGCTCCCTGCTCACTATGCTCGCCAACCCCCCTCTCAGCTCTGGCTCTTCCCTTGCCCCTGGGGGAGGGTCCGAGGCTGCCTCAGCCCCAGCTTTGCTCCCTTGCCCCCCGACTGCTGGAGAGGGCCTGGGGCAAAGAAATGCCAGGCCTAGCTCTCTCTGCAGCCACAAGGGGTGAGGGGGTGGTCCGAGGCCAGGCCAGCTCTGGTTCTCCCCCCACCCCCCGCCTGCCCCAGCCACTGGCCAAGGCTGCAGCCATGCCAGCCCTGGCTCTCTCCCTCCCTGGCTGCTGGGGGAGCAGGGGCTGAGGCCAGGCCAGCCCCAGCTCTACCCCACTTCCTATCCCCCTCTGACAGCCCCAGCTTTCTCCCCTGGTCTCACTGGCCTTGGCTCTCTCTCCCAGGCCAGCCCCGGCCCTCTGGCCCCAGCTGCCGAAGGGGGGTTGGGCCAGGCCAGGCTGCAGGCCGCATGGCTCCTGCCCCTGCCCTCAATGGCGGAGACCAAATGGCTTGTGGCTTCCTGGAGCATGGGATGGGTGGAGGCCATGCGGCTGAGGGCAGAGGGAGGGACTGCAGGATGCAGAGAAACACATGACATCACTCTGTCTTCCTGCAGGAAAAGTGTTTTGATAGAGAGCGAGACAATACCCTCCCTGAACGAATGACTGATTTTCCTCGGCTTGGGTATCCTTAGGGGACAACCCAAGTCTTTGAGGCCTATCTCCAAACCATGAAATCTTCTTGACCCCTTTCCTCTGACACATTAACATTCTCTCCATTTTAACAAAGATTTGTCACTTCATTGCACTGCCACAAATCTCTAGTCTAACATAATGAGATTGACTGTGTCACTTCATGTTCAGTAACAAGAAAGGTGCGGTGGGTCTGACTGCTGTTTTAGCTAGTGTCACTGTGGATAAGCCATCAAATATACCCCTCCCAAAACACAATGTGTCTGTGCCACTGCCACTCTGAGAAAACCAGTGGTGCCGCTGTATGGAAACAAAGGCCAACTGCATCTTCCCCTCCCTCTTCCACATCTAAACAAATGAAGCAGATCTAGTTGAACAGGAGCCAAAGAGTAAATGATTAACAAGTGCTATATGTGGAGCCACTGGCTGTAACAATAACTGTGCCTCTCTACATTTGTTTCTAGACCCCCAGGAAGACAAAGGAGTATGTCTTAGCCTGAGGGTCAGTTATCCAGTCTAGCAGAGAGAGGGAGGCAATAATATTGACAGAAACACCTAATATACACAATGTTTCTTCTAATCTAAGGAGTAGGAGGGTCCTGGGATGACACAAAACGTTCTAGTAAGAAAAGTAAGAGGGCGTATAATGCGTTTAAAAATCTTCCTGGGTAAGGTCAGAGTTTTAATTAACATTATTTTCAGGTTTCATATGATGTCTGTCTGTCTGCGTCCATTAGTGCCACCAGGTACAACAGCAAAGAGTCAGCAGTAAGATAGGGCAGGCTGTGGTGATTTTTGTGTGTGTACATTAATCCTGAAAATACATACTGGGCCATTTGCACTGTCTGTTGCACATTGGTCTCCTAATGAATTGGATGGAAAGCAGACTGGACACCTGGGGAGGTCATTACTTAAATGACATTTTAGAAAGGAAACACCAGCTCCAGTGGGGAAAGTTCACAAAAACAGAGCACTGGTGGCTCAAGTGAAGAGGAGTAATAGGCATATTTGACACTATTTTTAAATCCTCCTGGATTATTTGAGGTTTTCCCCCCCAAGTTTCTCCACTTTGCAGAACTCTTCAGAATCAAAACATTGTGAAATTAAAGTTCCCTTGTGGTATGAAGATCTATTTGACAAGCAACACTTTGTTAAATGGTATTATGACAGACAAACTGAAATACCTGCACAGAGCTCTAAAACTTGCCAATATGAATTAATAACATAATTTAACATGTTCCCTAGAAAACTATTCTCATGAGCAGTAGCTTAATGACAAACCCCAGCAGGAATAGGTGGAGCAACACTCAGAAGATGTTCCTGTTCTTCACCTCCCAGGGAGTTGGAATGTGCAACTTGTCGTCCTCTTCAAAACTTCTCCCTCTTGTCCCACATAGATCTATCCTATCTTCTCTCCCTCACTTGCACACTTTTTCTCACTATTATTAAAATTGCAAAGTGAAGCCCTCAAGAGTTAGAGAATACCAGAATTAAATCTTAAATCGGATTTTGTGTGTGTTTATATTATGATATAGTCTTTAATTACATGATCATGGTATTTTTTTCCACAAGGGCCGCTACCAGTCAGTGCACAGGATGGATAGTGTTCACTCAATGAGAAGCTCTTCAATATCTTGTTTTCTCTTCGTTGTCATATGTGTGGGTCTAAGCTTGATGTATTGCATGCTATTTAAAAAGTAGGAGAAGGGGAAGCTTCAGAATGAAGTTGAGGAGTAAAACATTACATTGTTCGCTCATTCTTAGAAGCTATCAACTAAATAATTCAAGTTTGTCAAGGTTGTAAGCAACTGAAAACACGAACTTATAATGGGAAGTGTCAGGTAACCTTAATAATAGGTGGTTCTTGTTTCTGGGAAATTCCCGTGGCTGCAGGAAGCTCTATGCCATCCCCTCTGCTCTGCTTTTTGCCCCCATTGCTTCCTAGCCACAGGGGGAAGGGTTACTGGATGGGGAGCTGTCCCTCACTCCCCTGTCTGCCCCACTCCCATGCATCTGGATTCAAAGGAAGGGTGCTAAAAGTCTACCAAGGCCACCATCTTCCTTCAATCTGGCTCTTCCTCCTCATGTACCATAGGATTTGAGACCACACCAGAGTGCAGAATTGAAAGGAGCCTCAACAAATAAAATAATTCTTTCTTTCATTTTATTCAATTTAACTCCTAAGCAACAACAACTAAAAATAGTTCTATTCCTGCTCATAGAAGAAATAGATCTAGATTGCAGACAGACTGGAAAGAGATTGGATTCATCCATAGTTAGAAAGAACGGAGGCAGCCAAAACACCATAACCCTTTTTACAAGGAAGCAAGAGGAACATGTGAGAGATTCCCCTGTCTGAATAGCACTATGAGGAGTGGGAATGTGTAGGGGCACTCAAGGTGCATCTACACTTCACTTGTAGCATGAAATAGCTTATTTCAAAATTTGGTACTGTCCACACAGCACTATTCTGTAACATCCCTTACTCCTAATGGAATGAAGTTTACAAGGATGTCAGACTAGCAAGCCCATTGTATTTTGAAATAATGGGCTTGCTCAAAAGATGTGGAATAGCTATTTTGGGATACTAGAAGTATCCAGAAATAGCTCCTCAGTGTAGATGTAGCCTCAAAGAACAATAGTAGGAGAAACTGATTATACCATCTTTGGCTAGCCAAGAGGCCACGTCAGTTCCCATCAGATGGCAGTCTGGTGGCTGCAATGCATGCCTTTATCACCTCCTGGTAGAAGTATAACAACTTGCTCTATCTGAGGTTGATGGAAGGGGCCTGGCTATGCTCGACTGGCATGAATAGATTGTTAAGGTGCATCCCATGGCCCTCATAGGCTCCTCATTTGATTCCAGCTCCAGTTCAAGGCCCTGATATCGGCCTATATGACTAAACTGATTGTGGCAAGGCTAGCACATAGACTGCTTCTGCATACACATCCCATCAAGAGACCTATATTCATCTGGGACAATGGAACTGTCAAGACCCTGGATGAAGCTGTCAGAATACAGACGCTGAGAGCCCTTTGCAGAGGTCCCTAGACTACACAGCACTTTGCCTTCAAGAAATCAGGCTGAGGCTGTCTCACAGTATGCATAGCTGGCTTTCTCATTCTGATGAGACAGAAGAGAATCATCATTTCTCACAAGAGGAAAAAAACCTGCACGTATAACCACACAGTTTTCACAATTTCTAACTCACAAGTGCGCTGCACTGTATCTTCTCTCTCTCTCTCCAGGTTCCTCTTCATTACAGCTTCTTGCCACTTTTATAGTGGAACTACCTGATCCAGCCCATAAGTGGCTCCTTATTATCCAGGACTGCCTTGCTCCAGGCCCTTCACCCTTGTGAGGCAAGCTACTTTGTTACAGTGAGCGTTGTGATGACTGAGGTTTGTTTAAGGCCAGAAGGGACCATTAAGTCATCTAGTGCTTGGCTCCTATATACCACAGGCCATGGAATTTCACCACGTTACCCTCTACTGAGTCCAGTGATTGAGTTTTACTAAAGCACATCTTCCAGAAAGACATTGAGTCTTGGTCTGATGACATTGAGGGTACGTCTAGACTGCGGGGGGGGGAATGGTGTTTCGGGATACCTCCAGGGAACGCATTTGCTCTTTCACTTTTTTTTGTGTGGAAGAGCAGACGTGCTCTTTCGGAAGCCCTGTCTTCGTCGTTCCACAAGGAAGAAGGGATCTTCTGAAAGAGGAGGCTTTTCCAAAATTTGGCCCAGAGTAGACAGGCCAAATTTTGGAAAAGCCTTTTCCGACAAAAGTATCAAAAAAAGGTACACAAATTGCGCTTTGCAATTTGCATATCTTTTTCCGAAAAACCATCATAGTCTAGACATTGTCCAAGAGATGGGAATGCACCACTTCTCTGTTCCAGCTATTAATCACCCTCAGCATAAAAAATTGGTTCCCTGTTTCTAATTCAAATTTGTCCGGCCCCATCTTATAGTCTTTGCCTAGTTCTTATTATAAATGTGTACAATAAAGATATATAGTTGTAGAAGTCTTATTTTAACACATTTTGAAATATAGGTCTGTAATTTGTAGTAAAATAGCCCATTTAGAAGTCAATAACTCCTTTAAAAAAATCACATGCATTTTGGGTGTCTATGAGTGGGCATGAATATTTTGAGGTCTTTGAGTGAATTCTGGGCCCTTTTAAAGTCAACGAGAGTTTTGCCAGTGACTTCTATGGAACCAGAATTTTACTTCTGGCTTGTTTACTAGGCATTGATGATCTGTCTTTTTTGGGATATTGGTTGTTTTTTTTCTGACTAGTATCTTTGAATCATAAATTGCTCTTTCCAGGCTTGATTTGTTAAGATATTGTATTTCCTGTTGAATTTAATAAAGATTTTATCAATAGCACTGCAGCTGAAATGTAAAGCAGTGCCTCTGACAATAGGATCAAACACTAGTAAATCTGATGGTCTGGAATGAGGACTGAAGAAAGACTTGGAGTGTCTTTAAAAGAGCAAGTGATCGCTGAAGGATGGACGCATAGATGGCTCAAACATCAGCATGTGTTTGGTATGGATTTTTGCCCTTGAGTTCAGTGTAGATTAGGATCAATATCTGGGGACTCTACATTAAATGTTCTCTTTTTGCAGTTCTTTGCTTTCAAGATTGACTGAAATTGCAGTATATATTCTACATGACACAAGGTTATTGGACTTACTCCACCTCTTACCCAGTCCAACAGGTCTATTCCATGCTGTATAAAGAGAACAGTCCTTCACAATTAATGGATTTCATATAATTTAAGCTGCACATTTTTTCTTTAACTGAAATAGTCAGTCACCATTTTGCTGAGTGTGATTTCTTTGTTGTTGCAGTATTTGCTTTAATGTCCTTTCCTTCCATTTAATATATTGTCACTGCTTTTCTGAAAGGAATGTTTGAAATAATGAAAATTAATTAATCTTAAACCTTATTGATGTGGCACTTCACATGCTTTTTATTCAGAAAAATATGTAATAGTTCACAGAACTGAAGGAGCACAAAGTTTGAAGACAGGGAGTTCTGAGTTTTAACTCTGACTCTGCCACTAATTCATTGTGGATATGTCTACCCTGCACACTAAGCCCAGTTTGAGTGCAAGCACCCCTTCCATCTATATATCAGTTTGACTTGGCTCAACAATCACTCAGGATTTGGGCCCTAGGACTTGCTGGGAAGGAGAAGGGTCCAACGCATACTGAGGCTTGAGGCCATGCCCAGGCCTGCTGACAGGGGAGAGGGCAAAGGAGCCTGAGGATTCAAAGGGGCCCAGAGCTCTCAGCTACTGCCACCGGAGAGTATCTCCACATGGCACTGAGGGCTGACTGCCCTTGGCCCTGCCCCTTCTGCCCAAGGCCCTGCCCTTTCCAGGAGTGTGGACCTGACTGCCCGCACACCTTGCCCTGGGGCCCGTGGACCATGCCCTGCCATTTTGCAATGTGAACACAGCTCAAGCCAATGGCCTCAGTCAGAAGGTCTCCATAGTGCAGTATAGACATAGTAGCACAGCTGAGAGACTCAGGTCTAGCAACTGTAAATCCAGGTTTACAGGAAAGTGTGGAAGCTCCAGCACAGGCTTGGAAACACCAAGTCCACAATCCCAGGTTCCACAGACCCAGGCTTAGTGTGCAGTATAGATATATGCCTGGTCTACACTACTAGTTTCTGTCAGTACAACCGAGTCACTCAAGGGTGTGGAAAATCTCCCATCAACAGAGTTACTGTCTCTCAGGGAGGTGGAGTACCTATGTCAATGGGAGAAGCTCTCCCGTTGGTGTTGGTACCGTCATCACTAAGTGGTATTGGCACACTGCTGTGCTGCTACAGTACTGTAAATGAGACCCTCTTTAACCTTGGACAGGTCATTTTGTTATTCTGTCTGGTTCCCCATCTGTCAGATCAGGATAACACTGCTTCCCTAATCCATAAAGGTGTTGAAAGGGTTACTTCATATAAGTATAACACTTTTAGCATATATAGGGCTATAGTCTGCCAAGTGTAAGTAGTTGTTTGTACTTGTAAAACATGCTTCTGCTATCATGGCAGCTTTTGTCCTTTCATGAAAATGACAGATTTCCGTTAAGCACACATGAGGGTTACTATGGATAGTACCAGCAAAAGAGAAGCCACTGAGCTAATAAGTAAAATACAAGTGTTCATTAAGAGGAGCACTAGCTAAATCTGTTTGGAATTAGATTTCATCCCTAGAATGCGTATTTGTTTTTACCTTTTGTGTTGTTTTTTCAATACAAATAAAAAGTGATGGCAACTGACTCTACTCAAGCTACCTCTGAAATACAGCACTTTTGAAAGAGACACAGGGCTCAATGTTCAAACCTGGAGGTCTTCAAGGGTGTGTCTACACAGCAGGGCTTAATTCCAAATAAGCTACGCAAATTGAGCTATGTCAATTGCATAGCTTATTTTGAAATTGGGAGCGTCTACACAGCACTTATTTTGAAATAGAGCACTCTTCCTCCGACTTCCCTTATTCCTCGTACAATAAGGGTATGGCTACACTACATGGCTCTGTCGACGTTGCCATGTAGATGAGCTTTGTAGACATAGCAAATGATTTATAATAAACGTCGCTTCATACATCAAAATGGCTGCTGCGCTGTGCCGATCAGCTGTTTGGTGGCACAGCGCGGTAGTCTGACGCTCGCAGTCGACATCGCCTTTGTCGACCGCCCGCAGACCTCATTCCACGAGGCATAACGGGGCGGTCGACAAAGGCTTTTGATGTCGACCATGGAGCGTCCAGACTACCGCACTGTGCCACCAAACAGCTGATCGGCACAGCGCGGCAGCCATTTTGATATAAATGAAGCGGCGATTATTTAAATTGCTGCTTCATTTTGCTATGTCTACAAAGCTCATCTACATGGCTCCGTCGACGGAGCCATGTAGTGTAGACATACCCTAAGAGTTACAGGAGTTGGAGTACGAAGTCCTCCAGCTTGACAGTATGTTGACATTATTTTGAAATAGCTGCCTGCTGTATAGATGCGGACTAAGTTATTTCGAAATGTTGCTGTGTAGACAGAACATCCAGCTCCACAATGATCAGTTAATAGTGAGGAGTTGTGCTCCCTGATAGCATAAAAATGGGAGGTTTGAGGTGGCCAGGGAAGGGGCAATGTATTTGCAGGGCTTAGAAGCCTCAAAGACTATTATAGATCCTGAGCAATAGCAATAGTTGAACAACAGCTCTAGGTGTGATCTATAAATGGACAAGGAGGATTTCTTTCCCTAGCCCTAGCAGACATCTCCTGTACAAAGCCCCTTTACTTGGGCTTTGCTTAAGAGGAAAGGATTTGATCTTCGTGTGTGTGTGTGTGTGTATTTTTAAAGTAATAGTACAAACAAGTGCAATTGCATACTCATTAAGTGTGTCAATGTCAGTTTCAGGCACAATATGTTGGTAAATGTCTTTGAGTATTTAGCCTAATCTAACAGGAAAAGAGTAGCTTTAAAAGAGAGCAGTTTCCAATAAGATTCACTGTTTAATTTTTTTGTTTACTGTGTATTATGTGGGCTTATTTCTGTTTGGAAAATTTGCAACAGGTGAATATATTTTTAGCTTTTCAACAAGCAGTGCATGTTTATCCTCCGGAGTCCTTGACTTGAGTTTATGGCATTGGATTGGTGCCAGCAGGAGCTGTACTTAACAGACAAAGTAGAATTCTTGGTTTAAGAAATGTAAAACCACCACAGAAAATAACAGATCTCTTTGCCCTTAACGCAGAAAAAACCCCACTTTCTTCCTAAATCTCCAAAAGTGCTGCAAAGCATTAAATGATACAAATCTAACAGATTTGGAAATGTGTTGTGTCCACTGCCTATAAACACAGTGGGCCAGATTCTGCTCTCTGATTCACCCTGCAGAAACCACACTGGTATAAATGGGAATAGCATTGACAGGGTTGCTTTGCTTTAATTTAGAGCAGATTTTGCTGCAATGAACCTTTGTTCTCTTTGTACTGATGTATGCTCATAAAAGGTGTTGTCTTACAGCAGGTGATTATACTGAAGTCAACTGTAATTCTCTCATATCAAAAAGTCCTTGATAATGAGCTCTATAATTAATGCATTACATGAACTACTTTCTGATAGATACTCCCACAGAGTTAATCAGCCACCAGTATCCTCGCTGGTGGTTTCTGTCAGTACGCTGTTCATGATTGTAGGAAGTGCTTATGCTTTTAAACCAATAGGAATTTTGTGAACAATTTCCTTTTGCTACTACAACAAGGCCAGACTCCATAAACCTTTCTGACATAGAGGAACAAAGTGCTGACTTGAGCAGGGAGGCTGGCACTAGAAATGAGGAACTGAGAGAAGATCATTAATAGTGGTCATAGTTTACCCTTACTAAAATGGATGGTCCTTGTGCTGCTTTCTTATTGTAGGGCCTCAATTTTGCATAGAACATATTTATGAATCAGAAATAGTGTATCTGTTAGCTGTTAAAAGCTGTGCTGAAAGTATCTCATTGTCCTTTTCAAAGTAGCTATAAAACATAGGAAGGGCTTAGGGGGAAGAGGAATCTGCTCCCACAGTAAATCAAAAGTGAACAGACAAAGGTCAAAATACCAAAAGCCACAAGAACATTAACACTTAGGATATAAAGATTTCCTAAGAAACTAATGCTTGTTCTTTCTTTAGATAAACCAGACACCTTATCTTTGTGAGTTTACAAAATGGAGCCAAACTATACAAGTAACCACTTTAACTAAACCAAGGCCTGTATCTTTTAGCAGTCTGCGGTCATTAAAGCTCTCAGAAAGTCTCCCAGGAGCCAATATGCTTGCTTAAGTATATGCTGTAAAAGGTCCCTGAGATTTACAAGGAACTGCTCCATGCTAAACTAGGCACCATCTGATAAACAAGCAATTTTAGCTGCAGGCTAAATGATGCTCTTTGAGACTTTGATTTACAATGCTGCAGATGATATATTTGTAGTTCTAGGATAAGTTCTGTTGTGGACCTGCTGTGATTACTCATCCATGAACCAAAGTTAGGGGTTCAGATCTTCAGCTAGGAGGTCAGAAAATTGCCAGTGGAGCAAGAAATGTTTGATAAGGCTTATTTACATGCAAAACATATAAAAAGCTTAAATTAAGCAAACAGTTGTGAATACTTATACTTTCTGGGGACCAGGGTACTTTCGTTAGCTTGATTTTTTTTAGATGTATTTTAAGTCCAAAACTAACGATATCGTCTAATTTTACATTCATTAGATTGTTTTGAAAACTCAGTTTACTTAGTTTATTATTATGGACATCTAAAATACTCAGATTTTTGGGAGCAGTTTAAAGTGTTCCATAAATTCCAACAATTATCCTGGGGAAAAAATAAAGCAAACAATATCACACATATTTAAGACTCTTAGGCCCAGAAACTCTGAAAGACTTGAAAAAAAGTGAAAGCAGCACTCTGGGATTGTTTTGCTTTCATAATTCTTTTAGGCAGATCAAAAGGTGGGAGTCCCATCCTGCAAGTAGTGAAGTACATCCTGCAAGGTGGTGAGTGCTCTTAACTGTTCCTAAGGTCAGGGATTTTCTAGACATGCTAGTGACTTCCTTATCAGAAGCACATAATTAATGGATTAGAGAATATGTGATTAAAACTTGCCACTACAAATCCTTAGACTTCTCCAAAAATACTATCACACAGATTATGTCATGTTTATTTAGCCAGCAAAAATCTATAGCATTCCTTTTCTGCTTTTCAGATACAACCCTTGTTTTATTTCTCTTCTGAAATGCAAACCAGCCATCAAAGCTGACTTATTTGTCACTCAAGCTGGTTGGGAAATATATTTAATTTTCCGTGACAAATTAAAATGGTTCATTTTTATCTAGCTTTGATTTTTCCACAGAATTTTTCAGAAACAATGAAAACTTGATTTTTTTTCAGTTTTTTTTATTGTTTCAATTTATGGGATTTTAACAAGAACCCCAAATACTTCCTGAAAAAACTGAAGTTTTCACACCAAAAGTTCAGTTCTGTTGGAAAACTCTGATCAGTTTTACTTGCCATATTTTGACTATTTAGCTTATTAAGGACTCAATTTTGTGAAGTGCTTCATGTCATTAACTCCCATGGATGACTTTAAGATTGGAAGGGTGAAAATGAGTTCAGATTTCAGTTTATTAATTCAGTGCATCTGCTTTCTTGGGAGGCAGCATGATGCAGAGGAACGAGTATATGATTTGAAGTAATAAAGTCCTGAGTTCTTATTCTGGCTCTTACAATGGCTTGCAGTGTAACCTTGAGCACGTCATTTAATTATCTATAAAATGGCACTAGGAAGTATTTAGCTCTCTGGGGAGTTAAAATCTTACTCATTTATACTTTCAAGGGAGCAGACAATAGGCCAGATCTTCAGAGCTCTGTTGATATATACCAGCTTAGGGTCTGGGCCAAAGTTTGTAAAATGTTCCGTTGTAGCAGTACTGCCAACAGCAAATTGTTGCAGTCAGGGTTGGAAAACCCTGACATTAACCTCCTTTCTCCTATCTTTAACTCGTATTCCACATGATACAATTAATATAATGACATTTCCCTTGGAGTACAGCTATATCCTAGCGCGTGGGGCTGAAAATCAATCGATCTGCCTAAATGCCAGGTTCTGGGCACAGCATAAGCCATCCACATTTAGAGAAGGCAATATATTGGGGCAGAGTTTATCTTGTACATATTAAATTGCAATGTAGATATATACAATTAAGTCCTTTTGCCATACTCCTTAATGGAAGTTGTAATTCATTTTTGTCACATATACAGTATTGGCTAGATAATGGAAACCTCCTCTGGGAGAATTATATTCCACGAGGCTCACTATTAATGTTCTAACAGCTACAGTATAATGATTTTTAATAGAATCAAACCAAGCACTGTGTATTGGCACCAATTCTGAGGCACTTTCAGTGTCAAGGTCCCAAGAGATCTATTCTTCTCTTGATATAATTCTCATTAATGTGAAGGAGATTTACAAATGCTCTGCAAGAGGAGGGTATATATACATTCCAGCTATGGTAACAGGCTTTAATTAGCAATGTGTTGCATCAGTTAAAAGGAACTTGCTCTTTGAAAACCCTTTGAACTTGCCCTTTGAAGAAGTGCATAAGAGCAACATCGACACCTAGGGGGGGTTAGTCACTCGGATCTTGTTTCTGTCTCAACCCATGGCATGAAATCATATTATTTGTTTAAATGACAATGTCAAGCACGTGTGCCCCAACCATTGATGAGAGAGACACTATATTTACATTTTTGGGGAAAAAACACTTTTGATTTTTTTTAAAGTGCAGATTTCCACAGTTGGGGGATATGTAAAGTGCCTGTTAAAGTACTATTGTTAACAGAGTGACTACATCTTGTTTGTATGTCCTTGTAACAAAAATCTATTTATTAGAAGTTGATATGGAGAATCCTCTGAAAGTGAAATATTTTTTCAGAAATATCTTTTTTAAGGTACACTATCAGTTTCAAACTGGTAAATTATTTCTGTTTACTACATCTTTGTGGAGCCCGTGTAACTTTTTATGGAAAATATTTATGTAACACAGTGTGGTGGTGTGCAGGGACAAGTTTACTAAAGAGTAGCAACTCAAACTTGGCCACCTACTTTAGGCAGGAGACAATTTTTCAAAAGATGCAAATGTGTTTGCTCCAACTCATAGACTCATAGACTTCAAGGTCAGAAGGGACCATTATGATCATCTAGTCCGACCCCCTGCACAATGCAGGCCACAGAATCTCACCCACCCTCTCCTAGAATAATTCTCTCACCTATATCTCAGATATTGAAGTCCTCAAATGGTTTAAGGACCCCAAGATGCAGAGAATCCTCCAGCAAGTGATCCGTGCCCCATGGCAAAGAGAAAGGTGAAAAACCTTCAGGGCCTCTGCCAATCTACCCTAGAGGAAAATTCCTTCCCGACCCCAAATATGGCGATCAGCTGAAGCCTGAGCATGTGGGCAAGACTCACTAGCCAGACACCCAGGAAAAAGTTCTCTATAGTAACTCCTATCATCCCACCATTGGCTTATTTACCACTGATAGTGAAAGGTCAATTAGTTGCCAAGATCATGTTATCCCATCAAACCATCCCCTTCATAAACCCATCTAGCTTAATCTTGAAGCCAGATACGTCTTTTGCCCCCACTACTTCCCTTGGAAGGCTGTTCCAGAACTTCACTCCTCTAATGGTTAGAAACCTTCATCTAATTTTGAGTCTAAACTTCCTAATAGCCAGTTTATATCCATTTGTTCTTGTGTCCACATTGGTATTAAGCTTAAATAATTCCTCTCCCTCCCTGGTATTTATCCCTCTAATATATTTAAAGAGAGCAATCATGTCTCCCCTCAACCTTCTTTTGGTTAATGTAAACAAGCCAAGCTCCTTGAGTCTCCTTTCATAAGACAGGTTTTCCGTTCCTCAGATCATCCTAGTGGCCCTTCTTTATACCTGTTCCAGTTTGAATTCAACCTTCTTAAACATGGGAGACCAGAACTGCACACAGTATTCCAAATGAGGTCTCATCAATGCCTTGTATAACGGCACTAACACCTCCTTATTTCTACTGGAAATACCTCGCCTAATGCAGCCTTTTTCACGGCCATGTCACAATGGCGGCTCACAGTCATCCTGTGATCAACCAGAACTCCGAGGTCCTTCTCCTCTTCCGTTACTTCCAATTGATGTGTCCCCAGCTTATAACTAAAATTCCTGTTATTAATCCCTAAATGCATAACCTTATACTTCTCACTATTAAATTTCATCCTATATCTATCACTCCAATTTACAAGATCATCCAGATCTTCCTGTATGATATCTCGATCCTTTTCTGAATTGGCAATACCTCCCAACTCAGGAAGAGAACTCTGCGACAAGTGGGCTGGCTGCTCAAATGGGATTTTCAAAAGTGCTCGGAGAGCCCCTACATTTAGCTGGGCATTTCATGACTTTGCTATGTCAATGGCACAACTAAGCCTGCATTAAGCACAGATTAAGCCATTCAGGCACTAGTCATTCATTAATGTGGGGGCACTGAAACTGTGAGACATATTTGCAATAGGAGGCTTAAACATAGAGACTGTATCTGGGTAAGGATTTTAATAAAAATGAGAATCATTTCCCTCAACCAGACGCATTGACAGGCCCTGGGCGGGGGGGTGAGGAGGAGCAGGCCCTTGCACAGAAGGGGCAGAGCTAGAGGCAGCCAGCTCTCAGCACTGGCCAGATCAGGCCACATGGGGCTCTGGTGGCAATTTTAAAGAGCCTGCAGCTCTGGGCTCTTTTAAATTGCTGGGCCCTGAGATAACTACCCCTTTGCCCCACTGTCAGCTGTCTTGGCCTCAACTATCTGGCAGGGCTTTTCCAGGGCAGATTTCAATTGGAAACCAGTGGCCCTGGGTTCTGCAAACTTGTGGGCTAGTATATGGGCAATGCTCCATCTACGGCCTCAGGGTTACCCAATGACTCAGGCTGGAAATCAGAATCTCAGCCTATTCCCCTCTTCCACATAGGAGAGGAGAAATGAGATGAGCCATGTGCTCCACAAGATGGGTGTGGAGGGAAACTCTTACCATACAACGTTGTGTTCTTGGTCCATGTTCAAACAGGCCATTGAGATGCAAAGATATCACTCCAAGTCAGCTGAATTAGAACACACTCAAGTTGCAACAATGTAATTTAATTCTGACTCCAGACTGTTGGATGGAAGTTGAACAGTCCCACACAGAAGTTTTGTGAGTTTCACCAAATGAGAATGTTCTTTCCACACCCAAACAAAGTCCCCAGAATTCTAAGACCTCTAAGCCCATCAAATAAGGATGGAGCTGGAACAGAGTCATACTGGTGACTAGTCAGCCGAAAGCAAAAGAGCTCAAAATGGCTGCTTCCAGAAGTAAAAGGAAGCAGAAGTTGCCCTCCCCTGCCCGCATACACACCCCTACCCTAGCAGGCAAGAACCAATCAGCCAGTCCCTCATTGCTCCACTGTCTGAGGATGGCAGCAGTAGTAAGCAAATCAAGCTCAGTTGTTTCGGGTTAGCAGTCATCTGGGAAGGGGTAAGGAATGAGAAAGGAGTAGCACCCGTCTCCTGCCCTTTGCACATACACTGCAGGGAGAGGGATCCAAGAGAGCATTGTCCCAACTACTTGTTCTTGGTGATCTCCACATCACTTTCCTGTACAAATGAGGGGAGAGCCTCTGGACCCATCAAAGTCATACTCTGGTGAGCAACGTGAGCATTGGTTACCCCACACATCACAGACCTGGAAACACAGTGCCAAACATTAAAAAACCTGAGGCACAGTAGGGATATGGCAGACACATGCCCATAAAAGAGCAATAGGCAAGGAGTAGGACGTGGCCTTGCAGACTCCTTATCAGCTTGCCCGGTCATACAGCCAGGGCTTCCAGGAAACTTAAGGAGCATATTTGATTTGGAAACATCCAGCTATTCATACTATAGGAACATTTTGATATTTCCACAACAAAACCATATGGAATTTCACTTCCACAAACAGTTTCAAGGTTTAGTATTTTTTTTTGTCCTGATTTGGACTTACAATTTTCCCAGAAGGAAAAATCAATTTTCCAATATCATGAGCTTCGCCTGTTCAGTCTGAGTTGGCCACTCCCATCTCAACCACGCTATCCAGTGCATCCTTTTAATGGAACACTGGCTGATGCCAATGGTGATCCCTACCAGTTGTCTCTTCCGAGGTCCCTGACCTGCCAGGGTGAGGAGTGCAACTGAGGAGTTAACCTTCTCAAAGGGCAAGAATAACTTTGAGATAATGCAGGAAACTCTGTTATATAGACTGCCTACTTTTCATCACTGCCAGGCATAGTGAACGTGACTCTGTGCACCTAACTCTTAGGCTACTGTGTTTTGCCAGCAGGAAACAAACATGCTCCATGAATGTGATGTGTTTTCATGTGACGGTGTTGATGTTTACAGTTGGGTAGGTTTCTTTTATGTCCTTAACAAACTATTCCTGTCTGCGCCAACGAAGAGTGCAGTCATTGCACTTGGTGTCATCCTTGGCAAACCAAGATGAACGTAAAATATGTATCTCCACTGCACAAATCAGCAGTGAAGGGGTTAAGCTGTAACCCGTAACAATACTTGCCCTGGACTGTGCTCATAGCCCTTCAAAAGTCTCCAGATGCCAGTTTACCACCTCAGGTATCCCTGCTAATGAATTCATATATTGGGTACTCTGTAGTAATGTCTCATCCATTCAATCCCAGATGTACTGACTGGTCCTTGCTCTGAATTATTTGCCTATCACCAGCTGAAGGAAATACATTTCACTCCAGCTCTGATGCAACTATTTCTGAGGCTCTTGTGTCCCGTGGAGCCTGAATTCTAAGGATATTGGGTTATCTGGCCCATGAGACCCAGATTCAGTAGGCAAGGGCAGTAGAATTTGAATCTGCATTAAAATGATTATGCCCCAAATCTGAATTGTGCCAGATTCTGAAAGATGGGATCTTTTTACACCCAAGGCCTTTCATCTTGCAAAATAAAATTAGGAAATCTCCATTCCAATTGCAGAAGATAGAATCCAGGCATCTTGCAAAAATGTGGAAATATGCAAAGTAAACAGATTGTTTCTGACAGCAACAACATTGCAATTGCAGAAAGCATCATCAGGTTGCAACATACACGTATTAAGCTTTGAGAACAGCAAAATTCACAGTGATATGGTCTCAGCTCTCGAATTCATTACATATAGACTGGAGATTTGCAGCGTAGTGTCTCATCACCTAGGTGGCTCAAAAGATGTGCTTTGCTAGCAGGACAATTTTATTTAGGCTCAATTTTCCTAAGATCTTTGTGGGCTGCAAAGAACTACATTGAATAAAGCTGATCTATATGTTTCCCCTTTTGACTTACAGGACTATACATCTCATCAGATGAAAGTATCTATTGCTGTATGTTCCAAAAAGCACATCTAGTGACCAAGTGACAACAGCAACTTATCTATCTTCTCTTTTACAAAACTTAACCAACATCATAATATTTATCCTCCTAAGAAACACACACATACACAATTCTTATCACATACAAATAAATGTATGTTTTATCACAATACAACAATATTAACTGGCTAATCTATTGGGGTTTTTCTTAATCTAAATATTTTATTTTTCTGGATACTATTATTGGAATTTCATCAATTCCTATACTTGTTAACTGAGACTAGAATTTTGATAGTGCTTTTAATTGCTGTGTCTTAAGACTAAATATTGTTTATGTAGTTTAATATTGTTATTTACAGCAAAATGATATATGGACTTGGATTTGAATCTGTTCAGTGTGTGTCACTGCGAATGTGTATTTATGATTTTTATACTTCTCTCAGCAGGGGTTAGGGTTATATTTATAGTTTGAGATCTCTGTTAAACAATATGGCTACATCTACACTGCAGGCTTCTTGCGCAAGAACAGTTGTTCTTGCGCAAAAACTTGAGGAACATCTACACTGCATGGCTGTGTCTACATTGGCATGATTTTGCGCAAAAGCACCTGCTTTTGCGCAAAAACATGCTGCCTGTCTACACTGGCGGGGAATTCTTGCGCAAGAACACTGACGTTCTAATGTGTGAAATCAGTGCTTCTTGCGCAAGAACTATGATACTCCCGCTCAGGAAAAAGCCCTCTTGCGCAACTGGCCAGTGTAGACAGGCAACATGAATTTCTTGTGCAAGAAAGCCCTATGGCTAAAATGGCCATCGGAGCTTTCTTGCGCAAGAGAGCGTCTATACTGGCATGGATGCTTTTGTGCAAAAGCACATCTCTTGCACAAAAGCACATGCCAGTGTAGACGCTCTCTTGCGCAAATACTTTAACGCAAAAACTCGTGTTAAAAGTATTTGCGCAAAATCTTGCCAATGTAGATGTAACCCATATGTGTTCTTGCACAAGTAAATTTACAGTAAAGCATCAGAAGAGAGGAATAAGCCCTCTTGCACAAGAGCTCTTGCGCAAGAAGGCACCGTGTACGGGCAACAGGGGTTTCTTGCGCAAGAAACCCCTATGGCTAAAACGGCCATCAGAGCTTTCTTGCACAAGAGAGCATCCACATTGCCATGGATGCTCTTGCGCAAAAGCACATGGCAGTGTGGACGCACTCTTGCGCAAGATTTTTTGCGCAGAAACTCCTGCACAAAACAGTGCAGGCAGTGTAGATGTAGCCTATGTGTCTTGAGGTCAGAGTAAAGGTTGTGTTGTAATCTGAATCTCTATACTTTATTTAAAAAATAGTATATTATAGGAGCAATGTAAGATCTATGATGCCTTAACTATTCCGTTATTTGCTTTTGAGTGTTCAAGTTTTGTAAATGACAAGATAGTTGACAATAACATACTTATTTAACAAGCTTAAGGGTATGTCTACACTGGAATAACAGACCCATGGCATGGCCACAGCTGCCTGGGTCAGCTCACTTGGGCTCAGACTGTGGGACTAAAAATTTCTGCGTAGACATGCAGGCTTGGATTGGAGCCCAGGTTCTGGGAGCCTTCAGCCCTGGGGGCTCCCAGAGCTCAAGTCCCATCCCAAGCCTCAATATATACACAGCACTTTTACATCCCTGCTGCAGGGCTCCTGCAGCCGGAGCCATATCAACTGGGGCTAGCCAACCCAGGCCAGCTACAGGTGTTTAACTGCAGTGTAAGTGTGTTGATTTGTTTTTGTGTTTTTTTTTAAATGAAGAGTTCACATTTGGGTTTTTCTTAGTTTAAAAAAAAAATATTTATAGCTATCTCTTTCATTTAGGTACATGAAAATGCACTGTTTCAATAAATAGGATGGAGGCACCAGCTTAATAAAGTAAATGAATATGCCATAGAGCCATTCCTGACCTGAAAAGTGAAAGTTGCACAACCAAATACCAAAATCTAAGTTTCAAAGAGGTGCTGTGATGCAGTCTTGTTGATCTGAAAGTGTTTCCATAGCTAAAGGGAGCTACTTAAAAGCCTTCGAATTAGGAAAAAGTACATAACTGTTCTGAATAAAATGGCTGGGGTGAAATTCTCACCTATATCATGATCCCTTTACCCTGGCTACAGGGGCCAGCACAGTGTAATGAGGCTCTAAAAGCCCCAGGATCAAGTTGAGGAGCATTCCCTTGATGCAAGCACTGCAGATACAGCCATTAAGGATATTCTGTTCTAATTATGATCTCAAAGCAATATTATGAAAGAGAAAGATCCAGTTGCTCTTCACTGCACAGTCCAGCAATGTTTCTCAGATGTTTTGTGCTGGAGACCTCATTTGGACTTAAAATAATTGTGATTCCCTCATTTGGATCCCCCTGAGTCCCGAGTATGTCTCAGGATTTCAGCCCTGTAGGGGCTCCTAGCTGTGGCTTTCTGCCTTGGCAACCCGTGTTCCTTCTAAACTGGGTGGCAGCACAGCTTCAGAGGTAATTATTCAGCCCTTCCCAGTCAGTCAGCTCTGTGCACTGAGCCCTGAGGCCCTGACTGGGTGGGGCTGATTAATCACCTGTGAAGTTGTGCTGAGGTGCAGCTTAGAGGGAACATTGTTGGCAACCCATCAAAATAGGGTTGTGACACACAGTTAGAGAACTGCTGGTCTGTAGTGACTCAGCAACAAGACAGCAGTCCTGGAACAGTTACTGAGAGCCCAGTTGCAGGGGGAGGTACTGGGAGGTCCAAGAATACTCTGACATTAGTAGAGATTAAAAATGGCATGGTAAATAGCTGCTAACTCCAGGGCTGGATTATTTGTTATATTGACTTCCAAGAATGGCAACCTCCTCCTTCTGTTAGCTAAAGAAAAGCAGAAAACAAGTTGAGCTTTTGCCAAAAATAAGTTGCCATGTTGAGAATTGTGACTGATGGTATAGCAGTCTGGACTGGTGGGTTTCTCTCTCTTACTCTCTTTTTCCAATGTAAATAAACAAGTTATTACCAGAGCAAAATTAAAATAGTTTCCCTAAACAGACAGCAGATGTTACATCTAACCTGCTGTTTGAAGAATAGATTTTTTTTCCCTTGAATACATGAGCCAAGAAGCCTCACTTCAAGTACTAAGAGTCAGTGTGGGTACCCCTATTCAGGCCTACGTCAGGCTTTCTACAAGCTCGAGTCAAAGGAATGTGTTTATATCAAGTTGTTAAAATGACAGCTGTTCTGTATTTGATCCTTCTGCCCCTGCTGGGTGGATTAGGAGTAAGCAAATCAGGTCAGAGGCTTCCCTACCCCCAGCATAAGCCAAAGAGAGTATGTGTGTGGTGGGTTTTTTGGGGGAAGGGAAGGGAAGGGAGTGAGATTTCAGAAGTTCAATATTCATGAGCTTCTATACTTCCCAATTATAGCCAGGACTGGGAAAGCAGAAATATTGCAAGAAACCATGAAGGAGACTGTTCTGTAAACACTGAGCACCTGTCTTTGCTAGGCATTCAGCATCTTGCAGGACCAAGCCGGATGAGGAACAAAGAAGCAAACAGAGCTCTCACAACTCTGAGGTGAGCTCCCTATCCAGTGGACTGTAGAGTAATTCCCTATTAAAATTGAACAAGGGAGCTTGAGAGAGCCACATCAAAATAGCCCAGTGGATAGAGATCGTATCTGAGATGTGAGGAACCCTTCTTCACACACCACCTCCTTCTGAGAAGGTCAAGTGTGGGCGGACTGAAAGGAGGTCTCCCGCATCTTTGATGAATAGCCTAACCGTGGGTTAAAGTTATGAGAGGCCTTCCCCTGACCATTTTATGTGGAGTTGGTCAGGTATGTGGTGAGCAGGCCTATAGGATTAGGTCCCCACAGGCAAGACAGGCATTGCTCTGCCTATCTTCTGCTTTCTGGCTTGAAGATTGCATTGGGGCTTAGACAGGAGATAGGCTTGCCTGAGGCAACAGTGTATTCTTCAGATTCAGAAAATAAGGTACCTAGGGAAATTTGACAGAGAAATAAAGGCACCCAGTGACTTTAACCACCTACAGGGTTAGGAGGCAACTGAGCAGGGGTTTTGTGGATCACAGTGGTGCCCAAATCTCTTCATGGATCTGGCCCTAAATCACCAGTAATAGTCAGAGGCGCAACTGTTCAATTGGAATGAGGGAAGTCAGCTGTACTTCTGAATGTCAGTTGGAGCAGGTGGGACTCATTACCCTAATCAGGATAGAAAAGGCTGGGCTCCTGTCAGAAGATTAGAAAGGAGTATTTACTTGTCTCCCCTCCCCAACTCTTATTCCAATGTGAATTGGTTATTTGTTCAATCAGATCCTTGTCTGCACAGAGACCACACCTCTCAAGTCCTTATTCTGCTCAAATGCCTTTGAAATGTAGGCTGCAGGATGGGTACTATGCACAGCTTTCCCTTATAGCTGGAGCAGGGCTGCCTCTCTCTTTTTTTTTTATCCTGGAAATGGTGACATTCACATTCTCCAGTAGTGGGGGACCTCTCAGGGCTTTGGAAGAAACCTATCATCTGTCTGTGTTGGGAGCAGCTGGTGTAAGAGCGGGAGCTAGGGCTTTCTCCTCAGTACTGCTCCCCTTTTTCTTCTGCCTGAGCAGAGAAGGAAGCGGAAGTGATTATTACCTTGTAATGCAGCCTTTAACTCTGTGGGGAAGGTGATAAATCCTGCATTCCAAGAGGATTAGCACAGAGAAACCTATGTACAATAGTGTAGTCCAGCTTGGCTGCAAGGAGAGTTACAAATGGCCTGAGACAACTGGGAATTTTGCTCTAGGTGAGGCTTCTTGAAAGTGGCTTCCTCTGTTTACCTTATGCTGAATTGATGAGACTGATTCCAAAGTACAGCTGTGCAACATACTCTGACACAGTATTTTGTACCAGACTTCTTCAAAACTTTACATTGTACAAATAAAATAAAACAGTGTCTAAATGGAAAATTGCTTTGTATTTAAGTGCTGATAATTGTAAAAGAAGCCCCACCCTGTATGTGCTCTGCAAAATAGAGAGGTTTGATTTTGTTTTTTCTTTTATTTACACCTGTCTTCCATCATCTAACATCTCTGGATTTATTCCTGAATAAGACCTGTCTCTGTCTCTGTGTACTTGCCTACGTTGTGCTCCAGCCTCTGATGTAATAGCACCATTGCTAGCCCAGTGTAGTGGAAGCTGGTCCTGGCAGAAACCACCAGGATCAGGAACCTCCTTGACTCTGACACTGGAGACTGGGTGGATCCCCTAGCACTCTGTTGACACATGGAGCTTTCTATCCTTCAGACCCCCCTGCACGTAGTCCTGGAAGTGGGGGCAGTTGTGTTACCCTCTCTCTCCTCTTCCTTGAGCAGGTACGGAGAGAGGGTACTTCCCACCCTCCCTTTGCCCTCTGGACCTTGTGATTTAGCTCCTGCCCAGTGAGCTCCCTCCTTGGCTTCTTCCCTTCAACAACCTGAGCCAGCTGCATACCCTGCAGCCAGGTCACTTTCAAACCATGCCTAAGGAATGACTGAACATGCTTGTGCTCCACACTTTCCATTTCCTCACCCTCAAGTTCTGCCCTAACACCAATTGACAGGACTATCTACCACCTGTGGAGGGTGAGGAACCCCAATGGGCCAGCCTCTATTCTACCCTGATCCCATGGCCTGCCGGGGTTATCAGTAGGCAGCTCCTCACAGACCTGTGAGCATGGGTGTGTACTTAGCGCAGTCTACCCCCATTCCCAACATCAGCCCTTTTTGCAGCATGAGGGAGACCCTAGCACATACTTATCTAGAGCACACCAGATTGCAGGCCCTATTCTGGCTCCTCCAGAACCTCCTGTTGAGATTCTGCCAGCACCTTTCCCCACACCTTTTAATATTTACACACCACATTTGTGGTCCCACGAAGTTGCAAGACCTCATCAAACTCCTACTGGCACTGGCCAAAGTGGCTGTCTATAAAACCAGGAAGAGAATGTTGGACAAGGGGGTGTTCTGCAGTAGTGTGGCCTATTTCCATTCTAGTCTGGTCTTGTGCATTCAGTCAGCATCTGCTGGCTCCCTATGCAGCTTTGAGGAGCAATGGCTGCTATCCATGGTTCTCCGGTCAGTGTCCCACTCCAGATCCCTAGTTTTGAACCTGAGAGCCTCTACTCCCATCTTTGTTATTCCCTAATTGCCCTCCATATCAATCTGGATCTCAGGTCCAGTGGTCCTTCATACATGGCTGGGGGAAAGGCCTTTAGAAGTGGGTGGGCTTACATAAGCCTGCTTCCCTCATGGAATTTCATTAAGGCCAACCCAGTGTAGACAAGAAAAGCAGCTATGCACTAACGGAGCTTACTGTGATTTCAAGCAGGAGTTGAGCGGTGCCATTCCTACAAATGGCTGCTTTCTTTATCATCATTTGTGGTTTGCTCTTATGCAGTTACCTCAGTAATAGTTGCTGCTAAGTATTGATATAGGGAGAAATTCCCAATGTAGATGAGGTCTAAATCTTGTCATATGTTGTGTAGTAATGTGCCTTAGAAGAGGAGACTTTATATATTTTTTATGCAGACAAAAAGCCTTGTTGGTTTCTTTTGCTCCCAATTGGTTTGGGTATCTTGAATATTGACTCCTATTTTTTTCTGGTTTCTTATTGTTAGTTGACAAAAAGGTGGAGAAGGACTTGCTGAGCAGTATGAAACTCTCATCTCTGAGTATCTGGGGTTAACATCTAAGGTAAGCAATATCCTCTGAAATTTTACCTATTTTGGTGTATTTATGTAGTTTCTGTACTGCAGAATGAGCAAGACGACTAATTTGGAGGCATTTCTTAGTTGAAAGTCATGAATGCACAGTAACTGTTATCAGAATGTTATGTTCACTGTTCAGTGATAAAATATTAGAGTTTGATGGTTGGGGGTCTAGGTACAAAAAAGCCAAGACCAAACTAAGAAGCAAAACCTTGCAAAATAACACTGATTGCATTTGATTAATTTTATACAAAAATCCCTCAGACTCTTATGAAAGATGCTGTAAAAGTAGATCATTTTATTGTTTTAGATAATTTTCAGTTTGATCTATTCAAGTCTTTGATTATCCCAATCTTTGCTAAAAGTATGAAAAGAAAGCATACCATCTCTGGAATGCTACATGCAGTCCTGATTGCCTCATCTCAGAAAAGATAAATTAGAATTGGAAAAGGCACACAGAGGGTCAACCAAAATGATTAGGGATATGGAACAGCTTCCATATGAGGAGAGTTTAAGAAGACTGGGTCACTTCAGCATAGAAAAGAGATGACTAAAAGGGGATAGGACATAGGTCTATACAATCAGGAATAGTATGAAGAAAGTGAACAGGAAAGACATAATACAGGAACTCGGGGTCACTCAGTGAAATTAATAGGCAGCAGGTTTAAAACAAACAAAAGGAAGTACTTCTTCATACAATGCACACTCAACCTTAGGAACTTGTTACTCTGGAATGTTGTCAAGACAAAAGTATAACTGTTTAAAAAAAATAATTAGATAAGCTCATGTAGGATAGGTCTATCAATGGCTATTTGCCAAGAAAGTCCAGGATGCAACCCTATACTCCCAGTGTGCCAGACAACAGGCTATGAGTCAAAGACATTGAGAGATGGACTATTGATTCTTATTTTCATAAGTTGCATTTATCTGAAGCATGAGGAATATTTGATATCAGGCACTGGCCTTTATTACTAATAAAGGCCCTTAAGAGTATTTCTAGATCACCCAATCTAGTAGGTGTAGAGAGAATTATACAGTGATAATTTCTGATCAGCTCTGCTAAAGCAAGTCTTTGGACATTGGCACAAGTGGGTAAAGAAAGAAAAATATGTAAGAAGTCTTCAAAGCCTCATAGCTCATTTAGGAGTTAGAAGTACAGGATCAGGCCCTTAATCTGAATTTGAAAGTCTGCTGAAAAGCTTTTGATCTGCCAAGACTTTCATTTCAGAGTTCTTTGCTTTTTCTGCCACAATTGGTGACAACACCACCGAGAGGAAAGATTTCCTTGCAAGCCTTACACTTTGCTGCCAGCTCTTACTGAAATCGAAGTCAGTGTGAGTTTTGTGATTGACTGTAAAATTCCATGTATGGACCGGACCCTTTAATTACTGTTGTATTACTATGTGTGTGCACAGTGCCTAGTACAATGTGGTCTCTAAGTACTAAAGTAAGACATATTCTTACTCTGAAGAATTTACAGCTTCCATAGACAAGGCAATAAGCACTGGGAGAAAGGAAGTGGCATTATCTACATTTTATAGATGAGAAATTGATTTACAGAGAGATTAAGTGAAATGTCCAAGGTTCCACAGGAAGTCTTTGGCAGAATCAGGAATTAAATCTGGATTTCCTGATTTCCAGTCCAGCCCTATAGCCACAAGAGTGTCTGTTTTCTTCAACTATATTATATAGCAAAGAAAATACAGTATCCTAAATTCAGGAGTTAGCGAGTACTTCATTACTCACACACATAAATATTATCATAATCTATCACTTGTATAACACTAAATCTGCAAGGTGCCTTTACAGACAGATATGAAGTTGAGTCCTAGACCAGCAAACGCTACAACTTCAAAAGAATGAGACTTTTCTCTTCTAGTTTCTAATGTAAACAGAAGGAACTGATTTTTCAGATATTTGATTTGAAAATATATTTAAATCAGTTTATTGCTTTAGAAGCAATTCAGTTCACTGCTAAAGAAGCAATAAAGGAAAAATTATATTACAGGCTAATAGATTATTCAGAAATAAACAATAATCAAGATTTAACCTGGTGAAGAGAACTGTCTGTTTACATGTGAACACACTTTCCAAGTTGTGAACCAAGATGAATTTTAGCTTTTATAAAACTGCTGGCCAGTTACGTTTATTGCTACTCAACATATCTGTTATTGCAGGTTTATTTTATACCATTCTCCTATTTCAGGTTAATGGTTTGATTATTTACATTTTAAATATAAAACCTACAAACTTTATACCTTAAACAATTTTAAAAGTAGGAAAGTGCAGTAATGAATCAAGATATCCTTTTGCATTAGCTGTTTTATTAGAGTAATGATGTGTCGGTTTTGCAGTTGCGAAAGGATGGCTACAAACAGTTTCTGACATGTAAATTCAATGCCATTCTGCATGCTTCCATTGAGTTTTGCAAAAGAGAATTGGCCTATTTGCCTTACCCACTTTGATTTTCCCAAGAAAATCAATATAATAAAGTAATTCTTTCCTGCCACCCTTCTCCTTGCTAAGCTCTTCTGAGAACAGTGGGAAGATGTTTTTTTTCTTCAATTATTTCAGGCTTTGTTTGCATTAAATCTTTTCAGAGAGACCCATATAAATGTGCTACTTTAACAACGATGTCTCCCTATGAAATCAGCTAAATAAAATTTTACATTTAGAGTGAGTAAGAACCAGTTATGGAGAAAATTGTTCAATATCTGTTTCTTCCTCATTTCTCTTTCCATGCAGTACCTGCTACAGCTATATATTTGGGGGGGGGGGGGGAGGCAGAAGAGTTTACTGGTATTGTATGCATAATTCATGCTTTTGGCCTTCTATCTGCCCTTCTGTTTCTGGAATCTTACATATTTAGATTAGGAAAATTATTCTTTACTGCTCTCAGTACAATTTGTTTGCAAGGAATGTAATGCAACCCACAGCACACCATACTTAGAGCAAAATTCTATTTTGGACTCTTCATGACAGATCTTGACTCTCATACTCCCAGAGTTCCGTGCATGTAGAGTGACGACATTAACAGAGTTGAAATCTGCTTTGTGGAGCTTGGAGCAGAATTTCTCTCTACTGCTGTAATAATGCTTAGAAGATTTTGAATGTAGTTATGTCAAGTATTTTGCCAGCTGGTAGGTTTTAATTTAAAATGAAGTTAGCTGTTACTGATTATCACTTGGCTAAATGGATCATATGTTATTTTTCCTAAGCAAAAGTCATTTTTTCACTGTCCCGACATGCATGTTCCTCGCTCATATTGGTGCGTAGGCTTTGAGTCATAGAGGACAGCAACCTCAATCTAATCCCTGTGTTCTAAGGCAGGGAAGAAGACTTACAGATTTTTCTGGGTGTCACTTGGTTGCAGGTAAAAACTGCTTCAGGCTCAACCAATTAGAGCCTGCCTTTGTATAGTAGACCCATTGCTTCTATGTAGCTTACCTGTCTTATTTGGGAAGTTTGCTGAAGTACGAATCTGTGTGTATTCTAGTGACGAATTGATTCACCTATAAAAATGGGGATTGTAAAGGAGTTAACTATGTTGTTAAAAACAATTTAGTTCAGTGACACCAACAAAGTTCCCGTTGATTTTATCTCACAATACACTGAGCACAGCGGGGTCAACAGCATTGCTGGGCCCCTGGGCAAGATGGGGGAGAGAGGCCCTGTTCTGCATTCCCGGAATGGAGAGGGGAAGGGGGGCTCGGGCAGGGCTAGAGCTAGGCAGCTGTCAGTGCTGCCTGGAGCATGGTACTCCTTCGAAGATTTAAAGGGTCCAGGGCTCTGGATGCTACCTCAATGGCCAGGAACTCCAGGGCCTTTTGTATCACTGTGCCCCAGGGCAGTTGCCCCCCGCCTCGTCTCCCTGTCTCACCCTCCCCGTCAGCAGGCCTGATTGATCAGTCTCACTACTGCTGTTTCAGAAGGGGGGCCTGACACAAACTTCACTGATATCTGTGGGAGTCTGTTATCCTCACTGGAGCATCCATCAGGGTTTTGGCGCTAGCAGCTTAGAATTATTGAAGAAACTTTGCAACTGTATTTTTGTGACTTCTTGTGTTTGAATCACTATTTTCCCCCCTGCTCCCAAGGACACTTGTGGAAGAACATGCCTTTGCTAGATAACTGAAATTAGAGCTGGTCAAATAGGATTTACAGAATATACAACTTGTTAAATTTGGCTTTGTGACGTATTCACGAAACAGCCCCGTTCTCTTTCAAACCCACTCAGTATTCTAAGGTCACAAGGAAATAAAGCAGTTTATTGATTATTCATGAAGAAGTATCTGATGTTGGTATCCAAGCTTTAAAATGGTTACCCAAGATACCAGCGGATCAAACATATGTGTTTCGTTTCAGATTTGACTGAATATGTATTTGATGCTGAATCCTTCTGTTGATCAAATTATGTAAACCAGTTGCTTTTCTCTTTAGCTTGCATCTTTAAGTTTTACTTTCAAGTTTTTTTCCCCTCCACAACCAGGAGCACTTAGAAACTTATCACAAAACAATACAGTTCCAGGCCAAGCATTTTAAGAAAAACACCAAATGTCATAAGAGTCATGACAAATACACACAAATTGGGCATGTAGGCAGTATTCCAGGAATATGTCTGATTCTCCCTCTTATAGCCCCTAATTCCCCAAGAACTAACCTGGCAATGCTATGTTGTTTTTCATTTTATCTCATGATATCAGTGACTGGATAAGAATTTGGGGCTAAACTTTGTGCTTGAATGTGTGTATCTGTGTTCATGCATTTGAATTCAAGAGCAGACACTGGCCAATTGATTACTTATAATTACACCTTTTCCACTATATTTCCACACTTTAATTCTATTAGCAGTGGTCTGGGGAGGAAATGGAATTGAAGTCCAAATAACAAATGTAGGTAGAGCTGACTCTACAAACACGTGCAACACAGAACTATGTGCATCCAAGCCAAGTATTCAGATATAGGAGGACAGAGAGTAAAGTGCAATCTGCTGTGGCTACTATGAGATGCTGTAGAAAAGGCTGTGGCGAAGCTCCATATTCTTGGGCTAAGAGATGGGGAGCATTCATTAAATTGTCATCCCTAGAAGAATTTTCCTTACACAACACATCCATAAAAGCATAATATTTGACCTTTGATGTTTTAAGTATCACATCATAGGCCAGTCCCTTTCTGCTAAACATTTCTTATTTAATGGTACTATTACAAAGAGAGAGGGCTTCCTTTTGTTTCACTGCTTTGCTACCTCCAACAAGGTTCCAGATTTAAAAATGATTTATAATGGCTGATGAATCGTTTATTAAAATCTGTAAGAGTCCTTTTGTCCATTGTTACTGTACTGTTAGTGACAATCAATAGTTACTACTACTGGAATTGCATCAAGTATTTTGATGTATAGTATGTTTTAGCCCTCCAGTTTCAATGGCTGGAGAATTACTTCTATATGCAGCTGTTCTCCCTGAGGCATGACCGCCTGCTTCCTTATGACAAAAGAAAACATTGTTGAAGCTGTGCCAAGTATCTTGCAATAATAATGATCTTTGCACAGATCCTTACTAGTTTATAAAATGCTTCATTCCAGACAGTGCCATTGTTGTCAGACAAAGTTTTGTGTCCATGGAATAGTGAAGTTCCCAGTATTTTCTAGCTGTTTTGTGCTCCAGATTCCAAGAGATGAACAGTAGCATTCCCATTAAACGGTAGCAGATAACTCAAACCAAATCTCTGTGGTAAATCTGCTTTCAAGCACCTGGTGCATTTTCTCTAATGAAGCCTTTTTCTCTCCATGATATGAATCCATTAGACACTGGGAAGCTTGAGTATGTAAAATATTTTGTTTATCTGGCTCTCCTCAAAGGTACTGTCTGTCATCATAGATGTCTGTAGTAAATATAGCAACAGTATTGCTGGAAGAGAGCATAATGTAATAGGCAATTAGATTTATGGCAAGCATAAACTGTAAAGCTTCTAATAACCATAATTCCTACCTTCAGTTGTAATACCAGTATTAAAGTCTAGTTTTCCCAAGTATTTTGTGTTTCTAAAGATGTCTTGACTATAACGTCAGTTGTTTTGCCTTAATTACAGTACCTCCAGTTTGAAAGCAAAAAGAGCATGTCCAGTGTAGAAAAAAAAAATAGGTGCACAATATACAAAGCCAGCAATTCAAATGGACAAATAGGGAGTCAACAATTAACCTGTCAGACCCAAGAGGAAGCATATATGAGAAGCCAAATCAGCACTGGGAAAGGAGGTAGAGCATGTGAGTTCACAGAATGCTAGTGTCGAAAAATATGAAATGTTATCACTATGTTTTGAACATAATTTGAAACCTCTTAGAAAAGCAACAACTGACTGGTAAAATAATAAAAAGAACAGGTAGTAGAAGGACTCTTATGAAAAGTAATTATATTTTATAAAATATGTATTTAAAGAAACTCTTTAGAACTCCTTTAAAGAACAGTCCTCTGCTTCACTTGAGAGCAGTTCATTGTTGTTTGGGTTTATATCATCAACTGATCAAAACTCAGACCTGTCTTTAGTGATTGGTGGGTATTTCATGTTGGGTCTTTAGCAAACAATTAAGTTTGTATCGACTGAGTAATTCTACGCTTAGCATACTCTGTGCAACTCTGTCTCGTGATAATTTTTACATCCTTTTGGTACTGCACTGGAGAAACTGCTGTTAGGATTGTATTTCTTGTACTCCCTGTAAGTGCACCAAAATGTTGTGGGCAGCAGAATGGCCATGCCTACAGACTTTACAACTCAAATGAATATAAAGCAATTATTAATCATTTAGAGAAGCAGGTTCATTTTGAGGAACTGCAGACAATTAGTTTTATTCTATGTGCGCTATCGTAATTCAAAAATCAGTAGAATCTGTTTATAGAATTTTGAAAACAAAACAAGGCTCAAGCATTGCACCTTTATAACAGACTGAAAAAATGTAAATGTGTCTTTGCAAAGATATTACGTTGGGGGTAGAGGATGGTAAATTTCAAAGTGTAAGGGATGATTGGAGGAGGTCAGGTGAGCACCCAAAATTTAAATGCTTATCTGAACCTTCTCACCCATACTCCTCACTTTCTGCACAGATCCTTCTTTCTCCTTTTCCTGATCATAAATCTGTCTTCTCGACCTAGTGCAGCATCTCCTCCCTACAATTTGTGACAAACTCTGAATTTCTCTGCTCATAACCTACAGAGTTCAAGTAATTTTTCTCACACTTTCACATTCCTGGGACCACCCTACACCTCAAACAAGCTATGACTTTACCACCTTTGATATGCCCATCATACAGGCTCAGCCCATTTCAGATTCCTGTTGTGCCTGGTGTTAGCTCTTGTGGCAGAGTACACTGCTATTTTCCTGAGAGGAAAGCACCAGAATTAGCAAAAGATTAGACTGGCCAAGTTTAACCTGAGCATATGTTGCTCATACCTCTAAAGCAAAGACTAGAGATATGCTGCACTCCATGGTTACATCACTGAATTCACTAGCTACAGTGGGTGGGTGAGGTTCTGTGGCCTACAATGTACAGTTCAGACTAGATGATCATGGTGGTCCTCTCTGGCCTTAAACTCTATGAGCTCAGAGACTGGGTTCTGCAGTTCTGGGGACAATGTCTGATGGGAAGGGTTTGTTGGAGTTCTCAGGGAGGGAGATATGTGTTCTGGGTCCCCAGAGGGAATGTTTTTGTAGAAACACAGTGGAAAAGATTAGTGGTGGTGAAGTGTTCATCTGAACTAATCCTAACCTTAAAACAGTTTTGAGGGAAAGAATTTAGGCTTAAGACAAAAAGGGAGGGTGAGGAATGAAGAGATTTATATTCCTCACTCTGTGGCAGAGCTTATTGTGAGGTTGTGGGCACATCCCCTTAACCTTATTTTGCTTTTATTCCCTCTTCCCTAAAATGAGGATAATATTTACCTACCACAGAGCTGTGGGACTTTCTGAGCTCTACAGTTGCAAGATAATATATAAATACAAATTATTATTTTTGAACCAGCTCAACAATTATCTTGAATTATTCTTGTACTAAATATCTTTGTTAAATGTCACTTTTCCTGGATAGTATAAAAATATTAAAGGATGATAGATCTCTACTGCATTGCTATGTTTTATGCCAAAGCTTGCTCTTTGAAAGAGACAGCAGGATATTGGCTGTGGGATGGACAAGATGACTTTTTAATAGATCTCTTCTTTCTCTGGTTCAGATTATTTTGATTAATAGATTGGTCCCATCTGGTTTCATTCTGATCATCTAGTCTAAACTCCTACGTAACATGGGCTATTGAATTTCACCCACTAATTTTTGCCTTCAGCTCAATATTTTGATTGAACTAAAGCATATTTTAAAGAAAGATTTCCAATCCTGATTTTAACAACTCCAAGTGATGGAGCATCTACCACCTCCCTGAGTAAGCTGTTCCAGTGGTTAATTACTCTTATTGTTTTTTAAAAGCATTGTTTGAACTCTTTAGAGTTTGAACAACTTTTAGCTATTGGATCTTGTTATGCCTTTGATAGATTAAACAGCTGTCTGCCAACAGATAAATATTTAGACCAGTATCAAATTTGCCTTTATTCTTCCCTTGGATAAGCTAAATAGACTAAGCTCCTTAAAGCTCTCATTTTAAGACATTTTCCAGAACTTGAATCATTCTTACAACTCTTCTGTGCCCCCTTCAATTTTGCAATATGGGGATCCTAGAACTAGGCACAGTATTCCTCAAAATATGGCATTGAGATCTCTAGAAGTAATATCCTCTCTCTACCTTGGCACAGTGTTTCTCCGTTTGTACTTCTGTGATGGGATTCCTGGGGTACCACTTGGAAATGGGTTACTTTGTGTGCCCTTTGCTCTCAGCCTGGGCTATCACTCACAATGCTTTGCTAGTGAAAAGCAGCAACCCTTCTGGGCACTGTTATCACTCAGTGCAACAACATATGGAGTCCCACAACCAGCTAACCTGCATGAATGCTCCCTGATCAGAAGTCTTATCTCACAGAGAAAGGCACCGGAAAATCTCCCACGCCTCTTGCCTTGCACTTCAGAACTGTAGCATCTTGTCCTGGTCGGAAGTCTGGTAAGTTCATTACCCAGTTCACCTCTTCCCTAAATGTGGAGAAGACACACATGAGTCTTTGTAAACTGAGCTGATTTCCTAAGCACTTCAAATAGACCACCCTGTTTTAGGTAAGATATACAACACATTTTTAACTACAGGCAGATTTTAAGTGATAAGTGGTAAACACAAAAGGTGAGGGATAATCACCGAAGAAAATAAAAGATAAGCATGCAGTCTAATTCACAAACCTTATTAGACTAGGCAGTATTTGGCTCAAGAAATTTTTCTCAACCCAGTTGGATTTTATAGATAGGTTACAGTTCTTAACACACAGGTTTCCCCCTAAGCCTCTGATCAGTCTCCTGCCTTGTCGCCGACGGAGGCATGTAGGACAGATGGAAGCGCGATTTAAATAATCGCTTTCATTTAAATAGCTGCGCTCTGCCGATCAGCCGTTTGTCGGCAGATCGGGGCAGTCTGACGCATCACGTTCAGCGAAGCCTTTGTCGATCGGGCGCAGGTAAACCTGATTTCATGAGGCATACCCGCGCCGGTCGACAAAGGCTTCCTTGTCGCATCGCGCGCCCAGACTGCCCTGATCTGCCGACAAACAGCTGATCGGCAGAGCGGGCAGCCATTTAATTTAAATGAAGCCGCGACATTTAAATCGCGCTTCATTTCCCTATGCCGATCTGTCTAATCTACATGCCTCCGTCGACGGAGGCATGTAGTCTAGATGTACCCTTTGTCTTCCCAGCATTTTTGTTGCTTCCACCATAGGTGGGGAAGAAGAAAGGGGACAGTGGCATTATGCTTTCAACCATGGGCGGTGGATGACCCATAGCTTGGAGAGGCAGATCCCCTAGCCCCACCCCTTCTGTTGAAGCCCAACCCTCTCACTGTGACCACTGTTGTCCTCTGCCCAGTCCTTCTGCAATGGTGCCATTGGCCACCATCCTGGGATAGCGTGGCCTGGGAGCTCCAGGGAATGGGTGGGTGGTACAGCTGCAACCTGCCCCAGCCTCTGGAGCTCCAGTGGATGATGCAACTGCAGCCTGCCCCTGGAGCTCTGACAGGCAGCCCAGCCCCAGACTCCACTGGCTCCCGAGTGCCAGAGATGAGAGCCAGGAGGAATAGCTCCAGCATCCCTGTGATGTGTCTGCCAGACTCATACAGAAAGCCCTGGCCCCTCCCCCTGAGGCAAGCCCTGGTGGGCTTTGCTGAGTAACTGAGTCAAGCAATCCCCCATTGTGTGCTGCTTTGCTTATGGAATTGTGAATCCCTTGTTTACAGCTCCCTTGCTGGAGTGGATCACAACCTTTTGTTATCACGGGGGAAATAGCAATAGAGACTCTCAAATGTGCAACCTATTTCAGTAACAACAATACAGCAACATTTCATAATTTCATACATGTTATGGATATATATATATATTTGGACAGAGCAGTAGGTTTCAGTAGATCATGTCTTCTCATGTATCTTGCCTGGCAAGCTTTGTATGAAATATAATGTAATTATATGCAGGGCTGAATATGGGAGTTCCAGGGTGCTGCTTTGAGGTAAAAAGTGCCAAAATGACCAAAGACTGTTTGAGCCCTCTTCACCATTGTATTGCACTGAGAGCTCATGTTCAGTGGGTTACCTACCATAACCCCATAGACTGACAGTCAGAGCTTTTCAGGATAAAGTCCCCTCTCCTGTGAACTATATTTTTTGTTCCAGAGTATTACCTAAATTTGGTTGTGTTAAAACTCAACCATCTTACTAAGTGATCCAGATAAGTGGTACAAAAGATGTGTCCTCTTCATTATTTCTCATCCCATTGATCACTGTCATCTCCAAAGTCTATCAGCAGTGATTTAAAATTTTTCCACTAAAATTATTGCATAGCATTGGACCTACAACATATCTTTGCAGAACCTCACTAGAAACATCTCCACCTGATGAATCCCTGTTAACTATGACGTGATAAGATGTAACAGTTAGCCAGTTGAATCAATTAATTATGTGCCATATTGAATTTGCATAGTGCTAATATTTTAATTAGTACTAAGTCAAACAACAAACAGAAGTCTAAATATGTTATCAATCAAGTCTGTAATCTCATCAGAGAATTTTGTGTCTGAGACCTATTTCCAATAAAACCATGTTGATTGACATAAATTACAATGCCACTATTTATTGACAGTGTCTCCTATCATTTGTTCCACTATTTTATCAGGCTAGAGATAAACTATAATTACCCTGGTTATGCCATCTAATCATTTTAAATATCACAACATTGGTTTTTCTCTAGTTCCCTGGATCCTTCCCTGGTTTCCAAGTTCACTTGGGATGCATCTTAATTCTAATCTGATTCTTCAAGGTACTTATGCTCAGATCCTCAAAAGCATTATTTAGGCACCTAATTCCCATAGACTTCAATGGGAGTTGAGGACCCTTGCCACTTGGCTAGATTGGTCTGTGGGTATGTTTACACTGGCAGCCTAATTCGATCTAGGGCTCCAAATGTAGGCATTTGGAATTGCAAATCAAGCCCGGGATTTAAATATCCCGCAGGCGCCATTTTTGAAATGTACAAGCTCGAAGTAACTGCGGCGTTCACACACGGCAGTGAAACAGGTGTTCAAATAAAACCTATTTCGAACTACCTGTTAATCCTCATTGCAGGAGGAATAACAGGTAGTTCGAACAAGGGCTTTATTTTGAACGCCTCGTTTCACCATACACGCTGTAGACGCCGGGCAGTTACTTCAGGCTTGTAAATTTCAAAATGGTGCCCGGTTGAAGATGCAAATCAGCGCGGATATTTAAATCCTGGGCTTGATTTGCAATTCCAAATGCCTACATTTGCAGCCCTAGTTCGAATTAGGATGCAAGTGTAGACATACCCTGTGATTGTGTAGTGTGGCTTGATTTTTTTTTTTTTTTTTAGTTTCTCTATGTGTTTCATTTTGCATTTTGTCACTTACACCACATCTCTCTTAGATGGAAATCATAAGCATGTGTATGCCATGTGCTCACTGGATTTTGTATGTTGTAAAGGAAATAATCTCTAATATGAATATTTCAGCACAATATGCAGTAATAGAAATGATTGAGATGTCTGTGGGTCACTGGAAAGCTTCTAATATTTAAAATGTTCTTTTCAGTTTGTATGCCTTCATATGGCTTCTGAATAAGTTTTCTTCAGATGATTGCTTCTAAGAATCTAACTAACATCGAAGTGACACTTTATATCACATATTTTTAATTTTAAGGTATGAAAGGTATGGCAGGAAAAAAGGCAATTAAGCTCGATACGAAATCTATAGCCCTTAAGAGAAAAAGAACAAGGAACAACAAATTCGTTCATAGTCCGCATAACTACTGATAGTAGAAATCTATCTCATGGAAAAGAGCATAAATATTCTGTCATCATTCCAGGTGGTGAACACTCATTGACATCAGTGGGGAATGTTATGTAAAAATGAATGACTGAATTTGACTCATGGGCCAAATCCATTCCAGGTGTGAATAGAATTATACCACTAATAAATCTGGCCCATAATAGGTAGTTCATCAGGGTTAAATTCTGCCACCTTTATGTGTGTAAAATTCCTTTTGGCCAGGTGTACACTAGAAATTTGTGCTAGGATGTCAATGTTTTGTGGGAAGAGAGGAAGCTAGGGATGTATTTTAGATCATCAAAGGCCTTGATATAGATACAATTATACTGACATTAAAGTGTCTGTTCTTGGTGTGTGTGTGTTTTTTTTTGTTTTTTGTTTTTTGGTTTTGTTTTTGTATAGCTTATTTTGCTTGCAAAACAAATACAAGCGATATGGGTAAAAGCACTTTGCTGGTATAAGATCCACCTAGACTAGGAGGGGTTTACTGGTACAGCTATATATTGGCAAAACTCTTATATGTAGACGAGACCATCAGTGGTATTCAGTGGGAGTTTTGTCGGATTATAGACTAAAGGGGCAGATCTTTAGCTGGTGTAAGTTGTCTTTGCTCTAGTGACTTTTATGGCACCATGGTAATTTATACTAGCTAAAAGTCTGCCTCCTAACTGTCCTGCTCTGCCCTGAGAATAACGGTCCATGACTGTTTGAAATAAACCTGCTTCCGGTTAAGTATTTTCACCTTTTGAGGCAAAACCTGCTGTTTGACTTTTCAAATTTCTAACATGTTCCTATGCAAGGCCCCGAAAAAGGAATGCTCTTATATTCCCGGTATCAGCTTTCTCCAGTGGTGTATTGCCTCCTGATCCTGGCTGCTTGGTCAGTTAGTGTTTTCTACACCTGCAGCTTGTATGCAAAGGTTTGAAAATAACCCAGCCTGCCTTAAGAGGGCTACCTCTCTCTCATCCTTTCCTTTCAATAATGCAGCCACTGACTCTGTTGCAGGGGCTCCTGCAGTGGCGAAGAGAACAAAATCCATCTTCGATTGTGTGATTGCTTTCCTTGAGCGCTGATTGGGCTCTTTGCATCCATGATTATTAATTACTGTCAGGCCAATGTTTTCAATGATTAATTGACCTCATCTAGTTAAAACAATAAAGGCCATTTAATAAGCACAACACAAATGAAAAGGAGTACTCTTGTCTATATTTCTGAATGATCTTGGGTGATATGACCTACCTAAACCTAGTGGGAAAGCACTGACATGCACTAGCAATTTTGGCAGCTATAAAACTAAACAATTTCTGTTCCTTGTTGCTGAACACTCTGTACAGGCCAATTAATTGTTTACTTTTAAAGAGGTAACCACTTCAGTCACAGCAGGTGCTTTGGTTTTGCTCTCAATTAAACTCTGAATCTTCTACGTAAGGGCCAGATCCTCTTGGGCTGGTGCAGGGAAGTATAAATGTCACTTCTCTGTGCCAGCTGGATTTCCTGCACTGTGGGAAGGAGAGTCCAAGAGACAGGTTGCTGCCACTTCCCTTCCTCTAAATTTCTACCAAGGGATTTGGGTCAGATTTACTTTAAAGTCTGGGGCAAGGCATTGAATTGAGGCATCCTTCAACACCACTCTTCATCCCCAAATCCTTGACAATATCAGTCACTTTTTAGACATGGGCTTTCTCTTCCGTGAGGGAGGTTGTGACTATGTTCCAATGCAACAAACTCCTTCCCTGGTGTTCTCCTGCCTTCTCTCTCTATTCCTCCTCCAAAGGAGTCAACTGTTTGAACATTGATTTTTTTTTTTTCTAGCTAAAGGGATGTTTTTGTGTTTCCTGTGGTGTATGGCATCCCCTTACTGTTGCCACACATACATGCCCTAAATGCATGTCATATATACAGCACTTTTTTCCAGTTTTTCATTAGGATCTCTTTCTGTCTCTCTGCTCTGTTCTCCCTCCTCCCCCCCCCCCAGACTCTGTATTTATTTTTAACACTTTATCTTTAGTATCCCTTTCTTTACCCCATTTTTCTCTACGTCCTGATTTTTACTGTCTGAACTGGAATGGAAATTCAATAATGTTCAAGTCTAACTTCAAAACCCATGATGCTTGGGGCAGGTTGAAATTCCGTTGTCGTATTCCTAGTTAAATTTTGTAGCAATGTCACAGCCATTAACAGGCCAGAGTTCTGGATTACTGTAGCATGTACCTGTCTCAGCCATTTGTTTCAGCCTGTGTGTTACTGTTTTTCTTCTGTGTGTATAAAATAAAGTTATTCCCAAGAGCATATGTAGCATTTTATTATTTTTAAATACTATACTGTCCTCTCTATTACTTGTATAGGTTTACCCCTCCCTTACAATATAAAAGAGTAAATAAATTGAGTGACCCGTTGTGACAAGGTGTGCATACCCCACACTGAATCAGGTGGGGTTAAAACCTTCTGGGTGGAGGAAGTCCCACCCCTCAACCCAGACTGGGCATGCTCCAAATGCTGGGGCAGCATAAAAGGCAGTAGGGCAGCTCAGTCTGGGTGGGCCACCAAAGGAGAAGGACGTCCACCAGGAGTACCAGAGCTATGCCAACCAGAGATTCAGACGGTGGGACCCAGAGACCGAGGAGACCACCACAAGCTTCCAGAACCGAAGGAGCCCCAGGGAGAGGCAACTGCAGGGGAACCCCAGGATCTAGAGACCTCCTGGAATGGACCTGCACCAGGGCTGGTAGGAAGTAACCCAAGGAGGGTGTCAGAGTGGTATCTCCCACCCAGGTGATCTCCATGTGTTTCGGTCAGATTCCCCACTGAGTGAGTGGTAGAACACTCTGCCACTCACAAGACCCTGGGTTGGGACCCAGTGGAGTAGGATGGGTGTGAGTCCCCTTGTTGGGGCAGTTCCCCCCCCCCCCCATTTATTGACTCAGCCCTGAGTTAAAGGGCTACTCCATGTTGACTTTGGTTGCAAGACTATGCTTACCCTGAGTTGAAGAGCTATGTCATATTGACTTTGACTGTGAGGCTGTGCTTACCTGGAGTTAAAGTGCCACTCTGTATTGACTTTGGCCACTAGGTCATGTGGCCCTGAGTTAAAGGGCCATGCCTTATTGACTGTAGCCTTTAGGCTGTACTACTCTAGCAGAGACTAGTTTGTATAGACTGAGAGACGCGGCTGGCATCCCGAAACCTGATACTTGAAACCTGAGACTGGGGTGTGCTTACCCCACGACACATGGTGGAGAATGTGGGCAACATCCAGGACCTGCTGAGAGGTCCAGGTAGAGAGAGAGTGGGACCGGGGAGCCACCCTTTGTCCCTGTAGTTTGGCAAAGAAATGGAGATGGAGAAATTCCTACAGTGGATGGTGGAAAACCAGCAGCAGCAAGTGACCCAGCACCAACAGCAGCAGGCACAGCTGATACAGCAGCTAACCCACCAACACCAGCTGCAAATGGCGCAACAGCAGGAGCAACAACAGCAGCTGTTCCGGGAGCTGACTACCCAGCAGGAAGGCCTGCTTCGACCGGTAGCTGTGCTGATACAGGCAAGGGGTCCACCAAGCCCCATTGCCACAGGTGCTGGAGTAGAACTGCCCATTCAGCTAACAAGGATAGCTGGGGATGACCCCGAGGCATTTTTAGTAACCTTTGAATGGGTCGCTAGGGCCGCTCACTGGCCCCAGGAACACTGGGCTACCATATTGGCTCCTTACCTAATGGGACCAGCGCAGACCACATATCACAGCCTAGACTCCCGAGATGCACTGGATTATCCACAGGGGAAGGCAGCCATTTTTGACAATACTGGTATCAGTCCAGAGACTTAGCTGCATACGCTGCGTAAAAAAGAGTATCCTATTGGGCATGTCGCCCAAAGAATCAGGGACCACTGCTGGGCGTGGCTGAACCCAGAGGAGTTAACCAGATCCCAAATCGCAGAGACAGTAGCCCTGGAGCAATTCATACAGGTACTCCTTCCAGGAGCCAAGGAGTAGGTCCAAAGACATTGGACATGCTGACAGCAGCGGTAACCTTAATGGAGGGTTACCTAGCAGCAGGAGAAACCGGAGCCTGGTGTTGGCAGTCGGAGAGCCCAAGGAGACGAGAGGGTCTGGGGAGACGGAAATCACAGAGAATGGAACTGGTGGGATCCCCACACATGTACTATACCTGGCAGACTGAGACCGCGGGGACAGAACGCCAAAGAGCTATGATCCCGAACATCACAGGGAAAGAAAGTCTGCCACAAGGGGAGAAAAGTCCACCCAAGGATGATTCATGATCCATGGGCCCCCAAGATTGTTGTTGGAAGTGTGGCCAAGGAGGATGCTTCCAGAAAGATTGTCCCCACATGGACTGCAACTATGGACAGGTCTGGGTGGCTGGGCATTGGGCACGGGGACCCTAACTGAGAAAACTAGTGATCCCTGTAGCAGTGGAAGGCATGAAGGCCACCACTCTGGTGGACTCAGGCTGCAGCCAGACTATTATATGGGAAGGCCTGGTACTGGACCTCCAGCTAGCTGAGGAGATGCTCAATTTCCAATATATCCATGGAGATGTGTGTCCCTACCCAACTGCCTGGGTAAACATTGAAGTCTGGGGCTGGAAGGAGCTCCTCCTGGTAGGGGTGTCCCACCAGCTGACATACCCAGTGGTGTTAGGATGAGATTGGTCCATGTTTCAAGAGGTTGTGAGGGAGTGCGACTATTCCCCTATGAGAAAGTGGCAACCTGAGGATTCAGGAGGGAGGACGCTGGGGCTTCCCATGGAGACAGATTCCCAAAAAGGTCCTTCTAACCATCCAGGATCCATGATAGACCTAGACCCAGATGCAAACATGCTGGAGGAGGATATCCAGGTAGAGCTGGAGAGGGATGTAGACTTCCTAAAGGAACAAAGGGAAAACCAAACCCTGAGCTGTGCTTGGGATCAGGCCAAGGTCCACGATCCAGAGGAAACAAAGGAGGCAACACACCTACAGGGGCCACACTTTGAGAACCAGAAAGACCAACATTTTGGGTGGTGGTGGACCCTAAGACACAGGAGGAGATATACCAGTTACTGGTCCCCGGAGGCTATGCTGAAGCCTCCTACATTTGGCTCACACCACCCCCAAGCAGGACACCTATGTAAGGAAAAGACCCTCTAGCGAGTGGCACACCAGTTCTTTTGGTTGGGCATACACCGAGAAGTCTGGGACTACTGTGCTTTGTGCCCAGAATGTCAACAAGCTGGCCTAAGGCCATACCCAAGGTCCCCCTCATACCTTTGCTGGTCGTAGGTATACTGTTTGAGTGAATCAGGATGGACCTTGTCAGACCATTAGAGAAGAGCAAGACAGGGAATTGATTCATCCTGGTCACCGTAGATTATGTGACCAGGTATCCGGAGGCTGTGCTACTTCAAGCAGCAACTGTGATGAATATAGCAAATGAGTTAGTGAAGATATTTGCTATGGTGGGGATACCCAAAGAAATCTTGACTGATTAGGATACCAACCTCTCCTCCAAGCTGATTGATGAGTTGTCAGCTCATGCACATTCAAACCTTCCAGACAACAGCAGTCCCCAGGCAGAAGGACTCATGGAACGATTTAACAGCACCCTCAAATCAATGCTATGTAAGTTTGTAGAAGATGACCCACAGTATTGGGACACACTCCTACTAGCCCTACACTTTGCCACAAGAGAAGTCCCTCAAGCCTCAACAGGGTTTTCTCCTTTTGAGCTTCTCTGTGGTAGACAACCTTGAGATATACTTCACTTATTAAGGGAGGACTGGAAGACTCAGGAGACTTGGGTGCTTGGCACCACCCAAAATGTGCTACGTTTCTGAGCACAGCTTCAGACATTAGGTGCCTTTACACAAGGGAACCTAACACATGCTCAACAAGCATAAAAGAAACAGTATAACCGGGGGGCTAGGGTGCCTAGCTTTGAGCCAGGTGACCGGGTATTGTTACTGTTACCCTCAACAGAGTCAAAGCTCCTGGTAAGTGGCAGGGCCCCTTCGAAGTGGTGCGCCATGTGGGACCAGTAGACTATGAAGTTAGGCTGCTGGGACCTAGGAAGGAGGTGTGCACTTACCACATGAATCTATTGAAAGCCTGGAAGATCTGATAGGCTATGTTTATTGCTCCAGATCCCCCTGAATCTGAACTAGGCCCTTTAGTGGGTGAACCCTTACACCAGAAACCAGCAGAGTTAAGGGAGGGCCTCAACCCCATACAACAGAACCAGGTACAAGAACCCCCAGGGACCTTCCCAGATGTCTTAGCCAGCCAGCCAGGGCAGACAAACCTGATTCACCACCACACCGCAACAGAACCTGGACAGAAGGGGAGAGATGCTCACCGGCCCCTGCCGAGAGAGATGTGGGATGCTGTCTGACAGGAGCTTAAGACAGTGCTCGAGATGGGCATGACTGAAGACTTGCAGAGCGAGTGGAGGAGTCCTATCGTCATAGCGCCAAAACCCAACGGAGCCATCAGGTTCTGCATTGATTTCCGAAAAGTCAATGCTGTATCCCATTTTGATGACTACCCAATGCTTCAGGTCAAAGAACCACTGGAGCAGCTGGGGGCAGGGGGAAGTATTTATCTACTATCAACTTGATGAAAGGGTACTGGCAAATACCTCTCAGGCCTAACTGAAGGGCAAAGACTGCCCTTCCTACATCCTTCAGCCTCTACCAGTTTATTACCATGCCATTTAGACTGCACGGGGCAGCTGCCATCTTCGAGAGACTGATGAACAAACTGCTGCAATCACACAACCAGTATGCTGCCACACATATAGAAATGTAATCGGCATCATTTCATATCTGACAGAAAATACCCTGGAGACAATCACACAGAAAAGAGCTCTTTTAAAGTATTGTACAGCAGCAATTTTTTTAGCTCAACATAAACTTTTTGGGCAACTATAATACATTGTAGATGACACTGTATGTCAATAAAATTGACTTAAGCATGTTGACTCAAATCCAAAATTAGACCAGAATTGGCATCACTAATATATGTTAATGAAAGGATGGAGACTTAATTTTACAAAGCAATAATGATTTATAATAGTTAACAAACGAAGCTTTTGAAGTCTTCTTATTGGCCTATTAACATACTCTGTCTAATGCTTAAAGAAAGCTAACTTGAGCCTTTCCTAAATAGCAGAAATCAAGTTTTGACAATTTTAAATCAAGAGGTTCATAGGGATAGTTGAAGAAGGGAGTAGAAAATAACTGACTAGGGAAGATTGGAAGAGAAACACAGGAAGTTTGGACAGGACAGGGAAGGGAAACAGACAAGCCAACAGAGGAAGCAAGCTGACTTAAGAAGAAAGGCTATGTTTTGGGAAAAGAGAACCTGGACTTTATAGGCAACCATGATTCTATCCCATAGAATGCTCTAGAGTGGTGAAGAATTTGAAGGGGGGAAAAAATGAAAGCAAGAGTTTATTTTTGTACAGAGACGTATATTTCTTGTGTGATTAACACGTTATTGCTGTTTATTTAGAACTAGCAAAAATACCCGGCGTCGCCTGGGGAAAATATAGTAAAAGGTGTGATGAATGAACTACGTCAATGACATTAACATAGTATATTTTATTGGAAATACTTTTCTCTGATATATTACTTTAAGAAATTAACATAGCTAGTACTTTTTCTGTTATCGTAGGGAAAGGATCTCGTAGTTGCAGTTTATGTGACATGCTTAACAGAAGAGTCCAGCAAATGCCTATGATGAGGTGCTACTAAAAGCTAATTAGTGGCCCAATTGGGACTCTGGGGGAACCGATTTTGAGAGAGAACCAATCCAGTTATTGAAGTTAGGAAATCAGTAGTATCCATGCAAAATTTGGTGTTTCTAGCTCTTACCGTTTCAGAGATCTTTCAGGACAAACAAACAAACTAACTTTCGGAAATATTTATAAGACTAGCAGAAATACCTAGTGTCGCCCGGGGAAAATATAGTAAAAGGTGTGATGAATGAACTACGTCAATTACATTACCATAGCATATTTTATTGGAAATACTTTTCTCTGATATATTACTTTAAGAAATTAACATAGCTAGTGATGTGCTTACAAAACGACAAATCCCATAGGGTCTCTTTTCTCAGTCCCCACAAATCAGGAAGGCCCATCTTCCCTTAAAAACTCTATGCAAACCAATGCCTGCAGCCTCCTTGCCAGAAGCCCTGAGAAATGGAGGGGATGTCTCCTGGGCTCTGCAGCAGCAGCAAATCACTGCTCCCCAAGTAGCCATTCCCCAAGTGCCTTCAGTGCATGCTCCATGGGGCAACCTGAATGGACTTCCTAGCAGCAGCTGGACCAGTTGCATTGATCAGACAAAGAAAAACACCTTCAGACCAGGTGCAGTGAGTGATATCTAGATGATCAGAACATGCAGCACCTGAATGTACCTGTTCTAATGAGAATAGGCTGTTCTGGTGTACCGTGTCCTCCTCAGGCTCCACGGTGCTCAAAACCTTGTCTTCCTACCCACCTCCTCTTCATACTGTGAGCTGACTCCTGCAAAGTGCATAATGCCTGTGGCACTTGCTGATAATGCACACAGCCCCGCCAGGAGAACGCATGCAGCCCATAGGAGGGCAAGTGGTGGAATGGCTTGTTTGGGTGTGGGGGGAGGGAAGCAACTTTAATTTCCAGAAGGGGTTCAGTCAGAGCCTGGCTGTGTGAAGATGTTGAGAGGCTGTGATAGCTGGAGGCTTCTGCCAGCCACAATTAGCAAGGCTAGACTCCAGCCAGCATCAGCCACATTTGGGTCTGTCCTTGAGACCTGCTGGTACCCTAGTATAGGGGAGGTTGCTGATTCTCTGCCCCACTACAGCCTCTCCCCCATGGGCTTTCCATTGATGGTGCTGCAGGTGCCCACATGCTTTATCCTCTAGGATCTCATAGTTGCAGTTTGTGTCACGCTTAACAGAAGAGTCCAGCAAATGCCTATGATGAGGCATTACTAAAAGCTAATTATAAGTGGGCCCAATTGCGGCTCTGGAGGAACTGATTTCGAGATATAACCAATCCAGTTACTGAAGTTAGGAAATCAGTAGTATCCATGTAAAATTTGGTGTTTCTAGCTCTTACTGTTTCAGAGATCTTTTGGAATTATCAGTGGGCCCAATTGGGGCTCTGGGGGAACCAATTTTGAGATATAACCAACCCAGTTATTTATGTTAGGAAATCAGTAGTGTCCATGCAAAATTTGGTGTTTCTAGCTCTTACCGTTTCGAAGATCTTTCGGGACAAACAAACAAACTAACTTTCGGAAATATTTATAAGATTCTGTACAAAGTTTCTTTGTCTAATATTTTACACCTACCAGGTAGCTCTTTGAAAGGGGAGGCCAGAAGGCTCATGCCTTTGAGTGGTATTCTGGGAAAAGGGGGTGTAAGGTGTGGGGGGGGGTTACCTGGCAATTGGCCTTGGGTCCTAAGACAGGTGGCTTTCAGTACTCATTTCTGTGGAGGGGTAACAGACTACCACTTAGTGCCTAGGAACTGTGCCAGGGAGGCCAAGGGAGAAAACAGTGCTGCTTTCTGTCCAGACCCAGGCAGGTGGGCCGACAACCACTGCGGGCCCTGGGGCAAGGTGTGGGCAAGGCCTGGCTCTGCATTCCCAGATGGGACAGGGCTGAGGGTAGAAGGGTCATGGCAAGGGCAATCAGCCCTTAGCACTGCCCAGATTATGGTGTGGTCCCCCCCACCCCGATCTCAGCTCTGGTTCCCTTTGAATCATTGGGTTCTGTAGCAACTGCCTCATTTACCCTCACCCTGTTGGCGCCACCCAGGGACGGCCTTACAGTAAACATGGGATCCAGTGGCTGGCTCCCCTCTCAACAGTCTGCTGGGTTGCTAGCAGTAACAGCTTGACCTGCTCTGTGACAGAGGATTCACAGAATTAAACATAAAATGAATTCTCCAACCATTGGGGTCTGACCAATTTACTTTTGTGGTGCCACTAGATTTTCAGTTTTCAATGAGTGGCAAAAATGCATGTTTGCAATGCATAACTGTATTATTGAATTTGTGGGGATGCTGGAGATTTCAGAAGCTGGAGCTAATGGCTCATGAGAGGGGTGAAGCATGGATTAGGGTTTCAAGAAGTTTAGAAGATGTTCCTTTTAAAATGATTTTTGACATTTATAGTAATGCTGTGGCTGGCAGGTAGCAGGTCTCAGAATCACAGACCTGGTTAAAACAGATGAGCATAGTAAGCATCCTACTTCCAAGTTCAGTGGAAGAAACAGTCATGCCCCCTGTGTATTCAGAACTGAGCTAGAGCTGAGCTGTTTGGTCTGAGAAATTCTTTGATTGCAAATGCTGGTACTCAGAGTTTGGTTTTGGCAAGCTATGCCTCTTTTTGGATTTGTCACTGAAAAATGCTACAGTGGCATTTTTGGCACAGCTGGTGCGCTTCAGTGCAGGCATAACCTGTGCTGAAGGAAGAGGTTCTCCACTAGTGTAGGGAATTCACCTTCCCCAGAGGCAGTAGCTAGGTTGATGGATGGGGTAGGAGTTAGGTCAGCATAGCTACATCTCTCCAGGGTGTGTTTTTTCACACCACTGAAAGACATAGCTGCTGTGATGTAAGTTGCCAAAAAAACATTTGTGAGCATGACCCTGAGAGGAAGACAGCACTTCTTGGGCATACAGCTCATTGGAGATTACTCAGTAAGGCAACTCCTGCTGCTATTTGTTTCTGCTGTGTTCCTGGAAACAGAATGTTGTATACATTCATTGTAAATAAGCAAGATTGCCCCAATGGTTATGTCATTCAGTTTGGATGACAACTGGAACACCTGTGCGAAGCCTTGAATATTGGCTAATTGCTCAGGCCAAAGGGACAACAATATTATGCTTAGGTTTCAAAGTCCATCCGAATGGCATGTGAAGGGGAAGTTCTCGCCTCTGGCTATGTCTAGACTGCAGGCTTCTTTCAGAAGAAGCTTTTCCGGAAGAGATCTTCCGAAAAAACGTCTTTTGAAAGAGAGCATCCACACTGCCAAAGCGCATCGAAACAGCAATCTGCTTTTTCGACAGATAGCGTCCATCAGTATGGATGCTATCTCGCATTTCAGCTGTGATTACTATGGATGGAGTGGCCACCAGGGCACTTGTGCTTTTTCCTCTTTCCTCTTCATGCGAAAGAACTCCCTCTTTCCCATCCACGCAAGCCTTTTTCCGAAACAACTCTTTCGGAAAAAGGCTTCTTCCTCGTAGAAAGAGGTTTACCAATGTTGGAAAAAACCCTCTGTTCTTTCAATATTTTTTTCAAAAGAACACAATTGCAGTGTGGATGTAATTGAAGTTTTTTCAGAAAAACGGCCATTTTTCTAAAAAAAGCTCTGTAGTGTAGACATACCCTCTGTCATTGTTTTACTTGATACAGATTCTCTGTATCAGTTTCCACTTGATTTCTCATTTGAAAGGTTTTCTTCAAAAATATAAAGGCTTAATTTGATGCCCAAATTCCATGGCTGTGGAGGTCAGCAGACCCTTGTTGTAGCTATGCAATACATGTATCTGTTTGTGCCTATCACAGAAATTGGGTAACTGAAATGCTTCTGGAACATGAAAATCAGTTCTCCTTATTTTTATTGTGATTATTCTTCACTGTTGATCATACCAGCAGGAATGTGACATGGATAGATGCCAGCCTTGGCCAGCCTTGATTGTGCAGGAGTTATATTTACACTTGGAATCAAACACTTTCTCAGGTTCCACATTTTATGAAGTAGTTGTATGTCTCAGTGCTTGTTGGCGATATCAATCCCTCCTAGTTGGCATGCTTCTGACGTACTTCTTTCATACAGAACTCACATAGTAGCATTCAGTAAGAATGTGAGTCCACATTACAGTTAAGCTTTTCAATTGCCTACCAGTTGTCCCTCTGCTGTGACATACTATCAGGGGCCAATGCCTGGTATTAAACCTAACTGTTAACCCTCCAGTTCAGCTTATTGTGCAATCCTTGGGATGTGAATTCTTTGCTGAGCTCATGAGTATGCCTTTCTTCTGGATGGCTGTAGTTCCCCCCCACACTTTTCAGTATGACAGTAGTACTCATACTTTGCACTGATGCTGCATCTTCCATTGAAGGATGTCCAACTGTAATGAGATCATGCCACCTGTTGGGATTTTTGTATCTTTTCTTAGGTATCAGTCTGTGTGGTGAATCTGCCAGGTGAGAAGAATTATGATTACACTGAAATTAGATGGTGCTTCCATTTTACAATGTAAATTGCCCCCACACATGGCTTGGCAAAAATCCTATATGCTTATCTCCAAGGCAGTAGCAGCTGAAGAGAAAATGTTGAGAAATAGCATTAATTTCTACTAAACAGGCTGTAAAATGTGAAGCAGTTTTAGCAGAAGGAAAATGGAAAAGCTCACCCAGAGAGCATGAAATGCTTGTGTTAGTAGGGAATCATGTCATTGAGAAGGAGGGCAGATAATTGATTAGTCTGGAGCCTCTGAAGGACTCCACTGGAAGCAACTAATGAGAATAATGAGAACTCAAGTGAAAGAAGAGGGCTTTCAAGACATACTTAAAACCCACCTGTCACCCTATGGAATACTTTGAAATGAGATTCTGCCTAATGACAATTTCAGTTATGCATTACACATTTTCTGCATTTCTGTTTCCTGGTTTTTATTTTTACTGAATCTTTGCTTAAATTCTAATCCAGTCATCTAGTCACAGTTGTTTGTGACATCAGAATTAGTGGCTTTAAGTAGATAATATATTAAACTGGGGATTACAGCACCTGTATCAACATGGGAACATGGACTTTGCTGTGGTGTATGTAGTCCAGTATCCTGCCTGTAATGGCAGTCAGCAACAGCTGCTTAAGAAGGAGGAGATGCAAGAAAGCTCCCAAATGTAGAGAATAACTGCCATATAAGCTGCCTCCTAACAGCTTGTCTTAAACCTTGAAGCTTGTAGCTCCTTGGTATTTGGGTTTGGGAGGTTCTGGCCAGTCATCAGCTCCCTCGGCATCTGCAGCAGCCTTCCAATTCAAGAGGTTGCAAGAAGTGCCTTCTTTGGTGACTAGGGCTGTACTGAGCTCTTTGGCCCATTTTTTGTACTTCCTGTCCCACTTTTAGACTTCCGGTGGGAGGGTTGAGTGTTGTGTGGCTCTGTCCACCAAGGTTCAGTGAGGTTCCCACTCTGGGTCTGTGAGCAGCCAGTCCACCTCACTACAAGGGAACAGAAATATAAATGACCACATCTGAGGTAGAAGCCAAACTTGAACATCTTAATGGGACCAAATGGAGTGGTGATGCAATAAACTTCAGCTTTGAAATTAAAGGAACCATCATATGAAATTACAAGACCTCAGAGCAACAATTTTTAATGAATTCATAAACCTGGGGGAGTGAAGTGTCATATCTTCTGAGAGGAGAACTGCAAATATGGTATCTTTTTAAGAAAGGGAGGTGATGGGTGGAAATTATCCTGTTAGTTTGACCTCAATTGTATGTAAGGTCTGAGGCTATGTCTACACTACAAAGAAAAGTCGGAAAATGCAAACCACAATTTGCATATCTTTTCCTGCTTTTCTTTCAAAAGAGGCTTTTCTGAAATTTGGTGCATCTAGACGGCACAAAATTTCGGAAAAACCTGCTTTTTCAACATGTCCCTTCTTCCTCATAGAATGAAGTTAACAGGGATGGTGAAAGAGCGCTTCCGCTTTTCCAATTTTTTTTTGGAAAAGTGGACGCATTCCTTGGACGTGGCATAGCTTTTCCAGCATACTCCTGGTATCATGGAAAAGAGCTGCAATGTAGACGTAGCCTTAGAACAAACTTTGAAAGAGATATAGAGGTCAGTGGTAATTGGGATTAAAATACAACACAAGTTTACAAAAGATAGATCATGCCAGACCAGCCTGATTTTTCTTTGAGAAGATAAATACATTTCTATACAAAGGAAATGCAGTAAATCTAATCTATCTGGATTTCAGTAAATCATTTGATACCGCTCTACATTGAAAATTATGAGCTAAATCTCAGGAAATGGGGATTAATACAAAACTGAAAGGAACTGGTTAAAGGGGAGACTACAAGAGGTCATATGGAAAGACTGAAGGGGGTTTACTATAGGAGTTCCCCAGGATCAGTCTTGGGACCAATCTTATACAGCACTTTCATTAATAACCTTGGTACAAAAAATGGGAATATGCTGATAAAATGTGCAGATGACACAAAATTGGGAGGTATTGCCAATATGAAGGAGGACTGGATATCCTACAAGAAGATTTGGGCAACCTTGAATACTGTAGTAATAGAAATGGGATGAAATTTAATGGGAACTAAACAATTGGAAGAGGCAGAAAGAGAGAAAGACCTGGGTGTCTTGGTTCATCACAGGTTGATTATGAGCTGTCTCTGTGAAATAGCCATGACAAATGTTAATGCAGTCCTAGGATGGATTCAAGTGAGATATGTCCAGTAGACAGAAAAATATTATTATCATTATACAAGGCACTGGTGAGACCTCATCTGGAATATTGCATGTGTTTCTGCTATCCCATGTTTAAGAAAGATGAACTTGAACAGGAACAGATGCAGAGAAAGCCCTACTACAGGTTGAACCTTTCTAGTCCAGCACTCTTGGGACCTGAAGAATGTTGGACCAGAGAATTTGCTGGACCATCGAAGGTCAATATTGTGTAGCAGCATTACTAACTCTTCCACTGCTTACTGGGCTCTTAGACAGGGGTAAATTAGAGCTAAATAACAACACAGAACTCTGAAAGCCAGGACAGGTGGCTGTAAACAAACTTTATGGGACCCCGGTAAACTTGGCCACACCCATGACAAGTGGACATCTGATTAACTAAAATCAGGCTGGACAACAGATGTTGCCAGACCAGAGAGTATCAGACTAGAGAGGTTCAATCTGTAGGAGGATTTGGGGAATGGAAAACCTACTTCATGAAAGGAGACTCAAAGAGCTTTGCTTCTTTAGCCTAATCAAAAGAAGGCTGAGGTAAGGTATGGTTGTTCTCTATAAATACATCAGAGGGAAAAACTCAAGGGAGGGAGAGCAGTTATTTAAGTTAAATACCAGAGTTGACAAAGAACAAGTGGATGTAAATGGGCCATCAACAGATTTAGGCTTGAAATTAATTGGTGGTTTCTAGCCATCAGAGGAGATGCTTTTCAAGGGGGAGAGTGAAAGAAAAAAACTAACGTTTCAATATTAAGCTTGATAAATCTTTGGAAGGTGTGGTATGATGAGCTTGCTTAAAGTGGGATATCTATGGCTGCTTTTACAAATATCTCCAGGGGTCAGAGATGGGAGACTAGATGGGGATGGCTCTGAATTTCTACAGATCATTTTGTCCCAGATGTCTGGCTGATAGGCCTTGTTGACCTTCTCAGAGTTCAACAGGCTGCTGTATTTGGGGTCAGGAAGGAATTTTCCCCCAGGTCAGATTGGCGAAGACCCTGGGCGGGGTGTGTGTGTGTGTGTGTGTGTGAGAGGGTTTATATTTCTCTGTAGTGTGGGTCACAGATCACTTGCTGGCTTGAACTAGAGTAAATCAAGATTTGAGGATTTGATAACTCAGCCAGAGGTTATGAGACTTACATAAGTGGGTGGACAAGGGTTTGTGGTCTGCAATGTGCAGGCAGCCAGACTGGTGGTCCTTCTGGCCTAAAAACCTGCAAGTTAATAAATTTCAACAGTTTTGTCTGAATTTTTCTGACCCATTCTAATTCAAACTCCATCAATTCTTAGTGCAGCTGACAGATTTCTCAGCAACTGGCTCACAGCTATGGAACTGCATCCAGTACAAATAACTGTAAGCAGGAACCTCGTTGCCTTCAGAAAAACAAACAAACAACAAAAAAGCACAGCTCTCACTCACTTACCTTAGCTTTCCCCTGTTCATAGTCAATATATTTGACCTTTGCGTCTTTCAGGGGAGCAGAAAGATGTCTCCCCTAAACCTTTTCCATCAGCATTGGAAGCACTCTCATACACTTCTAGAAACACAACACCCATTTTCTTTAGGTAACAGTTGACACAGTAGGTAAGGATGCAGACATAATACCATGGAGGTGTGAGCTCCCACTCCAACAAAACATCCACAGTGCTGTAAAATTGGGCTTTGCCTCTGAAACGTATTGGTTGGAGGTGACAAGAAGCCAGAGAGGTGACAAGAAGCCAGAATAAGTTTGCTGTGGACTGTCTCCTGGGAAACAAAAGGAACATCCAGGGAGGTGGAGGCAAAGGGACAGCTCATGCTTCTGCAGAGACATAGCAGACTGAGAGAAGCCTGAGCACATAGCCCCAGTTGTGCAGTGCTGGTACAGAGAATTAGCTTCAGCCCAAAAGAAAAGAGGGCAATGATCAATGACTCAGGGTGAATGGAGTGGTGTGAAGTTGACATGTGGTCCCATGGTAACCCACGTGGTTGGGTGGCATGGAACTGTATGTTCTTGCGGCTGCTCTAGAGAGCAAGGAGATCAGCACTGACAGACCTGCAGCTGAGGAGCTGACTTGGGGATGAGCTCTGGGGGGCAGCTGAAACCTAGCATGGAAGCCTGGGTCAAACCTGGAGACCCATAATCGGCACTCTGAGCTCATAGTGTGGGAGTGGTTTGGGCTCAGAATCAGTCTGAGCAAATTGATACTGATAAAACTGTATGTATGGACTCATAATGGTGTTGGTGTGATTCCCAGGTAAATTCCTGCCTCTCCAAATGCAGTCAGCAAGGTCTCAACCTCAAGGTGAGGACTGAGAGTCTGCAACCCACTTTTAGCAAGGGGCACCCCCTCTTAACAACACAATGTACATTGGGAATACAATTATTCCTTGTATTGTGGGAACACTATACAAACCTGTGACAGGGTGCTTGTCCTGCACTGGCCCTTTAAGGGCAAAAACCCAGCCCTGAGAGAGGGCTGAGAGCTAAGCTCCAGCTGAGGCAGTTGTCGCTAATGAGGGCCCAGCTGGGGGATGTATAAAGAAGGGCTCCTGAAGGGAGAGGAGAACTTACTGCTGCTCTGAACAGAGAGCAGGAGGGACCTGGCTGCTAAGGAAGCAGAGCAGAGCAGTGTTGAGAAAGGAAGGCAGGGCTGGGGAAGCTCTGGCCAAGCTAGTTCCCAGGCTGCAGGGCCTGAAGCAAGGCCTGACACCATTAGGGCTGCCAGGGCCGGCTCTAGGCACCAGCAAAGCAAGCACATGCTTGGGGCGGCACATTTCTAGGGGCGGCATTCCGGCTGAGAGCCTCCTGCTGAGTGCGGACACCTGCTCGGCACAGCCCCCTGCAGCCCAAAACTCCTGAGCTCAAGCGATCCGCCTGCCTCAGCCTCCCGGGCGCTGGGATCACAGGCACCCGCCATGGCGCACGGCTGGCTACCAAAGGTTCCAGGCTGCACCTTGAATTCTCTGTCTGGTGGAACCGAGCTCAGGCGCCATGTGGTATTGGCATCTCCCTTGGCATTGCCCTTGGAACACGGGCCATGGGGGAACAGGGGTTGGGCCCAGCCCTGAGAATGGAGCGCAGGGCGGTATCAACACAGACCGGGTCTGGCTCAGCCCCAGCTAATCCCAGGGGCACCCCGCTCTCAGTGTGCCCCGCCCAGAGCTCTGACCTGCTCCATTTCTGATCCAGTTCCCCTCTCCTCCAGTTCCCAGCAGTGACTGTGTCAAGGCCGAATGTGGCCCAGCAGGGCTCCCCCGAACTGTAGACGCCTCCAGCCTCAGCCTCCAGCAGCGCTTGGAAAAGAAGCGCCAGCTTGTGTGTGTCCGGCTTGGGCAGGTCCCCTTTCCCCTCAGTGCGCCCAGTTTGACGGATGGGAGTGGATCCCCCGCCCCTTGGATCATGTGCGGGGAGAGGGATTAGCCCAGCTCCCTGGTGCCCGCTCTGGCCAGCGCCTCAGACCGCAGAGCTTGAAGCTGGAGCCTTGAGCATGCAAAACCAGCCGTGGCGGGTGCCTGTGATCCCAGCGCCCGGGGAGGCTGAGGCCGACGGATCGCTTGAGCTCAGGAGTTCTGGGCTGCAGGGGGCTGTGCCGAGCGGGTGTCCACACTGAGGGCGGCATCAACATGGGGGTCCCTGGAGAGCCGGGGGTCCCCAGATTGCCTAAGGAGGGGCAAACTGGCCCAGGTCAGGAATGGAGCAGGTCAAAGCTCCCATGTTGCTCAGTAGTGGGATGGTGCCTGTGAACAGCCCCTGCAGCACAGCCTGGGCGAGACAGGGAGACCCGGCCTCTCTTTATGCCACCTCCCACCGCAGAGCCCATCTGGGGAACGGGGCATCCACATGGAGGGGAGCTGGAATGGGGCGGGGGGAGACACCCAGGTGTCAGGGATCTTCAAAGTGCGATCGGATCCCAGATGCCAAATGTCCGGGCTGGGCACAGAGGGGCTCGCAGTGCTGCTTCCCGGAGTCTCGAAGCGAGCTGGAGGGCTCGCAAGTCACGTTTCTCTCTCCGAAACCTGCAGCCCATCTAGTGTGCGGGGGCCCTGCTCCCCTTTCAGGATCTCTGGTGAATGGGCGCCCCCGCTGCTCCAGTCTGGATCCCAGCTCTGTGTTTGGCCTCCATTATCCTCCCCCAAGGCTCTGCAGTGGGGGGGCGGCGTAAAAAGAGGCTGGGTCTCCGTGTCTCTCCCAGGCTGCACTGCAGGGGCTTCTCACAGGCGCTATCCCACTACTAAGCAGCACGGGAGCTTTGACCTGCTCCCTTCCCAACCTGGGCCAGTTTGCCCCTCCTTAGGCAACCTGGGGACCCCCGGCTCCCTGGGGACCCCTCCCCTTGTCAATACTGCTTTTAGCGCGGACACCCACTCAGCACAGCCTCCTGCAGCCCAGGACTCCTGAGCTCAAGCGATCTGCCGGCTTCAGCCTGCCCGGGCGCTGGGATCACAAGCACCCGCCACGGGCCCCAGCTGGGTTTTCCTTTTTCCCGCTTGCACCTTCACACTCCGGTGCCGCGCGCTGGGCTTGCGCTGGCCGCAACCGGCCCCGGGAGCCCAGCTCATTCTCCACAAAGTTATTTGCATTACGGCATGTCACAGCGAGGTGACAACACTGGACACAGGTCCTTGGGCACAGCCCCGGTCCTGGGAATGAGGCACGGGGCTGCGTGAAAAGACATCGGGGCCAATGGAGAACGGGGCACGCCCGTAACTAGCAGCGCCCAAGACAGACCCGGAGTTTCCACCTGCTCCATTGCTGACCTGGCTCCCCTCGCCCTTGGCCCACCGGGGACTCCCAACCTACCGCAAATCACCGCATCGACGCGCCTTTCGGCCCAGACAGCAGCTCAGCCCGACAGCAGGCAGCCCCTGGACAGCGAGACGCGACCCGTCTCAGCCCCCTGCGGTGCACGGGAGGGTCTGGGCCGCCTCGCATGGGCAGGGACCTCCCAGCTCCCCCTTTAAGCACCGCTTGTCAGTTCTAAGCTTTGGCCACATGGTGCAGACCGGACCATGAGATCCCTGGGGCTGAGCCCCGTGCGCCCTGGGACACAGACTCTCACCCAGGCCCGTGTGGAGCCCGGAGGCCTTAGAGCAAAGCGTTTCAGCCCGGGGGAGGCTACTTGGGTCCCGGGGGCAGGGAACAAGGTGCCACCAGGGCAATGGCGGGGAGCGGGGTCGGTGACACATGCCCAGAGGATCCCACCTGGTGATCCGCTCCCGTGCTACAGAGCCGGGTGTCCCTGTTCCGCTTGCCCTTAGTGCAGGGCCGGCTCTAAGCACCAGCAAAGCAAGCCCCCAGTCCCACTCCACTCATGCCTCTGTCAAAAAAGGGGGGGCGGCCAACAATTTTTTTGCTTGGGGTGGCAAAAAACCTAGAGCCAGCCCTGAGGGCTGCAGAGTGGCAGCCATGGTAGGCAAAGGCAGCAGGTCCACACCCCTTTGCCAGTGACGAGTGTCCATTACAGACTGCTGTTTGCCCTGAGGCAGGGGCTAGATGAAGACTGGCAGTGGGTCACTGAGGCAAGGTGGGTACAGGGGAACTGGGTGTTCCCTGGGAGGAGAACAGGGTGCCCCTTGGGAGGAGAGGACCCTGGAGTGCAAACTGGATAAGCACTTATCCCCGGAAGGGGGCTCAGAGACACTGGAGTGGGCATTGCCAGAGGGTAGTGTCCTGAAGAGGATGCCGTGGTCCAAAAATGACACGAGTCTGGACTAGAGAGAGAAGCAAGAACACAGGGTGACACCAATTTGAGGGAGGCATCCAGTGAGTCAGCGAGCTAATTCCCAGGGCTAACAGTTGGAGGCGCCACGGTGGTGAGTCTGCCCTGTGACAAGACCCAATTGGGAGCAAAGCCCCATTATGTCAGATGCTATACAGACATTAGTACCCCAAAGTGTTTGTAGTCTAATTTGAGAGAAGATGGGCAAAGCTTGGGAGGAAGGGATATTGTTTTCATGGAAGGACAGTTTGTATGTGTTAATTTCACTGCTTTAGCTACTACATTCTTTTGTATTCTGCTTTTTAAAATGAAATTGGGCTGGGGAATTACAAACACAAGGTGGGAAGGGAGGAGTTATCAACAGGATGTATTCAAAGGCATGTGTTCCTCTTCCACTGACAAATGCCATTTCGTGCAGAAAAGATGCTGGGGAAAGTAGGGGATCAGACTGACTAAAAGGATTGGGGTCTATCTATCTGAAATCTCATCTTAGAGAGTTATGAGAAATATCTGTAAAGTTATGCATTGCTTTACACAGAATAAAACAAAAGGCAGGCTGAGGTGCTGAAAGCGAATGGCCAAAAGGTGGTGGGAGGGAGGGCTTCATAAAATAAAGTAGATACAGTATTTTGGAAACAGAAGTGAGCCACAGAAAAAAGAGGGCCATAAACAATCAGAGGAAACAAGAAAATGAATACAGCAATGTCCCTAGTGACATAGCATCTGCCTGATATGCATTCTAGGGGCTAGTATTTACTAAAATACCTGGACTACTCATGTGGTTTCATATTGCAAAGCATGTTTTCACCCTGAGTAATGAGGAGCAGCTGGGAATTTTGAACTGCTATGAGGGATTGCTGCTGATACATAATTCTAATGAAGCTATATGTTTCCATATGGAGAGAAAAGGTATGCACAAGCTGCTGAAATTACAACTTGGTGCCAAGGGAGATATTAAGATTGTTTAAAGTTTAAACATCATGTTGCTTAAGTCTCTGGGAATGACAAAGGACTACCCATTTCAGCAGTGTTAGAAGAACCCTGGTCAGCCATGGATATCATAGTAATTCCAAGGGGAGCAAAAAAGAACCAGAGAAGCAGATCATAGAGTACTTTGAGCAGGTGACAATTGCTGCTACTGTAAGAGAGATGCTCAGTCCTAGAAGACTGTTGATATCATCAGCACACAAAACCAAGAATAAACAGTGGGCAAAGTTAGTGTCAGGGTCGTCAACATGTTCTGATGCTGTGGCATGTGTAAAGGATACATGGATAGTACTATACAGTCTGTCACAATTGTGGGCAACTGCATTTCTTCCCGTGGTCCTTGAAGAACACTCTAGTCGGCAGGCTTCTTAAATGTCCCCTCTCTTAGGCAGACATTCACATCTCTCTCCCTTCTGCCCGGGTTTTTTCCAGGCTGGACAGTTCCCTGTATACACTGTAATATGGCCAGCAAGCCAGACTGCCCAAACAGAAGAGCATCTGTATTGTGCTCTCTCCTTGAAGGCTGTGAACAGCTGTTAATTACAGCAATTACAAGTGACCACACAGCTTTTCTAAAGAAGCATTTGTATTCTAAAGGTGAAAGCTCTACAGAGAAAACAGGGAAAACCATATAAGTTCATGTACATAGGCTAAAAACTTAGCAGAGATCACCCATCAGACTGATGGGTTCTCAGAAGAACAAAGGTCCTTCCAGCCCTTCCCAATAAGAATTGGGGCCCTGCTTAGACAGAAGGTGCAGTCCATTTGCTGAATCAGAAATAAGGCCCCGGGTCAGTTTAAACATTGGGGGGGGGGGTGCGTCTAGACTGGCAAAAACTTGCCGCCTGTCTACACTGGTAGAATTTGCAAGAACACTGACTTTGTAATGTACAAAATCAGTGCTTCTTGCACAAATACTTTGATGCTCCCGCTCAGGCATAAGCCCTCTTGCGCAAGAATACTTGCGCAAGAGGCCAGTGTAGAATGTTAATTTCTTGCGCAAGAAAGCCCGATGGCTAAAATGGCCATCGGAGCTTTCTTGCACAAGAAAGCGTCTACACTGGCACGGATGCTTTTGCGCAAAAGCAAATATTTTGCGCAAAGGCACATGCCAGTCTAGATGCTCTCTTGCGCAAATACTTTTAATGGAAAAACTTTTCTGTTAAAAGTATTTGCGCGAAATCATGCCAGTCTAGACACAGCCAGGCTGTTTATAGAAAAGTCCTATCTTTGTTTGTCTGGTCCCTGGAGAGTCCAGTTTGAACCAGTATATGAGAGCCTCTCCAGGTGGTGAGATCTTTCTTGAGGTGTTAGAACCAAAGCAATCTCTCTTCATTGTTCTTAGTTCCTGGAGGAACTGTGGTCAACTTCTCCCGTGGAATTACACACAAACCACAGTCTACAATGACACACAAACTGAATATAGTAAAAACAAGTAGTCCTGTGGCACCTTACTCTACTAGGGATGTGAAGGACTAGTCAACTATCTGATAAGCAAACGCTTATCAGATAGTTGACAGGATAGTTGACTAGTCGCTCCCCCCGCCCCCTTGCTGCCTCTATCTGATAGAGGCAGCAAAGGGAGGAGAAAAGGGGAGTACTTCAAAGCGGCAGCACCGCGCTGAACCCAGGGTCAGCTGGGTCAGCATTTCCGCAGAACCCGCAGTCAGCTGGGGACTCCGGGGGACAGTCAGCTGGGGACTCCACGGTACTGGGGTCAACTGGGGAGTCCCCCGCTGATCCCAGGCTCCATGTGGATGCTTCCCTGCTGGGGACTCTTGTACATTTCAAACTGGCACGCCACGTGTAGCCCCAGGCGAGTGGGAAGTCCCGCTGACTCCGGGCTCCACATGGAGTCCCAACTTTGAAATGCACAAGAACCCCCGATGGGGCTCTTGTGCATTTCAAAGGAGGAATGTGGAAGTGCCTATCAAATAGTCAATGGAAATTCCATCAACTACTCAACTAGTAAATTAATCGATATTTAACATCCTTTTACTCTAAGGTGACACAGGACTATCCCTCTGAGACTTGTATACAGTAAGATCTCCCAAAGATGTTGCAGGAAATTGCCGTTTCTGTGTCTCCATCATTTCTCTGAATAATGTATCTGGTTTAGGTCATTTCTGAACCAAGAATGTTGGGGAAAGTAAGAAAGCAAATAATTGCATAAAGGATTATGTTAAAAGGTTTGAAAGCTGTTATGGGAGAAAGAGGACGTACAAACCTTCCTATTGAGGTATATTTAGTGACAGGAGTGTGAACAGCTAGAATGACTATGGAAGGATCGATGATGTGCAGTAGCTGCAGACACTTTAAAAGTCAAGGATAATATTGAATGTATATGTGCATTCTCTATGTTGTATGAATTCTGAGCATCAATGAGGCTTACTTTCAGAGTGGAGAAAACTCAAGACGAAAAAGACCATAATTTTTTGTTGTTATTTTGTGGTGTAGCAGCACTAACCTGGCCTAAAAAAATTATTACGAGCCAAGAGTCCTTAAAAAGAACAGGACACTGGGAATGACAGTGTGAATTTACTTCCTTTTCTCTCGTGATGCTGTATCCTATCTGTTTTTGTTGGAGAGAAAACGAAGAAGGGACCATTAAGACAGACACATTTAAATATAGAATCCTCTTTCAGCAAATCCTCCTGTTGTGTGTCCACATCAGTCTGTGTGTAGCGAGGACTCAGAGCAATAATTTGCAACAGAATCATCACAAGCTTTCCTGCAATGCAGCTCTCTTCAGTTTGCCGCAGCTTTTTATGGCCACTATTATCTTCCCCTTTTTACATGCATAGACAGTACAAGTGAATGCCATACAGCAGCCTGAGGTAAACCTAAGAGACGAATTCTGCCCTCTGATGCAATTCTAAATACCCATGCAATGGGAATCTTGAGTGTTTTGTTTCAAATAGAAAGTCTTTCCTTTACAAATCAATGTGCTATTCTTGGAGTTAAAACAAACAAACAAAAAGGGAGGCATTTCCTTACAACTCATTTTTCTATTCTATGCTTATCCAATGTAACAGGGGTTGGGTTAAGCCAGTCTTGGGGGCACTGGGAAAGTGATAAAGGCAAGGTCTCAAAGCTGTAGCCTTGTTAGTCTGCATCTGCAAAAACAGTGGAAAGTCCTGTGGCACCTTACAGACTTAACAGCTGTATTAGGGCATAAGCTTTCATGGGTGAAACCCACTTCATCAGATGAATTGCAGAACTCTCCATAAAAGCTTATGCCCTAGTAAATCTGTTACGGCATGTCTTCGCTCTGCGGAAGATCAATGCTGCCACGATTGATCTTCTGGAGTTCAATTTACTGAGTCTAGTGAGTCTAGTTCAGACTTGCTAAATCAAACTCAGAGGGTGCCTCCACTGGCATCTCAAACTCCTACTCTTGCCAGGAGTAAGGGAAGTAAATGGGAGCATTTGCTCCCATCAGCCTCCCAGTGTAAGGACGCCACCAAGCTCAGTTTAAGGTTAAGCCAATTCCAGCTATGTAGAAGACGTAGCTGGAATTGGCTTAACCTTAAGCTGAGCTGCTGGGTCTATAGTAGACCTGGCCTTAGTCTCTAAGAGTATGTCTACACATCAAAGTTATTTTGGGATACCAGAGGTATCCCAAAATAGCTACCCCATGTCTTAACAAGCCACCCGTTATTTCTAAGGTTAAGGAATGTCTCAAAATAGCACTTTATTTTGAAATTTGGTGCTGTGTAGATAGCACCAAATTTCAACATAGCCTATTTTGAAATAAACTCGAAATAAGCTATACAATTTGCGTAGCACAAATTCCATAGCTCATTTCGAGTTTAGACTGAAGTGTAGACATAGCCTAAGGTGCCATAAGACTTCTTGTTGTTTTTGGTAATTGGTAAGGCTCATCATGTTGCTGTCTTGACTGTGATGTGACGTTCACAGCTGTATAATTACTCTCTCTAATGGAAAAAATTAAAATATTTCCTTTTAACTCACCTCGTACCAAATTACTTGCACACTTAACTATGTGTCATGGGTCAGTCTTGCTCCCATTGTTATTAGTGAAAGTTTTGCTTTTGATTTCAGTATGAAAAGGACTGGATTGTAAGGAAGCAGCAAGTGTATTGCAGCCAGTGACAAACTTCTTAAGGATGGTATTCTCAACACAATAATTAATTATTGTGTTCCCATAAAATGTTTATTCTTTTCCTGATGCTGTTTAAATCCTAATGAAATGGGCCTTTCATAGAGAAATACTGTCTGTACTACCTCTGCAAGCCCTGCACATCCTTTCTTCAATGTCACTCAGAGGGCATGGCACCTATTATTTGAGATGCCACTTCCTACAGCTGGACAAATACTATATTATTTCCCATTAATATTCATTCACATTTTAAAATAAACTCACTTTTAACTATTTTGTGCCTGTTTCTGTTGCCACCATTGTGAAATAGTCATGCAAACAATGATTTTTTTTTACAAAAAATAGAAAATATTTGTGAAAAGTGACATTTTAATTCTTAAATGCAAGTATAAACATTAGAACCATAATTACAAGAGTTGTGCTCAATCATCAAGTTACCAGATCTAGCCTTCATTTATATCATAGAATCATAGAATACTAGGACTGGAAGGGACCTCGAGAGGTCATCAAGTCCAGTCCCCTGCCCTCATGGCAGGACCAAATACTGTCTAGACCATCCCTGATAGACATTTATCTAACCTACTCTTAAATATCTCCACAGATGGAGATTCCACAACCTCCCTGGGCAATTTATTCCAGTGTTTGACTACCCTGACAGTTAGGAACTTTTTCCTAATGTCCAACCTAAACCTCCCTTGCTGCAGTTTAAGCCCATTGCTTCTTGTTCTATCCTCAAAAGCCAAGATGAACAAGTTTTCTCCCTCCTCCTTATGACACTCTTTTAGATATCTGAAAACTGCTATCATGTCCCCCCTCAATCTTCTCTTTTCTAAACTAAACAAACCCAATTCCTTCAGCCTTCCCTCATAGGTCATGTTCTCTAGACTTTTAATCATTCTCGTTGCTCTTCTCTGGACCCTCTCCAATTTCTCCACATCTTTCTTGAAATGCGGTGCCCAAAACTGAACACAATACTCCAATTGAGGCCTAACCAGCTCAGAGTAGAGCGGAAGAATGACTTCTCGTGTCTTGCTCACAACACACCTGTTAATGCATCCCAGAATCATGTTTGCTTTTTTTGCAACAGCATCACACTGCTGACTCATATTCAACTTGTGGTCCACTATAACCCCTAGATCCCTTTCTGCTGTACTCCTTCCTAGACAGTCGCTTCCCATTCTGTATGTATGAAACTGATTGTTCCTTCCTAAGTGGAGCACTTTGCATTTGTCTTTATTAAACTTCATCCTATTTACCTCAGACCATTTCTCCAATTTGTCCAGGTCATTTTGAATTATGACCCTATCCTCCAGATTAGTCGCAACCCCTCCCAGCTTGGTATCATCTGCAAACTTAATAAGCATACTTTCTATACCAATATCTAAATCGTTGATGAAGATATTGAACAGAGCCGGTCCCAAAACAGACCCCTACGGAACCCCACTTGTTATGCCTTTCCAGCAGGGTTGTGAACCATTAATAACTACTCTCTGAGTGCGGTTATCCAGCCAGTTATGCACCCACCTTATAGTAGCCCCATCTAAGTTGTATTTACCTAGTTTATTGATAAGAATATCATGCGAGACCGTATCAAACGCCTTACTAAAGTCTAGGTATACCACATCCACCGCTTCTCCCTTATCCACAAGACTCGTTATCCTATTAAAGAAAGCTATCAGATTGGTTTGACATGATTTGTTCTTTACAAATCCATGCTGGCTGTTCCCTATCACCTTGCCACTTTCCAAGTGTTTACAGATGATTTCCTTAATTACTTGCTCCATTATCTTCCCTGGCACAGAAGTTAAACTAACTGGTCTGTAGTTTCCTGGGTTGTTCTTATTTCCCTTTTTATAGATGGGCACTATATTTGCCCTTTTCCAGTCCTCTGGAATCTCTCCTGTCTCCCATGATTTTCCAAAGATGATAACTAGAGGCTCAGATACCTTCTCTATCAGCTCCTTGAGTATTCTAGGATGCATTTCATCAGGCCCTGGTGACTTGCAGGCATCTAACTTTTCTAGGTGATTTTTAACTTGTTCTTTTTTTTATTTTACTTTCTAAAACTACCCCCTTCCCACTAGCATTCACTATGTTAGGCATTCCTGCAGACTTCTCGGTGAAGACGGAAACAAAGAAGTAATTGAGCATCTCTGCCATTTCCAAGTTTCCTGTTACTGTTTCTCCCTCCTCACTGACCAGTGGGCCTACCCTATCCTTGGTCTTCCTCTTGCTTCTAATGTATTTATAAAACGTCTTCTTGTTTCCCTTTATTCCCGTAGCTAGTTTGAGCTCATTCTGTGCCTTTGCCTTTCTAATCTTGCCCCTGCATTCCTGTGCTGTTTGCCTATATTCATCCCTTGTAATTTGTCCTACTTTCCATTTTTTATATGACTCCTTTTTTATTTTTAGATCATGCAAGATCTCGTGGTTAAGCCAAGGTGGTCTTTTGCCGTATTTTCTATCTTTCTGACACATCGGAATAGCTTGCTTTTAATAAAGACGTTGTCTACAGTGGAAAACAAATACAGTTTATCTTTGTGGGAGGTTGATTTCTTTTCTTTTCTTTTTTTTAATCAGTATAGTTGTACCAGTACACGCCATAGATTGGCCACAGTTGTATTAGAGTAAGGGTGCCTTCTAGCAGTGTAGCTTGCTTTGCTTCCCAAACTGTGATAAGATATACCACTATGCGCAGATATGTTCAGGCCTTCCGACAGCAGAGGGCAAAGGGGACAGTTATCCTGGGGCCCAGTGATTCAAAGGAGTCCAAGGCTTTTGGTTGCCACTGCTGCTATTGCAGCAGCAGCAGTGGCCTGAGTCCCACTTCTTTGAATCATCACCAGACTGCCGCTCCACTTGGCTTTGAGGACATGGGGCACTGAGGGTTGGCTGGCTATCCCACCCCGGCCCTTCTGCCTGCGGCCCCACCTCCTCCAGGCACCCACACGTGCCTTGTGTTGGGGCCCACGGTGGTTGTCAGCCCTAATGGATACATTGGTGTATATTCTACATGCTGGGGAGGCAAAGTGTATGCTACTTGTTCTGTACTGGTATAGTACCAGCCTTCTAGTGCCTTGGTGTCCAACCAATTCTGAAGTAGTAGCCACTATATTAGCTATGTAGAGAAGTGCTGGACACCACAGTTCTATTTCAAACAAGCGTAAGAGTGAAATAAAAATAGGAAATTCCAAGCACTGTAATTTTGCATTATTAGTCATTATTAATGTCTAAAATTTAGGTCTTTTTTCAGGTTAATATTCTCTCCAGAGGACAAATTCTAATGCTTTTAAGTAAGCTTATCTGTTTTATATAGCTAGTCTATCGTGGTATTGTATTTGTTTGCAAAACATTTGTTTTCTCCAGCTCTGTAACAGCCCCTCTTTTATCATAGCCACTCTTTTTCATACATTGTAGTTTTTCTCTTCTCTGTTTTTTTCATATGTTTTCTGTGAACTCTTTCCATTCACGGATCTATTGTTACAGAGGTATATTTTGTGTGTGTGTGTCTACCTCTTTGTCTCATCACATTTACATCCCATTTCCTTCTGATTCCTGGTGGTCTGCACAATATGAAAACACAGAAATGCATCAGGCCTGGATTATGCTCTCCAGTGCCAGATTTATTTCTGAATTTGCCAGCCATGTACAGTTACGGGTATGCTTTCTTTATTCCTCCATGCAGCTGATAGCTATTGGTGTTTTGGTATAGACAGCCACGAGAGTAAATGATCCTTTAGTGAATACCTGCACGTCACCCTGAATAAAGCAGCCTTCGTATACCTCACCTTAAAAAAAAATTCAACTAATGGAAATATTGTTTGCATAATTGCATAAGCAGGTAGGTGAGCTTGTTTGAGACTTTTGCACCAAAAGGCAAGGAATAAAGCCCCTCATTTCATTTTGCCATCATTTACAAATCTAAGCCTTTTTCTCATAATCTCTTCTCTAGTCATTTTCAAAATATACGTGCCCCATAAAGTATATAGATAAAATGGTATGCCTATATGTAGAAAACATCATCTTAATAAATATGAGTAAAATAATTTTGAGGAAAATCAGCATGTTAAATAACTTCAGCACAAACTTAAGCTTTTTCAGAAATAAAAAAACCCTGCATTATAATGGCTCTAGTAGCACTTTTGTCACATTTGTTTTAGATGCTCTGTAAGATTGGATTAAATATCAGCTCAGAAATAATTCAGATGATACAATAAGGTCAAGTACAAAACTGTGATGATTCATTTCCCCCTCTCCTCCAGCTTCATTTCTTTCTTACACATAATCTTTGGTAGTTATTTCCTCTCTGATCAGCAAAATTGAGCCCCCCAAAACATAAATGCAAAACTCCCAAATCAGACTGATCATTTAAATTTCTTTCTACTAGCAATGGCGGATCTATGAAATAGCATGAGAGAACTGCCTCCGAACATCATCCGATGAATGCTAAAGTTCTTGATGTAGTCACTTTGGAACTCTTGAAAGCTGCTGCTTCAACTTTCTCTGCTGCTTCTGCATGCTCTTAAAGTGATTGGCTATTTGGGGAGGGACTTTCAATCTTCTTGCCACTATCACAAAGAGAATCTATTTTAATGTTCAGATGTTGGAATTATATATTCAGTGACTCAGCACTGTTCCCTAGATTCCCTTGTGAAAGCAACTCACAAGGTTTTAGTGATAAGACTCCCATTAAAGTCAAGGAGACATGTTCAGTTAAAATGCCATGCAACTCCTTTAAAAATTGACCCCAATCATTTCTTTTATGGCATCAAAGCCCTTAAGGGAATATTTCAAAAAAGAAAAAAGGTTTGCAGCAAGAACCTAGTAGTAGTAGTAGTGTCCTGAGGGAAACAGTCCAATGCACAAAGTAAAACTCACATAAAAACTCTGAGAGCGGAGATTTTTTTTTGCATGATTATCTTTTTCAGCAAGATGCAAAATGCTGCCGATTGATCTACGCTATTGGCATTGGAGCAAGAGAGAAGGATTTTTGCTCATGGATTCTGTAAGAGGAGGGTAAAAGACTGAACACAGTATGGGTATGTCTACACTGCACACTTATTTCGAAATAAGCTATTTTGGTTTTTTTCCCAAAATAGCTTATTTCAAAATAGCACATCTACACTACAGGGAAGCCTCAAAATTAGTCTGAGAAAGGCTTCCCTAATGTGGATGTGCTACCTTGATTTAGAACCCCAGGAGGCACTGGGGAGTAATTACTAAGGAAGTTAAATATCGAGTAATTTACTAGTCGAGTAGTTGATGGAAGTTCCTTCAACTTCTTGACTAGTCGATAGGCACTTCTGCATTCCTCCTTTGAAATGTACAAGAGAGACCGCTGGGGCTCTTGTACATTTCAAAGGAGGAATGCTGAACTCCGCATGCAGCCTGGGGCCAGCTGACTCTGGGCTGCATGCGGGCATGCCAGCTTTGAAATGTACAAGAGTCCCCAGCAGGGGCTCTTGTGCATTTCCAAGTGGAAGCACCCTCATGAAGCCTAGGGTCAGCAGGGGACTCAAAGTCCCCTGCTGACCCTGGGCTCCATGGTGCACTGCTGCTTTGAAATGCCGCGTGGTTTGAAATGACGCTCTGGAACATGGGATCAGCTGGGGAGTCCCTAGCTGACCCCGGGCTTCATGCAGCGCTGCTGCTTTGAAACGCCGCGGCGGTGTTTCAAAGGGGCAGCGCCGCACAGAGTCTGAGCTTAGCTGTGCGGTGCTGCTGCTTTGAAACGCTGAGGATGCGTTTCAAAGGGGCAGCACCGCACAGCTGAGCCAGGGATCAGCTGCGCGGCGCTGCCCCTTTGAAACACCGCCTTGGCATTTCAAAGTGGCAGAGCCACATGGAGCTGACCCCATACCCCTTGCATCGTGCTTTGAAACGCCGAGGTGGCGTTTCAATGGGACAGTGCCACGCAGCTGAGTCTGGGATCAGATGTGCGGTGCTGTCCCTTTGAAATTCCGCCACAGCATTTCAAAGCAGCAGCACTGCACGGGGCCCGGGTACCGGCTCCATGCAGCACTGCCGCTTTGAAGTACCCCCTCTTCCCCTCCCCGTTTGCTGCCTCTATCTGCTAGAGGCAGCAAGGGGGGTTGGGAATCGACTAGTCGACTCAACTATCCAATAAGCATTTGCTTATCAGATAGTCAACTAGTCCTTAATATCCTTAATAATTACTTTGGCCCTGGGGAGGAGCTACTTTGAAACAGCAGCAGTGGAGCGTCTACACTACTGCTGTTCCAAAATAGCTATTTCGGAATAAGCATTATTCCTCGTGAAATGAGGTTTACAGATTTTGAAATAAGCCATCCATTATTTCGAATTATTTTGAAATAACAGAATTGCTGTGTAGATGGCCATTATTTCAAAATAACTGTGTGGTGTAGACGCACCCTATATGTGGACCCTGATTATTAGGCACAGTGCTGGAAACTGATGAATTATACATGATATTTTTTCCATTTTTGACTAACAGTTACACAGCTGCTTTGTATCAGCAACTTATTTTAAATGGGATCCTTCACACGCAGTGACCATATAATCAGGCCTATAACTTTTTCCAGAATAAAATGTTGGGATTGTGTAAACTGGACCATGTATAATTTCCTCTCTTGTAACAACACTGAACACTGTATGCCTGCTTGTCTTTCTTCAGGGTTATTAAACCACAATGAGGGCTAAATGCTACCCAGAGAATTGCACTGTAGTTCTCAGGTCAACATTAGACTCGAAGAGTCATGATGTAAGGAGGAAAGAGCCACTTCAGTCAGATATAACCTCTCTAAATATTATTCAGCTAAAAATTTAGATCAGACATTTTTAGCACAGCAAATTACAAACATCATCACAGGGAGCAACTCGGTCTTCAGAATCAGTGTAGCTATCTATTCAGTGGGGAACTACCATAGTTGCCATTAAAAAGAAATTCAGCTCCTGTTAATCAATAATATGTAGCTATGGCTGTTTCCTTTATAAATAAACAGGGGAAACAGTGTCTCTCTATACCATTATGTAGTGACTGTTGGCTCAAGTTGTCATCTTAATTTAAGTACTGAGCAGAGAAAGCCAAAACACCTTCCCTCAGCCCAGTAATAAGAATAGCATAGGAGTATATTGTTCTGGTAAAGAATAGAGATGATTTCAGGATGCAGACATTGAATTCAAGTTCCAGGCACCCCTTAAATCTGTGAAAAACAACAAATGGTCTGGTAGCACTTTATAGAATAATGAAACATGTAGATGGCATCATGAGCTTTCGTGGGCACAGCCCACTTCTTCAGATGACCGGAGTTATGAGTTGGGGATATGAAAACTCAAAATAAATAGGAGAGGGAAAGAGAAGGGGGGAGAGAAAGAAAAAGGAAGGGGTGGTAGAAGACAGAGCATCATTAAGTATCTGGAGAATGGGTACTTAAACCTAAGCAGATAAAAATCAAAGTCAATAGATAGATTCCTAAAACAGGAAGGATACCACTCAGGGAGCTGTTAGCACCTTCAGTGGTTATTAAGTAGGTAGAGTCCCCACCAGCCCATATCACCACTGAGTCCATTAGCATGTGAATTGAATTTGTGGATGAACTGGGATTCCAGGGCTTCTCTGTGTATTTGGCTTGTAGAGCTGGTTTGTGACAAGACAGCTACTTGCAGGTCTGTCAGACTGTGGTTAGGCAAGCTAACCTGGTAGTTAGAATACTAGCTTGGTAGTTAGAGTACTCACCTGGAATATGGGGGGAGATAGGTTCACAAATAGAATGTACACATTCAGAAGATTGTAACTTTTTAAATGATACCTTACAAGATTTATTTTTGCAGAAAGCATTTTCCAAGTTATGCATCTTCAAATTCATAAGCATATTTTCATAAAGCTTAGGAAAGCTCTCACTCTCTCGTGCTACAATTTACTTCAAGTCCTACATTCAGTAGACATAGAGAACGAAGTGCATGTCTGAGGCTATGTCTAGACTGCAAAGAAAAGTCAGGAAAAGATACGCAAATAGCGAACCTCAATTTGTATATCTTTCCGCTTTTTTTTTCGGAAGAGGCTTTTCCAAAATTTGGCCCGTCTACACAGGGCCAGATTTTGGAAAAACCTCCTCTTTCAGAACATCCCTTCTTCCTCATACAATGAGGAATACAGGGATGCCGAAAGAACGTGTCCGCTTTTTCGGAAACTGTCCCGAAAAAGCAAACGCATTCCTTGGACGCAGCATAGCTTATCCCGGAAAAGCTCTGCAGTATAGACATAGCCTGAAGGAGGAACTAGAGTCCCTCACTTTGTGTGGAGTGTTCTACAGTGAGATTTACAAGCAGACTGTATAATGCTTTCATGATACTTAACTCCCTTTTCTCCCTTTCTTCAGTAAATAAGTTTGAAAATGAATTGCTTACAATTAGGATCCTAAATTCAACAGAGCTGTCCTAATTTGCAAAAGTACTGTGCACCTTGGTGTTCCATTGACTTCAATGGGCACTGGAGCTCAACAGTACTTCTGAAAATCAGGCCAGTTTGATTTTTAAGAATTAAATGCCTAATTTTAAGCACCCATCTTGGACACTTTTGACCCCTAAATCTCTTATTTGCACCAAATGTATTCTTCTCAGATAATGGGGGCAGAGCGGGAGGGGAGAGGGAAGGGAGAAATTGTTTAATCCCCTTCAACCACCATTATCTTAAAATATAAATTATCTACAAAGAATTAGAGAGCCCTGACATTCTAACTTCATGAATATTAAGAGTAGAATTGTCAGGATATAAATTTTTTTTTACATCTTAAAGCTACCTCACTCTTGTGAATGAAAATTGGTCAAGCTATGTTGTGTACATGTGAAACAAGTAGGTTAGAGAACCTATTTAATTCATTCAAGTGCCAGGGTTAAATTAAACACCACACTTCCAGCCTGTTAAAGTTGCTGCATTTGTCTTTATTAACATACAAGATCATACAACCTAAATTTATGGGCCAAATTCTATGATCAAATCCACTCCCTTTGTGTTGCCTACCCAATGCAAGGTGATCAGAAGTCCACATACATCCTCTGATGCCCTGTAATGCAGAATTCCCCAGTGGGCACACAGCCAGCATAATCATCTTCTGTGTTTTCCTCCCTGCTGTCCTTGTGCAGGAAACTTTTGGGGAAGAGGGCATGCAGTAGTCATAGCATGATGCATTGTCTTTTCCCAGCTGGTGAACAATCCCTTGCAGATTGTTGGCAGCTGGTAAAAGTTAGAGCAACCATGAAATTTTTGAAACTTGTGCCAGGACTGGGGCAGAGAATCTAAAAGCTGCAGCCAACTCCCTGACAGCCTTTCACCCACTCCCACCCTATGATTAAATTTTCAATATTCTTTGAAGATACATTTTTGACTATCGATGGCAGTGGCCTGGTTGGGACACAGTTAAAAGGATCTATTGTCATAGACAAAACAATGAAATACAAAACAGTCCTAGCAATCGCTCCTTTATTGTAATTGAGGATTTTTTTAACTTCATGAGAAAAAAATCTATATAGCCACTGCACTGAGATAAGGTTAGGAACATAGGACCTTAATCACAGAGATGGACCATTGAATCAGGTAGAATCCCTGCCAAAACACACCTGGCTAATTCTGCAATAGTGTATCACAAGGGAAACATTTTTCTCTGATCCTTCTTATTGGCCAGTTTATGCCTAAAAACCCTTATTTTTTTTCTAGGAAAACTACAAATTCTATTATTCTTTGTTAGATATTGTGAACTGGATATAAAATAATATAAACTTCAAAGGTGTCTTTAAATGATCCAAGTGCACTCTGTGCTTAGGAGGTAACCAAGAGAGCCATGAAGATCTCTATTGTTAATAATTCCTAGCGCATTTGGTTAGCACTTTCCAAGAACTAAATCTCAAAGGTGGGGAGCCAAGCCCATTTTTATAGATTGGAAAATGGAGGCACAGATAAATTATGTGACTGCTCCATGTTCCCACACCTCTGAATGATAGAACTGAGGATAGAATTAGCCTTAAAATAAAATAGATATCTGGTATAGAAATTATAGTGTTAAATGGGAAAACATTTTATGGACCAGAATCACCTGCTTAATTTTATTCCATGTGCTTTGCTAATGTGATTTCAGTTTTTTTCCTGATGGAGTAGATCAGATCTCAGACTCTGTGTTCTGTGTCAAGTACCCTTGCAGTCCTCACGGTGTATTGTCATAATTTATATCTCAGTATAATTTAACCTGCTTTTAAATTATGCTAAGGGATCCTGATCACTTTTAGCCACCAGTGCTGAGTTTATTATTAAGAAAGCAAACTAGGTTTACATTATACAGCAAACTGGCTGCCTGAGTGATACATATACTGATCACGTTAGTGTGCAAAATGCTTATAGTGCAAGTTCTGCTCTGATTAATGCTGGAATCACTGAGCATACAGTAGTAGCAGGATATGTATACCTTGTGAATTTGAATAATACTCAGAGGCATCCATTTTCAAAATTTCGGACAAAAGTTACATGGACACAGTATATTCGGATTTTGTTTGGAGCCGTGTCCCCATCCCTTTTCTTCTAGCGGAGCAATGAATTGTAGTAAGTAAATACTGTTTCCTTTCTCTATGTAAGTTTTTTCTGAAATCCACTCTCTAATGTTTGGATATTAAACACAAGCTACTCAGCTAGAAGAAGAAAGTATTTCTCAAGCAGAGCAAAAACCTGTGAGAGGCTGATCTCACCTAAATAAATGAGTGCTCAGCACCTTGCAGATTCTAGCCCCAAATAATTCCAGCTCTGTCCACATATCTATACAAGTGACACCATCACAAAACTTAACCACATAAGCCCCAGTATCTGGGGCTCATACAACTGCACATCCTCTAATGTGATATATGTCATCAAGGGCCAGCAATGCCCCTCCACTGTGTATATTGGCCAGACTGCAACATAGGATTAATGGACAAAAATCAGACATCAGGAACGGTATCATACCTAAACCTGTAGGGCAGTGATTCCCAACCTTTTTCCCATGGAGGAACCCCTAAAATAATGTTTCATATCCTGAGGAACCCCTACCTGTGAAAACGTTTGCTTGGCCAGAAAAAGTTGACAGCAGGGAGCACAATTCAATTACTGCAAAATTATTGTCAAGAAAATGTATTTGTAAAGAGCTATTTATGTGTGTGTGTGTGTGTGTGTGTGTGTGTGTGTGTGTGTGTCAGTTTACATTGTAAGAAAAAAAAATTATTTATTTATTCCACGATTTCTCGCGGAACCCCTGACAATGGTCTGCGGAACCCCAGGGTTCCACGGAGCCCTGGTTGGGAAACACTGCTGTAAGGGAATATTTTAACCTCCCTGGACATTCAATAATGGATTTAAAAGTAGCCATTCTTCTACACAGGAATTTCACCACTCAATTACAGAGGGAGACTGCTGAACTGGAATTCATTTACAAATTCGATACTATCCAACTTGGGCTTGAATAAAGATATTAATTGGTTAATGCAATACAAAGGCAATGTCCCCTGCCTTTGATATTCATATTTACACATCAAAGGCTATGAATGGGACACATAAGCCTGACTTAATTAGTGTCATTAACTCTGGTCCTACAATTGACAGGTAACTGCTTTTGCTGTTATATATACTCTGGGTTCTGTAATTTCCACTCCAGCTTGTTTGATTAAGTGGATTTTACCTATGAAAGCTCATGATATATTATATTTGTTAGTTTCTAAGGTGCCATAGAACTGCTCCAGAGCAGTTATTCAGAGGATATAGCCTCCAGGTTTTCCTCTTGATTTGTTGGTGTAGGATGTGATATCCTGCTTATGGGGTTGGGAAAACACTCAAAGATCTGACAGTATGGACGAAGGTAAGTAAGACACTGTATTCAGGAAACAGTAATGCAAACTAAAGGAAAAAGCAAAGGAAATGTGTATAATTGCCAGGCCTTTAAAGATGATGAGCCAAAACCTGGAATAAGTTAGGACCTTCACTTATTCTATTCTCAACATCAAAACATTCCTGTTAATTTAAATAAGAATAACATTATGATGTATTCATGTTAATCTTTATGTGGTTTATTTTTGGCAGTTCCTAAACCAGCCGTATTTGCCCTTGTTAATTTTATAATAATGTGTTCAGCTAATAAAGCCTGCTTTGCCCACTAGGAAACAGATGAGATGATCTAAGATGTCTTTTTTATCTAATTTATAAAAGTTTACAAATCTCTGAATTTATCTCTAGCATATACAGAGAATGGGACCTTTATGGTAGAGTAAATAGTTTTAGAGTTGTACAGCTTAAAGCATCTGAAAATAAACCAATAGTAGTTGTTGCCATTTGCCTTAGATCTGTCAGGTACAGAATGTATCCCATTCTTGGTCCTATCAGTTCCTGCAGAACTTAAACTGTATTTCAAATAAAACTTTACACCTATCTTTATTGCAAATATAACTGTCCAGCTGTGAACCAATGCAGTGATTCACAGCTGGACAGTTATATTTGCAATATAACTGCAGTGGTTCACAGCTAAAACAGACTGAGAAGTGTGAATTACCCACTTCAGCTCAATGGGGTTAACTGTAAAGTCCATTATGTCCATATTAATAACTGTTTTTCTTATTTTATCTTCATCTAATGTGGCTATTCAGTGTTGTTGAGTAACAGCAATTTTAGCTAGAAAAGATCTCTTAAGTTTTCCCTCTATCTTCACACGTCTCTGGTGAAGTGGAGTACAAGTGACTTGGAGGAGAAGAGAATGTTTCTCTGTGTGCTCGATAGGTTGAGCACATATGAAGATGATGGTTATCATACCTAGCGGGAGAGCTCTGTAGAAGACTCGCTGTTGCTCATTCAAGGTTTCTTTGTCATTGCAGCAGAACCCTGCTCAAGTTAAAATTGCCACATATGGGCCAGATTTTAAATTGGTTCACTGATCATGGAAATTTCCAGTCTCATTGTCACTGATGGGATTTTGTGAAACAGGGCTTGCCAGTCAAACATGGTCCTGACGGGCTCAGAGGGTTTACAACCTTGAATCTGTGAGACATGATTATCCATAAGACTCTTTTCATATGCCATGACAGTGCAGCTCCACTAATGCAAGGAAAACCCTCAGCTTTGCACTGGCAGCAAATCTGACTAATCATTAATAGCTCAAACACTTAGTGGAAGTTTACAAAGAGCTCCTAAGTCTGGAATTATAGGAAAGCTAAGGAAGCGCTCCAACTTCAGGAAACCTTCTGGAATATGTGGAATCTCTTTCTTTGCTGACTTCAAATGAAATAATGCTCCTTTAATGGTTGTAAAAAGTGACATTTTGCTTTTCTTCAGCTTTGTCTGTCTGTAAGTTAAAAGCTTCCTATTAAAGCTTAATATGTTTTTTCATTATCTGTTTCAAAAGGATGATTTTTCTATGTTGACATAGACTCAAAAATGAGTTGCAATTGTTCTTATGATGAACAGATTAAGAATCTTCAAATTCTACTTGAATAGTTAATGTGTACGTTATTACAGTTGTTTTCCAAGCAGCGTGTGGCTGGACCTAATGAAACAGATGGCAGTGTTGAACTAGAATTGATTTTTGATGATGATCTATCTGCTCCAGTCCAAATTTGTGAAGGAAACTTACTGAATTTCTATAAATGCTTACTGAATTATGTAGCCCTAGTAGCTTTTTGTATAAGCTTTATTAGAAGAAATTATATTTGTGAATAGACCTTTCTGGCTTTGATTGTGAATAAATCTCCACTATCACAATTTAGTAAAAGACTTAAATCTACATCCCAAAATGTATGTGTCGACTACAAGGTCCTCGCCTACTTCTGAGAATTTTGCCATGTTAATGATTTGTGCTGACCATCTAGCACCCCTGAAATACACCATGTATTTCACATCACTGATGCCAACATGGGCAAACACACTACCATGTAGATTGCCTTTTTTTTTTCTGAATGAAGGTAACTAACCACACAACTGGTTCATGACAGTCAGTCACTGGTTCAACTTGTCGTCTTAGTGAAATCTATGTCTCAAACTGGAAACCTGCCTTTGTGTGTCTAATGCCACTGAAATGGTAACAAATTGTAAAAAAAAAATCTGCCAGTTGTGGTGTGATATGTCACAAGACACATTTTATGACTCTTACTAATAATCTGTTCTAAGGATGTCTTCACACCATTCAGTAAAGGGAGAATATCCCTAACCATGCAGTTCAGGGACTAGAGGATTTGGACCGTGGGACCCTTCCCAGACTGCTGGCGGATCACCCATGGAAGGGATAGCACTGAATAGGCAGCTCTCAAATTCAGCTGGTGCTACCCTTCTTCCAGTACAGTCCCCCTTACGCATAAAGCTCCACCACTGCTGCCATCCTGGGCCCAGAAGTCCTTCAGCTATTGTTTGGCAACTGTGTGCCTCTTGCCCCACTGCCGCCTTGTTCACTGTCCTTCGGCCACTCTGTGCTCTCCCTCCCCCCTTTTCAGGGGCAGAGATGCCTAGAAGAGATGAGGATGGGAAAGAGTAGGTTGAGCTGCCACTTTTTCCCACAGGAAGAGTGGGGAGAAGCAGGGCACAGAAGGTGCTTTTCTGTCAAGCCATGAGAAGAGCAGCTGAGGCACAAGTCATCTGCTCCCAGCATTGCAAGCCCCCCTTCCCCAGCATTGCACCCTCTCCAGGACCAGTGATGGGAGGGGGGAAGGAGTGATTCAAAGGGGCCCGGGGCTCCCAGCCACCACTGCCACTACTGCAGCAGTGGCTGGAGCCCTGGGCCTTTTACATTGCCGCCAGAGCCCTGCACTGGTGCTCCAAATGGTTCTGAGGGCTGAGTGGGGGTGCTGGGTGCCCCTGACCCCCCGCATTCTGCCTGCGGCCCTAACCCTTCTAGGAACATTGCCCCCTCCCACCTTGCTCCAGGGGCCTGTGCAGGCTGTCAGCTCCCGTGACCCTCTCGCTTTAGCCCTTACATGTGTGCAGCAAGATCTTCATGTCACTTTTCCTTTTCCTGTCACCTTCCCTCTTCTGCCACATTTTGTGCTATATATAACCTGACTAGTCCAGAGAACCTGGCACTCTTTCCTATGGGAGTTCATTTTTATATTTGTCTAGTTTTGTTACACTCTATGAATTGTGACTTTTTTGAATTACACAAAAAAAGCTGCAGTGATTTTCTTAATGTTGCTCAATATTTTGTGCTAGATTGCATGTTTGGAGTCACATGGCATAAATTCTAGTTCCCTGACTGGCTGAGCCATAGCTGGTGTGCTTAGAAAGTATTTTCACATTGGTTTTCAAAGTAGGGTTGTGATTTTTTGCAAGGTCTTGGACACTATGGCAAAAACCTATTATTTCTTTATTTACAAGTAGTAGAAAGGGAACAGTGTTTCTGTTCTCCTATGGCCTAACCTGTCACCGAGGCCTGGGGCTTCCTGAGCCCTGACATTTCAGTTGTATTAGTGTGTTTATTAAAGACATTTCAGTTCACCTTAAATAGTACTGCTACTGTAGTAAACTTTCCTGCTGGTATAAGGAGAGCAGTCCCTTGTGGATGCACTCAGTCCTGACATTTCTGCTGTACTTGTGGTACTGTAGTACTTCAGTCTGACTTCTTTGTGGTTATAGAGAAGGGAAAATCATAATCCTATTTAAGTTTTTGAAAAGTATCTGCACACAGCACACAATTTTTTAAATCTTTCATAGTTAAGTTTAAAAACAAAAATGAAGAGGGCAAGCAGCACCAGTGGAGGAAGAAGTGCTAAAGGAATGGATATTACTAAGAAAGCAGGCAGCAGCTAGGAAAAGAGGGTCAGGGGCCTGGTCTAGCACTTCCCAAGGAAAAAAATTGTCAAGCATTGAACCATAGAAAGCAGCTTCTGAGAAGTGTCTTGTTTTGGCTGTATAATGACTGGACGAAATAGTGAGCAAACTGAGTCACTTCTGAGAGCTAGACTGTGGCCATGGTGATTCTAGGAACAGAATTGTTGCTAGTGAAAAATTTTGAGAGAACAGTTTCCTCTGCTGCTGTAGATAACAGTGAGGTTGTAAATGCACTTTTGATCTTCACAGGAAACAAAGCACAAATATTTCACTATGCTCCAGTTCAATCAATAGGAATAGGTTTGATGTAGGAGTTCCTGGGTGGAAGTCCTTGGCCTATGCTATGCAACAAGATCAGACTGGATTATCATAACTGGCCCTTTTGGCCTTAAAATGTAAGAATAGTATTTCTAAGGTGGCATCATTACATTTGCTTCAGTCCAAAAGGGACTTGATTTTGTGACAGAATACTTTTTGCTCACAGCAGAATTATTGTATTCAGATTTTCTATTTCTTATCTTAACTTTTGGCAATATTAGCTAGAGCCGGAAATAGGCAACATTAAAACAATGAAAATATTCTGTAACTTATTTACAAAAAGAAATTTGTAATTTTGTTTACCAAATCTAGAATATGCCATATGATCATAGAAATCATAGATAAATACAGTGTAATGTCTTTCTGGAAGGGTAAACAGTAGCTCAACTCAGATTTTAGGATCATAGAATACTAGAACTGGAAGGGTATGTCTACACTGTGGAGCTATTTCAGGATACTGGAAGTATCCTGAAATAGCTAGTCCACATCTATTTGAAGCAGCCCATTATTTCAAAATAAATGTTGAAATAATGGGCAGCTTATTCCAACATCCTGGTAACCCTTGAGGGAATTTCGGAATAACAAGTTATGTCAAAATTTGGTGCTGTATAGACAGCGCCAAATTACAAAATAAGTTATTTCAAAATAGCATTGAAATAAGCTATGCAATTTGCGTTATTTTGAGCTAAGGGTGCTGTGTAGATGCACCCAAAGGGACCTTGAGAGGTCATCAAGTCCAGTCCCTTGCCCTCACAACAGGACCACGAATCATCTAGATCATTCCTGATAGATGATCTTAAATATCTCCAATAATGGAGATTCCATCACCACCCTAGGCAATTTATTCCAGTGTTTAATCACTCTGATAGTTAGGAAGTTTTTCCTAATGTCCAACCTAAGCCTCCCTTTCTGCAATTTAAGCCCATTGTTTCTTGTCCTATCATCAGAGGTCAAGGAGAACTTTTTTTTCCTCTCTCCTCCTTGTAATACCCTTTTAGGTACTTGACAACTGCTGTCATGTCCCCTCAGTCTTCTCTTTTCTAAGCTAAAGAAGCCCAAATCTTTCAGTCTTCCTTCATAGGTCATGTTTTCTAAACCTTTAATAATTTTTGTTGCTCTTCTTTGGACCTTCTCCACATCTTTCTTGAAATGTGGTGCCCAGAACTGGACATAATACTCCAAATGAGGACTAATCCATGTTAATGCAATCCAGAATCATGTTTGCTTTTTTTTGCAACAGTGTCACGCTGTTGATTCATATTCAGCTTGTGGTCCACTATGACTCCCTAGATCCCTTTCTGCAGTACTCCTTCCTAGACAGTCACTTCTCATTTTGTGTATGTGAAACTGATTAGTCCTTTCTAAGTGGAGTACTTTGCATTTGTCCTTATTAAACTTTATCTTGTTTACTTCAGATCATTTCTCTAGTTTGTCCAGATCATTTTAAATTATGACCCTATCCTCCAAAGCACTTGCAACCCCTCCCAGCTTGGTATCATCCACAGACTTTATAGGTGTACTCTCTATGCCAATATCTAAATTGTTGATGAAGATATTCAGCAGAATTGGCCCCAAAACAGACTCCTGCAGAACCCCACTTGTTATGCCCCTCCAACATGACTGTAAACCATTAATAACTACTCTCTAAGAATGGTTATCCAAACAGCTATGCACCCATCTTTATAGTAGCCCTATCTAGGTTGTATTTCCCTAGTTTATTGATAAGAGGGACATGTAAGACCATATCAAATGCTTTACTAAAGTCTAGGTATACCACATCTACCACTTCCCCCTTATTCACAAGACTTGTTATCCTATCAAAGAAAGCCATCAGATTGGTTTGACATGATTGTTCTTTACAAATCCGTATTGACTGTTACCTATCACCTTATTATCTTCCAGGTTTTTGCAGATGAATTCCTTGTTTGTTCCATTATCTTTCCTGGCACAGAAGCTAAGCTGACTGGTCTGCAGTGTTCTGGGTTGTTCTTATTTCCCTTTTTATAGATGGGCACTATATTTGCCCTTTTCCAGTCTTCTGGAATCTCTCCCAACTTCCGTGACTTTTCAAAGATGGAAGATCTAATGGCTCAGATACCTCCTCTATCAGCTCCTTGAGTATTCTAGGATGCATTCATTAGGCCCTGGTGACTTGAAGACATCTAACTTTTCTAAGTAATTTTTAACTTGTTCAGAGCTGAGCCAGAACTTGAGCTGGCTGGGAATTGAATGGAGACACCTTTTCTCAGTGTGATCTTAATCCCTCCTGTCTTTACTTCCTACATGCTTCTGCAGTTGTATGTGTACAAAATATGCCTTACGAGCTATCATATGGAAGCTAGCTGTATGCTAGTTATTGTAAATGCATGTATTAGGTTGTGTATTGGCATTTCTTTTTCTGAAAAGGATGCTAATGAGACACTTCGAATTAAATTGCTGGGATTTAAATATCCTCACGGCATTTGCATGAACATGAGCTGCCGCTGCTCGGGGTTTTGCCGAAAAGCGCCAGTTTAGACGCGATCTTGCGAAATAAACTTTTTCCGAAGATCTCTTATTCCTACTTGAAATTAGGAATAAGAGATCTTCCGAAAAGGGTTTATTTTCCTCAAGATCGCGTTTAGACTGGCGCTTTTCTCCGCAAAACCCCGAGCCGGAAAAAAGCGCAGTTATGTTCATAAAATGCCGCTGGGGATATTTAAATCCCCCGCGGATTTGCTATTCCGAAGTGTCTCATTAGCATCCCTTTTACGGAAAAGGGTGCCAATGTAGACACAGTCCAGATGTTTAAGACCAGACAGACTTGCATAGGTAAAGGTGATTAATAGATCTGTGCTGGACAAAGGAATGGGGTTTTACATATTATCAGTAAACAAAGCCTTCAAGTTGAACTGGGATGAGTTATCCTGATCCTGAACTCAAGAGTCAGAGAATTAACATGGCTCCTGCACCCAAGAGAGAGACAAGAAACCGACTTTCCAGGGGAGCTTCCTAACTTGTAAGGCAAAGACTTCCCTTTGAGGATATAAGGAACAGAGAGACTTCATTTTTATCCTTGACCTTACAAAACAAAGGGAGATATCTCTCAAGCAGCCAAGCCAGGAGCTATCATCTTAAATATACATTGTACCTTGCTAGATTAAAAATGTCTTTTAGATGATGTCACTTAAACCGTGCTCTTTTGCTTTCATTATAAATAATCAGTGCTCTGCAAGTTCAGTATAGTATGTGCTTCTAGAAAGCTGACTGGTCACTATTAAGGTAGCAAACCTAACAGTTTCTCTTTAAGGGTGCAGTGAGAAGACTGGTCCCTGGAGTGGGATAATTCTGGGACAAACTGAGACTGGAATATGTATTAAATTCCACTTGCAAGGAGTATTTAAGGTCACCAAACCAAGGTTGGGACTTATGGGCTGTTAGAGTCCCGATTCTGTACCAAAACTGCACAGACACAAGATACCCAGAGTTATAAGGCAATCAGTGACCCAAGCCCATTACGGGCCTGAGTAATCCCCAAAACATCATTGTCTTGTTCTGCCTGTTGGATGAGAGCAGAAGGAGAGAAACATGCATTTGTTTGAACTGATTTTATACAAATGATATTGTAACCTAGGGCATCTCACTAAAGAGTCATAATTCCAAACCTGCAAACCTCATTTGCTGTGCCTATAATCATTTTTCTGTATTTATTAAATATTTTTGTATTTATATTTACCACTAATTTACTATAACTTATCCAATTTATGTTTAATTTCATCTATTTCATTAATAGATTTGTATATGTTGTATAGATTTCCTAGAATTTCTTAGCTTGTTTGTTTGCCTGTATGTTACTTGTATGCAGATCATAAATACCTTGGTACATTAAGATTGAAAGTCAAAATCAAGTCATTACAAATCTAACCTTTTAAACTTGTGTCATTTAGTATGGTTTTCAATTCCTAAAACTCAAGGAGGTTTTCTCATCGGCCATTCATACAATGCTCAGGGAGCATTTTATATGGGATGATAAAGCATATACAGTTTTAAAGCTAAAGGTAGATAATTCACCCAGCTAATCTATTAGAAACATTATTATTTAAAGAATTCAAAATCTAACCATTCTCCAGTGTGTGCATGATCAGGAAGAATATATATGATGGTTGTGCCCTGATAAGAGAGCCTAAAATGTTTATTTAACAGTGAGATGGTGCCTCAATACACCTTTTTGTTTTCTAACTTTCCCATCCTACAGTACACTATGTTTGCATTGTAAAAGCAGGGTGCCATTAAAATTTGAAGAATATCATATACTCATCTGTACTTTCGTATAGAATGCTGGATATTTTAGAACAGTGGTTCCCAAACTTTTCGGCATCATGCCCCCTTTTTGATTTTTGAAAAACCCTTACACCCCCCTCCCCCAAAAAAGATCGCAGCAAAACTTGTTGAGCCAAAAAAAAAAAGGAAAAAAGGAACTGACCAGGGCAGAAAAACTTGATGGGGGGAGGAGGCTGGGTCGCCTCGCGCCCCCCCTGGAATTTCTTCATGCCCCCACCCAGAGGGGCATGCCCCCCCAGTTTGGGAACCCATGTTTTAGAACAAACTGTGAAGGAAAAAAATAAGTAAATTCATATAAATAAATAGAAAAGGGAATGTAATGCACCTTCAATTTACAGAACATAGATCATGCTAGATAAACCTGACTTCCTTTTTTGAGTCAACACGTAATTTATTTTTTTAGTTCAATTGGTCTAGTATACCTCTCTTCCGGTTACTGCTGGGTGTGGTTTGTGGGGAGTTTTTTTCCTACTTCTGAAGCAAGGACGGCCACTGCTGGGGATGAAACACTGGACGGGATTGGCCAGAGCTCTGAGATGGCACCAAGAATTTTCTTTCTCTCTTGTTTGTCTGGCTGTTTCTTGCTCATGGGCTCAGGTCTATTTGATCACCATATATTTTGGTTGGGAAGGAACTTGGAAAAGTGGAAACTTGGACAAATGACCAGGGAGGGGTTTAAATGTATAGCTCGAGAATGCCGGGGGGTTATCAGGAAGGCGAAAGCACAAATGGAATTGCTACTGGCTAAGGATGTGAAGGATAACAAGAAAGGTTTCTACAGGCATGTTAACAAGAAGAAGGTGATCAGAGAGGGTGTGCGGCCCCTACTGGATGAAGGAGGTAACCTAGTGACAGATGATGTGGGGAAAGTTGAAGTACTCAATGCTTTCTTTGCCTCTGTATTCACGGACAAGGTCGGCTCCTGGACTTCTGCGCTAAGTGACTCAAGATGGGATGAAGATGGACAGCCCGTGGTGGGTAAAGAACAGGTTAGGAACTATTTAGAAAAGCTAAACGTACACAAATCCATGGGTCCGGACTTAATGCATCCGAGGGTACTGAGGAGTTGGCAAATGTCATTGAGGAGCCTTGGCCATTATCTTTGAAAAGTCGTGGAGATCGGAGAAATCCCGGATGATTGGAAAAAGGCAAATGTAGTGCTCATCTTCAAAAAAGGGAAGAAGGACGATCCCGGGAACTATAGGCCGGTCAGTCTTACCTCGGTTCCTGGAAAAATCATGGAAGGGATCCTTAAGGAATCCATTTTGAGGCACTTGGAAGAGAGGAAAGTGATTAGGAATAGTCAGCATGGATTCACAAAGGGCAAGTCGTGCCTGACCAATCTGATCAGCTTCTATGATGAGGTAACTGGCTCTGTGGACATGGGAAAGTCAGTGGATGTGATATACCTTGACTTTAGCAAGGCTTTTATACGGTCTCCCACAATATTCTTGCCAGCAAGTTAAGGGAATGGATTGGATAAATGGACAGTAAGATGGATAGAAAATGGCTAGAAGGCCGGGCCCAGTGGGTAGTGATCAACGGCTCGATTTCAGGTTGGCGGTCGGTTTCTAGCGGAGTGCCCCAAGGTTCGGTTCTAGGACCGGTTTTGTTCAATATCTTTATTAATGACCTGGATGAGGGGATGGATTGCACCCTCAGCAAGTTTGCGGATGACACTAAGCTGGGGAGAGGTAGATACGCTTGAGGGCAGAGATAGGGTCCAGAGTGACTTAGACAAATTGGAGGATTGGGCCAAGAAATCTGATGATGTTCAACAAGGACAAGTGCAGAGTCCTGCACTTGGGACGGAAGAATCCCAAGCACAGTTACAAGCTGGGGACCAACCAGTTAAGTAGTAGTTCTGCAGAAAAGGACTTGGGGGTTACAGTGGATGAGAAGCTGGATATGAGTCAACAGTGTGCCCTTGTAGCCAAGAAGGCTAATGGCATATTAGGGTGCATTAGGAGGAGCATTGCCAGCAGATCCAGAGATGTCATTATTCCCCTTTATTCGGCTCTGGTGAGGCCACATCTGGAGTACTGGGCCCCCCACTACAAAAAAGATGTGGACGCATTGGAGAGGGTCCAGCGGAGGGCAACCAAAATGATTAGGGGGCTGGAGCATATGACTTATGAGGAGAGGCTGAGGGAGTTGGGTCTGTTTAGTCTGCAGAAGCGAAGAGTGAGGGGGGATTTGATAGCAGCCTTCAACTTCCTGAAGGGAGGTTCCAAAGAGGATGGAGAGAGGCTGTTCTCAGTAGTGACAGATGGCAGAACAAGGAGCAATGGTATCAAGTTGTGGTGGGAGAGGTCCAGGTTGGATATTAGGAAAACTATTTCACTAGGAGGGTAGTGAAGCACTGGAATGGGTTACCTAGGGAAGTAGTGGAATCTCCATCCCTGGAGGTGTTTAAGTCTCGGCTTGACCAAGCCCTGGCTGGGTTGATTTAGTTGGGATTGGTCCTGCCTAGAGCAGGGGGTTGGACTTGATGACCTTCTGAGGTCTCTTCCAGCTCTATGGTTCTATGATTCTATGATTCTATGACATCAGATTGGTAGTGACTGGGGTTTTTGTCCTCCTTCTGTGGGTTTGGGCCCCTTACACCCGAATGATCCCTGCATCTCACTTAATTTTGTGATATTCCATGGACCTGGGGCATTGGTGCACCTCAGTCCATACTGTTCTTTGCCTATAATGCATAATAATTTAATCTCCTGAGGACAGTAATAGCTTTGGTCTAATTTTTTACATTGGGTTTTAGTACGTGGGTGCTTGGTGATGTAATAGGACCTGTAATATGGTTCAGAGTGATTGATCCCTTTTGGCCTTAACATCTATGACTCCAAGATAGGTGATGTAGCACCTGCCAGTAGCACAGACTCAGTAAATGAACAAAGAGCCAATCCCTCTCTTGATGGTAACTAAGCAAACATTTCCTGCTCCACTCGCTGTACCAGGGTGAGTGAGTGGGAAATGAGCACTAATCTAAATAAAAAATTGATTTATCATGTTAAACAAAATGGTGTTTCATTCTGAAGTGTATTCACCAAGATTGCGATCTAGACTCTGAGAGCATGGACCCTGAGATCAGGGACCCTGAACACTGGCCTAGAAAAGACCTCTGGAAGGATATGTGTCCTTTCATGCTCCTGTGTGGGATGGGGTAGGGGTTGTTTGTGCATGTGTGGAGACCCCTCCAATTAATATTTGTGATATTGTTGTGCTGTGCCTGTGTTCTTGTGTCGTTTGTTCATGATGCCAAAAACTTTAAATAGCTCCATGGGGGCGGGAGTGGTGGTGGTGGTGGAAGGCAAGTGAAGAGAAATGGAGAATAATTTTTTTCCAGGAATAAGATATGAATAGGGTTCTGATTTAAGATTTTAATCAATAATCACCGATTAAAATAATTAAGAAGCAAAACATGAAATCTGGTGGGGTTTTTTTTTTTGGAAAAAGTACATAAAATTATTATTTATATCTAAGGACTTGTATACATGGAGCAGTGTTGTGGACTATAGGAGTGTGATTTCTCGAGTGTACTAATGTGTTTTTCCAATTAATTCATCTGCTAGTGAGCATTAAAGTTCCCTAGTGCTCTCTAACATAGTGCTATTAGAGACAATGCTACATGTGAATATGTTTCAGAACACTACAAAGAGAGTACTTATTACACCATATATGGCTGTATATAAAATATATTGCTCAGTACAGCACACACAAAGAAAAAGTCCCAACTTCATCTACACTTGATTTTTGGGCATTTACATAGAAGTAAAAAATTGTTAATTTCAGTTTTCAAGATTTATTTTTAATAATCCCTCCCCCCCCCCCAAAGAGAAGCTGGAGATATGACTTATCTGGATATTTATATGGTCATGAAATAAAGACTTCCTTGATCTGAACCTGAAGACTAAATATAAGGTTTGGCCATGTGCAGCATGCAGGAGAGCTCTCTTTCTCTATTTTTGCACATGCACAATTTCTGTTTAAATACCACTAGACATTTCCATGATTTCAGTGATCTGAAAACAGATCTGTCAAACTCCATAAAAATCTTACACTAAAACAAGTCTGTATGAAAAATGTAAAAAAAAAAAAAAAGATATTGGAATTCAAGCAGTCTTGAGCTCTTCTGTTCAAATATACCACAAGCTTTTACTCTACAACTTGAAAGCACTGAAAAGATCAATTAGAAAAGATACCTTTAAACAGAAAATGTACTTTTTTCACATTACTCTTAACAATGACTCAATGTAAGAAAGCTATGAAAATAGCTTAGTGACTTGACTGCCACCTACTGTTAATCATGCCACATGTATTTTAGTTTCTGTAGCAGTAAGGAGGATGCTTTGGTCAAATGTTAAAGAAAAAGTCTTTTGCTACACATGTATTATTGAACTAGAGAGTGACTTTCACTGAATTTCCAAATACTAAATGTCCATAGCGGTTCACAGTCTATATATTTCTACCCTAAGTGATACTGGAGAATTCGGGAGGGCATACAATACTTCATCCAGGACTGGTAAAGTTTAAGCAGCTTCAGATATCAATTAAAATAAAACCAATCTGTACATTAAAATGAAATGAATGGACACAGGAGATTTTTTAATTTTAAAATTGCAAATATGAATCCTCATACTATTAGTGTCATTTTGTTGCTGCCATTTGTTGCTACCATAAGTCCTTACATCATCTGAGTACTAACTCAGTTTTAAAAGATCATATGGAATCTGGCTGCAAAATGTCTCTGGTCATTTTGCTCAATAGACATCCAATCCTGCAAAGTGCAGAGTAGTTTTTGCTCCTATTGGCCTGAGTAACAATCAGCACTATGCAGAGTATAGTTCTTATGTAGCATCACCATGTCTTGGGATTCTGAGATGCTTTTTATGACTATTTTTAATCACAAAAAACCAGCCCACCATCTAGAACATAAAATACCATACAGAGTAGTTGTTGACACTTTGTTTTGAGCCTTTTGAGGCAGCGGGTGTGTGTGTGTGTGTGTGTGTGTCTAATATTAGATGTGATTCTCATTCTCATGCCTTATTACTTAGCGAGAGATACTGTACAGCGTAAAACACTGTAAACACACAATTATAAAAATGGCATGCAAAAATGAGAAGCAAGCTCCTTGTATAATTTTATATCAATACATGAAATAGTTATTTACTATTCAGACCAAAGGGGAACTCGTGCAAAGGAAAATATTAATGCTTTACTGAAAATATAGTCTGATATTTTATATAGATGAATCACCTTAAACCTATATTCAAAGAGGTCATTTTTGTGTAAAGCTACCATGGCAAGACTGAAAGATTCAATTAAGTTTGCATCCTTTTACGCATTTTCACAAGAGGTGGAAAATTAATGAAAATTAAGTCTACACATTTACTATGCTATATTTGTGAAAGTTCATGCACATACATTAGCATAAGATGAATATATTTTTATTTTCTGGAATGCTGGCAGGAAGCAAAAAGTAAGCTGCTGCTATTCACATGAGTTTGTGTCAGAATTGTGTTACACAATTTTGCAAATTTTTTACTTCGGGCATTCCTTGAAAAATTGCCAATATTAGCATATAATCTGTGTATCAAAAAGAGATTCCTGATTATAAAGTTTAGATCATCCAACTGGGTAAAAAAAAGTGACATAAGTGACTGGTCAGATGGTGCAAATAGTTAATAACAAAAATTCATAGTGAACTATATACAAATAATTTATAGGCCAAAATGTGTTCATAGTAAACATTCTCATAAAAATGTCAAATAGCCAACAAATTTGTAAAGCTCGTGACCTAGTTGTGGATTATTCAGGAACAGAAAAAAAATGGGCTAAATTTAACGGATTGGTGTCAGTGAGTAAGTCAACCAGTTATACTCAGAACTTTAAGATACATTCATCTTTTGGGCTGGAATTGTTCATATTTGAAGTCTCTGAAAATAAATGCTTCTTTTTATAACCTGAACAAAATCCCCTTTTGTCTGAGCTGTGAGAGGCAACAATGTTTTTTCTCCTTTAAAAAATTCTGACCATTCACCTCCTTCCCAACCTTCCTAGGGATAACAAGAAAAATAACTGAACTTTGAAACTTCAATGTGGACAAACAGGCCTCTCTTGAGGACTGCTTGATTTTCTAAATTTGTGAAGGACAAGTATAAAATAGCAATGAGCACTGGAAAATTTTAGTTGTTAGCTGTGCTCTTAAAAAAAACAGATGCAGTGTGCACATAAGTGTGCAACTCATTGGTTAATGGAATTTACCCTATATTCTTGTAAGATGTGAAGGCCCAGCATGACTGAAGTGAAAACAGTTGAACAAACGTCAATGATTCTTTTACAGCACCTAAAGGTTTGTCTGGCTATGCTGAAAGGAGGAGAGGAGGCATTTTATATGGATTTAATCAGGCCACAACTTTATTATTAGATGTCTGGAACTACCTGGCAAATAATATGTTCAGTGCAGGTAACTCTCTCTCGTTTACTCCCATAATTAACTTGGGGGGGGGGGTGGAGTGCCTTTACTAGCTTCACCACATCCTTTTCCACCCATGCCCCTCCAGCAGATCCATTGCCAGACCTTACAATCACAGAGCGGGGAGCGGAGGGGCTTCAACACCCCTCCCCTTCTAACCAGATCCTTCCAGCAGCTCCATTGCTGGGATCTTACCTATCACCCCCCTTATAGAAGAGGTAAGGTGGACAATAATGATGAGGCAGAGTTTGGCTCTACCCCATGCTTGCTCAGTTATAAAGCACTTCTCCATTAAGTCCTCTCCCCAAGACATTTGTCCATTTTGTATACCTTCTTTTATGGAGCACCTGCACTGAACATCCGCTATACATGAAAATAACAAGTTGTGACAGAAGACCTACTGCCCGCCATGTTCTGCATGAACACAGCCCACCTGAAACTGCTGTGAGGAAGGCAAAAAACAAAAAAACCCTAAACAACTGCATCTGGGCCAATATTGTGGAAAGGGAAAAATTCAAAGGGGCGAGTAGCGTAATGCCCACAGCAGATATAGCCAACAACCTGGTATATTTGCCACCAGAGGGAAGGTGGGTGCTGCCAATCTTGCTCCATGAATAAGAGGGAAGGGTCCCAGCACAAGCTGAACTTTTAAAAACCCTTCATTCCTGGCTGATGCATCAGCCACCATGCTGGCCCCTTTTCCAGCAGCTTTACTTTTCCCCCCTCTCCTCTGAAGTCATCAAGAACTACTCTCTTCTTCTGGCCAGCCAGCCAGTGAGAGTGCCTGGCAAACTGGGTTCAGGAACAATGTTCCCTCTAATCTTTTTCATCCATGTGCAGAATAAATTGTATGTGCACTGAAGCATGTGTAAATGTGCACCACTGGTAGAAACAAAAAAGCTAGCTGTGGGTGCTCTGCTAATCATCTGGGCAACATTTGAATCTCTTCTAAGTGGCAGCACACGTGCACAACTTACAGGGAACACTGTTCAGGGAGGGCCATTCATGCCTAGGATTGGGCCCATACATATTGTATATCCATAATAGCATGTGGTTGTATAAAGTTTTTGTGGTACAATTTAGGGCCGTCTGTGCCTCCATGAATGCCAAAGTCATTTTGTTCCAAACCAGTGCCAGGGAAGCTTTTGATTTTGAATCCCCTAATGACACAGCTGACACATGCATCATAGCTGTATAGTCCTCCTTATTTATATTGACTGATAGTCATGCCATTATCTAAAGAGGCATTACTATGTTCATTAAACTAATTAACATCAAATAAACCAAAATTATATGCTGCTGTTTCCATTCCAGGAATCCATGACTTACTCAAACTGAAACAAAGATTATTTTACTTAAACTACTGATAAACTAGCTGATAGAATAAAATTAAGATGACCTTTTGAGAGATGCCTGTTTATTGATTTAAAATCACCTTTTTGTGAGCAGTTTTGAAGAGGTTTGTTAGAATACAAGCATGTATAATAACATGAGCTCAACAATTTTTATTTCTTTGTGTGTCATGATGGAAAGATTGAAGCACGCTTCACCTAAGTGTAGCGATGCAAAAAAAAATAATAGTATCCAGCCTGGATGTGCAAAAGCAGAGAAAACAGGAGCTTCATATTAAAGTGCCTTCTAGGTAGCTGACATGATGCATCTAGTCAGACGTAAATAATGACAGACGGAAACTATCATGAGGTCTGTGAAGCATCAACATGCTGCCATCATTTTCTTTCTAACCTTGCCTTGCTAGCAGCTCTCAGACTTACAGGCTGAGAGATCATTTAAAAAGCAAATCCTAATGATGCTGCCCACTGTAACAACAGCCAGTGAGATTGGCATCAATTTAGCTCAGTTTAGAAACTCAGAATAGCAGCCATTGTTGACTCATGACACCCTAAAGTCACACTGTTTTCCCTTCCCCCATCCATCCAACTATTTATGTGTTTCACTGGAAATTATTTACCTGTATGGAAAAAGGGGAGTGAACAGTCTGTCTCTGATTTTCACCTGCCTCTCTGAGTATATGCTCTTTGATTATTTCTTTTTACTGCACTGGGTTATATGGGTGCAAAATGCCTGGAAGATGTTTTCTTTTTCTTTGTATGCATTTTTGTACATTATGTATGCATAGGATAACAATCAAATGAGTAAATAACATTCCACTGCCCCTCCAGCTTAAGCACCACTGTAATGGTTCAGATAAAAACATGACATGACTGCCATAATCAAGGTGGAATGGCAGAGTAATTTTTGCAGATGCAACTTGGAGAAAAAAGAAGAGTTAGTTGAATTGTACAAATTCAGTAGCATCTATTCATCACTGCAACGTACAGTAAAAGAGTAACACATTTTATTTGAGCCATTCACTTCATTCATTGCAAGGCACTGGGAGCTGGAGCTGACGTGCAGTAGCATAGTGGCATTATCACTTTTCAAACCAGAATGTGGTTTTGTTTGGGTGCTAGCAGGACACCAGGACTCTGACAAACACATGACAACATGGGGGAAGGGGAAAAAGAAACCCAAGTTGGTCAGATAGCTTGCTTTTGATGGTAAACATTATTTTCATATAACAGCTTTTATCTTGTGAGGTAACCCTGACCCGAGGCTATATGCTGCGTTTTCATTGTTTGTATATTTGGGGTGGGTATCTCTTGGTTAAGAAGATGCTAATTATTTTTAAGTCACATTTTTTAAAAGACTTTTTTATTTCACAATGTTATTAATACTAATGCAGAATTCATGCCTCTCCAAGAAAATAGATGGCCCTAGATTCTGTTGATGATGTCAGGTACTGTATAGGTTGATTTCCCCAGGCAGATGTGAAAAATGTACTATTTGGTCTTAAATTTAGACTTAATAAATAGCTAATTTAGGATCTTGTTCTATATGCAAGGATATAATCACAAGGCATTCATTTTTAAAAGGTTTCATTTATTCTTGTGAGCTTAATTATTGCAAGGAAACTCTGAGCAATTTGTTTTTTTTACCAGTGTCTGATTTCTGAGAATGGTTATTAAATATTAAATGGATGCATAATTCAGGCAATTAAGAAAGTAATCACACAAAGTAATGTAATGGAAGTTAATTATTACTGCATAAGCAAATAGTTCATTAATGCTAGTAGTTGCTATGGCTGCATTCTTAATACATGCAGAACTGAACCATGAATCCTCTGTGTATTCAAAGAAGTACTAGGAAGTATGGTACTGCAGAAAGAGTGTTCCTACTGAAAAGCATAGGCAAATAAGGTTCTTTTGACCCCTGACTTCTCTAAATAAGGTGGGATCATCATTACTTAGGAGAGTTTTACTGAAACCATTGCTGCTTTAGATGCTTGTAATCTTTTCTGTTTGTAGTACAAACCATGGCTTAAATCAAGGAAGAACTTAGGGAATTCAGCTTGTTAAAAAAAATCACCAATCCTACTTCCTCTGTTAAAATCCTACCCAGTGGTGTCCCACTTGTTAAAAAGCTATAAAATCATTATATGTAACTTAAAAGGATTGTACAATTTTTCAATACAAAAGCACAATAGCTGGCAACCACCCTTGTTATATTCTGTTCCTCAACGACTTGTGCAAAATCTGACATTTCTTTGCTAACGCTATCTCCCCAAAGCCTCACATTTCATAAAGACTATTTTAAGTTAAGTCCAGAGACACACACACACAAGCAGCTATATTCTTCTCAGTACTTTGTGATGCAGTAATATTAACCTTTAAGGCCCTATGGTTCAGTAAGAGATGGAAGTAGCTATGGCCTAGGGATGAATAACACAAAGATAATGAGAGTCTTTCCCCAACATCGAATGGCATGGAGACCAGACGGTGAGTCCCACTCATTTTGTGGCCTTTAGGGACATCTTGAATATCCATTTACTGTCTATCACTTAATTCTCTGGGGGTAGTGGGCAATGTTCCCTCAAATTTTTCCATCCATGTGTGGAATACATTTTATGTGGACTGAGGAATGTGCAGATGTGCAGCACCACTAGAAAGACATGCTGCTGGCTGTGGGTAGCTGTGAGCTCTGCTAATCAGTTGGGCAGCATTTGAATCACTCCTCAGGATCCACCCATGTGCTCAGCATACGGGGAACACTGGTATTGGGGAAGAAGACTGGTCTGTATCCAGCAGCTGAACAACATTTATCATATTGGAGAACTGATAGCTTGCTGATCATTATTATGAACAGCGACACACATTTGGGGATTCTTGCTTAATGTTGTACAGTGTCCAAGATGAGAGCGGGTAGCTGTTGGCACTGGGTTCTGTTGCTAGCCTTGCCACTTGCACAGCTGAAAAGTGGGCATTTTGTTACCTTTGGCATAGATTAGACAGACTAAGGACTTCTCTAAATTACCCTGGCTGCCTGTTGCCTTCGAGGGGCCATCTGCCAGCTGGGAGCAATCCAAGCACAGTGCCCATCTCCCACATTGCCTCCCCATCTCAGAGGCTGCAGGGAAAGGAGAAAGTGGTAGGAGAAGGAGCCAGCAATGCTGGCTTAATGTCCACTGGTTCCCCAAAGGTAGAGATCTGGAGATTTTTCTGATCCCTTTTTTCTTCAGGAGTTGAGCAGCCCATAGAATCTGAAAATAGAATGATGGCAGTTCATCTTATTTGCATGAGGGGGCATGGTGCACCATGGGAAATGTAATTTGGCCATAAAGCAAGGCCCATAGGGGAAAATGGGGATATGGAACTACAGCACCATCATGGATCAGGAAGAAGCAGAGATCAGTGTTCACCCAAAATGGAACATTTCAATTGAAAATATCAAAATGAAATGTTTGACATTTCTGGGTGTGAATTTTTAGGATCTTTTCATTCTGTGAAAACTGCTTTGATGTTTGTCCCAAAAATGCAGAAATGTTGGAAATTCCCATGGGAACAAAATGTTGGGTTTCAATCAGCTTAAATAATGATGACAAACTCATCAGCACTAACAATTAGGATCATTTCTTATAAGTTACTCATTCAATAACTTATAAGAGAGCTTTTTTCCCTGTCCCTGTGACACTTCCTGGCAGGACCCAGTGTTGTAATGCACCTTGCTACTGACTGCCTTAAGTGTGAGTAGTGCTTGTCTTTGCCTATTGTGAATCAGCTCCCTGTCTCCAACAGCCTCTGATGATGGAAGCACTGCCTTCCCCACCTTCCCAGGCCTTGCTCTTTCTGCATAGGTTTGTAATAGGCACCCACCAATCCCCGAGTCCTCCGAATGCCTGGCCCTTGTCTACTAAACACTCACAGATCTCTTGGAGTCTATAGTTCCAAAGGAATAATAAATCCCAGATTACTAAATTCAACTCAGGATCACCACTCTGCTTAATGCTTCATAGCCCTTAGACATATTCACAGTGAAAACAAGAATAAGTTTATCATCAAAAAACAGAGATGGAAATTGTAGCAAGTAATGATAATTGGGGAAATGGCTGTATATAAAACAAAACGATAATGTGCTTTCTAGATTCTGAACTTAACTCAAGAGACCTTTCCTGGACCCCTTTACAGGAACGCCTACTCCACGTCCTGTTTTAAACCAGAGAGGTTGAGATTCTTTCATAAGATTAAGCCCCGTGGCATTTTTTTCTCTTCCTGAAGAGTATTCGAGTGTGGGATCCTGCAGGATGCCATTCTGTTCAATGCGTATCTGGGGTCAACAGAAGGGGTAGTAAGAAGATTCAGAGTATTCAGGTGGATAATTGGCTACATTGTCAGCATCAGCTAATGATTTCTTGAACGCTTTTTTCCAAAGCTATTTGTAATTCTGTATTTGGACTGTGATTGATCAGCTTAGTCATGTGGAATTATTTCTGCTTCCTAAATGGATTACTTCAGAACACACATAAACCTTTCCAGATGTCCACAGGAAAGTTTCTGGAAAGAATAATGCTAACACCAGTTTGCTAAAGGTAATTCACCCATGTTGGATAAAAATGAACCCTCCTCTTCAGCTCTCTCTCAAGCAAAGATGATGTGTGCGAGGGGGTTCGTTAGTGAGGTAAGTGGCTGAAGAGCCCAATTTTTACCCTGTAGATTTTCCTGCAGAAGTGACAGGTACAGTCTTATAGGAGATGTAATTGTTGACTGGAGTGAGGCACCCTTTCTTCTTTCTTTCTCACTTCTCCGTCTCATGAGCACGTCTGTACTCCTCAAAGTGAGCTGTAGCTTGGTGTGTGGTGTGGCACCACTGTGTTCTGTTCTGTCAAGTCCTTCCAGTTTTTTGGGTTGATGCCTCCCTTTGGCTATCCCTCTGAGTCCCTTTTTAAGGTTCCCTTTCAGTACGTCTTTGAAACACTTCCACAACCCTCCACAAGCCCTTCTTCCCTGACTTAACTGAAAGAAGAGTACTTGCGTCAGGAGGTGAGTGGCAGGCCTATGTACACAGCAGCCAGCCTAGCAGAGTTGGTATTTCATGATCTGCACTTCTATAGTGCTGATGTTGACTGCAGAGAGAATTCTGATGTTAGTGCTTTGGTCTTCCCAGCAGATCTTGAGAATCCCCCCCTGAGGCAGTACTGCTGGAATGACTCCAGCCACTTGAGATGTTGTCTGTAGATTGCCCAGATCTCACACCCATAGAGAAAGGTGGGGATGACAACTGCCTTGTAAACCAAGATTTTGGTGCCTGTTTGCAGATCCCTATCATTGAAGACTCATTTGAATAACCTTCCATAGGATGGGCTGGCACAGCGGACTCTATATTTAATTTCTGTGTCAATGCTGCTTGTATGGGAGAGATGGTTAACAAGGTAGGGGAAAAAGTCATCAATTTCCAGAGGTTCTCTGCTGATGGTGATTTGTGGAGTACAAAGAGTAGTTTGCACAGGTGAGGGCTGGTACAGTAACTTGGTTTTCCTGACATTGAGAGAGACCCAGGTTGTGACAGGCATCTGCAAAAAAATTTAGGGTGCGTTGCAGGTCGGCCTCTGTGCATGCAAGAATGACAGGGTCATCTGCATATAGGAGGTCAGTGACAGAGCTGTCCTGGCTATAGAATGGTTCGGGCAGCCACCGCAGGCCCCACACTTTGGGGGGCTCTGCAGTGACCACCTCAACTGTCCTATGGATAGAACCTCCAGGACCTGGGGTGGCCTGGGGGATTACCTGGACGTCTTAGTGCGGGGCAGTAGCAAGGATCAATCCCTTCCCCCCCCCCACTCACGGTGGCTGTGGGAGACAGAATGATCCAGCAGTCTGTTCCGCTCCTCCTGCAGCCCATCTCCCAGCCTGCTGTGTTCCACTTTGCCATGATAGCAGGAAGCGGTGCAACCTGGCCTCGGCCCCAACCCCAGGGCCCTTTGCCTCCTGCTGCCACGGTGAAGTGGAACTCAGCAGGCTGGGACATAGGCAGTGTGGCAGAGCAGAGAGGGCTGCTGGGTCACTCCAGCTCCCACCACCATGGTGAATGCATGGGGGAACCCATGCTAGGCCCCCCGGGCAAGGGGTGCAATAGGCGTAGGAGGAGGTGGAGCAGGGACAAGAAGAGGACAAAGCACTGCTATGGTTTGGAAGGTGTGCAATGGGGGTGGGGCCTGCAGTGGGGGCGTTGCCCTGGTCCCCTTAGAGACAGCACTAGTCAGTGATGCCAGTTCTCAGGGTCTTAGATTTTATTTGGAAACACTGAGATTGAGGAGTTGGCCAGCCACACAATACTCAGTCCTGATTCCGTGAGGCAGGTCATGAATACCTCTGTAGTTCCTGTGACGACGCGTTGGGGTCCCCTGACTCCTGCACCCCCGTAAGGGCACGAACAGACTCCACCAGCCCGTAGAATGGAGGGAGTTTATTCCTTCTCCAGGATACAGCACAGCACAGCACAGCACCGATGTAATCTGGTTACAGGGCAGGTCTAGGATGCCTCAGCCCCCCTTGAGATGGGGGAGACTGGGCCCTAAATCCCAGCCCCTGGCTTAGGCTGGTTCCTCCATGATCCCAGACAGAAACTAACCTAACTCTTCCAGCCCTGCCCCCAGCCAGGGCAGCATTCCCCCTTCCTTTGTCTCTCTCCCTTGGGGGTAGCTGGTCAGACAGGTTGAGAGACCCTCTCTGCATAATGACTCATCCTTCTGGGCTGTGGTACCGATGGCAGCCATTGGGGATTACCACAGAGCCAGCATAGGAACTAGCCAGATACCCCCACTACGTCACAGTTCCCACACACATTTTTGTCCCCTCACAAATACAAAGTCAATTTGTAAGATTTGTAATTAAAGCTGGCATGTATGAATATGGACCTGACCTCACAAACCTTTCCCTACAAGAATATCCTATTTAGTTCAATGAAATCACTCAAACAAGTAAAGGTTTTCAAGATTGAGCCCAAATATTATGCTATGAAAAATACGAACTAAGAAGTGTTGTGTAGTAATTCAGTATATCTTTAATCACTATGTTCTGAATTCAAAACTTACCAGTGTGTTCTTCTTAGCAGTATAGCATATTATAGTATGTATTTTGTACTGATCAACTGTTTAGAAAAATGGCGTACAATATTATTTTTGATAAACTTTTTTCTATATTCAGAAACTTTTGCTTTCTAAAGATTTACTTCCCTATAGAAGTAAAATTGTAAAATTTGTAGAAATTTCTTTCCAGTTGTTCATTTATCTCCAAAAACATGGAAAATGTCCTCTCTTCTGTAATTATTTGGTCTTTTGCGAGATAAAAATGACATGATTGATGATTCTTTTCAAATTTTTTGTCAGTTATTCAAGTTCTGGATTAATGTGCTGGACTAGTGGATGTTTAAAGTTCTGGACTAGTGGATGTTTGTTTTGCAAGAAAATCCCAAATCCAGAAAAAATAATATACATTAACTCTTACAATGAAAAAGGAGCTCAATGCTGGACCTTGTGTTAAAGATGGAGAACTTTCATTTTTCACTGGGCTCCACGCCCACACTGCTTCTCTTCAATTAATTAGCTAGACCACTTATAATCTGTGTGACAAAAGGTTATAATTTAAATTCCCAAGTGAGTCATTCCACTGTATACAGTGTATGTAGAATGGTGGGCAGAGATTTACCATTAAGCTGCCATTCCAACAAACCCACAGACTGGAAAAATCATGGCAGCTGGCTTTTATTGCCATGTTAACACTGCATGGGCTTTGTCCCTGGGTGGGTTATATCTCTTTGGTGATATATTAAGAGGCTCTAAAGATGCATGATGATTACTATCTATTGGGGGCTACCAATTTCTTTGCTGTCTGTGCCTCCTAAATAGTAGAACACTGAGACAATTTGAAGGTACACACAGGAGATGGTGTAAATTCTACTGGTTTTTTTCCCCTTTTAAAGGCTGCTGAACTAGAATACCTTTTGACCATTTAATTGTATCTATTACCAAAATAATCAAAGGAAAAATTTAGAAATAATTGAGGCAAGTCTGTTTACCTTCCTGCAGCATTCTCCAACTAAAGTGAAGAAAAATCTTACAGAACCTAATAAAAATCCCCCGGAAAGATGGAAAAATCAATTGACGTAAATGAGAACAGTTTCATTCTTAGTGGAGTTGTAATGAGGTAGTTTGCTGGCGAATCCCTCTGATTAAGAGTGTGCATATTTAGCACTATCACAGCTTCCTTCTCTGTGGAGATCAGACACCTAATATAATTCAATATTGTGGGAAATGTAGCTCTGTAGTGTCATGTCCCAGACAAAGTTAAGAGATTACATGCTAGCTGTAATTGTGGCATAAAAATCAACACCTTGCTTAGGTTAGTAAAGGAGGAAAAACAGCTTTGACTATTCTATTTTTTAAATGTTTGCCCTAAGATGATTCCCTAACATTTAGGTTGGCCATGTAAAACATATTTTTATCAGTCTTTCTAAAGCCACATTTGGTGTTCCATTAGCAGCATGCAGTAGGCCCATGTGTCCTCTGCATTACACTAATTGTTTAAACATGACAGGTTATTACTTCAGTCAGAGGGGTAATGTAGATTGGAAAAAAAGTAGGGCACAAACACAATTTTCTAGTTCTCAAGAAGCAATTATAAATAGATGAGAAGTCATAAAAATATTACACGTGGGAAATGATCTTCAGTACAACTGAAATGGATGCTATGGCAGGAGACTGAAGTGCAAGGCAGGTTTTGAGCTGACAAACTGCAGCTGGTGATTAAATATAGCCAAGGTATTCTTCAGGCAAGTGGATAATACACATTGGAATCAGAATTCATAAACACTTTTTCATCAGGAAAACTACTTCCGTGTCAAATGAAAATTCTTGAGAATGTTTAGACTGACGAGAGGAGAATCTGATCGGATCTAGTTTTAAGGTGTTTTTAAAATAATGAGGTAGTGCTTATATAATGTGTCAGGAGATACAATGAAGTCATCAGCTTAGCCCTCCCCCCCCCCCAAAAAAAACCCAATCCCAAAACAATGTAGCAAGTGAGAAGGTTTCTCCAAACAATCTAGCAAATTTACATTGGCTTTGGAGCCCGTTTATGGAGATGAAAGATTAGGTTGGTTACAAGTTCATGTTCCTTAGCATTGGCTGAGACTGCATCAACTATACCAATCAGTTGTGATTTGTGAGAGAGCCTCTGGTGCCTGGGAACTGAAATTAGACACAAAGTAATTCCACATAAACCACCAAGCAAATATCAGACCAGGGTGAGTCATAGCGATACAAAACTGTACATTCACACAATGCTCCTGTTTGGCACAGGCACAGGCAGCTTTTTAGTAGCCCTGCCTACTTAGGTGCTTCCTTATTTTTGCCTACCGAGCACTCCCAATCATTCTTAAGACTACAGCAGCTATTGAGTTTTGTCTTCCTTGTCTGGCATGCTGGAAGTTGGAGTGCTGAGAGTGCAGCAGCACTCCTGGCTTGACGGGGTTACCATCATATACAGAATTCACAGTTTTGCTCCTTGGCTTTCAGCATCTCCACTCTAAAAATTGTTCCAGTGCTACTGTCCTCATCTTTGTGACTGGGAACAGATCATTCCCACTCTGTCCTGCCCACCCCTTCCTTTAAAAAGGGAACGGGGATAGAGAGAAACTATGTCTTACTCCTCTTCCACAAAGTGGGAAGAATGGTAATGGCAAATCTTATTTCTTTCCAGTTCTGTTCTCTTCTGGGATTGGGTGGGGGAGGAGGAAGATTAGGTCATTAGTTGGTTCCTCCTTCTGGCGGGAGGTGGAGGTGCTTTCTGGAGAGTGAAGGAAAGGTTGGAAATGGCTTGGTAGTGAAGGAAGGGCTTTTAGATAGAGAAACCGATAGAAAGTGAATGAAGAGGGAACTTCAGACAGAGACCAAGTGCTTAGTGAGAGTTTACATGGAGGTGTAGGAAGCCCATTGAAATGCTGCTGAGAGGATACTGGGGTAATATCTGATATTAAAGTATTGACAGGATAAATAAGTCTATATTGAGAAAAGAGAACATGACATGTGGGTGATTCATGGCTGAGTGAAATTGGTTTCTGGCTAGGGAACTCAGAGAGTGGGAGTTGGAGGCCTACTCACCAGCCATTTTCTAACAATGATCCTGTATCAGATACAACAATAGAACCAGTGACCTATGGGGAAAAAATTCACTAACCTGTTACCAATCCCCTCCAGGCCCTGCTCCTCACAGTGTATAAAATATTTTAATTGCTTTCTTTTCAGAATAAACTTTTAAGTTTAAAAATAAAATCTTGCCTTAATATGGGATCTTAGTACCCAGGGGTTGTAACCAGCTTCTCATATGGTTATGGTCCTTGCTAGGGGACAGGGATTCTGGGTTTTGTTAGCAGTGTGTGTTGGCATACAGTGTCAGTTACAGGATTACCTGCATTTCTACTCTCTGTGCTCTCTCTAAGAGCAGATTGAGGTGTCATGCCTCATACCTTTAGCTGTCCTGCGGTGGAGTCATAGAGTTCTGCTTTGAGATCTGGCCTACAATGCCTTGTGCCAGCCCCCATGTTTACCCAGTTGGCCCAACTGGTTCAGACATGTAGTTCTTCCCCTCAGAAGTCTGTAACTATTGGTGAATATAGTGACTAGAGCTGTCAAGAGACTGGAATTTCCAATCTGCAGGAAATTCCAAATGAAATAGAGTAGAAAAAAGAACTCTCAGCACATCCCCTGCAATGGGAATTCTGGCATTTTGTTCAGAAAAAAAAGCTCCCCAAAATCCATTTTGAATATTCTGAAGTGTTGTGAAGGCTCCTTAAGCTGTCTGGAGCCCTGGCAACCCACCAGGTGGAAGCCTGGGCTCCCCAGCAGCTCATTAGTTGGGATGTTAAGGACCTAGGAAGTGAGCTGACACAAAACCCAGCAGAGCTTCCTTGAAGTAGTGATCAACGGATCAATGTTTTGTTGGCGGTCAGTATCACACAGAGTGCCCCAGTGTCAGTTCTGAGGCTGGTTTTGTTCAACATTTTTATTAATGAACTGGATAAGGGGATGGATTGCACCCTCAGCAAATTCGCAGATTTTGCTAGAGGAAGAGGTAGATACTTAGGAGGCTAGGGATAAGATCCAGAGTGACCTGGACAAAGGATTGGGGCAAAAGAAATCTTATGAGCTTCAACAAGGACAAGTGCAGTGTCCTACACTTGAAACAGAAGAATACCAAGCACTAAGGACCAGCTGGCTAAGCAGCAGTTCAGCAGAAAAAGACCTGGGGATTACAGTGGATGAGAAGTTGGATATGAGTCAACAGTGTTTCCTTGTAGCCAAGAAGGCTAATGGCATATTGTGGTGCATTAGTAGAAGTATTGCCAGAAGATCTAGGAAAGTGATTATTCCCTTTTATTTGGCACTAATAAGGCCACATCTGGAGTACTGCTACCAACTCTGGGGCCCCCATTACAGAAAAGATGTGGCTGCATTGGAGAAAGTCTAGCAGAGGGCAACAAAAATGATTGGGGGCAAAGTACGTGATTTATGAGGAGAGGATGAGGGATTTGGGTTTATTTAGTCTACAGATCAGAAGAGTGAGGGGGGATTTGATAGCAGCCTTCAGCTACCCGAAGGGGGGGTTCCAAAGAGTATGGACAGAGGCTGTTCTCAGTGGTGACATATGACAGAACAAGGAGCAATGGTCTCAAGTTGCAGAGGGGAAGCTCTAGGTTGGATATTAGGGAAAACTATTCATTAGGAGGGTGGTGAAGCACTGGAATGGGTTACCTGTGGAGGTCGTGGACTCTCCATCCCTAGAGGTTTTTAAATTCCAGCTTGACAAAGCCCTGACTGGGATGATTTCGTTGGGACTGGTCCTGCTTTTAGCAGGAGGTTGGAATCCATGACCTCCTGAGGTCTCTTCCAACCCAATGAGTCAATGAAATTTAATCTTAATTAACATGACCCTGCAAAACATTTCGATTTTGACAAATCAGTATTTTCCAATAGAAAAACGTTCTGTCAGAATAGTTCTAATAATGATCAAATAGCCTTCTGAAACCCAAAGTAATGATTAAGTTTAATAGTTGACACAAACCATTTAGAAAAGAAGATTTTGAAACAATCTATGTGCATGTCTTTCTTATCTATAGGCTTATCAACCCGCCGCAATGGTAGTCTTGGCAGGCCTAACTTCTACAGAAAGCCTAGAAGGTGCCTGACCACCTGAACAGCTCACCAACAACTGCCTCTCCCTATGGCAGGGGTTCCCAGCCTGGGGTACACATACCCCCAGAGGGTATGAGAAGCTTGTCAAAGGGGTACGGGGAATATTTGGTAAATAACTAGATTATCCTAATTGAAATATTCCAAAAGTAGTAATGTTAGTGAAAAAAGTTGTGGATTCTAGAGTCTAGAATTTATTTCCTTTCATATTGAATAGGGGGTACAGGAAGGTTTACTAAAAGCCAAGGGGGGTATGGGGACCAAAAACGGTTGGGAACCCCTGCCCTATGGTGAGAGTGTCCCTTTTTATCCAGCTATAGTTCTCTTGATCTTCTGGTTCCCAGCCTTGTTTTGCCATACAAACCCAAGTTCTTTATTTGTCTAAAGCCCAGAGGAAGAATCTTCCCAGCTAATAGTGCAGGCATTGTCTCTTAACCACCCTGCAGTATTTACCATATAGTAACTATTTCAGTAACCAGGTCAAAATACAGTATCCATAAATTATTACAGAGCAGCTTCACATCCATCACACACAACTTAGAAAATGCTGAGAACCACTGCCTTGCTGTATTCAGCATATACAACTCTTTTTTCTTGTCTTACCACAGAGTCATTCATAAAAACTGGAATGATGTTCCTTAATGCAGAGAGAAAAAAGTGTGTGTGTATGAATTATAAAGAATCAGCCGATTTCTCATTATTCTCTCTGTTAGCAAAGTCCAGGCATATTTATATTTACATACACACTTTTAGTTCAGGATTGTAACGTATGCTTTTGCCATTCCTCCTTTTATTTTTAAAGTTTGCAATAAAGTAATTTAAATTGTCCAGCTGTGAAGAGGACAGATCAAAGCACTTTGTGTGGTTTGTTTACCATGGCATTATTTTGTTTTAAATTTTTAGTTGTATTTACTATTATTCAGTATTTATTTATATTGTGAGGCTCTACAAATGCACAGGAAGGCACAATCCTTGCTCACCATCTAATTAAAAAAGCAAGCCTTAACAAGTGAGTGTAACAAACAGTGGCAGGGAAAAGCGATGAGTGACAAGCCTGCATAGTTACAAAGGCTGAACAAACTACATACTGTAATAATTACACATCAGCTCAGCGTTCATCTTTACAATTGTCATTCAATTCCTGATGAGATCATAGAATTCCCCAGTAGTTACAGGGTATGGAGGGATCCCTGCAGGTGTCAGGTGAAAGGAAGCAGAAAGCCCATAGAGAGTACAGTGTGATGTTACAGCACACAGGTTATGACGGTGGTGCTCCCATTCAGCATCCTACTTTACTGTGCTCCCCCGACAACCAATCTCCCAACCCCAGTTAGCTCATGGTCCAGAACTATCAACAACATCAGCAAGAGGTTAGAAAGGTGCCATCCCCTAATGCTACTTGAAGAAAGTAGCAAGGAATGGACCCATAGTGCTCCAGTAGGCCTGGTTTAAAAGAGAAGTAGGGGGCAAGGCAGGCACAGCTAGCTCCCTTCCCCTTTCCCCTGGTGCGGCTGGCAGCTGTTACCGCACAATAAAGTTCCCAATGAATTAGAAGGTGGTGCAGCTGCAGGAGTAGTGAACAGCTTGCTGTCTCAGTTTAGACATTGATTATCTCTGCCTTAACCATCCAGTGTCATTGTAGTCAATGGCATTACAATAGGGAGTTCAAGAGAGCACAGAAATAAAAGAGCACTCAAAAGCACAAACAATGCTAAGAAAATGCTAGTGATAAAGGTAGAGTGAAGTTGCTGGGTGAATTTGAGCTGGGTAGCTGCTGGTGATGGTTGTGGCGCATTTGTGGAGAGTCTGGTTGAAGGGTTGGTTAGAATCTGGTATATTTCTGGCGATGTCAGCTGGATCATTATTATCCTACTTGTAATCTTTCCTGCTCCAGAATGATGAATCTCCAAATTGGCTGCAGCTGATGTAGTATTTTATGTATGGATAAGGAATGACTACAACAATTCAGAAGGAATTACTATTACTATTTACTGTTTCTGTGTGCTTAGCCATACACAAAACCAAATGCCAGTCCCCATTCTGAAGAGATTATAGCCTAGAAGATGGATACCTAGGAGACAAGACCCAGTTTGAAATCCAGGAGTCATGATAACCCAAATGCTAGAGTTATCCCTACTTATGGAGGGAATATGATTATATAACATGTTTATGGGAAATAGTTTCACTTTTTGTGCCTTTCTGTGACATGTCAATAAAATATACATTGGATTGCAGATACTTCAAAACTAACTTAAATATATGTTAGTGCATTGTATAGATGGACTAAAAGTGAAATAGCTTTTCATATAAATTATTTTCTAATCCCTCAATCTTGTTAATGAGCCCTTAACATTGCTTCCCTGAGCTTGTACTTGCATTGGGATATTGATGGACTATATGATGTTGTTCAGTTAAGTTTTTTGAGTCACTTCGGAAGAGCCTGAAATCTGGGTGGACCAAGATTCCAGTCAATTTAGGAATCAATTTCTTCCGTCCTATTGTTTTAATAGGCGCCATCTCTGTACATTTAAGGCAAGAATTTGGCTACTAAAGAATGGAAAAGCACAGGATTTCTGACTTTTACTTTGCAGTCACAAACAATGGAAGCTTCCCTATAAAAAAATAAAAGTATAGTAGCCACCTTTCTGGTCACTATAAGATTATCTGATCTACAAGAGAAATTTAGCCAGACTGGCTGTTGCATAATATCTTTTATTAATTCAATACAAGGTAGTACAGTGGTAGAGGCTTTTAGTAACAGTGCACTCGAGTTATTTGTGAGTCCCTCCCAAACAGTGCAACACTTTGTGTATGCCAAGTTCTAAATTCAAGTTAAAGAGTTGTATTTTAAGTACGAAATTATTTTGTCTTAAACAACCAATACAGATATTTGTCCTCCACTCAAGCAAAGCCCCTTCTGCAGTTTCAGAAATTCAGGTAACTTCCTCACCCTAGTCCCTGTTTTAATTTCATATATTGCCATGCTTCAGCTTCAAAATACTAGAAGACCCCTTCCCGACCAGTGTTGCAGACCCAGCATACAAGCTTTGGTTAAGGGTTATAGATTTAAATCATAATCTCTGTGTGAGATTGTTCTCTCCTGTCTTCTCTAGGGCTACGTCTACACTGCAGGCTTCTTGCACAAGAACTGTTTCATGCAAGAGTTCTTGTGCAAAAGTACGTGTGCAAGAGCACATCCACACTGCCATGTGCTTTTGCACAAGAGATGTGCTTTTGTGCAAGAGCATCCATGGCAGTGTGGACGCTCTCTTGTACAAGAAACCCCTGTTGCCCGTCCACACTGCCTTCTTGTGGAAGAGCTCTTGCACAAGAGGGCTTATTCCTTGTGGGGAGAGGAATAACTCTTGCACAAGAAGCCCTCTGTTCCGATGCTTTACTGTAAATTTACTCGCGCAAGAATGCACTTACAGTGTAGACTCTCTGCAAGTTTTTGCGCAAGAACGGCCGTTCTTGCACAAGAAGCCTGCAGTGTAGACGTAGCCTATGTGTTTACTTATTAAACTAAGCTTTGGGCTGTTGGGGCAGTTTTTAAATTGGTGCATGGTGTAGCACCAAATGCATTTTCAGCATTTAACAGTTAATATAAGCAGTATTATTATGTATGCATGCACAATAGACAAATAATGTAAAATATTGCTTCAATTAATACAGCAATTCATAGTACTGATAGTTTGCTTTCTTTTCCTAAACAATAGGACTTTCAAACTTGAGTGAGGAAAACAAATTAGGCAGGAGATAGGAACGTCTACAGGTTTAGCTTCAAATTTTATTTTAAGCAATTTTGGAACCATGGACATTTTGAGGATCATTTTTCTAAGCAAGCCTATAGATAGACCAGAGTGTATGTAATATGTAGAACATGAAAAATTGTCTGGCTGCTTACAAGTGTCCCAAGTGTTTTGGGTGTGGGGTCACTCAGAAACCATCTACTATGCCACATCAGTGCAAGACAGAAATCATAACAGTAATATTAGCAAAGGTTTGCTTTTGTTTGTCTTGCCAATTAAGAATTTATACTAGTTTCTTGGACCCAGATATACTGCAGAGAAACTATCATCTTGGCTCCAGCTTGACTAGCTCCAATAAAGTAGCAATAAGATAACATACCCATGTGCATTAGCACCAAAGTGCAATTCTCTGGCATTCCAGTTTAACCAAAACACTAGTAGTAAAGACAATTGACTGACAAGCATATGGATCTATACCGAGTTTGACTGCATCCATGTACATGTATCAGTCCTTAGAGGAGCTAAAAAAGGTGCTGATATTTTACCGATATTGTCTCCTTAAAATATAGTTTAACCTCTGCAGCTGTGCTGTATAAGAGTTGCCTACAGAGCTACAGTGCTTTCCACCTGACGACTTCACAGAACTTCAGTAATAGTCATGAATTTAACCCCACGTGATGCATGGGGTGAGGGGAGGTCATGCTGTGCAACTTTTTGGTGAAAATATTTTTTCAATGAAAATTTTCTGATGAGCTCTATGGTATGACCATGTTAGAAATGAGGAAATGGAGACATGGAGAGGCAAAGAAACTTGTCCAAGACCCCACAGGAAGTACCATATGCAAACTCTATTCCAGCTCTTCCACATTCATTCCCCATTCTGTGGCTTGACGACAAGACCACACTCCTTCACCAGTTTGGTGATCATCAGTGGAACTGACAGCCTCGCCAGCTCCCTGGGCAAGGTGGTGGGGTCTTGCTCTGCACCCCCAGAAAGGGCAGTAGGGGCAGAGCTAGAGTTAGGGCAGCCCTTAATGTTGCTTGGAGAGTGCTGCCCCTCCCCCAGGCAACCCTTGGTGTTGCCCGGAGCATACCACACAGTGTTCCATCAGCAATTTAAAGGGCCCAGGGCTCCTTTGGCATTACCAGGTTTTGGGGCAACTGCCCCCTTTGCCTCCTCCTGTTGGCGGGACTGGTGGTGATTATTTTTATTTCTATAGTGCCCACAATGTGCTAGGTGCTGTCCAAACCTATAGGAAGGGGTCAGTCCCTGTAATGAAAAACATGAGATTTAGAAAGAAAAGATGAAAATACACTCTGTGTATAACCCAGCATGTTTCAACTTAAATCAGGCACACATCTTTTTAAGTATCTTCTTTCCTTTTTTTCAGGTGGGGAATTGTTGGAATTTTTGGGGGAGGGGGCATTTTGGGATATTCTGTGCAGGTTGAAATAGAGGAAAGAAAGGATTTGTGGCAATAAGAGAGGAAAGTGAGTAATGGATTAAAAAACTATGGGAAGAAAACGGAAATATGAAAGGGCAGAGAGAGAACATTTTCAGTAAGTCAGGCAAGGGTGGTTGCAGTGGTAGAAGGCAAATCAGCAAAGAAAACAGAACATGTGTTATGCTTATAAGAAGCACATGAGATCTTTTTCGGGGGGGGGAGGTAAGGCAACATGATGCATTTATTGATAATATAACTGTGGCGGGGCGGACAGGCCCCACATTGAAGGGCAGGGAGTAGCCCAGGCCCAGCTGGCTGAGAAGGCCCCGCCCCTCCAGCCCCACTGGGCATGCTCCCAGCAGGGCCAAGGTATAAAAGCAGAGAGAGCCCTGCAGCGAGGAAGGCCGCTGGGGGAAGGAGTAGTCCAGGCCATGCTGGTGTTTCTGCAGCAGCTGAGACCGGAGTCGCTACCCGTGCCCGACCCTGAAGCAGAGCCGGCAGCCGCCAACCCCAGGGAGGCAGGAGCGCCCGCAACCCCGACGGCAGCCCCAGCAAGTGCTGACTCTGAGGCAAACAGGCCGCAGGGGAGCCAGGGCGCGGTAGGAAGCAGCCCAGGGCTGATCGTGCGGCTCAGTGTGTATCGGCCGGACTCCCCGCTGAGCGGGCAGGAGCCATAGTCCCTCCCTAAAGGGCCCTGGGCTGGGACCCAGTGGAGAGGGAGGGCCCGGGTCCCCCACCACCCTTTTCCCTTCCCTGGACAATCAACCCCTGGTCCAGGAGAGGCTTCTCTGGGTGGCTAGGCCTCAAAGAGCCGTATTTACCCTGGTAGAGGGGCACTGACTTCGGGACTAGTCTGATAGAGCCATATTTACCCCCGGTAGGGGGGCATTGACTTTGTGGTGCAGCCGAGGGGGGGACAAGCCCCTCGACAATAACAAAGTAGCATATACATTTACACACGCACATCCTGCTGATGGAATAGTTACCAGTCTGTTGCTCTGCCCAACCTATTGGCCAGATAGGTCAGGTGCGAGGTAGGAGATGGGTTAATGTCAGTCTGGACTGATGCCCCTCCTGGTCTTGATCTTAGCAACCATACAAGACACTCCATCTTTTATAGGACTTTCCTTCCATGCAAGTCTCTTCAGGCCTTAATCAGTCATTCAGCATCACAATCAATCTTCCTAAGACACGCGCTTATTGGGAAGAAGTTGTTCTCACAGTCATCTGATATTAGTATGCTGACGACCCCTTGAGGGTGTTGTCTTTCCAGTGAAAGTTGTGATTGGTTCCCTATCAAGGGGTACTTGCCTCTAGCTTCAGGGTTTATTAGTCTGCCCGGGTAATCTGCGTCTTCTGAGTTCTTTCACTTAGTTGATAATTATTTGGTGCTTCTGAGTCTTCAGTCCCGCTCCCCCTTCCCTCCCCCCCCCCCCCGACCATTTGAGCATGCAGTGGCCTTATCTCTCCTAAAACATTCTCTCTCGTTCACACAAACAATACATTTAAAGAATTGCAGCATGGAACAAAGGGGTACAAAGTCTAAGTCACTTTAACAAAGTTACAAAATCTTTCAACATTAAACTTCTTTCTATCTACTACAAGGCCTTACTAACACTAACATCACTATGTATTACAATATTCCATCCCTTTACTTTAACATGCTAATGTCAAACAGAGCTGGAGCTAAGTTACAGCTGCCTGGCCCTCTGTGAGGCCTACATCTTGTATTTAAGTTTAATCCAATCCTTTTGCTATAACATACATTTATTATAACTGACTTACTAGTTACAAAATTCCATTCCAGTGCTAGAAATGTATCTCCAGAATACATTTCAGACCTGAATGCTGAACTGGGGAAGGTCCTAAAGATCCACTATTAACTTGTAGCATCAGCTGGAGAGGGCATTAAAGTATCCAATAGCTCCCTGTGCAGTTCTGCTTCTTGGGATAAACAAAAAGCAAATTTGCATAGTTGCATTGGCTGTGATGGGCCCCCAAGGGGCCTTTCAAATAGGCAGAGATTGTTGGAGAGCATTAGCAATCCAGCCATATCCAGCTGTCTTTGGTCATGCACCCTGTGCCAGAGTGAAGGCAGGACAATCACTTCGAGTTTGTCTACTCTATAATTAAACACTGTGGTTCACTCATGTTTGCTGACTCGGGCTTGCAGGACTCAGGCTACAGGGCAGTTAAACTGCAGTGTAGACGTTTATGCTTTGGAATTCATAGAGCCTGGGCTCCAACCCATGCCCAAATGTCCACATCACAGCTAAACAGCCTGGTACTCAGAGCTCTGTGAGTTTGAGTCAGAGCATGGAGCCCTCCCCCTAATCCTGACATAAGATTTGCATCTCAGAGATGTACAACCTGGCCCCAACAAATGGCCGCTTTGAGCAGCATGTTGGGGCACTGCAGGCTGGGAGCCTGTCCGGGAGTCCCACTGGGCCACAGGACATGGGTAGCTGAGAGTATGGTGTCAGGCTATATCTGAAGATTTGGTGGGCTAGATTCAGCCTGCGGGCCAGGTTTTCCCACTTCTGCTGTAGACATACCTACAGAGGCAGCTACGCTGACTCTATGCCATCCTGGTTTCTATTCATTCCAGGAAAATCCCCAGATAGCTGACTAAGCTGGCTTTAAGGCAACCCAAAGCAGGTTTAGCAGAGACAGAATCCAGCTCATTCCATCCAAATCCCTTATTTGAACTGCAGGGCCAGGTCCTCAAAAGTATATCATTGCCTAACTTGCCATTGAAATCTGGGCCTTGGTTACATGGACTGCTGAGCAGGAGCAGCAAATGACATTTTGGTTTTTTATTAATTATTCTATGGTAGCACCTAGAACTCCTACATGAGATTGGGGCCCCATTGTGGTAAGAACGGTGCAAATACAGATTTTTGGACTGTCCCTGACCCATAGTGACTCAGAAAGATTAAGTGACTGACTCAGCGTCACACAGTAAGTCTGAGGGAGTGGCTGCTGAACTGCTTTGATATGTTGTCCTGCAGAGGCATATGTCTCTGAGAGGTCACGACCACCGCCTGGTAAATAGCCACTTATCTTAGCTTCCCATTCATCCATGTGCAATCCTTATGGACACTAATGCAGTGGCTACAGCATGGTGACCTCCTCTGCAGGGGACATGAGGATGGGAAGCTTAATTTGGACCTCCCAGAAACCATTGCTTTTGTTAGGAAAGTTTGGGAGAGGAGCTCAGAGGGTTCTGCTGACTCTACCTCTTAATTGTTGTGATTCCATTAATGATGGAGATGTTGCTTGACCATCTCACTGTCTACCTGGCTTTCGCTGCGTTAGGATGAGCCTCATCTTCCATCTGAGGTGTTTTAAGATCATATTGTCTTCCCCAATGTCATTATATAATGACCACATTGACATATTTGATAGTGTGAGGGAGTGGAGTTTGACTCAAAGATAGGTGCTGCATCAGAACTTAACAGAGCATTGCTGATTCAAAAAAAATTGCATAAGATGGAAATTACATTTAAAAGAATACATAGTCCATGTGAATTTAGTTAGGTGCTGTCATGACTTAGCAATAATTATAAATCCTTCCAAAGAGAAAGGGGGAAAGCCACTGCAAATGCTGTCTGGGGCATTCTGGAACCGGAGAGAGAGCTGGCGCCATTTTTATAGTTATGCCTGTTAAGATTTAATAGACGGAAAGTTTCATTAGTGAGCAGTGTGGCAATTAACATCAAGAAGGTCCCAGCCTATTGTACACAGTACTTGCTGACAGAAAATTGTTTAAATTTCCTTTTGGAAATAATTTATTCAATCTTCAGCACTTGAATGTTGATGAATGGGAAGGGCCACAATTCAGTGAAAAACAAACCCAGAACATTAATATTAGATAAATAAGAAAAATCACATAAAGGTCAAGCTAGAGGTCCTTTTTATTTCTTAATGAACACATCAATTGGTGACAAACCAGGACTGAGTTGGCTGTAGGTGTGGGTTAACAAGAAAACTGGTCCAAGATTCTCCACAGTAACATCAGAATTAAGAATCAGTGGGATAGTGACCCTTTATTTCTCTCTGTATGGGGCCAGACCCTGCTTGCCTTACTCTCCAGATGAATGTCTGATGTGTATGAATGACGTGAGTTGGATTTAAGCACCAATTCCTCTGAAGATCATTTAAACAGATGCGCAGCTATGAGAGAGACTGGGCACCCTTACCTCCCACTGACTCTAGTGGAAGTCAAGAGTGCACCTCTCCAGCATGAGCTATTTTATATTGATGTTGAGTTGGAATGTAGGAAAATTCTTCTACTTCTTTCTTTTTTAAAAAATTGTAGGGCTCAACGGGACCTTAAGAAATCTTATAGTCCAGTCCCTCCCCCTGAGGCAGGACCAAGTATACCCAGCCATCCCTGACTGTTATCTGTGTAACATATTCTTAAAAACCTCCCTCAGAAACCAATCGCAAGCCATACTGTTGAAAGTTTTTCCTAATATCTAACTTAATTATCTCATGCTGTAGATTAAGCCAATTACCTTTTGTGCTCTATACAGCGCCTCATTTTTTGAGGCGTAACGTTAGTTCGAATCACGGGGTTTGATTCGAACTAACGCGGCCCAGAGCGCACTTTCACTTTTGAATCAGCTGATGTTCGGAATAGCATGCGGCCAAGATTATGCTAATGAAGAGCGGGATATTTAAAGCCCGGCTTCATTGACTATTTCGAATGCCTACATTTGCATCCCTAGTTCGAACTAGGGTGCAAGTGTAGACATACCCTTAAGAGATTTGTTTGGGCATCAGCTTTCATGGGCAAAAACATGGGGGTTTGCCCACCAAAGCTTATGCCCAAATAAATCTGTTTGTCTTTTAGGTTCCACAGGACTCCTTGTTATTTATGCTGGGAATTGTCCTTCCAGATGTCTGACCAGAATTTAGGAACAATTTAGAAGAGGCTGTCCCAAGATATTCCATCTCAGATTTTATATTGAGCCCAGTGCATATCAGAGCAGGACTTTAGGTATTTTAGTCAATGCGGTATGAATATTCATGCAGCGCAGACATGATCACTAGAGCTTATAGTTATGTACCTCATTATCAAGACACACTGCCTTGATTTAAGGAGCTCCTAGTAACTTGGGATAAAACACTAATACAGTGGGAATACCAGAATTTTTTTTATTTAAAGGCAGCACAGAAGACAGTTTCCAAAGTGGGGTAGCATTCCAGCTTTCTTTAGAGGATAGAAACAGCTCTTCTTTAGAAGCTAGAATGAGGATCTCTCAAATTATTACCAAGACTTGAGGGTTTTGCTATATTATGAATCACAGCCCATGGTGCTCTGCAGCAGACTGAAGCATTTCTTGCAGTCAGGAATGGCAGAATTCTATTTTTGATCATTTCAATGGACAATATATATATTTATTTTTAAGCATGTTAAACATGTATTTTAACCATTTTAAAAATTGTATTTAAAATGTCATAGTTGCACAAATTATGGGATTTAAGCATTTTATTCTATGTTGATCTATTTACATTTTCACTGTTGTGTGAGTGGGGGTCACATAGTTATGTTGTAGGAGGGGATCAAACAGTTATAGAATAATAATAGATGTTAAGATTCAAAAGGTAAAACCTTTATAACTGTTAAAACAAAAATTTTCAACCTCGTTATGTCAAAATATACAGAGTAAATGCTCTTAAATCAAACTATAATAATTTATCAAGCAGCATTTTTCTTACTTTGTAAATTCTGATTATTATTATTAAGAGGAACATTTTTGCATATGATGAAATAAACATTTATCAGCATTTACCAATTAAAAATCTAATCCTTCCAAGCCTATTTTTAGTTCATGGGCATTCTATGCACAATAACTAGTGCATGATGTGTAACTTGTTCTTGATTTGGTCCTATAATTTCTAACTGAATGAACAGAAATAAGGAAGGTATTATACTATTTTATGCTAAATTAGCCTCACTGTAGAGTACTAAATATCTACCTCTGGAGATGTATCATAAAAATTAAGTATTTCCCCCACTACAGCAGTTTTAAAAAGTATTTAATATTATACTGCCAATGAGTAAAAATTACTAATCAAGATGAAGAAAAGACTGAAAGGAAAAACCAGGAGAATGAGAACCACTCGAACAAATTTCATTGCTTACTAGAACCACATTCACTGTTTCAATTTTCTTTTTTGTTTGGTCATATCAATATTTTGTATATGAACACTTTGAGAGAATTTTTCTTCAGAAGACCACAAGCGATAATTAGCAGTGGGGTAACTTTAAAAGGCAAGTTATCATATTAACTTAAATGGACAAAAACTGTTCCCATGAATAAGACATGAAGTATCAGACCCAATCTTTGGATATTCAAGTTTAAGATGAATGTCCAGATGTTCAAAGGAGAGATAATAATCTTCTTTAACAGGGTCCTGGCTTGCTGGATAGTAGGGAATAAGCAGGGCTGATGAGAATCTTCGTTGGGCTCCAGTGGGAGCTGGCTCTAGGCCCCCAGGAAAGGGTAGGGCCTCAGGTGGAAGGGGTAGGGGATGGGCTAGCCTCTCCCAGCCAGCCCTTCTTCACTGCTGGGACTGCAGGGCTTGTGCTGGTGGGGGTATCTGGCAGTGATTTAAAGGAAACAGGGCTCTGGCTGCTGCTGAGATAATGGCGGCACTCCAGGCCCTTTTAAATCACTGAGCCCTGAGGCAGCTGCCCCATTTCCCCATCTGCTCCCTTTCCCATCGACAGTCCTGGGAAGCAGTGGATTTAATAGATCTTGATTTTAGTAAGGCTTTTCACACAGTCCCATCAGGCATTCACATATGCAAACCAGAGAAATGTACTCTACATGTAGTTACTATGAGGTGGCCATAAAACTGGGTGAAAGACCACATTCAAATAATAGTTATCAATAGTTTTCTGTCAAACTGGGGCAGGATGTATTTTGTGGAGTTCCGCAGCAGTCTGTCCTGGAGCTGAAGCTTACAAAATTTTTGAATGACACTAAACTGGGAAAATGTGTTTGCACTCAGCAGCTGCACTTGCTCTGCTTTGCTCCACTTCCCCGTGGTCCAACAGGCACCCCTGGTAATCCTCAAGGCCTTGACGGGAATATGCTCCGGCCAATGGATGGCCATGGTCTAGATTTACTTGGTCCTGCCTCAGTGCAAGAGGCTGGATTGGGACTTCTTGAGGTCCCATCCTGCGCTATATTTCTATGATTCTGTGGTTATTAATTTTATTTAGAACATAAGAACATAATGGCCATACTGGGTCAGACCAAAGGTCCATCCAACCCAGTATCCTGTCTGTCAACAGTGGCCAATGCCAGGTGCCCCAGAGGGTGTGAACTGAACAGGTAATGATCAAGTGATCTCTCTCCTGCCATCCATCTCCACCCTCTGACAAACAAAGGCTAGGGACACCATTCCTTACCCATCCTGGCTAATAGCCATTAATGGACTCAATCTCCATGAATTTATCTAGCTCTCTTTTAAACCCTATTATAGTCCTAGCCTTCACATCCTCCTCAGGCAAGGAGTTCCACAGGTTGACGATGTGCTGTGTGAAGAAGAACTTCTTTTTATTTGTTTTAAACCTGCTGCCCATTAATTTCATTTGGTGGCCCCTTGTTCTTATATTATGGGAACAAGTAAATAACTTTTCCTTATTCGCTTTCTCCACACCACTCATGATTTAAGCACCAATTCACATGCTTAATATTCTACTATGGGTTCTTATTCAAATTCACATGATTGTTAAACCAAAATTGCCAACTATAACAAACCACCATCATCAAAAGAAGACATTTTCCATACTTAGGCCTTTTCTGAGGAGACAGAGTAAGTGTAGAACTTGTAGCCTAACGAAATTCAGGTTCTGCCAGTCAAAGGTGAAGAAACATATTCTAGAATTATGGACCTTCTATCAAGTTGCTCTACCTACTCCTCCATTACATACACATTTGGGGGCCGAAAATGTGTGTGTCACAGATGACAACAACTGTCGAGATTAAATCTGAAGAGGTAGGCTCTTAGACATCTGTTGCTGCTGAGGTCCTTTCCCCCCCAGTAAGCTTAGAAAGGGGAAACTAGGGCATCAAAATATTAGATGCAGAATATGAGCATGCAAAAACAGGTGTAGAAAATAGTGGCTCTTTGAAAAACATTTTCTGTAAGCAGGTAGTATTCCTAGGCCCCCCTGAACAATATATGTGCATACACTGCAAAATGTCCCAATTTAGTACTTTTACGGAGCTGGACTTTATTGGTAACTCAAATAATAACAGAACATAATCCTCAGCCTAAGCTTTCACTCTAAGGCTGTAACAGTTCCCATGGCTTCCCTGTTAGACCTTTCAGTCTGTGCCCTTTGTTCCCTGCCCTTTGTTCCCTCTAGACCAGAGAAGATACTCCGTCCTGCCTCATAGATTGAAAACACCTGTTCTAACTTCAGGGTGACCTAATAAAAAGGCATGTCCCTCTTTCTACATCAAGATAACCCCAGCAGAAGATTCCCCCAAAGGGACTCCCCATGCTTGGCCCTAGAATCTGCCACCTTAACAAAGTGTCTTTCTGCTTTAATTAAGACTGATGTTGTAGGTTCATAAGTTCAGCAAAGGTAAACAGTATATTTAAAAATTATGTCTGGGTTAGTTTTCCTTCTCCTAATATGCTGAAGTATGTTACAGCTAATATCTTTAATTAAAAGAGCATTAGGGGCCAGATTCTTTCATCCTTACTCATGCTGTTGCAACACTTTACTCTGAGAGTAGTCCTACTGTTCTCAACAGTACTACTCCTTAAGTAAGATACTATTCTGTGTATCAGTGTATTCAGCAGAATTTGGCTGTCAGCAAATACGATGAAGCATTATGATTGGGAAAGTATGAGACTCATGCCCTGAAACTTCCTCTCACACCTACACTAATGTACTTCCAACAACTAGGTCAGCCACTGCTATTTAGACCTGGAACTGCTTTGAGCAGAGACTAGCAATTGTCAAACTATGCTGTGATTTTTGAGAGGTAGACAAAAATCACTCTACGGGGAGTAGATTGAGATCATCAGACTCATTTCATTTATGACCTAAGCACTGTTGGAAAACGGCTGTTCAAGATGAATGTTAATGCATTAGCTCATAGCACTGGATAGCCTTCCAACATTTCTTGGTTCTCCACAACAAAATCAATCATTGTATCTGAGTAAGTGTAATTCTAAAAACAATACTTCCAAATGGCCTGAAAGGAATGTCATGCAACATTTATTAGTAAGTCACTACAACAGTAACTCCTCCAACTTGCTTTGATTTAGTGACATAACTGGTGGTTAAAACCTTCAGGCAAGGCCACACACATGCAAACAGTGACTGGTGATTTGGATAATTAGTAGGAATGGCACGGACCTGTCTCTTTACAAGGAGGTTAGCAATGACATGCAATTAAAAATGAGCTACAAAGGTACAATCATGGAGATATATGGAATACAATAGACCAGGTTGAGTAAAACAAAATAATAGCTACCACAATGAGAACATAGAAAAGATGATAAAGTATTTATTTATATTTTGATAAATTAATTTTAAAGGTGCGATGGGGAAATCCACACACTAATACTTCTCTGTATTACATTGGTGTAAATCTGAACTAACTCCATAAAGCAGAATTTGGTCTCTCATGATTTAGAAATTTAGATTTACTTGCTTTTATAAGATGTTAAGTTATTTAAGCACAGGGACTTTGATAAGGGAAAATACTGAAGTATCAGAATAGAGCTAAGAACAGATTAATATTTTAGTCTTTTTCAGAATTTTTCTTTTTTTTAAAACTTATCAGAGTTCTGCAACCCAATCTCCCTTTCACCTTAGTGGAAGTGTGTGTCTACAGCACATCTAAATAAAGATCACCAGGTGTTTTAAAAAAGTACTTTACTTTCCCACTGTCTATCTGTTCTTCCTTATTTGACCTGACACTGAATTCATAGAGCTGAATTCCTGACATCATTTTATTTTCCTGACAAAAGCCTGTGATTTCAAATTACAGGAACACAAGATTCATTTCTTTTCATCTTTCCTTGGATGAAAACTTTTAAGTCAAGTCACAAAATTATATGGCAGGAAAGGAATGCAAAGTAGATTAACCATAAAAATCTAGGGTTGAAATGATACCTTAATAATGCCAAATAATTGTCTGACACAGTTGACTTTTTTTGTTGTTTTAAAGCATATCAAATATATCATGTCAATAACTAAGTTCAACCTCCTCTATGTTGTTTGTTACTATGGTTTCTTGCCTATTGGGGTATATCACCGACTATTATATATAAGGCTACTGTAATACTTTTCATCATTAGAGTTGTTTGAATACTTCCTTTTCACAAACAAAAGCACAAGACTCCAATTAGTAAGATGTACAGTATCATTTCATATTTGTAAGTGTTTTGAGAACAGCTGGGTATTTCACATTTTACAGATTATAGTTGAAGGCAATTTTGTCCCAATGTTCTTAACAAGTTCTTGCAATTTGTTACACACGTCTTATTTTTCTGGATTTTTAAAGAGTGCCATCCAGTCTGGACACACAAACCATACCACTTGAATTACATAACTGGCCAAATCTCAGAAATAATGAAGAGAAATAGATAATATAAACTGTTCACAACCTAGATTCTGAAAAATATTCTTCCAAACCATGTAGTGAACCCAAACAATAACTACATTCTAAGGAAATCAGCATCAGTTTACTGGCGATTCACTAACTGAAAAGAGCCTTAAGTCTTTTATAAAAATACACTGACAACTGGACTATGTGCCCAAGTTCAGAATACTTCACTCCCTTAGACCTCTCCATGAGCTACCCAGACCTTGGGTCTGGACATGCAGGGGTAAAGGACAGTGTATGCCCATTTATTCCTCCAACTCTGAAGCACATGAGGAAGGAATGAGGAGAAAGGGGCAGAGAACAGAGTCTTGGTTCCAGTCCCACCGTGCACCAACCCCAAAGATGAGCAAGTGCCAGGGTGAGATTATAATTGGGCTGGTGAATCCAGCCACAAATTACCATCTCCTGATACAAGAGAACAGCAGAGAAGATGATGTGGATTTCTGAGTCACAATTCCTTCCCCAGGATGCTCCAGGGATAGCACAACAATGACCTTGCCCACACTATGCGTGGTTTCCAATGGGACGCAATCTAAGCCATTGCTGGCAACAAATAGTTGCACTGATTCTATTCATGATTTTAAAATCGCTGCTGCTAACTGATGAGAAATCGAGGGAAACATTCTGAACAAAGTAGGGGGAATCATCAGCCTTAACTCCTTTGAAAAGTTCCAACCTGAAGCTGACTTCCTCAAAGTTTGGGGGATTGGTTCACTAGTCCTTGTCATGGTGGGTTTGATGAATAAGCTGACCATGTCTGACCAGTCTTCAGCGTCTCCAACTCCAACTGGCAGTTCAGAAAGCCACCAGAAATACTGGAGGTTCCTTCTCCTTTAAAAATCAATAAGTATTGATACTGCTGTTAAAGTAGATCGGACCCCCCCTGAAAACAGACCATCTTCTGTGACTGACAGAGATAAAAAACACCTGACAAACTCTCTTTTGGATTAGTTATTAGAATTTTGTGATCATAGTTCAAAGACTTCGTAATAGGAATCTCATTAAAATGGTAGACCACAGAAAAGGATTCTTGACTGGAAGTATCAATCTATCTTAGGGTTTTATACTGCTATCCATCACCACAGTACAGTGGTTCCCAAACATTTCGGCATGATGCCCCCTTTTTGATTTTTGAGAAACCCTCACCCCCCCCCCAAAATAGCAGCAAAACTTGAGCAAAAACAAGAAAAGGAACTGACGAGGGCCAAAAAACAGTCGTGGCCCCTTTAATTCCTGGAACCAGTGTTTAAAAAAAAAAAAAAAGTGCCAGTACTCCAGGGGAAAAGTTGTGGACAAAAAAAAAAAAGATTGCCCTTTTAAGAGCAGAGCAGGCATTGCCCTTTTAAGGCGGCCCATTTGAGGTCTGCCTGGGATGCTCCATCTCCCCCACCCCAGCCAGACTGAGCTGCACGTGTTCCGGCGGACGCCTGAGCCAGGAAAAACAGAAAATACCGGACATTTCACATGGTATTTTCTGAATTTTTTTACCAGATGGACTGGGCTCTTTCTTGGGAAGGAGGAATGACCGGGAGAGGAGGGGTGGGGTGGGAAAGAGGCTGGGTCGCCTTGTGCCCCCCCCCCTGGAATTTCTTCACACCTCCCAGTTTGGGAACCTATGCCAAAGTATCTGAATGCATTCCATGTTAATCCTACAGCTGTGAAGTCCTTTTGTGGATTTCATGGAGTGTCTGCTTTCCTCCATTCTGAGGTCATCCTCTGCTTAGAGCTTTTCTGTCAGAGATTTTCAATTGGTTGACTTGGTTCTTTTTTGAGGGTAGGGTGTTTAGTAAAGTGAAGGTGTCAGTGTTGTTATTCTTGCTATGAGGAAAAGGGTTTTTTCAGAGTAGTATACAAAAGTCTTAGGAAATCATTTAGTATCTTAGCAGTGGTGAAAATAACTTTATTTCTTACAGGTACTGTCCTATTGCAACCCAGGTCCCTACCAGTTATTTAAATAGCTCCCTGCTGGCTTTTGCCACAGCTCAAGCAGCTCTTGCCAGAGCTGCGCACCAGGGCACACCTGCTTACTTTCACCTCTGTTCCTTAGTGTGAAACATACCCACAATAGCTTCAGTTACTTTGGGAAAATATATTAGTTTTGTTCAATGCAGAACAACAAGGCAAAAAGCTATCAGTTATATTCAGTGTTAGCAGAAACATGAAGATACTTATCAGACATTTCTAATAAATCAAAATAACTTTTTGAGTACTGCATATTTATATTATAGCTTTTAATCTTTAGAATGAGAGAGCACCATCTAATCTGCTTATCAGATGATATAATGCAGAAGTTGAATACCACTTGAAGTTATTAAAGATCCATTGACATGCATCACAAAATAAATCTTAACCCTAGTGTTTTGGATAAATGGATGGTGGATATTCCTGGTGTAATTATATTTTATCTATCTGTATTATTTTTGAAGATTCCGTTTTATATGGTTCATTTCCATCAACTGTTGTAAAGTATTGACAGTGCGTTGTCAAATGGCTATTGAGTTACATAATGCAGGTAACTGCATTTCTATCATGGGTGAATAATTTGTGTGTAAATATATATGTATAGTATACCATAATGGTGTGTTAGAATGTAATTATGTCTGCTTAACGAGTAAAAAGTCTTGTAAATCATTAGCATGGTATGGCATTATTTCTGTATCTGTCATTTATACACCAAATAGTCTAAGATCATATTAGGGCACAAATCCTAACCAGTTTCCCTTTGCTATTTTATAACATCAACAGATGATACCATGACACCTTCTGTTTACTGAAAAGAAATGAAGCTGCAATGAATCATTGTCTTGTCTTTCATAAGTATATTGGTGTGGTCCTTTCTCCCGCAGTGACAATATCATTTAAGGAACACATTGGAAGGGTGTATGCCAGGGGACTGGCAACATGCAACTATTTGTGAAAGAACAGAGACCATTTTACTTCTGGAAAGTGACCCTATTAACTCAATGTTTGAGTTTATGTGAGAGGTTGCACTCCAAGTTGTAATAAACCTCTCTTAGGCTTCAGAATTAGAGAGGAAAGAGTCTTAAAAGTGCATTAAAATAAAAAATCTACATGCCTAGCTCTGAACTAGCTCTTTGCTGCCAACCTTTTCTTTTCTAATATCTTACAAAAGCCTTTTTATATCATAACCAGAAGATTTACATGGTGTTGCACAGGTCCTTTACTCAATTTTTGTTTTTCTTCATTTTGATTATTGTTCTGGAGATGAGGGGTTCAGTATGCAGGCTATCCCAAGGAGAGAGGTCTACCCCATCTCCCTCAGCAGATTGGGGCCAGGTGAGAAGCACCTCTCCATGCTGCAGCTCCATCGGGCACAGCAGGGGAGGGGTGCATGTCCCCTGGGTAGGGCAGGTCCAGGTTTGTCTGCCCCTTGCACTCCCCAGCCAGAGTGAGGAATGCAGCAAACTCTACATTTTCCCCATTTGCTCTGTGATGAAGGGGAATAGCTAGCAATGTTCACATATGAATTGGGGGAAGGGAGTTTCAGCTCCCTCCGCCCTTCCTAAAGGGTGCCTGGGAAGTAGGAAGCTCGGGGATAGAGGATGGGGGGCATGCCATGGTCCCCAGCCAGCCCTTTCACCTGCCTGGTGTTGCTATTTCTTTTTTTGTTTGGTTTTATGAGACATGATTCCATTCTAAGCACATCCCATTTTCCTGCCAGAGCCAAACCCTTACCTTGCTTTAGTTTATGATAAGAGGAAGCTGCATACCAAATGTTGGTGGTCTTAGCTCTTACCATTTAGGAGGAGTTCTTGAACAAACAGACTGATGGGCAGACACAGCAACAGATGCACTTACACACAGACTCTCTCAAATAAATAGCAGATAAACTTGTAGCCTTTTAGAAATGTGCAAGAACAGGAGGGGCCCAATTTCCCTCTCTTTTAAACAAGCATTAATATGGATAAATTAATTTGAAGTTAATTGAGTTATGCCAGCATGTTGAGACCTAACATATCTGAAGAGGTCTGATTTACTTTAATGTATTCTAGTGGATCTGAAAAGATCTCTAATAATGGAATGCCATCAAGTGACATATGGATTGCTAATGTGTGCGTTCAAAAGCAATATGTGGTCTTGAAAACCCATGAAGAGTGGTACCTCAGATAAAAAAATCCACTGCCGAAGAAATGACAAAGGAGTTGTTATTAATAGCTCTTAATAATACTGCTTGGCCTGGACCTGTACTGGAATTAGTGGCTGGGTCTGGAACAGCATGGAACAGTTTAATGGGAAGGTGAGGAAAAAGGACAATGGGATACTGAGGACAGTTTTGTTGTTGTGTGTCTTGTTTTTATTAGATTATTTCTATGGAAGTGCGGAATAACTGGAATGTAATAATGATGATGGAAATACAAAAGGAATGGGGATTCTGTTTGTTTTGGATAAGCATCTAGAAATCGGCGAGGAGTCCTGTGGCACCTTATAGACTAACCGAAGTGTTGGAGCATAAGCTTTCGTGGGCAAAGACCCACTTCGTCAGATGCATGTAGTGGAAATTTCCAGAGGCAGGTATGAATATGCAGGCCAGAATCAGGCTGGAGATGACGAGGTGGATCCAATCAGGAGGATGAGGCCCACTTCTAGTAGCTGATCTGGAGGTGTGAATTCCAAGAGAGGAGAAGCTGCTTTTGTAGTTAGCCATTCACAGTCTTTGTTTAATCCTGAGTTGATTGTGTCAAACTTGAAGATGAACTGTAGCTCAGCAGTTTCTCTTTGAAGTCTGGTCCTGAAGTTTTTTGCTGCAGGATGGCTACCTTTAGATCTGCAATTGTGTGTCCAGGGGGATTGAAGTGTTCCCCTACAGGTTTTTGTATGTTGCCATTCCTAATATCTGATTTGTGTCCATTGATTCTTTTACGTAGGGACTGTCCAGTTTGGCCGATGTATATAACAGTGGGGCATTCCCATATGCCATACTCTATCAAAAAAACCGAGGAACCACCTGATCAGCATCCTGTACAGCAAACAGGAAAACATCAAAAAAGAGCTCTCCAATCTGGAGTCTCTCATAAAAAACCAACATTCCCCACAAATGGACTTTACTAAAATAAGACAGGAGATCTACATTACACACTTCACTTCTCTACAGAGGAAAAAGGACTGTAAGCTGTCTAAAATCCTACCTGCCACATGGGGCCACAACAGTGGTACCCCTAACTCACCCAGCAATATCGTCAATCTTTCCAACTACACACTCAGCCCGGCAGAAGAGTCTGTTCTATCTCGGGGACTCTCTTTTTGCCCCACCACCCCCACTAACATGATACAGTTCTGCGGTGATCTGGAAGCCTACTTTCGCCATCTCCGTCTCAAGGAATACTTCCAACACAACACTGAACAGTGCACTGACACACAGATACCTTTCCACCAACAGCACAAGAAGAAGATCTCCACATGGACTCCTCCTGAGGGTCGAAATGACAGTCTGGACCTCTACATAGAATGCTTCCGCTGATGTGCACAGGCAGAAATTGTGGAAAAACAGCATCGCTTGCCTGGTAACCTCAGTCGTGCAGAACGCAATGCCATCCACAGCCTCCGGAACAACTCTGACATTATAATCAAAGAGGCTGACAAAGGAGGTGCTGTTGTCATCATGAACAGGCCTGACTACCTAAAGGAGGCTGCCAGACAACTCTCCAATACCAAATTCTACAGGCCTCTTTCCTCAGATCCCACTAAGGAATACACTAAGAAACTGCACCATCTGCTCAGGACACTCCCTACACAAGCACAGGAACAAATCGACACACCCTTAGAGCCCCGACCAGGGTTGTTCTATCTATTACCCAAGATCCACAAACCTGGAAATCCCGGACGCCCCATCATCTCGGGCATTGGCACTCTCACTGAAGGACTGTCTGGATATGTGGACTCTCTACTCAGACCCTACGCCACCAGCACTCCCAGTTACCTCCGTGACACTACAGATTTCCTGAGAAAACTACAATGCATTGGTGATCTTCCAGAAAACACCATCCTAGCCACCATGGATGTAGAGGCTCTCTACACAAACATCCCACATGCAGATGGAATACAAGCTGTCAGGAACAGTATCCCTGATGATGCCACAGCACAACTGGTGGCTGAACTCTGCGAATTTATCCTCACACACAACTATTTCAGATTTGGTGACTATATATACCTCCAGACCAGTGGCACTGCTACGGGCACCCGCATGGCCCCACAATATGCCAACATTTTTATGGCTGACCTGGAACAACGCTTCCTCAGCTCTCGTCCACTTACGCCCCTTCTCTACCTATGCTACATCGATGACATCTTCATCATCTGGACCCATGGGAAGGAGACTCTGGAAGAATTTCACCACGATTTCAACAGCTTCCACCCCACCATCAACCTCAGCATGGACCAGTCTACACGGGAGGTCCATTTCCTGGACACCACAGTGCAAATAAGTGACGGTCACATAAACACCACCCTATACCGAAAGCCTACTGACCACTATGCTTACCTGCATGCCTCCAGCTTCCATCCTGGACACACCACACGATCCATTGTTTACAGCCAAGCACTGAGGTACAACCGCATATGCTCCAACCCCTCAGACAGACCTACACCTACAAGATCTTCAACAAGCATTCTGTAAACTACGATACCCACACGAGGAAGTGAGGAGACAGATTGACAGAGCCAGACGTGTACCCAGAAGCCTCCTGCTACGGGACAAGCCCAAGAAAGAAACCAACAGAACACCACTGGCCATCACCTACAGTCCTCAGCTAAAACCTCTCCAGCGCATCATTAGTGATCTACAACCCATCCTGGACAATGATCCCTCACTTTCATAGGCCTTGGGAGGCAGGCCAGTCCTTGCCCACAAACAACCCGCCAACCTGAAGCATATTCTCACCAGCAACTACACACCGCACCATAATAACTCTAACTCAGGAACCAATCCATGCAACAAACCTCAGTGCCAACTCTGCCCACATATATACACCAGCAACACCATAACAGGACCTAACCAGATCAGCCATACTGTCACTGGTTCATTCTCCTGCACATCTACTAACGTAATATATGCCATCATGTGCCAACAATGCCCCACTGCTATATACATCGGCCAAACTGGACAGTCCCTACGTAAAAGAATCAATGGACACAAATCAGATATTAGGAATGGCAACATACAAAAACCTGTAGGGGAACACTTCAATCTCCCTGGACACACAATTGCAGATCTAAAGGTAGCCATCCTGCAGCAAAAACTTCAGGACCAGACTTCAAAGAGAAACTGCTGAGCTACAGTTCATCTTCAAGTTTGACACAATCAACTCAGGATTAAACAAAGACTGTGAATGGCTAGCTAACTACAAAAGCAGCTTCTCCTCTCTTGGAATTCACACCTCCAGATCAGCTACTAGAAGTGGGCCTCATCCTCCTGATTGGATCCACCTCGTCATCTCCAGCCTGATTCTGGCCTGCATATTTATACCTGCCTCTGGAAATTTCCACTACATGCATCTGACGAAGTGGGTCTTTGCCCACGAAAGCTTATGCTCCAACACTTCGGTTAGTCTATAAGGTGCCACAGGACTCCTCGCCGCTTTTGCAGATTCAGACTAACACGGCTACGCCTCTGATACTTGACATCCAGAAATCCTGATTTTCACCTGACCGTATGCAAATAATCTATCTTTTGTTTCTACAAAAGTGGGGAGGAAATCTCAAAAGATTTCTAAAATTATTTGCTTCTGGATGAGCTAAGAATACTGAAAGAATTATCTAGGTGTTTTTGTTTTTGTTGTGTGGTATTTCAGCACTGTCTCTTCCATTCTTGACAGAAACAGATGAAAATCAGAAGTGCTGTATAATAAACTAAGCAGACAATTTAGAACTTCTAGTAAAGGTTTGGTTCACGTGTGGACAGACATTATGGGTTTCAATGTGGACTCAGTTAACTTCTCTCTGGGCTATACCTATCTGGGTGGGGAGAATGGAAGAAGAGCACATATAAGTCAGGGGAGAACTTGCTGCTTTGTGATAGGCCTGTTTAATTTTATCCTGTAGCAAAAGAAGATGTATATTAGACTAGCTCTAAGGAGTGTTTGTACAGCACCTGTCTCAATAGGATCTTGATGATTCCATGACTTGATCCTGGGCTTTTGTGCACTATCACGATACAAATTATAATTAATAATAAATAATACATTTACCTTAAGTTTATGATTTTGGAGCATTTGCTAAACCCATGTGTTTTCCAGCATTTACAAGTCGGCCGAAAACATTTGGTCTTCTGTTTGGATCAATTGCATTGATAATTTTAGTGAACATGTAGGTAGTTTTGTAGCTAAGAATTGATGTAGCAGAGTCTAATCTAGCTGGACTTGACATTGACATTTTCCTTTCTTTCTGTGGCTTTGCTAGTTTTCCTAAAAACTCATGTATTTTGTGACCTATGGAAAAAAATAATGAATGTTTTAGGGTTGTAATCATTGGCCGATTTGCATTTTTAGCTTAAGGAACTCCAAGCCAACCAATAGATTCTTCAACACTTGTTTCAATTTAAATCAGCAGTTCCAAAAAGCCTTCTATGGCATCCCTGTTTGTTTAACTTGGCTTTGTCTCTTTGATCTCATGTTAACATACCTTAATGGCAGGTAATGATTGATAATGGTGTATTGTAAAGTTCAGGCAATAAATACTGCTTTACTCATAATAATGCTGAATAATGTACTTTTTATTACCCAGTTTGATGGAAAATTTCCTTGTCAGCTCTGCCTAATTGTCCAAACAAAACCACCCATTACTTGAAGAAATACATGTCTAACCTAGACACATTAATTAGGGTCATGACTGAGCTACACAAAGGAATATCATAACACTTCAGTTATCTTTAAGTATGATCTTTGGACAGCAGTCCTAATGTTAGACTAAAGTTTAATAGGAAACGGTTGTTTACGCTATCCTTTTGTAGCTCACAGATGTATGTTGGAATTTCTCCATAGTGGCTGTACGATGGGAAAAACAGTGTCTCCCTTAAGGTCTTTAAAGGTAATAAATAGTATTAGTCTGAACATCAGAAGTCACAAAATCAGGTAACCCAGGATTGAAAAAAGAAGAAAAAAATTTTGAGCCCGACAAACTGAAGTTAGTAAATATCATATTGTATTGAGATAAGAGCTAAAAAGGGCCTTAGTTCCTAGCTGTTGACATCCTGGAATACTGTACATCAAAGTACCCAGGCAAGCCCTACATAAGTGCTGGCACTTTCATGCTATTTAACCTTCTTTGAAGTTACAGAGATTTTACGGGGACTACAACAAGGATCAAGAACATAACTACATGGGCTTTTAGAAAAAAGACCTAATTTTAAAAAAACACACACACAACCTTTCATTTTCAAACTGGCTATGCTCAGAACCTTTTTCTGAGCAAGTATTTTTTATTGTAGCAGTCATTCAACACATCTTCGTAAGTGCAGGGGCGTGTTAGTCTTATTCATTGTTCAGTATAAGGAAAATGCATACATCATAGCAAGGATTCGGAATCAATTGCCATCTTGTTAGGTTATATATCATATTTAAAAATAAATGTTCAAGGAAACCCATGCTAGATAAAATTTTCAGTCCCACTCTACCCTAATAATTTCATTTTCTGTCAGGACTAATCTGTATAGATGACTTATTCCTTGAGTAGTTATAGCCTTTATCACTTTTACTGATAGTAAGCACTCGGATTTGCTTATTATGTTGAATAGCAGTCTTCTAGCTTTGATTTCTATATGAAAAAGCAGCAAACCTCTAGAAAGATTCCTCCCATGAAGAATGTCTTTTGTTTTAAAATAAAACCTGTTCTTAAAAGTCTGGGATCCAATCCTATTTATATTTATGTTATCCAAGTGAAAATCCAAGTGACTTCAGAGATGTATGATAGGTTCCTCAGTGGTTAACTAAGTGTCAGACCCTAGCAACAGTCAGAAGACCAAATACTAGGCTAGATGGGCCAGTTGTGTAACCTAGTATGGCTATTGAGAATTGCAGGAAAAAAGGGAAAGCTGCATTCTTTGGTCATTTAATATATTCACATTATAAAGAGCGTTGCACCTTTGTGTGACCGATTCGCATTTTCATGTGGATCTTTAATATGTACATTATATAAATCTTCTTGAATTTTTACGTAATAAAATCAAGAAAGAAAAAAGCAAATCAGTCACAGAAAGATGCAACGCTCTTTATAATAATAAATAAAAACATAAGTGCAGGGATGTATTCTTAGATTACGTAAAGCTCCATTAATAGAGCCCTGCAAATCCATGGATATCCACTTTATATCCATGGGTATCTTCATCCATGGATGTCGATGTGGATATCAATGGGTCATTTTTGTGGATAAAAATTTTATATCCATGCAGGGTTCTATGCATTAATTTCCCAGATTGACTTATAGAACAGATTCTGAACTGACATTATTCTTTAATAATAATAGCAACAAAGCAATAATTATTAATTCACTGCCTGCACTTTAAATACAATTAAACAATTACATTGTCTTGTCGGACAGAAGAATAAGGAGGAGGTTGATCCTGCTCTCAGTGAAGTCAATGAGAATTTTTGCCATGAATTTCAGTTTCAACTAGGACCATGGCTGATTACTTAGGGTCACAGTCATTACCATCCACATACCAAAGTAGTAATTTGATAGCTATATTTAGGGCATGCTCTTTTCCTATTAGTGTACAAGGAGACAGTGGGTTTCCACCCAGCCATCTGAATGGTACCATTTGCTCTTCCCTTCTTCAGGGGCTGAATCCATGCCTGATCTTGGGGCGGTGGATATGGCCTATTCACAAAACCTACAGGGAATCCTTGGAGAAGATAATATAGTCCAATCTGCATCCAAAATAACCATGCTGACTGGGAGCCAGAGAGATTGGCTGCACAGAGCCATTGAGCCTCTATGCATATGGCCCTGTTCTTCCAGAACATAGATCAATAGAATTTGGGGTTCGGAACATTTCCTCTCCCCACCATATCCATAGCTCTGCCAACTGCCCTAATGAAAATGGAAGAACATGTAGGAAATTTCCCCAGGGATACCTTGCCTAGGAACACAGGAGTTGCCAGATCACACCAACAGTCCAGTATCCTGTCTCTAACAGTAGCCAGGAAGTGTCAGAAACTTTGTAGCACATTTTTAGAACTAACCTGCCATAAAAGAGAAGTTTCCTCCTAACTGCTATCAGTTAGTTTTTAGCTTATGTCTCAACGCATGAGGACTTACAGCCCTTCTAAAAATATCCCATCAAACATGATGATTTATTTTCTCATTATACTTGTACATATTGAGTCCTTTCTAAAATCCTGTTATACTTTTGGAGTCAATGATATCTTGTGGCAATGAGTTCCAGAGGTTAATTGTGTATAGTGTATATTGTATTTCCTTTTGTCACTTTTAAACTTTTTGCCATCCATTTCATTGACTATCCCCTTCTTTTCATATTGTGAGAGGATAAGCATGAGTGCCCAATTTATCTTCTATACCATTCATTATGTGTCATGTTGTTTCTTATTTATTTTTATTTCCTCTCCACTAAACATCCCACGTTGTTTGTTTTGTGTTGTCATTTCTCCTCTAACAGAAGTCTCTCCATGTCTTCACTCATGAGTGCCACCATTTCTAGTAGAAAATAAAAACCCTTGGAGGGTATTTGTTATTTAAACAGAATAAAGAACTATAAAGTTGTTTGAATTATAATTCTAAAAATAAAGATGTCTTTCCTCCTCTTTTAAATTCCTCCTTAATACCCTCTTTCATTAAACCTTCCTATGTTGAGTTCTAGTTAACAATACCTCCATGCCTCATTAAAACACTTGTTCTGAGTATAGAGTTTATCTGGACTAGACTGCAATATCTTGATTATAGAGATCCAACACTCTATTGGTTTGGTAAAACTCACTGTATATCACTACCACCCTATAAATAATAAAAGTAATATGTAAAATCAGATACAATTGGGTTGCAGACTAACATAGATCATTATTTTCTAGGTAAAATTGTGTAGAAACTGTGTATGCCAATAGAAGCAAGATTCACAAGAAAGCACATGTGTAACTATGATAACAGTATCTATCCTGTGTGTTGCCCAAAATTATAATAAACAATAAAATTGCAGATCTTTAAAATGATGAGCTTCTAAAAGGAAACCCTATAAGGTTGATCAAATAAAGAGTTCCCTTGGTGATGAATTAAAGACAATTGCAAAAATAAAAAAGCATGTTTCCCCACGTCATACAAGTGAACATTGTCATACAAGTGAGCATGTGAGCTTTGTATTCTCTCCTCACATATCCCATACAAGAAAGCATTGCCTGCCTGCAACAAAGGTATAAGGTTCAGTTTAAGACTGAGTGTATTAGCATGCTTGAAATAAAATGAAAGAGCACCCCCAAAATCAGTCACTATAGTTCTCTTTCCTATCTCTGTTGTTTCTATTCAGTATTAAGAGTATATGAGATGTCTTGCCAAAAGGGATTTGTCCTTTTTATCTAGTCAGAAGAATGCTTTTGCTATTTGCATTTTTGAATTGCTTAGCTGCCCAAGCATGCTTTATGTGTGCTGCTTGAAATGTGTCATTGAATCATGTGACTGCTGTTCTCTAGCTGATGTTGGTCTTTTGCCAACAAATATGGATTATGTTAAAGTCGGTTCTGAATTGACGAGAATATGTTAATAACTCCCAGATGGGCATCTTTGTGCTCTCCAGCAGGGAAATGCAAGCAGTGTATGGCAGGAGCTAGTGTTTGGCAGGTCCATCATTCCGTCATTAAAGGCCACATTATTACTTACAACTTTGCTTGCATGAAAATTACTTGCATAAACCTAGTCTCCCAATAATGAATTCACAGAATTTGCTTTTAGATATATTTTCCTATTACAAGGCACTTATTTCTGCCAGCCAGTACTCTTCTAACTTAAGATCAGGGTTTTTATGAAATAATAAAATGAATGAAATTATTAATTCTACAGATGCATGAATAAGTTCTGTTTTCACATATCTGGCAAGTCTAGTACAAAATTGTGTAAAACAAGAAACCTTCACATTTTCACAATGTATATTTATATCTGACTTATACAGTGTTCAGTGCCAGCCTGGCTAGTTTGTGTAATTTACATTGGGCCTACCTAAACTCACCTGTAGTTGCATTTGGATGGAATATTTTTCACTTCCTGTCCTAAAGTGTTGTTTAGCACTCCTCTCACAGTTATACATACATTGCCTTCCATCCTAGAGCCAGAGAGTTGTATTTCAGGGTGGGTGAAGTGGTATGTATAGATATGTACACACAGACTCCAAACATGTGTGGGTTTAATGTATTTATAGCGTAGGCAATTTTCATCACCTCACTTGCCCTCTATCCATTAGTCCATTTCCGCGCAGAACATTCCAACCCCTTGGGAAGATTCAAATAGTCACCTTTCACAAAACACATCAACCAGAGACATGTTTCCTCATTTACCCCCGAATATATATTTCTCTCCTTTTCCCCCACACGTGCACGCACACGCACACACGCAGCCCCCTCCCCCCAGGGGCCCATTTCAGAGTTTGGTGGGGGGGCCTGGCCTGTGCATGCCATGATGGGGAGGAAGGAGTGAGAGCATGGGGGGGCGGACTGAGAACAGAAGCTTCAGCAGGGTTATTGAGCATGCACAGTACAAGCCAAGCACCAAATGGGGGGGACCAATCCCATCTGCCCTCCCCCTCCCCCCACTCCACACACACATGCATCATCTCTCTCCAGGGGCTCCCAAGGCACTGGAAAACTCCACCTTTTTTTGGGGGTAGACAACTTAGCAGTTAGCTAATGGGAGCACTGTATCTAATTCCTATATAAAAGAAAGACAATTAAATAAATATTAGATCCACTCAGCTCTAACACTAACATAGACTGACATCTTGTGGAAAGTCATTTAAGGGACCCTGGTCAGCCTTACAATTTTAATGTATATTTTTACTTTATTACTAACTCTGTGGAGAGAGACGGATCCCATCAGGATTCCTGGGCTCTATCTCAGCTCTGGAAGAGGAGTGGGGTCTAGCTGAGTACAGCAAGGGAGCAGATATATTTCAGCTATATAAGAACATCAGAATGGCCATACTGGGTCAGATCAAAGGTCCTTCTATCCCAGTGTCCTGTCTTCCAACAGTGGCCAATGCCAGGTGCTTTAGAAGGTCTAAACAGAAGAGGCAATCATCATGATCCATCCCCTGGCACCCATTCCCAGCTTCTGACAAACAGAAGCTAGGGATACCATTCCTGCCCATTGAGGCTAGCAGCTATTGATGGAGCTATCCTCCTTGAACTTATTTTGTTCTTATTGGAATCCTGTTGTGATTTGGGCCTTTCCATCATCTCTTGGCAAAGAGTTCCACAAGTTGATTGTGAAAAAATATTTTTTGTTTGTTTTTAAATCTTCTGCCTATAAATTTAATCAAGTCAGCTTCTTACGTTATGTTAGTGAAGGAATAAATAACATTTCCTTATTTTATTTTTCCACACCGTTCATGATATTCTAGGCATCTAACATATCCCTTTACCCTTTAGTCATTTCTTTTCCAAGCTGAAAATTCCCAGTCTTGTTAATCTCTCCTCATATGGAAACTGTTCCTTAGTCCAAATAATTTTGTTGCCCTTTTTATACCTCTTCCAAATCCTATGTATCTTTTTTTAGATGGGTGATCAGTTCTGCATACAGTATTCAAGATGTGGGCATACAATGACTTTATCTAGAGGCAATAAGGTATTTTGTCTTATCTATTCCTATCCTAATGATTCCCAATATTCTGTTAGCTGTTTTAGTTTTTAGATGGCCACAGATGTTTTCAGGGAACTATCCACAATGATTCCAAGATCTCTTTCTTGAGTGCTAACAGCTATAGTTAGGATTATATTTTTCCACCTGCATTACTTTGCACTTTTCAACACTGAATTCCATCTGCCTTTGTGTTGCCCAATCACCCAGTTTTGAGAAGTCCGTTTATAACTCTTTGCAGTCAGCTTTGGATAAGTTCCTGTTCACCCCCTTTTTCAAGAACATTTGTAAGTTTCACAGCAGTGATCCAAGTGCAAATGCCAGCAGCACAACACTCATTCGTACTCTTCCCTACCCCATCTTTTAAGTGGAATACCCAGCAATGTTTTCATGATAATCCAACAATCCTTCAATTGCCTGAATGCCTGGCCTTTTGTTATTCTTAATCACCTGCCTTTCTCTTTTAATAACAAACTCCCTGCCCCAAAGGCAAAGCTGCAAGCAGCTCAAACTCTGTTGCATTTAACAACTGCCTCAGGAGTCAGGACATGGACTTTAAGCAAACCTCAAGAATGAAATCCAGGGGGTGCCAACTCAGGAGGGCAGGCTACTGCCCCCCAGCCCCTCATAAATGCTGCTCTTACTTCTGTGGGAGCCTGAAGGTGTGGGAAGATGTCCGGACACAGATTTTTCTAAGCATAACAATGTTACTGTTAAAGTTTGACAAACATGCACCTCTTCAGGGCTAGAAATGGGAACTTGGGCCTTCAGCTGTGTTCCCTGTAAGCTGTGCACCTGTGCAGCCTCTCAGGAGAGAGTCAGATATCACCGAGCTGATTAGCAGAGTGCCCAGAGCTAGGTTTTGTTTCTTTTGGTGGGGCACATTCACACATGCCTCGGTGAACATAAAAATGAATTCTGCACATGGATGGAAAAATCTGCATATGGATGGGAAAGATTAGAGGAAACATTGACTTTGAGAATGGAGGACTTCCAGAATGCAGCTATGTTCAGCACTTGAAACAGACCCAAATAGTAGGCTTACAGGTGTGACATTTGTAAGTATATAATTGCTATGTTATGATACTTTTTGAGGCAACTTCTGAGCCCTGTTCAGTTGGGTAAATGTTACCTAACTTCAAAGCACCTGGATTTACAAGTGGAAGAATATGAAACATAATCTCAATGTAGGTGGCAAATAGAAACAGTGTGGTATATAGTTTCTATTAGCACATTTATTTGGGATGATCTTTATAACTCCATTTCAAAAGTGTGCTGATAAAATTTTATACCACAGCTTTGTGTATTTTACAGGTATGCATATGTACATCCCAGATTCCACAGTTAGATTCAGATCTCAACTTTGCCAGCCATAGTGATGATTATTTTCCTTTTATCAACAACAGTGAAGATGATATGTTCTGAAATAATGTCGCTGCATCAGCCAATCAGAACTTACATTGCAGCAACATCATTCTGGAGAATACCACTTCTGAGGCAGTATTTTTTGGTGATGACATTCCAAAATTGCAATACCACCTATGATTTGGAACTAATCCAATCAGCAAAAATATCAGCAGGATTCCACATATCCTGGTACCTGCTTAGTCTGTTTCTTCATACTGCAATATTATCCTTCTCTAAACTGGCACTCAATTTTCTTGGCTCTTAAAAGGAACTTTGTAAGAGTAGTTGAATGTGGTATTTTAATATTGTGACTCTTAATGCTACATAAAACCTTTGTTTCCTACAGGTTTATTGAGCTGGTGTATTAGATTTCCTGCTGCATGAGCAGGAAGATTATGGTGGCTTATGTCTAAGTATACTTTTGGGAGACATTTTGTATTTTCTCTATAAATAGTCGTTCTAAAACACAATTGTGAAACTATTAATGTTTATATTGCATTATACATCTCTCCAAGTTTACGGTACTGAGTGTACACTGTGGTAGCAAAAGGAAATCTTTCTGTCTAGGAACTGTTTTGAGGATTGTCATCATTAAAATGCTACTAAAAGATAAGTCTTGTTACCTTTATCCTTTTATCTGTATGATTTTTTTGGTTTATTACACCAAGGAGTCATGCCAGTTTTCAACAGTGGTAAAATATAGCTCCCAGATATTTAAGTGCTTCAATAGACCTTGCAAATAGTGGCCTTCCATCAGAAACATTGAGGTTCTAGTTACTCCTAATATGCCAGGGGGAAAATATGAAATCTGTCCATTTCTGTTAAAAACTCTTTACGGGGGGGAAAAAAAGAATTGACGTGATCCTGAACATTCAGCAAAGATTATAATGCATTAATATTTTCTTTTGTTTAGGTTGTCAACATTTATTTTCATATTCTTTAAGAATATATAAATAGACCAGGTCCTCTGTTCTAGACAAGTGGGAAAAGTGGGTGACATGAGAGACCAACTGGTAAGACTGGTTAGCTTAGTGCTTTATACATCGGTTACATTGGACTGGCAACTGAAATATATTTCATTGAGGGTAATTTAATAAGCAATTTCTTCACATTTATAAGAAAATGCCACAGGCCTAACTCCACAAGGCTCCCTAGAGCCACCTATTCATCCATACATGAGTAGCCAGTTTCATTATGTTTAAAGTGTAACATGAGTGAAACAAATGGTTAGTGTTGTTACATCCAATGAAATGAAAGATTATCATCTCCAAACAGCAGAAATTAGATGTATTGAGTCTACCTCTGAATCAGTCTTCGGTTCAGATGTAACATGACGTATGGGTAAGCTGCAATTTGCTTGGGGCATTGTTAGCATGCTTTGCCTCCAGGGTAGGATTTTATCCAGGCCTCAAGCAGATGTGTGCTCAGCTATACAGGCACATTAAGTATACAGAACACCCCTGCTATTACCCTGGTGGAACTGGTGCCCAGGCCCCTGGTGACACAGAGGAGGTATTAGGTCAGATGAGTTACATTAAGTGGCAAGTGATAAATTCAAGATGACAATTCAAAACAGCAGTGTTTCTTCTAGTAATTAATTCCAGTGGTGCCTGAGGCAGTGCTTAGTTACTACGACTAGTGTGGCCAATGCCAAGCAGCTAATGAGAAAACATTATAGCAAGGATTAGGGGCCTGTACATTCTGGCAGGATGAGGTCACTAAGATTAGAAAATATTAACATAGACTTAATGTAATAAACTAAGTGCACCAAAGAGATTTTATTTTTCTTTTACTTGTATCAAAATGGTTTCAAATGCAAAAATCCTATTGTGGTTTTCCCCATAGACAGTATGTTTGTTGTCTTATCTGGTGTCACTGAGTGTTGATTTGGTGAAGGGATGAGAGTTATGTAATAATGAAGGGGGGGGGGAAGGTACGGGACTGTATTTCTTTTCTTTTCTTTTTTTAGTTGCTTTTTGTTTGGTATAACAATGAACACTGAGGATAAAGAGAAGGGACTTTGTAGCTGTTGTCCAGTAAGTAGACAAGGGAGAAAAAATACTCCTTTATCAAACTGCATGACTTCAAACTGTATCCCATCTAAAGATGCACCCATCCAAAAACTCATCCAAACTCCCCCATTCTTTGGGAAAGTCCACGTCAGGATTGAGTTTTACAGAAGCAGGCAATCTTAATAGTTAATGATGCAAAGTAAATGTAGTTATCTTTTGGTAGATGTACTCTTGAAGAGGGGGATACTGGCATAGGGGAGCTTTAAAAATAAAAGTCTCCCAGCAAGATTTTCTCTCAGTACTATACTATCGCCTGTGGATGTAAGATTTTTGTTATGAATAACTATTGATGTTATTAACAATGATGTGTGGCTTGTAATGTGTTTACTGACCATGTTTAATGATAGAACTGAAAAAGATCTCTTCTTTATGGGTCAACGTTATTTCCTAACTACTTTCAATAAACTGTGATCCAATATCTCATATGCTTTTTTTGCTTTATAATTAACTTGGTATGAATGAAAATGGAGGTGGATTGGCTGTTGGGCCACATGCATTACTTTGCTATCTAAATTGCCTGAATTTTACAGAAAGCTCTTTACATTTTTCCTTTGATTGCTTTGAATTTTTTACTGTATTTAGGTGACAGTCACATCTGAGTAGTGAGGGAAAGAAAATGATAAATACCTTGTGTTTTGGCTTAAATACTTGTATAGAACAGATAATAGTAGTCTTTCCTTAGCATAGTGAGACAGCAGCCAGGGCCATATGAAAAATAAGTAAAATAATGTTGTTAATATGGTGATACTTGTGGCCAAATCCTTACATTATATGAAGAGAAGCAGGAAGTATCTGAACTGTTATAAGTATGCCTGCTAAATTTCTGATATTCATGGAGATGCCTTTATAAATTAAGAAAAAAAACCTTTTAAGGTGATGTTTTCTACTCCAATGTGACCATTGCATTTTTTTTTCTTTTCCTGACACACACCTTTTAAAAGCTCAAAAATATTTATGGAAGCAGTTATAAAACAACTTTGCTTTTCATGTCATTCTTTCTATACACTATTGAGGTAGTGCACTGAAAATATATTGCCTTCAGTACAAAACTTGGAACAAAGGTTTGTGATCTTCAATTTAAATGAGATGAAAAAATGTAATACTGAATAAGGTTATATTAAATACACTGACTCTTTCAATAAGCCAACAAAATTTAAATGACACTGATATTATCCCTTGGATGACTAATAAAAGTGTCAGCAGGGTAATATACATTAATCTGAGCTGCAATTTGGTAAGTGGCACTTGTTTCCTGGGTATTAAAATCTTTTTTTTTTTATGTATACTTTGTTCTGCTCATAAAACAAGCTTCTCACTTTTCTTCTGACTTTGTTCTTTTCTTTGTCTAATTAGACAATGGATGCTTATTGTCTTTCTTACATGAAAGAGTTAAACATTCCATAATTCCATCTCTTTATCATGCAAACTCAATGTCTAGTAAATTTAAAATGAATTAAAAATCATAGCTCAAATATATTTAATGCAATATACTTTCTGAATCACCACATAGCGTATATTTTAATAATATTTTGGCTCTGATCCACTAAAGAATTTAAGCATGTGCTTAACTATAAGTGTAACCCACACACCTACCGTGGTTACTGAGCAATGCAAGTGGTACCTAGACCACAGCAACAGTTAAGATCAAGAGACTTCTATAGCCTGGGCTGGGCGCCAGCTGGCTTTTAACTCAGAGGTTAAAAGCTCTTATACTCCACTTCAGAGGTCCCAGGTTCAAATCCACCTAGTGGTGGTTACAAGTGGGGGCTCATCCTGGGTCTCTTGTGCTTCCTCACCTCAGGGAAGTATGTAACCCACACACCTGGGCTATGTCTACACTCGCGGCTTCTTGCGCAAGTACGGCCGTTCTTGCGCAAGAATCTGCAGAGCGTCCACACTGCCCGCCCGCTCTTGCGCAAGTAAATTTACAGTACGGCGTGGTGAGAGAGGGCTCCTTGCACAAGAGCTATGCTCTTTTTTAACAGGTGTAAGCTCTCTTGCACAGGGGCTCTTGCGCAAGAGGGCAGTGTGGACGCTCGGCAGGGATTTCTTGCACAAGAAAGCCCTATGTCTAAAATGGCCATCAGAGCTTTCTTGCGCAAGAGAGCGTCCAACTGCCATGGGCGCTCTTGCGCAAAAGCACAGCTCGCACATGGCAGTGTGGACGTTTTCTTGCGCAAGACCTCTTGCACAAGAAGCTGCGAGTATAGACATAGGCCAAGTGTGGTTACAAAGCAATGCAAGTGGTACCTAGACCACAGCAACAGCTAAGATCAAGAGACCTCTACCGCATGGGTTGGGAGGCTTCTGGTTTTTAGCTCAGAGGTTAAAGGCTCCTATACTCCTCTTCAGAGGTCCCAGGTTCAAATATGCCTGGTGGCGGTTACATAAGCATCACAATTAAAGACCATAAATCTTTTTAGAAGATTTGGTATTGCATTTTATTAAATTCCCATAATGCTGATGACTTGACAAATTTTAATATGCCACATATTTTAGAAGGACATATTCATTTTCAGATAGGCAGGGTTTCTTCTTTTGTTTAGAATAGGATCATCTGATTAGAATGATTGCTAGACTGTTGACATTCTTTCCCCTCTTGAAAGTTGGCATAGAAGCAGCAAGTTATATGTGCTATTCAGACTAGTAAATGTCTGGTCATTAGACCACAAGACAAGATCTAGATATTATTATTATTTATTAATAACACTGGTCTACAATTTTTTAGAAGTCGTCTGCTTCAGAGATAAAATGTGCTATTTATTATGTATTTTGATGTGCTGAATTCAAATATGACAATTAAAACAACTGATTGGCTACTGTTTCCAAGATATTTAAGTTTTTACATTTTACGTCTATGTATATTGTGTAGATAGTAGAGTTTTAATCATAAATTGTAAACCTAGGTCTTTTCATGTGTTTATGGTTGCTTTACATGATAATATTTCACCTGTCCTGTTTATGTAACACTTTAAAAATCAGCAAAAGGGTTATATAAATAAAATTTATTATGAAACAAAAGGCAAAAAACTATTATGTACATAGTTTAGTCCTATTCAGTGTCTACTCGGCGCTTCTTGGCTTGTCTCTTGTATTCATTAAATGGAGCATCTCTTGTCACTGTCCAGCAATAGTCTGCAAGCATTGATGGGCTCCATTTGCCCTGATAGCGTTTCTCCATTGTTGCAATGTCCTGGTGAAATCGCTCGCCATGCTCATCGCTCACTGCTCCGCAGTTCGGTGGAAAAAAATCTAGATGAGAGTGCAAAAAATGTATCTTTAGTGACATGTTGCAACCAAGGCTTTTGTATGCCTTGAGGAGGTTTTCCACCAACAACCTGTAGTTGTCTGCCTTGTTGTTTCGAGAAAATTTATTGCCACTAACTGGAAGGCTTTCCATGCCGTCTTTTCCTTGCCACGCAGTGCATGGTCAAATGCATCATCTCGAAGAAGTTCACGAATCTGAGGACCAACAAAGACACCTTCCTTTATCTTAGCTTCACTTAACCTTGGAAATTTTCCACGGAGGTACTTGAGAGCTGCTTGTGTTTTGTCCATGGCCTTGACAAAGTTCTTCATCAGACCCAGCTTGATGTGTAAGGGTGGTAACAAAATCTTCCTTGATTCAACAAGTGGTGGATGCTGAACACTTTTCCTCCCAGGCTCCAATGACTGTCGGAGTGGCCAATCTATCTTGATGTAGTGGGAATCTCTTGCACGACTATCCCATTCGCAGAGAAAACAGCAGTACTTTGTGTATCCAGTCTGCAGACCAAGCAAGAGAGCAACAACCTTCAAATCGCCACAAAGCTGCCACTGATGTTGGTCATAGTTTATGCACCTCAAAAGTTGTTTCATGTTGTCATAAGGTTTCCTTCATATGGACTGCATGACCAACTGGAATTGATGGCAAAACATTGCCATTATGCAGCAAAACAGCTTTAAGACTCGTCTTCGATGAATCAATGAACAGTCTCCACTCATCTGGATCGTGAACGATGTTGAGGGCTGCCATCACACCATCAATGTTGTTGCAGGCTACAAGATCACCTTCCATGAAGAAGAATGGGACAAGATCCTTTTGACGGTCACGGAACATGGAAACCCTAACATCACCTGCCCGGAGATTCCACTGCTGTAGTCTTGAGCCCAACAGCTCTGCCTTACTCTTGGGTAGTTCCAAATCCCTGACAAGGTCATTCAGTTCACCTTGTGTTATGAGGTGTGGTTCAGAGGAGGAGGATGGGAGAAAATGTGGGTCCTGTGACATTGATGGTTCAGGACCTGAAGTTTCATCCTCTTCCTCTTCCTCATCTGACTCAAGTGAGAATGATTCTGGTGCATCAGGAACTGGCAGTCCTTCTCCGTGGGGTACTGGGCGTATAGCTGATGGAATGTTTGGATAATGCACAGTCCACTTTTTCTTCTTTGACACACCTTTCCCAACTGGAGGCACCATGCAGAAGTAACAATTGCTGGTATGATCTGTTGGCTCTCTCCAAATCATTGGCACTGCAAAAGGCATAGATTTCCTTTTCCTGTTTAACCAGGATTTGTTGCACAAGTGTTGCAGCATATGTGTGGGGCCCACCTCTTGTCCTGATCTCCAATTTTGCAGCCAAAATAAAGGTGATAGGCTTTCTTAACCATAGTAGTTATACTGCGCTTTTGTGATGCAAAAGTCACTTCACCACAAACATAGCAGAAGTTATCTGCACTGTTCACACAAGTACGAGGCATCTCTTCTCACTTTGGCTAAACAGAAATGTGTCCCTTTGCAAAATCAAACACTGACAAATAAGAGAGCACGACACTGTATGATTTCTAGAGCTGATACAGGGCAATTTGTTCAGCAGAGTGATGCAAGCTTCGTTATGATTGCATCATCCATGACTTCTAGGAATAACATGATGCAATTCATATCATGACGCAATACCAGCTTCAGATTGCATCATTCATTGTTTTGCCTAAAAGCAAGTACTGTCCAAACCCAGTCATAGATTTATTCATAGATCCAGTCAAAGATGTATTTTAGTCATTTCTGGTTTAAATTGAGATCCCTTCCTTTATAACTCACTTATCCTCCGCCATTCCCAAGTCAAGGGTCGTATATACTGACCCAATAGCATATCTTGAAAACTAGAGCCAATCAACAATTTTAAGCATCATTTTCGTTCTCAGTGACCCAGAATTAGTAAAGTTTGACTACATTTATTTCAGAAGCATTTTGGCTGTAGAGCAGTGTAATTGATGACTGTGACGGGGCGGACCGCCTCCACCCCGTGGAGGCGGACCCGCCCCGCACTGACCCCGCGGTCGCACTCACGCTCCTGGGGGCGGCCCGGGAGCAGTGGGTGGCGTGCGGCACCTGCACCGCGGCCGCCTCCCAGATGAGAGCGGGGGCGGGGGCGGCGGCGGGGCCGGCCCCGGGACGACACACCAGGGTGGGGCAGCGGACGTGACTTGCGCGGCGACTGACATCACGCCACGGGGACGCCGGCGCGGGATATTTGAACCGGGGGAGGACCGGAGGAGAGTGGAGAAGCAGGAGGAGAGTGGAGGACGGGAGGGAGGAGGAGCCGAGGAAGAGCAGAGGCTGGAGGGAGTAGAAGACAAAGGCGAGCAGAGGCCGGGGGGGAGTAGAGGCTGGAGGAGAGGAAGAGCCAGAGGAGGGAGAGAGAGAGGGGGAGAGCGCGCTGGGAGGGCTGGCCCCAGGGCGGAGAACGAAGCCCAAGGGGGTAGGAAGTAGCCCAGGGCGGGGCGAGGAGCCGGTGAGCCGGTGAGTTTCGGGCGTTAGCCCCACCGGCTGGGCAGGTCCACTCGATCCTGTCCTTAGGGCCCTGGGCTGGGGCCCGTGAGAGAGGGCGGGCCCGGGCCCCCCTACCGCCACGACCCAGACGTTACAGCTGGATTTATGTGCGGGGCAACGGTACGGAGTCAGTGGACTGTTGAGGACCCACGCTGGGGGTACCTGGACATGCGGTGGCCTGCGGGGGGGTGGGCGCAACCGCGTACACGTGGTGGAGAATGTGGGCAAGACCCAAGACCCCCTAGACATTAGGGTAAGGGGGAGGGACTTATAAACAAAAAAAAACAACACTACCACACCACACACACTGGAAAAAAGAAAAAAAAGGAGGCCCGCAGAGGGGGAGCCAGGAAGGGCCAATACCCCCGTAGGGCACGTGGAGCGAGGACTCTGGACAATGGAGGCCGCGGACGTATTTAAGTGGCTAACGGAGAACCAGCGGCAGCAGCGGCAGCCGCAGCAGCAGCAGATGGCCCTCCTGCAGCAGCTGGCCACCCAGCAGCAAGACCAGCAGAGGCAGCTCCTGAAGGACTTATCGGAGCAGTACCAGGCGCAGCAGGAGCGGTGGGTGAGGCAATGGGGGAGCCTGGGACGGGGACAGCCCCTGGTCCGGGGAAGGAGACGGTGGAAGGGGGGGCTCTGGCCCAATTTCCGGTGAGGCTAGCCAAGATGGGACCCTCAGATGATCCCGAGGCGTTTCTGACCACCTTGAGAGGGTGGCCACTGCCGCCAGGTGGCCAGAATAACACTGGGCCACACTTCTGGCTTTGTATCTTACAGGTCCAGCCCAGCTGGCCTATCAGAGCTGAGATCCGCGGGACGACCTACATTACTTCAAGGTAAAGGAGGCCATATTGGACCAACTAGGAATCACCCCGGAGACTTACCGTCAACGCTTCCGGCAGGAAAAGTACCCTCCCGGGGCACGACCTCGGGTGGTGGCCCAACGACTGAGGGAGGCCGGCTGGCGCTGGCTTGAGCCAGATCAGCAGACGGGTCCTCAGGTGGCGGAGAAAGTAGTATTAGAAGAGTTCGTCCACATTCTGCCAGGGGAAGGGCAGCGTTGGGTCTGGCGCCACCACCCCTCGTCACTTAGCGAGGCAGTGACACTAATGGAGGACTATTTGGCGGCCGAGGTGGGCGAAGGAGGGAGCATGGGCCAGAGGGAGAACGTCCCCGGGGTGTGAAGGGGGGTCCCTCCGGCACGGCAGGGGGAGGGCTGGACCCTGGGAGGCCCCCGCAGTCCTGGGAAGGGGGGGACGAGGCGGCTGGCCCCCGTGTGGAGCAGGCCCCTGAGGGAGGAACCCGCGCCATGGCAGCCACCCCGAGAAGCCAGGAGGGAAAGTCCGACCCCACCACGACCGCCGGCCGGAGCATGCTACCAATGTGGCCAGGAAGGGCACTTCAAGCGGGACTGCCCGTACATGGATTGCTCATATGGCCAGGTAATGGTCGGAGGTTGTGAGCCGGGGGCGCGACAGTACGGGAGGATATTAAGGGAGGTAGAGGTGGAAGGCCGGGTGGTCACGGCCCTGGTAGACTCGGGATGCAGCCAGACGTTAGTACGGGCCGACCTCGTGGAAGCGGGAGGGCCCCGAGGGCCCCCGGTGCTCGTCCAATGCATGCACGGACGGGTAGAATCGTCCCCCACGGCGTGGGTACGCCTTAGGGACGGGGACCAGGAGGGGTGGTCTTATGTAGCCCTTGTCCCGGGTCTGGTCTATCCAGTCCTCCTCGGCCGGGATTGGAGGGGTTTCGAGCAGGCCCTCTGAGAATGGCCGGGGCGGGAGGCGGGGCGGGAACCGGCACTAGCCGCCGACACCACAGAAGCCCGACAAGAGGGAGCCGGCAGGGTGGGAGAGGTAGGCGGGGTCACGGGCGAAGAGGAGTGGTCCCCCGACTTTGTGAGGGAACAGAGAGAAGACCCCCTCGTGCATCAGGCCTGGGAAAGCGCCGCCGCAAACATGGAGGCAGAAGACACTTCGCGAGCGGCACTGCCCTACCCGCACTTCGAGATCCAAGGGGACCGGCTCTACCGGATCAACGAAGGGAGGGAGGATGGAGAAGTGACCTCCCAACTGTTAGTACCGGGCAAGTATCGCCGGCGGTTGCTGGAGCTAGCGCATAGTAACCTGTGGGCGGGACATCTGGGGTATGAAAAAACCGTGCGTCGCCTGCTCCAGAGGTTTTATTGGCCTGGTATCTATCGTGCTGTGAGAGACTTCTGTGACTCATGTCCCGAGTGTCGGAGGACAAGACCAGGGCGGGTGCCCAAGGCTCCCCTGGTCCCGCTGCCGGTGATAGACATCCCGTTCCACAGGATAGCGATGGACCTGGTCAGTCCCTTAGAGCGGACACGAAACCAGTACCAGTATATTCTTGTAGCGATTGACTATGCGACCCGCTACCCGGAGGCCGTGCCCTTACGGAACACAACCGCCCCCACGCTGGCAGGGGAGCTAATCAAGATCTTCTCGAGTGTGGGCCTGCCAAAGGAGATCCTCACGGACCAAGGAACGAATGTCACTTCGACATTAATGAAGGAGTTGTGCCGTCTACTCCAGGTAAAGACACTACGGACCTCCGTTTACCATCCCCAGACAGACGGGCTCGTTGAAAGATTTAACCGGACGCTTAAAGGTATGCTTAGAAAGTTCATGGAAGAGGAACCTAAGGAGTGGGACCGAGCCCTACCCGCGCTAATGTTTGCAGTGAGGGAAGTACCGCAAGCCTCCACGGGCTTCTTTCCCTTTGAATTGTTGTATGGTCGGCGCCCCCGGGGGATCCTAGACATCATTAGGGAATCCTGGGAGGAGCAGTTGACATGGGTACAGGGGACCGTACCGTATATCCTTAAGTTAAGGGAGAGACTGCGTCGGGTGGGGGAGTTCACCAAGCAGAACCTAGTAGAAGCACAGGGACGCCAAGCGCAATATTACAACCAAAATGCCCGAGCACGCACCTTCCAGCCGGGGGATAGGGTCCTCCTACTGCTGCCCGAACAATCATCCAAGCTGTTGGCCCGCTGGCAGGGCCCTTTTGAAGTGACCCGCAGGGTCGGGGAGGTAAATTAAGAGATTCGGATGCCCGGCAGAAGGAAGCCCACAAACATCTACCACGTCAACCTCCTTAAGGCATGGCAGGTGAGGGAAGGATTGGCCGGGTATGTAGAGGAGCAAAGAGGAAGGGGCGACCCGGGGTCTTCAGGTGGGACGAGACCTGGCCCCGGAGCAGCGGGACGAGCTCCTGGGCATTCTAGGCCAGTTCCCGCAGGTTTTGACGGAAGCCCCGGGGCGGACAAGCGTGACAAGCCACCACATTGTGACAGAGCCCGGGTGTAAAGTCCGCGACCAAATCAGACCCCTCCCGCGGAAGCTATGGGGCACGGTACGGGAGGAGGTAGAAAAGATGCTGCGCTGGGGGGTGATCGAAGAGTCACACAGTGCGTGGAGAAGCCCCGTCGTGCTGGTCCCTAAGCCTGATGGAACCATTCGGTTCTGCATCGACTTTCGGAAGGTCAACGCGGTATCACGGTTTAACGCCTACCCAATGCCCAGAGTAGATGAGCTATTAGAAAGGTTGGGAGCCGCTCGTTATCTATCCACGATCGATCTGTCAAAAGGGTATTGGCAGATCCCGTTAACGACGGAGTCCCACGAGAAGACCGCCTTCTCCACACCCTTTGGGCTGTACCAGTTTGTTAGGATGCCGTTCGGACTCCATGGGGCAGCGGCCACGTTCCAGCGGCTGATGGACAGGGTGCTACGCCCACACGAGCGCTACGCGGCCGCGTACATAGACGATATAATTATCTATAGTACCTCGTGGCCTGAACACTTGCAGCGAGTGGATGCTGTATTATCCGCGCTACAAGAGGCTGGACTAACCGCCAACCCTGCCAAATGCCACTTTGGCGAACGGGAAGTATCCTACTTGGGTTACACAGTGGGGAGAGGTAAGATCCGGCCCCAAAAAAGCAAAATCGAGGCCTTACGGGATTACCCAGCCCCAACTACAAAACGGCAGGTCCGACAGTTTCTGGGGCTCGCCAGCTACTATCGGCGGTTTGTCCTGGACTTCGCGACCTTGGCCGCCCCATTGACAGACCTGACACGGAACGCAGCCCCAAGGAAGGTACGGTGGGACCCGGGGTACGAGGAGGACTTCAGGGCCTTAAAACAGCGGTTAACACAGGCTCCAGTGTTAGCCCAGCCCGATTTCACCAAGCCATTCGTTCTGCAGACGGACGCTTCCAAGCTGGGGCTCAGGGCTGTGCTCTCCCAAGGGGAAGGAGGGGAGGAACACCCAATCGTATACGTTAGTCGTAAACTGCTGCCCCGGGAACAAAAATACTCTACCATAGAAAAGGAGGCATTAGCAGTGAAGTGGGTGATTGATGTATTACGATATTATCTCCTAGGCAGCCCCTTCAAGGTGGTAACCGACCATGCCCCCCTCCGGTGGCTCCTAGCCATGAAAGACTCCAACGCCCGAATCATGAGGTGGTACCTGGCGTTACAACCCTATCGTTTCGAGGTCAGCCACCGGGCAGGAAGGGCACACGGGAATGCAGACTTTTTTTCAAGAATCATGGAAGAGGAGCGGGAAGCCCAAACAAGGGGAGTGGGGAACTTAGGGGGGGAGGCATGTGACGGGGCGGACCGCCTCCACCCCGCGGAGGCGGACCCGCCCCGCACTGACCCCGCGGTCGCACTCATGCTCCTGGGGGCGGCCCGGGAGCAGCGGGTGGTGTGCCGCCCCTACACTGCGGCTGCCTCCCAGCTGAGAGGCAGGGGCGGCGGCGGGGCCGGCCCTGGGACAACACGCCAGGGCGGGGCAGCGGACGTGACATGTGCGGCGGCTGATATCACGCTGCGGGGACGCCGCCGTGGGATATTTGAACTGGGGGAGGACCGGAGGAGAGGGGGGCCGGGGGAGGAGAGTGGAGAAGCAGGAGGAGAGTGAAGGACGGGAGGGAGGAGCTGAGAGAGAGCAGAGGCCGGAGGGAGTAGAAGATGAAGGCGAGCAGAGGCTGGGGGGGAGTAGAGGCTGGAGGAGAGGAAGAGCCAGAGGAGGGAGAGAGAGAGGGGGAGAGCGCGCTGGGAGGGCTGGCCCCAGGGCGGAGAACGAAGCCCAAGGGGGTAGGAAGTAGCCCAGGGCGGGGCGAGGAGCCGGTGAGCCGGTGAGTTTCGGGCGTTAGCCCCACCGGCTGGGCAGGTCCACTCGATCCTGTCCTTAGGGCCCTGGGCTGGGGCCCATGAGAGAGGCGGGCCCGGGCTCCCCTACCCCCACAACCCAGACGTTACAGCTGGATTTACGTGCAGGGCAACGGTACGGAGTCAATGGACTGTTGAGGACCCACGCTGGGGGTACCTGGACACGCGGTGGCCTGTGGGGGGGTGGGCGCAACCGCGTACAATGACCCATATGAGACCCCAAAATTTATTTGCTTATTAGAGTTTTCTGAGCTGATGGAAGGGTTATTTAGACATGCAAAACATTCACTTTAGATATTACCAAAGTTGTACGTTTAAAGTGATTCCAGACTTCCAACATTTTTGAAGGAGGCATTTTGACTTTCTTTCACACTCAGCAATACTTACTAGGGATGTAAAATCCCATTTAAAGTGTTAACTGGTTAAAGGGTATGTTTAACCAATTAACCAGGATCCTGCAGCATTGTGGGCCTGGCCGGGCTTGCCACACTGCAGGCTGCTCTTGCCAGACAGACCAAGTCTGCCATATCGCAGATATGGGCTACTTGGGGTGGACCAGCAGGACCCGCCATACCGCACTACAGATGGGCGCCAGTTCTGACTGGGCTGCTGGTTAACCAATTACCCTGGTAACCATGCCGCTAAGGCAAATGTTGACTGGGTAACTGGTTAACCACTTAACTCTTTATGTCCCTAATACTTACTGTATAATTGATGTCTGACAGCACAAAAAGGGGTTTATTGTGTGTAAGTGACATAATGGAACAAATTACGGGAAATTAGCACCTGTACTTTAGAAAAGCCTAGTCCTCTGTTAGTGTGAGTGTGTATCACACAGTAACACTCATGGGTGAGACACATGCCCACTGATGCCCTATTAGGCAAAGAGGTTTACTGCTGCAGAGAGTCTCTTTAAATCTCATATTTGTTCTTTTAAGACCTGATCATTAATAATGAAGATATTTAAAAAGAAGAAAAATTGTGTTGTGGAAAATGATGGTCTAACGTTGGGGCTGAATATTTAATATGTAAAGCTCTAAGATCTAAGTGGGTTATTAAGTTGCGTTTGTTCATATCTTAAATTGCATAAAGGATGTTTTATGTCATCTTGAAGTATCTGGAACTTTTAAATTCATTGACAGTTATCTAAAAAAGGAAACTTTAAGGGCTGTCGCTAAAAACTAATGTGTCTTGAATGTGTAGAGGTAGTCATATTAAATGGTGTCTCTGTAAAATGTCCTGTTCAAAATGTGAGCTCTGAGCTTAAGCATTAAATATAAAAATGTTAATATAATAAAACCATTTAATTAGATGCTTACCATAGACAGGCAATATGCTTTTGAACTAGAGATGAATACAGGAGATGGATTTTCAATTTTACAAAACCATACCCAAATGTGGTTTGAATATGTGAGTTCCATTTCATTTAGCCACCAAAGTTCAGGGAATTGGGAGAATTTCCATTCATTCTTTCTCTGAAATCAAACCAGGACTGGTTAGATTTAAAAAAATAAGGGTTAAGCAAAAACAAAACCATGGATAGTTTATATCCGGATCCCATTTGATCTCCAAAGTAATGCTTGGATGATGGAGGCAAGAAGAGAAATTGAATGCAAGGATCTTATTTTTTCCCATCTGTGATTTATACTGATTAGTTTCTACCTGTGCATATTGTTCTTATCTTACTTGGGTTCTGAAAATAATGTGTGCACTCAGGGTACAGTCTGGTGAACATATAAGCATTGAAGGATGACAGGTTTTTGCTGCAGCAAAAAACTAGGGAATATATAATTATATCATTGTCTCTCATTCTGTTCCCACATGTAACTTGCCTAAATGTCATTTCAAACTGCAGGCTCTCACTCTTACTTTCCTTGTAAACCTTATTCAACTTGTGCTCAGATATCATGATAGCAGTGCCTTAGCCCAGATTGCAAAGGGACCGCAAGGGAATTCATATTCAGGCATCACCGATCGTTGACCTGGCTATTGTTGTTTGTGATACTTACTGGTAAACTTTCACAATCAATACAACATCAGCCCGCATAGCTCCTGGGAATGGAAACCTGAAACAGTGCACTTAATCTTGAAGCCAGCTTGTGCTCCCTGCTCTATTGCTAAACTGGGTAGTTGGCCTACTTGATGCGGCATTATTGCTGCAGAGGTCAGATGTGAGCAGGCTTGGCAAGTGCTGATGAATGGCTGTTTGTGATGAAGCACCTCTTCCGTCCAACAAGAGACATTTAATAATGATGGACCATAACTGCACACACAAAAACCCTTGTAGCTTGTTTGTGAGCTTTTATAGTGGAAACTGGAGAAGGCAACATGTTGTTATGAATAAGTCTTAGAAATATATAAAACAGAACAAAATATGAAACTGAAGAGAATAAGGAATATTAAGAGTTAAAAAACAATTTTGGGGGTCATTATAAAAATGCACAAGCAGATAATTTCCTTTTCCTTTACTAACATTGTGGGTGTTAATAAACCCCACATTGCACAAGCAGACAATTTCCTTTTCCCCACTAACATTGTGGGTGTTAATAAAAAAGAAGGGATATTGCAAGCAAATATTTACTTTGGAGAGTGATTTTTGATCCATGTACAGAGATGGGAAATTATTTAAACAGCCTGTATTTTTTAAAAAGGAAGTAAATATAAAATATTGATTACAGGAATTTATCTGCACGGTTCACATTTGTATTAGTGTGAGTTGAACAACAAAATAAATCCTCTTTATACACCACCAGCAAATTTTCTCTACTGTTTCAAGTAGACAATGTGACCCTAAAACTGTGACTTCAATAATCTCTTCCGGAAACTTGAAGCCCAGTGTTCCCCTTCAGTTCCTCTGGTGGTGAAGGCAGAAGGCTACAAGATGAGGGTAGCTTTTACAGAACTCACCATAAGCATGAAAAGGGTTTTCTGCTGGGAATGCAACTCACTCAGTCCTCCAATTGCATCCATGCACAAGGACAGCTACATTCTCCTGGAGCCCTGTTGAAGTCATGGGCATGGCTGTCATTGCAGGAGGAGAGCCTATCCTTGGAGTGGGTGGCCTAAGAGAGGGGAGCAGCCACACTTCAGATTTGTCTAGACTACGGAAATGAGCAGTGCTTTCAAATATGTTGGCTAATATTTATATATATATTCATAAATTTTTAAACACCACTTAGCACCAGTTTATAGGCAAAGACAGTGATGTTTAAAAATATGTCACCATGTAACTCCCAGGAGGACTCCTAATGCATCCTTCTAAGTTGTTTCTCTGCTCTGTGCTTATTCTGCCTTAAAGTTTTGTGCAATTATGGACAAGGATGCTAGAGCCTTAAAGGGGACACACAAGCACTATGGCCAGAGACCATAAAAAATCTGAGAGATTTTTCCTGAAGGTGTTCCCAGGTCAGTAGGGTTAGAGACTTTGCCTTCTGCCTCCTCTACACAACCTCAACCCATTCCTTTCTCTCCCTGAGAGCACATCTGTATTTGAAATTTTTGTCGTCTTAAGACCTGTCTATGTGAAATAACATAACCACAAATTCTAGTGTGGACATTTGGACAGATATGGATATTTCCTGCTATATCTTTGGAAACCCTCATTGAATTAAGTTTAAATATCTTTGGTAATCATTGGCTCAAGTGCAAAGGTTATGTATTATTGTGGGCCTGGGTAATCAAAGGACTCTGTTGAACAAAGTGGCAGACAAGAATGGTCTTATGGGATAATATGTGAGAAGTACATTTTCTGGGAATTATCTAGGGAGAGATGAATGCAAACTACCACCTGTGGTTATGCAAAAACCCAGTTTTTTGAACTTATGCTCTGATGAGATGATTGTTGTTTGGTTGCTGATTATCTGGCAGCTGGGGATCTAAAACCCAAGCTATGTAAAGCTACATTCATGGATGTGCTTGTTCAGCGCAAATGCTATTATAAACTTGTAACCACAGAAAACCCACTTCTTGGGACTGATTCCTATCAGAGCCCGTGCTGGAGTCTGTGTGATCTCTGATGAGCTTATTGACATGCATGTAGGTTTGCTTACTGTGTTAATGTTTTCATCTTAGGAATAAATGTGCTTGATTAGAAAGAGCTGCAAGGTAACATATGACTGCTGGCAATTACAGTTGTTTGTGACCTTCAAAGAGAAAACAAAATGGGGACTCTAGCCTGTTCAGGCAGTCTGGTTTACTAGGGAACGGTGCAGTCTGGAAAAAACAACAACTGGGTCAGGAGGGAGAAAGATGTGGCTCTCCACCCAAGACAGGTGGTGGCTGTGGAGTTTGGAAACTCAAGTGGGCATCCTAGGTGAACCAGGGATGGGAAATATAGGTGCAGTTGCATGAACTATGACAGACAGGACACAGATGTTTCCTGCTCATCATGCATAACCCATCTTATCCTAGGGATAAACACAACTGTCAAGAAAAATTGAGGCTAGACTTCACAATGGTGTTACTTTAATATGTGTTAATTCATGATGTATCATTGTAAGTATGGTGCCAATCAATACATAGGGGAATAGGGAAAGCCTGGAGAACTACAAACCAATCAGCTTAACTTCAGTCCCCAGAAGTCAATTTGCAAGCACTAAGGTGGTAAATAAGAGTCAACTTGGATTTGTCAAGAACAAGTCCTGGCTTGACACAGCCCTGGCTGGGATAATTTAGTTGGGGTTGGTCCTGCTTTGGGCAGGGGGCTGAACTCGACGACCTCCTGAGATTTCTTCCAGCCCTACGATTCTACGATTCTATGATTCTATGACAGGGTAACAAGCCTTGTGGATAGGAACGAAGTGGTACATATGCTATATCTTGACTTTAGTAAAGCTTTTCATACTGTCTTGCATGACCTTCTGATAAACAAATTGGGAAAATATAGCCTAGATGGAGGCACTGTAAGGTGGGTGCATAATGTGTTGGAAAACCGTTTCAAAAGAGTAGTTAGCAGTAATTCACAGTCAAGCTGGAAAGGCCTTCAGTGTGGTCTCACTGAATCAACAGTGTCATACTATAGAAAAAGTAAACATCATTCTGGGGTGTATTTTCAGGCTGTTGTAAGCAAATCACAAGAAGTAATTTTCACTCTGATCTGAGCTGATTAGACCTCAGATGGAAAATGGTGTCCAGTTCTGAACATCACATTTCAGGAAAGATATGGACAAACTGGAGAAAGTCCAGAGGAGAGCAGTCCAAATAATTAAAAGTAGAAAACATGATCTATGAGAAAAGATTGAAAAAACTGGCTTTGTGTAGTCTGGAGAAGAGAAGACTGAGAGGGGACATGATAACAGCATTTAAGTACATAAAAGGTTGTTACAAGAAAGGTGAAAAATTGTACTCATTAACCTCTGAAGTTAGGACAAGAAGAGAGAAGACTGAGAGGGGACATGATAACAGCATTTAAGTACATAAAAGGTTGTTACAAGAAAGGTGAAAAATTGTACTCATTAACCTCTGAAGTTAGGACAAGAAGCAATGGTCTTAAATTGTAGCAAGGGAGATTTAAGTTGAACATTAGGAAAAACTTCCTAATTGTCAAGAGAGTTAAGTACTGGAACAAATTGCTTAGGGAGGTTGTGGACTTTACATCACTGAAGGTTTTTAAGAACAGTTTAGACAAACACCTGTCAGGAATGGTCTAGTTATTACATAGTCCTGTTTGAGTGAAGGAAACTGGACTATGATCTGTTGAGGTCCCATCCAGTCCTATACTACTGCGATTCTATGACAAATAATTCAAATATAGACATAACCTGAAAGAGGGAAACACAAGGTGGAAACTATATAGTTCTGACTAGATAGTGCCTTCTATGAGTATTTCCCATTCCTGAAAGCTTTTCTGCGGGAGAGGGGAATTTGGCTCTGTGCCTGTATGCTTCCCATTCAGCACAATAATTTTCTTAATGGCTTGATAAGGGAAAGGAAATGTTTGGCATAAACTAAATAGTTTCTGTTTTAAATGAAAACAGACTTACTGAAAATAAATCACACCAGTGTTGGTACTGTGAAGGCAGCAATTGTTTTTAAAAAAATTTCTTGGCAACAAATGTACAGTTATTGTTTTGGATTTTATAGAATGATTTTTCCACAATCAAATAATTTATCTTTGGTTTCCTTTACTCTTACTGTTATTGTGATGGCCCTGTGCCTATCACCTGTAGCATAGAAATGACTGCTTTTTGGTACCAACGTGATTCCTGTGTATGCATGTACATGATCTTTGAGATCATCAAGGATGAAAGAGATTGTGTAAGAATTTGACCCTGCATTCCCTCTTCATGTCAGACTGCCAGTGAAATAAATGACTTCCATTCATAGACTGCTTACAGCATGAGACCATACATGTATGTTATCAATAGGAGTAGTACTAATGCAATTGCCTGCAAACGGATTCTTCCTCTTTGCTGAAACATTTTGAAGAGTCTTCTTTCAAATGAAAACCTAGATTCCATGGAACTCAGTGGGATCTGTAAGAAGATACTCAGTCTTTGAATTTCATGTATTTCAGCACCCACTAATCTATAGTCTGAGGCCATGTTCAATATTAACCATACATGAATATTTTTTCTGGTGCTGGTAAGTTCTTCTTAGAGAATCCATATAGTTTGTAGAGCTTTCAGGAATCCCTTTAAAAGATGTGTTACTTCCAAACACTTCCAATGTGAATTTTCACAACAGCAGCCCAACCAGTTTTACTTCAATTGAGTGGCTCCAATTTTTGCCTTGTTGTGAGATCATAATCAGGATCTGTTTTGGTTTGTTTTTTCTGCTCATTGGGCAGGAGTAATTGTGCTAAGGTAGTGATGTTAATGAAGAATCCAGAGAATGCAAGCAAATAGGGAACAAGTAACTATGCCTTTTGCAGAAGAAGTTTTGTAGTATCAGAGTATGGTATCCATCTGACATGTCATCTCTGGAATAGGCAGTATCTGAAACCTAATATTTAGCTCATGCCCGTTAGCTTTGATGTGTCTGTATCACATGTTTAGGTTTATCTTCCATGACTGGATGAGCATGACTTTTGGAATCAGGTTTCTGACATGAATATGCTAATTTATGAGTTCATAATTTATTTCCAACAAACATTCTTTAGTATTCACATATAATACACTGTTTCTCTGCTAACTATTTCACTAGAACAGCTATATAAAACAAATGCATACCCTGTGCTGAAATGCCAGACAGAATGGGAAAACATGTTCAAGAGGGAAGATTCTTCTGGTACCATTTGACCATTGTCAGATATCCGTTTGGAATGTGGATCTGGGAGAAAGTGCTTAGTGATTTTAGTTTTAGTGCTTAGTGTACATCCTAGGTACAACCCCACTGAGATGATCTCCAGGGTGTGAATTAGTTTTGCACTGCAGACTGACAGATAACTAAGTTGTTGAGGGTTTGCTCATGGCAATAATAACAGTTTTTCATATACAGGGCCGGTTCTAACCAATAGGCGGCCCCAGGCGACTGCCCGGCTCGTCTGTAGAGTTTCCAGATGGTTTCAAAAAAATACCTGACCAAAAAAAAAAAGGGGGGGGGGAGGGAGTAACCAGGGAAACCTGAGGGGCGGATTCGAGAGGTTGGGCCAAAATGTGGTCATGGCCTGCCCCTAAGACCGGCTCTGAAAACAGTTCCCAGACACTTTCCCTCCTAATATATTTATAAAGTGTGGTTCATTATTTGAGACTGACTGCAGCTGTTATAAAGAGCTCTAAATTGCAATCTAAGGCTTCTTCCTTCAAATACAAAAGTAACTTCACTCATGTGAGTCAGTGGTGAGCAATCTGCAGCCCACATGAAGCCCATTGCAGTTCTATCTGCGGCCCACAGACTTTTTTTTTACCATTGCCCATGCACAAGGTTGCCAAATTCTGCTGGTTTCCAGCCACTGAAGTGTTTTCCTACCAGTATTACTAAAGTGATACGCATGTAAAGCACAGGCATGAAATGAGGGGCATGCTGATTGTGCATAACATTGACTGTGACAGCCATGTACTCCGTCTGAAGCCAATCAAAGTGCTGCTATGGTTCAATCATCAATTATTCAAGAGAAATAGTTGGAGCCACATCACCTGAGACACTTAACATAGACAAGTCAAATCAATGGAAAATTATACTGTAAAGAATATGGTATATTGACCAGAGGATGGGGCCTGGTGTCTTAAACTGATACTACTTTTCTGCCACTAATTCCTATGATTCTGCTGAACTATATCTACTCTGTGTTACATAGTTATGGCTATAGAGCACAATCATCCAAATATGTAATAAAAACCTTACAGTGGATGCAAATACATGATGCCTTATTTCATATTGAATGAGCTTACTTGTTTCAAAAATAAAAAAAAGTCAGTACTGCTGGGCCAGTGGGAGAGGTCATCAATGATGCTTTTAAGCCATGCTAAATCATGGATTCAATTACATCCCTACAGATTACAGATGAAAAAGAGCAATTAGATCATTTTCCACAGTATATTCTACAGTGCTTAGTCCAGTCTGACTTTAAATAGACCTATGAAAAGTTTCCTGGTATTTGCTTTTTTTCATCCCAGTAGCCTCAGTTATAATCCTTGAATCGCTCCATAATTCTATTTATTTATTTATTTTTGCTTCTTTCTCACTTGGCTTCACCCTTGCCTTGTGCTGTTTAGTGTGTCTGCAAGGATGCTAGAGGAACATAACAGGCAAGACAAATTACTTCCTGTAGAATAGGAGCGCACAATCATGTAGCCACAGCTAATGTGCCATCTCAAGCACCGCATCTTTCTTCAGAAGTCCAAGCCTTTAGCCCCGTAAATAATTTTTGTTTCTATTTTCTAAGTTCCCTCCAATCATGTTCTGGATTTACTTTGGCTCTAGTATGGATAAGGGTACAGAAATGTAATGTTCCACTATGCCTTCACATATACGCACACTTGCTCATTTTAGCAGTTCTCTTTACAGTTGGCTTGCAGAACCAGGGTTTTGTTTTGTTTTCATTTGTTTGTTTGTTTGTTTGTTTGTTTTGTGATTTAGACAAAATCCCTCTCTTCATAGTGTTTGGCCTTGAGATTTATAACCTAGTTCCCCCCCAAAACCTATACTGAGTTTTCTTCAAAGAAATGTATTAACTATTAACATGATAAAGCCAATTCTGGATGTATACTATAAACTACCTCAGTACATACAACTGCCTTTTATTACACATTTAATTTAAATGTCTTCCATCTGTCCCATCATCTCAATGCACAAGATGAATACTCCTGTGGACAGTCATTAAACTCAACACTAAAAAGAACACCTGATTATGACAGGAGGCGAGAGAAATTCAAGCACACTGTTTCACTAGGTTAGAAGATGTATTTATTCATCACATTTATTTTAATTAAAGTGGAAAATGATTTTCAGTCCCTTATTTTACAAAATAATACGATAGTACCTACTAATGGGTTAAAAATAAACAGAAGCCCTTTTATTAAAAACAAAAACAAAAACAAAAAAGGCAGAAACGGTAATGACAGTTTTGAAGTATCCTGTACCTGTTGTGACAGGAATAACAAATTAATTGGGACTATAACGGATTCTTTGTAAAGGTGAAGTAAACACACTTGACTGTATATTTTTCACCATCAGTTAAGTCTCAATTGGTTCTAAAAATAAACAGAAGACATTGAACAGTTTTAATGGATTTTGACACCTAGGTATTATGCTGTCACTCCAGTATAAATGAATCATAACTTTGGACTGCACCAAGGAATTACTACACATTTGGAGAAAATTTATGGGGCACCAAGCTTTGAATCATGATGTGATATCAAAACTAAAGTCATGAGAGAGGAGGGTTTAAAAACATGGCATACATTATTTATCCATTCCATACATACTCACAGGTGCAACAGGTAAAGGTTACAGGAGTTGAAACATTACTGTGATCAATAGGTCTGAAGGCTAGGAGTTCTTCCTCCATTGTTAGTTAGGCAGAATAACTATTGGACCAAATCCTGACAGGCGCTGAGCACCTTCATCTGCAAAATCAATAGGCGGAAGAAGTGCTCAGTGCTAGGATTGGGCAAATAACTGATTTTTCAGTTTGTTGGTGAATGAAACAATGGAAAAATAAACTCTGAATAAAAAGCTTCTTTTTGATTTTGAGCTTCTTCTAAGGTGTTTTAATAAAAGTAGTAAATTTTAGAACAAAGTCCTTTTGAGTAAAAAAATTAAAAGTGTTGGTCAACCCTCCACCCACTGTCCCCTAAGTAATCCTCTTCCCCAAATTGAACCAATCTGGTGAATTTGCTGATTGTTTCAGTGGGCCCAAATCTGTATTTTGTGCCTTAAACTATTATTTAATTTTTTTTAAACCCGTCAAAGAACAGCACTTTTCAGGACCCGAATCAGCTGAGACTTGCGCTGGCAGTGATGGTGGTGTTGACTAAATGAAACTGAGGGAGGATTTCAACATTTGACCCTATTGTTGTAGAGAGGATGAATTTGAAGTTCTGAAGATAAGCTCCTTTACCTGCAGAGTACATTGCATATGTGTGGATACAAGGCTTAGGCATTTCTTTTGAAATTGACTTTAAATTATGATTGTTGGTGTATCAGTGGCTTAGACTTTGTAGTAAGAGGTTCCACATTTTGCACATATTTTATTATTTTTGAAGTTGAAGGGGTTTGATGAGGTGGTTTAATTAAATATAGTCCATTAACCTTATAAAATGTCTTCATTAGGCCAAATTATGCTAAATGCTAGCAAGCTAGTGCATCTGTAGGTTACCAGCAGTAATGACTTGCAGTATCTTCAACAAAGTTATGTGGTTAGGACTGGCTTGAGGATAAATTCAGTGCTAATTCAAAATTATGGCAATGATTGGTTTGGCTGTAGGTTCTAATGTATAGTACTTGCAAGCATCCAATCACAGTAATCTGTGATACTAAGTGGGCATGGCCTAGATTTATGAAGATATTCATTTTAAAAATTGAGCCTCTCTCTCAGAGTCAATGATACACTATTAAAGAGAAGCAGCCTGATTTCTAAAACCTCTCCCAAGAAAAAAATGCGCAAATCCAAAGAGGACATTAAGCAAACAGAAATAATTTCTTTTATCGACTCCACAGGGTGTTGGTTTAAAAAACAGTGCTGCATTCTGGCCCTTAAATATTACAAATGTTTGGGTCATTATTTTTGATCCTCTGGAACTTTAATCACCCTTATAATGAGTCTGATCCTCTTTCCTGTGAATCTTAAATTGGCTCAAGATAGTCTGGTGGCTGTGGGCTAGATGCTCAGATGGTGTAAATTCTTATTTCTCCATTGGAGCTATCTCAGTTTACAACACCTGAGTAATGGGTCCTTTGCATTGAACGCACAACAGTATTATGTTCCATTCTGAGATTCAGCCTTTGCTCCCAGTGGGTAGTGAATGGGAGTGCTAGAAAGACAGAGTGTTCAGCACTTGGGTACAGCAACTTCCACTGCAGCCTCTGTAAGTAATCTAGGGAAGGGATTACCACCTGGGTCTTCTCAGATGCAGGCAGGTCATCTCGATGAGAAGCCTGCAAACATGTTAACCATGAAAGAGAAATGGGAGGATATTTGTGTGATTTATTTACACATATAGAGCAATATGCTATCTTCTGATCCCTACATATGGCTCTCATTGAAGCAAGTGGGAAATGAGTTTGTGCACCAAAGAATGCTGGCCACTGATTTTCCTGCATGGGTTTTCCATGTGTCAACATAGTGGCGCTGGCTGTGTAATTTTCAACAAAGAAAACATCTAAAAATTCCATACACATAACACCGTCTATGAGAAATGCTTTTGATCAACTACTTAAGTCTGTAATTTGAGTACTGGCATAAGAAGGCCTAGGGAATTTTAGGCCTTTCAGAATCTTTTCCTGTCTTCTTTTGTAAAAGAAGCAGCATTCACCATTCACTCACCACAGTGGCGAATTATGTGCTCAAGTCCAGCTTGATTTGGGAAGGCTACATTCATATCATCTTGTGTAAGCAGAGTTGGAATGAGCTCTCCACTGTCATCTAATGGTGAGCCGTGGACAAGAACTTCAGGAGCTGATATCATTTACATGGGCACACCCACCTCTCCCTGGTGGTGGCTCAGCATGATGGGATTGCTTGTCCCAAATGATCACTTTTGGCTAGTGTTGGATCCCCTTGTTACTGAGGTAGAGGTGCTAAAAGGGTTGTTATCTGTGTTGTGTGAACTGAGGATAGCAGAGCTGTGCTTGGCATATCCTGGTAGAGGGGCTCATCCTCTACTAGACAACATTCACTAAGCAGGGGGACTGTGGGGCTGCTTTGACCAAGGACAGCAACTATGAGTGGGATGCAAAGAAGAGATGGGCACATTAAAGGGACTTTTGGGCTGCTGGACTTAAGAACCTGAAGAGAAAGGACACTGCCTACCTTACCTGGGGTGGGTCTTTTGGCTCATGGTTTATGTTTATGAACCCTAGTTGTGGTGTTTTCCTAAATTAATGCTGAGTTACTTCCCTCCTTTTATGAAAGGTTTTTGCTGCACTCTGACTCTGTGCTTACTTACCACTTAGGGGCACATAGGGAATGGTGTGTAATTGTCCCTGGTCACTGGAGGGGGTTCAAGGCAGTTTTAGTGTTAGACTGTTGAAAAGAAACCCCTAGATATTAAATCTGGCCCTTGTTGCAACCAACTCTGGCAGAAGGGTTACACGTGCATTAACTAAACCAGTGCCATCAACTGATGTCAGTCATCAACCAGTTAGTAGTCATGTAGGTGTCCCCTTTCTCATTTGCAGTTGACACAGTCACCTCTCCTTAAGCACCTGTGTGTTCAGTTGCCAGGCCTGGGGTAGCAAGGAATTGCCTCCTTAACCACGGTCCATGATAATCTCAACATGATATTTCATACATTTGCCCAATATACATAATCAATATAGTGGTCTCCATTTTCTGTCATTATTCAACACAGTCACTGCCAGTCACTAATAATACAATATGTTTGCAGTCGTAGCTGAGGTAGTAAAATCTCTGTAATGTCCTGCGTGCATTGGAGATTTGGGGAGTAAGTGTTCCGCAGCTATATAAATATTAAGCAAAGTGCCACTCATAATTGCCTATGAGTGTGCATAGTGAATGTGTGAAGTAATTTTAACAGAAATAGAAGTAGCTTCCATAAAGACATTTCTAAGCATTAGGCATATTCCAGGGGACAGTCTTACATAGGCACCAGCAGCATAGTCCAGTCCTCACAGTTTGGCATTTCTGGACATGCCCACTACAGTGTATAATTTACAGTTTCCCTGTGAAAAGCAGGAACGGAGTAGAAAGGTCTTTTAGTACAGAGAGAGAGAGAGAGAGAGAGACAAAAGCTCTTCACCATTCGTAGCTATAGGAAGCTGAGGGTTTATCTAGAATAGGAGGGTTCTTTAGATTCTTGGCCAAAGTAACCTGAGGAAGATGATTATGCTTAATGTTGCTAAAGATGAGTAATTGGCATTTTAGCAGGAGGAGAATGAGCATTATCCTAATCATAAAGTCATATTCCCCCAAAAAGCTATTCTAAGGCTTTGCCAAGTCACAAAGGTTTAGCATGCCCTTCAGATCTGCGATAGTGGGAATTTTCACCTGACCCAGATTGTCTGTGAGCTTCAGCTAAAGACTCACTTTCTCTGTTTTTAGAAGAAACAAGAGACAATGTCATGGTGGACTTTACCCTTCACAGGCTGGACAAGCTCTGCAGGCAATGTACTGCCAGGCAGGGCTCCTACTTGCATAGATTCACCCAGAAAGGCAGCAGCCTACACTCAGCTTGACCAAAATGGACATACATAAAAATTGTGTGAGACAACATCAGGTTGTTTGAGACCACAGTCTGATAGCTGAAGGTGATGCTGAAATCAGCCAAGTTTTTCCAGTCACTGAAAATGTGAAATTTCAAACTCCCAAAATTGGCTTTTGTGAGCTGATCTATGGAAAAACTTCTAGGGCCCTTGAATTTTCATGAAATTCAACTTTGGAATCTGAGTGAACAGCAACAAATGAAAAATGGTGTTACAAATTTTACTGGGCCTTAACATGTAGGAATAGCAAATACATCATTTCTTGACATTAAAATAATGCACACTGTAGGTGCATCTACATTGCACTCGGAGCTCGAAATAAGCTATGCAGTTTGAGCTATGCAAATTGCATAGCTTATTTCAAGTTAATTTCAAAATAGCTTATTTTAAAATTTGGCGCATTTTGAAACAGAGCGCTATTCCAAAACCTGGTTTACAGGGACGTCGGAATAGCATCAAAATAACGGGCTTGCTCAAAAGATGCTGAATAACTATTTTGGGCTACTTCCAGTATCCCGGCATAGCTCCGAAGTGTAGACGTAGTCCAAAAGATAATGGTAGCTATTGGAGATAACAATTATATTCTTTTCAAAAGTCCCTCTTTTCAAGGGATGTCACTTATTTTAGTCCAAAATATTTGGTGTCACCTCACTTTTATTGTTGCAAATTATTTACAACAGAAATAAGAAATCATGAAAAAGAGGTTAAGAGAAGTTATTTGCACTAAAGGAAGAAATCTCTCAGTATTTTAAATTTCTTGCAATTTGTTTTGTGTTCCTCATTTTGGGTCTTTGTCCCATGTTGTTTTTAGCTCTTAGCAGGTTAAGTGATCAGGTTTGCATTTCTTTTGACATATCTATCAATAATGAAATAATGCCCCACTTATGTTGTTAGAGCTTTATTTGCATATGATTCTAGTAATGTTTTTTAAAACAAACAAACAAATAAAAGCTATCTGCCATTTTAAAGCTATAATGTAGACAACTGATCTTTATGTGACTTTTAAAATTATTACTTGGGTGTCCTACAAACTTCAAGATATTTTGTTTTCATAAATTATAAAAGGGAAATGTCACAAGCTATCATTGTTTTTGTGCTCTGCCTTTGCTGACAGCTGTATGATGCTCATTCAGTGCAGCAGATTGGGAGCTGAAAGTTTCATCAATAAATATGACTCTGATGGCTTCATGTCATCGGTCAAGGCAATGGCCTTTTATTATCCTGGAAACACACATTTCCACAAAGCAGATGGATTTTTTTTCTTGAACTCTTTTGGTGCAGCTTAATATTTTCCTCACAATTTTTGTTTTTGTCCTTTCCAAATGAATTTAAATTGTTAGAGAAAAAAAAACAAATATGCAATTACTAATTTTATTTTGCTATGATATCCTGGAGAATACAAAAGTTATCTAAGAGATAATTCTGAATAGTATTATTGTGAATACTGCCTAATTAACATGTGGTGACCAAAGAAACCTTTCCCTCTGTATTCTCTAAGCTAACAATGCAGTTATGACTTCCTGGTCTTCATCTACAAAAGTAAAAAATACAGAGCACAGTGGTATGTATTACCATACATCACATGGACCAGTTTTCTTCAGAATTGCTTGGACAAAAAGTATTTTTCTCTTTCATTAAAAATCATACCCTATATATACAATGTTGCCAGTCTGGGGAATTTTCCAATGTTGCCAATCTGGGGAATATGTCCTGCTGAAATATTATTCTAACCCACATATATGTTACTTGGATTTACATGCATGATTTGGGAAGAACCTATTGCACAGTCATTTTTATATTAAAACTGTTATATATTGGGATTATTTTCTGTTTCTGTTTTATTGTTCTGTTTCATTCCACTTGAAATTAGACATACATTCATTAATATTTAAAGTGTTTTTGTAAATGGTAACTTTTCTTTAGCACTTTTAAAAATGGAAGTCGAATATGGATATTTTATTATTTAGAATTATTAGCTCTTTATTACAATTCATTTCCTTGTTCTATTTAAATGAATGCCAAAAAAACTCCTATTTAAACTGAAATATAGAACAAAATATCCCACTACCATAAAGACACTTTATTCAATGGTTGTACTGCAGTTTTATAATTTTCTCCACAATTCTAACATATACTCATAAAGTTCTCAAATATTCACTTACTTTTCATGTACACTTGGTCTGAAACACATAGTTCCTTAATTTGCACATGAAATTCTCCTTAAAATTCTCCTCAAAATATAGAAAGCGAGTAAAACTCAGCAAATCTCCATGTCTGGAAAATCTAACAGATATAATTAGGTTAAGTTGTTAGTGAAATTACTGAAAAATACAATTTTTGGCACCTGTTAAGAACAAGGCTTTACATTTAAGCCATGAGCTTTGGGTTTGGGGTGAGGTGGTGATTGTTTTTTAAATGTGAGGGATATTTTTACGCTGGCTGTTGCAGAACCAATACTAAATAAAATTGGAAGAAATATTAGCAAAAGCATTTTTAAGGACACATTTTTTGTGTTCCAATATACATGTAGACAGGCTACTTTTAAAATGCATTTTACTCCCATTCTGTAGAGCAGTATTCCATTTATCAGGATTATCTATTTTTCATTCAGAATTTCTTCACTTTATTAAGTAACATAATTTTCTTACTCAAACCTTAATGAGGAAATAAGAAATCTAATGTATAGACATATTTCTGACATTCTAACTTGGGAATTTATTCCTGTTAAACTGAAGACAGAGCATTGTTTGTACAGTCTGACAAAGATTTACATGCTTAACAAAAAGTTTAGAATTGAATACAAATCTCCCTTAAGTGAAAACAGTTTGTTCTGTATATCTTCCTGTAATTTGCACCTTGAGTCTTACCATTTAGAAAACACTTGAAATTCTACCTATAAACTATGATATGGTTCAGATTCTGCTCACCTTACTCACTGGCACAACTTCATTAGTATTACTCAAGGGAGTAAGTCTCACAAGATTTGATTCTACATTGCCCTGACCCTGCAACAGCAAAACTCTCATTGATTCCAATGGTCCTGAATCAAGTCTTACATTCTTCAGATAGTTTTGGAATCTAGGATTTAAAATTCCAATGCTTGCACACAAGATGACTTTAAAAAAGTGAAGATATGAAGCAGATAAAGCAACATTTTACTGAAAGTTCATTCATCAAAAAGCTGCATATTTTGAAAAGGGTAAAAAGTACTACTAAACCCATCAGGGATAAGTAAAGGCTATATACTATAGATTATTTTAATCCCCCTGCTAGATATAAAAGGGATAATTACATATTTGTGGTTGAAGCCATGTGGTGGAAAAATCAATACAACTTTTTTGTATGACACTTCATTAGTGTGAAAAATTTTAAAAGCTGAAAAGAACTGCCTTGCAATTAAATGCCTCTGCTACTTCAGATTCAGTAATGGGTTTGTATTATTATCTAGTTTATTTGAAATAGTGGTTGCACTATAGCAGTAATTGGAAAACATTGATTATGCACTTGTATATAGAAAACCTGGCAAATCATTACAGGGCACAGCAACAGTTAGTTAGCCTTACTAATGAAGCACTAATTACTGTAAGTAGGTTAACGTGTTAGTGAAACTACAGGGAAATACAGTTTTGAGAATTTTTATCTGTTCAGTGATATGTACGTTTTATTTTAAAAATCTAGCTAAATAAATTTCACTCTACAAACACAAACCACAAGACTTACTGGAACTGGAATAATTACAAACAGAATTGTTTTTCTCTATGATAGTTATGTCTGGCATATTTACATCTTGTACACTATTCCAATTAACATTAGTGCTCTTAGCACACGTAAATGACTAATTGAAATGAAAACCTATAGCAATTTGAGTGACCTCTTCAGTTTAATATAATTATATCATCCATGTTGTACCTATGATTGTTTAATAATAGTTTTGCATTGAATACTATACAAATATACCAAGAAATATGTTCTTAAATTTAGTCGCTATATCATTTAAGGTACAGTTTTCCTTTTTTTAAACAATAGGTAATAATGGGAGCTTGTCCCAAGCCCTTTTCTAACAAAATTTATAAGGCTAAAAAAAGGATAATAAAGTATTTTGATCTACCCTGGCTATTAACTAGGTTCTTTAATGAATTACAAGATTTTAGCAGTTCTTCCACGAGTTTGGATCACAACTAGTTTCAGAAATTTCAGTGCTATGATTTTCAATAGAATTTTTTTCTCTTTTTCTATCTGTCAGCTTTAAAAAACTGTGTGTCACTTTAACATTGCACCTTACAATGAGATATGTATAGCCTTAAAAAATTGTCTCTCAAAAAGTTAGCTTCTCCATCCTATACACAAATGTTAACATTTAAGGCCATATTTTCAAGGTTTGCCTTTACAATTATAGTTATATTACTCGTACCCGTATTTTGCTCACACAAAAATTTGGATTTATGCAAGCAAAATGCATTAGTGCATATAAATAGGTAGTTAAATGTCTAGTTGAACAATTTGTTTTTGCAATTTAAGCTCATGAAAAATTTTGCCAGCAATTCTAGGTAGTGAATGGAGGATTTCTGATAAAGGTCCCTAAAGGTAGAAAGTTAGATTAAAATATTAATATCATAACTATTTAGAATATGTCATTTATACATGTAAAGTATGGGCTATAAAAGAGCTGGAAATATTTCAAAAATACAGCACATATGCACATTAAAGATTAATTGCCACATTTTCAGCTGACCACTGATTTGTGCTCCTGGAAAATATGTGCAGATGACCTGATATTTGGATGCCTAAATATTCAGTTTCCAAGGACAAAGGCCAATGTATTGCTCACATAAGCAGAAAAGAAGGTAGCTACAATTTCAGCCTAAAAAATTGAAAGCCCTTCATGAATAAAAATTTTCAAAATATCTTTGAAGCATTCATATTCCAGTTGCAAGGAGAGGTTCTGTATAGGATAACATGTGTATCTGCTAGATAGAGAGTTGACTTGATCTGCAGCCAGATGCTGTTGGTTTAGGGTGGAATTCATATTTCTTTTGTAAAAATCAAATAAAAGGGCTTTGACCAGAGGTCAATATGAGAGACTGGAGAAATTGAATCTTGTCCTAAATCCAGGTCAGGGTGCTGTCAAGCCACACAGCCACTCCATGACTGCAACAGTCCTTTATGCCTTGCAGTAATGGCTGTGATCTACAAAACCCTTCCTGTGTAGGGATTGTGCCCTCTAGATCTGTGAAATAAACAGAACTACTGGCTGTGGGTGCATGCACGTGCACCCCCCTCCGCAATACCCTTGGAAAGACACCCATACACATACCTGTAGGGAAAGTTAATACAGAATTTAGTTTCATAACATGTGGCAGATTATAGAGTTCTCTTTACAGCTGCTCCACTTCCTGCATAGGAAGTAACTACAGCAGTGCCACTGCATTTTGACCCCATTTTAACAAAAGCAGGGGGCAGGATTTCCCTTTTAAATAGGTGTTAAATACTCTTTCAATTGAAAGTTATAGATAAGACTATCTAAGAAGTTGCAGAAAAATGATGTAATCTTATAGAACATTTCAGAATCACTGGTAAATTGAAAAATAAATGAATCACCACACACAAATTTATCAACCAATTGTTAGGAAATGAGCATTTTGCGCCTTACCACAATTGTGTGTGTGTGTGCGTCTGTGTCTGTGTCTGTGTCTGTGTCTGTGTCCAAAATATTTTGTGGAGGAGAGGGGAAGTTTGAAAGGGAACAGTTCTTAGAGCAAACCTGGACTAGTTCTGCTTTGACTCAGCTTTCCAAAGAATTTAACAGTATTATACACTCTGTTCATAATAATGAGCTATTTTGTGGAAAGGAGCTCATTATTATGAATGGAGGGGCATGTTTCAACTAGTAAAGCAAATCATAAAAATTGCTGCCCGTGTCACGTTTTTCTTTTGTCAATAAAAGATTTTCCTCAGGGGTCAGAAACAATTATTGACCAGAGAAAAATCTCATGCCCTATTTGCAAATCTCCCCCAATGATTCTGAAAGCAGGGGAGTGAAGTTATGAAACTAAAAGTATGTGTTGTGAACATTATCTGCAAGGTCTTTTATGTTAGGGAAATCATGACATCTGCCAATCTTTCAAATTCCAAAGGGTAAAGAATGAGGTCTGTTAGGCTGTCATTGAACATGACAGGCTTAATGTCAGGTTTATAATGGAAAAAGGGCAATCTTATTGTGGTTTATTCAGTTTTATGTTGCTTGTTCAGTAGAAAAGCTCATTTTTTATCTAATTTATAGCATTTGAAATACCAAACAGATTCTTTACATATCTCCTGAGCTCACAGCTCCTCTTGACTACCTCTCAGTCGTTCCTTTAGGGAACAGTGTTAAATCCTTCCAATTTAGCATCTATGTGAGACCAGACAATTGTTTTACTTGAGCATTTCCTTCAGTTGTTATAGAGCTGTTTCTAACTCCAAACATTTTACTTTAATTACTGCTTAGAATATTTTCTATATTTTTATCTAAGTTGCCTCTCACTTGAGCCCATTGGGCTGAAGAAGGAATTACTCCCCATGCTGTTCCTTAGCCCTTCTTGTTCAGATCTGTAATTGGCCCTGTGTTTTTGACTTTTTGCTAATAAGCAGCTTACTTTCTCTCCCACTAGACTCAACCCACCACTTTTGTTTCATGAATTTTACAAAGGATTTTAATAGATGCTTTAGGCTATGCAAAATGTTATATGAAGGAAAGCATTAATGCTCCAGTCTTGACACAAAGGACGTGTGAATGGCTGCTTATCATTACCGTCAGGTCTCAAAATTTTCATTAGGAGTTCTGGAGGACAAAAGGGGGAAAAAGTGTAGCTCTGTGAAAGAATATTAACCTATACAGTGCAACCAACTATAATTGCTTAGCATTTTACATTAACTCTCTTCAGACACTGGCTCTCATTATTTTTACACATACATAATAACTGCTTATTATAGTGGTACAGTTCACACCGATATATTGCAGATAAGGTTGTGTCAGCACTTCCATTATAAACCCCATTTTCAGGGGGTTTAAAAGGCAGCTGTAAAAATTTACTCCAGACTGAAGATTGGTTTTCTAGGTTTCTGCCTTGGGCACTTTTTTTAACCAATTAAAAACAATTGGTTTGACTAGGCTTAAACTACAGAAGTAAACAAAACAAAAGGTTTAAAGCACCTTTTGCACTCCTGAAACTCCTATACCTTTAGTAAAAACAAATAAACAATTTTGGAAGGGATTGTTTGAAACATTATGTTTGCTGTTAGTATTTTGCAGAGAGAGAAGTATTTACCAGTTACTGTATTGAGGGTTATATACTGAGATATTGAAGTTTAAAATTGATATTTGTATAGTACCTGCTTTTCAACAAAACCATTTTTTGTAACATTATGAACCCTGAGCCTGCAAGCACTAGGTATGTGCTTACTCAAGTAAGTAGTCCTATTTAAACTAATGGCTTTATTCACAGGCTTAAAGTTAGGCTCTCTATTGAGAGAATTGCTGAATCAGGGTCTAATTCTGCAGATGTACGTGTTGTAGCAATGGCTCCGAACACTGATATCTCTGGTCTATTCCTTAATCATTCCAAGACCACATGATTAAGAATGTGGTACATAATGTCCCCTGATTGGTCCAGGGACTGATGAAAAAGGATATTTAGCATTTGATTTCTAGGCTGCCCAGATCTATAAGGAGTGGACTTTGTTACACACAGAAAGTCCTGTTCAGGAGACTTTCTAAAATAATTGTACTAATTATTCTGTCAGCCACACAGGTAGTCCCTTATAGTTACATAGGGTGACACACATGGGTGGATCAGTATGGAGAGGCTTACAACGTCACTCTGTAGGCCAGTGAATTATGACTTGAATCTGTTGATGGATGTCAAGATGGCACTCTTCACTAGCTCTGAATTTGTGCGTACACACAAAAATTTTAAAAAGTAGTCAATCATTCACAGCAAGTATCTGAGTAAATGCATGGGATATTCTAAGCACGTTAATTTTGAGGATCATGGACAGTAGGGGAGATGCAATACTACCTGTTCTATCTTAAAAAGTAAGCTCTTGCTATTATTTGCAGAACTCTTTCCCAGACAGGATTAGTTCCATGTAGAATATCAGGTGTCATGCACAGCCAGTTGACTAGCACTGAGGACTTGTGTTTTGTGACCGGACCCGGAAGTCAGATGAAAATATGCTAGCGTACCTATTGTTATGAAGATTACTTAAGTGGTACCCAAATTAGTTTAACATCCCATCAGTTTAGTCCATCTGTTCAAACAGGGATTTACTTGCTACTGTGGATTACTCTTTGGTATATACCAGGGAAAAACCATGCATTTGTTCCTGATAATGAGGGTACGTCTACACTTGCTCCCTAGTTCGAGCTAGGGATGCAAATGTAGGTGACCGAAATTGCTAATAAAGCGGGGATTTAAATATCCTGAACTTCATTAGCATCATCTCGCCGGTGCGTTACTCCGCTCTACAGCTGTTTCAAACCAGGAAGTGCATGCCGGAACGCGTTAGTTTGAACCAAACCCCTTGGTTCGAACTAACATTACTCCTCATTTTTTGAAGAGGTCACTCAAACTGCTATAGGTTTTCATTTCAATTAGTCATTTACGTGTGCTAAGAGCACTAATGCTAATTTGAATAGTGTACAAGATGTAAATATGCCAGACATAACTATCATAGCTCGAACTAGGGTGCAAGTGTAGATGTACCCTCAGCCTAAGTGTGAAATTGTTGTCATAATATTATTGCAAAGACTGCTCTACATGAGCCCCAAGATTTAAGATCTATAAAGGTAAATTTAAATAAATTAGGCTCCTGTCACACATGGACAAAAGTTAGGAACCCACACAGATACAGCTGATATCTTATTAATGTGTGTATTATTATTTCCTCTTTTTCCTCCCCAGCAGTGTGATTTTGAGAGGGTGTCAACTTTAACTTAGATGTGTGTCAGCCCATTTGTCAGATAATCAGTCAAGTCCTGAACTCCTTAAAGTGTTTACTCAGTCCTCTCTCAAAATGATGACTAAGGACCTCAGGATTTGGCAAAAGAAGGGTTGTTAATCTAACCCTGAGGGCTGCCATTTTTTTTTATTGCCCACCTGTGCTATAGAAGATGTGCAATGAAAAACTGAGACAAAGGGCGAGGCAGGTTTTGGTTGACCCTCCAGTGTCTGTTCAGCACTTCATGAAGAGTTGGAATGCAAATATATTCCCTGAGATGCATGAAGTCTGTGGGGCTATGCGAGCAACCATGGACAGAGCAATCAGTTATTGCAATCCATTGGCCCACAGAGAGGGCAACTTCTTGCTGGCCTCAAATAAGCTTACAAGAAGGTGGATGGCCATAGGATGCACATCTGTACAGATCCAGAAGCCAGAGATAGTAGGTGTAGCATGGCAGTGACTGCTGGTTGATTCCATTCCATGGTGGCCCTGTGCCGCAGTCCCTGGTCTGCCTCAATCCCACAGTATTTCCTTACTAGTCTTGATTACCTGGTCTTCTTATTCTACCCTTAATGAACAACCATGAATAACCTGTTCAGTCCTCATATCACAAACTTGCTGTTGCATGTTCGATTATAACAAGACGTACACATTAGACGCTGTTTGCAAATTTTCAAAGGAGCATGTTCACTAATGGCCAGATTCTGCCACCCTCGCGTTGAGTAGAAACATGTATTCAGTGTGAATAAAGTTGACAGAAACAAGCCTTACATTTCTACCTTTGCTTTAGTTTTTGTTTTGGAATACACTAGGTCAAATTCTTAGCAAGATGATGAAACAAAACCAAAAAAAACCCCATCATTATATATAACAATTTTCATATTAATTTGAACAATGTTACTGAACTAACCAAGGAACATCTATCCTGAAGGAGTTGCAATCGTTTCTCTAAATAATTATATGAAGCACCATTTAAAATATCTGCTGTGCATATGTTTAATCAAGAAGTGCCAATTTCTGCCACCTTGTGCCGAATCATATCTTACTTTGCAGGGCCTCCTTTCCGAGACAAGGGCTACTCAATGGCTGTCTTCATTGCAAAAATACATATTTTTTTCTTTTTACATTGTGAGCTATCTTGTTGTAAAATCCTTGTAGTTTTAACCTTGGTGTAGCTAGTTGAAGTCAATCCCAAATTATGGGGACTGAAAGAAGATATAAGATTTACATGGATTTATCTGTCCTGAGATAAAAATTACAGTATTTTGTCTGCCCTAGAATTTTACAGCAAGATACATAATTCAGGTTAGGTATCTCAGCTTGAACACCTTTTCTTGCAGTGAAGACACAGCCAGTGTAAACACATATAGCAATATCTGGAATTATGGAATAAGAAACACAAGCACAGTTGTATAAAAAGCTAGTATGCCACACATTCATTTCAATAAATGTTAACCGTATGTAGTATCACATATCATGTAGCCTCTTGAGTATGTCTGGGAGGGACAGAGGAAGTACTGAATAAATGAAGTGGTAAGGTTACTTTTATAAGCTGTGGAGGAAAATAAAAGTGGAAAAAATAAGACTGAACAAAGAATCCTACAAGCACAATATCCCCAAATATCCCAGAATAATTAAAAGTAAAGAAATAATTTCACTAGCTTGGGGACATTAGGAAATTTACTATTTTTTCCTCAAATGTTACTGAAAATAATAATTTGCATAAAGCCCTTTAATTGAGTGATTTAAATAAAACAATTGAAAGGAATGCAGAGAATGAGCAAAACTTTTCCAGATGCCTCCAAAATTTATCATTTTAATTCTGACAGATGGATCCACCTTAAGAAAGGTCCAAAGAGCTAGATGGAAACCAAATACAGTAAAAGGAAGTTGGGAATGTGGGTGTCAGGTTGTCAGTAATCTGACAGCTATGGTAACTACCCTCTAATCCAGCCGGCTCCAGCCACGCTCTCAGCTGACACCACAAGGACTGACTGACAGCTGAAGAGCGGGCACTTTTTACAGGCAAAAGTGACATCCAGTCTATTAAGGCTGACAAGCACAAAGCAGAGATTTGCCCTGAATGGTTTGGTACTGAAGCCTAGTAAAGGGGTTATTTGAAAGGTCTTAGAGAAAGTGTCAGACTCAAGCTCAGATGATAACAATATTGTAATGATAGCACTGGACAATGAAGTGCTATGATTGCCTATACAGGCTGGGAAGATTGCATGTGGATATTGAGCACCAAAAGCCAGTTTATAGTAGTACATTCTCAAAGGCAAACATGCAACAGTTCTAAGACTATCCTCTGTCTGTATGTTAGAGATTTTTCAATTTAGAAACAATGCATCTGTGTATCTGCTGTACTTTCCAGGGCATGCCTTAAACAAATATTTAGCAGTGGGTGTCATTATTGCAGTTCTCCACTGTATATACAAATAAAGGGATATTTTTGTATGGTTGTTTATATCTGAGAGTTATTGCTGTTAGATTAAAAGCAAGACATTTAAAACATATGTAGCCTTAAAGGAAAATTATCATAGTAATTGAAAGCCTATTGCTTCAGCCATAAACTCAGTCCAAAGGAAATTGGTGAATGTGGGCTGATTTGACAACTCACTCACTCACACGAGTAATCTTTAAGTCATGTGAGTAGTCACTGTAAGTAGAATGTTATGTTATGTTAACAGACAGCAACTGAATCTAAATTAAAGGAAGCCAGAAGGGTCATAGGTATAAGAAAATTAGATAAATTAAATCTGGCCAAATTCTGTTCTTTTTCTGGAGGACCCCCTTATTAGTGGGGGGGAGCATGGCTGTACCAAACATCCTGTCAGGGCAAGGTGGTTTATGGTAAGGGAAAAGGCATGGTGGGGCACTCCCTGCTTTAAAAAGGAGTAATATCCACCACTGAAGTGCCTGCTTACATCATAACGTGGGCAGTATGTTGGCTGGGAGTCTGGCTGACCGATCACGCTATCCTGAAGCTATGGGACACCAGCAAGCACATTTAGCTGGGATCTACTCCTAGCACACCCCTCTGTATTAAAATGGGAATCATACTTTGCCACTGCATGGATGTGCTGTAGGAAGAGGTTTATTTTCCCATTTTAATATAGAGTAGAGTAGAGGGTAGGCTGTAACCTTTCTTATTCTAATCTGGAGTGCATGCTAGAAAAAACATATGGGCTCAGTGTTTGTCTGAAATTATAAACGGGCTAGACCTTTATGACATTACAAAAGGATTGTTAGAAGAACATTAGGGTTGCAAAGTCAAGCACTCACATGTTAGGAAATGCCAGAATTAAGGCTACTTGTGCAACCTTAATTCAGCCCTTGTGGACATGTATTGCAGCCTTTAATTACATGATCCCATACTGTTTATACAAGTTTATACTGTCAAACAAGTGTTAGCTGTTCCCTCCAGACTTCTTCACCCCAGAGGCAGCCTCTCCCTCTCCATTCTCTGAGGGGGGAGCTACCCTGTTTAACAGTCATTCCCACTCTTGACAGCCTTTTCCAAAGGCAGCCTAAGATATTAACAAGTAACTCCATACAATCCGATGGATTGTTTCTCCATTATCAAACTTTTCCTGCGATGGGTCCATTCTTTCTGTGTTTTGGAGAAAATCCCTGTCTTTGTCAGCTTAATCTCTCTCTCTCCAATTTATTGAGCTAATCTAATAATGGTGGAATTTAAACATCATAGTTTATCTCCTTGCCTTAACACAGAACATTCCAGGGAATCTAGGTGTATTCTGACAGCAGTTTTGCCATTAAAAAATTGCACCAGCTTGTACTCATAGTTGCATGGAAAGGAGAGGGAGAAATGAATCTCACCCTCACTCACAGCTTTCTGCCAGATGAGTGGAGGAGCCTGTGGCCAGGAGAAACTTCCAGTCCTTGGCTTTCAAATCAGCTTCTGGAGTCAGGATGTGTTGTGTTTCCATTGTGATGTACTAACACCAAACCCGTTAGCAGTCAGACAGTGTCTCCATATTTACTGCCAGATGATGGATATTATCATTGTTTCTGGTCAGTATGCATTGTGACTAATGTTGTGCATACAGTTAATTACATGGAGCTGCAAATAGCAAAACACTGGCAAACGGATCACTTCCAATGGGACCAGAACCTCCCAAAGGTGAGAGATCTAGACTCCCAGCTGGATGTGGATATATTCTGTGGGTGGCTCAGTTCAAACAGTGGAAATAGTATTTGTTCATCCACATGCTTTACCCATTTTGTGACCCAAAGATTGCCCTAGTAATATTGTATGTAAGACTGCATAGATAGAGGATTATAAACGTGCTGCACGGGTGCTATGGCAGACTTCTTCAGAATTACTTTTTGTGGGAGGTTAATGTCAATGCTGTTTTACTGTCTTGTCTTTGGCTTGTTGTTTATTTTCTTGGCTATTTTAATGCTCAGTGTCACACTCTGCTCCCTTATTGTGAGATCAGGAAATGTGTCCATAGGCTTTCATTGAAAGTGATTTTGTCATCTATATTTCACCTTGTTAAAGCAATTAGTTATAGCACTGATCTTTTTACGGGCACCTTGGCTTCCCCTTACCCCTCCTTTTTGCCTCTCTATAATCTTCAGCTAGTGATATGTTGTGCTCAAAACAATAATATAATACTTGGAACTGTCTTCATAGAGTTATGCTGCAATTATTTTACTATTGAAGATGAACAGTTTATAATAGCATCATTGTTTCAACTGGTTGGAATGGCCTAATGATCAAGGAATTAAATCTGAAACAGAATCCCAGAGATAGATCTCAGCGTGGTCAAGTCAAGATAGCTTTGACTAAGTCCTTCATGCTTCAGAAGCAGGTAAATTGACTTCCATGAGGTTTATAGCTGACTGAATAATTTGCAACAAATATCTTATTCCAAAAATATAGCCTCTTGGCCTGTTCATGAATTGTCTGAATCACTTGTGATTTTTTTCTCAATTTGATTTTATTAGCGTGCTGGTTTTGTTTTCACTGGGCTCATAGGTCAGATGAAACTTTACCATAGTTGTTGTTGTGATCCAATCTGGGAACTTATATTTAAAAAGCAGAACTTTTGTTCCCTGATTGGATCAGAACAACAATTATGGTGAAGTTTCAGTGTCAGACACTGATTCCATGTGAATATCCTCCCGTATTACAATTCACTATTTCCAAAGGTATTCTGATCAGTGAATAGAAAATGAACAAAAAGTAAATTTGCCTAACAATTTTAAAATGGGCTTTTTTCCCTTCAAATATTTCTCTGTTAAAGCAAGGATTTCTGCTCATTTGAGATGCATCTACACAGCATCTTATTTCAATTGTATTTTGAAATAGCTTATTTCGAAATTTGGGTCATCTACACTGCACCAAATTTTGAAATAATACACTATTTCAACACATCCCTTAACCCTGATGGAACGAGGGTTACGGGGATGCAAAAATAGCACACCTGTTATTTCGAAAAAGATTTCAAAATAATGGGCACACTTAAAAGACATGGAGATGCTGTCTAGACATGCCCCTGATGATTGACGATGTCAAGGCACTATTTGCAAATTTCAACTCCTCTCACCAATCTGCAGTCTCAGAAAACAGACTGTGCCAACTGCAAAATTGGGTTTTTGTCTCTTTAATGTTTTCTTTAAATCCAAATAAGAAAGACTAAATGCCCCAAAGTTTGTTTTGTGTTTCTGAAGGCCAGGGGTGATCATGTAACTTTTGGCTAAGAGCTTGGTGACAAGAATTATCTGAAATTTAGTACCAATGGATTTATGTATTTATTTGATGTCCTAAGCTAAAGAAACAAAACAGAACTGCTTATTGTATATAAACCATCTTACACATATGAAATGACACATTATATTTAAAATGGCCTGGAAACAAAATGTTAAACCAGATGAGGACCCCATTGTGCAACGCACTGTACAAATGCATAGTAAAAGATTGCAAATTTCTTAGGGACAGGAACTATCTAAATTGGGAAGGGAAATGGAGGCATAGAGAGATGACAATTATTTGCTCATGGTCACTGGAAAACCACAGATTAGAACCTTGTTCTTCCGAGTTCCAGTCCAGTGCCCTAACCATAGGACCCCACACCCTCAAAACATTCTACTGCACTGTTTCGTTGCTTCATTACAGGATTTCTGGACTTTGAGCCTGTCCATCACATGGGTTCTTCGTGCATGCACAAATCATAAATGATTCCGCAGATTAAGTGCTGAGTTCAAATCATTAATGCACTCTCCCATTTATGTCAGCTCATTGCCCTTGAAAAAGCAACCCAATATGGTGTTAATATATCGTTTGTTACATAAAATTTCAGTTTATAAAGGTAAAAATACAAATGTTGGCTGATAAAAAGCAGAAGCCAATTACAACACTGTACAGTATATCCTGAGTCCGTTTCAGATTACAAGGGCTCATAGTGGTACACACACATGAGTAAATGTAAAACTTCATTAGCATCCCTTCCTTGTTATAGTTTAGTATTTTCTGTTATGGTTGGTTTTTAAACATAGTAAAGGAGCCTATGTACTGCACAGTAGTTACAAGAAGTGTTGCAGGTAATGGGAGATAAAGAGAGACTGTTCTCTGCAGACCTTGAAAAGAAGAAGTAGGCAATAAACATTCATTCAGTTCAAGGTATTTTATAAATCAGACCCCTTTTATTTTGATACACTATTGTTTAACAGCCAGTTTAAATTGGGGCCAGCATCCTGATTCTGGACAACATGGTTTTATTGGAAGTCTCTGCCACTTTTAAACATCTTTAATACATTTTAAAAATAGAACTGTAAAAAGCAGTCACCAGACTTCAAAGAGAAGACATGTTGTGCCAGAATTACGAAGCTGGTGCCGATTTTCACTGGTTGTAAAGTTTTGAGAAACTCTTCCAATCCTTAAACCAGTGACAAACAACAGAAATACAGATGAGCTTAAAAAGGCCAAAGTGCGGGTGGCAGCATCAGAAGGGTAGGTAGCACCTAATCAGAACAGGTGTGTCAGAGCCTATGGGGCAGCAGAAATTGTCCCCATGAGCCAGAAATTATCCCCAACCATAGCAGGGCCAGTGAAATCCTGTACATGGCATGTAACATTTTGGGCCAGATTTATCCTTGGTATAATTGAAATCAAAATTATTCCTGGTGTGACTCCATTAGGACCCCTTCTTTCAGAGCTAGTTTATTCTAGAGCAAGTACTAAAATAAAAACAGTTGTACAAAAGCACCAATCTATATATGGTTCTATATTTAAAGGAACTGTTCCCTACAGTACCAAGAAAAATAGCCAAGGGGCCACACAACCTGCCTTTTTGCATATTTCTGCCTAGTCAGTGCTGCTGTTTATGGGTCTTGCTGTGGTAACACAAGGATAGAGACGGTCAGGGTACATTTCTCCTGGCTCCAATGAAGTCACAGTGCAATGACACAGCCTGACTTCAGTGCTGCCATAGCAGAGTTCAAGTGAATGAAGCTATGACAATTACACCAGTGGAGTGTCTGCCCCCATATGGCTTACTGCCAGGAAGGAACCAACACACTGGCATTTCAGATGCACTAACTCAGTGGTCTATCCCCTAAGTTGCCGAGTTCCTTTAGTTCCCATTGACATCCCAGCAACTGAGTGTGCTAAGAATTTTCCAGGAGGGGCTTACAGGAAAAGACTAATCCTCCGAACCCTCTTTCAAGCTAGTTATTTCCTCCTTTCCTCTATCACCTCATTTCTCCAGATGAGCTATAGACAGATCCTTTAAGTTCCCATACATTATCACTGCTTTGCTTATATGCTACTACAGCTCCCTCTCAAGAGAGAGACAGTGATAGTGCAAATTTCTCTGGGTAGGGAACTTTCTCCCCAGAATGTCTGTAAGCCCCACTACCATTACAGTGTAAGTAGATAGCGCTGGGAAATACCACTAGAAATTAGTTAGAAATGTGCAGAATATGACATCTTGTTTATTACCTTTAAATAGGAAAAGTGTGATTGGGAATGTTCACTTGGGAATAAGTTAACTGAATACTTGAAGCTACTATGAATCTACCTGCATGTCACCAGAAAAGGTAGATATCTGACCGCTACATTGGATTTTGAAAGGAATTTGAAAATGCAATGATTCTGAATCAGACTTAGCTGTATAACCTGAGATGAATCAACTCAATGTAAGATTGTTCAGTAAAGGCTAGGCTCAGTGTCCAGATTTCAACATTTCAAAGTTCTGACCCGTGGATCCACAGGTTTGGTTTGGTCCATTTTAAAGATAATGGTTGCTTGCAAAATTTGCATGTAGAACCAGGTTCAGTTTTGTGGTATGTGGATATAGGTTTTTGATTGAGTCCATCTCTGATTTTATTATTTAAACCACCATAATGTTTGTTAACTCACTCAAATTTTACTTTTAAATTACAGGTTTTTGTTAGCAAATTGTACAAAAATAGATTATTTTGGGCAATCTGTTCTAGAATAACTGTGTTATATGGTATTTGTGAATCCAGACAAGTGTTTACATTGTGTATATCACTAAGATTTCGTGTAACTTACAGCATTTAAAAAAATCTGTGTGAATGATATACAGAGACACCTGATTTTTCATTTCTGTCCCATTATCTAGAGACATCCAGGATTCAGCCTACAAATACAGTCATCCTTCTACCTTCAGGATGGCTTCTGTTTAAGAGGGCATCAGTTTTTAATATTTACTTAGATTCATACACGTAGAATTCAGTTAACTATAGAGCCACAGAGAGTCTGGATATTGGATCTCCTGATAATAGCCATGGCTAATAGAACTGTTTTCTCCAGCTTTATAGCGTTCTGAGTGGTGGAGAAGAAAGCAAGCCCATGTCTTGTACACACAAAAGCAATTCTTTATTGGTACTGCGGACCACAGATCCTCTATCTCCTGGGTTATCTAGATTGCAGACTAGGACATGCCATTTGTGCTGCAAAGTATCACCACATGCTGTCTGTCTTGCCCAGGCTAAGCAATCTTGGGATGCATGGCTGACAATACATTTGACAAAGAGGAGTAACCTTCCTTTTAGGGGGTATATCCACCAGATTTACCCATGTCTTTCTTACTTTCACCTTGGATTACTGTACTCTAGATAGGACTACTCCTGAAAAGCCCTTTGAAACGTCACTTGGTGCAGAATCTTGGTGGCATCTTTCTTAGTAAGCAGAGTCCCATTCCTGGAGCAACTTTAGCTCCATGCAACTACCAAGCTGAATATCTCTCAGATTCACAAGCAAGAATTCTTTAACTTGTCCCTAAACTTGTGCACTTGCTGGGATCAAGGTCTTGTTGTGTTAGGCACTGCACAAATGCACTGCAAAACACAGCCCTGAGATCTGAAAAGCTGGCAGTTTAACTTGAGGCAGCAAGGAACAATGAGCAAGTATAAAAAAGCAGTAAGAGGGAATGGGAGACGGGAAATTAGTGCCACACAATTTGATACTTTGTCAGTGGTCCCCAACCTTTTTGTGGCCAATAGCACATTCATGTTTTCAGAAGAGTGTGGCGGGCGCCAACAATTTTTCAAGGGGCGCCGCACGGGGCTGCCGGGCCAGGTGGGGGCGGGGCCGCGCATGCACCGTGTGCCCGGGGCCCGGGGCCCGGGGCGCAAGAATGGCTCAGGCCGGCCCTGGTTACTAGGCGGGCGCACATAAATGCCCCGGCCGGCGGGCGCCATGGCGCCTGTGGGCACCACGTTGGGGATCACGGCTTTAAGTTATCTGGAAGTTTTGTTTATATATCATATCATAACCTAAACAAAATCAGCTTTCCTTAAATGTTGTACAATCTGGCCCTTACTAGCTAGCTGACTTCTTGTGGGTACCACAGCTATAACGTGGCTCCAGGGGAATGTGAAGGAAGGACAGGGTAAATGGCTTTACAAATTAATTTAGGGAGGAGCTGAGAGACTTCAGTGGGCTTAGTGAGAGCAAGAGCATGCAACCAAGGTGCTGTTTTCCTTTTCTGCCTCTTAACCAGGTTGTGTAGCTTCCATACCATTCACATTAGTGAAAGGAGATAATACACTTTAATTCTTAGATTGGCCTCCCTAGTCATGGATGCAGGTATCAAGACTGTATAGCAAATTAGTTACAAGAAAAATGTAAAGGGCAAAAGGTCACAATCATGAGAAAGTACTGCTGGGATGCTTTTATGGTCAATGCCCTTCATTGGCATTTATTAATGAGCTGATGTGCAACTTCCTAATTTGAAAGGACCAGTAGAGGCGTTTATTGCTGTGTACCTAAGAGGACTTGGTTCATTAAGCATTAGCAACAAATTACAGGGACACTGCTGACAATTTTTAAAACAAAAAACAAATGACTTGCATCTTAAATACACAGAGAGGGTAAACAAGATTTTCCCTTCACTACACAAGAGGTTTTCAAGAATCCATCTTGGGCAACAGTATTACCTCAGTCAGAATTCAGTGGATTGCCAAGTTGGGGGGGCAGGCATGAAATTTCTCCCAGGACTGAGGATGACTTTGCTTTCCCTTTCTCCCCCGCTTACTTAGAAAGTATTATTTTATAAGGAAATCAAATTATGGAACATCTGCTAGGCTCAGGTGAGCATATTCCATCTTGCCTGTCAGCAAAGGACAGGGTGTGGTGGATACTGGTCCCTACAATCTTTTCTGTTTATTTCTATGGTATTACGTACCACAAACAGGCCTAAATTCCTGTGATATCACAAGTGTTTTGACTTCTTAATAACATTTGTGAGGCCCTTAGATTGTGCTGTGATGAGTGCCACTTAAATGCCTATCAGTAAATAAAATAAAATTTGTGTCTGTAGCATATATTGGTTTCTCACAGTGACCCATTCGATAACATTTTATAAAGACATTCCCTACTTAGTGATTTTGAAACTCATCTTTGTGACTCACATGTTGGAATGGTTTATCATCATAGAACATTATGAAAACAATGGATTTGTGTAAGATATAAATGCTTGGATAGTTTTACAACTACTTATTTTATAAGTTTGTGAAAAAAGTAAATAATACTTATAGTTTATGCTCTGAATGCTAAAAGGTATTATTCCCCAAGATTAAATTACAGGTTGGTAAAATAAAAGGTGGGTATATGGTCATTTCTTCATAGACTCCTGATGGCAATTAAAAAAGAGGAAGCATACCTTCCTGTAAAACAAAAAACATCATCTATTTAATGGAGTCCTGAAACTGATTGTTTAATAGAGTGGATGTTCTATATGTTCATTTTGACTTGCTTGATGCAATTTGATTTTTTGCTGCTGTTTCCAACAAGTTATTTCCTTAAAGTAGACACTGTAATTTACAATCAGTGAATACTTACGTTCATGCATTAGTTTTAGAGAATTCAATAATAAATTAAGGCAACTGACAGTAGGCCTTCTGACCTTAGCAGAGTATCTTAGAGATTGATATGCTTTTAGCTACAGTAATGTTTCCTATATAAACTCTCCCAAAAGACTGAGCCACAGGAAATCACCAACCAGTTATGCTTTCTCTACAGACAAGTGTATGAATAAGTAAGAATAACCTACTTCACTGGACTGGCTTGTTTTTCATGTGAATTACATCCCACTATCTAATATTTTCTCAATTCCAACTGTGTGTCCTGGAGCTCTGCCCAGCGCTATTTGTACTTACAAGGTAATGGAAATTTAAAAAAAAAAAAGTGTCCAAATTATTAAACAGAAATTGATTCTTCCCCTTTTAGTGATTTATACCTTCAAAGGGATACCTCTCTGCTCCTCATATATTGCACAATTTGCTGTGGTTGGCTACAAACTAAACTAAGAGCTCCTTTTATGTGGCAGAAATTAACTGGGGAAGCTACGAGCGGGTCATAGCATCTCATTCCCACAAAAAATGTCTGGTATGGAAACATCTAACCTAAACATTCTATGTATTTCCATGCTTAGAAAAGATGATCCATAAGAAGACATTTGCAGTATCATATAAGGGGCATAAGAACGACCATACTGGGTCACACCAAAGGTCCATCTAGCCCAGTATCCTGTTTGCTGACAGTGGCCAATGCCAGATGCCCCAGAGGGAGTAAACACAACAGGTAATCATCACATGATCTCTTTCCTGTCATCCATTTCCAGACAAACAGAAGCTAGGGACACCATTCCAACCCATCCTGGCTAATAGCCATTGATGGACTTAACCTCCATGAATTTATCTAGCTCTTTTTTGAACCCTGTTAAATTCCTAGTTTCACAACATCCTCTGGCAAGGAGTCATGGGCAATGAGGATAGAGTCCACATCTTTGAGTAATCCTGGCCACAGCCCCATGAACATCGCATCATTTGTGTGAAATTCCTACCTCTTTGTCAGTCTTGAGTGTGTCTTCAAATGACAGCAGAGTTCAGATATAGTGACCACCACAAGATTTTAAAAAAATCTAACTCTGGTCAACTGTTGGAGGGAGAAAGTCCTAGACCAAGGCACGGACTCTTCTTTGAGAATGTTGCTGCTACTAATTGTGGACAGCAATAGCAACACGGTGAGCCATATTTCCCCTGGCCACCTAAGACTGGAGTAGATGGTAACCAGCACTGTGAATTGAATCTGGAAGCAAATACTATCTATACTAAATATATGGCATGTATATATAGATTGAAGCTCTAAAATCCAGGACCCTCTGGTCCGGCAACCTCTGTGGTCTGGCAAAACTATGGATATTGTTGGACTAGAGAGCCCTGGCTGGCCAAGTTCAGGAGCCTAGTCCAGGCTAGGCCGACAGTGGGGAGTGCAGCCGCAGTGGGGCTGGCGGTGGGGAACACAGTCCCAGTTGGGCCAGAGGTCAGGAGTGCAGCCCCAACCAGGGCCAGCAGCAGGGAGCACAGCCCAGGCCAGCAGGGCAGGCATCCAGGCAGCCTGGGCTGGCAGCTGGGGGTATGTCTAGACTACATGCCTCTGTCGGCAGAGGCATGTAAATTAGACTACCTGACATAGTCAATGAAGCCGGGATTTAAATATCCCCGGCTTCATTAAAATAAAAATGGCCAACGTACTGTGCCAGCTCGCTGATCGTTGGCACAGCGCGCGAGTCAAGATGTGGATCGGTCGACAAAGGCTTCCCTTGTTGACCGATCCGCGTCTTGACTCGCGCAATGTGCCGACGATCAGCTGAGCCGGCACAGCGCGTCAGCCATTTTTATTTTAATGAAGCCGGGGATATTTAAATCCCAGCTTCATTGACTATGTCGGGTAGTCTAATTTACATGCCTCTGGCAACGGAGGCTTGTAGTCCAGACATACCCTGGGAGTGCAGCCAAGGCCGACGGTAGGAGCTAGTAGGGGTTGGGGGGGGGCCGATGGTAGGGGCTGGAGTGCAGCCCCAACTGGGACTGGGAGCAAAGCCCAGTGGTCAGGGCTGGCACCCAGAAGCAGGGCCGATAGCTGGGAGGGGAGCCTGGACCTCTCTGGTCCAGCAAACTCTATGGTTTGTGACCACTCAGGTCCCAGTGGTGCTGGTCCAGCGAGGTCCCACCTGTAGCAGCTTGAGATTACAAAGCACAATCTTTCAAAGGTCTCCATTATAAAGCAAACCAGTATAGAGGTATTAATGTTGGTTTTTTATTGTACTATAATAGAATTTGGAAGCCTTAAGTGTGATTGCAGTCCCATTGTACTAGAGGTTGTACATTCATAGCAGTGTTCCCTGTAAATTGGGCGCTTTGGCGACCACCGAGGAGAGATTCAAATGCTGCCCAACTGATTAGCACAGCCTCCCATAGCTGGCAGCATGTGTTTCTATTGGTGGTTCACAATTGCACGTCTCAGTGCATAAAACACATTTTTTCTGTCCATAGATGGAAAAAATTATAGGGAACATTGATTGTTAGTGATAGCTCCTGCCCCAATAGCTTACAGTCTAAATAGACAAGGCAGACAAAATTGGGATACTACTTTAAAAATCCTCAACTAAATAATATGTATTCCATGTTGACAACAATGAGAGTTCTGTGTGTGGAACAATGGCAGGATTCTTACTACTTAGGGTGGTCTGAGTGGTGGGAGTAGTTAATAAGAAAAATAGAATGAAAGAGAACAAAGAAAAATTGCTAATACAATATAACATAGAACCCCACACCCTACTATATGAGTGATTGGAAATTCTGAAAATTTGGATTCCAAGGGTCTTCTACTCTGGGCCCACCTGCCTCCCCTAGTGAATTTAGAATTACAAAGGCAATTCTGCTTTAGCTGTCATTAGCCTTGTGAAAATCTCATGATTTTGCAGTTGCTTTGGAAACCTAATTCCTTAAAATCAGCAATGTTTGTACAGGCTGCTAATCTCAAATAATCAGTTTTGGAATTAAGCCAAGCTAGGGGCCATTTTCCCCCAGCTCTTCTTTTTATTAAAAAACAAACAAACAAACAATGCAGCAAGAAGATCAAGGTCTGTTCTAAAAAAAAGAACCTGATAATTGGAAAAAAATGTTTTGAGAACAAGTAGTAATCATAATAACATTTAAGAGCACCTTCAAATCTAGGGTTGAGAGGCATGAAATGAAGGAAAGTAACATGATGTGGATTTGATATGGCAGCCATCCATCTCAAAAGACAATGGCGTAAACACAAAAGCAGCAGTTCAGTTTCTGTGTGTCATGCTGCAGTATCATTGGTGGCTAAAAAGTCCAATTTTCAAAGGACAGTCCTTGCCATAAGCAGTTCAGGCACATGGCATGGGACCAGAGGAGGAAGCCAGCGCACTACTAGTGTTTGAAGCCTGCTGCATTTTCCTGTTCACTCTCTTTCCTGTTTCGTGATCATCTTTCTTTAGACTCTTTGGCTCCCTGGTGCTCTTTGGCTCTGCCCTCCACTATTGGTCATTGCTAGCTTGCTGTGTCAATGTTAAAAGAATGCAAGTCCCACTTGTAAAGGTCCTTTAACAAAGGTTGGTCCAGTGGCCTTCAAGCACTGGCAAGTTCTTCATGCAGGAGACCCTTTGGAATGCATCTATCATCTACCTAGTGAAGATAACCAAGCCAATGGAGATGTGTGTGTTATAGAGTAGTATTTAAGAATAGTCATTAGACTTGGCAATTTTGCTTTCGTGAGTATTTTGGTGTCAGGAACTTTGGTTTCCCACTTGATATCTGGAAAATGGCAAAGATTACAGGTAAAGATGTTTAGTCTTCCTTCATGCCTGCTGTAGTTGATCCAGATTTTGCCACTGAACAGGAACATGATTGTAGCAGTCATCTGGTAGACCCATATCTTGATTTTCAATCATAGTTTCTTGTTATTCCAAATGAACTTGGTTAGTTGGCCAAATATGGTAGCTACCATTCTAATGCAAGAATTAATTTATCTGATACAGTTGATCCTAGGTAGCAGAACTTGTACATATTTCTGCATGCCATTAGCTATTGAAACCTCTGGTGCAGTCAATACACCTTGTCTTCTTTACAATGATAGTAAATCCAAATGTATCACAAGCTAGTGCAAAGTTCCTGAAGCTCCTCTTCATGGTGTGTAATGAGCTCTCCATCATTGGCACAAAGTTCTTTTATCAGCATTGAAGTGTTTCATTTTTGCTATAAATTTGAAAAGTTTGAGTTTTCCATCTGATTGCATATGGAGATGTATACTTTCAGTGCTAGATGAGAAAGCATAAAGACACAGAGAAAACAAATATACTGAAGAGTTCAGGGATCAAAACGTCACAGTGGATTTCAGAGGTATCCGTCTGCTCAGTCATACTACTCTTAAACACACATATTAGAAGTCCCTTTCATGCCCTCGTAGAAGAATTGATAGACTGCAGCAGATTGGGCACCCAATTCTCTCTAACAATTTGAAAAGGCCTTTTCTGCAGACTAAGTCAAAAACCTTTGTAAGCTCTACACGGGCTTGATGAAGTGACAGCAAAACTTCCATAGGCTGAGTTTTGGTTCTGTTCAAATGTACACCCAGAGGTTTGTATGCTCATCTGAACATCCCACACGTTTGAGAGTGCAGAATTCAGCAGGAAATCTCAAGAGTATGAGTTTTATTGTACAGCATTTTTCATTGCCAGAAATGTCAGAAATAGCATGACAAGAATTGCTGTCATGTTGTTTTGGCTCCCTTCCACTTTTGGTCTTGCCTAGAAACTGTAAGTGCAGAGAGGTGGAAAAAGGAAAGTGATTCCTGTTTGCTGGTTGGCTCTTCTACAGCTGGCTTTGCTGCAAAAGTTAGGTGCAAATATACATGTAAGAGTGGGGAGCGAGGGAGATCAGACAAAACTGGGGTGGTTTGCCCCCAGAAACTGTGGCTTTGTTTTCTGCCCAGGGACACTGATGGAAGCGAAGGGGGAAGCAAAGGGGCAGTTTCCTGCCCCAAGATACAGTGATTTAATAGGGCCCAGGCCCTTTAAATTGTTGCTGGAGTCCTGCATGTTGCAGTCTGGGCAGAGCTGAGGACTGGCTGCCCTAACCCCACCAGAGCCCCCCACATTGCCCAGGGCCTGGCAAAACCTGTGTACCACATACAGAAGTCCAACAGTGAGCATTTAAAGTTTAACCAGTGTGGTCCACAGTCTGAAGGCTTTCCTTACAGCCATTTTAAAAGGAGATTTTTGCCCGAGTAAAGTTTTCCAATATTTTATTTTATGGAACCTTTGTATCTTTCCCTAGCAAATGCAATCTACAGCAGTACTTTTTCATGTAAGGCAGCCAAGGGCTTTGTGTGTGAGAGATCTGATTTTACAAAGGTAATTTTTTCAGAAGTGGGATCTTATTTTGACTCAGCCAGTGAATGTCTCATCTGAGGCATGTCTAGCTCTGTTTCAGAAGTTCTGAGCCCCTATCACTACCATTGACTTTGGATGAAGTCTGAGGGTCCAGCACCTCTGTGAATGCTAAACGTATCTCAAGTTGGGCTCCCAAAAATGGAGGGATCCAAAGCTGGAGGCCTCTTTTGAAAACACAAGCCAGAGGTATTAAACCAGGAAGAGTTGCCATGTTTGGATAGCAAACTCAGAACTACCTCCTTCAGAAGCCATTGGCTGCATCTAGACTGGCATGATTTTCCGCAAATGCTTTTAACGGAAAAGTTTTTCCGTTAAAAGCATTTGCGGAAAAGAGCATCTAGATTGGCACGGACACTTTTGCGCAAAAGCACTTTTTGCGGAAAAGCATCCGTGCCAATCTAGACGTGGTTTTGCGCAAGAAAGCCCCGATCGCTGTTTTCGCCATAGGGGCTTTTTTGCGCAAAACAGTTCTGAGCTGTCTACACTGGCCCTCTTGCGCAAATACATTTGCACAAGATGGCTTTTTCCTGAACGGGAGCAGCATAGATTTGTGCAAGAACACTGACAATCATACATTAGATCGCCAGTGTTCTTGGCGCAAATTCAAGCGCCAGTGTAGATTAGTTGGCATTTTTTCCGCAAAAGCAGGTGCTTTTGCGGAAAAACTTGCCAGTCTAGACGCAGCCATTCAGTTTGGGAATGACACTACATCATCAGCCAGCTGTATAATATCACTGGGAAGGCAGTACTCCCCTGGTGGTTAATAACACTGCAGTGCTCACCTAGTGCAGGCATAGCAAGTTGACCTGGTTGGAAACTTTTTCTACAAAACTCTTTTCATTTGGAAAATATTGATATGTTGACACAAAATTTTCATACAGGTGTCTAGGCTTCATATCAGGAAGTTTTCTCAGGCTCAGAATGAAATCACTAGTTAAACAACAGAGAGAGCAGTTGTAAGGGCACTGACTGGAATGTGAGAGACCCAGGTTTGAATTCTTGTTCTGAATTCGAAAGAGGAGGGATTTGAACCTGAGTCTTTCTCATCCTAAGGGCACCTAATCAACAGGTTATTGGTTATTCTGGGTCTCATTCTCTCACACACATACATACACATTTTTCTGGAAAAAATCAAAAGTTTAGTTTCATTCTGTATCAGAATGGAAACATATGTTAAAATCTCAAAAGTTTTGTAAAACAGAATTCTTATTTTGCAGCCCACCCTACTAACAGAAACATATGGGAACATTGGTGAATCAGTCTGTGCTTTGTTCAGCTACTTTTGTGTGTGTGTGGAGGGGCTGTTTTAAGGCATTCCAGCTGACACTGGTCTTAAGTTTTTTGCTCTCCTCAGCAGTGACCAATTTGAGGATCCCATGGCTACACCCTACAACAGCTCTTTCTCTCTCTCATGGATCATGTAATTGCTTTATTTAATTATCATCACGGCAGAAATGTAGCTTGCTGGAATTCTTGTCATTCTAGGACCCTCTTGTGGCTCCATTATATCCCTTCCCACAATAATTTTAAAAGGATATAAAGTGAAGAATGTATTCTTGTAGAAAATAATAAAAAGACTACTTAGCAGGGTAAACAGATATAGTGATATTAAGTGCACCTGTGCAATAGTTATTAGAGCCCCTGTTTAATATAAATACATGTGGTGTGTATGCCGAATTTCCCTCACATCTTTCTGTTTTCTTCTCATGGCAGAGAGGTGCCTATGTGTACACTGGATCAAACATTCACAGATATTTCATTTGTAGTCTCTTAGTTTCCTGATAACAATCATGTCTTGGTAGCCTGCTGGTGACCCTGGTATAAGCACCTTTGTTGGCTAATTATTTCAGGGAGCAAACATGTGACCAAATCATTTGTGAGTGATTAGTGGGTCTGGTAGTGCTAGGAGGCAGATAGCTTTGAACAAGCACATACAGAGAAGTTGATAATGTGTGTTTCAGCTCCAGGTTATTGCCTATTAAAACATGTGCTATCACTGCAATGATAATAATGTGGCTCATATTTTCAAAAAACAACCTCTAAAACTGCACCCACCATGTTATGTCAAGAATTTTGTGAGTGTAATCACCTGCAGGTGCAAATAACTTCACTCACAAAGTCACAGCTAATAACTGTGGGTGTAATTTTAGAAGCATGGATCAGGCTCACTTAAAAATATAGGCCCCCCCATCTCAAATCACCAGTTCTATCACTGTGGTAAGGTAATTGGTTCATATCATATATTTGATGCTATTTTGGACATTATTAAATTGGTGATCACACATTAATTCTTCCTGATAACAATCATGGAGTAATATTATTCCTGAATTCCATCAATATTATCTCATATCAAGGTATGTAGTAACAATGTGTTTGTTATTATAAAATCATGTTATATTTGACACTTTAATTGCACTGTGGCTAGTGTAACAACACTTTTGCTGTGTTAATAAACATTGTTTCATTTCACAGAACGTGGAACATGGTGTGGTTATTTGAACATGCAAGCTTAAACTTTAGTTTCCATCGCTATGTAATAGAAAGTAAACAATTGTACATGTAAGTAGGCATTTTTATACCAAGCTGTCATTGGTATGGTTGTCATTATAAATGTTACCATCTTTATTTGCAAGAAATTAGCCTTATTGTAATTTTACAATGACTTAAACATGTTTTGAAGCAAATGCATCTATTTTGAGGACTGAGACCTAAATATAGGGAATACTGCAAATACCATGATAAATTAACTATGCAGAAAAGTAACACTGTTAGAATTTTCAGGATAATCATTGTAGTTACATGCACAAGTACCAGTTTTTCAGGCATGTATTTCCATTAATGCGAGCAAAACATGTTTTGCATGAAACACAGAGTGTGGCTGAATATGTGACCTATATCTGACTTTTAATATTAATGTAGATACCTTTTTTCTTGTTTTTCTTAAGCTGGTGGTTTCCATTTAGGTGATGGGTAGCAATTTCCCACTCATTTGAATGGAAGTCATTGCAATAGATTTATTAGGCAGTAACAAGGAATGTCACTTTCCTACTGCATAGAATTAAAAAGTGCAATAAAAAATAACTGCAGTTCATGTTCAGGGGGTATAGTTTGTATTGTTAGTTTTGCAAAAATATTGGTATTTCTTTATTTTAAAGGGCGTAAAACTCAAAGCTTCAAAAGGAGTTTGGAGAAGACATGCAGTATAGGGATGAGAGTCGGAGTACTTGGATTACACTCACTGACTTGCTGTGTAACCTCCTTCATTCTGCGTGTGTGTGCCTCAGTTACCTTACCTGTTTAAAAAGTGGATATTGTGTATCCATCACCATAAAGTAGCTTGTGATCTTTGGCTGGATAGTTCTGTATACATGCAATTGTGAGGCTGCCACTTCAAATGATCAAGTAAAAGGAAACCTATTGTCATTGCTTATTAGCTGAAATGGTAGGAAGGCTGAGGTTAGCTGCCCTGTGGCCATGTTAGAGCTGCAGCTGCTTGTCTCTAGTCACCATAGAGTCAGCAATGAGAAAAGCATGCTGGGAAAGGTTGCTATGAAAGCATGGGTACACTGTGGCACAGAAGCAATGACCAGACAGTTGTAAAGAAAGTTGTTTGAATGGAAGGGCCTGGTTTCCTGCCATTTTGAGGTTAAGAGTTCTTGTTGGAAGTGGTCTCCAGCTTTTCAGCCTGTGAGCCTGGTATTTGAAATAGCTATGTTTTTTTTAAATTGATATTATGTGCCTAATTCTTTTTCTGGTAAAAATTGAGCAGTTCCATTGAATTCAATAGAAATGAGCCACTTTATTTCTACAGAGAATTTGCCCATGCATTTCTACAATAAAATGAAGATATTTATCTGTTGGAAAATACTGCTTCTTTGAAACTAAAATTTTCACAGGAAAGGGTTGGTTTTCACTTGACAAATGTTTGGAAAAAAATCAAAATTGTCAAATCATTTCATTTTAATATTTTCAAAATTAAAACATACCATTTTCTAGCTCAAAATGATGTTACATGTTACATTTAAGATAATTATAGTAAAACTAAAGTTTTTAAAAGTAAACTTACTATAGTAAAATTAAATAATGTTTTTAAAAGTAGTCAAAAATTAAACAAAATGTTTTGAGAGACCTGCACTGATTTTTATTTTTGGCTGACAAAAATTTTCAAGATTTTTACTTTTCCTGCTTATTTTTAATAGGAAAAATTCTCAAAAGTTTGAAAATTTTCACAGGATGGGAAACCCATTCCCTACATGCCTCTAGCACTGTTTGCTTCATTGCATATTATAATAAGTAGGGAATTGAGAGTGCTCAAATACCAGACCCCATGGACCAATCCCGGAAGGTGTTGAGCTCTTCCTGTGAGCTGGTTAGCAGCTTCAAGTCCCATTGACTCAGAAGGGTGTTAAGAGATCTGAGCAATATGCAGGAGCTGTTTTCAGTAGCTTACAAAATGGGAGTCAATGTGTTTATTGTTGCCCCTGAGGGTAACATAATATTCCAGTGAGGCTTTGGTGAGGCAAGAATCCCAAATAGTAACATTTGAATATTTAATCTTGTTCCTATACTCTGAGTTTGGACTGTCCTATCCCATCATACACATTTAAAATGCTATTATTCATTTTAACTTTATGGATCTCCAGCATGAAGATGCAATACTTAGACTGGTTCATTAGCTACCTAAATTCTCTGGCAAAGAACTACTAGTAATCACAGAATAGGATTTCTTTCTAGTAGCACTCATGTTGTTAATAAGTGCTACCAATGGGACTATTTTAGTGTCCATGTAAAATATAAAACAAAACAACATTTAGCAAGCCACATTTAAAAAAAATCAAAGTTGTCATTTATCACCGTATGGGCAGCTAATCAGGCAGAAACACAATGGAACTTTTTGTTGAAGCAAGTGTGCATACTCCAATAGACCAGGGCTCCAAAGAGGTGTATATCAAGTGAAGGTAACATACTGGGTGAATTATGTGTCCCATCATTTCAATGACTGCAGAGCTATAAAACTACCCTAACTGTTCTAGTTACAATCAATTACATCATGCTTTAATCACATTTTAATGATGTATTAACCAAGATTTCAACAGCAATTAGTTTAATGGGTGTTTGCTTTTTAAAACTATTTTAACTATGTCCATATCCAGTAAAAAAACATGAAATAAAAAAGCATTGATTGTGACCTCTTTCTTCTCTGGTGGTTCTGTGCTTCAGGGATAGAAGTAGGGGATTTCCTAGTAATCAAGCACTTATGGGTACAAGCAAGAATGAATTTTGTTTTTCCCATGTAGAAAGATGCTTTGAGGTTTTTTATGTAGACATGTTCTGTGAAATATAATTAAAATGTAACATTGTAAGTAGCCAGGGCTAACCCATCCTCAGAAAATATTATACTAGCTACTTGACTTTTTGGGGAAAGAATGAACTGGAGAAATACAGGGAGTAAAATGATGGACCAGAAATATTTTAATAGAATGGTTAATAAAAGTTCTGTGGCTCCCTATTGCAGTTTGGTTTATACCTATTTTATTTATAAAAAGCTGCACAAGTGTCTATGAAAATCCAGTTTCCTTTAAAACACTCCTTAACATATAAACAGATTTTTTTAAAAGATATTTCAAAGCATTACATACATAAAAAGCCATATTAGGAATGATACCAAACTTAAAGAATGTTGTAAAATGAGAATGGAAAAATGTACAAAATGAATTCATGCCCATTTACATGCTTTCAGTCAGGCTACCAGATAACAAAGCCTCTGTCTTTGTGTTAACACTGCAGATTAGGTCAAGTTTTTAACCCTCTGAGCTCTTTTCCTGTAAATGACGGGTTTTGATGTGAAACAAGCAACACGTCAAAGCAAGTTGAAAGATGTAGGCATTTTATGCCATGTCACAATGACAGGCCGGTGAATATTTGGGCCATTAGGGGCTTATTAGTGAATAAATGACCAGATGGTTCAGTGATGCACAGAGATGGACAGAACTGGATGCTACTAATCAGCACTGTCTGTACTTGATGTCAAATCACATGACACAGTAACCCATGGATACCGAATAAAAGTTACCATTAGCAAGTCAATTTGATATCTGTGTGGTGTAAACAGACTTATAGCTGCACTTCAGCGCTGCCTGTTCTTAAGAAAAAACAACAGTAGAGTATTTAAATAAACATACTCTACTCTTATCAAGTTATGATAAATTTAAATTGAATTTCAATTCCTAATACCTCCTTTTGATTCTGGAGTGTGATTGGAGAGTTATTTACATATTAGACTATCTTCAAAGATAAAAACGCTGGACTGAAAATGCAGTAAAAGAGAAATAGAATGAGATGCAAAATAATTGGTTTTTTTACATGAGTTAGAGAGATAAAGCAATGCTTTGTTAGTGCATTTGACAGAAAATGCAAACTTTGAAAATAAGGCTAATTTTAGGAGACACTGCTAACCTTTTAAACATTAAATATACAGTTTTATTCTTATATTCCACTAATAATGTTGATAACACTAAATGTCTGCTAGCTGCCACCTTAGGTTATTCCCTCGGGTCTTTGAAGAGCTCATGCTATGAATCTTGGTTAGCATTTCTTTTCTCAAGTCATTTTCAGTATTTTCCAAATGACCATGAATCTCCCTCCAGGAGTCTTACAGTTTATTTAGGATTTGGTTCTGAACCATTAACATAAATGCAAGTTTTCCCTTTGACTTCAGTGGAAGCAAGTTTAGAGCTTTTAGAGGTTTAAGGGTGTATACCATCTCACTGGAGAGATTGCAGCTGGCACTAGTACACATCAGGCTATAATGTAATACCTGTATCAAAGGTGCAGTCCTACTCAGGTTCTCAGTTATGAAACTTTACTGTGAATGAGCACAAATTATGGCATTCAGTATTGCTGTAGCCATGTTGGTCCTAGGATATTGGAGACACAAGGTGGGTAAGATAGTGTCTTTATTGGACCAACAGAAGAGCTCTGCATAGCTTGAAAGCTTGTCTCTCTCACCAACAGAAGTTGGTCCAATAAAAGATCTTAACTCACCCACTTTGTCTCATGACTTATGGAATTTAATTACTATAAATTACATATGGTGATCATTGACTGATGCTGTGCCAATGTAATTTACAAAATGAGTAGAAATTCTCAGGACATTTTGCTTGAATTTTTTGAATCGGAGAAGCCTGCCTTTGCTTTGAAGAGTGACATTGCTATATGCATTTTTACATAATTTGCAAAACTAGTCATATTTAAATAAGAATTCCTCTCTGCCATGATTGTGCTCCCTTTGAGTCTGCTTCCAGGAAGCATTAATGGCCTGTGTTTTATTAGCATGAATATTTGTGGAAAGTGAATTTGCAGTTTACATGCTTATATCAAGAAACCAATAAGAATTATACTTACATAATGAGAGGCAAAAACAACACCATTCAATTTATGTAACTAAGCTCAACAAAGCAGTAGAGCTGAAATTATCAAGTAATACATTGAAGTGTATTAGGTTTGTGGAAAATGCAATAATAAATATGTTTAAGAAAATAATCTGCTCATGGACATTTAGCAAAAATAAGAAAATGCTGAGTCTTTGGATGAGAGTCTTAACTGTGTAATTCTAAACTCATCTTCAATCAGTGGAGGTACAGAACCTCAGACATACAAACATCTTAGGCAATTGTTTGTAACTCTGAACAAAAGATTGTGCTTGTTCTTTCAAGTTTACATTTAACCTTGGCCTAATATAGCTTTGAAACTATACTATGCAGAAGTATATATGTTATATGCTTCACCTTGCATGGTTTTTCCCAGGACAGACAGCAGTAGTTAGTGGCGGCAATCAGTCTGAACCAGTGTCTGAAATTGGTGATGGACTGGACAAGGTTGAATAGGCTAAAGCTGAATCCAGATAAGACTGAGGTCCTATGGATCAGGAACCATCTGTCCAGGAATGTGGTGTGCTACCTATTCTGGATGGGGTTGCACTCCCCCGAAAGAACAGGTATGCAGCTTGGGAATCCTCCTGGACCCCTTTCTAGCATTTAAGAATTAGATTTCCTCAGTGGCCCAGAGTGCTTTTGGGCAGCTTCGGCTGATCCGCCAGCTGTGAACCTTCCTGAATAAGAATGACCTGGCCACGGTGATTCATGCTCCTGTCACATCTTGACTGGACTAATGCAATGTGCTCTACCTGGGGGCTGCCTTCAAAGAGTCTTCGGAAAATTTAACTGGTCCAGAATGTGGCTGCTCAAGTTCTAACTAATACTTGTTACATAGTGCACATTAGGCCGGTGCTCTGGCAACTGTACTGGCTTCCAGTAGTGGGGAGGGATAGCTCAATGGTTTGAGCATTGGCTTGCTAAACCCAGCGTTGTGAGCTCAGTCCTTGAGGGGGCCATTTAGGGACCTGGGGCAAATCTGTCAGGGATGGTACTTGGTCCTGCCATGAGGGCAATGACCTCTTAAGGTCCCTTCCAGTTCTATGAGATACTTCTATTAATTATATTATATTATATTATTATTTTATTATTATTATTATTTTCCAGACACAATTCACGGTCTTAGTTATGACCTATAAAGCACTAAATGGTTTTGGACCGGAATACTTGAAGGACCATCTCCTCCCATATGAACCTACCCAGGGATTAAAATCAGCTGGGGAGGCTCTATGCTCCATGTTCCTCCACCTATGGAAATAAGGCAGAGCGAGGCCTTCTCAGGTTTTGCTCCCAAGCTATGGAACTCCCTCCCTCAGGCCATTCATTTGGCACTGAGGCTGGCATTGTTTCAGTGCCAGGCTAGAGCCACCCTCTTTACCCCGCTTTTATTGGTGTGTGTGTGTGTGTGTGTGTGTGTGTGTGTGTGTGTGTGTGTTGCCCCTCCTCTCAGAATGTTTTAGTAGGTTTTATGCTCTGTACTTGGGGTCTTTTATTCTACTTCTTTATATATTGTGTTTTAAAATGGTGTAAGCTGCCTCAGATATTTTAAATAGAGAGAGGCGGGGTAAAAATATTTTAAATAAATAAATGACATGCTTGAAAAAGTGCCACATATTCATCTAAAGACCATTGGGGGTGGGGCGTTTCTGTTCCCCATTGCCTCTGCCACTGAATGTAATGTGTTGGAATGTCTGGTCTGCCCAAAAGAAACAGGGGACTTGCTGTAGTAAGTTAAATAAGAAATCATGGGAATGGAAGGACACCAGGTAGTCTGCCCTGATTTTGCACAAAGGACCCCCAATTTTGGCAAGGTAGTTCCAATGGGTGAGAACTGCAAGAGTTTATAGGGTGCACAGAAGACCCTGATATTAGGATGGATGCACAAAACTTCCAACAGTTCCCCCAGATCTATGGGATGGGAAACAACCCAGCAGACAGCTGCACAGCGCAATCCTACCACTAACTACTGCTGTCTGTCCTGGGAAAAACCATGCAAGGTGAAGCATATAACATTTTCCTAAATTTCTTTTAGAGAGACAAGGTGGGTGAGGGAATATATTTTATTGGAGAAACTTTTGCTGGTAAGAGAGAGAAGTTTTTGAGCAACACAGAATTCTCCCTCTGGTCCATTCAAAAATATTACCTCATCCATCTTGTCTTGCTACTATTCTGGGATCAAAACAGCTATGACTATACTGCATACAATAGTACAAGTTCTTTTGTCATTCATGTTTATGGATTTAAACATCTCCACATCCACACCTGCCTCACCCCCACAGCTTACACACAAGGGCTACGTCTAGACTGGCATGATTTTCCGCAAATGCTTTTAACGGAAACGTTTTTCCGTTAAAAGCATTTGTGGAAAAGAGCGTCAGATTGGCACGACGCTTTGGCGCAAAAGCACTTTTTATGAAAAGCCGCCCGTGCCAGTCTAGACACGTTTTGAAGAAAGCCCCGATCGCCATTTTCGCCATCGGGCTTTTTTGCGCAAAACAGTCCTGAGCTGTCTACTAGCCTCTTGCGCAAATACATTTGCACAAGAGGGCTTTTTCTGAACGGGAGCAGCATAGTATTTGAAGAACACTGACAATCTTACATCAGATCGTCAGTGTTCTTGCGCAAATCAAGCGCCAGTGTAGATAGCTGGCAAATTTTTTCCGCAAAAGCGCCGCTTTATGGAAAAACTTGCCAGTCTAGATGCAGCCATGGAGTATGATGGAAGTGTATCTCATAAATATTGTATTAGTAATTTATTAAATCTCATGTTGAGTTACATTTCACCCTTTCTTCTAGAATCTGAAAAATATAATCCTAATAGCTCCAGGCAAAAACCAATCTGACATTCGCAACATGTGGGGAGATTTACTATACATTTATAAAAAGTATTTAATTTTTATTAGATATCTTAATAGTATATAATTATTTCTCTCCCTCAGCTATTCCATATCTAGAGGTTAGGCATGTGTGTTTGTGTAAAATAAAAAAAATCAGGCAATGTCACTATAGGAAATAAAAAGAAAAATTTGATTCCCTATTTAAGGACCATTCCTGTTCCTATTGAAGTCAATAGGAGTTTTGACATTATCTCTAGCAGGAATAGGATTGGCCCTTTATTTAGTCTGTTTCATTAAATAATTGCAGCATACCTGTAATGTGACAATGAATAGAATTATTTCTTTGACCCTGAAGCCTCAAGTGGATTTATTATAAATTTATTGAAGGTACAGCAACATCAAATAGGCTGTGTCTTATCTACTAATTAATTTACCTGTGTATATATTAATAGCATTTTATTATGGTTTTCTAACAATTCATTTCTGATATGCATCCTTTGTTTTCCGTGACAGGATGTGTGGGTGACTGGGTGTGCATGACCATAAACATGGTGCCCTCAATAGCTTCCCTGTCACCAAATGTTGAGATGATTTTCGTGATTACCTGTTGTTTTAGCAAATTAATTTGTGGAAGTCTTCCAATTGTCTATATCTTCAGAGTTTTGGGAATTAGGTGATGCTTCTAGCAGAGAAACAAAGCCGTATATCACTGAGATGCACTGAGCTATGTATCTCATTTCATTTTTATGGTGTTTATAAAGTGGAAGTCTCACCACTTTCAGAAGTATGTCATCTTCAGTCTTCCTTGACAAGGTGAGTGTTTGCTGGCATGTGTAATCCTTCCTCAACCAAGCTTCAGAGACTGTCTGCTTTTAACCATTCTGTGATATTTTAAATAAAATTATTTCAGTATCATATTATATAGTTAATGCCTTTTTGGTCATTTTGAAACCATTCTCTTCAGAAATAGCCCTGTTAACCTAGAAGATACTTCTCATCTCTCATTCCGTAGTGAGATGAAAAAACCTCGTTCTTTAAGCATTCATTTGCCTTTTATGCTTATTCTCTGCTGGAACTTGTTGGTCCAAACTCTCAGATGCTGTAAATTAGTTTGGCTACACTGATTTTGATGGTGCCCTGCTGGTGGCATTGTAACTGATGAATGAGGAAAATCATTATGAGGGTCCAAATCCTGATTTGTTTTCCCTATCAGCATGCTAAATCATTGGGATTCTAAGCAAGGGGAGCAAAAATTGACTTCATTCAGTGATAAAAATAGGTCAACATAGGAAGAGGATGTTGGAAAAAGACTATGCATCAAAATGTACACTGAGGTGTACACTGAAGGAGGTGTACACTGAAAGAAAAAATTTAAATATCCAAGGAAGTTTTCTACATTTTAGAAAATTTTAAGCAAGTTCAGAAGAAGGCATTTATGTATACACAAAATGTAAAAGTATCTGGTAGTTAATGATAACTTACTAGCTGGGTTAATCAAATGTGCTCCTAAACTCGCTTTCTCTCTCTCTCTCTCTCTCTCTGATCCAATGCGCTTTGATCTCACTTACATATTTTCTATCATATTTAATACCATGCCTAATGCCTGCAATAACAAGGTATAAACCAGGAGTTTTCAAACTCTGAGTCATAGCTTGTAAGGGCAGTCCATTAGCTGGCCGCAAAACGCTTTGTTTACCTGCGCCTCCACAGGTACAGATGATCATAGCTCCTGTTGGCTGTGGATCACCGTTCCCGGCTAATGAGAGCTGCGGAAAGCAGTGTCCTGGTCCACACTGCTTCCCACAGCTCCCATTGGCCGGGAACGGCAATCCACAGCCAATGGGAGCTGAGATCTCCCGTTATCTGTGAAGGTGCAGGTAAACAAAGCATCTTGCCTTCAGCTAGCAGCTGGCCCTTATAAGCTGCAACCCTTCATAAAACCAAGTCATCTCCATCCTTATATGTAGAAATACTGAGATCCTGTACTCATCTCCCATGTATAGCGAGATGCTTGACGCTTTTTCCCAAATAATCATGTCCTTAACAGCTAAATAAATATTAACATTTATTTTACCACAATATGTTTGCATCAGATTTTCTATCTAACCATTCTTTTTAAATTGTTGGTCTCCCAAGTTTCCTGTAATTACTTCTTGCAATTCACTCCACCTTTCCTCTGTCCTTTGGTCTGTCTAATATAAAAAGTTATTTGGTCCCATTTCTGAAATATCTGCCTATATCTGGTGGTGTTTTCCCCATAGTCTTTTCATTTTCTCTAATTTCCTCCTTATTCCCCATTCTTGATTCTTTCCACATCCATTATCCTCATTTCTTCCCCTCTTCCATTCTTTCCTGCTGCCTCCTATGCCATCTAGTATGCACACACATCCAAATCTTTATTTGCTACTTTGAACCCAGGAGTGGAGCTGTTTGGGGAAAAGAAAACATACCAATGGAAATTTCCCAGCAGAAAATGAGAAAATGTCTATTTTTCAAAAGTTTCAGTTTTCCTGATGGAAAACCAAATAAAATCATCTCAGTTCATCAAACTGAAGTGAAATGTTTTGTTTCGGCTCAGGTCAACATTAATCTGTGTCCACCAGAACTGCAGCAATGCCTCATGGGAGTTGTAGTTCAGCTTTTGCATTTCCCTATTCTCTCCTATCTGTTGGGCTCTCTGATTGGACTACATCTTCCATGCTACTGCATGGTCTGATTAAACTGCCATCATGCATCACAGGAGTCCCATGACACTGGTGCATCATGGGAGGCTGAGACTAGAAAAGGTGAAGAATGGGAAGGAAAACAGATGGATATCAAGCAGGAGAATGGGAGGAGGTGATAATGGAAGGGCATCACTCCTCCAGGCCAGGGAGAAGAGAGAGAGAGAACTCTCTTTTGCTTTTAGTAGAGGTGGAGGAATTGCCATTAAGATATTCCTCTTTAATTGAACCTGCCCCCACATGCTGTGTGTTAGGATTTCAGGTGGGAAATAAGACATGGGATTGTGTGAAAAGCTTTTCATTCCAATGTTTAAATATCTTTAAAATACCCTGTTTATGGATCAGAAGCACCACGCAACATTAGCTGTCTCTTTCTCAGCTTTGTGGATGTACTTTTGATGTCTTTCATATCTCTAATTTAATATGCTACTTTTCTCTGGAACCTGTATAGAGAACACATCATAATCATAAGTGCCAGCCTCCCTTAGCTGGATACATTTAAGACTTAGCTTAATGTAGGCACTCTTTACTCTAAAATTATAACCATAACAAACTACTATACTGATGAATTTGGTTTTATGATTATGATGCTGTTTCCAATAGCTATGAAGCAGACTTTCATGATTTGGTTATTAGATATATAGTATTTTAACAAAGAATATATTTTAAAATTCCCAGTGATAACACACAACACACCTAGTCCTTAGTATGGAAGTCAGTAGCCAATTAAATAACCTTAATTGATAAACTATCGAGAAATATAATAGTTGTAAAATAATATACATATTCTAATTGTGACTCATTCTAAATATGCAAATAACCACTGAGGTTTCTGTTTTTAAATCTAAAAGTTGTTAGCCAGAAAAGATATTTTCCTTGCTCGGATGATGAGGGATACACTTTTATTAGTTCTTCAGCAGCTGGAGAACTTGCCTAAGAGCATCTACTCTTCAAAACAGAGTTGTTTAATACATGCTCAATACATTACAAAACAATATGCATTGGATTTGGGGGTGAGAAAATTGCTTTCATCAAGGAAAGAGAAAGAGACAGAAATGAGGTGGAGAAAGGTGAGAAAATAATTGCCTCTGATGGTCAAAATGTTAATTGTAGGGACTGACACAACCTGTTTTATAGTGCTCAATCCTGTTTTACCCTGTGGTTTGTTTAGACCTGAGTGAGTGGCATCATTACAGTTATCTTTGTCTTTGAGCCTTGTTTATAGGTGCTATTAAATCAGTCCTTTAGCAGTGAGCAGGCATGTTATGTTCCACACAGTAAGTTCTCATTCACTGCTGGACATTGGAGTCAAAGACTAGTAAAGGGGGAAGAAAAGAAAAATCTACTCTCTGGGAATTTTCATTTAACACAGAATTGTTTAAAATTCTGAGGGATTTTGAGATGGAGCTTTAAACCCTTAGAGTATATGTCTGAAACAATTTTCCAACTAACCACTATGGTCTGGTAATTGACCTCCAGTCCTTGCTACTTTGATGCTCTCTAGTGTTTAGCATTGTTTGATTCGTGTGCACTTTTTTTTTTTACTGTGTTCATTTTTGAAATAATCACTCCATTCCAGGGAAAGGTGTTCTATGGCTGTGAGTACTCCATCAATCATAGTAAGGAGGGTTGGGTAGCTAAATGTAGCAATGCTCCAAATAATGATGGTCTCTAATATTTGCTTGAAAATGTGTGTAATTTATCATATAGACTAATTATGCATAACCATGGCTACATTCTGACTCTTCTAGTCCAAGGTGGGCTGGTAAGAGCATGGAGGGACCTCTCTGCAGCGGGCACCCTGGGAAGAATTTTGCTGATTTGTTCAGAATTCCTGCCAAAGCTCTCAGGAAATGCATCTGCAGTTATCCATACAATGGGTGCAGCATGCACCCTCCCTTCTCTTCATTGTGCCTGGTGTGATTGAAGGTTAGGATGACCAGATGTCCCATTTTTAAAGGGACAGTTGCGTATTTAAGCCCTCCTGCAGATGTCCCTACTTTATCCATAAAATGGGCACATTGTCGCATATTTTCTGTCTCTCCCCACCCAATCTGTATTATTGGGTCCTGGTGTTGGCTAGATCCCAGCTTGCCAGCAGCCTGCTCACTAGCAGTCGGTGAGGGGAAGGATATCCAGGGGCTAACAATGGGGGCAGATGTGCAAGGCTGGTTGGGGCAAAGCTGCAACATCCGGTGCCGGACACTCCCCACACTGCTCTGTCGGCACAGCCCCCCACTGCATGCTGGCTGTCCCACAGCAGAGCTCTGCTCCTCCCATCACATTTCTAGCTGTCACTAGATGCTCGTTGTTGTTTCTAGTGAGAGCAGGCTGGTGCCAAATGGTTACAAGTCATCTCTGCTGCCCACACCTTGGCCTTTAATGTTCTCCCCCCCCCCCCACACTCCTGCTTTACCTCTTCAATCCAATCCCACTGCTCTCCCATATCTCCCCCAACAGGGCACATCCCACTCCCAGCACTGCAGCGAACCAGCCCCTGGTCAGAGTGTTCAGCTCACCAACAGCTTGGTAGGCAGATGCCTTCCTTCCCCCCACTGCCTCTGGCTGGGCTGGCACCCTGGGAAGGCCCAAGACCTTCTGGCATGGAGTGTTGACCAGCAGGAGCTGAGCCTTCTATATGCCAAAGCCTGCACAGTGCTAACAGGGGAAAACCTATTTGTCCTAAGCTAAGCTCTGGAGTGGTAGCCGGAGGGAGTGATTTCTGGCCTGTTCACACCCCAAACCTGCAGTCTCCACAGCAGACCCCCGGGGCAGAAGCTTAGCACCTTCTTTCCCCTGCATCTTAACACTATGTCCCTTAGGCACCCTGCCCTCCTGAGTCATCTCTGTGGCTGGGTTCACCAAAGCCTTGGCAGTAAGGTTCCCTGGGTCCTGGTACACTGTCCATCCATAGGCCTTATCCCCTTGCTGCCCACACCGCAGCCTGGGGACAGGAGATGGCTGAATTATGTCAGTGGCTAGCAGCATCCTGGAGGTGTCAGCTGCCCTTCATGCAGTGCGGGCATGCAGGGACCAGCCATGGAGCGAGAGGGGAGTGGAGTTGGGGGAAGAGATGAGCTCTGCAAAGACATGCCCCAGGTCGTCCCTTCCCCCACTCCCCTGTGGCTGAAAGCAGCCGTGGAGAAGGGGCTGTGACCCTGCATGCTCTCCCACATGGTGCCTCAGGAAGATGTGGAGTCAGGTACCAGGAGAGGTGGATCTGTCCCAGGAGCCCACCCTGACATGGAGGGTGAAGAGCACCAGGCCGGTAGGTTGTCAAGGGGCGATCTACCCTTGGAGGCCCCTTGAGCCTAACCTACTTCTGTTGAGTGACTCGGCTGTTGCCACTTCAATTTACAGTACGGCTCAACAGCCTCAGTTTGTACCCCCAACCCTGAACTCAGGGTATTTCAGCCAAGTGGCCCGAGTCCATATTCTCGTCCCTTCTACTCAGGGTAATACAGCCCAGCGGTCCAGGTCCATAGGCAAGTCCCTTCTACTCAGGGTAATATGACCCAGAGCCTAAGTCCATAGCTAAGGGGAACTCCTCAACATGGGAGTATATAAGGAAGGGGTAGAGGGACCCGGGCTCACCCACTCCACTGGGTGCCAGCCCAGGGCCCTGTTGGCAGTGGCAAGAGCCACTGCTCACTCAGCAGGGAATCCTACCACAACATGCTGAGCACTTGGGGATCTATTCCCCGCCCTGGGCTACTTCCTACTGGTACCTGGCAGATCTCTCCTCCGTAGTCTCACTCTGTCTCTGCAGCTTATTGTGTTGCACTTCTCAGCCTGGCTGCCGCTGCTTGGCCTAGCTGCACTTCCTCCCCTGGAGCTCCCTCAGCACCTCTTTCCCATTCAGCAGCCAGCCCTGACTGAGCCGCTCCAGAGGGTTTTATAGTCTGTCTCCAGTTGGAGTATTCCCAGCAGGGCTGTGGGGGTGGGGCCCTCTCAGCCAGCTGGACCAAGGCAACTCTATTAGCTTCAGTGCAGGGTTGATATACCCTGTTACATACTCTCCCCCTTAAAGGAGTACCTGGAGAAGGTTCTGGCATGGGTTCCTCCCTCACCACCCGGGAGAAAAAGTCTGCATTCACATGTGGCCTACCTGGCCGATGAGCCATGCTAAAATCGTAAGGCTGCAACAAGAAGTACCACCTCATGATCGTGGGTTGGTCTCTTTCATGCTAAGTAGACATCTCAATGGACTGTGGTTGGTGACCAGCTGGAACGGGTTGCCAAGCAGGTAATACCTCAGTGCATCAACTGCCCATTTTACTGCTAGGGCCTCCTTTTCCACCTCCTTTTCCAGTACTTCTTGTGGAAACAACTTTCTACTCATATAAAGGACTGGATGTTCTTCCCCTTCTACCTCCTGGGACAGCACAGCCTCGATCCCAACCTCGGCTGCATCTATCTGTAAAATAAAAGGTCTCAAGAAATCTGGGTGAAACAACACTGGGGCCTTTGTTATTTGGTCTTTAAGGGCTTGGAAGGCTCTCTCACATTCAGCCGACCATTGAACCTTTTTGAGTTGTGAGTTCTTGGTCAGATCGGACTAGGGAGCAGCAAGTGTCGCAAAGTCCGGCACAAAGCGGTGGTAGTACGCTTCCAACTCCAAAAATTGTTGTGCCTGCTTCTTTGTTGTGGGGGCTGCATACTCTTTTAAGGTCTGCACCTTATCTGTCAGTGGGCGTAGAGTCCCTTGTCCTATGGTGTAGCTAAGGTATATCCTCTCTCATCATCCCAGATGGCATTTGCCAGGGTTGCCATCCCAGATGGCATTGCTGTGAGTCTGACCTCACCCAGTGCCTGCAATACGGCCTCTAGATGTTGAAGGTGTTCAGCCCACATCTGGTTATATATCACTATATCGTCTATATAGGCCGCTGCATATTGGTGGGGAGGTTGTAACAGTTGTTTCATCAGTCGTTGAAAGGTCGCGGCAGCTCCATGTAGACTAAAGGGCATGGTGACAAATTGATACAGCCCAAACGCGGTTGGGAAGGCCGTCTTTTCCCTAGATGCTGGAGTCAAGGGGATTTGTCAGTATCCCTTAGTCAAATCCAGAGATGAAATGTACTTGGCATTGCCCAGTTGCTTGAACAATTCGTCAACCCTTGGCATAGGATAGGCATCAAACCACAATATGGTGTTTACCTTGTGAAATTCTATACAAAATCATATGGTCCTATCTGGTTTTGGGACCAATACAATGGGGCCCCTCCACTCACTCCTGACATAAGGTTGGTGATGGTCGCGTACTTTCTGGCCTGGCAGGGTGGCTCTATGGTGGCTGACTAAGTTGGTCCATCCGGGGTGGGTGATAATACAGCGGGGAAGGCCTAGACCAGCTGGCATAGCTCCTCCTGTTGCTCTGGGTCTAGCTTTTCTCCCATTGCAACAGGGGTCAGTGTTGTGGAGTCTGCTCCCAATAACCCCAACTCTGGTTCTGGGGAGTACGGGGCAATCATTAAACCCTCCTGAGTTTTCCACTTCTTTAGGAGATTCACGTGGTAGGTCCAGACCTCTCTCTTCCTTCCCATCAGCCGCACCTCATAATCCACTGGCCCCACGCATCATACCAGCTCAAAAGGGCCCTGCCACTTCACCAGTAGTTTGGACTCCTTGGAAAACAGCATGAGGAGGACATCGTCTTCTGGCTTGAAGGTGTGAAGCCTCATCAGACAATCATAATACTGGACTTGGGTCTGTTGTGCCTTCAAAAGGTTTGTTCAGGTGAATTCTTCCAGCTTCTGGAGCCGCTCACAGAGTTGTAGGATATAGGGGACTGATCCCATGTCTTGTGACTCCTGAGCTTCCCAGGTTTCCTTCAATAAGTCGAGTATCCCCCCATGGTTGCCTCCCATAAAGGAGCTCAAATGGTGAGAAGCCCATGGAAGCCCGGGGAACTTCGCGCACTGTGAACAACAGGGCTGGGAGTAGCCTGTCCCAGTTTTGGGGGTCCTCATCCACAAACCTCCACATCATTGATTTTAAAGTTTGATTAAAATGTTCTACTTACCCATCAGTCTGGGGGAGGTAAACTTTGGTCCTTAGAGGCCTAATATTTAGTAACCGGCACAATTCAGCCATCAATTTCAATGACACTAGTCCCTCGATCAGTTAAGATGTCCCTGGGTATCCACACCCAGGAAAAAATCTTTAAAAGCTCAACCCCTGGTGGGGGGGGAAGGGGCAGTGGGATCCCGCAGAAGGACAGCTTCAGGATGTCTAGTTTCATAGTCCACCACCACGAGGATATACTTGCACCTCGAATTAGCCTTCTCTCAGGGTCCTACTAAATTGAGGTCAATCCACTCAAATGGGACTCCCACCACCGGCAATGCTAGCAAGGGGGCTTTCGATACTCACTTCGGGCTGGTTCACTGACACTCTGGGCAGGACTTGCAAAAATCCTGAACCTCGCAGTGTATCCCCGGCCAGAAGAATCTCTGAGCCACCCACTGCAGTCTTTTCTTTACCCAGGTGTCCGGCCCAAGGGGTTGCATGGGCCAATCACAATATGCCCCATCTGTATTTTGTTGGCATCAGCAGCTGCCACAGCTCCCCATAAATCTGGGGATCCTTAGCCATGCGGTAGAGGTGATCATCACACTCCTCAGACTGGGGTCCCTGGGGTGTCTGCTGTTCTGTGTCCCCCTCTGTGTCTGGCCTCACTACTTGTTCCCAGGCCTGGCTCAGCATCAGATCTTCTTGCTGGTCTCAGAGGAAGTCACTGCCAGTATCTAGCCAATCAACCTTGGTCTCCCTCATTGGCTTGGTCTCTGGAGCCTGCTGAGAGGAATTTCCAGGTTCTAATGCAGGGGGGCTCCCTCCAGGGTCCCATTGCTCCCCTGGGCCATCAGCCCCCACCTTCTTGGGCGCACCCTAGCCTCCTCTGGCTCTTGTTGACTCCAGCACTGACTATCTGTTAGAATCCCCACCGATCCCGTGCCGAAATCACCGGGTAGGCCAATCTGGGAGCCAGCCCAACTCGACAGACTCCTTCCTCGTGTGTATCTGACAGCTTGCGAACAGGTGAGTGCGAACAGGGAGTTTAGAGAGGGAGTTCTCCAGGTAAAGGAGAAGCAGATACAGGACTCTTGAGGGAAGTGTGTGTTGATATTGGGGCTTTCTTACTGTGTGCTGAGCTTGTGTTTGTTGCTGTGTGGTGGGGGGGTTTTTTTTTCCTGTGTTTTTGAGTGAGGCTTTAGAGAGGGAGTTCTCCAGGTAGAGGAGAAGCAGATACAGGACTCTTGAGGGAAGTGTGTGTTGTGTTTGGGGCTTTCTTGCTGTGTGCTGAGCTTGTGTTTGTGAGGGAGGGTTGGTGTGTGTTCTTTGTTTGTTTGTTTGTTTTTTCCCCTGTGTTTGTGAGTGAGGCTTTTTTTTTCCCCTCACTTCCCCTTTGCCCTCCCCCTCCCCTTCATGGAGTGTGTGCTGTGATTGGCTGGTGCTGTGATTGGCAGGTGGAAACTGTTGGCTTCTAATTAAAGTTTGAATTCTAGAAGCCTCTGCTGATTGGCTGAGCCTTGGTAGGGGGAAGGACTTTCAGGCAGTCCAGGGCTTTATAAGGCTCCTTGGGCAAGCGACCAAGGAGCTTGTGAACAGGTGAGTGCTAACAGGGAGTTTAGAGAGGGAGTTGGGAAGAGGGTGAGGTTCTCTTGCCTTTCTTTTTAAATCCCTTCTCCAGGACAGCAGAGATGGATGGTGATGGTTCTGCTGTTGTTACCTGCACGGAGTGTGCCATGTTTGTCTTCCTCCCGGAAGAAAGAACAGATTTCATCTGCACTAAGTGCAAACTGGTTGCCATTTTGGAAGAAAAAATTAGAGGGCTGGAGGCCCAAGTGTCGACCCTACGCTCGATCAGAGAGGATGAAGACTTCCTCGATAGATGGCAGCGTTTAATCCTTCAAGCATGGCAGGCGGAAGAGCCGAAGAGGGCAGTACGTGACCAGGAAGAGAACTGGCAGCATGTAACTTCTAGAAGGGGAAAAAGGCTAGCATGGGAATCCCCCAATGCTATAGAGGTAAGTAATCACTTTCAGGCTCTCTCCACAGGCTCTGCGGTGCTGAATGCTTTAGAAGGGATCTCACAAGGAAGAAACCGGAAGGGAACACCATCTACTGGAAGGCATGGGATGCGTAGTCCTAGGGATGGGGGTTCCACGGCCACCACCCCCAAAAGAAAACAACGGGTGGTGGTGGTCGGGGACTCCCTCCTAAGAGGGACTGAGCCATCCCTCTGCCATCTGGACCTGGAATCTCGAGAGGTATGCTGCTTGCAGAGCTCGCATTCAGGATGTGACTGAGAGGCCTACCAAACTGATCAAACCTTTAGATCGCTACCCCTTCCTGCTTCTCCACGTGGGAACTAACGTCGGCCAAGAATGACCTTGAGCGGGTTACTGCGGATTATGTAGCGCTGGGAAGAAGGATCCAAGAACTCGGAGCGCAAGTGGTGTTCTCGTCCATCCTCCCTGTTGAAGGGAAAGGACTGGGCAGGGATCGTCGAATTGAGGCGTAAATGCGTAGTTGCGCAGGTGGTGTCGCAGAGAGGGCTTTGGTTTCTTCGACCATGGGACTCTGTTCGGGCACGAGGATTGTTAGGAAGAGATGGGATCCACCTAACCAAGAAAGGAAGGAGCATCTTTGCAGGCTTGCAAACCTAGTGAGGAGGGCTTTAAACTAGGTTCATTGGGGGACGGTGACCAAAACCCTGAGGGGAGTGGGAAAGTCGGATACCGGGAAGAAATGCAGAGAGGAACGAGCAAGAAAGGAGGACCCCTGTTTCGAATGGAGAAGATAGGGCGATCAACTGGTTACCTGAGGTGTTTGTACACTAATGCGAGAAGCCTGGGCAACAAACAGGAAGAACTGGAGGCCCTGGCCCAGTCCGAGAAATATGATTTAATTGGGATAACAGAGACTTGGTGGGATGACTCGCATGACTGGAGCGCTGTCATGGAAGGGTATAGACTGTTCAGGAAGAACAGGCAGGGGAGAAAAGGAGGAGGAGTTGCACTATACGTAAGAGAGCACTATGATTGCTCTGAACTCCAGTATAAAGAGGGAGAAAAACCTGTTGAGAGTCTACGGGTTAAGTTTAAAGGAGCAAACAACAGCAGTGATGTTGTGGTTGGTGTCTGCTACAGGCCACTGAATCAGGTGGATGAGGTAGATGAGGCTTTCTTCGGACAACTGAGAGAAGCTTCTAGATCGCAGGCCCTGGTTCTCGTGGGGGACTTTAATCACCTGACATCTGTTGGGAAACCAATACGGCAGTACACAGGCAATCCAGGAAGTTTTTGGAGAATGTTGGGGATAATTTCTTGACGCAAGTGCTGAAGGATCTGACCAGGGGCCGTGCGCGGCTTGACCTTCTGCTCACAAACAGGGAGGAACTAATAGGGGAAGTGGAGGTGGGTGACAACCTGGGAAGCAGTGATCATGAGATGGTAGATTTCAGGATCCTGACCAAAGGAAGAAAAGAGAGTAGTAAAATACATACCTTGGACTTCAAAAAAGCAGATTTTGACTCCCTCAGAGATCTGATGGGCAGAATCCCCTGGGATGCTAACATGAAGGGGAAAGGAGTCCAGGACAGCTGGCAGTATTTTAAAGAAACCTTATTGAAGGCACAGAAAGAAACCATCCCGGCAAAGAGAGGCAAACATGGTAGGAGACCGGATTGGCTTACGGGGAAATCCTTGGTGAACTTAAGCACAAAAGGAAGCTTACAAAAAGTGGAAACTTGGACAAATGACCAGGAGGGGTTTAAATGTATAGCTCGAGAATGCCGGGGTTATCAGGAAGGCGAAAGCGCAAATGGAATTGCGACTGGCTAAGGATGTGAAGGATAACAAGAAAGGTTTCTACAGGCATGTTAACAAGAAGAAGGTGATCAGAGAGTGTGCCCCTACTGGATGAAGGAGGTAACCTAGTGACAGATGATGTGGGGAAAGCTGAAGTACTCAATGCTTTCTTTGCCTCTGTATTCACGGACAAGGTCGGCTCCTGGACTTCTGCGCTAAGTGACTCAAGATGGGATGAAGATGGACAGCCCGTGGTGGGTAAAGAACAGGTTAGGAACTATTTAGAAAAGCTAAAGCGTACACAAATCCATGGGTCCGGACTTAATGCATCCGAGGGTACTGAGGAGTTGGCAAATGTCATTGAGGAGCCTTTGGCCATTATCTTTGAAAAGTCGTGGAGATCGGGAGAAATCCGGATGATTGGAAAAAAAATGTAGTGCCCATCTTCAAAAAGGAAGAAGGGCGATCCAGGGAACTATAGGCGGTCAGTCTTACCTCGGTTCCTGGAAAAATCATGGAAGGGATCCTTAAGGAATCCATTTTGAGGCACTTGGAAGAGAGGAAAGTGATTAGGAATAGTCAACATGGATTCACAAAGGGCAAGTCGTGCCTGACCAATCTGATTAGCTTCTATGATGAGGTAACTGGCTCTGTGGACGTGGGAAAGTCGGTGGATGTGATATACCTTGACTTTAGCAAGGCTTTTGATACGGTCTCCCACAATATTCTTGCCAGCAAGTTAAGGGAATGCGGATTGGATAAATGGACAGTAAGATGGATAGAAAGATGGCTAGAAGGCCGGGCCCAGCGGGTAGTGATCAACGGCTCGATTTCAGGTTGGCGGTCAGTTTCTAGCGGAGTGCCCCAAGGTTCGGTTCTAGGACCGGTTTTCGGGGTTGGGGTTGGATTTATTGGTTGTTGTTCTGGTTCTTGTTCCATGCACTTGTCAATTTAAATTCTTACAATAAATTAGTGAAATTTAATCTGGACTCCAAGTGTGTTTCTTTGGAAAAAATCACCGGTGATCAGATACGGTGTCAGGGCCCTCCTTCTGATAACCAGAGCGTCTAACATCACTGATCAGATCCCTTATTCTAAATTCTAAATTATTTTAAATCTACTTGTTACTGAGACTCTGAGGTAACACATCCACTGGCCTTCTCATCTGGGGGAGGGCAGGGAAAGCTGAGTAAAGCATCCCTTTAACTTGCATACAATATGTGTTTTGTTTCTTTTCTGGGAATTTATTCCAGGAGAGGTCTGCCTCCTTTAAAATCAATGGCAAAGCTGCCACTGATTTCAGTGGGAGCAGTACTGGGCACTCCATTTGTTTGTTTATTACCCATGCATGAAATAGATCCATGTCCTCCTCCCTGAATTCTCCCTGTAATCCTAGTTTTCTAAATTTTACATCCTTCAGTTTTTGAAGATTTTGCTACTATGAAAAGTGTATCTCTAGCAGTATGTTCAATCCCTTTCCTTAATTTTGAAAACTTCTAATACGTCACCTCAATGTTGGCTATTTTCCAGAGAGAATAAGCCCAGCACTCTTAACCTTTCCTTATAACTTAAATTTAAGAGATCTGATATTATTTCTGTTGCCCTACAGAGCATCCTCTGCAAGGTAATAATATCTTTCCTGTGTTACAAGTGACCAGCCCCACCCAGAGGTCTAGATATGCTCCAGATGAGGTGTAGCTAATAAGGATCTTATACGATAACTGTATCACCTTTTGTTTAGTATTCTATCCCCCCGCTAATACAACTTGATATCTTGTTTGCCTCTCTTACTGTTGCTGTGCCTGGGGTTGATGGTTTCAGTGATTTTTCTACAATAACTCCCCATCGCAGTAGGATTTACCACTTAGGAAGGAATATGACCATTTCAGCACCTGGGAATTTGTGTCCTCGGGAAATAAAGGTATAATTTTAGTCAAAATACTTAGGGATGACATTACCATTGGTAAAAGCTATCGTAATTATGTGTTAATGAATGTGCATAGGTGCTAGAACTATTGCTGCAGGGGAAGAGGGGTGTTGCAGCCCTGACTCAAAGTGGTTTCCATTATAGAGAGGTTTTACAGTTTGGTTCAATGGCCTTCAGCACCCTCTCTATAAAAAACTGTTCCAGCACCCTTGTGAATGTGTCCTGTGAAACAGTATGTTTACAGGGGATACAAACCTCTTTTATTCAGTGATTCATTAGGGCTGCAAAGAAACTACAAGGATCTCTTGCCATTTCTGTTCTCTTTGCGGAGCAGTTCACTGTTGCTGCTATGAAGTAACTGACGCTGAGATCCAGCAGGGAGTATGGGTTCCTTCTGGACGCTTCAGGATGGAGGTGCTTAGTTTTGGAGTTCATGTGAGGTGAACAGGTAAGCTATCAGAGAGCGGTCTTTGGCTCAGTTAAATTGCAGAGTTGTTCAGGTAATTAATAGGCAGTCAGCAGATTCAATGCCAGTGATTAAATTACTGAGAGTTTAGGCATAACTGTTTGCTCTTTAATTATCTTTTAAAGTCCAGATATAAGATTGGGAGTTGTAACCAGATCACCGATTTTTTTTCTTGCTTTCAGCCAATTGCACTCCAATTTTACAATGACGAAAAAGCAGCCTTGTCCAATCCTAGCATCTTTCTGGACTGAGCATTGTGAATATATGGGAGCAGTGAAATTTTCTTCAAATGTGAAGCTGTCAGGCACAGGTTTCCTGGGGTGTGTCTATTCCAGCAGTAGCTCCTCCCCTCCTATCCTGGCAAGTGAGCAATGCTCTTGAGTTTGGTTTAAACTGTGGCAAGAGACACAAGTAAAGGGTGGTGGTTGGATCCTTGTGGAGACAAGAAAATAATGTTAATCATTTATCTGATGAATAAAAGAGGTTTTGCCTGAGCAGGGTAAAGAGGGGAAGGAGACCTAGCGAGGAGAAATCACTTAAATACTGAAAGAGTCCCTTAATACCTGTGTGTGATTATGTCATATGCTGGTCAGAGTCCTGGCACTTGTCAGATGTGCAAATAATATTTTAGACCATGTACATTGCCTCTTGTCATGGACAAGCTAGGCCATTTGGAAACTCTGACTTGGCTTGGGATATGCACACTGGGAAAAAGCCAGCATAGAAATGATCAAGGGGGCAATTAATTTACTTTCACCAAATTCTTTCAATCATTCATTTTACCAATTTTCAACTTCACTGAATTTTACCTGCCCACATTTTGTGTGTCTCTGAATTTGAAATATATACAAACTACATGTCTTCAGTAGACATATTAATACATGTTATACAGCCAGATGAGCATAAATACATTTCAGTTTGCTCATCCAAATCTGAAATTCTGCACATTTATCTGAAATCCTGTTCTGTTATAATCAATAGTTTTATTTTAAAACATTCCATAGAATTATTGTTGTTCTTTTAACTTTCTATTCCATTGTAAAAACTGTAGACATTGTCTCTATAGACATTGTAGACATTGTGTCTGAACGTTGTGTACTTGAAACTGGGGGAAAATAGAGGACTCAGAACATTTTCAAGATAGAAGGAGGAGGGAGGTAAATTGTTCTTCTTAACCTCTGAGCATAGGACAAGAAGCAGTGTACTTAAATTGCAGCAAGGGAGGTTTAGGCTGGACATTAGAAAAAACTTCCTGTCAAGATAGTTAAGCACTGGAATAAATTGCCTAGGGAGGTTGTGGAATCTCCATCATTGGAAATTGTTAAGAGCCTGTTAGACAAACACCTGTCAGGACTGGTCTAGATAATACTTAGTCCTGCCATGAGTGCAGGGGACTGGCCTAGATGACCTTTAGAGGTCTCTTTTAGTCCTTTGATTCTGTGTCTGAAACAATGACAAATTTGAAATATTGTTCTAATAAACACATTAAGAGACAATGAAAACCAGCACCTAGAGAAGCCAGAGCCTTAATACTGAGCCCTTGACTCTAGGAAGCCTTTGTGAATTTTGTTGTATGTTCCATTATAGCTATGCACTATAACTTTTATTGCTGCACACAATGTGATGATGCATCTTAGATCAGACACAAACATATCTAGGGAGGATTCTTTTGAAAATGATTCTTACAAGCTGGTGTGGTATTACCTACCAAGACATTATTATTGTTAATTTGTGTTACAGTAGCACCTACAGCAGGCCTGCCGATGGGGGGCGGGGCACAGAGGGCAATTGCCCCAGAGCCCAGAGATTCAAAGGGGCCAAAATCTCCCAGCTTCTGTCCCCAGTATTGCAGCAGCAGTGGTGGCCAGAGCACCAGACCCCTTTGAATTGTTGCCAGAGAGGCACTCTATACAGCTCTGAGAGCTGGTGGGGGGTACAATCTGGATGGGCTAAGAGGCTGACTGCCCTCAGCCCTACCCCATCTGCCCTTGGCCTGCCCCCTTCTGCAGGCATGGAGCCAGGCCCCCGCACACCTAGCACAGGGCCCATGGTGGCTGTCAGCTCTGCTGACCTATAGGCTCAAATCAGGGAGCCAAGGCCCTCCATCACACTTGGCTTTGGACTGACATACTATGTCTACACTACAGGCTATGTATACACTACATAGTTTTTGCGGAAAAACAGTTGTTTTTCCGCAAAAACTCGCAGAGTGTCCACAGCTTAAGCATTTTTGCACACAAAAAATCAAAAGAGCAGAGGGGGTTTTGCACAATAGGCATTCCTCTTTCTGCGAGGAATAACTCCTTTTTGCGTAAGAACTCTTGTGCAAAAAGGTGTGTGTGGACAGGGAACAGGGTTTTTTTGCACAAAAAGAGGCAATTGAAGAAAGCACAAGTGCCCTGGTGGCTGTTTCCCTTTGAGAGATCGTCCATGCAGTCTGGACGTTCTCTTGTGCAAGAGTGCATCGCTTTTTCGATGGGCTTTTGCAGTATGGACGCGCTGTTGCGCAAGAAGTTTTTGCGGAAGATCTCTTCCGCAAAAAGCTTCTTGTGCAAGAAGCCTGCAGTCTGGACGTAGCCCTGTAGTTAGACACACAGCTGGAGACTGCTGGTGGAAATAGCTGTAAGGGATTCTAAAGATTGGAATGAACACAAACAAAAGACATCTATCAGGGATGGACTAGATGGTACTGGGTCCTGCCATGAGAGCAGGGGACTGGACTCAATGTCCTCTTGAGGTTCCTTCTAGTTCTAGTGTTCTATATGATTCTATGAAAAGAGAAATGAACAGTGAATGGTTGTGCAGTGGGGCCTCCCATATAAAAAGACCTACCCATTGTATAACTCTAAATTACTATCCTACCTTCCAAGAACATCAGTCTGTGACCATGGCAGAGGTGGAATCCCTGGCTCAACAAAGTACAGGACAGCCATGTGTTATGGAGAAGCTCTTGGATGAACTAAAACAGAGGGCACAGCAGTTTGCTATAGATCTGACTACAATTTCTAGAATATGAAAAAAAAAGGTAAGACAAACTCTTAGGTGCAAATCCTGAGTTTCCTATTTTTGTGAAGTGCTCTTACCATCTCCATCTGCCACCCTGTTTTGAATACAGAGTCACAGAGAAATTAACTCCTAGGCAAGATAACCTAATGAAAACTAAAGTGGATTGCAAATGTCATAAAATAAGGAAAGTACCATTATGGTTGTAATATTAATATAAGTGTTTGTGGACAAACAACTTGTATTTATTTTTACTGATTGATCTGGTATTTTAGAGGCAGCCATTTTTTGAGGAGGGAGGAAAACACTACATAGTGCCAGGATGCTATATTACAACATCTTTTGAAACAAATTTCATTGCTCTCAAGTAAAGAGCATGTTTGCTTTTGTTTCCTCTCTTTAAATTCTGCTTCCTCCTTGTGAATCTGTTAATATGGTAGAGATCTGCTTTGAAATTGCCTTCAAACTCTTAAAATGCAGTTCATTACAAGACAGGCCAATTTAAACTTTACAATGTTCTCAGTACTGGAATGTATGGTACATTGTTTATGCTAACCAGCAAGCCTAAGAAATAGCGTAGCACATGTGTGTTACTAAAAAGAGCTGACAGATTACAATAGGATTTAATAGTGGTATGTATATTAACACTGGTTATGCTTACTGTACAACTAGTAAAAGAACAATTCTAGTGACAATATAAGTGAAAATTTAGGATTAATTTTTTTTGTTAGTTTCATGCAACTACCCCTGAACTCATCAGAATCTGACATTGTGAAAAAAATATGTATGAAACAATTAAAACAGTTGTGTAATATTAGTATCAATGGTGTCTGGCACTAAAGAATTAACTAACTAGCTCACATATAAAACATAGTTTTGCTAAAATGTTCTGTGAAATTGTATAGCTGTATAATATGCCCAGGAAAGAGGCGGGGTGGTTGTGTGAATAAGGAAACAAGATTCTATTTCTGGCTCTACATTATCATTTGCCATCTCATTTAACTTTTCTGTGCTCTGACTTTGCTTCCCCTTCTTTAGAAAAAAATGGATAAAGATGCTTACCTGCCATTTGAAAGTGTTTTAATATCCATGGATAAAGAGCATTACATGAGTTCTAAATATTAGTGTGATCTGAATGTTATAGCCCAGGGTAGTCAGTTGGACAATGGATTGTCAGACACTTTTCAATGGACCGTCAAATCTTGTTGTTGTTTTATTTATTTTTTCCTGGGAGTAGGGATCTTGACCAAGAAGATCATTTTCATTCATTTTTTGCTTGGAAGGGTTATGGAGTCATATAGTTTAAGGCCAGAAGGGACCACCCCATCATCTAGTCTGATCTCCAGGTTATCACAGGCCACCACCACCAACTAACACAGGGGTGGCCAACCTGTGGCTCTCAAGCTGCATGCGGCTCTTTGCTTAAAGAAATGCGGCTCTTGCTAGTTCTGAGCCATGCGCTTCAACGCTTGTTCACAGCCGGCCGCTCTGCGCGTGCACCCCAGTGCCTGGAGGGAGAAGCACGTGGCAGCGGCAGTGGTGGCTCCGAGACCCCGGCATTGGGTTAGAGCAGGGGGCTGGGACTGCCTGGCTCTGGGGGAAGGGATGGGGCTGGGGGTGCCTGGTTCTGGGGAGGGGATTGGGTTAGAGCAGGGGCTAGGAGTGCTTGGCTCTGGGGGAGGGGTGGGGCATTGGGTTAGAGCGGGGAGGGAGGCTGAAGCACCTTAAACTCAAAGTCTTCATGGATGCAGAATAAGGCAGCCAACACAGATGTCATATTTAAATTCCAGGGCAAAAAAAGAATCAGCATGTACCTGGTTTACACTGTGTTTCTTTAAAGAAAATTCAAAGACTATTGTTTGCCAGGCAGACACAATTATTCTGAGATATGAGTCTCTCCCTTATTGTTTTTTAACCTCTGGTATTTGCAGTCTGGGACAGACCTGAATTTTTAGAACTATAAAAAAGCCATAATCTTCATAAGTAAAAAAAAAAAAGGAAACCATACCAGAGATCAACAAGCTGGAGTGAAACAGGCACTTCAAATTATGCTAATTTACTTCTCAGTTCAGTTCAGTTTAATTTTAAAAAACTCACAGGTCATAATACGGCAGTAGTGTTACATTTAAAATACATGGTGGGGATGCTTTTTTTATTGTGAGAAAATTATTGTATTTTTAAAGGTTTTTAAAAAATTTGATGTTTGTCCCTTGTCAAGTTCTCTGAAGATCTATGGACTGGCCATGAATTTAAGTGACTAGAGACTTTTTAATTGGTTTTTGTCTGTAATGTTATTTTTATTACTCCATTATATAATATATGGCTCTTTGCACTCTATCCACAGCTATTTTGGTTCTTCGTCTCTAACTGATTGGCCACTCCTGAACTAGTACTATACACTAAACCCAACAGCCAAAATTAAACTAAAGTACAACAATCCCCAGGAGACTAGACAGTTATGTACCATAGGCAGAGAACAGGAGGATCTGAGGTGCGCTGTTGCCCAAAAATGGCAGAGAAATTATTAAATGAAATATACCCAGATAATCCTGGCAAGAGACCTGCATCCACAAGTGTAAGAGGAGAGTGAAAAACCTCCAAGATCATTGCCAATCTGACCTTCCTGATCCCACATACAATGATAAATTAAACCCTGAGCATGTGAGCAAGAAGCAACCAGCCAAGCATCTGAGAGAGAGAAAATATAATGAATGATACCTGAGATCCCTGGTCCACTTAGCCCATTGTCCCATCTACAGCCATGGCCATCACTAAGACTTCAGAGAAAGGAGATTTGATTACAAAAAAAAACCCTCCCAGAATATGCTGGCAGGGGAGAGAAGGGAAGTCTCCTAATCCCTGCTGTTAGCTGGCTGCAACTCTGAAGTGTGAGCTTTAGGAATGTCAGACATAATCTAGAAGTGAACCCAAAGTTTCTGCATCTTCTTATCATCATAAGTAACCCTGCCCATGCCACTGCACTCATAAGTTTGTCTGTCTCTCTCTTAAAACTAATTATCCCCACAACGAGTTAAGGCTGTTCAGGAAGGGTATTCAGTTTATACCTTTTCAGTGATTTCAAATCAATAAACATAAATACTACTTACAAAAAAGAGGAATGTGTGATTTTATACCTTCTTCATTTCAACTGATAAAGTGTTTTGATTTGTAAAGATTACAAATGGGCTGCCTGGTAAATGCAATTAAAGATTCTGAACATTTTAAAATAGAGGAGCACAAAACCAATATTTGAAGCTGGTAAAATCCAAGAGTTATAAATTTATGTTTACGGCACATAGGCTCTCATTATCCAACTGGTTCCATGGGTACAGATGCCTGCATCCTCATGGAAGCAGGTGGAGTATGTCTACACAGCAAATAGATGAAAAGCCAAGCCTTTCTCTCATCCACACAAATCAGTCTGACTCGGGAGAAACCCCTCTGGACTTGGACTCATGGACTGTGCTGGGGGAAGGGAGTATCAGAGCCCAAGTCTCACTGTAGTGTGGCTCAAAGCCTAAGGATTTTGCTATTTGGTCACAGCTCAAGTCCAGGTCACCAGATGGAGGTTTAGTGTCCGCCACTGCTACCCCATGCTCCCTTGGGACTGTGCTTCTCAGCCCTTCAATCTCAAAATCCCAGGAACTGTAAACAACCTCCTTTTTTCAAAGACAGCTGCTCAGGGTTTAACCCTTCTATTCCATACAGACTTCTCAACACAGTCAACCCTTGTCTGTTAGCTATGGCCAGCACTTAGATGTCCTTCACAGAGTGCACTGCTAGCTGGCCAGAGCAACACAGCTGGATTTTGGTTAACTTCTGGTGCAAGAAGAGCAAGGTGCTCGGTTGTATCCAACCATCTGGCAGCCTTTGGGACAGAAAAACAAGGCAGAGCTCCCCAAGCAGCTCAAGGCAGAGTATCACAAAGTGCTAATGACACTTCTGTGAACTCCCTGTCTTCCTGCCTCTTTTACAAGGAATGCAACTGAGTAGTGGCCACTGGAGGGCGCAGAGAATGGTGCATGGTAATATGCTGCGCATGGATGGCACCCTCTGAACCATCCCTTCACAGGAACCAACCAGAGGAGGGCCAAAGGCCCAAAGAAGGACAAGAAATATCCCCGGTGCTGAGGCTGGTAGCCCAAGAGGACATAAAACCAGGGCAATTACAGCACAGCCTGGGGCTGTACATGGAGGGCTGTTGGGGGCCTGTCTTGGAGAGCAGAACCAATACAGCGGTGACCTGCGCCCTGCAGGGCAGAGGTGCAGGAAGGGGACAGAGGTGCAGGAAGGGGGCAGAGTGAGGGCACGTGACTTCAGCAATTACAATCTAAGGTGCACATAACCCTTCCTGTATCATTTGTGAGAACCAGCATCAGAGCAAGCACCAGAGTCACAGTCTGAGTTGGACCCTGGTAAGTTTCTGTCACCGTGTTTGTTTTTACTAATATATGGGGGAAGGATTTCTGGGCCGATTTAAGCTGGGATCTGGGGTGCTTTCATTCAGAGCATCCCTCTTCAGTCCCGGACCACATGGGACTCCAAAATGGACACCACACAAAGAGGAAAAAACTTAAGCAGTTATCATGACATTTTTACTAGTTACTCGCTGATTGTTGCAAGTATAGGCTTGGGCTCGCAATCAACAGCCTCATATCACCTGCCCACCTAACACAGCACACCTTATAAATCAGTCACACCCCCACTGTCCTGCACCACCATATATGGAGTCCAAAAAAACCTGGCTGTGATGAGTCCAAATGAACAGAAATGTCTATTTGTTCCATTGCTGGCTTTAATATATGGGTCCAAATTAGTGGAGCTGGCTGACTGGTGGTTTTAGGAGTCCTCAGGGCAGCTAGCCAGGTCTGTGCATGGATGTAGGATGCATGTATGAAGTCTATGCTGCATCTCTACGCTCAACACCATCTTGTTGATTTTTACCCCATATGTCAGCTGGCAGTGAAAGTGAACGTCTCATGGAATAGGTACACCAGACACTGGGCTACCTTCTGGGCAGCAATCGAGTCACCAGCCCCCTCCAGTCCAAGATGTACTGGTCAGTTGCTAGACACCTAAATATCTCCTTAGCTTAGCATATCTGGATGGGTGTCCTCCACTGGCCTGGAATAGAAGTTTGTGTTGCAACTCAGGGCCCTCCTGAATATTAAAATGTTCTCCAGCACTTGCCCTGCCTGACAGGATTTAAAAAGCATAGCTAGTAGCTAGACCACTCATAACTTTCTCCACTGCTATCCTAGAACAAATGAAGAGGATAAAGAAATAATTTCAATGGAAATTAGTATTTTGTCTTACCGTAATGTCTGCTGGCTTTCAGTTCTGCTCCAAAGGATGTCTGAAGTGGCCCCTGTTTTTTTGTGGGATGGAAATACAGACCACAGATACAAAATATATTCTTTTTACCTTGAATTAATGTGGACTCTTTCCCAAAGTGGGAAATGCAATTTTGTATCATAGTCAGACAGTGTACTCACTCTGTCTTCTATCACGGCCCTTCTGCCACCAAAGGGTAAACACACAGCACCAGGAGCTTGGGGGTGCAGAGCAAACCACTGCAAGCAAAGAGAAGGGGTCCTAGATGTGCTGATGGGAGAAGTGCTAGATAAAACGAATCAGCAGATAGAGTTCCAGAAGAGCCAAGAGTGAAAAGAGACACAGAGGCTGTAAACCACGTCGAGAAATTTGTGGACAGATTTATAGAGCATGAGCAAGGTTAAGGGGAGAAGACAGATGGAATCAGAAGAAGCTGTTTGAGCATTCACTTGTGCTCATGGTAGCACATGGCATGAAAAATGTGCCCTGTGCACTCATCCACTTCAGTCCAGTCCCTGCCCACAAGCATAAAATTCACCAGAAAGGCCAAAGAGAAGAGAGACACCCAGGAATGGCTTGACTTGTCATTGGACGTTTTTAGCAGTGAGAGTATTTGTTATGCTTATGTATTGCTGGCAGCTTGTCTGTCTTTGTTGGTTCTTACATTGGTATGTAAATACCTGTCTAAAATAGTATTGAATTTGCACACATGGCTAAAATAGGAAGTTTTATTATAGGTAATGCTAAAAATGGTACAGATTTTAATGTCTGTCCTCACATGTCCATTCTCTGAAACTTTCACAATAAACAATTCACAAAATGTCATCACATTTTGGCCAGTATTGATAAAATGCGTAATATCTGATTTCCATGTATTTCATAAAAGGATTTATAAAATTCACAATATCTAATACCAACATAGTGACAAAAATCTTCACATAGCTATCCCATACCCAGACAGAATACAGCATCAAATACCATTTCATTCCTCCTCATGCATGAAACCAAGGAAACCTATTATGTCCATGCACAAAGCTTCCCTAGTTTCCATTGCACATTTGGGTCCAGCATCAGTTATGACAGATGAACTGTTTGGCTGTGTATATAGGTTCAGAAATCCTGTGTATATAGGTTCAGGCTGAAGTCAGGGTACAGTTTCATAAGCCATGATATCAGGATAAGCAGAGTCCCCTAGAATAACAGTGGAAACAGTGACTCCATTTCTAGCAATGTAATTCAATGGGAATAAATGTCCCAATCTCTGGAACACCCGCACATCACGCACTCTATGTGCATCCCATATTAGTGTCCAGGAAAGTACCTCTGTGTCAGTTTGGCCTGCATAACGATGAAGTAATAGCTTATGTGCTTCTTGCATAGGCCAAAGTATAGGCACATAAATGCAAAGCCAGCAATAATTTCAAGACTATTTGTAATGTCCACCATCCTTGGGTATGTCACAGTCCTGACTGCCTTACAGACCTCTGCCACAACCACCCCCACTGTTGATTTGCCAACTCCAAGCTGGTTATCAATGGACCTATAGCAGACTGGGGTAGCACATTTCCAGATGGGTATAGCAACCTGCTTTTGGACTGACGTGGCCTTCATCTGTAGGTGTCTCAGCGCTGGAGTGTTGGGGCAAGCTGATCTCGCACCTCTGAAATGTACACTTCTCATGCAAAAAGCCTGGACCATCATTCCAGGTCTGCATGACAATGGGATCCCACCCATCTGTGCCTGTGGCCCTGCTCCAGAAGCACTGTTCTACACCAGGGGAATCTCTGGCTAAGGCAATAGGCTTAAACAGCATCAGCTGAGTTGCGGCTGGCATGTTGGTATCCCCTCTCTGAGAGTTGCCTTTGGCAAGTCAAACACTTCTGCCAAAATATCCGCCTGTGTTGCACAGATGATCCACCTCTTTCCCCAAAATATGGCTGACAGCATGAGGTGGGGAGGTTTTCCTACAGTGACAGGGTCCATTGTTGGCTCTGATTGCAGGGAGCACGTGAACAACAATGGGGCTCTACTGCATGTGTTGGTTGGCTAAAAAACACTCAAAAAGATGTCAGTCATCTCTCATGGGACGGACAGACAAGTTCTCCCTCAGCCCACTATGAAACAAACCCTTGAGTGGCTTCAACTGGTGAAGGTACTATGAGTCCTGGGCAGGATCGTACACCCCCCCAAAAGCTGAAGTTGTGACTGGGTCTCTGACGTGCAGTATGGCTGCATCAGCACAGTGGTGATGCCCAGACTTCCCGTGAGGCTGAAGTGCAGGCTTGAAACTGCCAAGTCTACAGGCATGGGTCAAACTGGACTGATCTTAATGTGCTGCATGGACATACCTTAGGCCCCCAGGGTCACAGGGATCTACCTGTATATAGTCTGTTCCAGGACTGGGGCCATAGTTTTTGCTTGTTTCTGTAGCAAATGGGCAAAGTGATTTATCTAGAATATTGTTAACAGCAACAATAAAAATTGTAAAACTCTCTCTGACATGAATGGGACACATTCAGCTTACTTAATTTACCTCATGAATACAGGTTCTACAATTGACAGGTACTTGTTCTGCTGTTATCTATATCTATATCTTGGTTTCTGTCATTTCCACTCCAATACACTGTGGGTTTACCCACGACCCACGAAAGCTCATGATTCTATATATTTTTTGTTAGTCTCTAAGGTACCACAGGACTACTCATTGTTTTTAAAGTTACAGACTAACACGGCTACCTCTCTGAGACTCTCTGACCTTGTTATCCAATTTCTTCCAAGAGCATATTTGTGTAGATCTCTGGATGTTGGGGTTCACAATAGAAACTTCTATTTAACCCTAAGCACTACATAGCTCTGCAAGTGTGACATGATAATAACTAGCATGCAGCTAGTGAAGTGTTGTCACTATATGTTTTAAATATGAAGGCATTAATTTCTTAAATGTGTTTCACCTTTCCTCATGTATCAGGCTTTTTAACTGGGATAATTTGACAGCAGCCTTTGGTCTGTCTGAAAGATTTTGCTGGTGCTAGCTGCGCACCTGCGTCTGTCCGTGCATTAAACCTTGACTGTAGGACTCTCGTCACAAATGAACTGTCAGATCATTACTACGTTTGATGCAGTATAATCTGTCTTGAAATTAGAATTGGTCCATCCTGGCTCAAATTTCACTTGCTGCTGAGGCTAATACGCAGTTTGAATATGCATTCATGGAGATTCACATCCATTTGGAATCCAGAGGGAGTACAAGTTAAGAGCAGATTTTTTGAATTAGCATGTCGAGAGGGAAGGGTCCTTCATTTCGACTGCTGCAGATGCCTCTCCCTCTTGTTCATTACAATTGCATTTCATCAGCTTTATGATGTCCACATGTCAATTGAGTGTGAGGATTTTGCACACAAAAGAGCCGTAGGGAAAACGACTTCACTAGCTAATCAGCTGATTATCATACCTCAAATGGGCTGCAGTATGCTGCTCCCAATGCTGCATCAGTGAGAGCGGAATTGAAGATTAAGACAGCAAAGAAAGAAGATTCTACAACCCAGTTTATAAAAATCAAACAGGAATTTGTCAGGGATAGAAAGAAACAAATATCACCAGGACAAAGGCCTTTGAAATACACTGGGACTGATGAGGTAGAATGACTAATGTCTTTCATCAAAAGGTGTGGGGGGTGAAAGGTTAATTAACTGTATTATCTGCCTGTTTATGCCCAGCTGTGTAAAGCTCAATAACACACTGTATCCAACAATCCAGACCAGTTGCAAGACTAGCTTCTACTAATAATTGAATTAGCGTCTGAGCAAACAGCATGTTTATATAGTAAAACAGACTCTTCTCCATCTAGCTCCCATTTGGATCAGCTTTTTGGATGGAGCTCTGAAATGTACCATTTTTAATAAGCTAATTTACAGTAGATGATCAAAACAATAATAAATATAGACATTACTGGAGACCCTTAGAAATAGTTCACGGTAGCTAACATGTATGGATTTCTTTAGCCTATATTTATAGATCTATAAGAACTAGCATTTAATGGTTAGAGTGGGCTTTTTCTTTTTTTGTCTGAAATTTACCAAAGTTTTATCCCAGCTCCCTGGAGTCTTCCTCAAGTCTATCTAAAATGCAGTTAGAGCAGAGGCTGTCTTTTGCTTCACAGAGCGTCTGCCTTATGCTTTCATCAGAGTAGTCTAACTCACACAGATGCACTATTTAACAATGCCATCCCCTGCTTTCATCAGAAGGGGGAAGGTTGCAGAGCTGAGCCCTGAAGAATAAGGGGGGCAGGTCCCCTGTGATCGGCGAAAGCTGAACATCGGTGCCAGTTTCCATCTGTCATGATAGCCTATCTCCGAACCTTCAATCTGTCAAAAGCTTGCTGCCTAGCTGAAGGCTCCAGGAGATTTGGTGCACTAAACACATTTGACAACAGCATTATCACTGCAAGGAGCCCAGCAAAATGCCATCAATGTGTTAATTGTAGCTGGCTATGTAAAGTGTCACTTCCCATATCATTTTACACCAGCTTTGCCGATTTTGTGGTGCCTAATTTTCTACACTTTACAAACATAGAGATTGTTCTTTTGCCAGAGGTTTAATTTTGTGTGAGTACATTGCCCCCAAGAAAACCAATCCATCTACAAAAAATTAAATAAAATAAAGGGCTTGTAGAAAGCAAATGACTTTGCATTGCTACTGTTCTAATTTGATATCTCATTGGAGATTTTTTCCCTCAGTTTGCATATTTTCTAATGTCTAAATGATTCACTGTGCTGTGGTTGCTCCAAGCTCCTTTTGTCGAGTATCTTTGTAACCCTGAGTTTTATTTCCATCATGATATGAGGACAGTTTTGTAATGATAAACAGGAGAGCACAGCATAAATAAATGAAAAATTCCCCTTGAAGCTATGAAGGTAGTCTTTTGTACCCTAGTAGCTAATATTCAGTTTCTGATACACAGTGCCAGGTGTTAAATTTCTCTAGTTACTGTCACTAATGCAAATTAGATTCTTTTTCTGCTCATAAAAAATCAAATCCACATTAGAAATTAGCTATAAAATGTAATGACTTAAATGCTATAGTGTTTTACAAATCTCCCTACATTTCTATGGCAGATAATGCTATAAAACTAGGAAAGGATAATAAAATATGGTGGAAAGTTGAGTTATTTAAAGGTCCTTTGTGGTTGTCACTTAGAGATTTGCTGTATTATTTTGCTTTCTTTCATTGTTAGACAAGCAAGCTTATGATTCCATATCTTTACCAGATCAGATATAATCCATTTCTATTTTTAAATTGTCACCATAGCTGTAGAGGCAGCTTACATTATTGGAAAATATCAAATGGTGAAGTTTATAAATACATCTACAACTTTTAATCATGAGAATTGTAAATGTGTGTGACAGGCTTTAAGAATGTTGCAGTAACCTAGACAGAGATTCTAGTACTGAGACATAAGTGGATCTTTAAGTATCTTCCCCAAATTGACTAAGGTATTATACCTATTTTCCACTATGCGCAAAAGCAAACAGGAAAATAAATCTAAACTATGGGGTGAGCAAAACCCAATTTGCTATCCATTAGAATGAAACTCTTTGTATATAATACATCTTACGTACAGCACACAGCAATACAAAATGCAACAAGGGGAAGCTGCAAAAGCCACGCATTTATCAACATTTAAATCCTAGCAGAGTTCCATTTACTCAGCTGCAAACTGCATAGTTCTGTCAGCTCCTGCCAAGACCCCAATATAAAGTATTAAATTAAAATCCTAATGGAACTTTAAGCCCTAGATGAATAGGATATTTTGTGCAACATAAAGGAAGTATGATTAAAATTAACATTTCTGAATTCATTTGTAGACTGTGTTCTGCAGTTTACTTACTGCATCTTTTCTAAAGAAAGCATAAAAGAAATTTCATGGAATTTCTTTACAATAATTGTTTGGGAAACAGGAACATGATCAGGAGGCTATCCTCTCCTTGCAAAGCTTTGCTGACTATTATCCCCTCTCCCTTCCCCATGAGAAACTGCGTTTGGAGATCTAAATAGAATTTTAGAAGATTTTATACAGAATGAGCATCTTTGGGACAGTACAAATAATCCATTTATACACCAGGACAACGAGTATGGAAGAAGGGGCTGATCCAAAGCCTGCTGAAGTCAGTGAAAGACTGATTGGATCAGACCACAGTTGCCTACGTACACAGACAGACTATTCAAAACTAAGCCATGGGTCTTTTAGAAACTTCTTTTAAGTGGAGAGTTATACTAGTTGGAATTCTCAAATCCCAGTGACTACAGTGTAATGGTTAGCCATTCTTAACTGTAATCTGAATATCCTAATGAGGTGGAGAGTAAACTTTCAGTAGTTAGTTGGGGAAATAATTGTTTTTCTACAGCTCTGTTTTATTTGGAGACTTTGGTTATTTAGAAGATAACATACAAATGCTTTGCTAACATTTGAATACACTGGTAATATTTCATTAGGTTGTGTGAACTGTATGCTATCCTGCTCAGCTCTCTAAGGCCAGTGTTTTCATAAGAGTTGTCATGTGTCCAGTTTTCAACCAAGCACCCTGTCAAAAAGAGACCCTCCCCAGCCCGGTGAAAATGAGTGAGTAGGGATGGAGGAGAGCTAATAATGGAGGGAGGAGGGTGGCGTAAGTAGGCTGGGGGCAGGGAAAGGGTGTTCAGTATTATTTGGTCAGAAAGTTGGTAACCAAAATTTGGCTACTTCAGATTTAGGGTGCCCAATCTGAGATTCCTTGGGTCTGATTTATTAGAAGTTCTGAGGACCTGGTCTCTGAAAATTTGGCCTCTTTAAGGTATCTCAGATAGGGCACCCAAAAATCACTAGTCTCTTTGAAAGTGTTGTCCTAAAGATTTATCAGCAATTCCTTGAACACAAAGAATGGCCTTTTATGTGTGTATTCCTTGGGCACTGTGTTCGATGTGTTCTACCAAATGCCTCTTCTCAAGCACGAGTGGCCTGGGATTTAAAAACAAATTCCACCAGGAATAGGACCAGAAAGAGGGTTGGCAGAGTGGTGAGGAGAGTATCCTCCATGGGACTATTCTGCCCCCATTGCAACTGCACACATGTAGCGAGCAGTGGATAGCGGGGCCTGGACTCTGTCCCACCTCTTCCTGCTAGCCTGTGTACCTGTGATGGCATGCCAGGGACTACGCCAGTTACAGGACTGCCATAGGGTACATTCCACCCTTACACGCACATGCACGTGCACACGCACACACACACACACACACCAGCAGTTACCAGGGGGTTCCAGGAGAGAGACTAATTTTGAGTTGAGTCTGCTTCCCAATCTCCTCCTGGCACAACCCAACAACGTGCTGCCCATACACATGCTAAAGCCATAATAGAGCCCAATTCAGTAGCTGTTGTATATTTGGAAACTCCTATTTTAGCTAATGGGAACATGACATTTGAAGCAGTTGCAGGATCAAATCCTAAAGTAAAAAACATAATCCAAGAGAATATTTTTTTAAAGTCTGAAAGTTGTATGTAGGGTTATAGACAACCATTCTGTGTTAGATTTTCTAAAACAGTCTCTAAGGTACTCCATAAGTTTGCACATTCAAGGTCCCAGGCATGTGCAACCTCACCCTGAGTATCTTCCATATCAGTTAGCTTGCAAGATTCAGGTCCAGGTGTCAAACTGTTGTAGGCAGATAGTACTTCTCCACTAATATCAGGAAGTTAGCCATATGACTATCCAATCTGCATGTTAGAATGCCGTGAGGGGACATAAATCTGATATTGAGGCATTAAAATACTTGAGGGCCCAATCACATGCCACAGGCCATTTTCCAGGGTTTTGTGCTTTAAACAAGATCAGCCACTTCTATTCATTTCCCAACTGAAGCAGGCATCTAAAATTAGTCTCTTTGCTGCCTGCTCAACTTGAAAAGAGTACATTATATGAGAGACTCGACGTTTCCAGCAGAAAGACTGAGGAGTCCTTGAATTTTCATTCACCGCTTTATTCTGGCCTGACAGTTTTCAATTACATATTTAATCCCTCTCCATCTTTTAAGTCTACTCCTACTTTGTTGGCAATTCACTGTGTGAAGGAAAAATATGCCTCTTTCCTCATCATTGCCTCATCGTGGTCCTGCTTCTTTACTTAGGGTATGTCTACATTACTTTTTAAAACTCACATGGCTCATACTACAGCACTAAAAAGAGCTCAGTAGAAATTATGGTTTGGTCTCTGTAGCTCACACCTTCAAAACTGGGACTCTACCCTTAAGTTGCAAGGTCTAAAGTGCTGTTTTTTTGTAATGTAGCATGAGCCCAAGTCTGGACTCAGAGTCACTGCTGTGCGATTTAAAATACTAGGTGTATATACACTTAGAAATTTGTACAGCACCTTGCAAAAGTTTATATGGTCCAGATTCACCCCCTTAGGTGGAAACTGACAGCATTAAATTCAATCAGGGGCATTTACTTGCTGAAACTATCTGGGAGAGCTGCTGAATCAGTCTTGTTGATATCTTTTCAGACTAGCTGCACTCACTCCTAGGGAGATACCAGAGGGCTCCCTCCTCCCTGGAAGAGTGTAGAGCGCACTGCTGCACACCACACTCATGGGGATTTGCTGTTATGTGTGAAACATAATCTGAGTTGCACCAAAGGAAGTGCAACCTTCATATTGACTTCTTCCCAGATACCAAGTTAGTGGGTTCACTAGATACCCATTGCCTGCTATTTAGCAGAGATGGACTAAGGAGGGCATCTGTTGTAAACCTCACTGATTGAATTTTTTGTTTTGTTAAAGTAAACCAAAGTACGTGTTGATTTGTAGGTGTTTATAGGTGTTTACAGTCAAACCTTTATAATGGGTGGTTTGGGTTCATATAAAACTGTATGTATAGGCAAATCTTTAGGTGGTATAAAACAGCATAGTGGCACTGAAGACAATGAAGCTACAACAACTTACATCAACTGAAGAATTGTTTGGGGGGTTTTGTTATTTGATTTTGGTACTATCATCATAATAGGTACCTGGGTGATTTCAGTTTTGAAGAACCTTATCAGTTTCAGCAAGGAAATAATGAATTTGAAATGCAAGTACTAACACCAGAACCCTAATTCTAAAAGTTATATTCAGAGACATTCAGAGAACAGAAATAATATCATGTGATCTTGTACACAGTCAAAATGAACCCAATACTTCTTAATTTCAAATAGATTAATTGACTTTAAAGCCAGAAGGGACCATCATAATCATTGAATCTGACCTCCAGCACATTGCAGGCCACAGAACTTCACCCGCCCACTCCAGTAATAGACCTCTTATCTCTGGCTGAGTTCCTGAATTTCTCAAATAATGGTTTAAAGACTTCAAGTTACAGAAAATTCACGTGCATGAGTTATAACCTCCAAATGACCCATGCCCCATGCTTTAGAGGAAAGCGAAACCCCCCCAAGGGTCTCTGTCACTCTGATCCAAAAGAAAATTCCTTCTTGGCTAAGATCATGTGTAGTGTCAGTTAGCCCCGGAGTTTGTGGGCAAGTCCCACCAAGCAAGTACCTAGTAAAGAGTTCTCTGCAGTAACTTGGAGCCCTTCCCATCTAGTGTCCCCTCTCTGATCATTGGGGAAGAGGCAGTCTCTGATGGGCCACCTGCCATTACAGGCGGTCTCATGGTACCATCCCCACCTTAAAATTATCAAGCTCAGTCTTGAATCCAGATAAACTTTTTGCCCCCACTTTAATCCTTTGAAACCTGACCCAGAATGTCACTCCTCCTTCACCTAATTTTGAGCCTAAACTTGTTAATGACAAGTTTATATCCAGTTGTTCTTGTGTCCACATTGTTACATAACTTAAATAACTTCTCTCCCTCCCTGGTATTTATCCTTCTGATGTATTTATAGAGAGGAACCATATCTCCCTTCAGCCATCTTTTGGTTAGACTAAACAAGCCAGGCTCTTAAGTCTCCTATCATAAGGTAGATTTTCCATTCCCTGGATCATCCTAGTAACCCTTCTCTGCACCTGTTCCAGTTTGGGTTCATCTTTCTGAAACATGGAAGACCAGAATTACTCACAGTATTCCAGATGGGGTCTCAAGAGTGCTTTGTATAATGGTACTAACATTTCCCTGTCTGTACTGGAAATTCCCCACCAGATAGATCTTTGGGACTGCATTAGCCTTTTACATGGCCACATTATATTGATGGTTCATAGTCATCATATGATCAAAATGCCCAAGTCTTTCTCTTCCTCTGTCACTTCCAACTGATAAGTGTCAATCTCATAGAAAAAATTCTTGTTAGTCCCTAAGTGCATGGTTCTGAAATATAAATTTCATCACATTTCTATTACTCCGGGTTGCAAGGTCATCCAGATCTTTCTGTATAATACTCCAGTCCTCCTCGCTGTGGGAATACCTCCCGATGTTATGTCAGCTGCAAATTTTATTAGCACACTTCCAATTCTTGTGCCAAGATCAGTAATAAAAATGTTAAGTAAGATTGGTCCGAAGACTGGTCCCTGAACAACCCCACTATTAACCTCCCTATAGCCTGATAGTTCACCTTTCAGTATGACCTGTTGTCTCCCCTTTAACCAGTTCCTTATCTGCCTTTCAAGTTTCTCCTTGCCCTCAATCATCTCCAGTTTAACTAATAATTTCCCATGTGTAACTCATATCAAATGCCTTATAGAAATCCAGGTAAATTAGATATACAGCTAATATTTGCTGTACTACTTCTTCACAAACTAGAGAATCGGGGCTTAACACCACAGCACTGAGACACAGTCCATTACATATCCCATGTGGACCCTTCTGGTATGAACTAAAGGGTACCTAATTTGTGTTACAACTTAATGCGCTTTACTGAGCTATGTACACAAGGCTTGAGTCATGACGTTTTCAGTGAATAACTTCAAATAACAGGTACATTTGCAAAAAAAATCACAAGCTCTCAGTAGACAAGCATGAAATAAACTGACAAACAAGAAAAAAGGCAAAAAAAATGGGAATATTTTATTTGCCATTGTTTATTTGTTCAGTTCTGTATTCAGCACCAAGGAAACAAATTATTCATATCTTTTCCCTTATTTATAGATCCCTACACAGATACAAAATATGTATCTGCATCCACATCTGTATTCACAATAATGAGTATATCTGTATCCATATCTGCGGATATCTGTATCCATATCTGTGGATGCAGATACCTGCAGATAAAAGAGGATATCTGCAGGTATGCAGGGCTCTACTTATATATAGTTCAAACTTTCTAGTCAGAATTCAATATATTGCTTATATTCAACTTATTCATAAATGATCTGGAGAAAGGGGTAAATAGTGAAGTAGCAAAGTTTGCAGACGATACTAAACTGCTCAAGGTAGTTAAGACCAAAGCAGACTTTGAAGAACTTCAAAAAGATCTCACAAAACTAAGTGATTGGGCAACAAAATGGCAAATGAAATTTAATGTGGATAAATGTAAAGTAATGCACATTGGAAAAAATAACCCCAACTATACATATAATATGATGGGGGCTAATTTAGCTACAACTAATCAGGAAAGAGATTTTGGAGTCATCATGGATAGTTCTCTGAAGACGTCCACACAGTGTGCAGCAGCAGTCAAAAAAGCAAACAGGATGTTAGGAATCATTAAAAAAGGGATAGAGAATAAAACAGAGAATATCTTATTGCCCTTATATAAATCCATAGTACGCCCCCATCTTGAATACTGCGTACAGATGTGGTCTCCTCATCTCAAAAAAGATATACTGGTATTAGAAAAGGTTCAGAGAAGGGCAACTAAAACGATCAGGGGTTTGGAACAGGTCCCATATCAGGAGAGATTAAAGAGACTGGGACTTTTCAGCTTGGAAAAGAGGAGACTAATGGGGGATATGATAGAGGTATATAAAATCATGAGTGGTGTGGAGAAAATGAATAAGGAAAAGTTATTTACTTGTTCCCATAATATAACTAGGGGCCACCAAATGAAACTAATGGGCAGCAGGTTTAAAACAAATAAAAGGAAGTTCTTCTTCACACAGCGCATAGTCAATCTGTGGAACTCCTTGCCTGAGGAGGTTGTGAAGGCTAGGACTATAACAGGGTTTAAAAGAGAACTAGATAAATTCATGGAGGTTAAGTCCGTTAATGGCTATTAGCCTGTATGGGTAAGGAATGGTGTCCCTAGCCTCTGTTTGTCAGAGGGTGGAGATGGATGGCAGGAGAGAGATCGCTTGATCATTACCTATTCGGTTCACTTCCTCTGGGGCACCTGGCATTGGCCACTGTCGGCAGACAGGGTACAGGGCTGGATGGACCTTTGGTCTGACCCAGTATGGCCATTCGTATGCTCTTGTGTTCTTATGTTATTTCTATACAGAAGATAACAGTGATAAATAAACTATGCAAAATGAACTCAATATAAAAAGTCTATACTTCCTTCCCTCACCCTGTCTTTTTAAAGTAATAAAATATACATGTGCCTGAATCACCAAATCCTGATCTACAATGGATTCTGAATAAAAAATTCCCATAGTACAAGGAAGATTGGATTCTGTGTTCCATGTTCATCCCACTATAGAGTGAGTCCTGAGTTAGAAAATTAGGATGGGGTGAAATCCCAGTTCCACTGAAGTCAATATCAGTTTTGCCACTGTAATTGAGCCAGGGTTTCACCTTGAATCTTTATAGCTGAACATCCCAAAATCCAGGGGAAGAGAAGTGACATCTGTTGTTCCAGTCTGGCTCCATCTTGAGGAATAAAAAAAGACAGAAGATACATCTATCAGGGATGGTCTAGACCCGTGTTTCTCAACTGGTCTCCGCGAGACATCTCCAGGGGCGCCGCGAGGTTGACAAACTGGAAACATCGATAGGTACAACACATACAATCAGTGGACCGCTGGGGCGCCGCATACATTTTTATGCATGTAAAGGGCTCTGGAGCCCAAAAAGTTTGAGAACCGCTGGTCTAGACTGTATTGGGTCCTGCTGTGAGGGCAGGGGACTGGATTCAATGACCTCTAGAGGGCCCTTCCAGTTCTAGTATTCTATGATTCTATGAGAAATATCAGAGATGTTTGCTATAACTTTTAATTTATTATTAAAAACATGTATGCAGGCAAAGAACGTCTTACTTGCACGCGTACACACACCTGCTGATAGGGGGAGGTGGGGAGGGAAAGGGGGCAGAGGCCCTGGGGCCCAGTGATTCAAAGAGACTCGGGGCTCCTGAACCCTTTAAATCACCACCGAAGCGCCGTGCCATGTGCTCCGGGTGGCACTGAGGGCTGGCTGCCCTGGCCCTGCCATTTCTGTCTGAGGCCTTGCCCTTTCTGGGGACACAGAGACAGCCCCAGGCATACACCTTGTCCAGGGGCCCACATATCATGTCAGCTGCCCTGCACATACATAGAGTTTCCCTCAACAATCATCAAAAAAATTATGTCTTCCTTGTCAGTATTTCTCCAGCGATTTGGAATACACATCACTTCCCTTTTAACCTTTGTGTGTGGTTCCTTTTATGTTAGCAAGAGTTCCAGAACCCTTTATATTTCCTGTGTTGGTCAACACACAGTCAGTAATAGGGTTTGGAGTGCTCGGTGGGTTGGAAAGAATATCGTCTTGTATCAAGAAATAAAAGTGGAGGTAATCCAGAATGAAAGCAAATAGCCTTGTGAGTCTCATAATTAAGACGGAGTGACATTCAAATGCAGCTTTGGCAGAATGTAGCAAATTACTGAATTCTTTGTAGGGAAGACTCCTCTTACTGTGCTTTGTCTGCCCCCTTGGGAACTCATCACATTCACTAAAAAGTCAAAATGGGATTTTTTACCCTCTTCCATCACCTTTTTTCCTAATATGTGGAAATGATGTTTGTCAAAATGTGCTAATTGATAGCATTGTGAGGAAAAATGAAGCTTCTGCTTTCAACCCTTATTCTTGTGTGCAGCTTTATAAAGAGCCTAACATTTAGAAATGTCTCCCCCCTCCCACTCTCTTTATTTACTAAACAGGACATGTTCTTTTTCCAGCAATATATAAAGCAGGCAAATGGCTGCTCATCGTCCTTTTTTTCCTGTATGTTATACATACAATTCTCTCTCAGATAATAGCTCCTTCTATCATCCCTGATTTATCATTGTCAAGCCTCTTTACATTTTATTTCCTCTTTATCTATTTTGCTGGTAATCTATCCATTTTAAATGGAGGGCCTGGATTTCATTTGCATATACAGCATATTCCTGAACAGACTAAGGCATGTATCCTTTTGAAAAAACAGGGTCCTGCTTGTGTTGGTGTGTTTTTCCTCCCTCTCTCTCTCTTTCTCTCTTACCCTTCTAAACCATTATAAAGTAAGTACCAAAGGTATCCTAGGTAATTAGCCATTACAGTACTGTCAGAGAGGGTTCCGCAGTCAATACAGAGATAATTTGGGCAATGGTGAATGACAGTGTTGTCCAGACTTTTGGGATAATCAAGGACACATCCAGCTGTACCAGACATCTGTCAGACCCATGAATCATTTCAAGTAGCTTTGCAATAGCCAGGCAAGTGGAGCAAAGATAAACATTCCAACAGCACACAATCACTGAGATAAATACAACTTCCACTATAAAACATTTACCTGCTCGATACTGCGTGCGTGTAATACAAGATGGACAGCACAGCACAAACATTTTCCAACAGTTAAGGGATATAAGTTATATAAAGTAATTTCACATAGTAATAAGAAAAGTGGAAAATACTAAGTGATTAAAATTCCTTGGGATAGGAGAGGTAAATGAAAAACCTCAAACTAAACCACAAACTAAATTCAGCTCAGTGTAAGCACTGTAACTTCCGTTTCATCTGTGGATTTTTATTGTTTATGCCAGTTTGAAAATATCCCTGTAGTCCAGGGGTGGGGAACCTAGGGCCCAGGGGCCAGATGCAGTCCCCGGTTTGCCTGGATCTGGCCAAAAGATCTCTGGGCTTTCCCCTCCTCCCCACCATTGGGAAGCCCCCGCTTCCCCCTGCCTGATAGATTTTTCTGTGGGTCAGGTGGCTCCTGGCCCAAAAAAGATTCCCCACCCCTGCTCTAGATTCTTATACCTGGTTGTTGCTTATACGTGAAAATGACTGCTTAGGAAGGAGTATTGCAGAAAGGGTCTCAGGGTGATACTGGACCACATGCTAAATATGAGTCAACAGAGTAATACTGTTGGGGGGCGGGGGGGAAAGCAAGCAAACATCATTCTGGGATGCCTTAGCAGGAATGTTGTAAGCAAGACACAAGAAGTAATTCTTCTGCTCTCCTCCGCACTGATTAGGCCTCAACCAAGGGCGCCATTTCGGGAAGATAAGGGGGCAGCAGCCATGGCTTGCTTTTCATCCTATTCACTAGACCAGGGGTGGGCAATAATTTTTGCCTGGGGGCCACTTAAAAATTCGGAAGGGGCAGGGCCTAAACAGGAAGCGGTGGGGCCTAAACAGGAAGGGGCAGGGCTACCTCACCCCCAGACCAATCATGGTCTGGTGGTGGGAGAGCCCCTTTGCCCCCCCTTCCCACTAGGCACCCATGCTCTGGAAGAGGCTTGGCACACTCCTCCACCCCCAGGCCAATCAGAGCCTGGGGGCCGGGGAGCACGGGAAGCCTCCTCCCACCCTGTGAGAAGCACATGGCACTTTGAAGTGCCGCGGGCTCCTTGCAGGACCGGGGCAGGGCAAAGGAAGCTTCACGCAGCTCCCCCGGCCCCACACCCTAATTGGCCTGGGGACAGGGGAGCGCGCAAAGCCTCCTCCGCTCTCCCCCTTCCCCCTGCCCTGTGAGCAGTGCATGGCACTTCAAAGTGCCACGTGCTCCTGGTAGGGCAGAAGGAGGCTTTGCGCACTCCCCCGGCCCCAGGGCGGGGCAGAGCAGAGAAGGCTTCGGGCACTTCCCCTGCCCCCAGACCCTAATTGGCCTGGGGCCGGAGGAGCAGCAGGGCCTTCGCGGGCTGGATCTACCCGCTTGGCGGGCCAGATCCGGCCTGCAGAGGCCCTTTTGCCCTCCCCTGCCCTAGACTATCAGGGAGTGAGAGGAAAGTACTTGCATTCCATGCATGCCTCTCACACCTGACTGGTGAGTTCCCTTCACCAGCCAGGTGTGAGAGGCAAGCACAGAATTCAAGTACTTTCCCCTCACTCCCTGATAGACAGGGGAACAGGATGAAAAGCAAGCTGCATCCCAGAACGTATGGCTGCTGTCCTGCCCCCTCCTCCCAAAATGGTGCCCTTGGCCTCAACTGGAGTATTGTGTCTAGTTCTGGCCACCACATTTCAGGAAAGATGTGGAGAAATTGGAGAAAGTCCAGAGAAGAGCAACAAAAATGATTAAAGATCTAGAAAACATGACTTATGCGGAAAGATTGAAAAAAATGGGTTTGTTGGAAAACAGAAGACTGAAAGGTGACATAATAGTTTTCAAGAATCTAAAAGGTTGTTAGCAAGGAGGTTGAAAAATTATTCTCCTAACCTCTGAGGATAGGACAAGAAGCAATGGGCTTAAATTGCAGCAAGGGAGGTTTAGGTTGGACATTAGGAAAAACTTCCTAACTGTCAGTGTGGCTAAGCACTGGAATAAATTGCATAGGGAGGTTGTGGGATCTCCATCATTGGAGATTTTTAAGAGCAGGTTAGACACACACCTGTCAGGTATGGTCTAGATCAATGTTTCCTAATCTTTTCCATCCATGTGTGGACTTTTTCCATCTGTGTGTGGAATACATTTTTATGTGCACTGAGATATATGCAAATGTGTACTACCCATAGAACAAAACCCCCTAGCTGTGGACTCTCTGCTAATCAGCTGGGTGGCATTTGAATGTTTCCTGTGCAGCCTCTAGAGTGCTGACTAGCTCATCTCCAGACCAAGTTCCCCAATTCAACTTATTAAACATGAAGGCTGCTTTAACCTATGCCAGCAACCAACAAACTGAAGTAGCCATTTCAGCATTTTGGGTTCATCTGAGCACCACAGCTCTGGGGAACCACTATGATGGCTTTAAACGACTAGAGGATTTCCCTAGATAAGAATCCTCCACTGGGTGGAAACAGGTGTAAAGCTGTTCTAGGAAACAATAAAAGCTGGTTGTTTGGAATTAAACTAGTTCAAACCTATGTGAATGGGAGGAGAATCAGGCTATGCATCTTTACCCCAGCTTAAACCATCTAAAGACTTAACTACCTATTATTGTGTTTTCATAATCTGCTTTAATTGCTATTGATTTGTATGTTTGGAATTTGCCCTGAGCAGATCAAGATGTGCAGTCTGTGTTCTCTGCTGACCATTTACTCTGCCGCCCCCCGTCTGCTCTGTTCAGCATCCTGGGAATGATCCTGAACTCTTTTCTCAGGCAAAATCCTGAACCCATCAAAGGGAGTTTTGTCTGAGTAACAAATACAGGAAGCTGGTCCCTTATGTATCTGTCTTCTGCACTCCTGGTGCATTGCATGTGTCTTCCATCCTGCAAGGTCACCCACCTTTATAACGAGTATTAACCGATGAACTGGCCAACAGTGCTTTAATCAGTTCTGCAGGCACAGATTTAGTATGGAGAGCATTCCGGGTAATTACATCACACTGAAAATCACATTCCACAAAAAGGAATGAAAACTCACTGCTACTCAGAGTAAGTGTTTCAGTGCATGAATTCTGCAAAGGAGACTACCCCAATGGAAATTATAGTGCAAATCATTTAACACATGCAAATACACTTCATATTTTACATATTTTAAAATCTTGAAACTCTCCCTTGAATTTAGCTAAGCTGCACAACCTGTGGATAATTAAACATTTGGTACATAAAGAAGTTAATGAGCTATAATTATCATTGACTGCTGATGATTAGCTTACCAATAATAAAACAAAGTCTGTGCTCAGTTTACTTTTCTTGTATTTGGTGTGAGGTAACTCAGCTTGGCCCTTTTAGGCAAACCAGTGTGGGAGAAAAAAAGACAGAGGGAATTTCTTCCTCCCTCAGATAGGTGGGCAAGCAGGGTCACAGCGACAGCACCACTATGTTTAATCCTTACTATGAAGACAGGCATGCAAGTCAGTTTGATGGAGGTTTGGGATGGGTCTGAGGGTCACAGTGACAGCACCACTATGTTTAATCCTTACTATGAAGACAGGCATGCAAGTCAGTTTGATGGAGGTTTGGGATGGGTCTGAGGGTTGATGAAGCTTGTCATACTGCTGGTGGAAAGAGGGTTCCATATAGACATGAAAGAGGAGGACAGGGAAATCTGACCAATCTTTTTCACTATAATAATGCTGACTTCATGCATAGACATCTACCCTCATAGAAACAATAATACAAGAGGGTGAATTTGGTAATGATACTAATTGTACTTTGCTACATTTACACGATAGCATTAGGTGCTGGCAACAGACAATTCTCAAATAGGCCTAGTTCACCATTTGCAGTGCGGACACCATCAGGTGATGGGAGATCAAAGGGAGAACTTGATGTGGCTCCCATTGGCTTCTACCATTCTTTCCCTTAGGACAAGGAGGAACCATTGCTGCAGAACAAACAAGAAGTTCTATTTCCCAAACCACATCAAATCCTCTGCTCCCTGCCCCAATTTTCCCCTTCCCACATCTCTGACCCCAAAGAGGAACTATGGAGGTTGCTGACTTTCCCCTTGGAGCCAATCTTTCACCTGTCTTTTTGTTGGTATTTAGTATTCTCTATTTATCTTTCAGTGCACCCTGTATCTAGGTACAGTGTACTTGGCACATATTAATAGATCAATAAAAAAGAAAGAACAGTTGTGAAAAGAAGGCTCACAGCTACAGTGAGCCAAGAGATGGGAAGAAAATTTCACAAAAATGTTCAATTGTTTGTCACAAGAAACCAATAAATATTTTCCTACCAACTCTAATTACAGCCCAATGGACCTCAAAGGATCCACTCCAATTCCTCTAGAAAAATATATTTTTAGACGTCAGAAGGAACTTTCTATAAACATTTTGTTTAAAAGAAAATCCTTGGGACCTGTTGTGCCCCTGTTGTAAATGAATGCAACCTTGTTGACTTGAACCAAGTTGCATCTGTTTATATCAGGGCTAAAATGAGCCTTCTATATATATCACACTCAACAAAGGCTTATAACATCTAACAAAAATTTCATAAATATAAAACATTAAATATAATTGCATTATGTAGGTTCTCCAGATTTCATCAGCTTGCCAGGATGAATATTGCTTACAGAGCAAAAAGACTAGATAATAAAGCAATTCGGGTGCAGTGTCAAACATGACAATATCATCTGACCCTACTCCACTGAGAACAGTTGAAAGTAACTACTTCTCTATTGCTCCAGCTCTCAGAAAAAAATGAGCTCAGATTCTCAACTCCTTAAGCTCAACTCCCTTTAGATCCTGTAGCACATTGTGTGGGTGAAGTAGCAGGTTTCCACTTTGCCAGGAAAATAGATAATTCACTGCAGAGACTTTCTTTGAAGAAACTCCTAATCAATTACAGAACAGATATGGTATTTATTTAATTAGGGACACAATGGGAGCTGCATGAGCACATTCAAGGGCAGGATTTGGCTCTTAATTTGTATTTGTCAGTAAATAATGCATAAACAATATAGCACAAACATTTGCACTGAAGATGGACTCTCTGAATTCACATCCTCCTCTGAAATGCATTTTTCTAAGCATTTGTTCCCAATATGTCTCCATATGTGTAAATTACCAATAAACCAGACAAGAGCTTGTATTTCTTTGAAATGATTGAGTTTTTGAATTCCCAAACATTTATAGCATGCACCACTATCTATATAGGTTTTCCCTCAAATGATCAACAATTCAAGGTTCTGAAATAGTAGACATACAATGGAGTAGGAGTAATAAACTTTCTTTGGTCTGACAGAGCTTGGATCTGTTAGCTTTAATGGTATGCCTCCAATTAGAATATTGAATATTTGGTTCAAAGTATTTGCAAACAGGCAACTAAGAATTATTCCCACAATTTATTGCATAAGTCATTTCTAATATTGAATGTATCCTTACTTGATGTAAAGGGGCTCTTCACAGTGACTTCACATGCACTGTTATGTGTAAGGTCATGCCTTGTGCCACTCATAGAAGAGGTGCTGGGGTTGCTTTCAGGGATATACTAGCACAAATTAAGAACACATCAAGAAAATTGTTTTCTGCTCATAGACAACTCAGAAACTGAAAAGGAAGTGAAATTGAGTGACCACATCTTTTGTTTAGAATTAATGTAATTACAAAATGTGGGATTTTTGTGGCATGCTAATGTGTTGAAAATACTTTAATTTCTAGTACTGCTTATGAATATTTTAAGGAGAAAAACATATGAATGCTAAATTCTCTGCTGGCTTATGTGTTACATCAAGTTTGCTGATGTACTATTTTTGTAATGGTGTAATGACAGAGGTGTGTCTACACTACAAGCATGACAGTGGCCCTAAGGGGTTTCTGCCACTATAGAAAATCCATCCCCTCAAGTGAGGTCATCAGAACAATACTCACTCTAGTGGTTGGAAAGGAGGTCATTCAAAGACTCCGTATGAGAGCTCTCACATCTTCAGAGTTGCATCTCTCAGAATGAAGGCATGATACTGTCATTCTCTCATCTCCTGTTTTAAGTTGCCCTGTCAAATCCTTGGGGTAAATTAAAAGTTTGGGTCATGCTTCAATGAAGATAATGTATTGACCTGCTCTTTAAAAGTGTGTGTCTATCCTGTTGTTTGTGCATGCACTTACCTAGCTTATGTATTCAATAACAGAACATGTGCATTTTTATATGCACAATCACACGCCTGTGAAAATCAGACTCTATATATTTAGCCCAGTGCCATGAACATTTTTAAACAGTATATAATTAATCTGCCATGAAAATTAGTTGTTTTATTTATTATGTAACTCTGGCTTTATTAAAATTACTTTGTGAAACTCTAATTGCACTACAGTAATATAGCATAACAGTTCCTCACATAAATACATGATTATTATGTAAAGTCACTTATCTGTGAACAGTTCTGCTACTATTTTCCTTAATTAAGGATACAAAGGGCTCCTTCATCTTTGCATATTCCCTTGCCAGGACATTGATACTCATTATTTCCTAAGTCCAAACACTGAAACTGTGTCAAGAATGCATCTATTACTAGACGGGTACTTATAGTCAGCAAAATTTTTAACTGTGTCAGCAAATTCGGCAATTTGCAATTTCTGTGTGTCTGACGTGTTTTTATTGGTGAAGATCACTTTCAAATACCAAGATTATGAGAATGATTCCTCGGTTAGTCTCCTCAGCAGGCTAATGTAATGACAGTAATTAACAGCTTGTGATTAGCAGCCACTCCAGAAAGTGTTTGCATGTTAATTTGCTTCAACTAATATGCAGCACTTCTGTGTAATGAGATCTATGCTATAGGTTCACAGTGAAAGCAAATTATTTTCCAGCATTTAATCATACAAACGATTCTTAGTTAATCACTTGAACGGTAAACCTCAATGCTCTAATAAGTGACATTTGTTTTTCTGTCATTTGATTTATTATTATATAGTCTGGGATACGGATATTAAGTATTATTTTTCTTTAAAGAGGGCCATATGCTTTCACCAAGAGTATTGCATTTCAGCTTTTGATAAACACAGAGTTGTTCCTTTCCTTCACATTCTCTCTCCTCATCAGGGTTCTTCTGGTTATGTTTCAGCATGGTACCCTTGTCTCCACCTTTGTTGGGTTTCCTTTTAAAGGATAGCTGAATTCCCTGTCCCCACTCCGGCCAGGCATTTTCAAGTAACCCAACTGATGTCGGTTCAAGTTTTTTCCCCATTACATCTGTAGTATTTTGTAACTTGGACTGAGCAGATGTAGGAAGAATCATCAGTACCGGTGGGAAAGAAACCCCATGAGAGTATCACAGCAAGAGAGGGGAACACTTCCATTAACAGCTGAAGCCCTGTTTGTGTGCAAGTTAATAAATAGCCTTTTGCATCAGACAGGTACTAAGAGCTGACTTGATACTCTTTGCTGTTGAAAAGTGACGCAACCATTTTGCATGTGGATGGTAACAGCTATTCCCCTGCTGGAGCACACAGTGACCACTATGTTAGTATCAATTTCAGGCAAAAATTCTTTCTCTGTTGTTCCAGCCCTTTGGGCAGACGTGTCACAGGGAGTCATAGAACAAGTTGTTTTCTTCTAACACTGAACAGGGAACTTTATTAGAATAAGGGCTAGTGTATTCAATAAGTTACTGACCAGCAAGCCAAGGTGGGAATCTACAGCACATCACCATGCCGCACTGTAACATCCAGTGTGACTATTGCTATAGAGTAATGAAAGTCCTGGTGGGTGGCTTCATGTATTCCAATTTCAAGCAACCGTACACCAGGCTATGCGCCAGGCTTTTCACTGCACTGTCCGTACTAGCCGTTACTCTGCAGCAGGTTGGTGTGCTGTAGAGTCACACGCTAGCCTGTTATGCAGAAATTAGCTGTGTAAATAAGTCCTAAGGAATGCTGCTTCTTCACCTCCTCTCTCTTTCTCTGCTTCCCCAGCCATCGAGTTCTGATTTGGCTCAGATATGGGACAAAAATTAAGGTTTTTGTTTGGTTGGGTCATTTTTTTTAATCTAAACTGACATCAGTTTTCCCCTTCCCCATTGTACCTCTCTTTCCTTTATTCTTTTTTATAAATTGGTAACTTAATTAAGTATTCATCTCTCTAGTTTTCTTTTCATTCACATTTTTGGGGCTGAGGTGATACTGCAAACTTTCTTGAACAATCTGGGTAAAATTCAGCCCTGAAGTATGTGAGTACCACATCCAATACCTTCAGTGGGAGATATACCATCTTGTACAAGGTATGAATTTTGGCCCTTAAAGTTTGAACGAAGTATTTCTGCTGTTTCTAATTTGGCCAAACAGCCAAACTTTCCCCTGAAAACCAGGGAGTGAAAGCCTCTTGGTAACAATCTCCACTGAAGTGACAATTCTTTTGGCTATCACCATCATACCTGATATGCAGAAATAAGTGTATAGATATTCTGTTTTTGTTTCCTTGATCTGGATGCTGACTGGCAAGATGAACATTCAGGTTTAACTTAGCAAACTGAAGCCTGCCAACAAGGTGAAGGATTTTGTATCTTTTTCAGTGTCATTCACTCAGCCCAAGAAGGTAAGACTTTTTAAAGTCAGCATTTTTGCAAACAGCTAAAAGGAAGGATTCTGATCTAGTTGTAAATTAATTACTTTTTAAAAGTTCCTAGTCAATGAATCCTTTAAGTTGCTATATTGTTGCATTTTTCATCACACTGATGTCTACTTTGTGCATTATATCTAACAAAAAAGTTCCATCCAACCCTCTGAATCCATCTAGAGGAATGAGTGGCGAGTTGGGAGTCAGAGATCCTGAGTTCTAATTTTGGTTCTTCTACCCACTTGTTCCGATGCCAGGGGAAAGTCAATTAGAGTGGAAATAGTAATACTGCTCCCCTTCCTCACAAGGCTGCATTCAGGGTTACTTTACTTATTAGCTGTACAGTATTTAGAACCCACTATAGTGCATCAGTGTGATATTTTTTCATCTCTGCCTCTTTGTCCAAGTAGTTATTTATATCATGTCTGTCACCGTTGTGTCAATAATTAGGGAACAAGAGAGAGTTTCTAATTCTTACAGAGTATATGTCATATTTCTGGTCACAATTCTATTTTCCTCAATTTGCTGTCAGTCACACACAGATCCAAAACTTCATTGACTCTCTTCTGTTCAATGAGTGTTGTTTTGCTATCCTGTCCAGTCCTGGATTGCTCCCATTTTTTTCTCCCGCCCACCCCCCGGACACTTGTATACAATATTTTCACCTTTATGGAAGAGTATAGGTGATACCACATGTTAATTCATCCCTTCATTAAACTCAGTTCTAAAATAAATCTTCACAGCTATATTCAGGCCTCTAATGATTATTTCCAACTCTTTTTAGAAATGAATGTTTTAGAAATGCAATTTAGCTACTGAGGGTCTTTTCATTCAGTTCATAGTCTTTTTATTACAAGCATGCAGCACCATTCACTTGTAGCAGCAGCCCTCCGACGCTACCATGAGAATCACTAGTGATGTTCTGTAAATGCCAGCCAAAAATCTATCTGCAAGAACATCTGCTCAACAGTGCAAAACTGATGTAATTACCAACCATCATCTTTTATCCTCCTGCTGGGGCAACTGCTCCAAAGCATGACTTTTTGCCCTGAGTTAACAAGATCCAAAAACTAGCTCTTATGTACAAAGCCTGCCGCAGAAAACCAACATAGCTTGAACATATATTATAACAGTTTCTCTCAACTACAAGAGGTAACAAATACCCAAATGACATGGAATCTTATGGAATTATTTTAAATATTCAATATTATTATTTGCTTCATTTTGGGTTTTGTTCCTCTAAAACCCACATCAATTGTTCATAGACAAAATGTAATTTAGAAAAAAACCTTAGTGTGGCTATAAAATAATTCAGTTTAAAGGTGTATTTTGTTTAAAATAGTTTTAATTAAATCATTGAAAGAATGTTCCCAGATACTAAAAATTAAAAGAATTTTATAGTATGCCCACATACTATATATGTTCATGCATTGTAAAGGTCAGTTGTGCCTCGTGAGTCACACACAGGTATTCCTCATTGGAGTAAATGAACTCCTTGTGTTAAGATGAACACGTTTTCTGGGGTTGGCGTATGCACACGTGTGGAATACTGAGATCTAGAGGTGCTATCCTATATATGTTGTTATACTCACCTGAATGGCCAAATCCTATTCACACAAGCAATGTTCACACAAAAGCATATGCCAATTTTGCCAATACTCATGAGTATAACGGTGGTTGAAGCTTCCGAGCCCAAGTTCATAGATATGTGGCATTAGGAGAGAATCTCAGCTTTTTTTTTTTTTAAATGCCTTTAGGCTTCCTGGTTGCAAGGAAATGCTTGACAATGTGACCCGAGCTAATGGCTCATAAACCAAAAGACAAATAAAAAAGAATCCAACATTTATGATGTTTCTAAAATCTCATGAATATTAAGCCAATGTCATGATTGGGAAGGGCCTAATTTATGATCTCTGAATGGTTGGGGCTTTCAAGACCTTTGTGCCTTTATTTCTGGCTATTTTTGCCAAGATGGGACTTGTGTTAAAAACAATCCCACACACAGCAGTGACTCTATGACAAAAACTGCCTTTCCGTGCCTTCTAAGTGGAGCTTTGGGTTTTGTCTCCAGCTTCCACAGGAATGCAAGCCCACTTCTTAAGCACAACCAGTGAAGGCTGGGAAAGGGCAGTGGGGACTCTGTGAATAACCAAAACTCCGAAGACTTGTTGCTGAGGGCGAAGAGAGAAAAGTGGAGACGAGGTAGCCTTAAAGTAAGGGAGTCATACAGGCTAATAGAAGGGGAGGAAGTTTGAGCAGGAGCAGCTGTCCTAATCTCATCCTCTACACTTTCCAGCCAGAATGATCCAGCAGTTAAGGATCACGGGAAAATCCTACACAGAGGGACTGGTCCTGCCTCCTTCAGAACATACGTTGCCAAGTGATTCACCCATTTGCAATAGAAGTCACATATTTGCTCCTGCTATCACTCTGAAATAACTCTCACAAGCCAAGCCACTGGCAGCCACACATCCCCATCTCAGCTTTCATATTTAAAAAGTAAACCAAGGTTCTAGCCCTTGTGGTTGCAGAGCAAAGCCTGAAAGTGAGACTGACTAGTGTGAATCCTAAGAACCAGATGGCAAATCTAAAGGGCACAGCATCCATTGGTATTTACAATCTCATAATGTAAGTGTGTGGTGGCTCATGACTGTTGAATGATTGGGATGGGCCACACTTGCCTTCAGCTGTTCCTCCTGACTACTACAGGTTACTCCCAAATCCTAAAGCTCCTGAGCAGGCAGCCAATGCTTCCTCCTCTCTCCCCTTCCCATTGGTCCCTCACTTCCACTGTGACTATTCGGCCATGTCTACATTACCACTTATGTCGGCAAAACATACCCCTGAGGGAAATGCGTTCCATTAGCATAAGTGGTAGTGTGCACAGTGCAATGTCAGCAGGACAGCTTCTCCTACCAACATAGCTCATTGGAGTAGTTTAGTGATGTTGAGGGAAGAGCTCTTGCCTGTCAGCATAGAGCAGCTACAGCAACTGCATTAGTACAGCTGTGCTGCTGTAAGGTCTCGAGTGTAGCTATGGCCTTAAGTGGAAGGCAGGATGTAGGGAGGACATGGTGTGAAGCATTGTTATTTTCTATCCCTAAGCATCAGCATGTCCCACCCTTGGAAGGAGCTATGGCATAAGGGTGACCAGACCAAAAGGGTTACATGGAAGTCTAGGGGGAGAAAGGAAGGGGTGGTGAGAAGACCATTGCAGGAAGATGGCAGTGGAAAGTGGAGATGGGTCCACAGAAGTATATGTAGCCAGAAAAAGAGAGAATGGTGAAGACCACAGGAGCTAGGAGAGAGCAATGGACTGCAGGAGAGGAAAGTGTAGAAAACACAGCAGGTACACATAGGCTGCGTCTAGATTGGCATGATTTTGCAGAAATACTTTTAACGGAAAAGTTTTTCCGTTAAAAGTATTTCCGCAAAAGAACGTCTAGATTGGCACGGATGCTTTTGCGCAAAAAGTGCTTTTGCGCAAAAGCATCCGTGCCCAGTATAGACGTGCTTTGCGAAGAAAGCTCTGATGGCCATTTTAGCCATCGGGCTTTCTTTGGCGCAAGAAATCAAGGTGCCTGTCTACACTGGCCTCTTGGGCAAGTATTCTTGCGCAAGAGGGCTTATCCCTGAGCCGGGAGCGTCCAGTATTTAGCAAGAAGCACTGACTTCTTACATTAGAACGTCAGTGCTCTTGCACAAATTCAAGCAGCCATGTAGACAGGCAGCAAGGTTTTGCGCAAAAGCAACTGCTTTTGCGCAAAATCTTGCCAGTCTAGACGCACCCATAGGGAATGGATAGCATTGTAGTTAATGCACAGGAGTCCTGTGGTTCATACTGATGTTCTATTACTTCCTTGTGCCTCAGTGTACTGCCCTGCACAATCATTCAGGCTTCACATCAGGATGATGTAGAGACCCAGAATCTGTTCTTGGTTTACATTCAGCAAGAGAGAGACATTGCCATTCAAAATCAAATCAGGCTTGCATGTAATTGTACCTAAAGGGCCATTTGTGTTTAACATACAGTTGGAATATGCATATGATTGAGGTTGCTGATAAGTTTTTATGTAGACTGGGTAAAAATGATTGCAATGTATGAGCCAACATCCTGGCTGTGCATTGCTCATTGTTGTCTGCCAGAAAATTTGTACCCAGCAGGATGAATGTGGGGGCACCGAAGCCCCCATTCAGCAGTCCATTGCTTTGCAGCAAAGCACTTAAGCATATGTTGAAATTTTAAGCACATGCTTAATTTACATCCCATTGAAGTCAACAGGATTTAGTATTTGCTTAAAAGTTAAGCAGTTGCGTAAGTGTTTTTCTGAATTAGCACATGCTTAATTACTTTGGTGTCTGCCCCAATACTGGTCACTTCCCCACCCCAGAGAGATTCCATGGTACATGTTTTCAGCATTGCTGGAGCCACACATGCTATTTAGAATGGTCCTTCTGTTCGTGCCCTTTCAGAACCTGATTGACCAGTGGCCTCCTACCCACATGGGCAGATAGTTTATTATTCCTAAAAGGAATAATTCATGCAGAGTAACTGCAGTTAACTACTTCTGACTAGAATAAGAGAGCACGTAATAAATATAAACTCCAGTTTGGGTGGGATTTGCACGTAACTCAAGTGGTATTAATTAGCTTAACTCCATTGAAGTCAGAAGATCTATACTGATTTATACCAGCTGAGGATCTGGCCCTGAGCAAGAATTTGGTCCACACTCTGTAGACTAGTGAGGGGCAACCTAGGCTAGTGAACGGGCCACATGAGTGGCCCTCCTTCATCTCAGTGGGCCACATGATTGTTGTAACCCTGGGAAAGGGTACTAACTGCGCTTGTGTACCTAGAATTTGCGATGTGTGCCAACTGAACGGTAGCAGCACGTTGACTGGATGCAGTGGGAGTACATGGCTCTCACAATGTTATGAAAATCAGCAGAATCTGGCAACCCTGCATGTGACCAATAGTAAACAAAATGTCTCGTGGGCCACATATAGAACCCCAGTGTGGCCCTTGGGCCACAGGTTGCCCACCACAGCTGTAAACTGAATTACATGCTTATGAAGAGCTCTTTTGTGGCACCTATTAACTTTTTCACACTATTACCCTGTGCTTTTTGTTGAATCCATGGATACTCCTATATCTTTGGACTCTTCCTTTTCCTTTACCTGTGCACATAACTCAGACTTGTTATGTTGTGACTAATACTGCGTGCAGGTGCAGTACTTCAGGAAGGACTGAAGGACTTCATGGGTGCTTTTTATACATGATAAGCAGGGGGAAGTTGCTGAGCATTTGAGAGATCTTATTGTACACTCTGACCTGGGCTGTTCTGTTGTGCCAGGATTCACTACATAAAACAGGCTGGCTAGCATCTTTGAGACCTCTTACAGCACGTTTTTAAGAGCTTTAGAAGAGTAGTACATGGGTTAGGCATATTTTCAGTAAGCTCTTTGGAACATTAGTGTTTCAATCTGAATGAAGAAACAGCAGGAAAATAGAGTGCTTAAACATTGTCCTTTCCTATCTCACTTATTGGGTAATGAATCTGCCACTAATCATCAATGAGACCATATTTTGATGAGTCTTTCTGACTGTTGCTTAAATTGGGATTAGAATGACCTTGGATGGTCATTTACACAGACCTAAAGTGAATGCCAAATGGGTAGAAAACTACCAATCAGAATGGTGAGATTTTATAGCCACTAAACACTCACTCTGCTCTGGGGTTAATGACAACACGAAGTGTAAGGTAAGGGAGAATCAGTTTACAGGTACCAATATGTACTTTAGACAAAATGTAACCCAATTATGAAGCAGCGGGCTGAGTTTTCGGTGGTAAATCAGGATGCCTGACTTACCCCAGCTGCGGATGATCCAATGGGTAACATTTTCAAAGAGTCTCAGTGACTCAGGAGTCCAAAGCCCGTTGAAGGTCAATTGGAGTAGTCATGTAGGTACTTCTGAAACTTCTGCCCTATATCTCTGGCAAATTTTGTATAGGCTCTTTTCTCATTTCTTCAGCATTTCTTGGATTTATAGTTTTATTGCCATATATGTATTTTTCTGCAACTGTAGAATTACTCTATCTTGATCACATTGCATACCTCTGTGTAAATAAGGGCTTTATGCTATCTACTTGTGCCATTGAATAATCTCTGTCACATTTCCTCAGTCCCCTAGTAAGACACGTGTTGCTTCCCTTTCAGTTCATTGACTGTAGTGTAGTGTGGTCCACTGCTGAAATAAATACTTCTGTGTATTTCTTGATACTATGTATTTTGACATGACGGAGAAAAGACCTCAAAGTGCTCCTATTGACAGGTGATCAATTATTTGACCACATATCATAATGCCTTTTACTCTTTTGAGGTCATGAAGCAAGCTAAAAAAATAACCTGATAGAGGAGTATAGGAATTCTGGGTGAGATCAGAATCACGTCACATTCTCTCATCGTTTATGCTTTTCTCCTCCCTCATTGCCAGCCATTTGGGTGCCAGTCATCTTTGTCTGATTTAGCAGATTTTATGGCAGACTTGCATATTTGACATGTTCCTTGCTGTCCTGATGGTTGGGAGATTTCTCAGACACACCCTTTTCCTTTAGGGCATTTTATTTACCTTCTCATATACCCAATTCCATCAGAAAGGTCAATAGATTTTGGACCAGATTCTGATCTTGGTTATATGGAAGCAAATCTAGCATAAAATCAATGAAACCTTTTTTTCCTTTTTTTTTTTTTTTTTTTTTTCTGTTTTGCCTCTGTCTTCACAGACAAGGTCATCTCCCAGCCTGCTGACCTGGACAGCACAAATATGGGAAGGAGGTTAGCAACCCCAAGTAGAGAAAGAATGGGTTAAGGATTATTTAGAAAAGCTGGACATGCACAAGTCCATGGGGCTGGATCTAATGTATCTGAGAGTGTGAAGAGAATTATCTGATGGGCCTGCAGAGCTATTGGCCATTATCTTTGAAAACTCATAATGATCAGGGGAGGTCCCAAACAACTGGAAAGGGGCAAATGTAGTGCCTAGCTTTTAAAAAGGGAAGGAGAAGGATCAGGGGAACTACAAACCAGTCATCTTAACCTCAGTCCCTGGAAATATCAGGGAGCAATTCCTCAAGGAATCCATTTTGGAACACTTGCAGAAGAAGAAGGTGATCAGGAACAGTCAACATGGCTTCATCAAGGGCAAGTCATACCTGACCAATCTAATTAACTTCTATGATGAAATAACTGGCTCTGTAGATATGGGGAAAGCAGTGGATGTGATAGATCTTGACCTTAACAAAGCTTTTGATATAGTCTCCCACAGTATTCTTGCCAGCAAGTTAAAGAAATATGGATTGGATGAATGGGCTATAATATGTATAGAAAGCTGGCTACATCATTGGGCTCTACCGGTCGTGATCAATGGCTTGATATCTAGTTGGCTGTCAGTATCAAGCAGAATGTCCCAGGGGTCAGTCCTGGGGCTGGTTTTGTTTAAAATCTTCATTAATGATCTGGATGAGGGGATGGTTTGCATCCTCAGCAGGTTTGTGGATGATACTAACCTGGGGCGAGAGGTAGATACATTGGAGGGTAGAGATATGACCTAGAGTGACATAGACAAATTAGAGGATTGGTCCAAAACAAATCTGATGAGGTTCAGCATAGTCCTGCACTTAGGATGGAAGAATCCCAAGCACAGCTACAAGCTGGGGACCAACTGGTGAAGCAGCTGTTCTGCAGAAAAGGCTCGGGGATTACAGTGGATGAGAAGCTGGATATGAGTCAAAAGTGTGCCCTTGTTGCCAAAAAGGCTAACAGCTAATTGGGCTGCATTAGTAGGAGTACTGCCAGCAGATTGAGGGAAGTAATTATTCCCCACTATTCACCACTGTTGGGGCTACATGTAGAGTATTGTGTCCAGTTTTGAGACACAATGATTAGGGGGCTGGGGCACATGACTTATGAGGAAAGGCTGCAGGGACTGGTCTTATTTCATCTGCAGAAAAGAAGACTGAAGGGGGATTTGATAGCAGCTTTCAGTTACCTGAAGGGAGTTTCCAAAGAGGATGGAGCCAGGTTATTCTCAATGGTGGCAGATGACAGAACAAGAAGTAATAGTCTCAAATTGCAATGGGGGAGCTCTAGGTTGAATATTAAGAAAAAGTACTTCACTAGGAGGGCAGTAAAGCACTGGAATGGATTGCCTAGAGATGTGGTGGAATCTCCATCCGTAGAGGCTTTTAAGGTGAGGCTTGATTTAATCTGGGTTGATCCTGTTCTGAGCAAGGAGTTGGACTAGGTGGCCTTCTGAAGTCTCTTCCAACCCCAAACTTCCATGATTCTATGAAGCTCATTGTTTTGCAGGGATTTACACCCATGTAACTAAGAACAGGATTTAGTTCTCCGGTTTCTTTTTTTTTTTTTTTTTTTTAATTACTCTTTTTTTTCTGGCCCCAACCCACTTTTCTTCATACAGAGCAGAATCATGTTAGTTTCATGTGTCCTTCCTCCCAGGATTCCATGCATCCAGTTAGGGACCAGAGCTTGTTAATTTGATAGGCAATGTAGTTCATAGGCATAGGCTTATTTTGTGTTCTTAGACTAGAGCACCAATGGTTAAGAGGAGGATTAAATAGTTAACCCACATGGATTCATATTGCAAGAATGTGAATCCATGGATAATCCCCTACAAAGGAATACATCAGTACTCCATTGCTCATGGTTTATAAATGCTAAACACATGTTTTCCACTATTGCACTGAGATCTGACACTGTGTCTGTTTCACTAAACTCACTGCTCTTATTGACTCCTTTATAGGTGATGATAAAATTCAGGGATAAACCTTGGGAGAAACAATACACTCAGTCTGAATGCTTTTCTGTGACCTTGGTTAAACCCATTGTTGCAATCTGTTCCTTCAGTGTACCCTGAGGAGTATATATTGCCCCAGAGAGGCAGTAACAAGACAGGAGGCCATAGCGCTCTGCCCTCTCAGCCCCATACATAGGATTTGTAGAGCAGGCCTGGCCCACTGCAGGGAGCAGACTGCACTATCTTAAAGGGTGGTGGATCCTGTGTAGTCCCCCTGTCCATTCAGGGTCTGATCTAAAGAACAGTGAAAAGACTCCCATTGGCTTTGGTGGGTTTTGGTTCAGGCCTGAGAACTCGAGAGAGAGAGAGTGTGACTTCTTGAGAAAATGTCCTCGAGGCTCTCAGACCCACCAATGGGAGAGGAGAGGTAATGGGGGCAACTGCTCTGGGACCCGGTGATTCAAAGGGGCCTGAGGCTCCCAACCCCTTTAAATCACAGCCAGAGCACAGTGATCCCAGTCCCATCCCTTCTACCCAAAGCCCTCCTCTTTCCAGGAGCACAGAGCCCTCCCCCCCCACCCTCCACTTCCACATTGCCCAGTTGCCTGGTGAGGCTGTCGGCTCGCCTGCATGGTCTTCACTACTCCCAGTGCAGGGCTGTGTGTGCCGTTTGCACGACCTAATAAAGTATATGTTTCTTGTGGGTTTCCTTGCATTCACTATACCTGCATCAAATGCTGGAGCTGTTGCTCTCACTGGCTTTTTGGGTTTTATTTTGTTTTGGAACTAGTGGTGCCTGATATTTTTCAGTGCGCCTGACTGGTTACTCTGTACCACTCCTAATACAGAGTACTGCACTTCAGTTTTATTTAAAATACAGAGCTGGTTTCAACTGTGCTTTTAACATTCTAATGGACGCATAAAAATTTTACAGTGTGCTCTCTTCCTGAGATGTCTCAGGAATAAAACCAAACCATTTTCAAGGGGGAAAGACATGTAACTGTCCAGCTTTGCTTTAATTTTTGACTCACAAACTTCTCTTGCTGCGTGAGCGATGTCAGTATGCATAGAAAATAAACCTCCAAGAACAAAACTTTAGAGCATTTTAAAGAGATGTTTTATTCTCGTGCTGGGCTCACATCGCCTCTTCTGTCAGCCACAAGTTGCAGATATGAAGGTGTAGAGAGCCAAAGGGACTGAGGGCAGAGCTGTAGCAGAAGCTCCTTGAACAATTCTGCCTGCATGGGCAAAGACAGGGGAAATGGCTAAGGAAGGCCTAGGGGGAACAGCTTCGCAAAGTTCCATGTCACTGACTCAGAAAGGTGCAACTTGTGCTACCTCCTCCCCCACCATGTATCTGCTTCTGGACACTAGTGCAGTGGGAAATGGAGCCTTAGATATGTCCTTGAGGCTGCTGAATGCTGCTGGGCCCCATCCCTAGCTTTTTTGTCTCGATGTTGAATATGTGCAAACTGAGTAGAATGGGCCTGTGTTCCCTTTCTCACTTATTGGCCCCATGCAAGTCATGCCAGAAGTCCACTCTATCTATAACACCTCAAGTCATGCCAGAAGTTTGTTTTCTCTCTCTCTCTCTCTCTCTCTCTCTCCATGTATATATATAATTTTAAATGTTAAACATTATGGAACACTTCTTTTTTGCCCTCTCTTGATTTTCCTCTTTCAGTTTCCTATCCTACTTTCCAACATACACACAACCAAGCCAAAATCACCCACAAAAGGTATTTGTGATATAAACCAATCCCACTTTACAGTGTCTAACATAACAGAAAGTCTAATGTCTAATATAACAGAAATTCCCATGGGACTGGAGAGTCAAACAGTGGAAAATCCACCTGACAGAACTTTGCAAGGGGGTGAGAGGGAAGTATGTTGTTGAGGATGTAGAGACCAATATTCCCTCTAATTTCTTTCATCCATGAATGGAATAAATTTTGTTATGTGCACTGAGGCATGTGCAGATGTGCACCACCAGTAGAAACACATGCTGCCAGGTGTAGGTGCTCTGCTAATGAGCTGGGTTACACCTAATTCTCTCCCAGGTGGTTGCCCAAGTGCACAGCTAACAGGGAACACTCATAGGGACACAGCCAATAGGATCTCACTCCCTCATATCCACAAGGCCAAAAATCAGTAGGTGAGAAGAAGCACCACGCTACATTCACCGTGCCTCCTCATATTGAGTTGGTGGTTGCTATGTAGTTGTGGCTGCCTTCTCTTGTTAGCATGTTTTATTGGAGCAAAGCCCTTTTACTGACACTTTTATCAATATAACCTGACTGAGCTCACTGTAAACTTGTTCTAGATGATCTGTTTGGAATATATGAGTCAACTGGTATATAAAGTCATTTAAATCCTCCACCATTTTATATTATCTTCAATGTTATTTTTTTCTTTCAAACATAAACTCCTTCTCATGGCAAACCTGCCAGACAAATGGGTGAACTTTAGGCTCACAGAAAAGAGCCTAGCGTACAATAGACCAATGTCAGAAACCTTGGAGGTTTGCCTTCCAAGCCTTCATCAAAGAGTTGCATGTGATCAATTGGAATAAAATAAAAGCCAACCTGAACCTTTGTTCAAAACAAAACTAATGGAACCTGATTCATTCTTAAGGTTCCAAAGAGTTTGGTTAACTATTCTATTGATATATTAAAATGTTTCAGGTACTTCTTTACTTCTTAGTTAATATGTAGTAGATGATTTTCAATGCGCTTTGATAATATATGGTGCTAAAGATGCTTATCATTGTAATTGTTATTTATTACTAGTTTAAACATCTGGAAGGAGAAATACCATGGGAAAGCTGCTTATTGCGCATTTCCACATGACTGAATTCAGGATTTACTAGAAATCTTGCAACAGAGTCTGTTCTTATGAGATTTCCAGCCCAAAGATGCTTGGATACATTAAGTTTCAACCTCTAGAGTCTTATCCAAACAGAATCAGAACTGCTGTAGTTTCTGAGGTTTGCCCATCATAAATTTGGGGAAAAACTTTGCTGCTTAAAATTATACAGAGAATACACACCTTCAAAATCTATATGCAAATTAGAAATGTAAAGTAGTATTCAATAATTTTTTATAGTGCAGTAAAGGCACCTGCCATGTCTCCTGAAAAGCCATACATTTTGGTTTTAATAATGAAAATGTTTCATTAATAAACTCAAATTACAAACTGGATTATTTAACACAACACAAAACCTCTTCTATAGGCCTGTATATTTTCTCTTTATTTTTACCAATCTTCTGAATTAGTTACGTTTAATATCATTGCAGTTTATTTAGACTTGGTCTTTCAGAAAGCTTTTGACAAGAACCATCACTGAAGACTCTTCAGCAAACTAAGTAGTCATGGGATAAGCAGGAAGACCTTCTCATGGGTCAGTAACTGGTCAAAAGATAGGAACATCAAGGTAGGAATGAATGGTCAATTTTCACAGTGGAGAGAGGTAAAGAGCAGGTTCTCCCAATGATCTGTATTGGGACCCAAGCCATTCCACATATCCATAAGTGATCTGGAAAAAGGGCAGACCAATGAGGTGGCAAAATCTGCAGATGATACATAATTACTGGTGATAGTTAAGTCTAAAGCTGACTTCAAAGAGTTATAAATGGATCTCACTAAACTGGGTGACAAAACGGCAGATGAACTTCAACATTGAGAAGGGCAAAGTAATACACATTGGGAAAAAAGTAATCAACTATACATACAAAATGATGGGGTGTAAATTAACTGTTGCCACTGAAAAAAGAGATCTTGGAGTCACTGTGGATCATTCTCTGAACACATCCACACAAGGTGCAGTGGCACTCAAAAAAAGTGAACAAAATATTAGGAGCCATTAGGAAACGGATAAATAATGAACCAGAAAATATCACCATGTCACAGCTTCCATCTGAGATGAGATTAAAAGACTGAGACTGTTCATCTTAGAAAAAGGGTTACTAAGGGGGGTAACAGAGAGGTAGCCGTGTTAGTCTGAATCTGCAAAATCTCCTCGCCGCTTAAGGGGGGTAAGTAATTTAAAAATCTTCCCAGTATGGGTGCTCAGCTCTGGGACCCCTTAAGGACCAGGGGCTCTACCAAAAAAGGGTGGAGCTGGGAGCCAGCCTTCAGTGCTGCAGCGTGCACACTGCCCAGCACTCTGGCCTCAATTTAAAAGGCCTTGAACTCCAGCTGCTGCTGCAGTAGCCGTAACCGGGCCCTTTTAAATCACCATACCCTAGAGCAGATGCCCCTTTCCCCACTCCCATCAATGGCCCTGCCAGTAGATTCTGGCAGCACTGCTGCAGTGGTGACTGAACATCCCTTCCCCTCTTGTCCCCCACTGTTGGTGGCCTTGGCGGGTAAAAGAGGCAGCAACTTTAAAGCACTGCCACAGGGCCACCAATGGAGGGGCAAAAGGGGCAGCAAAGTTCAAGTGGTGCTATGGCAGAGCTTTAACGTTGGCTGTGTAAGGGCCGGTACTGGTGGCCACTTCTTACCAGGAGGCTGTTGGTATGGTACTTTCACCTGTTGGTATGATAGAAGTCTAGAAAATCATGAAAGGTATGCAGATTGTGAATGGGGAAATGTTATTCCCTTTCACATAACACAAGAATGAGAGTCATGCAATGAAATAAGTAGTCAAAATGTTTAAAACAAATAAAAGGAAATACTTCTTCACAAAATGCATAGATAATGTGGGGAATCCATCTCCATGGGCCATTGTGAAGGCCAAAAGTATAAGAGGGTTAATAAAAGCAATTAGATTAGTTAATGGAGGGTGGATCCCTCAATGCCTATTAGCCAAGTTGGTCAGGGCCACAACACCATGCTCTGGATGGCTCTATGCCTCTGACCGCCAGAAGCTGGCACAGAATGACAGGGGATGGACCACGCAAAAATGCCCTGTTCTCTTCTCTTCCACTGAAGCATATGGCCCCATCCACTGTCAGAAGACAGAATACTGGACTAAATGAACCATTCATCTGGCCCTGTTTGCCCATTCTTTTGTCCTTAATTCAATTAATTTTTGTAATTCTTCATTTAAATTATTGTTCTGGGGTGGGGCTGAGGATGAGGGGTACAGTTTGCAGACTGCCCCAGGGAGAGAGGACAACCCCATGCCTCTCTCACCACAGCAGCTTGGGGCTATGACTTGTCCATGGCTGCTTGTCCATGACTGCTGCAACTGCAGTGGGCACAGCTGGGGAAAGGGGGCATGTCCTCCTGCTGGGGGACAGACAGACACACAGACAAACTCTCTTAAATATATAGTAGATACCTGTCCCTTTCTCCACCCCTGCACCCTGCTGGCCAAATGGGGTTATAGCTGTCTTGGTTCCCATCTATGGCCCCTTGCTGCCTCCCTGTGGTCATTCTGCAGTATAACTCCCTCCTACCAGAGCCCTCCTTTCCATTTGATGAGAAACAACCGAATTCCATGCCCATCCCATTATAGTGGTCCTAGCTCTTACCATTTAGGAGGAGTTATTGAACAAATGGACTCAGACTGATGGACAGACAGACACACATATCTAAAACATATAGTAAGATTATGTACTTTCACCACTGTAACAGTTGTGCATTGTCTATTTGTTTTACCTTGGATTTCAGAAAGGGCAATTTAACAGCTTGGAAACACTTACTTACTTTTGTTGGTGTGAGTTTGGGGGATATTTTTGTTTGGCAGGATTGTGTTTTTGTTAGTTTGTTTTTCATGTAGAAACTAAACACAACAAATATCTTGAAGTCTGTTTTCATGAAAAGTGCTATCTTGAATGTTTTCTGTTCCTGGTTGTGGAAAGGCACAGCAGTGTTCAGATCTAACATAAACAGATGTAAAGTAACATTGTTGCTTATTTAAATGGCTTTTCTCCTACTTGCAACAGGTATAGATTTGACCTTCCTATGGGACATGTACTGATAGTACACATGATTTAGAAATAATTTCTTTTTGGTAGATAAAAGGATCTTTTTTCCATCTTAGGAGTTACAGAACACAACTTCCGCATAAGTGTTTAACACTGTGATTGTGCAGTATATTCCTAAAGCTCAGGTTGAAATGAAAGAGAAATAGTCTTCTCCCTTGTGACAATGGCCTCACCCTTTGAAAATACATATCCATTCCCAATTTCAGTCCTTCTATCTACAGAGTGTAAAGAATGCCATCATAATTTTATATTTGTCAGGCCTCCACGTGTGTATATGTAATGTACATGTATTTTGCAAGAGAAATGTTACAATGTGGATAAGACATGTGATTTGTGATGTATTTGGAAATTAACATGCTGGCTGACTGAACAATCAATGTGCTACTGGCTACCCGGTAAAGCAGTGGTTGGGCTTGTTTCTCATATAGCAGAGGCCCTTTGTCCTCACTTTGTCAGTGTAAAAGGGCTTGATGATGGGTCTGCTAGTGCCATGTGAAAAGACTGTCATGTAAATGAAAATCAGGCCCTATAATATTTTCAGTGACTAGCTTTTGTACTGTGCTCTGCAGGCAAATTAGAAAAATGGTGTTCCCTAGCAGCTGTGCCACTGGGCTACACTGAAGAAAAAAGGACAACTGGATAGGTAGTTTCTATTTTATTAATAGATTTGAAGGTCAGAGCATCAAAATGGTAATTTCAATCAGAGCCAGTCTAGTGGCTCAGCCGACTTCTGGAGCTGTAGGTCGTAGATCTAATGCACTCATGAGACTGCGATCTAATTCGAAGTACTGCTGGTTGGGTCAGATTGGTTGAGTCAAATCTCAGGGCACCAGCCCATCAGGTCACTCCTGAGAGGTTACCTCCTGCATAGGAGGCAGAAAATAGAACATAAACAAACAAAACAGAATTTGAGACCTGGCAGTGCTGAACAAGCACAAAACAGTGCAGTCGGGGTTAGCACTGTCAAGACTTTGTGGAAGAGATCTGTTACTGTGCTTTAATGTAATCTCATCAGCTATACTAAATTCACTGCTCAAGCCACTGCAGATGCCATCAAGATCAAGGTGTTCCCTGAAAAGGGATGGGAGTCAACAGCACAGACCAAAAAGAGAGGAACAGTTTGTAATTTCTCTTTCACATCTGATTTAGTCTCCCAACGTTAAACTTTACAATGCAAATTACAGCAAAAGCCACCTATGGCCACACAGCCTTGCCCAGGAACAATCTGTGCAATCTGTGCTTTATTTAAAAGAGTGGGGGGTTAGCAATTATTTAATTTTACTTACTTTTAACATTATAAATATATATATTTTTCAACTATGAAATGCTTTATAAGCTCTCTACAAGCCTATACAAGACTCAAATCAATTACTAAAGCTTTATTAATATTGGGCCAAAACAAACAGTCCTTACTCAGAGACAAATGTTATTCTCCATTACACTGGTGTAAATTTGAAGTAACTCTATTACATTCATTGGATGCCCTCTCAATTTACCAGTATAAATGAGTCAAGAACTGAAAGCAGTAGGATTACTCCAAGGTAGTGGACAGAAGAATATGGCCTTCTGTTTTTACTCAGGCAAAACTACCACAGAAGTCAATGGGAAATTTGCTAAAGACAATGTAAAAACTGAGCAAGAATTAAAGGAAGTGGCCAAATGACAGTCCTGATCATCTCACTCACCCAGGATAAAACCTAGGAGATAAAACTAAATTGGAGAAAATGCCTGCAACGTTCTCCTGGTGGAAATTTATCCCTAATCATTCCATGCAGCAGACCTTGGGGGAAGGTTGGAGGTGTCTTGTTCTAGAACAGGTGTCAGGCTCATAACAAACCCTGTGGATTGTCCAGAGTCTGTACAGAGTCCAGCCACCTGGCAGAAGGCCATCTGTGTAGAGACACTTCCTCTGAGCCAGCTCTGAGGCTTCCTTAGATTTATTCCTTTTCTGTAGCAGCCACAGTAAGCGGGAGTCTGTTGACAGGATTCTAACGGTGTGTCTAGACTACAGAGTTTTGTCGACAAAAGTGGACTTTTGTCGACAAAACTATCCCTGCGTCTACACTACCGCTGAGTTCTGTCGACATAACGTCGACAGAACTCAGCAGTTTTGTCGACACGGGTAAACCTCATTTTACGAGGCATAACGCCTTTGTCGACAGAGTTCTGTCGACAAAAGGGCAGTCTGGACGTGGGGGTTTCTTTGTCGACAGAAAAATACCTCCAAGGAAACCCCTGCTGGACAGTCCTTCTTCAGGAAAAACCTCTTCTTGTTCCTGTCTGTAGCCATGTTTTAAAGGCACAGACATCCCTGGCAGGCATTGTGACAGGAAGCTGGCCACAGAGGAAGCCTGTCAGCACAGAGCTCTCCCAGCTTCACCTGCACGTGGCCATGTGTGCAGCTCCAGAGCCACAAGGCCCCAAGGACCTTTGAGGAGCCAGCCCTGGTGACGGCCGAGAAAGAGAGCCCCAGCCTGGTCAGGGCCAGAGGTCCTGACACTGCTCGAACTGTGGGGGGAGGAGGAAGCGGTCCAGGCGCTGCACACCCGGCGCAGGAACGCCAACATCTATGGCCGCATGGCTCAGGGGCTGACCGATAAAGGGCACCACCCAAGGACACTGCAACAAGTCCGGGCGAAAGTCAAAGAGCTTCGGCAGGGATATGTAGAGGCCCGAGAGCAGAGCTCAACATCAGGTGCAGCCCCGGCGCACTGCGCCTATTATAATGAACTGGATCGCATCCTGGGAGGCCAGGAACCTATGTCTGCACCGGTGCTCGTGCAGACAGGGTTGCACACACCGGTGCAGCAGAGCCAGCAGGAGGTCCCCAGGGAAGAGGAGGAGGAGGAGGAGCAGACGGAGGACACCCTGACCCTGACTCTGCAGCCTGTCCCGGAGACCCAGGAAGCCTCGCAGGCATCCTCCGACGCTGGTGAAGGAACATCAGGTGAGTGCAATCAGGGTCACAGACACAGAACAGGGGAGGTGGGAGCAGAGAGGATGCAGAGCAATGTTCACGTCTTGGTCCTCCTGGACAGCTTGCATCTCTTTGTACATGTGCAAGCAGGCGGGCAGGTGGTGGGTATGTGGGTGGGGGCCATGGGAGACCCAAGGTGCTGCAGGCCCCTGTCCTACTGTGGCTGCACACTGATCTGGCCTGGACTGCCACGGTGGAGGGGGGGAGGATGTAGGGGTGGAGGTGGACATTGTCCTAGCCACAACGGGGCCCCTGTGCAGCCGAGGCGGCTGGCAGGGCCAGACGTGGCCTACCAGTAACAACATTCCCATCCCTTGTTGTAAGGACTTGTGCTAACACTGATCGGTTCTCCTCTTCTCCTCCACAGCCGGACCTGCTGCTGACCACCGAGCGACACCTGTGCCACCACCCACCCGGTCCCACAGCACCCATAGGCATTGGAGGGCCTACAACGACCTCCTGAGGAGGCATGTGGAGGTGATGGAGAATATTGAGGGGACCATGGCCAAAATGCAGGAGACCATGGCCGAAAGCGCCAGGGAGGAGGCTCGCTGGCATACTCGCCTGCTTGAGGACTTCCTCCCGCAGTGGAGCGCAATGTGTGCCACCGTCCGGGAGGCCCTGGGTGTGCCAGGTCCTCTCTCCCTGGGGACTCCTCCTGCCCATCCAGCTCCAGCCCCTCTGGCCCCCTTCCTCTCCTCAGCCCCTCTAACCCCCTCTCCCTCAGCCCCTGCCACCCCTCCAGCCCTGCCCCCGCTAAAGCAGAGTCATCTTCAGCCCCAACTCGAGCCCGAGGATGGCAGGGTCCACGGACAAGAGGTGGCAAAGCCTTGCCCAGGCGATACCGCCATTACCCTTAAGTTGTCTGCCCTCCTCCTTCCTCCTCCAGGTTGAAATCCCCCTCCCTCTCTCTCTCTCCCTCCAGGTTGAAATCCCCCCTCCTACCACAGTTATGAACACAGGTTAATAGTTCCCAAAAAATGTTATTTTTTAACAGTTGTTGAACAATACTATGTTTTATAACAGTTCCTAATTCTAACTTTACTTGTTAATAAACATATTTTTCATATTTAACATGATGTGTGTGTCTTAACTGCTTGGAGGCTGATGCAGGGATGGATTATGGGAGGGAAGGTTTTGGGATGGGGGGGCCCTGGGCCACAGACCCCATTGGGGATACCTTGGGGAGTCATTGGGCTCCAGCTGAGAAGCGCTCACGCAGAGCTTCCCGGATGCGAACCCCCGCATGATGGGCTTGGCGAACGGCAGCTGTCCGAGGCTGCGCAAACCGCCTCCCCTCCACTTCAGCCATTGGCAACCTGGGAGGAAGGCCTCCCCTTTGCTCTCCACCAGGTTGTGGAGGATGCAACATGCTGCCACCACCTCTGGGATATTGTGTTCCCCCATGTCAAGGCGAGTTAGCAGACACCTAAACCTTCCCTTCAGCCGGCCAAATGCGCATTCCACCTGTAAACGTGCGCGTGTCAGGTGTGCGTTAAACACTTCCCTGCTCGTGGTCAGTGTGACATAGTGGGGTGTACCTTGCTGGTTGCTATGCTGGGTCGTGGGTTGTGAGTGACCTCCCCTGGCTGCTGTCTGCACCACAGCCCAGCAGGGCAGGGGATGAGTCATTATGCAAAGGGGTCTTCAAACCTGTCTGACCACCTACCCCCCAAGGAGAGAAACAAAGGAAGGTGGAATGCCACCCCTGGCTGGGGGCAGGGCTGGAAGAGGGTTAGTTAGTTTCTGTCTGGGATCATGGAGGAACCAGCCTAAGCCAGGGGCTGGGATTTAAGGGCCCAGTCTCTCCCATCTCAAGGGGGGCTGAGACATCCTAAGCCTGCCCTGTAACCAGATGACATCTGTGCTGTGCTGTATCCTGGAGAAGCAATAAACTCCCTCTATTCTACTGGCTGGTGGAGTCTGTTCGTGCCATTACGGGGGTGCAGGAGTCAGGGGACCCCGACGCGTCATCACAGTGAGATGCCCTGTGTATGGCTTCATAAGCCAGGGCATGAGGGGGTACGCCGCATCGGCCACAATGCAGACCGGCATCTCTACGTCCCCAATAGCAAAGGTTCGCTGGGGGAAGAAGGTTCTTACTGCCCCTGTATAAAACTATGGTACGCCCACATCTTGAATACTGTGTACAGATGTGGTCTCCTCACCTCAAAAAAGATATTTTGGCCTTGGAAAGGGTTCAGAAAAGGGCAACTAAAATGATTAGGGGTTTGGAACGGGTCCCATATGAGGAGAGGTTAAAGCGACTGGGACTTTTCAGTTTAGAAAAGAGGAGACTGAGGGGATATGATAGAGGTGTATAAAATCATGAGTGGTGTGGAGAGGGCCGATAAAGAAAAGTTATTTATTAGTTCCCTAAATAGAAGAACTAGAGGACACCAAATGAAATTAATGGGTAGCAGGTTTAAAACTAATAAAAGAAAGTTCTTCTTCACACAGCGTGTAGTCAGCATGTGGAACTCCTTGCCAGAGGAGGCTGTGAAGGCTAGGACTATAACAGAGTTTAAAGAGAAGCTAGATAATTTCATGGAGGTTAGGTCCATAAAAGGCTATTAGCCAGGGGATAAAATGGTGTCCTTGGCCTCTGTTTGACAGAGGCTGGAGAGGGATGGCAGGAGACAAATCGCTTGATCATTGTCTTCGGTCCACCTCTGGGGCACCTGGTGCTGGCCACTGTCGGCAGACAGGATACTGGGCTAGATGGACCTTTGGTCTGACCCGGTACGGCCGTTCTTATGTTCTTATGTTCTTATGTTCTTATGTTCCTGTCTGTAGCCTTTCGTACAGGTGTGCATTGCGGAAGATCCGAGCATCATGTGCCTGGCCCAACCACCCCACACAAAGGTCCATAAATAGTCCATGGTGGTCAACCAGGGCCTGCAGCACAATGGAAAAGTACCCTTTTCGGTTGATATACTGGGCGGCTCGATGGGGTGGTGCACAGATGGGAATGTGCGTTCCATCAAGCGCTCCTCCGCAGTTTGGGAATCCCAGCCCTGCAAAACCGGCCATGATGGTGTCTAGGTCTCCGAGGCGGACAATCCGATTCAGCAGCTGTGAGTTGATGGCCCTCACCACCTGCAGAAATAGACACATACAAACAGACACAGAATATGAAGTAAGAGGGGTTGCCCAAGTCCTTGGGAGACTGTCCCCCCCCAAGACCCCAGTATCCCCCCCTCCCCAGGGATTGCTCCCAGTAGTATGATGGTGTAAGGCACAGGAGCCCTCCACCACCTCCCCTCCATTGCCCCCAACCCACCCTTTTTCTGTTACAGTCCCCTTACGGACTGCCCCCCCCTCCGCCCCCAAGGGCCTTACCTCCATCAACACAGCACCAACAGTAGATATCCCCACACCAAACTGGTGTCCCACTGACCAGTAGCTATCAGGAGTGGCCAGCTTCCAGAGGGCAATAGCTACCCTCTTCTCCAGCGGGATGGCAGGGCGCAGGTGGGTGTCCTGTCATTGCAGGGTGGGGGCAAGCCGTTGCAGAGCTCCAGGAAGGTGGACTTCCGCATCCTGAAGTTTCGGAGCCAAGCCTGATCATCCCACTGCTCCATTAAGAGCCGGTCCCACCAGTCCTTACTTGTTTCCATCCTCCAAAATCGCCTCTCCGGGAAAAAGTTCGGAGGCAGGAACAGTGCTGCTGCATCCTGAAGGAGGGGCTCCAGTCTGGGCTCAGGATCCGGACCAGGGATTAACAGCATGAAAGTCTCATGCAGTTGCAGCAGCATTTGAAGCACCGTGGAGTGGGGCCAGCGCCTGCCCAGGGGAAGCTCTTGCTCCATGGCAAACAAAGGTTTGGAAAAACCTTCCAAAAAAAACCAAACCCCACACTCCTGTGCTGTGCCAGGAAGCAGGGCACTCCAAGCAAGCACTGCAGAACCTTTGCTGTCCCTCTAGGAGGTAAGCAAGGCAGCTGCAGCAGCAGAGCAACGGCTAGTCGGGGGGGTCCCTTTTAGCACGCATCTCTGCAAAGGGCAGGCAGCAGCACCAGGAAGTACATGCTGCCCCTGTGACCTGGCAGAAGCAGTTCCGGGTACTTTCTTCTGTCGACAGAGAGTCCTGCAGTCTGGACGCTCTCTGTCGACAAAGCGAATAGTTTTGTCTATCTGCTTGATGTAGTCTAGACGCTCTTTGTCGACAGAAGTTTTGTCGACAAAAGCCTGTAGTCTAGATGTACCCTAATAGTCTGTGGGTCTGCATTACAGAAAGATAATATAGCCTGAAGCTGCATTCTCTCTCAATTTAATTGGACTGAGTACATCTCTTCATCCTATCTCTACCTCTGGTGTACCCCCTCCCCCCATTACGTCTCCCCTCCTTCTTCATTCGTTCCAGGGGAAGAGGGGATTCTGCTGCAGAAGCAACTGAACATCTGTTCTATGCAGGCAAGGTGTGATGTGTGGTCAGAGGATCCCCTCATTCAGGGCCAGATGAAGGCCTGGACACTACAGGCCCTTGCCCTGGCGTTGTGTGATAATACTACAATCATAACTTTGACTTAAAAACAAACTTCTAGTCCCTTTTTGGTTGCAAAAAAAATATCTGAAAGGTGTTCCTGGCAGCAGTCATCTAACTGAGTCTGCAAACAGCCTGTAACAGTAGTAGGTCTAAGAGCTGTCGATGAAATGTGAGCAAAGGATTGAACTATCACAAATGCAGAGATGACACCAGTGCATACCTGCACCACATGAGGCAGGTAAAATGGCCTCTGCCATTTTGGTTATACTGTGCATAAGTAGGAATTACGGGCAACGAGCTTGCAGCTCACAAAATAGATAGATACAAACAACTGAGGAAAGGTACAGCTGACAGAGTGTGGTGAGGGAGGGAGAACACAAGCATAATAATTAATGCCTTTCTTTTAATTACTTTTGCCCCGTGGCGGAGTGTTTCTCTGTAAACATTACCACCAAATGCTCTTATTCCTGTTCAAGTCTGAGTTTTATTGTAGGAATTTAAAAAGATGCTAAAACTAGTCTCTGGAAAACATGTTAGAAACCCCATATGGGTTTCACATCTTCAAAGCAAACTGAACACCCCAGGAACCTCTGCACTGTCACCAAACACAAATCCAAACAGCATCTTTTAATATTTTTATTATTAAACAGACCAATGAAGATTGATGCTTAAAAGAGTCAAAGGTAGCCTGTATCAAACAGTGACAGAGCATGAAATACCAAATTAAGCCTGTAGTTCTGGCACAAACCAGCAATCTCAGGGCAATGGTACACCCCACATATTGCAAAACATACCATTCTGTTCTTCAGACTAATTAGCACGGCAGCCAGTAGCACTGCTATGGTTCTGTCAGCATTTCCACAATAAAAGCCTCTTTTCAGGGGGTTTATAATGTGCCTGTTAAAATTAGCTTCAGGCTGAAACATGGTACACAATGGTTCGCCCCAGCAGCAAAGGGTCTCTGTGTGTGTATTTCTGTGTGTGGTTTGTTGATTGTTTTTTTAAATACAAAATTTAATTACAATCAGTTTTGTCAATTCTTAGAAGACAGTAATAAAACGAATCAGTTTTAAACTTACTTTCTTTGTCCAGTTCTTACAAAAAATGGTTCAGGGTTAAATGCACATATACAAAGAAACAGACATGCAGCTCTCAAACTGGTGATGTTTCTTTATTTTAAATTTCACTTTCTGAATTACTGACACTTGGAAAATAAGGAACTGCACATGCATTGTTTTGTGGGTCCTATTCCTGGTTCTGTTAAGTGGCAAAATTGCCATGGACTTCACTGGGCATGCACCCACAGATCCCTTGGAGGGGCTTGGAGTGCTTATGCTTAATATATATAATGCCTCCCTGTGCTCCTGGAAAGTGCATCCAACAATGTACTAAGCATGTAAAAGGAGAAAGTGCCTTGGGTCCTCTCCAGATTTGCATATAACAGTATTAATATCAGCCCTTGTTAGGCCTTTATTATGGCTCAAACCAAAGGCGGTCTAACAATGTTCTGTGGTACAGATCTGCTTATTAATACTTCCATATTATAGATGGACGGGATGTATCATGTCAAAGATCTGCTTATTATATCTGCATAGGTTGAAGCCAGTTGAATAGCAGCCGGGCTTTTATTAATGCTGGCAAATGCTTCCATTTCAGGGTCTGCTATGATCCAGGCAGGGGGCTTTGAGACTCATCGCACTTATTTCCTTGCACCATGAAAACGGGCAGCATGCAAACAGAAAGGGAAGTATTTGGAAGGGAATCAGAAGGGATGGGTAGTAAAACTGATGTAATTTCCTTCACCTCTTTCTTCCTCTACCATTTTTTAGCTTTGGTGACTGATTTTTTTCCCCTCATTTTTCCCTCTAGTTTAGGATTTTTTTTAAAAACTATTTTTTCTCGAATTGATGATTATACAAATGAAAAAAATCAATCCCAGAAACCCACCTCTGCTCGCCCCAATAGCAGCTACTTCAGAGAAGTCCTCCAAAGACACATAGGGGGAGGAACATACTATTGACAGACACTAGCATATTCCCAAAATCAGTCTTCAGTATAAGTGTCATGAAGAAAACTAACAATCCACCTCCAGTATTCTGTGATCAATGAACAGTTGAGAATTTAAAATTAATATGATAGAGCAGAATAACTAATTAGCAGCCTGAAAAAGAATATTCCAATGGCTGTTCATTGTGGGCTTGTTCCTCCAGGGAGTGAGTGAGGTTTGAGAAGATGAGTACTACACATTACTCAGTGCTATCAGTCAGATGCTATGGGTGGTGACCATCTCCTGTAAAGTTTTCCTGGATAAGGCCTTTGCTCTCTGCCCTACTTTCAATAAAGCTCAGCAGCTGGTGAGATCAAGTCCTGCATTGTAAGATCTAAGGACTAAACTAGATCCTGTCATCAAGGAAGAAATATGACTTGATATTTACTAGTTTGTAAAATCTGTAAGTTGACTAGGATCATGGAATCTGGAAAAGTGATTGTCCCATTTGACTTGACAATGGCAAAGATTTTTAAAACCTAACTATTCATTTGTTAAAATTCAGGAATAGGGTTTGTGACTGTTTTCCTGTGGTTTGCATGACCTCAGGATATAGCCATGCCTTATAGCCCCAAAGACAACATCATTCTTTTCCTCCAAGGTACTTATATATTTCCCCCTTCGTACCAAAGTAAGTGAACACCTTCCAATATACTGATCCTCAAAGTACCTGTGAAGGAAGATAGTGCTACTGTCCTCACTTTCTACAGGCAGAACTGAGGCCCAGAGAAACTTAGTAATTTGCCCAATATCACAAAGGAAACCTATGGTGGAGCAGACTTGAACTCAGCACTGCCCAGACCTGAAACACTGGACCAGCCCATCTCTCTAAGTACCTAATCTTGATCCAAAAGAAAAAAAAGTTGTAAGAAAAGTAATTTTCTGCAGTTCTTCAGCCTTTGGGGGGGAGGGGGTGGAAACCCCCATTTTCATGATTAGGAAGGGGTCAAGTTAAACTAGGAGCATTACATAGCTAGAGACACTCATCATGACTCACTAAGAAATCATTTAATACTAGAGGAATGGATTGTATTATTAATACTTACCTGAGATAAATCCTAAAAAGCTGTAAGAGCAATTTATCAACAATAGCCCCAGGTCTCTTAAGCAGAAAGAGAATGAAGAATGCATTCAAATGTTAGCTTTCCATCTTTTCCACTCTCCGTCTTAATGATGCACTTGCCTGACCAATGACCTGAACAATGGCCTTGAGGAAAACAAAGAAAAAAGAAAGCAGATTTATTTGAAATCTCACATTTCTCTTTCTGCAGAATAGTGGTAACTTCCTAACACTGAAACTCTGCTTCCCTGCTTTCTGTGAGTGCACTGATTACAGCCAGTTTCAAGGGTTAAAATAGTGTGAGCATCTGACTGAAGCCAACGATAAACAAGGAGATACAGGTTTTTTTCATAGTAGGGGCATAGGCCCACAGCCCTGCACAGGGGCCGCTGCAGAGGTTCAGTGTTCCAAGGGGGATGTGATGGGTGGGATGTGAAGGCCCCAGGGATTCTGAGGCACATGGCAGAACAATGCTATTGCACCCTGTCATGGCTCCCTCCTCACTCTGGCACGATAAATACAGAAGTGGGGGCCCGCAAAAGTACCCCAAAATCTTATCTACCAGGCTTTGGTTTAAAACTTCCCCCCAAAATCTTAACAACCTAGATTTTGGAAGTAAAACACCGCTGCCACCACCCAAATATTAATAAAGCAACCAAGGAGAAACTACTTGGGAAATCTCACCCCTAGGCTACGTCTATATTGGCAAGATTTTGCGCAAATACTCTTTAACGCAAGAGTTTTTGCGTTAGAGTATTTGAGCAGGGAAGTGGGGGCTTTTCTGAATAGCTGTTAAAGTACGAGCAATGCAGGTAGCCTGAAGACCTTTGCTTGGACTGGAGGAACTGTCTACAATGCTGGTGGCAGGGATTAAGAAACACAATGTGTATGAAGAACTGTAAGAGGAGAGGATGGCAGCCCACTCTCCAAAGAGACCAACGATCAGGTAAGGTTGTGAATGCTGTTGATGGGCAACATGAATTTTTCTGATTATTACTGAGAATATTTGAATTCCTAACTGTGGGCTGATATTTTGCCAGAAAAGACATTTCTTTCCAAGTTGGCATACCTCTATTTTGTACTACTTCATTGTACGGATTCCTTTCCTTCCCCTGTAGCCTTCCACTATTTTTTTTAAATGGCACAGACTACAACGTAGCTGTCTGCACTTTACTCATATACTCATGTAATTGCTCAATTGTATCCTCAATGATTTCAGTAAGAACTTACACAGCTTGGCCAAGAGTGGACAAAATTCTGCCTTGAGTGACTTCACTGGAATTACACAGGTGTAAAGAAGGCAAAAGTTAGGTCAGAATGGTAATTGTTTATTGGAGAACAGCAGTGATAGCTACACATTAGGCCAAAGTCAGAAGTTACATATATTTGAGAGAGTTTGTCTGTCTGTCCATCTGTCTGTCTGTTCAAGATCTCCTCCTAAACGGTAAGAGCTAGGACCACCTAATTCGGTATGCAGCTTCCCCTTATCCTAACTTAAAGCAAGATAAGGGTTTGGTTATGCCAGGAAAATGGGATGTGCCTGGAATGTGATTGCTTCTCAGAAAACCATTCAAAAAAGAGACAATCACCAGGCAGGTAAATGGGGCTAATTGGGGGCACCCCTCCCTTCCAGGACTGCCCCACTCCTGAGCTTCCAGCTCTTCCTCCCCAACCCTCATCTCCGCAGGCACACTTTAGAGAGGGTGAGGGAGGCTGAAGCTCCCTTCCCCCCTGAGTCGTTTGGGAATGTTGTTGGCTATTACCCTTTGTCAGAGAAGGGGGAGAAAGTGCACACTTTGCTGCATTCTTCACTGTGACTGGGGAGCATAGGGGCAGATGAATCTGGGCCTGTCCCAGCCTGGGAACATGCACCCTCTCCCAACTGTGCCCACTTCTCACCTGGCCCCAAGGTGTTGCAGTGAGGCTGTGGCTAGACTACACAGTTCTTCCAGAAAAAAGTACGCAAATTGTGAACTGCAATTTGCATAGCTTTTTCTGCTTCTTTTTTCGGAAGAGGCTTTTCTGACATTTGGCCCATCTACACTGGGCCAAATGTGGGGGAAAAAACCCTTTTTTGGAACATCCCATCTTCCCCATAAAACGAGGTTTACAGGAATGCCAAAAAAGCACGTCTGCTCTTCCGAAAAAAATTTCAAAAGAGCAGATGCATTCCCTGGATGCATCAGAGTCCGGTATCCTGGAAAAACTCTGCGGTCTAGAACTACCCTGAGAGAGGGCTGGGGTAGTTCTCTCTTCCTGGGCCAGCCTGTATATTGAAACCCTCATTCCTAGCCCCACTCCAGAGCAATGATGTACATTTTGATTTTATTTTCCAAAAAACAAAAATGAATTAAGAACCCTAGCAATACCAGGCAAATCTTCCAGTAAGATATAAATCAGTGCAAATGACTACTGCAAAATGATGTAAATTTGATTCTGAGATGGGCAGATATATTACATAACCAACAGGAAATTTTCTCTCCATACACCAGATTCAAACTAATACCAAGTTTGTGTAAAGAAGGTTATCTGTCATCACTCCTACCCCAACCTAACTTGCCTATGTTGACGTATTCCAGCCTTCAATCATGTGATTTACCTTACATGTCAGCTCCATACTTGTGCTTTTGTCTTTGGATTTGTCACATGAGTGTGGGAGGATTTAAAAATCCTGGAAGACTGAGTGGCTGATTTTTAAAATAAACAAACATTGTGTTGCTGGTGCTCACTAGAGTCTACCCACTTTAAACTAGGCATAGTTAGGGCAAATATATAGATTTGATTTTAATGTTCATACTCTTAATAATAATATTGAACTGCTATCTTTGCCACTTGGAATGGTCCTCTGTAATTATATTTCCATGGCACTTCTTCAGATAAAACACATTGGTGGCACAGAGTCTCTTTGCACACATGAGTTCACATATCTGGCTGCCTTTGCCAAAATATTGCATAATTGTGCCCTGCCATCATTACATTGCACAGAGAGCATTCATGCACCACCCCTGTCCACTAATACAGTTTGAACATTCCCAACTCACCATTGGCATAAGAAGGAACAACTCCACTGAAGTCAGGAGAAAGACATCTCCTTAGGCTAGCTGTGAAATTTGTATTTGAGAGAGTTTGTCTGTCTGTCTGTCTGTTGAAGAATTCCTCTTAAACATGCACCCCTTCCCCGGCTGTGCCTGCTGGAACTGAAGCAGCCATAGAGAGGCTCTTCTCACCTGGCTCCAAGCTGCTTCAGTGAGAGAGGACTGGGGTAGTCCTCTCTCCCCAGGCAGCCTGAACCCCTCATCCCCAGCTTCACCCCAGAGCAATGATTTAAATGAAGCATGTACACTTTCACTTTATTTTAAAAAAAATTGAATTAGGGATCCGAGCAATGCTGGGTAAATATTCTAGAATTTTATAAATATAAACTAAATGCTGACTCATAAAATGCTCTCCTTTTTCTGATTCCTGGTTTTCGCTTTGCTGGTGATAAACAGAAGCTAAATTATACAAAGTAGTATAAATATGATGCTACTTATGGTTAGGCTAATTGTAACCAGCACAGGAGAGGGACAAACAGCCCTGAAGACAACAGATCTGTATAGATTGTTGTTAGCATGCCAGATCTTATTACAGAACAGTAGGAGGCCTTGTACACTACATACTGACCTGTGGGGACTACCACATTTATAACAAAATGAAAAATGTGACTTGAAAAACCTTGTGTGAAGGACTCGCTATACATGTAGTTACATATATATGTATAAGTAGATAATTTTAATCAAATGCTTATTAGAAGGGTTGCCTTGTGCCAACCAAAAAGTATTTAAATATTTGGAATTGCCTTTTCCTGTAACCACATCTACTTCCCTGGCGTACAGGCTAATTTTTTTCTGGTCCTACCCTTGCCTTTAGTTGTCAACCTTACCCTGCTTTTTATGCAGTTCCTATGAAGGTAAGGCAAGTAGAAGAGAATGAGAAACACAAATACCTGGCAATGTTTGAGATGAGGCACACCATTGCAAGGACACCCACTGCCCAGTGAGCATTCAGCTTTTGCGTTTGCCTGTTTTATGGAAAGTCACATGAAAGTTCCACTCTTCACTCTCTGTGTTTTTGTACTAGGCATCCTTTGCTTTTACATGTATGCTTCATCCTTGAGAAATGTCATATGGAATGTCCATTGCTCTAACAGCAGCTAATAATTACAAAAGCTTTCCTGTGTGTCATATGGGCTGTTGGTACATAGGGAAAGCCTGCCCTGAAAAAACCTGCCCATTGCCACTACTGCATTTTGTATACATACTTCAAATAGTCTCTCCCTCTACTTGCATGAAAATGGAAATTTCAAAATTGCTCATTTATTCTTAAGCCATAGGTAAATAGATGGACAGGCAGTGCGGGAGAGGGACAAACTGCCCTATAGATGACAGATCTGTGTAGATTGTTGTTAGCATGCCAGATCTTATTACAGAACAGTGGGAGGCCTTGTACGCTACGTACCAACTCTATGGGGACCACCACATTTAAAACAAGATGAAAAAAATGCGATTTGAAAAACCCCTCATGGGCAGTCTTCAAAGGCACAGACAGGTTCTGACTGGATTAACATTTATTGACTGTTTAAGCCTGCTTTTTTGCTTCAGGACAGAGATACATGAGTTTAATTGCAGAGGCTGTTCTGCCAACTGATCACCAGAGTGGCAACCAAAGCTTTACTAATCGGTCCTTCATTAAAGAAAAGTCTCTATTACAAAGCAAATTAAGCATGCTCTGATCCTAACCTACAGGTCCAATGGTATTACAGCAAAGTTTAAGCTGTTAGAGCACTGAAAAACTTATTAAGGTTTAGCGCTGAGATAGCACTTTTGTATTGATTTTACAATACACAGGTATTATGATTTATGGAGTGCTAGTGTCACTCTAACAAGCTGAAGGACACACAATATCATCTCCAACATCATTAAAATTCAGAAGCCTCTAGAACTAACTCATCAACCACTGTACATTGTCACACACTCTAGAGCTATATTCTAGTTTTGAAATGCACTAAGTTTTTGGGGCAGTTGTCTCCTTAGATAGTTTAAGCCAAAAAATTAAAAACAGAGATCAAACTTCCCATATGTGTTAAATATTAACTAGCTAATTATGTGTGCCTGGCTCATTTAACAAAATGGCACTGAATACCATTATTTAATACGGACCACAATAATCAAAACAACATTTTCACCCTTCCTCTGTTACCTGTGTGTATAAATGAAAAATAGTGCGTTAGTACAGATTGATCCTGCTTGGGGGGGAAAAACCCTCTCTTATTTCAATTGAAATAGGAGAGTCATGATGTGCTGAATAAGAACATCATGTTATTTTATCTCACTCTGTATCAGACTTGGATGAAATAACGGGTTCTTAACTCTCCATCCTGTCACAGTCTGAAAATACCATCACCTGCCATCCCCTCCCAAGTGAACCACTCGCACGCATCCTTTTTACAGGAAAAAGTCTACATGTCAATATAGTACCTTAGAACAGAGAGAAAGAAAGAGAGAGGAGAGGAGATGGAAAATAAGAAAAAAACTAATATAAACAAAATACAAAAAAGGGTGTGAGGATGCTATTAGACTTATTCACACAGTGTGTATTAAGTCAAAACCTAATCTTGCAACACACTGTGCTTTGCTTCACCTTGTAAGAGTTGTGATTCAATTTTCTAACTCCTGCAAATAACTCCAATTTGGGGACTGCACCCACTGTAGATACCCCCATCTCCCTCCCTCGCTCTCACTACCTCTCCTTTGCACTCTCTCTCTCCCCGGCTACATACTGTATACTGTAAATAATCATGAGTAAATTGTATAAATAGTTCTGTGGTACACTGGAGACCTCTATTGGTCAGACAGTGAAAACAACCGTGTGAGCAGTTAAATGATTAAACTGTGTCTACTGATGCTTTGCACTTTATGTGTACTGTAGCACTGAAAGCAACAATACTTGGCTATTTTGGTGTACAAGATATACCTAGTTTTGTACAATATGTAATTGCTGATTTAGCAAAGTCTTTGACTAAAACAATTATTGCTCAGTATTCAAAGCAAAAATAGTTAAATCAAAATGTGATGTTCCAAAACTTCACTGCCGTCAGATTTCAAGAGCTATATTAAACATAGCTAAATGCAGCATTATCATTATACAGTTACAGTAGGTATTAACCAAGATTACTGTGATGTGCCAACACGGACTCAGTGCTGTAGCCATGTGAGTCAGAGATGCAGGACTGAGTTTTACTGTAAGAGCACAGAAATCATAGCTTTGAAACTGATATTTATTGCAGAACTATATAGGCCTGTGACTTGTTACTATAAAATAAATAGACAGTAACAATTCTTATGAACTGTGGATTAAGTTTCAGCATAATTTTGATACACTTGGAATCTAAATATTCCACAATTGCTTTATTCTGCTACCCTGTCTCAGTGAGTAGTTTTTCACAGTGCAAGGAGTTCCTTTCACATTCATGGGAATCTAAAAAGGCTAAGGTATAATTCGGTGTGGGCATCATAATTGGGACCCAAGTGATTTTGCATGTGATGGCTTTGCATCACATAATCTTAGATGAGGTGTCAGAAGAGTGTGAGGGAGAAAAGAGACAACAACTGGAATCATTCTATAGAGGTCTCTCCTACCTCTTTATAGATGCTTGCCACTCTGTTGGTCAGAGGCTATGTCTACACTACAGAATTTTTCCGGGATAAAGGAGGTATCCCAGAAAAACTCTGCCACATCCAGGAAACACATCTGCTTTTTCAGAACAGATTCCAAAAAAGCAGGCACGTTCTTTCGGAAGCTCCGTATTCCTCATTTTATGAGGAATAAGGGCTCTTCCGAAAGAGGAGGGTTTTTCCCACATTTGGCCCCATGTAGACAGGCCAAATGTTGGAAAAGCCTCTTCAGAAAAAAAAAAGCGGAAAAAGATATGCAAATTGCAGTTTGCAATTTGCGTATCTTTTTCTGGAAGAAGATCGCAGTGTAGACATAGCCAGAGTAATATTAGTTTGATAGGTTGGGGCCTGATTCTACTTTTATTTAAGTTTTGGCATTGACCTCAAAAGATCAGAATCAAGATCTTGACGTCTTAGTGTAATCATCCAATTTTAAAGGATGAAGTTTTGCATGCACACGTTTCCTGATAGTGAAAAATTTTCCTCATATGCATGCACACACGCACAAAAAAGTCCACATTTCAAAGTCAAAATATACTCCTGAATAAGGACCCTATCAGAATACACGTGTTATACAATTTTAGTTTTGGTTGCCTCTTTTAGAGAAGCAAACCTTGAAATACCAAATAAAAATATTTTTGTATTTTTCAAACTTACATAAAAAATGTCTATATTTATAGTGCTACAACTTCTATTTCTTACCTCTGTTCGGGACTAGCAGAGCAAAGTGAATGTTCTTCCAGCTGATGAGATGGATCTCTTTTGTGGAGACATAACTCCTGTATTCTCTTATTGGTATTTGAACACAGAAAACCATTCATTTTTGTATTCTCGATGCTGTAATTTTCTAAATAATGCTGCTGCGAGTTTACAAAGTGGAAGAGTAATTATAGCTATTTGAACAGAAATAGTTGTTGACTGGGTGAAATAATTTACCTTTATAAAACTCTGTTTTGTTAATGTGCTTTGCAGCACTAAGGAGTTGGTAGCTACAGATAGAATCCCTGACCCTCCATTCTGCATAGTCATTTGCACCAGTGCTACCTCATCAGCCATCCAGCCTTCTTGAACTGATGGGATTGACTGTACAAGGCAGCACAGGGCAGTGGGGAACCAGGCCTATTCTTCTTAATAGTACAGTGCAAGACACAAAGTACTATTTCAGAATACTTTTTTCTGTCATGCATTGATCACTGGCTACTGTATTTCTTACTTTGGTTAATGGTACAAAATGTTGCCTGTTTACAAGATGCTTGTTTCAATCCTAGTCACAACATATACATCTAATTGCACTGCAACTTCTAGCTAAACATGCATAGAGCCCATTATAGGCTATGGAACATTTCATGTGAAAGGACTGCAAGATCAAGCTAAATGAATGCCTAAACTTACTGTCAAGAGTTCTTTACCACTGTACTGAATGAACGTCAATATGTTTAGCGATAATAGATACTTTTTATACATTTTGTTCCTGTTGAGTATATGCCTCTGACATGCATTTTCTACCAAAAATCTGACCTAGCTAAACATTTCTTTTAACTTTCAATACATATAAAATTTTTAATTTCAAATATTTCCTAGATCTTTTTTATTTCTGAACAAACTAACTGAAACTCTAGCATATAAATGACTTTAATCATCAATGATACTGCAAACTTAGGCACTTCACATCATGTGAGGTTTAATTTTTTTAAAGGTGGATTCTGATTTCAGTTACTCCCGTGTTCTGCAGAAGTAAGTCCACTGTAAAAAAGATCAGAACCTGACCCACAATAGATATAAACCACATGGAGATCATTGAATGAAATCCTGCATGATTCAAAGGATCCTGCAGACTGCCTCTCCACTCTGTACTAAAGAGTATAACCCCAAAAATAAATGATTTTAAGTCCCCTTCCAGTGTTTATATGCTGTAGGTCTGTCCAAAAAGATGTTAGATGCCCTGTAAAGGGGAATTAAATATACATTAATCAATGGGTTATCAAAACAACTGAAGCTACTTATCTTGTTTTAAAAGCCATGTGTTTTATGAGTAAATAAAGAAGGGTCACTTCTTTCTGATATCTCCCAAGAAACTTCACCTACATTTTCAATCAATCCTAAGATTAAAATCTGTAGAAAGGGTCAGCATGAAAGCGATTGTATTATATGTCAGCATTAAGAGGGTTTTGATAGAAAATCTGCTGCAATACATTTTGCTCTACACCATGTTTCTAGACCAAAGCAATTTGCCAACTAGCTAACCACCTCGGCATAGACACTGGAGTGCTCCTGCTGGGTCCTGGAAATCCTGCTTGTCTGCAAGTGCACAATATACAAGGGAAAATCTCCATAAACCTCAATGCCACAGTTGAATACAAACACTCCTCAGGTCCTGCTGTGACTTGGCATACCCCATTGGACAGCTGGAAACTGAGAGGAAAGGAGCTGCTGCCAGAAACATGTTACAAGGGATTTTCAATGCAAAATTTCCTGGAAATAGGCAGCAACTGACATTATTATTTTTAGAGGATATTGATAATGATATATGGGATATATATTCAAAGATGCAATGTTGTATTTGATATATACTGGACATGATATACACAATGCTTATCCGATACCATTTACACGCTCAGCCAATGAATTAGGCAGTGAAAATATGAATTACAATTCACCTGAGCCTTATGTTTTGTGTAATATAATTCTGGAAATCAGTATTGCCCTAAATGACATTTTATTATGTGTATCAATAAGATTTAGCATACTAGGGTCTAACACCTTTGCAGCTGCACTGTACTGTGGCTAGATTGCACACAGTAACTCTTTCTTTTTTTCTTGGAGCCATTTGCAGTGAAATGCTACCAGCGATCATTAAAAAAAGATTGCTCATTTTATGTAGCTTGAATATATAAAATGGTACTTATCTGCATTCCAGTGTAAAGAATGCTTGAAAGACGATTCAAAGATATAAATGAAACTGAGCTAAATCAGAGATCCACACACTCCATAACAATTACTCTACTGTAATATAATTTTTAATGCAAAGAAGCTATGTTTTCTAATTCTAGCTAAAAGCCCTGAAAGCTGTATGGGTTATAATAAATGCATGCAATAAAAACAGGTAGACTTTATCCCATAAAGAAGCTTATTAACCAGATTGCTAATGCTGCAAAATCCAGCTTACAGTAAACAATACTTTTTCTGTTAGAATAATGATGCATAGTTTATTCTTTTATACTGTGCAGCACTTGGGGACCACATCCATTTACCAAAATAATACCAAATTAGTACTGTAAATATTGAAATCAGACCTTTCAGACTAACCAGTGGCCTAATTTTCTCTTCAATCTGCTCTTAATCTCAATTCATCAATAACGCTGCCTTATTATAGGACTTTGACAGCAAGCTAGGGCTTTTGATAAATTATACATCTCAAGCCAGATTTAAAATTTGAAGCTCAAGTGCTAATTATCTGTACAGGCCTAGTTAATAACGAGATTTCTTGTTAAGTATCTGATCACAGCATGGGCATCATTTGTCAAGAACCTCAAGTCTACCTTGGAGACTAGCTCTTCGAATTCTCCCTTGCCTACCATATGTAAAATTGGGATCTTTGTTTCTATAATAACCTTTTATTAGGAAGCTGACATAATGATTAAGTTCGTTGTAGACACATACAATGAATTAGACAATTACCCTTGCTGCTTTAAACTACTCAGGCTCCTAGCAAGACAAAATAATTAATATTGAATTTTAATTTGATGTGTTCCACATTTAAACCCCAATTTGCAAAGTACACCTGGAAAGCTGCCGCTGTTTTCTTGCCGTTTGTGCTGATGAAATAAAGGCTCCTGCAGTTTGAATGTAAAAGCACAGAAGGCATGATGCACCACAATCGCTTCTCAGTGGAGCAAAGAATTTTCTAGCATTAATGGGAAAGGTAATTACCTAGGTCTAACTTTATAGCCTTTTCTCTAATGAAACTATAATCTCCCAGGCCTACATAGTTTAAGCATTTACATGATTTTAACGATTTCACTGCCGTAACGGTTGTCATGCGGTTCTTTAAAAACTCAGTGCCTTAAAGATGCTAATTATATTTCTATATTTTTATTATTGAAATAAAACTGGATTGAGCGAAGTGAGAGAATTATAATAAAAACAGCCAGGTGCTGAGTTTCTTATGTGGGCAAAAGAAAACCAAAAAACCACTAGTACATGCTTCTAGGGGGGAAAAGAGGCCCGAGAGCTTTCATGACTGTACCTGTTAACTACGATAAGTGATTTAATTCCTTTGAGCTTTATGACTGTGGCTAAACACAATACACTCTGAGGACTTTACCCACTCCAAATTCAGGCAAAACTCCCATTGGGCCAAATCACACAGTCCTTCCCTTATTAAAAAACAAAATGACTGTTTTCTACAATAATCACCTCAAGATATACAGCCCATGCACAATATGGTTATTTTAAGTTACAACGATGGACCAGTGCTATCAAATATTGTGGTACTTATTATAATTCTTGTTCTGTCCTTGCAGGCAAAATTTTCACTGATGTCAGCAAAAGACTAGCCCGTGTAAGGATGAAGTAAGTTCTCTAGGATCTGATGAAGTGGGAGTGTTGCCTGAGGGAGGTCTGAATAGGCCGTAAAGTCACAGACTGTATTCTCATATCCTGCAATGTGAATGCAGCATTTGCAACTATTCAGTGAAAGACAGCATAAAGGTATTCAGACTTCAGGATCTCAGTTCATTGTCTATAGGGAGTAGGAAGGGATTTCCCTTCATCTTACATCATCAGCCATTCTTGACCCATTGCAGGACTAATGTTGCTTCTGCACTTCTCCTCTAGTTTCTCTCTTTATCGTGACAAAAGAATTGGCTTGACTCTCAGCCTCCCTTCAGACATGCAAGCTGGTGAGGGAGTGATACTATTAGCAATGTTTGCTGCCTCAGCAAACTCAGTGCCCGGACTGGCCCCACCAGCAACTGCCATCTCCTGGCTTTCTCTGAGGTATTTACTCAGCTTGCTGTGACTGTGATTTTTCTAGTCTTAGAATGCAGCATTCAACAGTTCATGGAGATCAAACCAATTTAATCTTAGCATTTTAGCTGCATTTTAGAGCCTCGTGATGCTTAGGGATCTAAATGAACCAAACTTTCCAGGTTAAACCATATTTATCATCATCGCACGGCATTACTGTCTTAATCATTCATATACCAGCCAAAGATGGGCCTCAGGTGCAATATTTGGGTCTATGAGTTTCCCCAAAATACAGGTGTCTTCAGGCCCATCATTAATGCAAACTATCTTGTGATTTTTTCCAGTTTAAAACCATCTCAGAAAGACAAATATAAATGAAGAAACCAAATGTAACTATACGAGGGACTATACCTGTACTAATAGAAATGTGAGTCTGAGGGTTATTACTCATTGGATATTTTTATGTGTCACAGGGATGGTCATGCAATGAGACATAGTATGAAGAAGGTTAAGATGCTGGTTTAAGATCTGTGCATTATTCGCTTTTTTTACATTCTTAAAGGTAGATTGGGGCTCTGTTACTTATTGTATCAGTGCATGTACTGGTCCTTTCCAAGGGCTATAGGTCAAATATGGCCCTGGTCCCATTTTATCCCATTTCAAGGGCATTCTGGGCTGTAGTATGATGGGAGATGTAGTCCAAGAACCATGTGGTTACGCGCTGACACTACATGAGGCAAGATTCTTGTGCAATCTAAAGAAATAAGGATCAAGGCAAGAGCTTGGCTCTTAATCAAGTGAGCTAGAAAAGCAGACAATGGAGGAGCTATGAGAAAGTGTTGAGGCCTAGAGACATGAGCTATGGCATGACAATTCTGCCCTAAGGAATAAATCCTGTCCCTAATCTAAGGTTGCAGGGGAGCTTCTTGTAACAGATAAAGGGGTACAGTCTGGGTATGTTGGGAAGTAGGGAGCGTGAAGGAAGAGATTGTGAATGAAGAAGCATACAGAGTGTGGGAGAGGTACTGAGCTCTAGTTTCCTACTTTGGGGCTAATGGCCAGTACTGCTAGGGAGGATGAGAGAAAGTCCCCATCCTTACTTCTGTACTAACAGGAATATTAACAGGGTATGATGAGAGAAGACTCTTGGAAAAACAGTTATTAACCTATTTAGCTAAGGAAGGGAAACTACTGCTGCTGATGAGCCCTGCATCCAAAGGGGTGAAAGAAGGCCCTGTCTAGCCTGTGAGTGGTCCAGAACATAGTTCTGCTTTTTCTTTGGCCTCGGGTGCAACCACCAGTTGGTTTTTCTCATTCTCACAAGACCTAGAACAGAGACATTTACAAACAGCATGTAGGTGATCTTTTCTTACAGAAATCATATTCCGCACACCAATGCTTGGCTCCCAGGATCTCTTCCACATATACAGAATAAGACAATCTGACATAGCTTCTCTCCAAGAACTGTTATATATCAAAACTAACATCAATAAAGAACTTCTTCGAAGACTAAAAGCTTGCTTACACAATAAAAGAATTATAAGACTGTGTAGCGGCCCCATCTGGTGACTTCTGCCATAACAATATTTACCATAATATATTTAAAATATAAGCAAAATCACACAACTTTATCTTCCAGTTTCAGACCAAGGTCACTGATACCTTGCATTGATCTTTGCGAGCCTCTGATATACCTATAATATACTTCCTATCCACATATGGACCACCTAGCAACAGCAAACAGGCATTGGTACCATTAAGGCGACTGCACTTTCTTTGAGTAAATCTAGTCACTTTTGTCTCCTTCATTGGGTCAATGTACCATTACAATGCCAGTATGGGCAGGAAGTGTTGCAGCTATAGAATCAGACCTTGCAGTACAGTTCCAAAATGCTCCTACTCACGACGAAACTTTCTAAGTATAAGGATAGTTAAGTTCTGGAGTCAGTTATCAGGAGAGGTTATGAAATCTCTAACATTGTAGATTTTTAAGAACAGGTTAGTCAAATACCCATTAGGGATGTTCTAGGTTTACTTGATCCTGCCTCAGCACAGGGAGATGGACTAGCTGACATCTTAAGGTCCGTCCAGACATATATTTCAATGATTCTCTGAAAATGCCTTTTCCCATATGTAAAAAATTCAGTGGAGCAAATTCTGCGCTGTAGGCACCAGTGTAACTCCAGAGCAGCTCCACTGATTTCACTGAAGAACCTGCATTTATACTGATGAAACTGAGTAGAATTAGACCCAATAGGCCTGATTCATCTAATGTCTAACATAAATGAAAAGAGATTAATTTTACCCATTGGATGAAAATGGTGCTGCCTTGCTTAGTACACTTCAGCCTATTACTACTTTAACGTTTTTTTTTCCACAGATCATATATAAAGTCAGCATAACACCTGAATTACGCTGCTACTGACTAACGCTCTTCACAAAAGAAAGAAGGTGGATTGACTTACTAACTTGTGCAGTAATTAATCTCCAAGAAGGTGGAAGATACAGCATTAAATTGGAGCTCAGGTTACAAAGATGAAATCAAATGAACAAGTTCAGTGTCTTTAATATCTTAACACTTACTCCACAAGCTGTCCAACTACATGGAGACTTAATTAATTCTGAGATCCCCTGATCAGCTGTAGAAAAAGACAAAACACAATGTATGGCAAAAGAGTCCTAATCAGATTGACCTGCTGCGTGATACCAGAAGAATCAGTGTACTGTAAGTGTATATAATGGATGATACAGTGAGTCAGACCAAGCTAAAATTTTGAACTAAACTGCAAGTTCCTACAGAGAGAAGTGTGTTTGAAGGTATGTGAAGAGGGCTCAAGTGGTCCATTTTAAAAAGGAAAAATATTTCCCATCACGTCTAAAAAATTAAAATGAGCTGCTGGCAAAATGAATGAGAAGCCACCACTTTCCTGGCTCATATGAGTTCATTCAAATAACTTAACAAGGTTTCTGGCTGCATCCTTCCCCTTTCAATGTAAGCCCTTTCTGAGTGTGGCAAGGGTATATGGGCTCTCTGTAAAACTGTGCAAGACCTTCAGCCTATAGAAAGGATTGCCAAGTAAAGGATTGGCATTTTGGAGTTTGCTTCAGCCTTGCATTCCCAAGTAAGAGTGACTCTCTCCTCACCACAGATACATGAATTTATCTTGTTTATGGTTGGGCAGCAGATGTGCCCCTTGTGCAGCCCAGAGTGGTAAGTCCCTAGTGTGCAGGCAACCCAGCAACAGGAAAATGCACTTTCACATACAGGATCTGTTCTTCAGTTCTTCTTTTCTGGCAATGGCAGAGTGTAGGACAGGTATGGGAAAGCTCAGGACCCATAGGGTGGTTGCACCTTGAGTTTTCTGTCTAATGATGCACTCTGCCTGGCTGCAGGAACATGGGCTTGGTGGGTGCTGCCGTCAGAGGTAAGATCATTGCAGCATGGGGCCTTTGAAGGAGTGGAGAGTTAAGAAGTCAGGAGCAGGAATAGGAATGGGGCATTCAATTCCCTCTTCCTGTACAACAATTTGGCTTTTATTATTAATAATTATTATTGGTATTTTATTTTATTTATTATCATTGCAACTAATTTGGGGATGGGTTGTTTTATTTCCAGCCTTGCATAGACACTTCTTCCACCCCGTTATTTTATAGCCTGGGTGTCAGCAGGGATAGATGGCAGTTGAGCCCATAGCCAGACATGACTAGATTCATCGAGGATGGGGGTCACTATATTTGTACAGCAACTAGCACAGCTAGGCCTCGTCAGTGCTACTGCAATACAAATAATTGTCGACCTACACAACCTTAGACAGCTCAGATCAAGGGACTTGACCTTTCCCCTATTGCCAAAGGAAATCATCCTTTGTCTAGCTGCCTAGAGTAGTTTATGAGGTCAAATGCCAACTTCAGAACAGGCTGGTACAGTTTGGGGCACAAACCTCAAACTGGTTGAGTGGTATAGATTTTGCCAACCAAGTAGCAAGTGAGAACTCCTAACACACTACAGCAGCCTGGAGTCACAGACAGTTCCATTGGGCACACCAGTCTTTCATCTCACCCAGGCAAGCATGCCTTTGTGATGGATTGTCCCTTACACAGAAAATCAAAATATTCAGGTTACTTCCAGTCCCAAGGGACCCCTCATTTACACCAAGTCAACTGTACCTCTGATTGGACACAACACTTGGAGCCAGACAACATTTGGAGCCAATCCTATAATATTACTAACTAAAGATTTATTAACAAAGAAAAATGAGAGTTATTTACAAGATTAAAGCAGGTAAACGTACACATGCACAAATAGATAGTTTTAGGTTCCAAAAGGTAGTAGTAACTGCCATTATATGCAGTTACTGTATGTCCTTTAGGGCTAACCCAAGCTATGTAGTTTGGGAAATCCCTTATTCCTTCTCTGAATTGTATCAGTGTGATGACAATTCTTCCTAGACACAGATTTTTATGCCTTTTCCTCAGAATTCAAGTAGTGATGGGACAAGGGTTTGTGCATGTATCTTCCTCATGGGTGTGAGGGAGGCATTCAACAAAGTCCTTTGTCTGCCAGTGTTCCACAGTGGCTGATCTGCTATCTACAGACTTTCTTTGGTTGGGCAGAACCTCTTGTGATAAACTAGTATTTCAGACTAGTTAAAGCTTCTCTCCTGAATGTGGGGTTTTACAGGTTTAGTAAACATTTTTACATTACATTTACATCGTACCTTTTATGGTGGGTCATGGATATTATAAATATGATTGATATATGCAGCATCCTACAAGCATTTCATAAAGTCTAAACACTCAACACACTCATAACCCTAATACCCATTTTAACAATGCTAACACACACTGTTTTCCAGCTGTGCATTTGTCTGTGTTCAGTGAGCCCTGGACATGTGCTGGCATTTGTTCTGTCTGCATCGCAGCATCACTTATGCTACCAGAGACTTCACTGTTGCACTAAGTGAAGCAAAAAGAACTTCTCTGCCATAATAGCTGCAAAACCTTCCCTCAGCTTCAGTGAATAGGTCTTGTCTTGGTTGAAAGCCTGAGTTATATGACCTAGATGCTGGCACATCTTGAATGCCACTGCTTGATCTATGATCTGGCCTTGAACAAAGAGGTCAGAGTGCTTGGGACAGGTCCTCAGCTGTCCTAAACTTCAACACACCAGCTGGGGGATCCGCTCCATTGTCTATATATTGTGTTGTTTTCTTAAGGACTGGGCAGAGTATTGCTTCATTTCTCTGAAGGAATTGCTAGCTGTCCAAACTGATCTCTACTGAATTTTATCAGTCAGCAGGGATCTATATCTGATCTGCAGGTCATGACACAAATATTTTAATGGGGTCAAATTCAAACAGTGGTTGGCCCAGGCTTTCTGATTCTGTTTGAAACACTCTGAGGCCATCTTATGTCCAGTTAATCTTTTCTGTGACATACAATAAAAACTATTGAGTGGTCAATAGATCAGGTCAATAATTTTTTCTGAAAAACATTTCCCGTCCCCATTGGAAAACACCAATTCATCAAAACTGCTAGTTTTCACTGAAAAGGATTATTTATGATGAATTCATTTGAATTTTGAAAAACAAATGCAAAATTGTCAAAATGAAATATTCCAGTTCATTTTCCTTTTGAAAATGACTCTTCATTTTGAAATTTAAGCCAATTATTGTAAAAAATATAGACCAATTAGATTCTTCCCTGTTCATAACAGCTTTGCCAAACACAGGTCTGCAACTGTAGCAGCACAGGAGATCTCTTTACTTCCTTTGTGGTAGTGGTACAGTCTGTAAGAAGTCTTTCTGCTGTTGGCTCATGGCAGTACAGTTGGATTGGGTCTTCCACCACCAGCAGTTTGGTATTCTGCCTATTTTTTTAGTCTGATAGGTCTGCTCTTCATGGTCTAAGAGTGAGAAGGCTGATTCAGGGCCTATCTATGAATGGTTTTGGTCACTATGAGGTCACAATGCTCTGGCAATTTGTCAGGACGTAGCCCTCAGAGCTGGGCAGTTTGCCTCTTTGGTGCATGCTGAAAGCTTCATCAGTTCAAGAGCCTTTGCAGGCTAACTTGATATTTATTTTTCCTAGGAGGCATGGGGTAGAAGGCCATGGCTTTGGCCTGGATTAGGAGGTACTCAGGCCAGAAAAGCACTCTCATTATGTCCTCTGAAGATCTAACACAGCATGTGGCTGAGTATGTGGGCCCAAAATCTCATTACTTCCACTCAGAATAAGAATCCAAGGCTAGCAGATCCTTGGCACACACTGCAAGTTCTGTCTCATATAAGTTGTGGACACATGCCAACCTATTACTTAAATCACCATTTATAATGCTCTGAATTTGGCCTGTACTAACATTTATACTTGCCAAACTAACAAAAGCAATACTACGGGGGTGTACTCAGTACAGGTTGGACCTTGCTGGTCCGGCACACTCGGGAACAAGAGGATTTGCCGGACCAAGGAAGGTCCCTCCCCTCGTGGCCATGCTGCCACTGGGCTAGGGCTCCAGCCTGCCCTTGCTGCTGCCTCAGTCCCCCGGGGCTGCTCCCTGGCCCCACTACTGCCAGGGCCGGAGCACCACGGCCAGAGCTGCACAGCCAGTGGCAGCCCGTCAATACAGGTGACCTAGGCAGTCGCCTAGGGTGCCAAGAAAAATGGCCATTGAGGGCTTTGGAGGCGGGGGCACCGACCGCACATTTCGCCTAGGGCGCCAGTTGCCGGCAGCTCGTCTAGGGCCACTCCTGTGCACATCTGAGGCAGAGCTCCGCAGTCACCTGACTCCGCGGCTGGGGACGGAACTCTGCGGCCATGGTGGAGAGACAGGGCCAGAGCTCCGCATCCCAGGCCAGAGCTTCCTGGCTGGGGCTGAGGCTGGAGTTCCCGAGCCGCTGGAGCCAGAACGCGGCTGGAGCTCGGTGGATGGGGATGGGGCCAGAGTTCCCTGGCTGCCACTGGGGTTGGAGCTCCCTGGCCAGAGCTAGAGGTCCACAGCTGTGGCCAGGCTAGAGCTCCCCAGCTGCTGGGGCCAGGGAGCTCTGCTGGGGCCATAACTTGCCATCATACTATCCGTCCTCCCCCCGACACACACGCATACTCTGGGCTCGCGGCTGAGTCACCAATGCCCCTTTACGACGCTCCTGCCCTGCCACCAGACCTCCCTCTTCCTGGATTCTGTGGTCCAGGAACATCCATGGTCCATGGTGGACCACGGATGTTGCTGGACCAGGGAATCCCAGTTCAGGGAGGTAAAACCTGTAGTATACATTGGAGATACATTTCAAATAACTTTTCATATATACAATTACTCCCACCTCATACAAACACACAATAATATTATGCAGCTTACATGGCTAAGGAAGACTCAGGAAGGTTCTGCAATGTTCTGAAATAGGGATCACAAAGGGGTCTTAATATTTTTTCTTAGTGCTTTTTTTCCCTATAGCAGCCATAGAGAGCAGTACAGATCACACAGCACCACACAGGGATCTTTGTTTAACCTGAGGTGAATGTTCCATTACTCATTGTATTGTATCTTCTTTGATCTATACACATTTGTTTCCTTGATCCATGTATGGTACACTAGTGCACTAAACAATGCTCTCTCATCACTTACTGCAGCTGCAAGAGATCAGATGGATATTTATTGTCGGGCAAGAGAAAGACTTTGACATTTTTGAAGTAAGATTGTCCTGTTGCTCTTGTTTACAAAATGAGAGGCCAAATTCATCCCTTTTGTGACTCGTGTTGTTACTCCAGAAATAAACTTGGCCCAATATATTTTATGCTATAGACATTGCTGCTAGAATAATAGTGTACTTTAAACTACTGTAGTTATGATGCTCTGACTTTAAGTTGTGACTGAATTAAATTTAAAAAATCATTCCCTGGTTCTTTCACAGGAAGCAGAGTGATTGAGACAGACACCTCTACTCATTAGCCAAAGCCTTTTAATGGCAATAAGCAAGCCAGATACAGGCCAAGGTGGGGCTACTTGCAGTTCAAAAGGAAACCTAAAATTTTAAAGCTTAAAAGAACAAATATTGTATTTTATGAGCAAATCAAATTAATTAATGTCAGAATTAAATGTAATTCTCAGACTCCAAGGATGTCTACTGCTTCTTCAGAAATGTTGCAAGGAGCTAGACATTAGGGATGCTAGAGAAGCTTCTAGGCAAAGCTCTAAAGGGAAGGAGAGCCTGTATTTTTTTAAAAATGTTGAGTTCTTTTTCTTTATTTCTGGATTATGAGACTTCAAGGTGCACTTAAGTCATATTTTCAAGCTTTTAAGATGAGATTCCTATGTAATCCCTTTACTCCAGGAACAGGGGCTGTCCGAAAAACAAAACGCCTTGAAATTCTCAATAAAAGCCATGAGTTGGCACCATTATTCTTAAACATTTTCCATGTTATAAACATGATCCTGGTTCTTTATCTGTCACAGAACAAAGACCTTACAGTTTGTTCTTCACCCATAGCCCTTGTGAATGACAGAATCTTTCTCCCTTTTAAGGAGACTCTTCAAGTTCTTTTGTGCATATTTGACCGGGTAAAGGATATTAGTTCAGTGAGCCTGCCTTTCCTGAAGAAGAGAAGCTGGTGCAGGAGGAAAACTTCTTCTGAGGAAGAAGCAGGTACATAAATGGATTAGAAGTATCTAGCAGTGAAAAAGAGAAGGTTGGCATGCAGGGAGATGAGCAATAGGAGAGGTTATACACAGGGTAACAATAGCATGTTAATTAGGTATTGCAGTATGCAGCATCCATTTTGCCCAGTGCCACTTCAATGGAAGCCGAGATGTATAGAATGTAGTGGTTAGTGAAAGGCAGAGCCTTCCTTTGGGACATGCTCAGGTAGCTGCAGAGCCTTTCCCCCTTTCAAAGGTCTTTTGTGGTTTCAATAAGTCTTTGTGGGTGGCAGGAGTTGTTAACTGTTTCCTGCTCAGTTCCCCTGTAACAAGAGTCAGCTTCTTCCAAGCCATAGCATCTTTTCTCCTGATCGCCTCCCCTTCCTGTGAACAGCCCTCCATTTTAAGCTTGCTTTCTCTAGCTCTGCAGGTGTCCATATTTAGCAGGGATTCAGTTAACAGGAGCACATTAGCCTTCTTCTGATTGGGATGAAGGTGTGCCCCCATCACAGATGTAATATTTACTGGACTAGGCTTTATGCCCGTTTGTGCTTTTGATACAGAGTGCTCCTCTCCTTATAGAGCATGCCTGAAGCCTGTCTGGAACCATTAGGCCCTTGATTTGATGTATTTTGCATCCATGTGGAGACGGTGTCTTTTCATTGGATGTTTCACCTTTGTCTGGCAATGAAACTAATTTTCTCAGTTTTTCATTTGGATGAGTGTGCCAGAAGTTTTCTATCTGACGAGTAGTGGGGGATTAATTTTTCTATGGGCTCACATTCCACTTGATTTGCCTTGAAGATGCGAGATCAAGAGTTGAAAAATCGTGTCCCCAGTTCAGACAATCTAGAATCAGTATTATTGCCACTGGGAAGGCTGGGATCAAAATATAATGAAAAGCAATTGAAAGATTTAAGTAGAATGTTAGGCAAAGGCCTCTGACTATGTAAGGATCCAGTCTTGAGGACTCTGTGTTTCCTGTTTTGTTCAGGGAAAAGTGCTACATGGGCAGGAGCTAAAGAGTTTGTAAAGCTGAGAACACAGTACTGTGTAGGAGGCAGTCACCAGTATTATATATTTATAGTGTTAGCTGCAAGGCCGTCCTGCCTGCTCTGTAGAATTGGAGGGCTGTGTATGGTTGATTGAAGAATTTGTTAGACTGGTCAACTTAATGGTTTCAGGTCTCGGAATATGCCCTAGAAGTGAAGGGTTTTCTGGTTGTGAGGAGACGTTCATTTTCCTTTTCAATCACTAGTTGCTAGGTTCAAGTTTCTTGGGACCAAATGCCAGAGGGGACATTTCCTGAGAAGACCTTGCTGGTGTGGAAGGAATTCTGAGGCTTCTGCCAATAAACAAGGCAGTTTGGAAACCCAGTGACTTTTGTGCCAGTGATGTACTATATGAGTTTACAAAGTCTGTCTTACATTTTCCAGCCTAATAAGACCGTGTGGGTCAGTGAGTAGCGTACTGGACCAAATGTCTGGAGACATAGTGGTGATGCTAACCTGTTGTGTGACCTTGGATGAGCCACTTACCCTTGCCAACTTCTTATAAAAAGGGCTGAGATCTAGGAATATTAAGACAAATTATTGTAATGAAGCAGTGGATAGAAGACAAGGCCTGACCAATTTGGGGAAATAGTATTCACTGTCTTTTTAACATGGAGAAATAGCTTTACATTTAGTAGTCATCTACAATGCAAGAAGATATATTTGTGGGCTTTCAAACACTACAGGAAAGTACCATGGAACACTGAATTGTTCATGAACCATTCCATTAGGGTACCTCTTCACATTCAGTGTAGTTTTATATTTCATGACCATCAATGGCATAAGGGGTTCCTCTGGCCAAATAGGGCCTCCTGGGATAGACTTGTTCCCTTGGTTTCTCCCTGTCCAATTTCTGGTGAGACAGTGGCAATATCATTTGAGATCACTGAGCACACCTGATTCTCCGAGATCTCTTGGAGCTGTCATCAGATTGGACAGACTGCTCTCCATTCTAGAAAGTGTATGCTGTCACACTGCTTTGCTGAGACTGAAATGCCTTCAAATAACTAGGATCCCATGTTGTTCTCCTGTCCTCCCAAAACAGCCTCTGATATGAAGGTTACTCTGCAGAGAAACTGGAGAGATACCCTTCTCTTCAAGCCATCTATCAAAAAAAGTCCTCCTTAGGCACTGTTCATGTATGTGTAACTCTTCAGCCACTTGGTAAGGATAAATCTCTGCAGCTCTCCTGTATGCTATGGAGCCATTGGCACAAGAGATCATCCTCTTAAGGATGCTTAACAGTCTGGTAGTGGGTCTCCTGTGTGAGTATATCTAGGTAATCATAGCTTAGCATTTTATTAATCACTCCTAATAGAGATGGACTATTCCTCCTGCTGTGTCTATCACTACTACCAGATGAAAACTATCCCAACAATTTAGGATTAGGAGGGAACAGTATACTATTTAGCTGCATAATTTTATTAGCATATCTTTGATTATGGTGATTGTTGAACAGATGGATGAATCTCAATCATAATTCTATAATGGAAGATTAAATATCACTGTAAATTATATCGACCATATTTAAACCTTTCTTAGCAAAACAAAGGACAACACATGAGAGTTATCAGGAGGGTTTGAACCCAGGACCGTTGGATTATCAGCACAGATTTCCTTGAATAAAGGAGCAAACCCATTTGCTGCTTGCAGTTGTATGTTGATATCTGCTATGAGCACCAGCCAGCGAAGCAGGACATGATCCATACTGGGCCAGTGGATTACACAACTGACTACTGAGAAGCAGACTTCCTGGCATCTGTTTGTGTCCCTGAGAAGGGAGTGATGCCCAGTGACTAATGTAAAAGATTGCACTGGGTCTCCTGGGTGATTGTAAGCAATGTTCTGCTTTCATATATTGCTGGACCATCTTTGTGTTGCAAAGCACTTTATAGACGTGATTCAATTCAGTGAGACACCGTAGCCAAGCACACAGATATGGTATGCTAATTCTGAAATCCGGAGTGATGCAAAGCCTCTATCCTATGGAGGGGGATAGAGTGAAAATCAGTGTGCAGCTAAGGCTGGATACAACAGGTTTTTTATCTCCTAATTCAGCCCAGATGGCTTTTCGATAAATATGCATGTGGAGTTTTGGAGCGTTTTTTTCCCTTGCCTTCACTGCAACAGACATGAGGCAGGGTGGCTTCTTCCCTTTCCGTGCATCAGCACTGAGCTCCACTGACCCTCCGAGGCTTAGCCTAGTGGTTCACAGCCCCTCCTCCCTCTATTTTCCATTGTACCAGCACACACAAGGACAGCCAAAGGCAAAACATTATTGAAGGCTTGAAATGGCAGCATAGGTTGGATGTGGATGCTTTATTTGCAGAATATTGTTTAATGAAGGACCCACTGGAGAGAAGATGTTTGCTCAATGAACCTTGTGCTAAGAAATTATCTCAATCCTTCACTGCAAATCCAGAAAAATATATATTTATGGGAGTCAAATTTACAATGTCAGTTCCTGCACTGAATGCAACTGTAGAAAAGATATTTTCCTTGTATAAACAGCCTTGGACTGACAGCAGAAAATGCATGAGTATTGATTGACACCGCTAAAGCTCAGCTTCAAGTAAAGGTTTATTTCAATATGTCATGTTAAGAGTTTTATGGGTTCACATTATCCAAAAGGAGCTACTAAGAAGCATTCAGTCAGATAGAATTGTTTTCAAACAATAGTTATGCAAGGGCTCATACACTGTGATAGAAATACATGGTTTTGTAATATTCATAGTGTAGAATCTGACATAAAACATTAGAGAAAGCTGTCCCTTTAATGTTATTTTTGTCCTGTATTTTTCATGCTGTGTCCCTCTTATCTCCCTGAAATGTAAGCAGTCTCGCCACAGGACTTGGCAACTGACCGTGAGGCAGTGCAGATGGAAACTAGCAGTTGTATGGTGCCTGAAGCATAAGGAGGCTGCCAAGCAAGACAACATGCCAACTCTGCTATGCCTCCAGGGACAAGGTGCAAAACTAAAGCCTCCACTCAGATGTATGGAGCGCTCTGGAGTCAGAGGCCAGTTGCTGGATTCCACATCACTGATCTGGAATTTGGAGGTGGCACCTTCAGCAGCACAATGCTCTGTAATGCCATACTCAGGCATGAATTCAGCCAACTCACAGAGAAAAGTTGCCACCTACTAGATGATTCATCAAAAACACTTCCTGTAGCTCCCCCCAAAACAGGCCCATCTCAGTTTAACTGAGGAGAGCTGACAAGGAAAGGTGCTATGACTGCATAGAAGTTCAGTAACTATAATATTAAGTGATACAATTCTGCAAATTGTGCAGCAACATCTGTTATTCTTCCTCACATTTTTACCTACATATTCACTATTAAAAGATTATTTGTAAAACATTTTACAGTTGATCCATTTTTCAACTCTTCCCCTGAAGAGCTGGAAAGCCAGCAATATTTCCTTTGTGTTACACTGGAAAGCCCTTGGAGATACATTGATTAGCACAAGTCAAAAGTGCATCTTTTCACTTGATCAATATATTTGCATGTTGCAGACTCTCTAATGGCCAGAGTGCTCACATGTTTGAAATAACAGCAGAGATACAAGAATTAACCTAGTAAAAGAACATATTTATTGGGCACCAAGAAAAATGTATAGTCCTCTACTGTGCAGTATGAGCAATAACAGTGACAGCCCAGTGGAGATGAGAGAATTCAAGTGAGTTAAAATGGCAGGTAAATCTGCACCAGTTGTCTTCAGGCCTGAGTAGAAGACAGTGGATGAACAGATGCATCATGTCAGTCTAGTATGGTACATGAACAGCCATAAGGAAGCATTGGAGAGTGAAAGGAAAGAGACAATTCTAAGACTAAACAGTATATGCAAAGGTTCAGATAACACATTTGCCAGCTTACAGAGATAAAGAGTGCACCCCTGCACCTCCAAAACTAGATTTGCATATGCAACTGGATGCTTCATAAATGAGGGATTTAACACTGATATAATTATCTACACAATGGGAACATAAAAGAACGACCATATTGCATCAGACCAGTATCCTATCTCTGAAAGTGGCTAATGTCAGGTGCTTCAGTCAGAGTTACTACAGCAGGATAATTTCCAGTGATTCTTCCTTGTCAACCAGTCTAAGATTGTGACAATCGGAGGTTTAGGGACATCCAGAACATGGGGGTTGTCTGTCAGACTATCTTTGCTAATAGCCATTGATGAACTATCCTCCATTAACTTACCTAAATCTTTTTCAAACAACTTGTACTTTTGGCCTATTGACCCTAACATCCCCTGGCAACGAATTCCTCAGATTGTGCATTGTGTGAAGTACCTTCTTATGTCTGTTTTACATCTCTTGCTTATTAATTTCATCAAGTTACCCCTGATTCAGGTGCCATGGGAAGGGATAAATAACGCTTCCCTATTCATTTTCTCCCTATCATTCATGATTTTAGGGATTTCTATCATATCCCCCCCAAGTCATCTCTTTTCCAAGCTGAACAATCCCAGTCATAGAATCATAGAATATTAGAACTGGAAGGGACCTCGAGAGGTCATCAAGTCCAGTCCCCTGCCCTCATGGCATGACCAAGCACCATCTAGATCATCGCTGATAGATGTCTGTCTAACCTGCACTTAAATATCTGCAGAGATGGAGATTCCACAGCCTCCCTAGTAATTTATTCCAGTGTGTAACCACCCTGACAGTTAGGAAGTTTTTCCTAATGTCCAACCTAAACCTCCCTTGCTGCAGTTTAAGCCCATTGCTTCTTGTCCTATTATCAGAGGTTAAGGAGAACAATTCCTCCCACCCACCCCATGACACGCTTTTAGATACCTGAAAACTGCTATCATGTCCCCTCTCAGTCTTCTCTTTTCCAAACTAAACAAGCCCAATTCTTTCAGTCTTCCCTCCTAGCTCATGTTCCATAGACCTTTAATCATTTTTGTTGCTTTTCTCTGGACCTTCTCCATTTACTCCACAACTTTCTTGAAATGTGCCCAGAACTGGACATAATACTCCAATTGAGGCCTAATAAGCGCAGAATAGAGTGGAAGAATGACTCCTCGTGTCTTGCTCACAACACTCCTGTTAATCATGTTTGCTTTTTTAGCAACAGTGCCACACTGTTGACTCATATTTAGCTTGTGGTTCACTATGACTCCTTTCTGCAGTACTCCTTCCTAGACAGTCACTTCCCATTCTGTATGTGTGAAACTGATTGTTCCTTCCTAAGTAGAGTACTTTGTTTTTGTCCTTATTAAACTTCATCCTATTTACCTCAGACCATTTCTCCAGTATGTCTAGATCATTTTGAATTCTGACCCTATCCTCCAAAGCACTTGCCACCCCTCCCAGCTTGGTATTATCTGCAAACTTAATAATCGTACTCTCTCTGCCATCATCTAAATTGTTGATAAAGTCTTTTTAATCTTTTCTTGTATGGAAGCCTTTTCATACTCCTGATCATTTTATTGCCTTTCTCTGCATCTTTTCCAATTCTAATATATCTTTTTTGAGATGAGGCCAACAGCCAGTATTCAAAGTATACACATACCATGGATTTATTTACTGGCATTATGTTTTGTCTTATCATCCACCCCATTCTTAATGATTGCTAATATTGTTAGCTTTTTTAACTGCCACTGCATATTGACCAGGTCTCCAGGATCCCCTCTCTACAGCCCATTGTCCTCCCAATGTCCAGAATTGGCTTTGTCATCTGAGCTGGGTCTTCTGATCACCAGGTCACTAGTTGCTGGGATACTCATTCTCCAGGCCACTGGCTGGGATCCCAAGTTCTGTCACTGGTCCACTGTAACAAACTCTCTCTCCCATCACCTTTTTAAACCAGTAACACACAGGCAAACTGAGTCCCACCCCTTTCTGCATGAAAACCATTGAAAAAACCAAGCAACCCCCCCCCCACACACACACACCACCACCACCACACACACACACTTTGTCACACCTTGTTAAAGGCTTTTTGAAAGTCCAAGTACATTTGACATGTGGTGCTAGCAAAGCAAAAAATTGTGGGCAGATTCTCATCAACGACTTCGCCATCTTTCAGTCTGTTTTATTCTTTTTATCATTCTGATTTAACTAATGCTGTCCCTTCATCGTGGAAATCATAGATTCCTTGATATTCATGGAGAGACTTTGTAAAATATAAGCTGATTTCTGACTTCTTGTTAGCTGGTGAATGAGACGGTAATGCACTCAAGGACTAGGTAATACCATTATGGCACAGTCTTGTTTAGAATCCAGGGGGGAACTGTACTACCCCAGTGGGAACTGGTGGATACATTTTGTTCTACAGTTGTCTACAATATACAGGCAGAGGATGTAGACAGCATCACTCCTGTACACAGTGCATGATAGAATATCTATTTAGTTATATATTCCATACGTCGCATGAAAAGCTACATTTAAAAACAGTTATTTAGGTTGCATTAGGAACCTAATGCAAGCGCAACATTAGGAATGCCAAATTTAAGATACCGCATGTAATTGAGCCTATGAGTTCTTTAGCTACATGAGCTTACATTATTTTCTCCATGGGATCCCTCTTTATTCAGTGCACAGGATGGATTGTGCGGAGGGACTGAGGCCACTCTGTAATATATCTTTTCATCCTGGCCATTCAGTGTGTGGTTCCATGCCTTATTTACTTCATCGAGATTCTGCATTGAACAAGGAATTATTGCCTTGTGGGCTTTTCAGTGTCACACCTCACAACTGCTAATGAATTCATCTTCACCCCTACCTCATGAGGTCAGAATAAGACTTATCTCATAACCAGGGCATAGAGATTAAGGCTAGTGTTTGCAAAAGTCTCATTAATTGTTGGTTACTTCAGTCAATGTACCCCCCTAGGGAATGACTTTTCTCAGTACTTAGCATTTTTATGTTTAAAGCATTCTATAGACATTAGCCAATCAATCTTCACAGCACCCTCAGGAGGTAGAAATACATGTTTCTGTGTTTTATAGATGAGAGCGAAATGGAGGCAGAAAGGCTAAGTGACTTTCCTAAGGCCCACACACTGAATCAATAGTAAAGCTGAAATTAGAACTCAAGGTTTCCTATTTTCTAGTGCTGTGTGCATATTCCTCCAAGCCACCTGTTTTTCTTTCATTGACTTTACACTGCTCTACAGCCAAAATGCTTCTGAAATAAATGTAGTCAAACTTTACTAATTCTGGGTCACTGAGAACGAAAATTATGCTTAAAATTGTTGATTGGCTCTAGTTTTCAAGATATGCTATTGGGTCAGTATATACGACCCTTGACTTGGGAATGGCGGAGGATAAGTGAGTTATAAAGGGAAGGGATCTCAATTTAAACCAGAAATGACTAAAATACATCTTTGACTGGATCTATGAATAAATCTATGACAGGGTTTGGACAGTACTTGCTTTTAGGCAAAACAATGAATGATGCAATCTGAAGCTGGTATTATCATACATGATATGAATTGCATCATGTTATTCCTAGAAGTCATGGATGATGCAATCATAACGAAGCTTACATCACTCTGCTGAACAAATTGCCCTATATCAGCTCTAGAAATCATACAGTGTCGTGCTCTCTTATTTGTCAGTGTTTGATTTTGCAAAGGACACATTTCTGTTTAGCCAAAGTGAGCAGAGATGCCTCGTACTTGTGTGAACAGTGCAGATAACTTCTGCTATGTTTGTGGTGAAGTGACTTTGCATCACAAAAGCGCAGTATAACTACTATGGTTAAGAAAGCCTATCACCTTTATTTTGGCTGCAAAATTGAGATCAGGACAAGAGGTGGGCCCCACACATATGCTGCAACACTTGTGCAACAAATCTTCGCCAGTGGTTGAACAGGAAAAGGAAATCTATGCCTTTGCAGTGCCAATGATTTGGAGAGAGCCAACAGATCATACCAGCAATTGTTACTTCTGCATGGTGCCTCCAGTTGGGAAAGGTGTGTCAAAGAAGAAAAAGTGGATTGCATTATCCAAACATTCCATCAGCTATACGCCCAGTACCCCATGGAGAAGGACTGCCGGTTCCTGATGCACCAGAATCATTCTCACTTGAGTCAGACGAGGAAGAGGAAGAGGATGAAACTTCTGGTCCTGAACCATCAATGTCACAGGACCCACATTTTCTCCCATCCTCCTCCTCTGAACCACACCTCATAACACAAGGTGAACTGAATGACCTTGTCAGGATTTGGAACTACCCAAGAGTAAGGCAGAGCTGTTGGGCTCCAGACTACAGCAGTGGAATCTCCTGGCAGGTGATGTTAGGGTTTCCATGTTCCGTGACCGTCAAAAGGATCTTGTCCCATTCTTCTTCATGGAAGGTGATCTTGTAGCCTGCAACAACATCGATGGTGTGATGGCAGCCCTCAACATCGCTCACGATCCAGATGAGTGGAGACTGTTCATTGATTCATCGAAGACGAGTCTTAAAGCTGTTTTGCTGCATAATGGCAATGTTTTGCCATCAATTCCAGTTGGTCATGCAGTCCATATGAAGGAAACCTATGACAACATGAAACAACTTTTGAGGTGCATAAACTATGACCAACATCAGTGGCAGCTTTGTGGCGATTTGAAGGTTGTTGCTCTCTTGCTTGGTCTGCAGACTGGATACACAAAGTACTGCTGTTTTCTCTGCGAATGGGATAGTCGTGGCAAGAGATTCCCACTACATCAAGATAGATTGGCCACTCTGACAGTCATTGGAGCCTGGGAGGAAAAGTGTTCAGCATCCACCACTTGTTGAATCAAGGAAGATTTTGTTACCACCCTTACACATCAAGCTGGGTCTGATGAAGAACTTTGTCAAGGCCATGGACAAAACACAAGCAGCTTTCAGGTACCTCCGTGGAAAATTTCCAAGGTTAAGTGAAGCTAAGATGAAGGTGTCTTTGTTGGTCCTCAGATTCGTGAACTTCTTCGAGATGATGCATTTGACCACACCGCGTGGCAAGGAAAAGACGGCATGGAAAGCCTTCCAGTTAGTGGCAATAAATTTTCTCGAAACAACAAGGCAGACAACTACAGGTTGTTGGTGGAAAACCTCCTCAAGGCATACAAAGCCTTGGTTGCAACATGTCACTAAAGATACATTTTTGCACTCTCATCTAGATTTTTTCCACCGAACTGGGAGCAGTGAGCGCACAGCGAGCGATTTCACCAGGACATTGCAACAATGGAGAAACGCTATCAGGGCAAATGGAGCCCATCAATGCTTGCAGACTATTGCTGGACAGTGACAAGAGATGCTCCATTTAATGAATACAAGAGACAAGAAGCGCGAGTAGACACTGAATAGGACTAAACTATGTACATAATAGTTTTTTGCCTTTTGTTTCATAATAAATTTTATTTATATAACCCTTTTGCTGATTTTTAAAGTGTTACATAAACAGGACAGGTGAAATATTATCATGTAAAGCAACCATAAACACATGAAAAGACCTAGGTTTACAATTTATGATTAAAACTCTACTATCTACACAATATACATAGACGTAAAATGTAAAAACTTAAATATCTTGGAAACAGTAGCCAATCAGTTGTTTTAATTGTCATATTTGAATTCAGCACATCAAAATACATAATAAATAGCACATTTTATCTCTGAAGCAGACGACTTCTAAAAAATTGTAGACCAGTGTAATAAGTGTGTGCAGCGCAAGTGAAAATAAGTCTCCAGGATTCTCAATCTTAGTGCTCAGAAAATGAGGAACACTACTCATGGTTTCCTGTACAAAACTGTAAGTTACGTGACTTGCTTAGCTGCTTTTTCCATCCTGTAAATTTTTTTTTCTCAATCCACATCGGGATGAACCTGAGATCTTGTGAAGATTTTTGAGAGAGAGCACGCATAGTCTCCCACCCCAGAATAAGAATAGCCTAATGATTATAGTATTCACCTGGCATGTGGGTAACAGGTCTAAGTTCCTTTTCCAGATCAGGCATGTCAAGTACTTGAACCGTGGTTTCTCCCAGGTAGGCCCCATACCACCAGGCTATTCTGGAGGAGAGAGACTATCTCTTTCTAGTTTTGACCAGAAATTCCATTCCTGACTTAAGTTTTGTGTAACTGATATGTTCCTGAAAAGTCTGGGGTTTGATGAAATGGCATTTTTTGGCAAAATAACATTTTGTTGAAAATTTCTCACCCATGTAACAATACTGTTACTGGAGTAGGAACAGAACTGAGTTACCATGTGTCGTGGACAACTATGGGCCTACCACACCCCAATGCAGGGAGGAACAGCAGATGGGAATCCACAGGCTCAGGTAAGAGGAGCTGTAGATGTTGAGTGGATCAGTTCCAGGGAGCAGGGGTATTGTTATATCGTGTGGAGTTCCACAGTTTAGGAAGAAATCAGTGGAAACACAGAGAGCTTGAGCAGTTGCAAGTGTCCATTTTATTTCATAACACAGAACTTACTAGAACCAGCCCAAACCATCTGGGCTGACCCCTAGTGACCTAACTCAGTTCTATAACAACAAGATCTATATCTACAACCCAATACACAACATATTCCTCCCCCCTTAATAAGAACATCCCTTTAATAAAACAACACTAAGTATGGAATGAGGATAGACTGCCTCAAGTTCCCAGCTAACCCCATGGACTATTTTGCCCCATCTGTGAGTTAACCTCAACCGTTGAGGAGACCTTCTTTCTCTAAGTGGATTACGGCGGACGTCTGGCATTCTTGCACCCAAAGGTGTTATGGGTGCAGGTCTGATAATGGGCTGGAAACTTGAACAGGTGAGGCTGTCGGATCAGCCTGCTTAGGGAGGGGGTTTATGTTCACCACAGGTGGTGATGGAGGGGGAGAATCAGGAACAGATGATTCTTGATGTGGTAGCTCACTGGCAGTGGGGAGGATGGGCAACTCAACTGGAAATGTGTCTTGAGGGCAGGCATAACCTGGCAATAATTGATCTACATGCCGCCTCCAGATGAGATCCTCTGTAGTCCTGACAGTATAGGAAACAGGTCCTGTTTGAGCAATAATAGTGGCAGAACCCATTTAGCTCCAGAAGCATAGTTCCGAGCCAAAACCAGTTCTCTAGACTAAAGGTTTGGTCTTTTCTCTGGATGCACGCCTGATGACTTGACCTTGCTGTTGATGTTGCACAATTTGTCGTGGTTCAGAAGGTTTCAGCAAATCAAAGCAAGTGCGCAGCTGACGTCCCATCATTAGAAAAGCCGGGGACATTTTGGTTGTAGTATGAGGTGTGTTTCTGTAAGATAGTAAGAAGGTGTCCAGATGCTTCTGCATGAGTGAATGCCTCTAGCCAATTTCAAAGCTTGTTTCATTGTCTGCACAAACCTTTCAGCCGATCCATTTGTGGATGGGTGATATAGTGCTGAAGTGATGTGATGGATCCCTTTTGCTTTCATAAAATTTCCAAACTCCTGAGACACAAACTGTGGACCGTTGTCACTTACAAGTTGTTCTGGAAGACCAAAACAACAAAAGATTCCCTGTAGTTTTTGGATAGTACTCTCAGCAGCAGTGAAGCCATTATAGAGACTTCTGGCCATTCGGAATGGGCATCTACCACCACCAAGAATATGCTACCTTCAAATGGGCCAGCAAAATCAACGTGAATATGTTGCCACGGTTTTTCAGGCCAGTCCCATGGGTGTAGAGGTGCCAACTGAGGTGCATTCCTCACACCCTGGCATGAAATACAAGCTCTTGCCTTCTCTTCAATGGCATCATCCAAGCCAGGCCACCAAACATAGCTTCGTGCATTTCTTTCATGCGCAGCATTCCACAGTGACCTGAATGCAACTGTTCTAACATCTGTTGTCTCAGTATCTTTGGAATAATGACACGCATTCCCCACACAAGCACCCAGAATTAATTGATAATTCTGTCCTTCTGGACATGCAGGGAACAAGTTCGGGTGAGACCTGAGAATCCCATAGAGATGTTCTATGTATCACTATATCCATAATTTGGGACAGTACTGAGTCAACACGAGTTGCTCTCTTAACTTGCACAGCAGTGATGGGCGTGTTCTCTATTTGTTCATAGTAGAAGATTTCCTTCTGGCTACTATCTTGATGTTTGACTGGCAAAGGTAGCCTAGAGAGACCATCTGCATTGCCATGCAGAGTGGATTTCTGTTATCAGATCTCATATGTATGTTCCAAAAGCCACAATGCCCATCATTGCATACGACTAGCAGCCAATGGTGGAACACCTGTGTGTGGACCAAAAATTGCCATCAGAGGTCGATGGTCAGTGAGAAGTGTAAACTTCCATCCAAACAGCCCAAAAACGATTCCCAGTGCTTTATGCTCGATTTGCGCAAGGTTAGTTTCAGCCTTGCTTAAGGTGCGTGAAGCAAAAGCAATTGGTTTCTCTTCTCCCGAAGGCATAATATGTGACAAGACCACTTCCACTCCATACGGGGAGGCATCACAGGCCAACTGTAAAGGTAAGGATGGATCAAAACACATCAGGACCTCCGAGTTCAGCCATGCACATTTAGCCTTGTTAAATGCAGCATCACAGGCTTTAGTCCACTTTCAGACCTTCTTCTGGCCAAGGAGCTCATGAAGTGGTTTTAACAGTGTGGCTAACTGTGAAATAAACTTTCCATAATAGTTCAATAGTCCTAGAAATGAGTGAAGCTGACTAACATTTTGAGGGGGTGGAGCCTCCACAATACCCTTAACTTTTGAAGGGGACTTATGAAGGCCGGTAGCATCAATGATGTGTCCCAGTTATTCAATCGAGGGCTGAAAGAATGCACTCTTGTCTTTGTGGACTCGTAGGCCATATTCTTCCAGTCTTTGTAGGAAGGGCTGGATTAAGGGGGGGGGGCGGCTAGCCGGGTAGCTGCCCGGGGCGCCAACCTATGGGGAGCGCCTGATGGCAGCTGTAAGGGGTGCCGCATGCCCGGCCGCGCGGTGCCCCTTAGAGCTGCCATCAGGCACCGCGCAGCCCCCGGCCCCCGGCCCCGGCGCGTGGCACCTGATGGCAGCTGTAAGGGGCGCAGTATGCTGGGGCGGCCAGATGCGCTGCGGTGCCCGGGCTGAGCCGCAAGATGCATCGTGCACCCGCTGCCCGGGGCGCAGGAATGGCTCGAGCCGGCCCTGTTTGTAGGGTAGCCTCTAAGTTCTTAAGGTGATCCTCCTTATTCCTGCCCGTGACCAGGATGTTGTCAAGATAGCACTGGACTCCTGGCAAGCCACACAAGATCTGGTCCATAGCCCTCTGGAACAAAGCAGGGGCAGAAGTTATTCCGAAGGGTAAGCAATAGTAACGATAAAGCCCTTTATGCATCTCTACAGTCAACAGCTCTTGGGACTTCTCATCGACATGCATCTGTAAATATGCTTGACTCAGATCGATCTTGCTGAACTTTTGTCCCCCAGCCAGGCCCACAAAGAGATATTGCTCTGCACACAACACTGGGTTAACAGTGACTTAAAATCTCCACAAATCTGAATAGAACCATTTCAAATATTGCTTCTTCAATATTGGAACTATTGGAGTTGCCAATGGGCTATGTGTAACTGATATTAGCACTCCATTTTTGACTAGACACTCCAGGTCCGCTTCAAATTTTGGCCTGATGGCATATGGCACAGTTCTGGCCTTCAGATATTTTGGTTGGCTGCCAGGTTTAATGTACAGTTTCACCATGATTCCCCTCATACTTCCCAGATCCTCTCCAAAAATAACAGCATGTTTCTTTAATATATTGGTCAGACTTGTTTCTTCTTTAGTCATCTGGTGTACTTCTGCCCAGTTCAGCTGGATCTTCCTAAGCCATGATCTACCCGTTAAGGCTGGGTAATGGCCTTTCACCACAAACAGTGGCAATTCAGCAGTCGGTCCATTGAGCTCCACCTTAACATCAGTAGTGCCCAATATAAGTACTGCTTCTCCCGTATATGTCTTCAGAATGATCTTTGTTGCCTTAAGCAGAAGATGCTTTAGCTTTTCCTTATACACAGTGTCTGAGACCAACGAAACTGCTGCGCTGGTGTCTACTTCCATGAGTATAGGTTTGCTGGCCAGGGGTGGGGTTACCCAGTATTCATGGGAGCCCCCTGCCACAGTCAGAACATAGCAGGGCACTTCTTCTTCAGACAGGGTGTCACCTTGATCATCAGGAGACTTCTCGATGATATACAGATTTTCCTTTTTGGTCCGCCAGACCACAGGCCTTTTTTTCTTTTGTTTGCAGGTACGCTCAATGTGTCCTTTTTTTCTACACTGTCGACACACTAGGTCCTTACACAGCGGTAACATTCCTGGCTCCCCACTGTATTGTGGGTAGGCTCTTGGGACACTTTATGCACCCTAAGAGTGCACTGAGGTATTGCGCCTCCCGTGCGGCCAGTTCCATGGAGACCGCAATATCAACAGCCTTCTGTAGGGTGAGCTGAGCTTCTGTTAATAGACGCGCCCATATAGCTTCACTGTGCAGGCCACACACTAAACTGTCATGTATGGTATCATTTAACATCTCCTTAAATTCAGAGTGTCTTGCAAGCTTTTTCAAATTTGTTACAAATTGTACAATTGTTTCACTTTCTTTTTGGTCTTTGTTATGGAACCTATACCTTTCTGAGATTACCAATGGTTTTGGAGCATAGTGTGACCCCAGGATTTCCACAATGTCACTGTAAGATTTGGTCTCTGAATTAACAGGGAGCAGCAAACTGCATAGCAGAGAGTAGGTCTTAGCCCCTACGACACTTAAAAATATTGGCACCTTCTTCTCTTCCTTAATGTCATTTGCAATAACAAAAAGTTCAAAACGCTCAGTATATACGTGCCATTGCTCTATAGTCTCCTCAAAAGGTCCCAGTGACTTTGTAAGAGTAGCCATGGCTGCTACAACTCCTTTCTTTCTTTCTTTCTTTCTTTCTTTCTTTCTTTCTTTCTTTCTTTCTTTCTTTCTTTTATTTTCCAGCGTCTGGGCTCCACTGATCTTAGTTTCAGTTTGCACTGTCAGGATAGCAGCCAGTTCTAAGCCCCACCTTCCAGAACAGCTAAAAGGTTTGTTTTCTTACATTGACTTCTACTTCTTCTGTTGCTGGAGGCAGCACAGGTATCCCCTCTTTGTCGCCACTTTGTTATATCGTGTGGAGTTCCACAGTTTAGGAAGAAATCAGTGGAAACACAGAGAGCTTGAGCAGTTGCTAGTGTCCATTTTATTTCATAACACAGAACTAACAAGAACCAGTTCAAACCGGCTGAGCTGACCCCTAGTGACCTAACTCAGTTACTATAACAACAAGATCTATATCTACAACCCAGTACACAATAGGGATGAGAGAGGATATTCTGCTCTGGCTGGAGGTACTTGATGGGCTGATTTACTGGCACTGGGAATGAGAGGCTCTGACAACTTTAACCCTAAGGTAATGGGAGAAAGGAAAGGGGCTATGTGGGGAAAGGCCCAGGGAACAAGAGCAGTGAATTGTAGGCAGCAGTACCTGGCTGCTGTGTACTGGTTCCCTGAGTTTGGAGCTGGGTCTTCGCACCAGTAGTGCTGGAGTGGCCTAAGCCCTGGAGAGAGACATGGCTAGTTTAAAAATCCCAAGAAAAGGAGCTAAACTCAAAGAGCCTAGAGCAGGAGTGGGCAAGATAGAATCCGTGGGCTGGATGTGGCCCGCCAAGCCATTTGATCTGGCCCGCGTCCACACTGCTGCTCCCCGCCCCCAGGTGAATCGAGACCCGGGGATGGGGAAACGTGCAAAGTCTCCTCCCCCTGTCAGGGGTGCACGCCATCAGAGGTAACTGCCAGCTGTTCAAAACTGCTGACAATTCCCTCTAGGCACTGCGCACCCCTGGCAAGGTGGAAGGACCAAGAGACTTTGTGCACCTCCCCACCCCGCTCAGGCCCCATTCAAAATGGCTGCAGTTCTCTAGGTGCCCCACACCCATGGTGGGGGGGAGGGGGGCAAGCACTTTGCGCACTGGGGGCAGGGGAGCATGTGAAGTCTCCTCTCTCTGCTGGGAGCAGCCACACCTAGAGGGAACATCCCCCTTCCGTCCGAGGCCCCGCCCATTCCGCCTGAGGCCCCGCCCCTTCAGGGGCGGCGTGTGACCATTTACAAAATTCAGGAAGTGGTCTCCCCTGCAAAAATTATTGCCCACCCCTGGCTTAGAGCCAGGGCTGATGATCTTAGTGAGAATAGATGGCTTTGTTGTCCTCTTTGTCTACTCTCTTGGATGGGGTTTCTTCCATTTTGATTGTGTTACTTAGCTGGAAAACTGAGCTCCCAAAGGCCCTGCCTGGTGAGGCTGGCAAACTAAAGGGGGTGGTAAAAGGAGAAGAGGGGAAAATATTACAGTACCACATCTAGCTAACAGGAGGCACTCAAAGGGGGGAGAAGGCTCCTTGCACACACTGTCTACCTTGCTCGCCCACATAGGTCCAACCCTACATATGTAGTAAACACAGTGTAAACTGTGTTTATTTATAAGTTTGATTTAAATAAATATTTGCTGTATAATTAGGGGAGGTAGACAGGTGTGTGTCACCATATTGCTTTTATATAAAGTGAGATTTTTCAGAAGTTCTCACTGTTGGCCCAACATTGCTCCTGGTAGTCAACTGGCATCTTGCTACCCATAACATACAAATGTTCCATTTTGTGGGGTTACAGAATGCTTTGTGGCAGTATGATTTCCATGTCTCCCCTAAACTCCTAGCCAGCAATCTGGTTTAGTAATATCTAAGCTGGTGTTCCCAACCCTCAGGGCTCGTAGTCATTTTAATTATGTTCATTTTGTAATTCCAAGTGATGGTATTTTGTAAACATTTTTAATGTATCATCATTAATATGCTAAGGAAAGCAATCTATTTTTTGCCAGAAAAGAGGAAATAAATCTTCACTATCTCTTTAGTCCACTAGTTTACATTTAGAATATAACACCTTTTCTGAAAAGCTGTTGGAGACATATGCTCCCATTATTATCTCACAGTGATTTATCACTAACTCTAAAATAAACATTATATTCAAGTTACCTGCTTGCTGCTGTCCTTACTACGCCAATTAAAGTTGCTATCTGAAGAAGCCAGTCTACAAATAATGAAGTTATTTTGTCTCTATTCTGTTTTTTATGTCAAATTGCACACTGAGGAAGTTGGGTGAGAGAATAACAACCAAAATTGCCCAGCCAAAGTCCTGTGCCAAGAAGAAAGAGAGCAAGCTACTAAAATTAAACTAACATTGAAGTGTCCTTGGTGGTTAGAACTGGAAAAAATGATTTCAGCAAATAGTAAATTCATTGGTAAAAAGATTTCTGATTTTGGCTAATCGTTTTGGGTGGAGAAATTTAGAATTGCTGGAACATTTTGTTTTGATATTTTCAAAACTAGCCACTAGGTTGAAATTATATTTCATATAGAAAATGTTCTAAAATGGCATTTAAAACATTTGTTTAGCCTGAAAGAAATGTTTTAGGTTTTCCTAGGTGGGGAGGGAGGCAAAAAAATAAGTTTGGGTTTGAAATGAACAGACTTTTTTTTTTAGCACCAAACTGAAAAATTAATTATCTGCTCAACCCTACTGCAGGCAGAGCTCTGAACCAATCAGGGTCAGACAAGACAGCTTAAGTTCCATTTTACTACTGGAGTTTATGTTTGCAATGGTATAAATGAACCTGTCTTCTGATGGATGCCATTGCCTGCTAAGGGCTGTACAACCCTACAGTTTGTCCCCCCAAAATTAAAATAAACTTGAAACATGGTACAGAATGTTACTTAGTAGGAGAAGGAGGAGTAGGGGAGGATGGTAGTATTGCAAAAATAATCATACAGATATATAGTTAGTTGTTGAATCACTTGGTGGGTGCTGAAGGCTTTGAATCGTATTAGGTGGTTTTAATTAATCCCCTCTCTCTGGCATTTCTTCTTAGTTCAGTATTCTCTGCACAATTAAAGCCAAATTTTGGCAGTTAGCCATTGGCAACCCAGGGCATTGTACAGCGCTTCCCCTGCTTGGATGTGGATTGAGCCTCCCACAACAACACGCCATCAATAGTTTTGCTTCCTGAGCACAGGTTCTGGGCTTATGAGTGGCCCTTGTGACCCATTATTGAGGAACTAATGGCTGGTCTTTGTTGAGGGCAAGGAGGAGAGGCCTTCTATCCTGTTATCTCACCTCAGGCACCCAAGTAATGGTCATAATCCAGCCCTTAATTACTATGGTCATGTGATTCTGCTATTTCTAGATCATTACTGATGTAAAATATGTTCATGTCTGTTTAACAACACTCATCTTAACTGATACCTGTCTCCCACTACATGCATCATTCAAGCTGAGTACTTTGCTCTTTATTATAGGCCTTTGTTAAAAGTCTTTCAGACAGTGTAAGTATCCTGTGGCATAGTGCTATACTCTAGCTAAAGGAAACTTTTCTTCCTTTCAGAAAGGCCTTTTTAGAGTACCAAAATTTACTGTACTCTTACTGTCACTCAGACTGTACAATGTTAAATTTAGCCTCCTGTATCTTTGAGCAAACTCTGCCTTAAAAAAACAGGGGTAGCATAAAACTCTGTATTGATGTGAGTGGAGACTTCTGCTTAAAAACTGTTGGTACAACATTCTTCTGTTCTGAAGCATACACAAGGGTTATATTGCCTACTCCTACTGAAAAGTGGTGATATACAAATATAGTGATATGCAAAATCTGAAGCATTATACTGAACATTTTTATTCAGTAAAGACTTCTTAATATTATGTGACCTAGAGTATTAGCTTTCTTTACTGTGTGAAAAGAAACCCTGTACTCTGTGCTTGCTCTCCTTATATGTTTTGTATTTTCTGATATCATTGCCTTGTTCATTTTATCTGGCAGCTTGGTAATTTAAGATAGTCATTCAGAGCAGAATGCCAGAGTGGCTTCTCAGGGTAAAATGCATATAGTCTCCTATAAAAGGAGATGAGGTTACAAATAGTGTGTAGCACTGCAAGATGAGGTTTCAGGACTTTAAAAATCCACTCTAATTATTCACCACACCAGGATGCTTCTGTCATCTCTTACCATGCAGACTAGCACTCAAAAAATACAAGTGACCCTCACTACCATACATAATTTGGCAGCTTAATTGGCAAGAGCAGTGTGAAAAGTAGGCTAGGAAAACCCTCTGAGACTGATAGGGCATATATCAGTGGCTTCATCAAGGTAGCAATCCCCAGGTGATTGGAGGCAGCAAATATTTCATCAGGAAATATATAAAGGTGCTTCAACTATGAAGTCCAGAGCAAATGACTGTGAATGAACTTGTGTTCTAAAGAGCCATTCTCATCCTATGTATTTAACGAAAAGTGGAAGAAAATGATACTAATGGCTCTAAAATTATGGGTATTGTGCAATTGAGGACATCTTGCATTTGAACAGAGGGTTAGAGAAAGTAGCCATTCCATTGTAAGCTACCTATTAGATTTCTTTAAAACAGAATTTAATTTTTTGGGGGGTATAGTGAATCACATAGTGTGCTCTTCTAGCAAATATCAAAATGGAAGAAATACCGATGTAGATTTTATTTCATGATCACTGAGCTTATTTAGATCAGTCAGGTTCATAAAAGCTCCCATTTATTGAATACTATAGTTTTATTAAATTTACAGTGAGATTACATCGTGAGCCTTTTTGGTTAAAACAATGTAGCTATCACTAGAAGTATTTCAAATGGTTTAAAAATAAAAATGTCTACATTTAATTTTTTGATGGAATGTAAAAGCGATTTGTCTTTCTCACTCAGCACTTGGCAGTGTAGGAAAACCATGGAGATGAGTTCTCAGAGGTTTCAAGACAAAGACTTAAAATCTGCCTTCCTACTGAATCCATTTTGGGCTTGCACTAATGTACATTAGTGGCAAATATTTGTTCTAAATATTAATTTAAAGAATCCACGCACTACTGTGCGTGTGTCCCATGTCATTGTGAGGTCAGTGCCTTGTGAATTGAAATGTGAGATCTACTGATGAGAAGTGTTTCTGTAATACATTTTCTGAGAACAATATGCCTTGACTTAAACTTTTAAACTAGCACCTTTGTGCTTTCTCCCATGCTGTCCCACACATTTGAGGACCCAAAAGCATCTGAAAAGTTACCTCATTATCTACCTTTAGATCCCTCCTTGAAATGCTCCTTTGCTGTGACATCTTGAAAAAACTTTACAACAGTTCAACTGTTGGTGTGTAGAATGTCTGTGTATATCCATCTGCAGTCACATGTCTTAAACTGTAAGCTCCTTGATATGGGGACCATCTTTTTGGTCTGTGTCTGTACAGCACCTACTACAGTGGGGTCCTGGTATATGACTACTGCTCCTATGTGCTCTGGTAATAGAAATAATAACATGAGCATTAACATAATCTATTTTGACTTAGCAAAGCTCACAGGAACCAGGAAAATATTAAGGGGTCATCTCTCCTCTTGTGTACGTCAGGGCAGTTAACGTTAATGGATTCAAACATGTACATCAACAGAATAGTCCCAAAGTGGAGGAAAAGGCTGGATCAGATTCTATGGCATATGAACTATATAGTACAAAAATTGTAATTGGCCCATTCACACATGCTTAGGACAATTGGTAAAGGCATATAGAAGTTTCTACTTGCAGGTTGTGAGTTAAAAGACATCCCAGATCAGTAGTGAAAGCCTAAGAGGGCCCTGGTTTCAGTTCTCATATCAATGACCAAACATTCACATCACAAAATCATCTCAACTGGCAGTAATGGGCACCCTTGTTCATATTCCCAGCAGAGTCCTATATCAGCCTGGGTATAGACAACTACATGTTCTTTCAGCCTTGGTGGTGGATGCTTTTAGGTCAGGATTCAAGGAGCTTGCACAGTCACTGCCCATCCTATAGCTATTGAAGAAAGGGGGCTTTGATTTTTTTTCAGGGCTGTTAGTCCAGTACCTCGCACTCCAATGCCAGAAAAGAAAATACCAAAAACCTTTAAACCCACATTGAACTAAACCTACACAGTGTGCTTAATACTGATATTTGACTATAAATATATTATAACTTTCTGTCTCCCATATTCCTTTTCATGCCAAGAGCTTCTCCTTAAAGGAGAATCCACTATGCTATGTGAAATAGCAAACAATATGCTAGGCCCTCCTTTGGACACATGGGAGGGATCTTTTCTTTATATGCTAGTTATTTTCCAGGAATATTGTGATGTTATGGGCCCAATCTTGAATCCAATAAATAAATAAAAAGCTCCTGGGGATGGTTCAATTATACAGGTCTGTCAGCCTATGCAAAGAGAATAGCTATTCTTAAAATAATTGCTGTACTGTATGTTAATTAGTCATTGTCACTGAATGACAGGACTGGATTAGCAGACAGGTGCACACAAAATCATATCTAGAGTACTACACATGCACAAATTCTAGCATCTAACAATCTTATTTGCAATCTTCTAGTGAGATTAGAATTTAAACATCTTGAAGATGTACAAAATAGCTTGTAGGGGTATTTGCTCCTAAGTAATTGGCAGGAACTCCAGCTCATTAGAATAACCTCTCAACTGACATGCCAAATGTGCTCTGTGTCGAGATGTTCAATAATCAACAACCAATTGTTTATCTTTTCACATCACTCAGCATGACAAATCAGTGATATTAGCCACATGGGTTAAGGCCAGTGCCAATCATTGTTTAAATCTCAGTTTAGCTGATTCTTTTTCAATCAATAAAATGCCTCCAAAATAGAGTGATATTGCAGCCTTCATGGAAATCCTGGAACACTCCACACAAAAACACACCCAGTACTGCCGCCTCCACCACCACTCCCCCAGCAAAACAAAACAAAAGCCATCTACATTAAGCAATGACATAAAAAGATAACATAGTTATGTTTCAGGAACACAGACATTGTCACTCTGGATCACACCAGTGATCTGTCTAGTGCAGTATCCTGTCTCTTGCAATGGTCAGCACGAAATGCTTCAGAAAAATAAACAAGAAACTCTGAGGATGGTAATAATGGAATAACCTACCCTTGGGGAATGGTTCCTCCTGGCCTGCACTAGTTAGAAGTTGTCTTGCACTCTGAAGCATGAGGTTTTATATCCCCTCTAAAACCTCGCTGGCTTTGATCCTTAAGATAACTCTGGATATTCTTGCCATCAATGCAAATGTCAGTGTTTTTTTAAATCCTGCTAAACTGTTGGCCTCCATTTTTTGTGGCAATGAGCTCTAAGAATTAAATGGGGGGAGGAGTGATTTTGCCACCCTCCAATTTTATTGACCATCCCTTTATTATTGTACTATCAGAGTAGGTGCATAGACATTCCTGATCTATCTTCTTCATTACATTATTCTGTATATCTGCTTCCTGTTTCCTTTCTAAAGGAAACAAACCCAGTCTTCAGTCTCCCATGTGAGTTTCTTAGTGCCCTTTATCATTCTCATCACCTGTATCATCAGCTGTTTTAGTTCTTCCCCCTTGCAGTTTGGCTAAATCCTGTTTGGGTGACCAGAACTGAACCCAGGGTGCACCACTGAGTAATATATTGCCATTGTATAATTCACCATCCCATTCTTCAGGCTGCCATTTATTTATTTATTTATTTATTTATTTATTTGCTGCTGCTGCTGCTCCTGCTTCATGCTGTGCAGAGATTTTTAGTGAGAAGTTTGCACTGATGATGCTCAGGTCCCTTTCCTGAACTATATGGCGAGCTAAAATATTTCTTCATATATGAACTATTTTGCATTTGTCATTGTTACATTTTCACCCACTTTCACGCTACCCTTTCACTTAGCTTAACTCTCAAGTCCCTCAGTCTTCTCTAGAATTCTCTAGCCTGCATTTTACCACTTTATTGCTCAGCCCCTTTCCTGGCTCAATGATAAATAATTTAAACAGCAGTGCTGGTATGGAACCTTGTGTCACCTTACACTTTATCTATAGCCATTATAAAAACTGACCACTTATTACTAACCCTTTAATTCTTATCCATCTCTCATGACATTATTGGTCTTCTCTCTCCATGACTTCATATAAACTTAATTGTTCTTACTAGCCTCCTATAAAGGACTCACAATATTTTAAAAATGGCAATATTTAGTTAGGGAATCACAAAAACAAGAAGCCAAATGTTTCTCACAGGGTGTGTCTAGACCACAGGGTTTTTTTGAAAAAAGTGGCCTTTTTTCCAAAAACCTTCCCCTGCATCTAGACTGCTGCCACGTTCTTTCAAAAGTAAATCGAAAGAATACGGCAGATTTTTCGACCGTGGAAAACCTTGTTTTACTAGGAAGAACGCCTTTTTTCAAAAGTACTCTTTTGAAAAAAGGCGCTATGTAATGCAAACTGTGCTTTTTCGAAAGAGAGCATCCAGACTGCCTGGGTGCTCTCTTTCGAAAAAGCGGCTTGCTTTTTTGAAAGTACTGCTTGTAGTCAAGACGCTCTATTTCGAAAGAAGCTTGCAGTCTAGATGTAGCCACATTGTCAGAGGCCTACAATGAGCTCCATAATAGAGACTCTGGGGCCAAACCCTGAGATATGCTGTGCATCCCTCAAAATCAGTATGCTGGTAATACATGCATACATTCTGTGCCAGGCAGGTCCTGTTCAGTTTGTCAGCCCAGAGACAATTGTAGACTACCAATATGAGAACTGGATTATGCTGAATTTAGCTGAAAGCAAAGTGGTGGTTTCAGGAAGGATCTGGGTGAAAATTGTAATTTAATTAATTATGATTTTTATTTTTTATGTTCTTAAAGAAAGAATTTGGAAATAAGATCAAGTCAGTCTTGACCATTCCATGGCAACTGAGAAAAAAGTTATGAGGTGGTAAAGGGGTAGCTCCCTGCTCCAGAATCTTGGCAAAGCAACATTGTGGTTTGAAGTGACTACAGAGTGCAGCATGGTTTGCCTGCTGGAGCGAGCACTTCTGAATATATTGCTCCACCCTGGCTCTCAACCCTAACAAATAGATGAATTGGTGATATACTTGGCTGACATGTAAAGGTCTCCAGTACCTGAAGGACATATGGGGTACGTCTACACTGCACAGGTATCCCGAAATAGCTACCCTGCATCTACACAAGCCACCCGTTATTTCAAAATAATTTTTGAAATAATAGGCGCGCCATTTCACCATCCCGGTAAACCTCTTTGCACAAGGGATAAAGGATAGCTTGAAATAGCACATTATTTCAAAATAGATTTGAAATAAGATACGCAATTCGAGTTTAGGGTACTGTGCAGATGCATCCATGGTCTATTGATTTTTCTTTTGGGTACTGCACATCCCCTAATATGATCTCATGGTGGCTTCTCTTGAAACCAGTAGGCAATTGTTAAAGTTCAGTGTCAGCCCCAATAAAGTAGTATTGTAGTAGTAATAGCAATGTAGTATTGGTTCCTAGTAGAGCTCTATTTTAACCACTCCCTCCTTGTAATATAACTTCACAAATTATATAAAATAAAAAAAACAGTAACTTTATTTCTAAGTTGCTTTGTCACTTAATATTTTGTCTGAAGTGCAGCTTTATTTCTTAGGATTTTAAAATTGTGTGGCAGCCAATGTTTTTTGGCAGGGCAGCTGCTAATAAAAAATATGTAACTGTTTTCTTAAATACTACTTATTACATATTATGAACTCAGTTAAACAAAGAAGTAGAGTGAGGGGACTCTCCTAAAGTCTATTAACCTACATACTGTGGTAGCCCTTTAAATGTATATTTATTCAGTTACAACAGAGTGGTGACTGAGAGACCAGTAAGCCTAATTAGAGAGCATAACTAGCATCTTCTCTGTGGCAAGTGTTGGTAAATACTTGGGAGGCTGTCTTGTTTTTTTTTAAAGACTATATCTGCCCCTGCTCTGAGATGGGCAATGTAGCTTTTACTATGTCTTGTTCAGCATAGCCATCTAAACATCGAACCCTTCTTTAACTCTGCTCACTCTATACAAGGTACATCATTTAACAGCTGATCTCTTTTTGACTTTTGCTGATGACATCACAAAACATGACAAGATTCCCAGCAGCAAAAGAAATACTGTTCATCATTCGACACATTAGCAAAGAGCAGGCGGTATCTGGAATAATGTGTTAGGCTGCTGAAGCTCAGAAGACCATTTCTCTGTCATCTAACACTGGGAATCAGGCAATCAGAAGTTAGTTCACCCAAGAGGGGCAATAGCCTAATGTGGAAACAACTAAATAAAAATGGCTGACTTTCCTCATGTTGTAACAGTGTTAAAGCCATTTAAACATCAGCATTTGCCAGCCATGACCATTACTACATACATTTCCTGCCCTAAATCTAGGGGGAAACTGACCATCTCCAATACTATCTCTCTGTGTTGAATCTATAATAATGTTGGCTCCTCCGGTTAACATTTTTTTAACTCATTTCAATTCCTTCATCCAATGGTACTCATGCAGTAAGTACTATTATGCATTCATTTTGTTTTGTACTGATTTTTAAACTTCTAACATGGCTGTGGAGTTGAAGTGTATGATGGGTGGGTAGCCTGCTATTAGTTGGGAGCTTCAATTGTAGGGATCCATGGAGTTCAGGGTAACACTTGACTATCCTAATTAGGATTGCTTGAAGGGGTTGCATTTTGGTGTTCTCCTCATTGAGGAGAGTTGTTATTGTTTGTGGTGGAGCGGGGGATTTTGAAGATTTTTCTCTTTAATTCTAGAAATTCTGAAGCCCTATTCAGCATCATTCTTAAGCACGTAGCTAATTTTCTTTCAGTGGGAGCATTCTCGTGTTAAAATTAAGCATTTGTGTAAGTACCATGTGATCTCAAGTACTTTGATGACCACTGTAGGGCGAGTGAAATGTTTGAATGATACTCTGGGCTACAGATATGAAAGACTACATGGAGGCAAACACTTCTAGGGGGTTATATAATCCCCTCCTTCTTGCGATGGGGATGTAACTAGAGGCAGAAAGAGACTCTTCTGAGACAAGGGGTGTACATTTGCCCTATGGATTCCATTGATTTCCTCTTGGCTCTTGCCTTAAACATATAGAGCATTGGCTGTCAAGGACCTGATTCTTCATTTCATGTTAGTCAGTGGCTAATAAAGCTATTGCTATTAGTGAAGTGATCTTGGATCTTATAAATTGTTTATACAACCAAGATTGGATGATGAAGCAAGACTGATACATCCTGTCATCTCTCTGGGCAGGGAAGAGGCATGTCAAGCCCCTCAGCCAAGTTTAAAAAGTAACCCATGTGTCTGCATCCTTTACTATTGCCTGCATAAAAGGACACTCTGGCCTACTGGCAAGAATCAATACAGCTATCCCTGTGGTCAGGGTAGTGCAGCCCAATGGCCAGGGTCACTGTGACAACCCCTGTGGTCAGGGTAGTGGTGTCAAATGGCCAAGTCACTGTAATTAGCAAGCTGGGCCACTACCCCAGCATGGGTGGTGGCTGCGGGAGGCAAACCCAGACCCTCCTTCTCCACTGGGTCCTGACTCAGGGCCCTGTCAATGGTGGGTTCACCTCCCACTAGCTCAGCAGGTATGTGTCCAAAACATATCAAGCCTTTATTTGGTAATAACACCATAGCTCACCAAGTTTCTTTGGGTCATTTCCTACCCAAGTATCTGGAATCTTTGGCATCTGTGATCCTCCAGTCTTTAAACCCTCTTTGATGTCCCCCATCCATATGTCAGAATCTGGTCCCATTCAGCTAGCCTCCAAGCCTTACAGTGAAGGAAGTCCGCTCTCTGGAATTAGCAAAACAACTCCTTCTCCTCTAGTGGTAAGCCCAGACTGAGCTCCTCTCGGGCCTTTTATACCTTGGCTCCAGCTGGAGCATGCCCAGCAGGTTGGGGTATGCCTTCTTCTGCTAACCAAGAAATGTTAACCCCCAGTGTTCCAGTGCAAAGCTGATACTCCCTGTCACAGAGACATTGCAATATTGTTGTGTGATGCTGGGCACTTCTAAGTTGGGGCTCCCATCACCTGGAAACTCAGTTGTTTCTCACTGTGAGATAGGAGTCGTCTCTTTTATCACTGATAAAATGATGGTGGTTCATTGTTTATTTGCTCCAAAAGACCCCTGTCAGAATGGAGAATCTATTGTGGCAAATCTACAATCTAAGAGCCGGATTGTAATTCCTTTTCTAATATTGAATTACACCTTACTCTGCAGGTAGCTTCAAGACTTCAAGGGAACTACTCATGGTATGCAACATGAGCAATGTGAGCAAAGATATAAAACTTTGGCTCTGAGAACACTGATCAAAGGTACACTAGAATGATAACCCCACATAATTTCTGGTTAAATTTCAACCAGTTTTATTCACTGAGGTGCTAGTAAACTTCAGATGCTTCCTGCTTTCATGTTTGTCTCATGGCTGGTAAAACTAAGCACAGAGATATTGGTTCAGATTCTGTGTCCAAGAGACATGGATATCAGATGTTGACTATGGCTTCTAGATCCCCTACAACCCAACCCCTGTGTAGATTAGTGATTGGCCTTACTAATTTTCATTGCTGATGTGAACTCCCAGCTCAGGGCAAATTATGTGCTGGTTAGTTTAGGGCCACTTTACCCAGCATAAAGTGGCCTCAGCAGCTCTGAAAATTGATCGCACTGCATTTGATTTTGGCAGGGGAGAATACGTAATGCCTTCCCAAGGGAATATGGGGTGACAGGTTCCCTCAAGTGAGCAGTTGTCATATTCAAGAAATATATAACTTTATGGTTAAACCTGGTAATTAACTAATACATTGAGCTAAGCTGCCACCTAATGTCCTTTGTGGTTGATGTCATTGAAATTGTGGTGCCAAGGTCTGACAGTATCTGTCTTCAGCCTTTTACAATCAATGCTAGTTGGATAGTGTAGTGTACAGAAATAGTTGTGATCTTACTGGTTGGTATTCTTCGAATAGCAGGGTTTGGTTTTTTGAGGGTTTTTTTAAGATCTCTACAGTATTTTATATCTTATGGCCATAAGATTTTGCAGATTCTACTGTCGGCTGATACAGGGATGATTGGTATTGCATGTAAGTGGGTTTATTCCTTCTCTTCAGTGAGTTTTGGGGGTGGGGGTTTCTGCCAGTGAGGTGGATAGACAGTTACCTTTCTTATGCATAGGTCTTCAGAGTTCTAATCTGGTATGTAGAACTGAGTCAATATTTTGTTATAAATAATTAATGTGACTAATTTTACTTCTTTCTCTTCACTGCTTTCCACAAGCAAATGATGATACTTCCGGATTTGTGAATTTCTCCTGCAAATAATCATGATAGCTCATTGTGCAAATTCTAAATGTGCACAATTCAGTGGTATAAACTACATGGTATCGGTTAGCTACAGAAAGGAAAAGCCATCAATGTAAATTCTGAATTAAGTGTAAACCTCTCACTTAGAAATTCATATTGTTAATGGTTGGTTCTGCTGCTCAGAGTTTTGCCTTTGGAGAATATTTGAGAATTTAAGCTTCATATGCCCTTTTTGCAAGCACTGACACTAGTAAAGCTGACATGAGAATATCATGGAAGTTGAGATTTTCAGCCCCAGTACAGACCCTTTCTATTTGTTTTGGAAGTATGTGCCCAGTTGTAACTTGCATATCACACCCCCAGGTTTATCTAAATCACACTGAGTGGATCCTTCTAGCCCACATGGGCCCTCCCACCATCTGGGGGATGATATGTCACTTAAACCTTAGTTCTCCCTAACCTGAGCTATGAGTTCTGTCTTGTGCTTCTAAAAAAAATCTCACCCAAAAGAGATAGACACAGTGGAAGTAAACTCACTTAACAATTGTAACCAATTTTTCACAGTAATCCCATGAATATCCACACCTGGGAAACAGCAGCTGTGATACCTCTGATTGCTGAGAACCACAGAGGACTGATATAGGCATCTTGGGGTTCAGATTTTATTTGTGTATTGTACACAGTCATTGGCATTGTCCAGAGGACAGTGAAGGCAGTCAGCTTCTGCAATTGTACTGAGCACGTTCAGTACAAGCCAAGCAACAAATCTAGTGGACATGTGAACCTACATGCACCATCCCAAGTGTTGCCTCTGTCAGGATTTATTGGTAGATAATAACTCTGGGGCCTGATTCTCCCATCACAGTGTACGAGGAGCTCCCATTGATTTCAAATATTATGGTCTTTTATCTCAGTTTCATTCAGGGAGCAGTCGCATTTGGTCACTTGAGTTCTATAACAAGTACAGTAACATTACAACACTGCTTTATGCTATTTATCACAACTTCCATAGAGCAGGTAGAAAAGAATAAAGTATTGCTTCTCAGAAGGCAAAACCCTAAACCCATGGAAGGAAATGGCCTTGTCAATGGGAGCACCTTATGGCCCACAATTTGGTAACTCTCCCTTTCTTTACACCAGAGGTGCATGTCTCTGGCATATCTTTAGAACAACTGTACTCACCAGTCTTTAGTAAGGACAAATAGTCAATAGCTGTAATAAATGTCCTCACTGAACCTAATTTGATCAGAGTCCCTTACTTCTGTTCAAGGAAAAGGAACAAATAGTTAGAGATAACACAACAGATACATACTATACCATGGCATAAGTCATACATATGGGGTCTTTTGAAAGGTTGGTTGTAAGGATCTTGGACTTAAGTCCAAGATAGAATAGCTAGACAGAATAGCTAGACAGAATAGCTGACTCTGTCATGGATCCATGGAGGCTATCTGCCTTTAGGGTGAGGATAGTTTTATATAAAAAATACTTGTAAAATCACCTTTGATTCCTGTTCTTGTTCGATTAGTGCAGCAGGAGAACCCTGAGCCATGGCTGCACACTGGGGATGGCTCTTCATTGCCGGACCCAGATGCCAAACTAGAAAGAGATACAGTGTTTCCTGCGGCAGCATCTGGCTTTTTGGCAAACTCTACATGCTGTTGTAATGATGGCTCTGGATTTGCTTCTTAGTTTTTCAACCAGTTAAACTGCTGTGGCCTTGGGCAAAACTATAACACCTCTTTTTCCAGAATACACCATTTCACTTTACTTATCACTGATCTTCAGTACATATCTCACTGTCCAGACTATTAAAACAAAAAATACTATTTAAAAAAAAGGAGAACTATAAATCTTTGTTGCTGACATGTTGACTTTTAGACCACTCATAGATCATATGTGTGTATTAAAAACTGGGGCAACTCCGAGCCTCTTGCAATGACCCAAGGTAGTGCATTTATGAGTATGCTATGCCTGTAAACAAGGATGGGGCTTAATGTTAACTCAATGTGCATACATATCTTTGCAAGCCCATAATGGATTTAATGTAGTAGGATGTCAAAGTAAAACATACTTTATCAAATAGCTTTATTATACAACAGTAAAGCAAGTTACAGTAAAGGGAATCACTGTATATTTTCATTCTACACCTTTCACCAAAGGCTTTTACAATGATATTAAATATTAACTCTGTATAGGTTTAATCCCAAGATGCAGCAGCAGCCTTAAGGTTAATAGTCTTTTTAATTAAAGGATAAGTCAGTTATTGAACACAGAAGCTAATCACAAAAGGATTACCACTGAAAATGAACATAGTCTGTGCAATTAGTCTGATAATTAAGACTTAAGTACTGGACAGAGATCAAAGTGCTTGTAATCTGCAATAAAGTTCCTAGAGTTGTAAGGATTTTCAAAATGTTAGCTTGTGCTTTATTGCACCTTCCATTTATTGTGTACCCATGATAGCAGCAAACACATTTTCCCAATGGATGTCAGCATGTATAACTGCAACAGCTGTTACTACATAAGCCTGGTGTTTCTCACAATATGATTACTCTGTCAACGACTACCATAAAAGGTGGCATCTGTATTCATCAAACAGAGTTATCAATAAATGTAAAGCCATACAACAATTAGAGATCTCCAAGGAAGAACAAATCCAAAAGAAAAAATGTCAACTACGCTATTTAATTACTAAGATTGTTAATCAATAAAATACCTTCATAACTTTTAATTAAATTTTTATTTGAACTGGATGTTTAGAGAATCTGATTCTTTGTTTTCATTTCATTTAACAGTTGCTGAACTAAAGTACTGGTGGCATCTGTGACATCCTCTGGGGGACACTTCATGTCTGTAATTGCATTTTGTCACCTACAGAGGGTGTTAAGAATCCTTGTTAAAATCAAGGAAATAGTTAAGAGACATCTCACTGTAGCCATTATTATAGTGCAAATTACCAGGTAAAGCAATCCAGAAGCTGTCAGGAAAGGTTAGTAAGAAAGCGTGTCAGGAAATCAACCATTCAGCAATTCATCATGGCCTAACACTCGCTCTAAAATGAAACCTTTTTTAAAAGGGATTGTTTTATGAAGTAGGAGACATTATCTTCTTTTACAGAAGTGAATAAAGATAAGAGTGAGAGTGGTTCTTTTATGAAAGATATAAAAGTATAATGATGAAAAATGTTGATTATTTTATCACACAAATTTGCAGGCAAGGTAAAAATAAGAGAGTTTGTTGGAACTGAAAAGAGCCCGTGCTGTATATTACCTTGATTTTATTTGTATTTGTAATATAGAGTCTCATCTTAACGTCCTTGCTCAGGCAAAACACCCAGAATTTCTAATTCATTACTATGGTGTGTAAGGCTTCAGGATAATATACAAAAATTCCACAATATATTTTCCTGTTTTTTCATACAAAATACTGATTATAAAACATTATTTACTCTTTTGAGGAAAAATAAGCGTTTACTATAGATTGGCACACTAGTAAATATAATCTACCCCCTTTCTTAGACTTAAAGGACTTGGCAAGATAGTAAATCCAATTTGATAATTTACACTTGATGATTCTTCTCCATGGCCCCTCTGTGCTTTCCTGTATAATATTCAGAACTAGGGAAAACAGTTAATCCACAACAGGGCAGCCTGCTACATCTTCTGATAATTTTTCAGGTTGAACATCCCATTATTTATCAGAGAGTATAGTGCCAACAAAGCTGAAAAGACAGAAAATATATCTCTAATTCTCAGTAGCAGAAAAATGCTGGCTAGAGATGGTGGGAGTTTTGGAGGAGAACTAGATATAGTCTCAATTGGACTGTGAATATCTATTGGGACACGGAAAATTTCCCACATAGGTCACTGTGGCAGGTCACACTGAGCTCAGATTAGGAGAGAGCAAAAGTCCTTACCATCTGATGGCTGACCAGTGGCCTTTGTGAAATGAATTTTTTCCTTAAATACCGGACACTACAAAACTGCCACCAAAACTGACATTTTAACTGGCATCAGCAGAGAGACAAAATACTGAGTATCTCTGGAGCCTGAGTTGCCAGAGACGGCTTTTCCAGAACAGGACTAGGCTATATTGGCAGGGCTGTATAAGGACATGATTAAACTATCTGTGGAAAGAAGACCTCTGTTCACAGTGCTGCTGACATGGCTCCTTCCCCAAGGAATACAGGGTTTTACATGGCAGATTTTTTTAACATGGTCCCTATAATAAATGTGCTTTCAGGGAGAGAACTAAATTGTTTAGAATTTAAGGAAAGACTACTTCATGGAAGCCCATAGAACTTCCTAGTTAATTCTGTTGAGGTAGAAGGAAAGAATAGAATACAAGAAGTAGAGATTTGGAGGAGAGCAAGCTCTCAAAGAGTACAAAACAAAGAAGTACAATAGAAGATCTATTCCAAATCCAAATAATATGTATTTTATTTCAGGAAATGGCAAAAAGATAGGAAGTAAAGAAAAAAGAGTTGTGATTAAGAAAACACTATGAATTTCTTGAGAATTGTGTCCAACTATAGGGCACTAGTAAATGTAAGTATGTGTCATGCCAGCAGCTCTGCCAAAGAACTGGCACAGAAATTAAAGGAAAGGAAATCCAGAGCATCAAAGTCCTTAGGATGGTCCACAGGACATTCTGAATACTCAAAATCACCAACTCCATACAATGGTACTGAAGAAGAAATCATCCTCATGTCACCCTAGTGCAGGAATCACAAGTAGTTTATAAAGGGGCAACATTTTGAGATCAGCATGAAGGGCAAGAGGAGTAAATTTAACATGACTTGCTGGAGATTTCATTAAGTGTTTGATACCTTTGTAATTTTGGTGCCATTGCTGCCATTTTGGCCTGATAGCAAAGCCTCTCTTCCATAATGAAGATTCACTACAATACTTTTACAAATAACCAAAGTAACTTCTTATTCTCTTTTTTTCCCCAATTCCTAAACAAATACCAAGAGATAAGAGGACATTCAAAGTCTAGAAACATCCACCCTTCATTAATTAAACCTTCCGAAATACATATAGAGCCCACTCGCTTTTTGCTTCCTTTTGACATTGGATGAGAAATTACCAGTCACTTGACTACTCCTAAGACATTTCTCAGAAACAAATTATAGAAACTAAGTACCGTCTAAGGTTTTTTTAAAAATAATTCATTGCTCTTTAGAGTAGTAATTGAAAATTAATAAGGTATCCAAAGCAAGCATAGGACCCAACAAATAAATTTATTTTCCATTCATTTATGCCTCTTCATATTATAAAGGCTTAACTGAATGCAGAAATGTTGAATGTAGGATAAAGTAATGTTTTAAAATATAGCTTGCTTTTTTTGGATGTTAAAGCTATAAGAGGTTTAATAAAAGGGGAATAAACTGCTTTCTTTTTATAAGAAATTAGATATGTATACATGCATATGCATCATTGATATGTTACCAAGGGCTTATGTTAATTTGCCATGTTGAATGGCACATATCACTGAGTTGTAGAAATTGTAAACTACCGTCTATGAATATAAGAATATCCTTATGAAGAGATAATAGCATAAATCACTTTTACTATATGAATTTCAGAGAGATATGTAAATCTAGTCAACCACCTTCAATACAGAACTTTTAAAATAGTTCCCTAAATTATCTATACATATATTTTAATTCACTGAAAAACACATTAACAAAATGCTACTTCCATGACATTCTGGATGAGAATCTATCTTGTTGCAATGCTAAAAATTCTCAATCCATCAATTAAATGCAGATTCAGGGCACCATCTCATATTTCCTTGTCAAATAAATTATGTCTTACATCAAAGACCACACAGATTCCTACTTAACAAAACAGGGGAATGTCTGAATGCATCATAAATGTGAAATATGAAGGAAGACAAAATGAGACAGCCAATAAAATGAAAGATTTGTTAGTCAGCTAAAAAGTACCTTAGAAATGATACTCCTGGCAATCAGAATTTGTGATTAAAGAAATATTCTGTAATCTGTTGCTAACTTTTCCTGTTGATTGAGGTCCTATTATAATGTTAAATGGCAAAAGTCTGCAGTGAACAAAAAGATTATGCATACAAAAAGTAGCAAATGAAAACAGGACAACAAATGTGTGCATTTCTGATCTGTATTTTCTTGGGAGGGGCGGAAATCTAATTTAGCTGCATAAACAGTGAATTATAAAGAAAAATATGGAGAACGCCATCCACCAGGAGGCTAAGGACAGAAATGCATGTACCTCTAATCACGAAATACTGACCTACTTTAAAATGTTTATAGTAATCAGACTGTTTGGTCATTAATCAGAAGTTCACAACTTCAGTTTTAAACTAGTGTAACTTTGTTGAAAAATTGTGAGCAGGAAAACATACAATCCTGCAGCATAATTAAGATTTTTTTTCTGTGATGGATCTTCCTCCCATGAGAGCAACAGCACATGAAATTTTGCATAGATAGATCAATAAACCCAGTATAAACATATGCACAAACATAAAAGAAAATAGATAGTGAAACAAAATGTAGTGTAGTGAATGTGGGGAGTAAAGGATAATTTGTGATCTATTTATACTAGTTGACCAAATTATTCTATTTGCATGTAATCTTGCAAAATGTGGGCTGGGGTGGGAGATGTTCATAAACCTGAATTTACAGTAATATTGATTGTTAATCTACCTGTTTCTTTAATGCAGGGGTGGGGAGCCTTTTTTGGGTTGGGGGCCGCTGACCCACAGAAAAATCAGTTGGGGGCCGCACACAAGTGAGAAGCCCCTGAATGAGAAGGAGAAAGACACTCCCCACATTCCTCTTGCACACCAGAGCCGGGGGAAGGAGGGAGGCAGGCTAGTAGATGTTGTGTGCTCCAGTCCTGCAGGTGGGAGGCTGGGGGGCTGGAATGCCAGTGTGGGCTCCCCAATGCTGAGCCTTAGGGGCCAGATCCAGGCAAGCCAGGTATTGCATCGGCCCCTGGGCCTGAGGTTCCCCACCTCTGCTTTAATGCAATCTACTTTTACATATAGGGTCATGCCACATTGATGAAGTTCTTGGTACCATTTGAATAAAGATCTATCATAGTAAATGCTTCTACCATTAATTTCATGTACCTAATAGTTAAGATGAGTACCACTGAACCTGGCATGTTGTCTAGCTGGATCAGCAAAGAGTATGCTATATTAAGCTGAGAAAACCCAACTTAACATAACTCACTGATATTTTCAAAGATAACAACTAAATACAACATTCTCAGGTATTGGAGAGGCAGGAATGCATTCTCATACACAGAACAGCTGAAAACTCTAGGATACAAACCTGTGTAACTTAAAGTTTTGTTTCTGATGCACTGCACCTGTGCAGTTGTGGGGGTCTACTGTCTATTGTGCTCTCTCACAAGCTTTTTTGTTTTGTTTTATTTTTACTCTCCCTTTAAAGTTAAAAACACTTATAAAGAAAAACTCTCATATATACTATCTGTGTGTGTGAAAAACTATCCCACAAACCATGCCAGCTTTCTAATAACTGTCACACTAAGTCAGAACAATGGTTCATCTAGTTCAGTATCCTGTCTTCCAATAGTAGCGGATGCCAGATGTTTCAGAGGAAGTGAACAGAACAGGGCAATTTAGTAAGTGGTCCATCCCCTGTTGTCCAGCCCCGGTTTATAGCAGTTGGAAGTTTAGGGATGCCCAGAGCATGTGCTGTGTCTCTGATCATCTTGGCTAATAGCCACTGATGGACCTGTCCTAATTTACCTAATTCTTTTTTGAACTCAGCTATATTTTGGCCTTTGCAACATCTCAGCAATGAGTTTCAAACAGAGTATGTGCTGTGTGAAGTACTTCCTTCTGTTTGCTTTAAACCTGCTCACTATTAATTTCATTGGGGGTGACCTCTGGTTCTAATGTTATGTGAAGGAGTAAATAACACTTTGTTTTTCACTTTCTCTATACCTTTCATGGTTTTATAGACCTCTATTGTATTCCTCCCTCAGTCATCTCTTTTTCAAGCTAAACAGTCCTAGTCTTTTTAATCTGTTTTCATATAGAAACTGTTAATCAATTTCTGATCATTTTTGTTGCCCTTCTCTGTACTTTTTCCAAGTCTGTCTCTTTTGTTGGGTGTGTGTGATGGGGTGATGAGAATACAGACTGTATGCAAGGTGTGGGCATACCATGGATTTATATAGTGACATTATGACATTTGGCTTATCTATCCCTTTCCTAACAGTTCCTAACATTGTTAGAATTCTTGACTGCCACTACACATTAGACAGATGTTTTTAAAGAACTAGCCACAATGACTCAAGTTTTTTCTTGAGTGGTAACAGCTAATATAGATCCCGTCATTTTGTATGGATAGCTGGGATTGTATTTTGCCATGTGCATTACTTTGCATTTATCAGCATGAATTTCATCTGCCATTTTTTCGCCCAGTCACCTTCCTACATCCATTTGTAACTCTTTGCAGTCTGCTTTGGACTTAATATCTTGAGTATGTCTTTGTCACCTGCAAACTTTGCCACCTCACTCTTTACCCTTTTTCCCAAATCATCTTTAGATACCTTGAACAGCAAGGGTCCCAGTACAGATCCTTATGGGACTTGGCTATTACCTAACTCCACTGTGAAAATTGACCATTTATTCCTACCCTTTGTTTCCTATCTTTTAACCAGTTACCAATTCATGACAGGACCTTCCCTCTTATCCCATGACTCCTTGTTTTACTTAGCAGCATTTGATAAGGGATCTTGTCAAAGGCTTTCTGAAAGTCGCAGTAGACTATAGCCACTGAACATGCTCAGTAGAAAAGTCCATCTATCAACTGCAAAAGAAATCAAATTGATATAGAAAGGAACTTTTCCTAAACTGTATAAAACCAGTAAGGATGATATAGCATACTTCTTGATAACATTTCCCATATACAGTGGCTAGTATTAAATGCTTAATAGTTACAACCTGTCTTTACTTACTTTTATAATAGAAAATACAACAGCAATATAATGTATATGCACAAAGTGAAATTCTAGCCCCATTGAAGGCATAGCAAAACTCCCGTTCAATGGGGTCAGGATTTCAGGCATAGTGTGTGTGTATATATACACACTCCATCCATGCATATATATCCTCCATCCATGAAGCTGTTAGCAGGCTTAACATCTTTTAAATATAGTAATGTTGTTGTTCTACACATGTTCATAATACCTCTTTAATAATTCTCTATTCATGAGGAATTTTTCACTTTATTTTATTTCTCATTTGAATTTTTATATACAAAACAGTCATCCACATTACTTTTTAAAGTAATCTACAATGTTATTGAGCAGGACTGGGAAGAATAGACACAGTGTCAGCTGCTTGTTGCAAATAAAAATAGGGAGGAAGGTATTTTTCATTGAAGTGTACTAAAAGAACTCCTCAGAAACTCAGAGTAATGAATTTTTCATCCAAGCCTCATTGGCCTCAGAAAATTAGATAATTGTGCTGAGGGCAGAGTAATATATGTATTAAATTTATCAACAATGTTTGCTTGGTTGAGTCACTTTAGATTTATATTCCAAACAGCTGAGCACTAGTTAAATTAAATTTAAAGTAGAAATCAGGTGCTAGTGTGCTGCTACTCTGCTAGCTACATGCTTGTTGTTAATTTCAGAGCAGCAACAATAGAAAACTGCCACTCTGGAAGGTGCCACTTTGGTGGACAGTGGAAAAATTAAATCAAACCCATTATACTTTGAATGTCCCTTATCAGTATATTGAAACCCATTTCAGAAGGTGAATTGTGTTATGGAAAATTAAATCTAATTTATCTACAGTGATTTAACTTAAATGCATTCTCCTTTTAGAGATTTACCAGTCCCAGGAGTGTTTTCTATCTTAAATATAAGAGAATTAATAGTTTAAGTGCAGCCACTATATGGTGAGTGATAGGAACTGATTTCTAATTCCATCAAAAGTATGATTAAAATGGACAAGGTTTTCAAACTGTGTTCCAGGGAGCACTTGCTGGTAGCCCAAGAGAGCAGTCTGGCTGCATGAAACTCAGTCCTGCTTGCTTTTGAAGTAAAAAAACAAAACAGAAAAATACGTTAGGAAGGAGAAAGACACTCCCCACATTCCCCTTGCACACCAGAGCCTAGGAGATTCTGTGGGCTCCAGCCTCATGGTGGAGGCAGCAGGGGGCCTGGAGCACCAGCACTGGCTCCCCAATGCAAGGAGAGGCCCTGAGTCCCAGGCCTGAGGTTCCCCCACCCCTGCTCTTTATTTTAAAGAACTTGGATACCCACAAATTTAGATGGAAACAATGAGGATCTGGTCTAGCTGCCAGACCAATAATCATTTCTACATAAGAAAACAAGGAGCGGCACTCAGGGACTAGAATGCAGAACCAGAGCAGCTTAAAATAACCAAATACTTGATGTTGTTTTTCCATATGAGCAACTCTTGTACTTGCTGAAGATGTGTGATTGTGTGTCCATCAGTGGAAATGATGCAGTCCCAGGAGACAATCTTTCTATTACAATAATGTCTGCACTATAAAAAAATAATGGTGCTTAGGAAATGTATCTGAAGAGCTACACACCAGAAGTAACTAATTCAATTGGTCCTGCAAAGCCCAGAAACAATGAAGCATATTCTTGAGTAACACCTAATGGGACCTGATCCTTAAATAGCTATTTATATACCTCTGTCTAATGGAGGCCTCCCTCTATTTTCTCCCTAGTATTCATCCCTTCTCCCCATTTGTCAGTTACATTTATGTGACTTGTAAATTAAGACTTATCTCCTTTTTAGATTACTTTGTACACGATATCCTGATGTAATCTGACTGGAGATTTATTTTCCACATGGTTAAAATATACATTTTCCCCCACCCCAAAACAAAAACGATTTGGGGAAAAGAAAATTAAACCAACATCCTTCATGGTCAGTCCACCCTGAATAGGAGGCGGCAAGGTTAATTGTTAGCAGGTCTGCCTGTGTGTCATCTGCAATTGACCACTGCAGTTTGACACTCTTTCAGTGGTAACATTCAGCACTCTGAGGCCAGAAAGAGATTTTACTACCCTTTAGTAGCTTTAATAAGGCAACAATATTTGCAACTAACATTTGCAGTGCCCACATTTTTGCCATGCTGCAACCTCCCACAGAAATATTGCTTCAATTTGTTATCTTTTCCTCCTGACTCTCTACACTTCATCTTAGTCTAAAATCAGTTAGCAGCATTTTAAAGGCATCTGCAAGGTGCTGCCAGTGATGTCCTCACTTATTTAGAGCCTCTCTACAGGAACCAGAATTGTGTGTTCTCATTTCAATAGATGCTGTTTCACAATTCATATGATCATTTTAAGGAGCTAAAGTGCTGTGTGCCTCAAGCCAAGAATTACTAGGCTTTGAATTTGTTTCAAGTGAACTAATCCTCCTGTCCCCCAAACTCTGGTCCAAATCCATTCCAACCCCTAATCTTGCCTGAAATTTGAAAAGGTTCAGTTAACATTGTGTAGTGATTATTTTTAAGTGGCGCTTAGCTGAACCAAACATGTCTAAACTGCCTAAAGAACTACTGCACAGAAAGCCAACAATCCCCACTATCCTGTCCCAACATGTGCCTGATTGACAATGAAGCCTAGGATGGATTCATTCTTCGGGGGATTGTTTCTTCTGTCCTTGTTCCAAAGTTCTGGGCAGGAATCTGGAAGGGTTCTCCCCAAGCATCCCCGCTTTGCCTGGTATAATCAGGAAGTTTATTCCCATGCCATTTTTCACCAGACCAAACCAAGGAAGTACTAAAAAAAAACCTCATGTTGTTGAGGTGTTTAGATACATTTCTGGGTTAAGATTCAATTTCAAATCAGTGAAGTCAAATGTAGTTAAACTAAACTGTGGATACCTATCCAAACCAAAGTAGATTGTGCAACTGTCTGGAGATTTATTACTGTCTTAGTAATAAAACCATACCCCATTGTTTCTCTATGACCAAATTTTGCAGCTCAACTTTACTGCCTGATACTCACATTGGTTTATTAGTGGGTAGGCCTTCATGCTGGCTAAACTGCAGTTCTCAATTCCATGTTACGAATTCCTTGTTACACTAAAACATTAATCAAAGAAATAAAATCCAAGTTTTATAATTTTTTCTGCTCTGTAATTCTCCCTATAAGACAAACTGACTTAATAGGGTGATACACTAGTATCCTCCTCAACCCCTGAGGAGAGAAGGCAACACATGTGGTCAGAGGTCTGTGCATTTGCAAGTCATCTCACAGGAAGAAGGCTATGAAACTGGGGAGCCAACTGCTCTCTTAGAGCATGATTCCCTCAAATGTTGGTGGATTACCGAATAGCAATCTGTGTAGAAGTTATTGCTGTTTAGATCAGGGCTGGCCCGAGCCATTTTGGCGCCCTGGGCCCCAGGCACGCGGCCCCGCCCCCCAGGGCGCACGGCCCCGCCTCCGGGCGCACGGCGCATGCACGGGCCCACCCCCGGGGCGCATGGACGGACGCATGGCGCATGCGCTGCCCAGTCGGCCCGGCCACCGCTGATGGCGCGCAGCCCGGGGCCGCCCGGGGCGGGCTGCGCCTGGCTGTGCAGGGCCCTGCAGCTGCGGGGGGAAGGGCGCTGCTGGCCGGTGCTGCGGGGGTTAATACGGCCCCCGTCTCGGACGGCCGCTGCAGCCCGCTGGGAGCCGGGCGCCCCCAATAGGTTGGCGCCCCTGGGCGGCTGCCCAGCTAGCCCACCCCTTAGTCCGGCCCTGGTTTAGATTTACCCACTACAGCATTGGCTTCCTGAGGAGATGACAGTCATAGTGGGAGAGTCCATGTCTGGAAGGTCTGAGTCATCTTGCAGAAAAAGCAGCCTTGCAGTTGCCATCTCAGTTCTTTCTTACTCTTTCTTTTTAAAGTTATCAATCTGTGTTGTCTAAAATGAGGTGAACAAGAGAGGGAAGGGTTACAAAGGAGCCCATGGAAGGGGCAATCACACTCCTGGTCACTGCAACCCTGAGTGCAGCGATGGGGAGTATTTGTGACATCAGCATTGCAAGACACCCCTGTCAGGGCTGTTCCCCACTCTAGCACTCCGAGTGCAGAAGATGGGGGCCCACAAAGACCTTAAATACCTTGCCTCTAAAGGCTCTGCTTACAAAAAAACTCCCCATAGTCACAGATATACTGGCTCTGAGAAAAAAAACCCAAAATCTGCCACCATCAAGTGATATCACCCTAAAAAACAGGAGGGAACATTTGAATTCCTTCCCCAGAGGTCCCTCAAGCTCTTTTGCCCCAAAAGAGCTTAAAAAAGAAAAGAGAGAAACAAGCTGCAGTCTCTAGCAGCTGACCGGCCAGTCTTAGGCAATCAAATACATACGCAGACCCCTGTTACTTTCCAGGACGCAAGAATCAAATCATCACCTTAAAAAAAGTGATTTTTATTAACAAACAAAAGATATACTTGATAAAGCAGACTTGGTTACTAGGTGTACAGAGCAACTAAGTAAAACAAATTAATACACAGAGAAAATTTCTGGGAACAACTCTTAGACAGTGAATGGAGGAGGGAAGACATGGATTCACACAGAGACGTTTAAACCAAACAACCAAAATAAAGAAAAATACTCTGATCGTGACTAGATACACTTTTCCCTCTACTCACAATACATGCTGATCTGTACTTCAAGGTCCAGTTCACTCCTATGTCCAATATTTCTTATAGACATGGTAATTCTGAACCCTGCATCTGCTCTCTCCAGTCCTTTTCTTAGAAATCCCCACAAAGGAAGAGCAGACCAGGTGTCTATAGCCAATTCAGATTTCAGCGCTGTATCCCCATTGGTTCTTCTGGTCCCCTGCCAGCACCCTTGCTGGCTGAGTTTAACCCCTTAGTCACTGGGTGCTGGCCAGCACTCCTCCTATCCATCATAACCCCAATGTCCTCTCCCACCCACAGCCTCTTCCCTCCAGGCACGGGCTGGCAGATTAAAACTTGTAGAAGGGTCAAACAGGGCATGTAGACTATGTTTCTGAGCATGAGTTTAGTACTTGTGAAGGTATCAGTTCACTGACTTTTATCCAGATACCTCTGAGGGATATCATGGGCAGGACCAATGCAAGTTTCTCTGCACTTCCCAACAAATATGCTTCAACCCAGTTCTGGAAGATCAAGGACTGAAGTTGGGCTTTTAAAAACCCCACCAATGCTCCATTCAGTTTTAGGTTGTGTCTACACTTGCAGAGTTTTTGTGCCATCAGTTTCACCAGTGACAAGTCTCAAAAGGGTAGTCATGTTAGTCTGTATCTGCAAAAAACCAAAGGAGTCCCGTGGCACCTTAAAGACTAACAGATTTATTTTGGCATAAGCTTTGTGGTAAAAACCACTTTGTCAGATGCATGAGTTTTACCAGTGAGAGTGAGCGGGTAAAAGAAAAGTGCTGGTTTGTGTAATAACTTACTTTCAAAGGCATCAGATCATGTTCACATTTGCAGCACTTCCGTCATGGATGAGATCAGTGATTTAAGGCCAGCTATCTCACAGTGCAGCTCTCTCATTATTGAGTATTGTTTTGTGGGAAAGGAGAGGATGATCACAGGGCATCTTGGGTCCCTGCACAGCCTCCTCTCACAAACACTGATCAGCTCCAGTAGCTCAGCATTGCTCCAAACTGGGGATTGGCATGGAGCAGCCATTGTAATTTGGCCAGAGGATAAGTGAGCACTTGCAAAGAAAACAGGAAGGGGAGTTTTAAAGGCTGTGGAGCAGACATCTGTTTACCTGGCATCAGAGAAATAGAGCTGCTGGTTAGAGTGGTCACCTAAGCATTGTGGGATATCCTCCAGGGGCTAAAAGCTGTGCGAACAAAAGGAACTTGTCTTCACTTGTACATCACTGCAAAAGTATTATCAATAAGAACTGTACACCACTTGTGGAGGTGGATTACTGTTTGCAGTGAAACTTCTGAGTTTCACCCTAAAAAGTCATTGCCAAGTATAGAAGCACCCATGGTTTTTTTGCAAAAAGGGACTTTTTATGCTGTAAACGGCAAGTGTAGGCATGCCCTCAATTGAAGTTGGGTGCTTAACTCAGCTAGGATCTTTTGAAATCCTCCTCTGAATATTAACACTTGGCACTGGTCTACATTAGGGTGTTATTTCAAAATAACCCCCCTTGGTTCAAAATTATAAGCGGAGCTTCCACACTACCAAGCCCGTTATTTAGAAATAACAGACCACTTATTTCGAAATTTGTATTCCTACTTTCCTCGGGAAATAACAGCAATTTTGAAATAGTTATTTCAAAATAGTGTTAGTGTGGACGTGCCGGTGCTGCTATTTCAAAATAACTATTCCCCAGAGTAATTGGAACTAATTATTCCCCAGTGCTTCCTGGGACTCTAAAGTTGAGGTAGTGCATCCATATTAATACAGCGCGCCCCAGACTAGTAGTGGGGACATGCTATTTCAATTTTGTAAAATCAGGAGTTAAGTCGAATTTAGTTATTTCAAAATAATTTCCTACTGTAGACATGCCCTCAGTGTTGAATCAGTCCCAGTGTGTATGTTACTCCAGTTTTACATTGGTGTTACTCAGCTGAAATAAATAGTGTAATAACAGTGTAAAATCTGAATGACACAGTGGTGAACCCAGCCCATCGCTTGTGGATTTGTTGTAGGCCACTGTCTACAACAGATTGAGAGGACAAGCCACCAAACTAATAATAATTAGGACTCCTACCTGAGGTGAAAAGCTATTGCCTTATGGAACTATTTTCCAGTCATCATCTTTCCAGCTGAGCTAGACTAGTGACACTATAAACTGGCAATTAAAAGACTCAAGTTTAGAAATACATTCAAGTTTCCCAGGTCCCACAATGGCAAAGGTTAAGTGGATTATGTGGAGATAATTCACTCCACTCTATGGGAAGGTGCTGATTGCCTTCCTTGTTGGTTACCTCCCTCTTTCCACCTCACTTGCTGATATACTTATTATAATAGCGTCAACATTACAACATTGTCAGCAGTGAAGTGGGTAGGAAAAAACCCCCATAGAAAACCTTCCCAATGGGCACTACAATTATTAAGTGAGAGATTCCAGCACTGAATGATACTGACAAATTCAGCTGTGACTGCAACCCTGAAAATGATCTTGTAAATCAGGGATTATTTTCAGTTAACACTTTTCAGATTTCACTATTTCAACCAGTAAGCTAGATCTCTGGGTAAACCACAGTTTTTTCAAAGAAGACAAATATTACTAAGAAGGTTAATATTGTATGACTATCTACTACCCTACCATGTTCTTTCTGAATTAGAACCACCCGCTACACCTCTTGTTGTGTGGCAACACCTACATAGTGTTTCCAATTAACTTTGTACGTTTTTAATCAGTGACAAATGCATTTTTGTAAATTCAATTTGCCTTTTATTGCAGCACCTATAAAATGCCTTGCAACATTCCGGAACTTTGTGAATGTTTTACTTGTTACTGACATAATGCAGCTGTCGGACCTACAACAAAGGCTAAGGTTTATGAGCAACCTGAATTAGGATGTAGGTTAAGCAATTAAAGTCCAAGAAGAGAAGGGGAAAAAGATAACTCTCCAAAAATTGCACTTGCCAGTGTCCAAAAATGCATTGTAGAGCATTCTGTGTATAGGACCTGTAGACATTAAAATGTTTAGAATTGCTAAACAAGCTACACTCTCTTTTTAACACCTTATGTTGAGAGAGTTTGGTAAATGGAAAGGTCAAGCAGATTTCATTAATAAATCTGCACTGCTATTTGTTTTCTTTTTAATCAGATTCAAATGCATCCTGCTAAAGAGCCAACTGATTAGATCATAAATCTGAATGTCCTTGAAGATGATGAAGGAAATGCTTATCTGTAAAGCAATCATCACATTGCCAGTTCTTCATCTGCACATTTTTACGGGTGCTGAAAAAATGGTTTAATTTCAAATCACTTGCTAGAATTGCTGGACATTAATAAAATGTGTGCAGGATTTCCAGTAAAAAAAACAGTTGAATGGTGATATCTTAAAATAAGACATTATGACTACTTTTCTATTTCTGAAAGAGAGGTATTGAAACAATCTGGTGTGTTCAGAATAAATGGGAATAATATTTCATTTTGTTGATATCTGACAATTCAGTACATTGGGCCAACCTCTACGATCATTTATATGCAATCCCTCTGAACTCAACATTTTACTTTAGTAAGATCACATGGGTGTAGCTGAGCATAATCTGGCCCCACTGTGCTTTCAAAACTGTGAAGGGAATCTAATTTAAAACTGTTAATTATAATTCAATTTCTAGTGATTCTGATTCTGCTGGATCAGGAGCATCGTATTTATTATATCAGACGTCTCATTTCTTCATGTTTTTAGGTAGAATATTGCACATTTTTCATATATTTTCATTAATTTTTGTCATGGTGCTTTTCTGATTCATTCTAACACTTTGAAGAAGGTTATTATTGCAATTCCTGCTTTGTGTGTTCTGGGTCATACAGATGATTTGTCACTTACTCTGATTGAATCCAGATTGTGGCTTTGGCTATGGTAATCATTGGACAGTAAACATTACTATTGCAGTGCTAGAAATAAATAAGTTAGAAATTAAATCACTCTCAGGATTTCTAATGTTATGAAAACAATAACAGTGGAAAGTAAACTCAGATTTATAGATATTCTTACTATCACAATGAAATATGGAAAAAATATTTTGCATTGGATGAAACAAGTTCTGTAGTTCCTGAGATGGCTGCTTGATTCTTTCTTTCACCTTAACCTAAGATTCATTATGTTTGATTAAGAAGAACTATTTTGATTTCTGTGTTGTTGATTAAAGTAATGTCATAGACCTCGATAGAGTTGCCATAATGACAGAACACTGGTATTGGTGAAATCAGAAGCTCGGTCAATGAGAGATGTTTCATTGGCTGAGTGAAAGCGGGACAGACCCTCTCACGCAACAATGGAACCACACTGTGCTGTGTAGTTACTGTATAAAACTCTCAGTCCTGCTTACTTTTATATTCCATGAGTAATCCCATTCAACTCAAAGGAGGAAAACATATGCATAAAGTTAAGTATTTGTGTTTTACATTTTTATTTAATTTAATATATTTGAAAATCCTTTGCTAGATTCTTCTGTAGCAGAAAGGGGACCATGATAAGTATTATTTTCATAGCTTTTAACATATAATATAAATCATATTTATTTATTACAAATCATCATGGGTTGATAGACTCAATCCATGCTTTAAACAGACATTTCTACATTTTACTAGACACCATTTTTTTAAATTCAGATTTACAAACTTTAGTTTTATTTGCTCTATGACCTCTTGCCCATAAACACAAATATTAACTTAAGAGGTCAGTGAGCCATTGGTGAATGCATGCAGAGAAGATTAAAAGAAACAATACAGAATCCTCTCTTGGGAAAGATCAAATGGCTACTTAAGTAAATGCAACCCAAACCACTAGAGTTTAGCCCAGAGAGAGGGGAGGGAGGAATGGGGCACCTCTGCTATAATTAACACCTTGTAGTTGCACTCTCCAATGCTTCAGACAGATTGTGCTCCATTATGGGGTGAAGAAAACACAAATTAGCAGTTGCTCAATACTTTGAAACCTGAAATAAAAAGTAGCATCATAATTAATACAAGGCAACTAGCATTGCTAAGTGGTAGGGAAGTAATCCTGAAGGAAATCAGCACCCATGCACTAGCTCCATGATTTCCATACAGATGTGATCAGCTATGGGTTTGTTGAACAATTAATTAAATCTACGAACTGAACCACTAATAATTAGAGTCAACTCCTTCAGTCTTTACTCTGGTAAAATTTACACTGGAGTAAGCTAGAGTTTTGCCTGCACAAGAACGGCATATTTACCCCATAATTTGGAGCCAAAATCATTATAGGTATAATTGTTTGAGGCTTCTCTCTGTGTGTTCTTGAAGCTATTTCTCCAGCTCCTTGTCTCTAGGAGCTCCTTATTCAGTCAATGCCACAAAACATAAAATGTTTTGTTTATATGGATAAACTGGAGCATGTCCAGCAAAGGAGCTGTGGCTCCTTCTCTGTTGTTTTGTGTTGCTAGACAAGTGTCTGAGAAGGATAAAAGCTGCAAGGCTTGCAGAGATAGATTGTTTTCCTGATTTGTCTGTCAGAGTTGAAAGTGGTGTTATTGGCATATTCTGTACAAGGATCAGATATATTTATGTAATATGGTCTGCTCACTGCTCCTCTGCTCCATCCTGTACTTTCATCTGTGATAGCCCTAGTCAGTGTCTACTCTGTCCAGTTCTGTTGAATAAAAAACTATGTTGCTTGACTAAATGTCATATGTTGCCACTACATTTATTTTATCATTTGCCATGTATGTAGCCTGTTTAGGTTTCTATCCTGCCATTGGACAATGAAGGCAAAGGGTCTGAAGTAGCACAGAGCATTCTGTGTGTGTGTGTTGCTTGGCTCACTGGTTCTTGCTCATATTCTCAGGATCTAACTGCTTGCTGTATGGGGGGCTGATGAGTTTTTCCCCCAGTACAAGGAGTGACCTTTGGGTGAGGGTGATTCCTCTGTATGGTGCAGGTCACTTGCCAGGGTTATTTGCGTATATCTCACTCACGTTCTCTGCCTGTGGCACATAACAATCTACGGGAGCAATGGGCAACCTAGGCTACTACGTGGGACGCATGAGTGACCCTCCGTCTCAGTGGGCAGCAAGATTGTCAAAAACAAGATGGTCTCCCAGAATAGGGTAGTTTTGCTAACTGCAGTGTGCCAGTTAAACCATAGTACCACTTTGAATGGATGCAGAGAGAGCACACGGATATCACAGTCAATATTGTGTGCAATCAGCACACACCTCACTTCATGTGCCCTTGCTTTATTTGAGTGTCACGTAGGACAAAAACTATGCACACAGAAACTAGCAGAATCTGGCAACCCTGCATAAGGGAAATGTAAAGAAAATGTTTTGTGGGCCAAACATAGAACCTCAATGGGCCACATGAGGCCCACAGTTCACAAGTTGCTCACCACTGGTCTATGGTCTAGTTTTGGTTGTTGTGTTTAGTGTCTGGGTGTTGCATGGTGTTGATAGCCTGTGATATACAGGAGATCAGCTTAGATAATCAGGTGGTCCCTTTTGACTTGTAGTGCATATCATTTTGCTTTTAAAAAAAAATAGGACAAGAAATCAACTATAATAAGGGCCAGTGTTCCCTGTAAGCTACATGCTTGTGGGTCCACTAAGGAGATTCAAATGCTGTCCAGCTGATTTGTTTGTATGAGTGCGACACATTCTTACATACCTCAGTGTACATAAAAATGTATTCCACACATGGACGGGAAAGATTAGAGAAAACATTGATCAGGGATCCATGTACTCCATGATTCCATGCCTGTGGAATTTGTCATGGAATTCTCCCTGTGCTGCAGAATTGTACTACAGAATCTTCAGCTTTTTTAAAAATCATGGTTCTCATGCTTATGCTTGCAGAGAGAACCTTGAGACCATGAACAGAGTGTAAACCTGGACAGCTATTTCTTCCTGAGTTTTAATAACCCAAAGCAAAACTACTCTGCAGAAGCCATCTAAGGATGCAAGTGTCTATCAAATTTCTGAAGTTTTTGCAGTTTCTCATTCACTGACACGGTACTGTTGGACATACATACTGAGGCTCAGCAGCTAGAGGAGTAAGTGCATTTCATAGGACTACATCCTGCGCTCAGTAAGTAGTGTATCTTCACCTACTGGAGGCGGACAGTGCAACCGATAGGCGAACTACTTTGGACCAAAGGCTACAAAACTGCCTCTTTCTTCCCTCACTGAGATCTGAAAGAACACATTTTGTTTCCAGCCCGTCCAGATTCAGTTCTAGGAAAAAGCTGGTTTTGACAACACAATCTTGTTCTGAACAATTCCTCCTTCCACAGATATGGTTAGTGTTTCCCTCTAGCTTTGTTGTGCTTAGGGGTTGTGTAACACAGATCAGTATTTTGTATTGAGTCATCATATGAGTGTACAATTTTGAGGGCATAAGTGACTAAAACATGAGCAATAAACTCTTTATCTTCTCAGACAGAATTGTATTTGCATGACCTATTTTTAACAAGTTGTTACGTGGCACATGCATTTATAAACTATGACGAGATAGGGTGGAGCTACAGAATAGTCACACATTTGCAATTTAAAACGAAAATATCTGAGCAGCTTCACGCACTACCAGGATAAATTTGCAAATAATAAGTTCAGCTTGATAATATGTATAAATTTAAAGCAAGAAATAATCACTTATTTTTGGTAGCAAAGATGCTTCTATGGAATTAATTTAGAAGTAAAATACATACAATGATCAGAAGGCAATATCCCATGGTGGTGAAATTATCTATGGAAATAGCAGTTCTTTCTCAGGAGTGTACATGGGAATGGTTCATAGAACCAATATTTTTTTACCTGTAGAAGAACTGGAGATGTCATCAGATGGAGGAAATTTTCTTTATTCACAGTAGTACAGGTTGAACCTCTCTAGTCTGGCACTATCTGGTCTGGCAACATCTGTGGTCTGGCATGATTTTAGTTAACCTGATGTCCACTGATCATGGGTGGGGACAAGTTTTCTGCAGTTCCGTGAAGTTTGTTTATAGCCACCACTCCTGGGCTTTCAGTGTTCTGTGTTGTTCTTTAGCTGTAATTTACCCCTAAATGTCTTCTAAGAGACCAGTAAGCTGTGGAAATGCTGGTAATGCAGCTAGACAATATTAACTTCCCATGATCTGTCAAATTCTCTGGTTCGGCACCAGTCAGGTTCCCAGGGTGCCAGAGTAGAGAGATTCATCTTGTATGACATCTTCCATTAACAACAAATTTATTTTAATCAGTGATAATAACAAGGAGCTATCTTAAGAATAATTGGTAAACAGTTACTGAATGTTGGTGGATGATTTCCAGCTCTCTTCTGATTCCTTTGGCTATTTCTTATTTTCCAGAAACTTCTCTGACAGTTCCTCTGTATGTGCCAAACTGCAAGAGAGGCAGGAATAAAAAGAAATGCTCTGTGTTGAAGGTGGATTTGCTCTATGATAAATAAAGTAAGTGGCTAGAAATTGTCACAATGGACTAATATTAATGAATCAAGAAGTAGGTGACTAGTAAGTACAACAGACACATAAAGATAGAGAGAAAATGAGGGAGCTAATACCTAAGAAGGTCAATGAGACAATCTTGTGAGCTATACAGAGTTCTTCTTCAGGTCTGGGAATGGTATGCAGGGCTTGTCTTCATGTACAGCCCTACAGCGGCACAGGGCTGCTACAGTGCTTTAGTGGAAACGCTACTATGCCAACAGGAGAGTTTCTCCCATTGGCATAGTTAATGCACCTCTCTAAGAGGCAATAGCTCTTTCTGTGGGAGAAGCTGTCCTGCCAAACAGCACTGTCTACTCAGGGGTTAAACTGATATAACTTCAGCTTGGCAATTTGTGGGGGTTGTTTAAAGGCCAGAAAATGGGGTTTGGGAAAGACTTGTTTCAGGATGGGTTGTAACCCTTTGCTACTGTAATGCTGGTAAACCAGATGCCAGCTCTTGCCACATCTGTAGGCATCACCTGACCACTAACAAATTCCTAGCTGGAAAATAGACCAGCTCACCTATATGTTACCATTGTTCAAGACAGGTGTTACACTTGTAAGGATGTGCTTAGACTCTCTATGAAAAGCTTGTAAGATGCTGAATGCATTATCCTTATTTTAATGTCTGTACAATGATTAGTGCCTCCCTATATCAGAGGGCCACCAGCTAAGGGTGAGGCAGGTGCCCTTCCCATTTGACTCCTCCGTGCTCTGCCCCCAACCCAAGGCCCCTGCTCTCTTCCCTTTCCCTCTCCACGACATGTTACCTGCAGTGCTGGCTCCCCCTGGCATGTTCAATTGCTCTCCCTATAATCCAGGCCCTAGAGCCACTCCCAGATGCTGCCCAGGGCAAAACAACAGCTACCTGGGAGAGTGCCTGGCTGCAGCAGCCATTCAGGATGACTACCTAAATTAAGTGGGCTATTAGAGGACTAAAGTTGTATTAATTCTCCCATCCACTATGGAGAATTATATGCAGAAGGGCCCAACCCATCAGTTGGAATGATAGTAGAGGGAAATAAAAATAACTAACTTGAAGTCTTTTCACCTGTTTGCAATTCGTAGTCTTACAAGGGCTAAAGCTAAGAAAAAGAAAAAGACCCAGAGATTCCCAAGGTCAATCTGGGATTAGCCCTAAAAGATATTCAGTACTGACAGATTACTACATCTCTGTCACCTTTTGAAACCATAAACTGAATCCATGTATCATGATTTATGCATATATGCTGCCTGCTTTAACTCTGCCTCTCTCATTTCTTTTTTCTAGTTAATAAGTCCTTAAATAGTTTATTACAAGCTTGGCTACCAGTGTTGTCTTTGGTTTGAGATCTAAGGTACAAATTAATCTGGGGTAAGTGTCTTGATCTTGGGAGCAACCTGAATATTTGTTTTTATTTTTGGTGTAAATGACCATTGATCACTAAGTCTCCCTGGTGGCAAGACTGGAGAACCTAAGGGGACTATCTGACTCCAGGGTGAGACTGTTGTAGAGATCTAGGAGTTCACCTTTATTACTGGGTTTATTAAATCTAATTATAGACTATACCACCAATATGGAGTTGTCTGCCCTGCTTTTGATACTCCTCCTGAGTTTGGCACTCATGGTCATGAACCCTGCAGACCATATGACAAAGACCACATCTTGGTTTCCTTGCAGTATGGGGTGGTAGTGACAGCTGGAGGTATGAGATCATCTATCCAGAGGATTAAAATATCATCCATATATCTCTCGTACATCAGTGGGTTCATTTGCATTTATCTAGAAATGACACAACTATCTAGTTGAACAACTTAAGGTACCTTCAGTATCCTCTTAAGGATATCAGCACAGTGTATTAGAGCACAGCGCTACTTTCCTGAAGATGGAACGGAAAGCAATATAGCTAATCGACAAAGCCCAGGATTTTATTTAAAGCGATCACTGGGAAATGGCTGTATAAAAACCTTCTTCCATTGTAGTTCTCAGTATCCATAGAATGTATCAGTTGCATGCACTATGTAGTGATCATTTAGATCATTTAGTGGTTCTCACCTCGTTTCAGTCCACGGACCACCAGGCCAATCAAAAAATTTTTGTGGACCACCTCCAGCACATGTAGCACAGGACGAATGACACAGCAACCGCTCAGCACGACAGCGGCAGCTACATTGACACTAAGAGCCTCAGACGGAAGTTACTGGCAACACAACATGGTTGCGTCCTAGGTGACGCTATACATGACGCTCCGCGTGCTTGTGAACACGGAGTAAAACAGCCTAACGGTGGTGCCTGCTCATGCCGTGTGACTTTGGACAATGTTCCTGTGGACCACCAAAAAAGTCACCATGGACCATCGGTTGAGAACCACAGATATAGATAATTACCTCTCCCAAATACAAATACCTACATTTGATATAATTCTAGAAGAGTTACCCAATGTTGCTCGGGTTCTTACTCAGTTATTGGGTTTTGGAAAATAAAATGAAAGTGCTTTATTTAAATCATTGCTCTGGGGAAGGGCTGGGGATGAGAGGTTCAGTATGCAGCCTACCCCACAGAGAGAGGACTGCCTCAGCCCTCGCTCACTGCAGCAGCTTGGAGCCAGGTAAGAAGTGCATCTCCATGGCCACAGCAACTCCAGCAGGCACAGCCAGGGGAGGGCCTCATGTCCCCTGACTGGGACAGGTCCAGATTAGTCTGCCCCCTGCGCCTCCCCATCACGGGGAGGAATGCAGCAAAGTGTGCACTTTCTGCTTGCTCAGAGAGTAAGGGGAACAGCCAGCAATGAATCATCCAGTAGTACATTTCCTCACAACACAAGCCCTTAAAAGGAAATCAGACGTTAAGACAACATTTAGACCCAAACAAATGCATTGTTAGCATGTACCAGGGTGATACAGCCACATTATCACACTAGGGCCTACCGCAGCACGTTCCTTTTCAGTTCACTAATGACAGCTATGCAAGAGTCTGTGGTATGGAATAGACAGAAACTTTGATAATGGAAGGAAATCATTAGTCTGGGAAAACACTGATTTTTAAACACTGCCTAAAAGCCAACATGAGATACTGGCCAACTGAAACAAAAGGTGAGGAGTAACACAAAGATCTTTTAAGATTCTAGACTGAGAATTTATGTTTCTGTATTTGTAGAATTTGTCTCCTAGAACTGTGGTCCAAACTGCACAATCAAATAAATTGAATTACTAAATATATTTGAAACATATTGTCAGTGTACTGGATATTGTCAGTGGTTTGTGCAACCAGGTCACAGAGTTTATCCAGAGAGTACGCAGTAGTGGTATTAGGTGGTATTTATTGGTTCCTCTCTCTCTCTCTCTCTCTCTCTCTCTCTCTCTCTCTTTCAATATGATATTGCTCAGTTAACTCTGTGGGGGATTCACTTTGAAGAGTATAGGAATGTGTGACTATGCCTAATGGAAGAGCCAAATCCTATCTGCAGATACTTTCCTCAGTTTCCATCAAAGTCAATGGCAGTGTGGGAGGCAGGTGCTTTAGGACTGAGTTTGACTGAAATGATTAGCAGTGGATAGTGTGTCCAGTTTCGTCCTTAGTGCTCCCCCTGCTGGTAGTGAAAAATGAAAATAAAATTGCAAGCACCTTTATTTCAATTGGATTTTTCACTAATTCTATAATTCATATGTGAGCCAAAGTGAGCCAACCATTCCCAGTATACTTTTAATAAATTAGCTAATTCAATAATAGAATATACTAGAACCCAGGATGTTTTTAAAACACTGTATTCGTTTGATATATGCAATCTCTGACAAAGTTGATACAACTTATTTTTCAATAAATATTCTAGTAGCACCTTAAAGAAGAAGAGGGTTGTGCCCACGAAAGCTCATGATACCATCTACATGTTTTGTTAGTCTTTAAGGTGCTACTAGACTTTTTGTTGTTTTTTTAAGTTTTTCCTGTTACAGACTACCCCTCTGAAGCTTTTTATTTTTCCATGGCACCCAAATATCATAGACTGCCTATACAGATGGAAAGGGAAGATGAGAATTGATTGTTTAGCCCTGGTCTACAGTAAGGAGTTATTTCAAAATAACTCCCCTTATTTCGAAAAAACAAGCAAAGCGTCCACACTACCAAGCGTGTTATTTCAAAATAAGGGGCTAGTTATTTCAAAATAATAACTCCTGCTTTCCACTATTCCAATAAGGAATAATGCTTATTTAGAAATAGTTATTTTGAAATAGTGTTAGTGTGGATTTTCCACTGCTGCTATTTCAAAACAACTACTCCCCAGAGTCATTCAAAGTAATTATTCCCCAGTGATTCCTGGAGCTCTAAGTCAAGGTAGCACATCCACATTAAGGGAGCCTGCCTCAAACTAATTTTGAGGCTTCCCTGTAGTGTGGACTCAGTATTTCAAAACAGTTATTTCAGGCATTATTATTTTGAAATAAGTTATTTTGCCCTTAGAGAGCTGAACATTGGCAGAAAGAGGTAGAGTGAGAGAAAGGAACATAATACCGGACATTTCAAAGCAGTTATTGGATCAAATTCAGGACCTACTGGCTGCTAAGAGAGAGTTGGCATTAAAAACAGTGTGAATCTTTGGCCTGATACCTTTCCCCAGATTACTTATAGACAGGAGTAATTTGAGCAGCCGTGCATGGAGATGTGTGTGCCAAAGGACATAGGCCATCCCTGATTCCTTGTTCCACCTCAGAACATCCCATGCCTCTAACAACAGAATAACTATGGAATGTGGACCTATGTAGCATGAAGCATACGAGTTTTTGGTTACAGACCTATGCTCAGTTCAAGGGCAATTCTTTGACAATTCTTTGTTGGTGTAAATTGATGCAGGATCAGCACACATACGTAATGTCCATTGATTGCAATGGAATTTGCATGTCTGGATCTAAAAGAAGGATTCTGAGTTTCTGATTGAGACACAATTTGTACATTTAGGTATGCAGAATAGCACATTCCAACACAAGTTCTATTTGTTTAGACAAAGGCCAGGTTTAATTATCCTCCTGTTCACTAGTGTCTGAATAGTAGAATATGCATACTGACAGTCAAACCTTTTTAACTAAATCATGAGCAAACTTCTATAGCAGGGCTAAAACAAACAGTCTGAGTCTACCTAACAATCCTAAATGAAATAGGTTGGCTAGTCTCACATCAGTGCACAATGAAAACACCCTGATAAAACTAATAGTTTCTATTCAAGATGAGTTTTGGGCTGATATAATATTCAGATATACAAAATGAGATTACTTTTCATCCAAGAACGTAGGGTTGCCAGGTTTTCACCTAGACTGTCTGTTATTTGGGTCCCCCATCCGGTAAAAAAAACAGAAAATACCAGACATGTGAAATGTCTGGTATTTCCTGTTTCCCTCGGACAGAAGCCCAGCAGGGACAATTTTCCCCTGTCACGTCTGGCGGGGGTGGGGGAGTGAGGAGCGTGGTGGGGCCATTTAAAAGTGCAGTGCCTTTTTTTTTTGCTTAACAACTTTTGTCTCCCCCTTTTTTTTTTCCTCAACAGAATTTTTTCCTCATGGTTTTTTTTGGAGAGGGGAGTGTTCGGTATTTTTTGTTAAATCGTCTGGTAACCCTATCCAAAAGATATTTCTGGGTGTGATCTATCAAGGCCAAAATGAGGCTGGTCATTGTACCCCTGCAGACTTTAAATTGTGCTCCCTCTAACATTTTAATCTCTATACTATTAATATTAAAATACGGCTTTTCAACCATTGTAAACATAAATTCCAAAGCCATGTGTGTATTATGTTGAGCTCTAACACAGAACAAAAAAACCAGAGCATTTTAAAAACAGGGATAAAAACAAAACAGTACCACAATTCCTCTTATTGCCCATTTAAAACAAGGGGACCATAATTTCAATGTGAGTTCTAACTAGGGAGTGGCACTGGGCCCTCATTTAACAACGGATACAGGAATGAATAGTATCTAGCACATTTTGGGGTTGTGTATATGAAAACAATAATCCACTGTGAAAATGAGGCCTGGATTATTATATTTAAATAACCCCAAAATAGTGACACTCTTTGTATCATGAAAGCTACTTCGATTATTTTCCCTGTACTCCAGAGTGCAATATTTGTCACTACAAATTCAAGCCACCAGATAAATCTGGGCTAGAATTAAAGTTTTAAAACTCCCGTTTTAAACATTCAGTTTAGAAAACTAATTTTTAGCCCAGTTTATTTGTTATTCAATATAACATTATCAGATCCTGAAATATGAGACTATTGCAGTGCTAGTTAGCTTGCTCCAGTCAAGGTTGAGTCATTGTTTCCACTGTAAATTCTGTTTTTCAGAGTGCTTATTTCTGACAAACTATTAACTCTTCTGATAAGGAGGAAGGCTACATAGAGCAGATGAGGCTTGTTAAAGAGCTATATATCATAGCTCTTTTTATTGATGACAATTTATACAATTGATACACTTTTCAGTAACCCGAGTTTCATGGCCTTTATTTTTTATTTTTTTATTTTATTTTTTTAAAGAATACTTTGGTTCCTTCCCTGGCTTCACAATTAATTTGGTGGAGGAAATCTTAGATCTCTTTTTACAGAATAAGCCATAGTTGAGTGACTCTGCCTCTCTATGGACAAATTCAAATGCTTACCCGTTTTGTACGGGATGTCTTAAACTATCTAAAGGAAATTGAGTTTCAGTGGAAACTGAGTATTCGGCTCCCTGGCTACTTTTGAAAATCACAATCTTAGCTGACATGTAAAGAACATAATATAACTTTTTAAAATGTATCCTAAAATTAACATTTAATAGACACAAATGGGCTCTTAAATGGCAAAACAATGCAACCTCTGACTTTGGCCCATAATCACAAAAGCCTAAGATACTTTGGAAGCTCTGCTCTGGGGTCTGGAGGAGCTGGGTATTTTAGCATTGTGGGATGTTTATGAAGCTGAACCTTGAAGACAAAAGCCATACCTGCTGTAACTCCATTGAGTAATAGTCTCTGGTGGAAGACAATGAGGTAAACTCCAAGGAGTAATTTAGCCCTGGAGGTGGTTTCATTTGACTAGTATAGAGCAAGCTAACAAATCCCTGGGACATACTTTGATTGTGCCAAGCATTTACATGTTTCTCTTTACAATGAATTTGCTGGAATTCAATTAGTGGTTAGAAAACAGATTCCAATTTATACTGTGTCAACTTATCCTTTGTGAGGATGTATGAGGACAAGAAGCAATGGGCTTAAATTGCAGCAAGGGCGATTTAGGTTGAACATTAGGAAAAACTTCCTAACTGTCTGGGTGGTTAAACACTGGAATAAATTGCCTAGGGAAGCTATGGAATCTCCATCACTGGAGATCTTTAAGAGCAGGTTGGATAGATACCTGTCAGGGATGATCTAGACAGTGCTTGGGCCTTCCGTGAGGGCAGGGGACTGGACTCAATGACCTCTCAAGGTCCCTTCCAGTTCTATGATGCTATGAGGAAATCAAGAACAACAGACGGGGTACAGAGTACGCCACTCAGAAACAAACAGTTATATTTCGTCAGATAAAAGGAGGCCCAATCCTCAGTCTTTATTCTGCTAAAATAGACCAGAATATCTTTTCAGACCACCACACACACTGTTAAACCTGCTCAGCAGGGCCATCCTTACCTACATGCAGAATATGCAGCTGTGTAGGGCATCCAAAAATTTGGGGCACCACTGGGTACCCACCCCATCCTATCTCTGTTCTGTGGCTCTGCTTCTTCCAGAGAGGATCTAGTTAACTTAAAAGTGAAAAAGCCTGCCAGAGCTATTAGCAGAACATGGAATATGTGAAAGAGCCATTCAAGTTGTAATGAAGCCATTTAAAAGGCATTTGCCAATCCCAGGTATATACTGTCAGTTTCTGAATTTACTGTGTTAGTCTACAGCAGTGTTTCCCAATTTTATTTGGCCATGGAACCCTTTTCAGCTTTTCAGAATTTCAAGGAACCCCTAGATTTGTCAAACACAACCCACCAATGCATGAAAATCACATTCCTTCCTCAAGACCCCACCTCTTTGAGGCCCCATCCTCTCTGTTCCCCTCCTCTCCATCACTTGCTATCCCCAGCCCTTATACACTCTCACTGGGTTGAGACAGGAGGTGTGGGCTCTGGGGTGGGAATGAGGGATTTGGGTGTGGGAAGGGGTGAGAAGTACAAGCTCTGGGAGGGAATTTAGATGCAGGAGAAGGGGATGCTGGCTTGGGGAGGGGGCTCCAGGCTGGGGAGTGTTGGGCTCAGGTGGAAGGTTGGGGTGCTGAGCAAGTCACAAGCTTGTGGATGTGAGGGTGCAGGAGTTTGGGTTGGATATGTGAGGGGCTCAGGGCAAGGAGGCTGTGAGTATGATGGGCTCAGGACACAGATTTGCACTGTATGGATGGTGCAGGAGTGTTGCGGCAGAAGACTGAGGATGTGGGGATGCAGGAGTTTGGGGATGTAAGAGGCTCAGGACAGGGGGTTCCAGTGTATGATAGGCTCAGATTTGGGGTCAGGTGGTGCAGGAGTATTATGATGCTACAGTGAGATGGAGATTTGGCCCAAATTGCACGCATGTTGGCCAGGCTTCATTTTTAAATAAAATATTATGTCAAATGCAAAAGGTTTTAGCATTGTCTTTATTTATGAGATGGGGAGGGAACCTGTTTTGAGTCAAGGGTCACTGACCCACAGAAAAGTCAGTTGCGGTCACACAAGTGAGATGCAAAAAAAACCCCTCCAAAACCCCCAAGCCTCACTAATGTGGTCCCAACTGTGCTGGTGGGGGCAAGGGACAGGGTGCTAGTGGGTGCTGGGGCCGGGAAGAGGGTGCTGCTGGGTGGCAAGATGCTGGCACAGGTGGCGGGGTGCTGGGGCAGGATGCTGGGGCCGGGGACAGGGTGCTGCTGGGTGCTAGGGTGGATGGCAGGATGCTGGGGCCAGGGTGCTGCTGGGTGCTAGGGACAGTGCTGGTGGGGGAAGGGGACAGGGTACTCGTGGGGGGTCTGGGCAGGGGACAGGGACAGCTGGGACCAGTACCTGGCAATCCTGCAGCACCTCTGGTTTCTGGGAAGCGTGCGACTGCACTCCCCTCCCCAAACAGCTGGCGCGTGCACTGCCTGAACAGCAGGGGCTGTTGCACTCCAGCAACTTACTTCCGCGATGCCTTTCTGCGGGGTGAGGGGAGGATGCGGGGAGTCCCAGGGCAGAGAGTGGTGCCTGCACAGTCGGAGCTGCGCAGACCCGGGTCTCCTGACCTCCTCCGCAGAAAGGCGGCAGAACTAAGTTGCTGGGTGCCACAGCCCCAGCTGTTCAGGCAGTGTATGCCGGCTCCTTTGGGGAGGGGAAGTGCTTCCCTACCCGCTGTGGGTCACGTGGCGTCACCCCTGTCCAGCACCCCCTAGTGTGCCGGCTGGGAGCAACTGTTCCCCTCTGCCCCCGCCTCGCTATGCCCCTGCATTGCCAGGGAGGAAGGGGAAACAAGTGTGCTGCTTCTTTAAGAAGCTGGCTAGCGGCTCTCTCTCTTTCAGAGGGGGCGGGGGAGTGCAGGCTCCTCGTGGAACCCCTACTTTCACTTTGCGGAACCCCAGGGTTCCGTGGAGCACCAATTGGGAAACACTGGTCTACAGGACCTTCGTTAAAAATCTCCTTTAAAATGTTTCATTAGTGTGTTGCTGAAGATAATAAAATCACATCTCTAAAAAAATCCTCTCCCATCCCACCTGCCCAATGCTGCCAGTGGGCATAGGGGCGTTTTAATAGTACTGTGTAGGGCCCCATAAATCCTAAGGACATCCCTGTGGCTCAGTCATGATATTGAGCACAGTGCCTTCACCTACCATCCTCCAAACACAGCCCCTACCTTGTCCAGCCATGCCAAACAGCACTCTGCCTGTGCACACAGTATGGTTTCTGTTGAAGGCAGGGCCGGCCCGAGCCATTCTTGCGCCCTGGGCAGTGGGCGCACGGCGCATGCGCAGCTCTGCCCCGGGCGCATGGCACCTGATTGATGTGTACGGGGTGCCACGCCCCCAGGGCCCCGCCCCGGGGCGGCAACCTATGGGGGGGGCGCCTGATGCGGCATCCCTTACCACTTCAATCAGGCGCCCCCCCATAGGTTGGCGCCCGCGCATCTGCCCGGCTAGCCCCCCCTTAATCCGGCCCTGGTCGAAGAAGAAGAAAGTAATGTCTAAACTACAGCTTATGGTGGCAGAACTTATGTCACTCAGTGGTGTGACTAAACCACCCTACTGAGCAAAATAAGTTGCACTGACCAAAGTGCTGGTTTGGAAGCTGTCCTGCTGACATAGCTTCTGCTGTTCCCAGGCGGTATTTATTATGCCAGCGGGAGGACTCTTTTCCATTGACATAGAGCGTCTTTACCAGATGCTCTGCAGCAGCACTGCTGCAAAGCTGTACATGTAGACTTGCTCCAATACTGAACCTTTTCTCAGGAGCAGGCAGAGAATTTGGCTTCCTCTTTCTAAGCAGGCCCCTGAACCAAATTCCACAATTGCTTTTGAAGTCTAATAATTAGCATTACTACATCCTGCTTGATGAAGGTTCTGTTAATTGACATGCCAGTTTAGAACACTCACTGGCTTCAGTTTTTAACCTGCTGCATAAATACGTTTGGGGAAGCAGATTCTTTTTGTATTGTAAGTGCAAAGGGGTGACACAGTGATGAGACAGAGGCAGTTCTTTAATTTTTTTAATGGCTCTTTGTGAGTTAGGCAGCTTCAGAATAATCTGGGTATGTGAATTACTAATGTACTACATCAGTGTAACTTCAATTAAATAGCATTGCCAGAAGATCTGATGTGTCAGATATCCACTAGGCTTTATTTAATATTGTCACTTCTATCTGCTATTCTTCTCCCAAACAGTCCTATCAGGTTTGTGGCATTTTTTTCAAGAGCTTGAAAAAGAATGCAGATGTCATGCTGATAAAATTGTTTCTTGCCTTTACACCTCCACCTACCCTTACTCTGTTAAGGACTCAGTGGCATGGAAAGCTCATATATACGGTACCTACTAGTCCTATCTCCATTGGTATTTAAAGCCTCAGTTAATATTATCAATGTAAGAGATCACACTTTATTTTAAGCTTTTTTGTTTGTTTTGCTTCAGAGTGCTACGATGGAAAAATGTGGGTGGTGAGGTGACAGGAAGAATTCGTATTTTGTATCTCATATTCCTAGCCAGTAAATATAGGTATTTGCAGCATTTCTGAAAACTTTACTTGGTGCCTTATAATTCTTTTCCTAGAACAGCAGTAACTCAACTAGTCTTAGCAGTAGCATTTTCTGAATATTCATACAAACATCACATATAACTAACAATGAAGTATAAATTAGTTAACCATCAAAAAGTCCACAGCTATGAGGGGAAAAATAAAGAGGTCTCTGAAAGCCGGGGGGGAAAGGGGAGAAGGGGGCAGATCCTCCACCCTGATACTGTCTCGTTGCATTGCTCTGAAGAGTGCAAAGGGATAGTAAAGTTTCCCTAAATGGGCACATGAGAATTCCTCTTGGGCACAGGAATTTCTGAGTAATATAAAGCTTTTGTAGCTGGCCTTAATTCCCCCTTCTTGGATTTCCAGTGTAGGGGATATGTTAGGGGTAGGATGAGGGGGAGCTGGAACACAATGCATTAGATGACCTTTGGCCAGTGTAACAGTATATAGGGGACTTTTACACTCTAGAAACTGCCCTCAGAACTATAATATGAAGAAAGTTTCTTCAGTTTTTAGGGATTCTCTCTTGAAGCCTTGAGAAAATCCTACCAAAAGCACCCAAAGGATCAGAAGAGGACAGTTCTTCAATTCCAGTCCAGGCAAAGAAAAGTTTTTATAATTCTCACAGTGCTCATTGCCTTTGGCTTTCTGCCTTCACAAATGGCATATACAACATCAAAGGTTCTATGTGAATTGTTACATATTCCCTCCCCGAGATCCCTGTGGCATTCGTATGTTAAGAGAAAGCAAACACAAGATCCTGGGCTTGTTCCTCTATTACCTTGTGAAATCATTTCCACCTGTGCAAAGTGGATCGTCCGTCACCCATTTCCAAAATAGCATGGCAGTGTATTGCACTGATGAAATGGGTGCAAAGTGGTGAAGTTGTCCAGGCCTGGGTTTTCTGAGAGACAATCTCCTAATTTTTTCAGTGTTGTGGTTATAACCCCAAGACTCCATCCAAAGTTGTGCAGCTGAAACAAACTCCAGTGAGCTTTAGAAAACTGAGTATGAGTATATTAAAATGTTGTTCAGGTCAGTTTGCTTGTGAAAAATATTCCTATTTATAAATCACACAAAGTGGGGCCAAATAGCTGGATAAATCAAAGGACCCAATTTCACATTGTATTACTCCAGTTTTGCTTCAGTATGATACCACTGAGCGCTGTAAGTTGTTTAGATACCTACAAGCTTCCATTAAGCAAGGATTTAGGTGACTTTTTTAATCTCTATGGAATACGCTTTCTGGCATATGTTTTGGTAGCATAGGCATATTTTCTACCGTGTGATTTTTTTTCTGTATTGCATGTGCAGTTTTTGTTGTGTCTCAGTAGTGTTAATGAACCATACTTTTGCCTTCTGAACTAGCTTATACTCCTCAATAGTTAAGAGCTACGTCTATAATTTGATGAAAGAAAAGAGTTTATGCAGAGATCCAGACAGCTCAATAACTACGTCTGTTTCTCTGCATTGCAATCATGGAAGTTCCGTCCCGTGAACTAGGACTCATCAGGAATAGATAATTCTTGTGTCTAAAAGAAGACATATTTCTTCAGCACCTGCCAGTAGCAATCATCATCATAGGAAGCCTTATTCTGGTCTTTGTGCATACATTTAGTTGTGTAGTAGGGAGACAGGGCATGTCTCCCTGGCAGGGAAACATTACCAGGAAAGGAGATGTGAACGGTATGACAAATGTCGTGCCTTGTTTTCCCACAGCTGATAGGGCTTTCAGACATCTTTGGGTAGGTCTACACTGCCGACGGCATCCAACCTCCCAGCCTGGATCGATAGACGTGGGATTATGGTGCCCATGCTAGCATTGGAAAGATAGCTCTGTAGACAGCACTTTGAAATGGCAGCTCAAGATCTGAAGCCCACTCTCCACCTTCAGCTTCACAGTGCAAGCTCCAGCCTTACTTGTAACATCTACATGGCTATTTTGGGGTGGTAGCATGAGTCCTGTGAGCTCAAGTCTGTTGACCCTAGTTGGGATTCTCACTGCTGTGGGTTGTGTAAACATGCTTTAAGCTTAGAGAGGTTTTATAGATAAACTCAGTGAAGCTGTAGCTTTTCTCCCATTTTAACCAAATGAGCAGACAGGAAGGATGCTCTTGTGGTTAAGGCTGTGGACTGAGACACTGATCTGGGATCAGTACGTAGCTCTGCCACAGACATGCTGTGTTACCCTGGACATCCTCAAAATGTCTTGTGTATTTAGACTGCACATTCTTTGGGGCAGGAACTGTCTTTTATCGTGTTTGTACAGCACTGTAGTGGGGCGGAGTAGCCACCCACTGACCCAGAGGGGGAGGACCCCCTCCGGGAGCCCTTTTGGGCAGAGCCTGATCCCTCCCAGTCACCTGACCAGAAGCCAGGAGGCATGACCAGGACTATAAAAGCCCAGCCTGAGAGCTCAGTCTGGGCCCCGCCTCCAGAGAGGCCAGAGGTCTGCCCGGTGCTCCCTGCCTGGGAGGCTGAGGTCTGGCCTGGACCACCAGGTGTGCTTGACCCTGAGAACAGGCCTGAACCCTTGCATGGGAGGCTGAGGTCTGGCCTGGACCAGCAGCCGTGCTTGACCTGAAAAACCGGCCTGAACGCTTGCACTGACCTCCACCTGAGGACTGGCCAGGACCACTGGACTTGCAAGGGGCTGAGGACTGGCCTAGACCTCTTGGACCCCAGCTGGACCTGACAACTCTCAACCCGCCGAGAAACCAGTCTGAAACCCAGGTATGTGCTGAGGGGGAGAAGGGAAGTAGCCCAGGGAACACCGACCACAGTTAAGTGCACCCGGGTCAGTGTGTTGTGGGCTGGATCCCTGCTGACCTGGCAACAGACTGTACTGCTGCTGTTAGGGCCCTGGGCTGGGACCCAGTGGAGTGGGTGGGCCTGCATCCCTCCCTCTACCACCCACTTTCCGGGTGGCAGTCTCCCCCTCTCGGCCACCACAGGCGAATTGCCTGAGCTCTCATGAACGAGGAGACCCAAAACCTGTTCGCTATTGTTTGTTATCGCCCCACTTGGAACAAGACCTGGACTACTGAACCCCTGTTTGCTACTGTCAGTTATTACCCCGCCTGGAGCAAGGCCTGGGCTATTGAACTACTGGTTTGCTTCCATTACTGCCTGCCTTGAACTAAGGCTGGGCTACTGGACTACTGATTTGCTGTGCTTTATTATTGCCCCACCCAAGACCCGGACCTGGGCTACTGAACTGGGGGTTTGTTTAGTGCCCACAGTAGTGGGGCAGAGTGGCCGCCCACTGACCCAGAGGGGGAGGAGCCCCTCCGGGAGCCCCAACCGGCTATAAGCACCTAGTATAGTGACAATCTACTCCCAATTCAGGCCTTTAGGTGTTACCTAAGTATAAATGAGAAGAAAGAGTCTTTGCCATCATTCAGCGCCTCTGCTCTATGGCTTGAACTTTACCCAAAGAACATATGCCATGAGAAGATAACATTGAGGAAATAGTCAACTGAACCTCAGAAAGAATCTCTAATTAAGACTGAAAATCGTTAGAACCTTTGTTTCCTTGCAAGACTTAGGCTTGTCTATACTGTCACTTTACTGCATGGTAACTTTCTCACTCAGCACAGCAACATGTGGGAGGCACAAAGGGTCATGTGCCTGCCCAGATGCTATGGGGAGAGGGGCAAGGGCCAGCAGACAGCAGGCAGAGCAGTCCTATCCTATGGATGGTTCATCCAATTGCCCCAGGCCCTGCACTTTTGAGGGCCCTGTGGGACACAGGGGACTAGTGGGGGGCCTAGCACTAGCAGTAGGGTTTGCCACCCACCCCACACTCACTAGCAGTGGCAGGAGGTGAAGCAACCCAAGCACAGCCTGTTCTGCTCCCCTGGTTCGCAAGAGATGTGTCACTCCGTTTCCTGCCACCGATGAGCGTGGGGGGCAGTTCCACCTTTTCTCCCAATCCGCCCCAGCAATGCAGCCCAGGGAACTAGCAGGAGAGGCAGGGCTTGGCACCAGCAGCAAGGGGCAGGCCCACCCCTGCACTTATCAATAGCAGTGGGAAGCAGAGCAATCCAGCCCCAGCTTGTCGCCTGGGGGAGGGTGCTTGGGTGATGGGGGGAACCACCTCCCAGCACTCACCAATGGCAGAGTGACACAGCTGGAATCTGGGGCAGCAGAACAGACTGGAACTGGGTCGCTCCACTGGAACTGGGTTCCCCCCACCATGGCCAGTGAAGGTGGGTGGAAGCCAGCCCTGCTTCTGCTGCTGCTGCTGCTGCTACCAGGCTCCCCTGCTAGACCCTGGGTCATGTCGCTTGGGGGAGGGGAATTGGGCAAGAGGTGCAGTGGGGGCAGAGCAAGGGCAGGAGTTTGAGAGAAGGGGTGGAGTGGGAGCAGGGGGTACGAAGAGGCAAGGCCTGGGGTGGAGTGAAGGTAGGGCAGGGTCATTCCCGGCTAGGGATGGCATGGGTAGGAGTCACTTGAGTGGGGTGGTCTTGTGGCCAGTGCCCCTTTTGTGTTCCTCCCCAACAATTACCACTGTCATTCAGGAGTGTGAAAAAACACCCCTGCCCCCACCAAGTGCAGCAAGTTATAGTGCTGTAAAGTGCCAGTGTAAACATGCTCCCAGGGCTAGAAGCCACACTCCCAGAGCTGTTAGCTACTCCCCTGTGCAGTGTAGACAAAGTCTTAAAGTTGGACTGTGGTCAAAGTGAGCAGGACTTGTGATCAGTGAGCACTCCTAGGTTATTAAAAAAAGCAAATGCCATAATTCGTTACCATAATCCATCTAGTCCAGTATCCTGCTCCCACAGTGGCCAGCACCACATGCTTTGGCGGAAGGTACAAAAAGCTCTCCAAAAGACAGCTGTGAGTTTATTCCCCCTCCTCCCAGAGTCTCATCCTATTACTTGTTAGCAAAAAAACCCAAAACAAAACAACTTTAATTTGAAGCCAGAGATCTAGATTCTGTTACTTGCTCTGCCACATACTTCCTGTGTTACTTTAGGCAAGGCATTTAGGGCCTCAGCCAATTCCCACTGAAGTCAATGGGAATCTTTCCATTGGCCTCAATGGGATCTGCATTAGGCCTTTATCCTCACAATGTCCCAGGTTGTCCATCTCCATCAATGGTATAATAATATTTTACCTATCTCACAGGGATGTCGTACGGTTTAATTAATTTGCTTGAAAAATTATTGGAAAGTCTCAGATGGAAGATGTGAAAAGAATACGCAAGTGTGAAATTTTACTGCAAAAGGCACTGCTAAGCAGTTAACATTTAAGCATGTTTTTAAGTACCACTGAAGTCAAATGAATAAATGGTTATAAGCTTTAGGTTCTGATTCAGTAAGATTTTTACACATATGTACAAAGTTGAGTAGGCCCAATGGGGCTACTCCTGTGCTCAAGTTTGTGCATGTGCTTAAGTATCTTGATGAAGGGCAACCTTACAGATACTCATCTGCTTAAGGTTAAGAACATGCTTAACTGTTTTGCTGAATTAGGACTTAAAATCCTGATTGCTCATATTCTTTCTGACCATCCATACCATACATGTTCAAACCTAAGAAGTTCTAAATGCCAGATGATATGAAATGTCACAGTAAATAGCAGTATACTAATAACACAAAGGCAAGCAAAACGTCTAAACTAAATTGTCCATGATAATTTCCAGAAATCTTCCTCACCCAATAACCCACTGCTTTTACATAGCATCGAAAACACAATATGAATGTGCATTTTGAAATAGTTATGTTGGTGGTCTCTTCATGCTTTCTGAACATCTAACAGTTAGCTAAGCAAACACACGTGACTGATTAAAAGAAGAAAGGGAACTATTTTTATAGGGACCATTAAACTTTAACTGCCATCTGGCAGGGAATGATTAGAAAAGATCAAAATTAAGGCAGTCAACACAAATACTATGTGGATACCTCAGGGAATTGACATGGATGGAAGACGGTGGACTTGCGGCTATGTTAAGAGACAAACATAGAAGGAAGTGGTGAACACATCCTTTATGGGTGTTTCCCTAATGGTCACATTCATAGTGACAGGAGTAGAAGAGAAGAAATCAGAAACACCTGGGAACAATCAGATACTTACCACTGCCATAAAAAAGGAAAGTTAAAGCATTATACAAGAGCCACACCACTTTTGTTTCTCTACAAGTCAGGAAGGAAATGTTTATTGTTGAGGTGTGTTGAACTTGGCAGGTAATTAATATTCAAATTAGCTGCCTAGCTTCAAGCTGGAATTTTAAAGGGGGGAGTCTGTGTTCTGTCTTTTACGATAAATGACTTTCAGGAGCATAGACCCGTGGTTAATCTGACTGAACACTGGATGTCACTATTTATGCACACAAATAGTCATTCTGGAGGTATTACCTATTTGATTCTTAGAACAATCTGGCCCTGACTTTTCTACATTAGTTGAAAGCATTTTTAATTGTCTGTATCCTTGATGTAGTAATCTCAGTGAGCCAGAGCTTCCCCTCTGTATATAGCATCATAGGAAGTGATCTCAAGAGGTCATCTACTCCAGTCCCCTGCACTCAAAGCAACACTAAGTATTACATGGACCATCAGGTGTTAGGTGTTTGTCTAACCAGTTCTTAACAATTTCCAATGATGGAGATTCCATAACCTCCTTAGACAATTTATTCCAGCACTTAACCACCATGACAGTTAGAAAGTGTTTCCTAATGTCCAACTTAAACCTTCCTTCCTGCAGTTTAAACTCATTGCTTCTTGTCCTATCTTCAGAGGGTAGGATCAGTTCTTCTCCTTCCTCCTTGAAATAACCTCTTATATACTTGAAAACTGTTATCATGTCCCCTCTCAGTCTTTACTTTTCCAGGATATGTATTCACAGGACACCTTTCACAGCAGATCTTCTGCATTGGTGGAATGAGTGCCACCTATGAGGCGTGGTTTCCTGACCCCTCTCCCTCCAAACACACCCATCATCTGCTGCACTGTACTTTGTGCTATACTTACTGGGGATGGGGGCAGAGGAGTGCTTGACAGACACATCATCAGGATCCTAAACAAGCACTGGCTGCTCCCAAATAGGCTGAATTTCTAGACTGTAGCCCATAGCATCTCCCTCTGCCTTGTCCTTGGGGCTGCAGCATATCCCTTCCACAAGCAATATAGTTCAAGGAGGGGCAGTCATCCATGCAAGACAGCTCATGCTTCCACTGAACTGTGGCAGAGAAGTCCTTTTCCTTTGAATCCCAGGAGCTATGAGATTGGGAGGCCCTGCCACTTCACACATTCCCAACTCCACCTCCTTGAGGGGAAGCTTTGTATTAAACTTCATAACACCATTCTCACAAAGTTTTTCTGTCTCTCTGGCCCCGCACTGTTGGAGTGGAGAGTAGCTGATTTCTGAGGAATACCATGCACAAGAGTGCTGACACTAGTCCAAAGAATGCATTTGTATCACTTCTTGCTTGTATTATCACAGCACTGGGTTAAATATGGAAGAGTTTTAAATATCCAATTTAGTTTCCTTCACATTTTAAGGCTGGGGGTATTTTTACATTTATTCAGTGTGATTAATCAAACTGGAGTTGCCAGTTTCACTTTCTTCTGCTCAAGCACAGTGCTCTTGTATTTAAATCGTCAATATCACCGGGGATAAAATTGTATTAAACGTTCATGAAATCTTGCTAGTTATATTAGATTTTATAAATCCATATTTATGTTTAAAAGAGAGAAAGGGTTATTAGAAATATTCTGATTCCCTTTGGCTTTTCCTACAGTCAAGAGAGACAAATATTCACAAAAGTATAGCCACCTTAGATATTCAGCATATTTGAAGACTAAAAATAAAACTAGTTTTAATTTAAGTGAAAGTGTAAGAGGAAGTTTGCAGCTTGACAATACTAGAAGCTGTCTCTGCAGGGAATAATTCACTTCAGCATGGTCCAATATTGACAGCAAAGCTGCTTCTTGTGGCTTGATGCTATGAGACATGGAGCCATGAGAGCTCTCTCAGTGGCATGCTGTAGGTACAACTATTGGCACTGTTTCCATTTTACCATCCTATAGATTTCTCCCTTAGTGTGGCTGTATGTCTTGTGGATTTTCAATCCTCATCTCCCTCCTAACCTTACTCAAAGCTGCTCATTAGTTTGCAGTATCAAGTCACAGACTTAGGCTATGTCTAGACTGCAGCACTTTTCCGGGATAGTATCCCAGAAAAGCAATGCCATGTCCAACAAACTCATCTGCTTTTCCGAAAAAAATTTCAGAAAAGAGAATGCGCTCTTTCTCCATCCCTGTAAACCTCGTTCTACAAGGCATACGGGATGTGTCGAAAGAGCAGTTTTTTCTGAAATTTGGCACCGTGTAGATGCATCAAATTTCGGAAAAGCCTCTTTTGACAGAAAAATAGAAAAAGATACGCAAATCCTTTTCTGGCTTACCTTTGGTAGTCTAGACGTAGCCTGTAGGGTTTAGCTTCTTCCTGTGTTCCTGTTAGATCGGTGATAGACAGCCTGAAGCCCGTCAGGGTTCTATGTGTGGTGTAAGAGACATTTTGTTTACCATAGCCCACGCACAGGGTTGCCAGATTCCTCTGGTTTCCATTCACATGGTGTTTCCCTATCGGTATTACTGAAGTGACATGCACATAAAACAAGAGCATTTGAAGTTAGGTGTGTACTGATTGCACACAACAGTGACTGTGAAAGCCGTGAGCACCCTCTGCATCCAATCAAAGCACTGTTATGGTTCAATCAGCCCACCCCACAAACCCTAGGTACACACAGGCCCATCAACAGGGAGGAGGGCAAAGAGGGCAATTGCCCCAGGGCTTAGCAATTGTAAGGGGCCCTGGGCTCTACTGCAGCAGCGGTGGTAGCTGGAGCCCCAGGCCCTTTAGAATCACTGCCAAGCTGCCAGGAGGTGCATTCCAGAGCCATGTGCTCCAGCCAGGCTGAGGGCAGGTGGGGGAAGGAGTGTGCACTGACCTGTCTGGGCAGTGCTGGGGTCTGGCTGCCCAAGCCCCACCCCTTCCACCTGAAGCCCCACCTCCATCCCAGGAGACCGTCTTGGTAGCCCACTGAGATGAAGGACAATATTGACAATATTGTAGCCCACTGAGATGAAGGAGAGCATTCATGCAGCCCACTCACTAGCCTGTGTTGCCCATCGCTGTACTAGATGCTTAGTACCTACAGCCCCCAATGAAAAGTTTGAGCCCATCCTATTGAAATCAATTGTAAAATTCCCAATGATTGCAACAGGAGCAGGGGCAGGTCATGGGTAGGCAACAGGAGCTGAAGGCATTTTGTAGGCTTTTTCTTCCTAAAAAGACTTTGAAGTCATAAGACCATTAATTAACTGTTGTATACTATTACCCTGAAATTCATCATCAGGGTGGACTTGTTTCAGTCTGTGGGGCTTTAAGGCTCTGATTTAGCAAAGCTCTTCTTTTAAAAGTATTTAGGTGCCTAAAGTTGCAGATAAGCACTTACTGAAATGTTCAAAAGCATGGAAGACTGGTAACAGAAATGATCTGGACAAGATGGCGCCACAGTATGGGTCCACATTAATGTTGCTTTAAATTATTTATATGCCAGTAGGTGGGGGAGATGGGTTAAGTCAGTTTCATGGTTCTAGACCAGGGTTTCCCAACCTATGGGTTAGGACCCAAATATGGGCCGCCATTACATTTCAAAAGGGTCACTAAGGGTGTGTCTAGACTACATGGCTCCGTTGACGGAGCCATGTAAAGTAGTTTACCCGACATAGTCAATGAAGATTTAAATAATCCCCGCTTCATTAAAATAAAAATGGCCGCCGCGCTGTGCCGACAATCAGCTGATCCGGCACAGCGCGGCAGTCTAGACACGGATCGGTTGACAAGGGAAGCCTTTGTCGACCGCTCCCTTATGCCTTGTGAAAAGAGATTTACAGGAGCGGTCAACAAAGGCTTCCCTTGTCGACCGATCCGCGTCTAGACTGCCACGCTGTGCCAGATCAGCTGATTGTCGGCACAGCGCGGCGGCCATTTTTATTTAAATGCCCGCTTCATTGACTATGTCGGGTAAACTACTTTACATGGCTCCGTCGACGGAGCCATGTAGTCTAGACACACCCCAAGTGTCTCCCCAGGTGGCGCTGCCCTCCCTCCTCCCCCCATTTTTGAATTGCCTTGGGTCACTAAGTCTTCCTGAATTGTCAAAATGGGTCCCCATCTGGAAAAGGTTGGGAACCGCTATTCTAGACAGAATTTGGCCAGAGATGTTCTGTACAGAGGTAAAATTGTATTGTCTTCTCTTCTCAAAATATATGACAGCTTTATGAAAATAGAAGTCCACCTGGGAAAGCAATGCAGCACTGGTAAGCTTCTGCAATTAGTTGCTTCAGCTTTGATGCAGGAACCTCTCCTATGTATAAAAGCCTTGCTAACAAGGTGCAGAGCTTCTCCTCTCCACATGCAAATTCCAAAACGCAGCACCAGATTGAAAGTGAAATACAGTGGACATTTGTTGATTTTATAATGCCCACAAGCATCTACAGATGTGATCCCATGTAATGAAGCATGTGGCCCTAAACGGGAATTATTTGCAAACAGCAGGATCTCCTGGCAGAAGCACTGACACTTGCTGTGTTATGAAGGCTTCTCCTCTAAAACCATGTTTGGTTAGCACCTATGCCCTGTTGAAATTGGCACAGCAAATTCAGAATGGGAACAATGCCAGCCTAGCAGATGGGAATGACTGTAGGCATGCCAGAGAACCAGTATGTTCATCAAGTCTGATATTAGGGACAGATTCCAGTCCAAGAATGTAAAAATGACAGGCGGTACACAGCGTCTGTACCCTAGGTTAAAGGAATATGCCATCTATTTTGAGTTACCATAGTGAATTCAGTGCTGAGACCTTGGAGCTTCAGGACTGTAACAAATGCTTTGCACATATACAGCATTATCCCGTCTGTGATTTCAAAGCAGTTTGCAAATATCAGTGAAGTTAGCTTTATCACCACCCTGCGAGGTGAGTAAATATTAACACATTGTACAGATGAAGAAACTGAGACATAGCAGCATTAAGGGGCAGCTTATGCCCACTTTTGAGGTTAGAATATGGGACCACACTGCCCCAGAGAAAGCTCGGGGGGATTCTGTCTCAGAAGACACAATACTTCCCCAGCTCCCTGCCATGCAGGAGGTATGAATATGATGTATTATTCCTTTGGTTGGTCCAGCTCTTCCTCTCACCTTTGGAGCAGTTTGCTCTCCAGAGACCATAGGAATTAAGGAACTTTATATTCCCATGAGCACGGGAATATCCACCCAAATTTTTTTATCCACCTCTCTTTTTATCCACCCAAATTTTGCCCGAAGTGATTTGCCCAAGGTCAAATAGGTCATCTCTGGGACAACCAGGAATAAAAGCCCAGTCTCTCTACTCTAAGACCTGTGCCTTCACCACAAGACAATATTAGCCTCTAAGGGTACGTCTACACTGCCGCTTTATTTTGGAATAACTGACGATATTTCAAAATAACAAAGAGTGTATCTACGTAAAGCCATTATTTCAAAATAATGTTGAGCTGGAGGACTTCTTACTCTGACTCCCCGTAACCCTCATTTCACGGGGAGTAAGGGAAGTCGAAGGAAGAGTGTTCTTCCTTCGACTTCCTGCTGTGTAGACAGTGCCAAAAGCCTGCCAATTGACGTAGCTAAAGTTGCGCATCTTAATTCGACTTTTGCCCTGATGTCGAGACGTAACCTAAGAAGCCTGATACTGCAACCAGCTCTGTACAAAGGCCTACAAAAGGGTCTACTAATTAGTCATGCCTCCATTTTACCCCACAAAACTAATGGAAATGCTTGAAAGTTTTGGCCTAATTATGGTCCTGCTTTGGGCTGGGGGCTGGACTCGATGGCCTCCTAAGGTCTCTTCCAGCCCTAGAATTCTATGGGTACATCTACACAGCAACATTATGTCAAAATAACTTAGTCCGCGTCTACACAGCAGGCAGTTATTTTGAAATAATGTCAAAATGCTGTCAAGCTGGAGGACTTCTTACTCTGACTCCTGTAACCCTCATTGTACGAGGAATAAGGGAAGTCAGAGGAAGAGTGCTCTATTTCAAAATAGGTGCTGTGTAGACACTCCCAATTTCTAAATAAGCTATGCAATTGACATAGCTCAATTCATGTAGCTTATTTTGAATTAAGCCCTGCTGTGTAGATGCACCCTAAGATTTTACAGTCTATAGTTTGCCCTCCTATGCTGTTCTTCAGAGTTGCAGGCAGGACTGGGTTCCCCTCCCAGGCACTGGGAAGTGGCATAGGATCTAAAGGTGGAATGGGAGACATTCTGACAGGTTGTTTTGTGGGACTTTTATATCCTGGAAGGAGGGTTTGGCTAGAGATCTGAGGGAGCACTTTGAATCACAAAGAGAGAGGGAACAAAGCATGAGCAAGTGATGACAACTATATATGCCATACATGATGAAAGCTAATTCCCAGATCTAGCCATCTAGTTACTCCTGCAGTGAATGGAGCCTTTTATGATGCTCCATCCAGGCTTCCTTTCAAATCACAATCTTAAAAACATAGCTGAAATGGAAGTGATGGATACAGCTCGTGATGAATCCACTAGCGAGAGGTGAATTTCACCCTCATTGAATAAATTTTGATTTCATGTCACAGCCTTTCAAAGGCATTAAACAGAAAACTTTTGATTTATACTTTTGAACAACCTGAATATACATCTATGATTTCTTCTGTTGCAAACATAACATGCAGGCTTATAATTTATTGTTAATCAGCTGTATCTTGTGTTAAGAATTCTTGTGGTACGTGGTGCAAAGCACCCCGTAGAGTTGAATGAACAGAATCCAATATGTCAATAACACTTTACTTTTTTTGCTTCCTGAACTACTCCGCAGCCATTGAAGTTCAACTATATCTGGAGAGGAAAATCAGCTTATGTTTTGTACTGCTTCTACATGACAGTTCACAATGATTGTGATCAGTTTTGCTTGTTACCAGCTTTCTGGAGGGCAAAGAGAATGGAAATCCAAGGATAAAAAAGATTGCTGAACAAAATCACTACAGAAAATGCTAGTTCTGTGGAGTGGAACTGTTTAGTATTGCCAGCTTCATGCTGCATGTCAGCTGGCATTTGTGTACAGTAACAATTATAGTCTGAATTGTGCCAATGTAAATTCAGTGTTGTGAGCACTCCAGCCAGGAAGGGAGTAAAGAGTTCCTCTGGTCACAATCTACTTCAGCCCAGAGGATAGGTGAAGCTTGTCAAGCCTGGAGATAGGTGGAGCTTTAAAGCAAAGGATCCCTACTCAGTCCAATGCGGCACTCTGAAGGAGCAGGATTACAACTCAGATATCCCTGATAGTAGGAGGTGCTGATTGGGGAAACAGCTCAGGCTATTTCTACGCTACAGCTTATATCTGCATAACTTATGGTGCTCAGAGATATGAATAAACATAAGTTACACTGGTGCAGACAGCGCTGTGTTGGTGAGAGAAGCTGTACCATGACATAGCTTCTGCTGCTTGCAGGAGCTGGAGGAGTTAAGTCAATGGGCAAGTTCTTTCCTCTCAACTTAGAGCAGCTACTTTAGAGAACTTATAACAGCGCAGCTGCATCACTCCCAACTGCTCCACTGTAAATTCTCTAGTATAGCCATCTCTTGACTGCTCAAGCACTCACAGAAAGAAGTGGTGGGTCTTTTCTTTCCCTTTGGCATTCCAAAGCCTACGACTCTGTTTTCTGTGGGTTACAGAAGCATGCTTTTTTGTTTGGACTATTTTAACTACCCTCCACAAGTGAGCAGGTGCCCTGAACAGCACATCTGGAAGACTGAGCCCTGAACTGTGAAACAGAAGCAATGCCCATCCTTAAAGGGAGCATCTGAGAAGTATAACCAACTACAGCTGCAAGCAAAGATACTTTGAATAAGTCCACATAGGGGTGGTGATCTATCAGGTAGATGGAAAACTGGAAGAGATGGCTCCAATAACAAGTTTTGGGAAATATGAGATAAAATTCCTGGTGAATTTAAGCTATTTACAGTTTGCTGTAGTGTGGCAAATTTTAATGGAAAACTCAGGATGCAAATTTCAAATGTACTGCTTCTTTACTCACTAATGTACTTTTTTGTAGACCCTATTGGAAATTTATCCACTAGGAGACAGTCTTAGGCTATGAGAACTCATTTTCACAAAGGTCTAGTAGAATTAAGTTTGAACAGAGCTTTTAGATGTACATAACAATGGCTATTCTGACTCCCCCTAAAAGCAACCGCTGAGACATACATAAAATATTAATATCGGCTGTTATGTCTTAACAGGGACTAAAAGCAACATTTAACAAGTGTTCAGTAATGGCAGGTTTGATGTTGTTAAGATCAAAAGCTTGTGAAGGCATTTTTGAAAGACATTCTAGAACAGGGTCATGACAAACTGCACAATACTCAGGAGACTTTAGGAAGGTTTTACTAACATGAAAAGACAGTATTTGAGAACAAAGAGCACAATCTGAGTATACAGGAGCTATAAGATAAGCGGAGCAAAGAGAGGGAGAAATGTGTAAGTTTTAAGATAAATGTACCTTTGGGTTGCTAATAAGTAAACTTCGGGCTTGTATTAGAAGTCTAGAATAGATCTTAAATTTACCTGCTGCTTTTAACATAGAGGGGCAGCAGTAATCTGGGGCCAACTCCTCCACAGCCAAGATGCAGAATGATTACATTAGTACTGCACAGTATTAGAGTTCCATATTAGTCAGCCTCAGTATGAGCTCAGTTATTTAAGGTGAGATAAGAAAGCAGGGAGTGGTCCATTTGTTGTCATGTAAATTGAGCAGTCTCACCAAGAAAAGTCCTGTACAACAAACACTAAATGTTTGGTCCCAAAATTAGTAGTGACAGATGTGCTAGAGGTTTATTATCATCAGACTAACATCTAATACTTCTAATGGGCTAAACAGATTCTGATGTTCAAATGAGAATCCAGTTAAGGGATAATAATAGGAGACAAGAATTACAGTTTAAAGATTAAGGCAGAGTACTGGGAGAAGGAGAGCTGGGTACTGTTCCCAGTTTTGCCATGGAACTCCTTATGTGAGTTTGGGCAAACCATTTAACACCTCAATATCCTTATATTTAAAATGTGATTACTAATACCTGTTTGCAAGGGATACTGGGAGACTTAATTCACTGATACTTGTGACCTGCCTTGAAATCCTGAGAATGAAAATTGCTGATCAGAAGTACCATGTATTAGTTTATTACTACAACAAGAGGTAATTTAATGTACAGCACTTTCAGCACTAATATAACACACTCTCTGATATTAAACTGTTTAAAAAAAAAACAAGGAGTGGTCTCCTGTTTTGCACATATGTAAAGACCAACACAGATGGGGTTGGCCACTGCTGTAATTTGGAGAAGTCAGAAGTTGCTCTGAATTACAGTGTCCTCCCCCTTGTCTATACTATAGGTCGTTCTAAAGCACATAGCGGACAGTCTGGAATGTCAGAAGCAGCTAGCCCATGCTGCCACTCACACAACCATAGCTTAATTGCTATTTTTAATGCATTAGCTGGGTCAAAGCTAGCACATGTACACCTGCCTCAGGGTATGTCTACACTGCAGAGTTTTTCGGAAAAATTGATGTTCTTCCAAAAAAACTTCAATTACGTCCACACTGCAATCGCGTTCTTTCAGAAAAAAAATTTGAAAGAACAGAGGGCTTTTTCCGACAGCAGTACACCTCTTTCTATGAGGAAGAACACCTTTTCCGAAAGAGCATTCGGAAAAAGGCATGTGTGGATAGGGAAGAGGGTTTTTTTGAAAGAAGAGGCCTCCAGGAAATAACACAGGTGCCCTGGTGTCTGCTCTGTCCAAAGTAATCACAACTCTATAGTTCCTGTCTCCTGGCCCCTCTTAAAGCTGCAGGCACCCTGGACAAGCCTTGCGGCAGGAACCCGGCCCTGGAGCAGCACCCTGACCACGCGGCTCTCCCTGCTACAGGCCTGATCACCCATGACACAGTCACAAGTCCCCCAAGATTCTCCTGGCCCTTGCAGGGAGCAGCACCAGGGCTACCAAATGGCAGGCACCCTCGTGGTCTGGAGCAGAGATCCTGTCCCTCCTCGAGCTGCGGGGCGAGGAGGAGACACTACAGGATCTCTGCTCCAAATTCTACAATACGAACATTTATGGCCGGATGGCCGAGTCCCTGGTGGAGCGTGGACACCCACCCTGGACCTTAGAACAGGTCCAGAGTAAGGTGAAGGAGCTCCGCCAGGGATATGTGAGGGCCAAAGACCGCAGCTCACACTGCGGGGTAGGACCCCACACCTGCCCCTACTACCAGGAGCTCCACTAGTGGTGGACTCTGGGCTGGAGACGCCCATCTCCAGAGGTTGTGGAGGAGGAGGAGGGACAGCAGGGGCAGGAGGAGGAGGATGACGACACAGCCACAACTGTAACACTGTCCCTGGAGCCGGTTCCCATGAGCTTTGACATGTCACAGGCATCGTCTGATGCCAGGGAGGGATCTTCAGGTGAGTGCTCTCAGTTTGTCACACACACAGGGCGGGTGAGGTGGGTGCAGAGGAGAAGGGGTGCAAGCGTTGCTTGGCCTGCTCGGGCTGGACATCATGCTGCAGTCCATGCATGTGGAAACATGTGCAGCGTTATTGTGTGCCACGTGAACTCAGCAGGCAGCCCTTGAGCATCCCCAGGCTCCTGCTTCCAGGCTTCTGGCTCAGGGGAGGCCACACACACATCTGGCCCCGGTAGGCAGGGGATGTCCTCCCACCACTTGCCATGGCTAGAAGCAGGCTAGCCACAAGGGCACAGGCATAACCCCATACACACCGAGGAGTGCCGCACACAGACACAGGCATGCCTGCACGTATAAGGCACCACCTGCTCTTGCAGACAGTGCTGTGAGGTGCAGGTGTGTGTGCAGGCCACAGGGAGGGCCAGGCTGCTCCCGGCTCCCCTGTCACCCATGGGATCCCACTGTGACCAGACACTTTCCTTGCTTGCTTGTCCATGGGGGCCGGGGACAGTGGCCAGCATGGTTCCCTAGGCAACTTGGGGCCCCTGTGAGGCAGGGCCTGCTGTGCAGGCCACACATGGACTTACTCCCGGCACCCCACCCCCATCCTTTGGCCCGAGGACTGTTGGTCACTGCTCACAGAAGAGGGCACAGCCTCAGGGATAGTGACTGCATGGATGACTGACCGTCTCTCCCTCTTTGTATTCTCCCTAGTCAGGCCAGCCAGGACTGAGGGGAGAGCCATGACACCCAAGCCAGATACCCGACTTCAGGGGACCCGAAAGTGCTTGATGGTCCAGGAGGCAGTATGTGGGCATCCTGTGTGACAAGCAGCAAACCTTGGCGCAGATGGTCCAGGAGGACGCAGACTGGCAGACCCACATGTGGGACCAGCTCGGGCAGCAGGGTGATAAAATGTGTGCCATCATGCGGGAAAGGATGACACACCCAGCTGCTGTTGCTGCTCCTGCCTACCACCCTCCTGCCCTTCCTGCTATACCCATTGCCCCTCCCTTGCCTCCCAAGCAATGCCCAGGCCCCCTCCCCAAGCAATGTCCATGTTCCTACCCCTACCCTCCTGCCATCCCTGACCCTGATCCAGCCCCCACTCCTGCCCCCCATCCTGTGGTCCCCGGACCCACCCAACCCCAAGTTCGATGAGGTCCCCGCACCTAAGGTGGGACATCCAGCCACCCCCCACACCACTCCCAGCCCTCAACCCCCCTGCAGGTTATGAGCCCCTGTCCCTCTCCCCAGCTTTTTTAATGACAGATTAATACAAAGTTCATTCTGTTCAAATCCAAACAGGTATCTTTATTCTGAGGTCAGGGAAAGAGAGAAGGAAGGGGTTGTGGTGGAAAAGGGATATTGGAGCAAGCCAGAGGCCCCTACTGGAGAGGCCCTGGGGAGATTTATTGGGATCCTTGAGAGAAACTCTCCCTCAGGGCCTCCTGGATGTGCACCCCAGCCTGATGGGCCTGGCGGATGGCAGCTGTCCGCGGCTGCTTAAAGGGTCTCCCCTTGCATCCGGACTTGGCCCCCTCCCCTCCCCAGGAGGAAGGCCTCCACCTTCCCTCCACAATATTGTGTAGGACACAACATGCCAAGACAACCTTGGGGATGTTGTGCTCCCCCATGACAAGATGGGACAGGAGGCACCAAAGGCACACTCCACCTGCATCCTCACTTGGCTGAGGTGGGAGTTAAACTGGTTCCTGCTGGCATCTAGGTGACCGGTGTACGGCGTCATCAGCCAAGGCATCAGGGGGTAGGCCGTGTCCCCCACGATGCACAGTGGCATCTGTACATCCCAAACCTCAAAGTCACAGCAGGGGAAGAATGTGCCAGCCTCCAGCTTCCCATAGAGGCTGGAGTTGCCAAATACACAGGCGTTGTGCGCCCTGCCCAACCACCCAACAAAAATGTCTGTAAACTGTCCACGGTGGTCAACCAGGGTCTGCAGCACCATTGAAAAGTAGCCCTTGTGGTTGATATGCTGGGCCACTTGATGTTCAGATGTGTGGATCGGGATGTGGGTCCCATCTATGGCTCCACCGCCCCCTCCCTCCCAAGCCCATGGAGCTACCCCCTATGAGCCTCCCCCCCCCCAGCAGCAGGGCACTGCGAGGGTGGGACGACACCAACCCCCCTGGGGACAGGGCTTCCCCCCATCTCCAACCCCCTTTGCCCCCGCCCCCACCCTTTCCCAAGGGACTCCCTTTTCAAGGACTCCCCCCTGCAAGTAAAAATATTGATACGTCAATCTGAAAACTGTTATCCCCCCACCAAAAAACTAGTCACATAAGTAGGGTTTTGCCAGTTCAGGACCAAACTCCTGCTGCATTAGGTTCAAATCTTGTAATGAGCTTCAAAGAAACAGCCCTCTTGTGCCTGCAGGGGGTCCCATTGATTTCAGTGGGACTCTACATAGAGACAGGGGGTCGCTTATGCAGAACTCACTGCAGGATCAAGCCCTCACTGCTACCAATGCTAGAATTCTCTTCTTCTGCATTGTTAAACTATATTAGTAAAAATGTCACCACTTAACTTTTTGGAAATGCAAACAAAAGCTTTAAAACAGAACCTTCCTCAAGGTCTACTGTTGTGTTTTGTATCTAATTTGTGGTGCTTGCCTTTTATAATGCAAGATGAAGTGATGGTTCTTCTGTGTTTTGTACACTGATGGGTACACCAAAGTCAACTACAAAACAACTAATTCATAGCGTAATAGATTTTAAAGTCAGAAGGGACCATTAGATCTATTCTGACCTCTCATATATAAGCCATTGGATTTCACCCAATTTGCCCTTTCTGAGCTTAGTTATGTGCTTGACTTATGTAAATCTTCAGTAAGGCATCCCATCTTAATTTGAAGACAAGAGGTAAGGAAACCACCATTTCCCTGGGTGGTTTGATCAAATGGTTTATCACTTTCACTGTTAAAAAATGTCACCATGCATTATTTTTAATTTAAATTTGCCAGGCTTTACCTTCCAGCCATTGTTTCTATGCTTTGCTCCACTAGATTAAAGAGCCCTTTAGTACTCAATATTTTACTGGGTACTATATACTTTATAATAATTAAGTCAAGACACTTCTCAATCTTTTCCATAAACTAAACAGTTTGAACTCTTTAAGCCTTTCATTGTGTTTTTCCAGCCCTCAGACTATTTGTGTGGTTCTTTTCTGCATCCTCTCCAATTTTTCAGTATCCGTTTTAAAATGAAAACACCAGAATTGTATGCAGGATTCCAGTATGAGTCTTAGTATCATGGTGAACAGAGGTAAAACCACCTCCTTACTCCTACTCCTCCATTTGTGCATTCCAGGATCACATTTACTCAATTGATCACACCATTGCATTGGGAAGGTATGCTGAGCTGCTTGTCCATATGACTCCTAAATCCTTTTCAGTATCACTGCTGTCCAGTCCCTCTTTCTGTTGGTATGACCACATTCTTTGATCCTAAATTATTATAATTAAGTACTATGAAGCAACTTGCATTTTTTTCTTGGAAGACTGTGCGCATTTATTCTTTTTTGCCTTAATTTTTTAACTAGTATAACAACTCTACTGTTTTAGGGATGCCTTTTATATAGCAGGCAATAAATACTCCTTATATACAATATCACATCAACTAACTCTTGACGGACATGTCAACAACAATCATGCGAAGACCAAGCACTGTAATGTGGGGCTATTGGAGCATTTTCCTTAAGAGAGTGAATGCAAAAACTGATGCAAAACTTCTAGACCACTAAAAGGTGCAGCACTTCCATGACTTGTGAAAGCAGGGGAAATGAAGGTGTTGTCACTGAAAATGATTTATCAAAGGAAGCCTCAGAGCCTAGCGCCCAAGATGCACTCCAGGGGCAGGGGCAGGGGCAGGAGCAGAGGCAGGGCACCCACGGGCACAGCCGCTGGGACATGCTCCTCGGGGCAGGGACCAGCTCCCACTCCGGCGCTGCCTGGCCGTGCTTGCTTGGCCCTCAGGCCCGGCTCCGCAAAGGGATGTATCTCGGTGCGCAAAGGGCCTGGCGCGTGCGGGGGGAAAGCGGGACCAGGCCGGGAGCGGACTCGCAGACTGAGCGCGCCAGCTGGGCGCTAGGCCGGGGGAGGGCGGGGCTGGGGCGGCTCCGCCCCGCCCCCTCCGGCGGGACCAATAACGTTGCTACAAAGTGACCTTGAAGCGCAGCGTTTGCGTCGCCCACCCTGCATCCGGGCACTTCTCGGCCCCGCCGCGCCTGCGCCCCGCGCCCCATTCAGTCCGCTCGACCTCTGCCGCTGCAGCCGGTAAGTGGAGGTGGGGGGCGGGCAGCCGGGGGCCCCGGCCCCATGGAGCCCGCGGCGCCCCCGGCCCTAACGCTCTTGCTCTCGTTGCAGAGAGGCGGATTCCAGCGTCCAGAAGGCCCCGGGGACACCGCCCAGCCCGCTGCCCTCTGCCATGTTCGCCTGCGTGAAGCTCGCCTCCTCCCCGGCCCTGGTGAGTGCGGACCCGCTGCGCTGGGAGCCGCCGCTGCGCCCCCGGCCCCTCCCGCCAGCCGGGCTCGAGTCCGAGAGGGCGGCGGCGGCAGCTGCAGCCGCCCCGCCGCGGGCAGGCCCCACCCCGGGGACGAGGGCTTCCCCGGTTGCAGCAAGTGAGCGGCTGCGGGGCCTGGTTGCCCCGGCTCCTGGCCGTGAGTCAAGGCCCTGGCCTGCCGCGTGGGGCACGGAGCGGGGCCGTGCGGGGAGAGAGGCGAACCCCCGGCCCGGCGCTTGGCGCTGCCCGTGAGGCCTAGCGCCCGCGCAGCCCCTCGCTCTAGGTCAAACTCCACCCTGCCGCTTCCGCGGTGCACGAGCGAGTCTCTCCGCCCGCCGCCGCTTCTGCTGCTGCCGCGCGCAAGCCCGCGGCCTCTCCGTTACGGCACGGGCTGGACTCGAGTCAGCGTGACCTTACCGTGCTGGGAGCCCAAGGACACCAGCAGGCCGCGCCGGAGAAGATTCATTCATTCTTAGCGTACTAGATTGAATTTAAAAAAAAAAAAAACTTTCCAGTTTCTCCTGACAGCTAAGGGCTGCAGTGAGATTTTTATCTTTTTTCTTAGCTCTAAAACTTTAGAGCAGGTACAAGACTAACCGTCTAATGTGTAATTTCCCTGGTTAGTGAGTGATAGCGTGGTATTCACAAATGAGCTAGTTAGAAGCACTTTTTTAATGATATAAAGGCTAGCAACTTGAATAGTAGTATCAGGTTACAGATGTTCAGTATCCTGTCTTCATTTCAATTTCAAAATGTGCCATCTTTCCTTTTGTTTGTATTGCTATTAGATATATCATACTTAAAATGTTACTTGCCTTTGGTATTACAGTACTGCTTAATAATTGCTCTGAATAATGGATTAGCATTAACCTGAGCACCTGGAATTAAAAGAATCCATTCCAGAAAAGGGAGCTTTTAGTTAGGGATCGTGTGACACATCAATACAAAAACTTCCATATTACTAGGTATACCAGTGACAGCAGACTAGGGATGTTAAATTTAGTTTAATCAACTAATCAACTAGTTAATCAGGGTTTTTTTTTCCCCTCATCTTCTGTTGATAAGCGGGAGAGCTGCAGTGTGATTAGCTCCTGGCCTAGGAGCTAACCCTGCTGTGGCTCTGCCTTTTAAAGGTATTAAGAGTCTATTGTCTCCTAATACCTTTAAAAGGCTAAAGCACAGTGGGAGGGACCCAGCGGGAGCTAGGACACCAGACTCCTGGCTTGTTCTGGGTCATCCGGACTTTTAAATGTAAAGGCTGGTGCACAGCGGGGGCCGGGCGCAAGGACCCAGCACAAGCCGGGAGTCAGCTGACCCAGCCAACAGGCTCTTAATACATTTAAAAAGCAGAGGTGCAGCATTGGGAATGGGTGCAAACTGGGAATCAGTTGATTCCCGGCTCGCACCCAGTCTCGCTAACCCCTGTCCCCTGCAGAGACAGTGCGGGGGGGAAACTGGCTTTTAAGCTGGCTCCTCCCAGCACTGGCTCCTGTCCCGTTCGTTTAGCGCCCCCTCCTCCCCCCCCAAGCATCTAGTTGAAGGACCAGTTGACTATCTGATAATCTTTTGCTTATCAGATAGTTGACTGGTCACTTCTATGCCTACTGCAGATTGCCATTGTTCACTGCTGTGAGTGACAAGTGAAGTCCTTGGTCTTACAAAAAATACACTAAATCAGTGCCATTATGTAGAAATGTTTGTGATGAATTATGTAACATTGTTTTCTCTTACAGATCCGTGCAGGATCAAGAGTCTTGTACAGACCAATTTCTGCATCAGTGTTGTCTAGGCCAGAGGTCAGGACTGGAGAGGTACCTTATAAACTAAACTCTGTAGCTTCCTAAACTATCTGGTGAGCCCAAGTGTTCTCATCCTAGCTTTCAAATGTAATTTCCTAGCTAAAATATTGACTGTATGACAGAGCCATAGAGAGTCATCTAATAGATTTTTTTTTTTTCCTCCCGTTTAAAGCTTCAGTCCATTATGTTCAGCAAGTAATGTATATGTCTGAACTTCTAGTCAGACTCTACTTAATGCTTTAGTATTTCTGGTTTAATGTATTTGTAATAGAAGAACAGCATAGTAACTCAGAACTTCAAAATAGCTATGGATTATCTCAGTTTGTCTCTGTATTTAAATGTTTTCCATGTTTGTTTCTTAGGGCAGCTCAACACTTCATGGGGTCCAGAGCGCTGTCTCCCAAGTAGCACTTAGAGAGTTCCAGACTAGTGCTATCAGCAGGGATATTGACACTGCTGCCAAATTTATTGGTGCTGGCGCTGCCACAGTAGGAGTGGCTGGTTCTGGTGCTGGTATCGGAACCGTCTTTGGTAGTCTAATCATTGGTTATGCCAGGTAATCCCCTCCACTTTTTTTATGATACCACTAGAAGATTTACCTGGTGTTGCTCAGGGCAGGGGGCTGGGAGTGTGGTGGGTGCAGGACTCAGGGCAGAGGCTTGGGGAATGTGGGGTGCTCAGGGCTGGAGGGTGTGGGGCACAGGAGTCACAATAGGGGGTTGGGAGGTGTGGGGAACTCAAGGGAGGAGGCAGCTGGCACCTGCTCCCTGGGGCTGGAGTGCCTGTTGCCCCCCTATAGTCATTCAGGAGTATAACTCTGCTATTAGCCCTCTCTTTTGGCTTGATGCAAAACAGTTGCATTCCAGGCACATCCCATTGTCCTGCAGCAACCAAAGCCTTGCCTTCCTTTAAGTTATAAGAGGGAGCTGCATACCAAATTTGGTGGTCCTAGCTCTTACTGTTTAGGCAGAGTTCTTGTGCAGATTTGCACATGGATGAACACACAGGCAGACACACACAAACTCTCACATATGTAGTAGATTTAAGTTGCATGTACTAACTTTTGGTGGAGGCCATTCCAAGATTTTGGAAAGCGGTCAAGGGCTGCACTTTTCTGTGGAGGTGCAGGATCTAGGATGGAGGCTGGGTACAGAAGGGCGCACAGATTCAGGGACTGGGATGGAGGAGATGGTGTGAGGTCTGAGGGAGTTTGGGTGAAGGAGAGGGTTGTGACCTGGGTCAGGGGATTGGGGTGCAGGGTCTTGGAAGATGTTTGGATGCAGGAGAGGATTCTGGCCTTGGGAGGGACTTGTGATCTGGGGCAGAGGAGTGTGACAGGTTTGGATGATGATCTGGGGGAGGGAGTTGGCATGCAGGAGGGGCAGGGGTGCCAGAGGCAGGCTCAGGATGGGAGGTGCTTACCTAAGTGTCTCCTGGCCAGCACTGCCAAGACAGGCTGGGCTCCCTGCCTGCTGCAGCCCCAGATCACTTAGTTGCAGGGTATTCCCTCCATGTGGCTGTGGGAGGGGGAAGAGGCTTGTGCTGCCCCATCCTCCATACCAATCTCTCTGTTCCTATTGGCTGGAAACAGTCTCCCTCTCCCTCCAGAGCAGAGGGCTGCTGCAGCTCTGCCTGAGGGTCCTGGCAGGGTGGTCAATGGGCTAGATCTGGCCTGAAGGCCATATTTTGCCCAGCCCTGATGTATACCTATTGATAAATTTGAAGATGTAGATTGGTAGCAGAGTCTTGATGATCTTCCCATAAAACAATCTGCATGTAGAATTGAAATAAAGCCCCTTGAATAATTTATCTAATGTGTTAAACTCTTGGTGAGATGGAATATTTGTTAATGGCACACCAGGAACAAGTGCTGAATCTCTAAGGCTGGTCTACATCATGTGGCTTTTAGCAACATGGCCATGTTGACATTACTTGCTAAAAGTAGCAGTTTAAATGCTGGCTTTTGGCACTTGTGAAAGATTACTTCCATCCTCTGTGTGGCGTTCACATTGTCACAGGATGGAGCTCTTGCCAACAACAAGCTGTTCACATTGCCACTTGCTAAGGCAATTTTTTTGTCTTTCAGAGGACTTTTTTTAGCACCTAATGAAGGACCATTTTTTGTCCTAAGTGCAGACAAAATATAAGGCCTACTGTGTGGTACACCCTTTGCCCTCATCTAACCTTTGCAATGTCAGCTACGCAAATAACATAGTTGAAGTTAACGTACTTACTGAGGTGTCTTTCATGCAGTAAGGTCAGAGGGGGCTGCTTTCCTGTCAACTTGGCTACTCTTTTCATCCTGGTGGAGTTTTGGAGTTGATGGAAGAGAACTCAGAGGTCGATTCATTGTGTCTAAGTAGATGCAATAGACCTACCACTAGTGGATTGTCTTTTTTTTTTTTTTTTTCTTTTCTCCTGTATAGTCAATCCATCATGTAGTGAAGACAAGCCCTAAGATTAGATGTCAGTAAATGCAAACCTTAGGTGACTTCTTAGGGCTAACTACAGCTAAATCAGGGTTTCATGTTTAAGTACCAGTTTCAACTCAGACTTCAAAACCTATCCTAGACTGAATATAACTTTAAAACATTTTGTGGGAACCAACTGGATGGTGAATGTGTAACTGTACATGGTTAACCAATGAGCCTGGGCAGCCTCTGTTCACGGTAGCCAGAGTTTGCTGCTGAAGCAGCCCCCTGCCTGCAGCCATCATGGGTCACCATGAACAGGGCTGCTGTGACCTAGCAGTCCTGGTTCACCCAGGTCCATAACTGCTGAATCTCTGCATTTTAAATGTAATAAGAGCTTCTGGGCTCTTACTACACTTAAAATGCAGAGCGGCAGCAGAGGTAGCTCCCAGACATGGCTCAGGCCGGGACTGAGCCAGACTTACACCGGGTCTAGCAGCCTGTTGAGGGGCTTCTGTGAAGCAGCCCCTGTCTGCAGTGGTTGGGGCTGGCTGCAAATGGGGGGCCTGTGGAGCAGCCTCTGCTTGCCTGGGCCCGCCACGGGCAGCCTTCTTTCTCGCCCTCCCCCCCACCCACTCCTCTGTGCTGCTGCCTCTGCTTTTAAGCCAGCTTCCCCCAGCACTGGCTCCTGTTTCCCACCCCTTCCTTTGCTGCCTCTGATACAGGCAGCAGTAGTATCAACTCAACTGTTCACTTACATCCCTAATTCCTGCTACTAAGGAGACAAACAATTGGCACAGGCAGGAAGTGACTTAGAAAGCAGCAACACTACTGCTAATTTTTTCACCCACCCACTACCCCAAAAAAAAACCCACACGTTTCTATTTGTAAATCTCTTAGGAAGTGTTAACCTGGCACTAAAAGCCTGGTTTTATTTACCATTCAGGAATCTATAAAATGTTCTATCTCTTGGTACGCCAAACAAATGAGGATTGTTTCAGACTGGCATTTGTGCTGTTTTGGGTGTGGTTCTCCCCGATCCCTCCACTCCCAGGGGAGGCAGATGTTACAAGGTACTAATCCTGAATTACTTTCTGTTCTCTACTTGAGGAAGTATGGAAGGAAAAGATACTCAGTTGCCGTTTTGCAACACTAAGAGGGCTAACACACCATCTAAGGCAGATAAATAGTTGAGTGTGTTGCAGATTATCTGTAAGTGACCTAAATATTACAGGGGCATTCAGTATAATTCTGGATGTATAACTTGTTCGAGCCCTTTGTAATGCTCAGTTTTGTACCTTACACACCAGGGGAATTAACCAGAGAAATCTTAGACTGGTAGATAATTACTGCATATGAACTCTGTACACGTTGATATGTCCATTGTCAAAGCTGCTTTTGGTTTTTGCGCTTTTATAGAAAGGGCCTTCATGTTTGGGGGGAAAAATATCGTAGCCAAACAGGGTATATTGATATGCAGTGAAACAACTTAATTCTAGTGTTAACTTACTCAGAAGTCCCTATTTTGTGATGAGCTTTAACATTTATGTGGGTTTGCAATGTGTTTTCACTGCTAATGTAGGGGACTTGTAGTATGAAAGTAATATTTAAAATCCTTAACTGGCTCTCTTAAATGCATCAAACAACATTGGCATAAACTGCTAGTCTGTGTATAAAACAATCTTGTACTTCCATACTCTCTTCTAGAAATCCGTCTCTGAAGCAGCAGCTATTTTCATATGCTATCCTGGGATTCGCCCTGTCTGAAGCTATGGGTCTCTTTTGTCTGATGGTTGCTTTCTTGATCCTGTTTGCAATGTGAAGAGATCTGCTGCTCGTAATATTGGCATTAGTAAACGATGAATGTAATTGTATGTATCTTACTGGGGCTCCCAAATCTTGATGTGGAAATGAACATTATTTCCAAAGTCATTTAATTAAAGACAATAACTTTATCTGTTTGGCTGTGGCCTTCATTTTATTAATATGATCACTTTGTCTGTTGGATGTGAGAATGTTGGTTCATGTGACAATAAATTGTTAATGGGTGCAATAGTGATCTGCAGTCACTACAAATTTCTCTTTATCTCTCTGAATTCACATGAAGTACAAGACCCTGAAACCATAACTTCAAAGTAACAAGTTTGAAAATCCGCATTTAAGGATTTGTCTATGTAGTCACTGCATATGTCATGTCGATTTTAGTTCTGAGTTGGATGCATTTGTCACCTGGCTTTTTAGGTAAAGACCCATAAAAAATAGCCTGTCAAAGGCTATTGGTGATCTGAGGTGTATGAAATACTAATGATTTTTTGTAATGGCATTTAGACAAACTTTTAGACTGCCTTCCTCTAACTTTTTTGTTTCCTGCTCCCATGTTCAATTCCAATACTGCTGAACTTGATAGTGTGTTCCCTAGCACCTTTTCTTCTGAGGATCAGAAGCCGGGGTAGTCAATAGACTGACCAAATCTGGACTATCAAATGGTTTTGAATGGACTCTAAAATCTTGATTTGCTTATTTTTCTCTGGAGTCTAGACTTTGACATTACTGTGACCAAGAAATTTGGACCTTCACAAAAAATAGACTATTCTGATGTAAATGTTGGTACTTTAAGAAAGTCTATCTTTCTCATAAGACTGCTAGATCCAGAAGCTTGGCCTGTTTGAAATATTTTTCAAAAGTGACTCTGCATTTCACTCTCCTGTGGGCAAATTTTGGGCTTGATTGACTGTGCAAGAAATATTTAAAGTACCAGAGTGTGAATTATTCTAGACTTATTCTTTTAACAAGCAATGTTAATAGGGGTGATGACCATATGCAGTTTTTATTTTCTAAACATGAGTACATTTTTCTGGATCATCTTAAGAGATCACTTGCTCCAACTACATGTGTCCTTGGGGGGGAGGAGGGGGAGAGATCAGGGACTGTGGTCAACGCATGTAGTGGCTTGCTAACTTTGGTTGCTTAAATTTACCTGCTGCGACATCAGAAGTAATTTTGCATGGAAACTATAAAATTCCAAAAGCTGGATTGATTTTTTTTTTTTGTGTGTGTGTGAAGTAAGCGAAGTAATGTAAGTTGAGCTGGTATTAAATCTGGTGGCTGACAAACAATTTATACACAACTCCCCACTTTCTATAACAAACATTCAGTTTTACTAGCATTATTGTAAAAATAGTTATGACTTACTCTAAAAGAAAATTAAATTTGGTCATAACCTGCATGGCAGCAACATTAAGTACACAAGACCCCTTACCTCATACAGAAGCTGTGTTAGGCAGCAACAACTTACTAAAGATGTGGATGATCACAACTGCTTGTTCTAACCTCCCAACTAGAAAAACATCATTAATGTTCATCTTAAACTTAGTCTCTGAAATGTCTACCTGTTGTAAGTAACTTAAAGGAATTTCTTGCAATTTATCAACTTGACTTCAAACCAAGCATGTTCTGTTATTTCCCCTATTTAGTCTATCTTATTGCAGAGCAAACACGTAAACATCAAGTGGGTACCAGAAAATTCTTTGACATTTAGAGAATTGTTTAAACATAAGAAACTGAACACTTGTATCAGTACTGAAGTAATTTTTTTCTCCTCTTAGAAGTAGTGATGAAATAGTGTAGTTGATTTAACCAATAAGCAGAAGCTTATCAATTAATGCTATAGACTACATGCATTTCCCCTTCTTTTCTCCTCTTTTTTCTCTCCTTCCTCTCGTCTCGCCCCACCCCCCCCCCACGTGTGCGCTAGTACATTTTTTAGCAGGCTAGCCAGCACCCTGGCTCAGTCCTGGCTTGCAGCGGGTCTGGGACCTGCACCTCCTGGGGTTCTGCATTTAAAGTGCATTAGCCAGGTGGGGACACAGCCTGGCTCAGTTCCACCTTGTGACAGGTCTGGCAGCTCACATCTGCCCTGACCCTCTGGGCTGCTGCCTCTGATACAGAGGCAGCAGCACAGGACAACAAGCAGCTGGTCCATGAGGGGAGCTGTTTTACAAACGCTCCCCCTCACAGACCAGCTCCCGCCTGACACCCTGCGCTACTTCCTCTGATACAGAGGCAGCAGTGTGGAGTGGCAGGGGCTCTTTGGGAGTGAGGCCAGAGCACACTGCGAGCCCCACTCTCAGGGACTAAAGTAATGGATAACAATTCATGAGGTTAATTGACTAATCCATTAACCAATATTTAACATGCCTCCCTGGGATATGCTGAACAGTGAAAAGCTGCCACTTTAACATGTATCTATTTTTTTTTGTATGTGCATATTATTCTTCAATATCCTTGCCTTAAACCTGCAGGCCACTTAGTTTTGAATGTATATTAACTGCTTCAAGTACACAAGAGAGCCTTATTTTCAAACCACATCAGTTAATGTAAATAGGCCTAATCAAGCTCCTACCTTCTGCAAGCTCAAAGAGGGGATGGTATACTATACAAGCTTTAGGAGAGAACACCAACCTTCCCCACCTTCACCCTTATAGTGAAGAGCCAAAATGTTGGCATGGTGACACCCTAAGTCTTACATGGTTTGGTGACAGTGGAAGAAGGAAGCAAAAAAGTCTCTGCAAGCTACTAAGCAATCCTCTGACACAAATCTGTTGGGAAATAGCAGTGAGCTGCTCTCACTGCCAACAACCCAAAATTTAGTTTCTGAAAAATCTTAGTGTGGCAACTTTAAAATAAATCCAATTGTTCAGTTTATTCCCTAAACAGAGGAGCTCGATGAACCATCACTTTTGTTTGCCATCAAGCAATAATGCATTTTTGTCACTTGTACTGCAATATTGCCTAGAGCGCCCATTGTGGTTTAAGAACCCATCATTTTAGGGATTGTACAAAACCATAACAAAACTGAAGACTTGCCCATTTAAAGAACTTTTGAGTTGCTTGGGGATGTGATGTTGATGTAACCAATCTCAAATCTGACATTTCTACCTTTCCCATAAAAGATAATCTACCAACTTGAATGCAATTGTTTTGTTTATAGCAGGGAAAGGATGCAAAAGTTAGGTTATAATGTACATTTAAAGGGACAGGGGTCTAGCTGATTTTTTTTAAACTGACTTTTTTTAACAGAACTCTTGGAAAAAAATATGGCTATAAGGGTGTTTTTAACAAGGTTTTTTTTTTTTTTTTTTTTTTGTATTGCTGTAGTTAAGAATCCCACAACAAATGGGCTGGTAGCACTACATAGACTAACAAAACATGTAGATGGCATCATGGGCTTTCGTGGGCACAGCCCACTTCTTCAGATGACCGGAATGGGCTGTGCCTACGAAAGCTCATGATGCCATCTACAGTAGACTTCTGATAATCCGGAACCTATGGGACCTAGGTGGTGCCGGATTATCAAATATGCTGGACTATCAGGAGGTACTATAAGATGGTTATATATATACTGTATACATTATATACTGTATATAAAGTGTTCTTAACCCTTTTTATTGTACATACAGTATACAGTATACTGTAATGTTAGGTTTTTTTAAGCCTTTTTTACCCTTTTTGCTCAGTTCAGCTGCTGCCGCTGTTACCTTGTGACTAATTTTTTGCTGAAGCTCACTCACTAGGCTCTTGCCATTTTGATGCCGGACTATCAGGAGTGCCGGACTATTGGATGCTGGACTATTGGAGTTTTACTGTATGTGTTTTTTTTTAGTCTATGAAGTGCTACCAGACTATTTGTTGTTGTTGTTTTTCTGTACAGACTAACTCAGCTACCCCCTGAAGCTTAAGAATCCCAGTCATGTCTTAAAACCTCATTGTGTGAAGCACTTTATACACTGAAAAAAACCAGTCCTGGGTCTGCTGTTTATTATTTAAAGGGTTCTTTTGGTGGACCCATACATAATATTACCAAACATGCTTGCAGACACTTCTCATGTATCTCCTGCTCTTTTTATCTGTGATAATGATTATACAACTGATTGGAGAGACAAGATGGGGGAAGTGAGATCTTTTATTGTGCCAATCTCTGCTGCTGAAAGACAAGCTTTTGCACTTACTTTATTCAGAGCTCTTCTTCATGTCTGGGGAAAGTATTCACAGTATCACAGCTAAATACAAGATGAACAGATTGTTTAGCATCACAAATGTTGTAATACACCCATGCAAGGTGAAGTTGGAGGATTAACACTTGTGTAGTAAGAGGACAAAGGAGGAGGATTGGTTGAATTATAGATTGAATATATGGTTCATGTAAAACAATGTCTTTACTGGGTCCATGATTTTTAGTCTAACAAAGTTGTGAGTTTAAGCTCCCATGTTTGTGTTTTGAAGATGATACACAGATTTCCTTTGAGGATGAGGACTGGGAGGTCAGATAATTGACAAACTGGAAAAAATCATTTTATTCTTTAACTTCAGAGGAATTTTAGCTGCTACATTTGTATCTACTATAGTTAAATGTTTCAGATGGAAATATGATTTGAGTTGACATTGTCTGACCCATTATGGAATACTTACTGTCACTTAATGATCAACAAGTCTCAGATACGTCAATTAAATGTGAAATATAGATTCAATTTTTACATATAATTGAGCTATTGCTTTAGGTATAATTAAAATAAAAATTTACATAACTAAAGGAAACAGTTAAAATTTATAGCAATACTTTTTTGCTGCATTGTTTAAGGACATAAACATTCTAGTTCAAAAAGACAAACTTGTAAAGGAAGATCCTTTTGTTTTCCCCATTACATTTTAGGCATAGGGTTGCCGGATGGTTTCAACAAAAATACCGGACACACTTGACATTAAATCACAATCTACATTACATCTAATTTAGAAAATACCGGACTGTGACCACCGCGGGGTGCGATCACCCTCTCCCGCCCCGGGAGAGGGGTTCAGCGGAACCCCCTCGCCGGCCTCCGGCCTGTTGGTCCCGGAGTCTAGTCAGGTTTTGCGCCTTCGGGCGCGATCACCCCACTCGGCTGAGTCCGGGGGATCCGTGAGCCCGGGGGGGCGCCTGCCCCTTCAAGCGGGACTTCTCCCGCGGTCTGCACTGGGGAGGGGGCTCCGGCTCGTCAGCGCAGGAGCGACCCGCAACTCCCGATGACGGCGGGGAGAGGGAACCGGGCCCACCCTCTCCACCGGGTCCCAGCCGGGGCCCTAAGCACAGGGGTCTGCTAGCTCCCTGTGCGGCGGACGTGGGATTCCTTCCCGAAACGCGTCCACCCACGGTCGCCAAAAGGGGCCCGCCCCGGGCTGCTTCCTCCCCGCCGCGAACCCCGTCGCCCTCGCCGTGGGGTCCCCGCCACCTACCGTGGCTCGGTCGCTCGGTGCCGGAGCAGTCCGTCCTCCGCTGCGGGGTCCGGTCCTGCCAGTGACCCGTTGCCACGGGTGTCTTCGATCCCCCGCTTCCGGGGGTTCCCGGCGGGAATCCGGGCTCCCTGGGGGGGCGTCTCCCCGTGCCCGGCCCCACGCCCTGCGGGAGCCGGCCTCCAAGGTCGCGCCCCCTTCACGCTGCCGGCGGGCCCTTTTTAAACGGCCCGCCGGAGATGATGTCTTGCGGGCGCGCCTCCTCCCTGGCGTCAGCGGGCGCGCTTCTGTCCCGCCCGGCTGGTCAACCCCCATGCCTGCCCTCGGCGGGCGCGCGCTGGGAGCCGGGCGGACCGCGGCTAGGCTTCTCAGCCGCGGGGGAAGTTCCCGCGGCCGGTATCCGCCGCGTGCCGGCTTCCCGTTGCCGGGCGCCGCGGCCGGGGGTGCTGCCTCCCCCAGCCCCCTGCGGGCTCCTCCGTGCGGGCCGTCTCCGGCCCATCACACGGACATTTATATTTTCTCATTTATATTTTCTCAATTTGTTTCCCGAACAGAAAGCTCAAATACTGGACTGTCCAGTTCAAAACCGGACACCAGCCAGCCCTATTTAGGCATTGTAGTCTTGAGGAAATTTCATTGCCCTGTTAACTGTGAGTCTCACTAATATTAACTGGATTCAGGTGACCATGTGGACTACACTTTGTGCTGCTGATAACACTAACATTTTGTTATATGTATAATTTGCAGTCCAAGTATGTGTAAATCTTATGATTGCATTTTGAAGAGCAATAAGCAATGTTTAAATTACATATCATTTTCCTGCTTCATTTATAAAACTTTCCTTGCTGTCTTGGATCAACCACAAAGATGCTTTTAGTACTGTAGTTGCTGGAATTTTCTATTAAAATTCAAAATGTTTTAGCTAACATTTTGTATTTTATTTAAAAGGACATTGTCAACTTAAAAATCACCGCAGTCTAATTTTGAGTTGGACATCACAAGTTGTTAGAGCTCGGTCATACAGCACAATGACAATTGAGTATTACACGTGGGCAGTCGTACTCAGTGTGCATCAATACTGATGATGATGCTGGTGTAACCCTGAAATGTAGAGATTTCTGGGTACATTCCCCGTGGTTCATTTTCATAGAACACAAGGTATTTAGAAACTTTGTCTGACCCCTATGGAGATTGTTGGCAGAAGTGACCTAGTCCCTCAAAATTGCCAGGAACCAAACTGGTGTTTTGTTACCTCCTTATGCTGCAAGGAGGTAATATGTTTATCTTAACTGGGAATGACAGCTGCTGTTTTTTATTGAGACAATTCTTTGGCTTGCCTTTGCAGAAGCTGCTACCAAGAGATGGTAGAGGTGGTGTTTTGCATTGGGAAGCAAATGCTGTCTGTTCTAGCAGACATCCCCATGCAGACATCCCCTAGTCTAGCACAACATCAGGACCACAAGCGCAGAGTACTGGGCCTACATTATGAAACGCACAATAACCAGTAGTGGAGCCAGAGTTTGTGTATGAGGAAACAAAATTGAGGGAGCTGTGCAAAGTCCTTATCCCAGAACTGGTATGCCAGAATGCTTAGATGAGATCAGCTATAATGGTCTGGAAGCATGTTGCTATTGCCTTGTGGAAATTAGCAACCTTGGATTGTTACAGATCTGTCAGCAGTCAGTTTGGGGTTGGTTCAATGGCCATGGTCTACAAGGAACTTATTACTCTAAAATGCAGAATTTGAATGGATGAAGTTTCCAAATTGCAGGTGCTATTAATACCATGTGTTTCCATCCTATCTCCCCTTCTGGAGCAAATGAATACTTACTAGGAAAGAATACTAATTCTTTAGTCCCCTCTGGACCACTCTAGATATCTACATAGGATGCAGTGGCATAAACCCTGATGATGGGGAGTGCCAGAGGTCTGCTCTGATTCAGCTTGGGCTAGCTAGAACTTTATTCCCTCCTAGCCACACAATCATCTCTGGGTGTTTGTGATTACCAACATTAGCTGACCCAGCCTACACTCTACTGTAATAGCTCATGAAGGCTTATCACAATTTCTGCCAAATGGGCAGGAGACTCTACAATTAAACCCTGAAAAAAACTTAAAAAACAATGAATAGTCTTGCAGCTCTTTAGAGACTAACAAAAACTAAGGTGCTGCAGGACTTAGCTGTTTAAGTTTTTTCATTCAGTTAGTTTTTTCAGACTAACACGGCTACCCCTCAAACAATTAAACAGTGAGTAGATGCAGGATGGAGGTGAAATGTGCCTTCAGCTAGCTGAAGACAAGATGATGCTGTTCATGGACTTGTTTGGACTGTAGTTTGTATGCTGTCATACATGTGATTATGGTATGTTGTTGACTTCACAACATGTACAAGAGGAAACATTTTATGCAGACTGGATTGAAAATATACAGTTTGTAGTCTACTGATTGTGATGCCTGGTTGTAGCTACCCATTTTCACTCCAGACATCTAAAGCTAGCAAAAAACAACATGCTACCATGTGGCTTAGTCCATATCGCATAACATGATGAATGGCTCACCGTATGGCAAAATATGACATAATTGGGGAGTGATGGTATCTGAATATTGAGTTAGCAAGAAAACTTGTGAGTCACAAGTTAATTCTTTAGGGAAGACAAAGCATGTGTTACAATATGGAACATGAACACAAGCTCTTGGCCAATAAGTGAAAAAACTTGGAGCAATGCTGAGTGATCACATACATTTAATGACTAAAGATTATATTTCAAGCCAGCTAAGAAAGCATGGAAAATACAAATTCAATAATTATAAAGTTTTTCTAGTTATAATTCAGAAAATACTCCTTGTGTGTCAGTAGGTAAGAATGATATGAGGATTAGGCCTGCACATGAAAATTTCTAAATTCTTCCTTGTCAGAATTTTCATAAGGCATAATGAAATTATTATATAATTTGATATTCCAGATCCTTACCAGTTTTGAAGTGTAATTTTTGTACATAATTGTCATATGTTTATACATTTGTTTTATTTAGTCATTCAGTGGTCATTTTGCTTCTTGAGCATGCCTTAGCTAATTTTTACAACTATACCATGTTGTAAATAAAGGCTCTGCACATTGTTTTTTTGGTTTAACGAATGACTGCAACTTTCATTAGTTTATTCCAAAACCCTGCAATAAGAATATTTATATATCCAAAACCATGCCCTTCTACCTATCAATAAAAGTTGAGCAACGCAACTCTTGCTTTCCTGCCACAATGGACTCAGAACCAAATTGCATCCAAGATACTCTTCCAGATAACATTGGGAATTGGTCCAAACTAAAATCTGATTTGTCCAGAGGTACGCCTACCTCTTCTCAGTGTTAAAGCATCTGCTCATTCAAATGCTCACACTGTAACATGACTTCACTTCTGCCTCTGTGCATTAAGTTAGGATAACCTCTGGGCATGATTACACACTATAATTTCAATAGACAACCTGCCAAGTAATCCTGAATTACTTCAATCTGCTATTATGAGATGGTATCTGACTTTGGATCACTTATCCATGCTGAATAAGCTTAACCAGAAGACTTATCCTGTTCCTTTTTAATGGATCAGACTTTTCTAAATGAATGACAGCTATGAGCAAGGCCCAGCCCAGTAACAAGGAAGTACATTGTTGGCATCAGTTGGGTGCAAAAACCATAAATACCTTGATAAGAAACTAAGTGATAAAGCACCCCAAAACTAAGGCCAATTACATCAATATCTTTCTTTAAAATAGCAACAAATTGATAGCCAAGAAACAACCATCCTCACAAAGGAAAAAAGGGATTAGGTGAGCTGAATGAATGAAGGACATTTACTGTACAGATTTTCCCATCTGCACACATCTGTGGCACAGTCTTCCGTCTCTGATCCACCTTTGTCTCTTCTCTGCTGTCTGTTCTTACCTCCTGTCCCCACAGAAGGACAAATTATCTCTTGGAGCTAATGGCTATGAAAGAAAAGTGGTATGGTTGGAACAAGGGTGCTGGCCTGGTATACTTTCTACAGTCAGAGTTCTGAGAACCATTGAACAAACCCTGTTTATGATGGAAACCACTTCAAGCACTCCCAGCATCTATTTGGAAAGTATAAGATCCCCATTGCTTCCTGCTCTGAGCCTTTCAAGCCCTATAAGCAATCTCAAATTATTTTACATTTATATAAAGCTCCTACTATAATCTTTATCCCACATGATCTCAAAGAACAACAGTTGTTTGCAGTGTTGCTGCCCTTGTGTTAGGCCCAGGATAGTAGAGAGATAAAGTGAGTGGGGTAACACAACTTTCATTAACATAATTCATTTGTATTATCATAGCCCCGATGAGCCTCAGTCATGGACCCCCCCCGACCCCACTGTGCTGCTAGGATTGTACACACAACACAATGACGCCCCTGCCCCCAAAGACAATGCTCGTTGAATTACCAGAGAACGGTCAGGAGGTCGATTTTAAATCTCCTCCGTCACGCCCCTCCTCCCCCCATTATCTTCAGTTCCAGCCCATACGGGGGGAGCAGCCCTGTGCCAGCCCTCAGAGAAGCTACGCTAACGGCGCCCTTCTAGGCGCTCGACTTTGAGCAGCCCTGCTTAGCAGAACACCACCTACAAGCGTCCATCCCCGCCCCCACAATCGAGCGCTTCCGGCCAACCAGCCACTAGAAGGCCCCACCCTGCAAGCCAATCAGCGGCCTTCTCTAGGCTACCGCCAGCTGCAACTCCCGTGGATCACGTGACCCCTTTCCCTCGGCCTGGGGAGGGGGATGCCAGTGAGTTATCGCGAGAAGGGACGGAAGCCTATGTGGGACCCGGCCTTTAATGTGCGGTTCGGCCCCTCTCCCCGGGTGAGTTTGTAAACAGAGCGCGGCGAAGGGCAGTGTCTCTGGCGCGTTGTAACGGGGTGTTGTGGGTAGCGGCGCCTCGGCCCTAGCGGGCGGGGGAAGGGGGCGGCGCGGTCTGGGCTGGGTTGGGCTAAGTGGGGGTGCCCGGGAGGTATTAACATGGCGCCGCCGCTCTCCACGGAGACCCCCGCCCCCGCCAGTGGCCCCCGCTACCCTTAGAGCCGCGGGGTGCGGGCCGGAGCCAGCGCGGAGGAGACTGTTACCCGCCCGCGAGGTAGGCTGGTCCCTGCGGCTGCCCCAAGGAGGGGGCTGGGGAGCAGGGCGAGGCTTCTTCCCTGGAAGCGAGCTGCCCTGATAGGTACAGCCGGCTCCCCCCTGTCCCCGGGGGCGCAGGGGGCGCTCTCCCCTGCAAGGGTCAAGGGGGGCCTGACCCTCCTCTTGCTGCTGCGGGACTGAGCCAAAGGAGAAGCGGGAAGGTTCCGCTCTTCGCCTGTGTCTGCCTGAGAGTAGCGAGGGGCGGGTGGAGGGAGAGGAGACCCAGGTGCCCTCAGCAAGTGCTAAAAGGGGAGGGCAGAGCCAGAGAGGGGGCTGTCGCTCTGTTGCCCCTAAGTGCCGATGCGCTTGTGTGGCCTGTACCTGCTTCCAGCCTGGCCTGGGTTGTAGTGCTCTGCTGGGGCACATCACCATTGTGACTGTGTTGAGTGGGAGCTCGACACTGTGCTGCCAACTGTAGGTATTTCCTTTAGGGTCCTCTCAATAACCTCTCACTTATTGTGGCCCATTTAGAGGACTCTTTATGAGAGGCAGAGCTGATGCCCAGACATTCAAAGCATGATAGTATATTCTAGGGTGTGAAGATCTTCCCTGAGGGGCCCGTCTCTTGCCTCAGGATTGTTCGCTATTGGAGGTACTAGGAACTTAATGTGTTGTCACGTCCGCTCCCACCACCTAGTAAATTTATATTACAATTTGCGATCTTTCGATTTCCCCCACACAAAATAATACTGTCTTTGCAAATGAAATCAGTTGGGATACTCTTGTATCTCATGTAATTTGGATGCCTTTTCTCTTTTTTCTGCCCCCTCTGTCAATTCCCAAATAACTTGTTTGTTTTTTTTCAAAAATATATTTAAATCTTTTTTGACACCATAAATAATGGATTTTGCTTCCCTTCCCCCCCCCCAAAAAAAGTAAATTCTATGCTTGTCTTTTTCTCCAAATAATAGAAAACAAAGAGCCCAGAATTCACTCTTCCATCCTTTCCCTGCCTTTAGCAAAATCTTTATTCCCTTTATATCCTAGTCAATGAATCTTGGATTTAGTTTGGGGCAATAGCAGAAGCAATTTCTGAGTGCAAGAGTTTAGGCAGATTAAAATAGCCATTTTTGTGTCTACTGAGAATATCCACATTTAGTTTAGATAAGGTAAAAAGGTATAAGATTCAAATTATGCTTGATGGCCGTGGTTTTCAATCTGTGGCCCATGGACTCCGGGGGGGGGGGGGGGGAACTGAGGGGACTGCAAACTATGTCTAAAATTTCCAAAGGGCTCTGTGCTTCCATTTGAAACATTTTAGGTATCTGCAAATGGAGGGGAAAACAGCTATTGCTTTAGAGTATAAGACAACCAGTAGCAGCTGGGGTGGGGGTAACCCTGTGGACAGGTGTTTCCATAATTGTGAAATGCAAGATTTTTTAAACCTTTCTCTGAAGTGTCTGGTAGTGGCTATTATCAGAGGCCCAATACTGCAGACACTTATGCATAAATTTAACTTTACTTCATTACTGGTAGTAGCTCAATTATTTAAAGCAAGTGTTTGCAGAACTAGAACCAGAGAAGAAGATACTGGATTAGGTAGAATACTGCTCTAATCTCTTAGTTATAAAATCTACTAAAGCACCATGAAAATAACACTCGGCATGTTTCAAAGGGCCTTTTTGCAATGAGTGAACTTTAACCAAAAAAAAAAAAAAAATCTAAAACACTATTGGGGCTTATTGTTACACTAAAGGTTACTGTCAGAAATTTACATTAATAAAAATGCATTTTGTGCAGGAGGGTAGGAAACCTATTTATCATTTTATATTTGGGTAGTTAAAGTTGTACGTTAATGTTTTGATCTTCATTGCACGCACAATGTCTTTCTTCTGACTTAGAGGTTGGTAAGTCTAATTTTGTTAATATATCTGTAGTCTTCACTTGGCGTTTTTATAGCTATACAGATTCTGCCACGTATCCTCCTTTTTACTCAGAAATTTTTATCTTATTTGGTTATTTTAAATCTTTATGGGTTCACTGCTGCTCCCACATGGTTTGTTTGTTCTTGGATAGGATATGCCCAGATAATACTGTATTCCATTAACTTTTGACATTTGGCCATGTTTCTGATGTGCCTATTATGGCAAGATTTAATTCCATTTTTAGCCATTGTAGTTCATCTTTTTTTCTCTGTCTAAGCTTTTTGTCTGTGGATATTTGTGATCACAAATAAAAGCCATGTGCCAATCTTTATCTCATTCATGACATGTATTGCTTCTCTGAAATTTTATCTGAACTCAGCCTAGTATGCTTCCATTTTCAAAAAATGTTTATCAAATTCTCATTTACAAAGAACCCATTGAAGACTTTCATTGTGACAAGCATAATATGATTGAGTATTATATAGTAATACTTACTGAAGTCAAGTTGTGTGCATTAGCTTATTTAATTGCATCATCTTATTACAGTGATCCTGTCGTCTCTTCAACCGTCCCCTGTTGCTTGATACTTTCTCTTGCTATGTCTTGTCTTAAATTACACTGTAAGCCCTTGTGGGCAGGTACTGCTTTCTTGCATATTGGTACACACAGGTCCATGTTCCTCCTTGGAGCTGTGGGATGTTACTGCTGTCTGTATGTATAGGACCAAATATAGATTCTCATGGTATTGGACAGTGTTAACTTACACTTCTATTAGGGATGTTAAAGACTAGTCAGCTAGTTGACTAGTCGATGTCCGCCCTCCTCCTCCCCCCCTCCCCCCTTGGCTGCCTCTATCATATAGAGGCAGCCAAAGGGGGTGGGGGGAAGAAGGGGTACTTCAACGTGGCTGTGCAGCACTGCTGCTTTGAAACCCCAAGGGGCCCGGTGTCACTCCTCAGCTGACCCCAGGTTCTGGGGAAATGCCATGTGGAACCTGGCCATGCGGAGCCCAGGGGAGTCCCAAGCTGACCCTGGATTCTGCTGTCGTGCAGAGCCTGAAGTCAGCTGGGGACTGCCCAGCTGATCCTGGGCTGTCTGTGGCATTTCAGCAGAACCCGGGATCACCTGGGGAGTCCCCAGCTGACCCCGGGCTTGAAGGCTTTGAAATGTACAAGAGCCCCTTCTGGGAACTCTTTTGCATTTCAAAGTTGGCACCCACATGCAGCCCAGAGTCAGTGGGACTTCCTGCTGTCCCTGGGCTACAGGCGGAGTTCCGCATTCCTCCTTTGAAATTCCTCCTCTCCTACTGGGGCTCTTGTACGTTTCAAAGGAGGAATGCGGAAGTCAAGTAGTCGATGGAAATTCCATGGACTGCAGTTTACTGACTAGTCGAGTAATTTAACATCCCTAACTTCTCTCTGAAATATCTTTACTGTTGTTACAAAAACTACCTGTGATTACTCTGATTTAAAATGTTACTACAGGCTGGACCTTTCTAAATCAGGACTCTCTGGTCTTGCAACAGGACCACAAATGTTCTTGGTCCAGAGAGTCCTGGTGGAGGGCCAGTGGCTGGGAGCCCTGCCACACAAATCTAGCTAGGCCAACAGGTTGGCTGGAGTGCCAGCGGGCTCCAGCAGGGCTGTGTGCTGCTGCTGCTGCTGCATTGGAAAGTGGGGAGAGAGCTGACCAGGAGGCCAGAAATAACCTCCCCAGGGCAATACAAAATGTGAGACTGGTCAAGTCCTGATAGTGCTGGATCAGGGAGATATAACCTGTATTTTAAAGAGATGGGGGATTCAGAGAAGGGCAACAGAAATGATTAGTGGTTTGGAACGGGTCCCATATGGAGAGATTAAAAAGACTTGGGGCAAGTCTAGACTGCCTGAGCCTTTCGAAAGAAGATATGCAAATTCATGCCAAATTTGAATATCTTCTTCCGAAAACAGGATCAGAAGATGATGTGCAAATTTGTGCCAAATTTGCATATCTTCTTTTGAAAGCTGCGGGCAGTCTAGATGTGCCCTCAGTCTTTTCATGTTAGAAAAGAAGAGACTAAGGGAGGGATATGATATAAGTCTAGAAAATCATAACTGGTATGAAAAAAGTGAATAAGGAAAAGTTATTTACTTGTTTCCATAATATAAGAACTAGGGGGCACCAAATGAAATTAATAGGTAGCAGGTTTAAAATGAAAAACTTCATTTTGTTTTTCACTCAGCGCACAGTCAACCTGTGGAACTCTTTGCCAGAGGATGTTGTGAAGACTAGGGCTTTAATAAGGTTCAAAAAAGAGCTAGATAAATTTATGGCGGTTAGGTCTATCAATGGCTATTAGCCAGGATGGGTAGGAATGGTGTCCTTAGCCTCAGTTTGTCTGGAACTGGATGACAGGAGAGGGATCATGTGATGATTCCCTGTTGTGTTCACTCCTTCTGGGGCATCTGGCCACTGTCGGCAGACAGGTTACAGAATCACAATTCACTGTTATGCATATTTGTGGGGGTCGCCTGGCCTGGCCTGGGGGAATGGGTGGGAACACACTAGGTATGTAGTAGTATAGTTGATTAACCGATAAGCAAAAGCTTATAGGTCAATGCTATAGACTACATGCATTTCCTCCCACCCCTTGCCAGTACATTTTTTAGCAGGCTGGCCAGCAGCCCAGCAAAGTCCCGGCTTGCACTGGGTCCTGAACCTACCTCCGCTGTGGCTCTGCATTTCAAAGTGTATTAGGATCCAGGCAGGAGGTTGCTATAGAAGGGGGGGGGGGGGGGGGGAAGCAACTAGTCGACTACCCTGTTTTATAAGCATTTGCTTATTGGATAGTCAACTAGTCCTTAACATCCCTACCTTGTACATGGGTGCATGTTAACATCCCTAGATTGTTAAATTCTTCCATTGACCTAGAACTGTTTACATGCAGTACTTAGGCATGTGGTTTTTTTTACACCCTTGAGAGACATAACTATGCTGATGTAGCTTTCCATAGCAGACAAACCTTTAGACACTTGCTACAACAGAAGAGTTTTTCAATTGCTGTAGGAAATCCATCCCATCAAGAGATAATAGCAAAGTGGACGGAAGAATAGTTTATGCCAGTGCTTAATGATATCTTGCTGCAATATAACTTGATCAACATATGTTTTAGATATAGAATCAAAGAACCATAGGGTTAAAGGGACTGGATGAGTCATTTAGTTTAACCCTTTGTCAAGATACAAACCATGTTTAAGCCATGGTAGACAAATGACTATCCAGCCTCCTTACAAAAACCTCCAGTGAAGGAGTTTCCATGACCTCTGTAATTAGTCTGTTTCATTGTTATATTCTACAGTCAAAACCATAATTTCCTAACTTTAAGAACATTTCTGTCTGCAGACAAATGCAGACAAGTTTCCATTCATTGTCCAGGTCTTTCAGGGCAACGGGCTGACGGAGTGGCTGGTGCAGGATTCTGGGCAGTGCATTTGGAGATGGGAGGAGGGCAGGAGGTGGACCGCATGCAGGAATGAGAGTTGGGGAGTGAGGAGGGGATCAGGGTGGGGGGTGTCTGTCTCCCCCTGGCCAGCAGGGGCCATTTCTCTCCTCCCCCACCCTTGCTTGCAGCTTATTTGTAGTCTTACAGGCTTCAGTGACCAAGCCTTTACCCTTCTCTGTGGGGACAGAAGATAGCTCAGAAGAGCCACTTGTGCAGGGATTCTGATGCACAACAGATATTGTCATTTGAGCACCTTTCCACCCATACAAAAGCTTCAGTACACTGGAGCATATCCTGTACTAAGGAAAGCACAGGAGCTGTCTTTTAAAAGAGTAAAGCTGGGTGGGAGAACAATTTTTGGAAGCCAGTAATAATTACTGTGCCCAGTAAGTTTGAATATGAGATGAAAATGCATTGATACAGACTGTCAGATACTTTCTCTCAGAATTTTGACAGGGGAGGGAGGGGGGAGCAGGGTTGGAGAGTTGAGGGGGCTCCATGGAAGCCGGTATGCATAGGTACATGTTTAACAAAATAAGTGCATTTTAACATCCCTAATTTTCACTTGTGTTTCAAATCCTATGGTGGTGATAAACAGATGACTCCCGGTCATCTGAAGAAGTGGGCTGTGCCCACGAGAGCCCATGATACCGTCTACATGTTTTGTCTATGAAGTGCTACCAGACCATTTGTTGTTTTTTTTTCTGTAACAGACTAACTCGGCTACCCCCTGAAGCTCTATAAAATGAGTCATTTACCCATTTCTTTGCTGAGGATGAGCTTTTTCTATATATGTGAAGCAGTATAAAAAACTTCGTTTTGTTTCAACTTTCTTCTTGTGTTTTAGGAATCTGAGAAAAGCTGTTGCAGCCCCTTCAGGTCAGTGCAGCTGTGTTTTTCATTATTTATTAAGTAGTTTAATTTGTGAGACTTTCCATCTGCCAACTTTTATACCAAGTGAAAGAATTAAAAAATGCTCAAGATTATCCCAGGTTTCTTCCCCTAAAAATAATGGTATAATTCCCATTAACTTAAGTGGGAACTAAGATTAAACTGGAATTACTTTTAAAAATCTCACCCAGAAAGTATAAACATGTAGCAACTGATCTAACATTTAGAAATCTATCACTCATTTTGTTTGTCTTGAGTTTTTGGGCTCTAGAAGAAGATATTACTTTTAACTTTAGATAATTATATCTGGTAAACAAAAAACCTGAACCTTTCTCTTCCACCTTTGCCCATTAACCCCATGCAAACTAACATCTGGGTCCTGCCATGAGGGCAGGGAGCTGGACTCGATGACCTCTTGAGGTCCCTTCCAGTCCTAGTATTCTATGATTACTCATGTTAACATTGGACCAGAAAAAAATTAATACCATAATTTTAAGTAAATATTTTGAATAAACATAGTTTCCTGTTCTCAGTTTTTTACTCTAATAGTTTGTCAGTGCTTATATTATTGTCAGTCACCTAACTAGATGTTGTTACATTTATCTAATATATATTTTAGAGAGTTTGTCACTTTGTTCAAGAACTCCTTTTCAACAGTAAGAGTTAGGACCACCAAATTCAGTATACAGCTTTCTCTTATCATAACTTAACACAAATGGGATGTGTCTGGAATGGGCTTGCTTCTCATAAAACCATACAGAAAAGAGAGAGAATCACCAGGCAGGTGAAAGGGCCTGGGTGGGGGCATGTTCCCACTCTGTCCAGGACTGCCTGAGCCCCCAAACCTCCCACCCCTGCTGGTGCCTTTGACGGGACAGGGCTGAAGCGCTCTCCACACACACACCCAACCAGTTGCTACGGGGACACCGCTGGCTGTTTCCCTTTGTCATTGTCAGGGAGCAAGGGGAAAGTGCAGTTTTCTGCATTCCTCACTTGGGCTAGGGAACAAAGGGGCAGATAAGTTGTGCACTTCACCGTTCCCTGACAGGGACAGGAAGGGGAAGAGCAAGCATCCCTGCTATAAGTTTGAGGGAGTGGGACTTCGGCTCCCCTGCCCACCCTCTGCCTACCGTACTACACATACACATTCAGTCCCTTGCCAAGAGCCCCTCCTCACCCACAAATCCTGACTCTTGTACCTTCTACATCCCTAGCCCCCTGCCTTGAACCCCTCTTTAAGGACCCGAGCAATGCCAGGTAAATGTGCTAGTGTTCTTATATGAGAAAAGAAGATGTAAAGAAAACAATTCAGGCGTTAAATACATAAATGATGCCTCTCTATTTTTAAGTGACCATTTTTCCTTGCCTGCTGTGGCTTACCTGTTTAATATTTATTTTAAATGTAGTACAATAAACAGTTAAAGATACAGTTTAATGCTTCTTTAAATCCAAGAGGTCTACATTAAACGTTTATTAAATAATCTAGGATAATTTTTCAGTGTATATAAACAAAGTAATGAATTAATAACAGCAGTGCAGACCAAGTGGGCTACTAACAGTCATCAGTGCACATAGTGTATTGCATTACTTTTTATGTAGCCTAATGGCTCAAAGAAATGTTCAGTTTCTGCATTCAAAAGTAGCATTCACTTTTACATTTTCAGTGTATCATCATTCTCAGTTAGGGGCTGCCCACCCATCCTCCCATAGTGGTGGGAAAAAAGAACAAGAGACTAATGGATTTTGAAGTGATCTGCAAGACATAAAATTAAAAATCTAAAATGTAAAAACTTGAAATACAGTATAGCAATTACTCTAGCTAATGTCCATTCCACTTCCATTTGCACCTTTTCCTTTTTAAGAAGTTTTGAGGAGATGCTTTGGGCTTAATGATTATGCCTTGCATTAATATAGAATGTCATATTTATTATTTGTATTACAGTAGTGCCTAGGAACTCTGCTTAGGTCAAAATAATAATCTAGATGAATTAAGTATTAATTTTTTGCTTGCAGGACAGGTGTTCTGAGCTTGTTCATTTGGTGAAGTGAAATTTGCCCTGTAGTTAAAAGGCCCAAGATGACACACAGTTTATCAACTATCATTATTAAGTTCTATATGTTGTAAATGATTAATCATTTCAGCATTTCTTGTAGATGAGATGCACTGTTGCCCTTCAGACTGCTTAAAGTGTCACCTACGCTGGTAATGAAAACCTGGCCGAGAAACAAATTTAAAACAGTTTGCCTGGCAGAGTGAATTCTGCATACGGGTTTTTTTTGTTTGTTTGTTTGTTTGTTTGTTGGTTGTTTTTTAAAAAAACAATGCACGTTTCTGAACTTGAAGGGTGAAAAAATCTAGAGAAATGTTTTTTAAATGCTTACGCTATTATGCCTTCCCATATTGATCATAGCTTGTCTGTTATTCACAATAGCTTGATCTCATGCTAAATTATGTTCTGTAGCGAGTCACTCTGTATGGGTAAGGTAACTGACAAATGGGTAAATACTACATTTAAAATCTTATTTTCTTAGTTACAGTTGTGGGTAAAGTTAATTTATTGTACATCTATTTAAAGATTGCTTATGGTCAGACAAGGAGGGGATGGGATGAATGAGATCCTTTTTCCTACAAGCCCACTCGATATTCATCCAATAACTCGTCTAATTTTGGGGGCATCATTATGCATTGAGGTATGATCAAGGTCACCTGTTCTGGCTGCCTAATGTTGATTGGGTTCTTTAGTTTACTTCTGTCACTCATAAACCAAATGCCTTAGGGTAACATGTCTGGAATCATATGCCTGTTTCAAAGGATACACAAAATACAGTTTTCTACAATCATGTACATTGGTCCTTTATCTTTTTCCTGTTTCACTGCATCAAAGACAAGTTTCTTGTCTTTACCTGCAGAATCTTCAAAATTTTGCCCTTTGTATGTGCTTTCACTTGTCTCTCATCACATTAAACAAGGCTTCTTTGTTTGAATAACTATAGGGCTGCGTCTAGACTGGCATAAGAACATAAGAACGGCCGTACCGGGTCAGACCAAAGGTCCATCTAGCCCAGTATCCTGTCTGCCGACAGTGGCCAGCACCAGGTGCCCCAGAGGGGGGGTGGACCGAAGACAATGATCAAGCGCTTTGTCTCCTGCCATCCCTCTCCAGCCTCTGTCAAACAGAGGCCAAGGACACCATTTTATCCCCTGGCTAATAGCCTTTTATGGACCTAACCTCCATGAAATTATCTAGCTTCTCTTTAAACTCTGTTATAGTCCTAGCCTTCACAGCCTCCTCTGGCAAGGAGTTCCACATGCTGACTACACGCTGTGTGAAGAAGAACTTTCTTTTATTAGTTTTAAACCTGCTACCCATTAATTTCATTTGGTGTCCTCTAGTTCTTCTATTTAGGGAACTAATAAATAACTTTTCTTTATCGGCCCTCTCCACATGATTTTGTGCAAATACTTTTAACGGAAAAGTTTTTCCGTTAAAAGTATTCTTACAAGAAGAGTCTACACTGGCACAGATGCTTTTGCAAAGCACATATTTTGCGCAAAAGCATCCGTGCCAGTGTAGAGATATTTTGCGCAAGAAAGCTCCCTATGGCCATTTTAGCCATCGGGCTTTCTTGCGCAAGAAATTAACGCTGTCTACACTGGCCCTCTTGCGCAAGAATACTTGCACAAGAGGGCTTATCCCTGAACGGGAGCATCAGAGTATTTGCGCAAGAAGCACTGATTTTGTACAGTACAAGGTCAGTGTTCTTGCGCAAATACTCGCGGCCAGTGTAGACAGGCGGCAAGATTTTTTGCACAAAATCTTGCCAGTCTAGATGCAGCCTAGTAGTCTTAGTTAGCCATTTGCCAGCTTTTCATGTGTGTGAGACTCCATACCTTCTTCTGTGCTGCCTCTTACATGCAGAACCTACTTGAGCATAGGGATGTAAAATCCCACTTAGTTAACCAGTTAAATGTTAAGTTTAACGGGTTAACTGATTAAACCAGGACGGATGGGGGGGCCAGGGTGTTCCAGCCTGCTGGGCTGGAGCAACCCCTCCCACCTGCCACAGTGGCTATAGAAGGGGGCTTTGCCTGTAAATGATGTACCTTTTTAAATCTTTTGGTTGGGAGCAATACAATTTTATTTTTTCACCATCCCACTCTTTTCTTCTGGCTTCACCATTACATTTTTTTAACTGTCTTTTACTTCAGTTTAACCAATTCAGAACTATCTTTATAAGTAGATCTTACTTTTCTTTGATATCATGATACTTTCAGGGATCCATTTAAGAGAAATTTTGTTAGAAATACTCCGAGTTTTGTGTTTTATCATATTTTTGTTCTGGCTTTTTTTTCCTCACATCTTTAAGATTTTAGATTAATTAAAGTATTGTGGGTTGTCCTTTTATATAGTGCCTTCATGTAAATATAGACAGTAATGAAACTCCTGTGTTGGCAAACCACTCAAGACAAGGCAATGGTGAAGAAACTAAATGAATTCTTTGCATTTCTGTTCACTGCAGAGGATGTATAAGATGCCCACATCAGAGCTAGTCTTTTTGGATGGCATATCTGAAGTACTGTCTCAAATTGATGTGTCAATAGAAGAGATTTTAGAACAAATTGATAAATTAAGCAGTAATAGGTCACTAGGGCCAGAGGGTAACCACTCGAGTTCTGAGGGACCTGAAATATTAAATTGTGAGCTACTAACTGTGGTATGTAGCCTATCACTGAAATCAGCCTCTCTACCAAATGTCTGGAAGACAGCGTAACATAACAGCAATTTTTTTAAAAGGGCTCTAGAATAGATCCTGACAACCTGTGAGCCTAACTTTAGTACTGGGCAAATTGGTAGAAACTATAGTAAAGAACAGAATTTTCAGATAAGGATAAACATGATTTATTGGAGAAGAGATATTATGGCTTTTGCAGAAGGAAGTCATGTCTCATCAATCTATTAAAATTATTTTTAGGTGTCAATGAGCATGTGGATAAGAGTGATCCTATGTATATAGTCAGCTTGGAATATCAGAAAGCCTTTGACAAGGTCCCTCACCAGTGGCTCTTAAGGAAATTGGAAGCCTATCTACGTTTACAGTGTAGCAGCAATAGCACTTAGTAAAGAAACTACCTATGCTGACTGGAGAGCGTCTCCTTTTGGCAGAGTTTGTTAGGTATGTCGGCGTGAGAAGCCCTCCAATCATATTTCTGTCTCCACTGGAATGAGATCGATATAACAGCTTCGGTCATGCTTGCATGAAATTGTCTATTAAAGTGAAAAATAGTACTGCGAAGGAAGGCTGTATTATGGAGCTGTCAAATCAAATATATGCACAAATGGAAAGTGTTCAGTGTAATCCAAACCTGATCCAGGGTAATGAATGGTATTATATAATTTATCCAAAAGACATTACAAAGGAATAACTTCATTTTGTTTATTTAGCTTGCACAATAATTGTTTTCTTTAATTACAGTTCATTGTCATGAAAAGGAGAATGTGATAAACTGTTCACCCTATGAAATTTGGCTTACATATGAAATCTACCAGGTATAGACGTGTGTGTATGTGTTTGTCTCTGTCTGTTTAGAGTATTGCTAAGTGAAGTGATGTTTTGATCTTCTGCTGACTTACTATACATTTATAAAGTCTCTAGGTAAATATTATTGGTTTTATTATAGGATTTCTGAAGTGGTATTGAAATATATTTATAAATATTTATGAAAAAGACTTATCTGTTGTGGAGATGTGCATAGGCATTTCTAATCTACTGACTTCCTTTAACGGTAGATAAGGAATTGGGGAATGAGTTTTTCCATGGCCTAGTGGTACTTTGCAGTTGTCTTTGGGTGTTATACGCTTTGCTAATTTTTTTGTATTTGTAAAAGTATGCATTTGCAATATATTTTTATTCCAGTTATAAAAACTGCTTCAGTGATATTTTGTGGAATATGCATTATATATGATGTATTGTACATATTACAATTATATATTACATACAGGTGTCTTTTTTTTTTAAATATTTGTCTTTCAAAGTGAGATGCATGCTCAAACTCCATTATATGTACCTATTTGGATGGATTTGTATATTGATATCTGGGACTTGGAAAATGTATCCTTAAAGCCATATGTGTTGACATTTTATTTCATTGATTATCATAGAGCTGTAGGACTGGAAGGGGCCTTGAGGTCATCTAGTCCAGTCCCTTGCACTCATGACAGGACTAATCATTATCTACACCATCCCTGACAGGTGTTTGTCTAATCTGCTCTTAAAAACCTCCCATGATGGCAATTGTACAACATCCCTAGGCATTTTTTTCCAGTGCTTAACTATCCCAACAATTAGAAGGGTTTTCCTGCTGTCCAACCTGAATTGTCCTTGCTGCAGACTAAGCTAATTGCTTATTATGCTATCCTCAGAAATTAAATATAACAGTTTACTGCCCTCTTCCTTGTAACAGTTTTTTATGTACTTGAAAACTGTTATTCTAGCCCCTCACAGTCTTCTTTTCCAGATTAGACAAACCCAGTTTTTTAGTGTCCTCTCCTAGGTCATGTTTTCAAGACCATTAATCATTTGTGTTACTTCTCTCTGGGCTTTCTCCAATTTGTCCACATCTTCCCTGAAATGTGGCACCCAGAACTGGAGACAGTACTACAGGTGAGGCCTAATCAGAACAGAGTAGAGCGGAATAATTACTACTTGTGTCTTGATCACAGCATTTCTGTAAATATATCCCTAAAATTAGCTTTTTTTTTTTACTGTCAGTGTTACACTATTAACTCATATTTAGCTTGTGATCCATTATGACCCCCAGATCCCTTTCCACAGTACTCCTTCCTAGATAGTTATTTCCCATTTTGTATGTGTACAACTGTATTATCAAAAACTTAGCTCACTGCAAGCAGAAGAGGGTGGTTCTTGCTAGTGATGTGAATGTGTAACCAGTTTACAGGCCCCAGAGCAAGGGCCAGGAGCAGGAGCCCCGTGAGCTGGGGGACTGCAGCGGTGAGATCCCGCTAGTCATTTAACCAGTTAAACCTTAGGTTAACTCAGTGCTTTTTTATAAGAAAAAAGGTGCCAGTGCTCCAGGCTCAAAGTTGTTGGGGGGGGGGGGGGGATTTGGTGGGCAAAAAAAAAGCCGAGCTGGCGGCCAAAATGCCATTGCAGCTCCTTTAAGAGCCATGTGTCCTGGGCGGGCTTCCGTCGGGAGCCAAGCCACCCCAGGAAATAGGTGCCATTACGCCAGAGGGAAATCCCACTCAATTCAAGTAAGATGGGAAAATAGGTGCTGGTACACCGTCCCGGGGCATACCGTCACAAAAAAAGCACTGAGTTAACCTAATGTTTAACCAGTTAACTGATTAACCAGGATTTTACATCCCTAGCCTTGCTAGTTCTTTAGTAATGCTTCCAACCTGGGCTTTGGAGATTAATGTATTGGTAACTTGTTGCAATTACTTCAGATATTTTGAGGGATTTTTTTTGTTTTTATCATTTCAACCTAGGTAGTACAAGGACCTGTGGAATATGAGTGATGACAAACCCTTTTTATGCACTGCCCCTGGATGTGGCCAGGTAATAGGATGCTTTGAATCTATTAATGTTGGTCAAGTAGAAAAAAACAGGTAAATGTATTTCATGTTAGCTTGAAGAATAGAAATATTCCTTAATGACAGATCCTGGAAAGTAACTGCATGCTGTAAATATTTTGTAAAGCAGATGACAGCAGGAATTTTTAGTTGTTAGCAATTAAAAATACTCAAACATTTAAAATGGAAATAAATAATGCATTAATTTGTGTAATCTCTAGTAGGAATTACCAGGAAAACAAGTTCAATACAAAGTGTAATAGAGCTACAGTATTCATGAAGACTGTGGAGGTTAAATTATGGGAATTTGTAAAGTGAAGCCTTTGGGTATACTTAAGTTTCAGTAAACATCTGAGTTTCTCCCAATGCAGTATAATCCAGTACTAGCCTGGTGGTTCTATCATGCTTCCCATCTTGATTTGGCCAGCTTCAGAAAAAATCCCTTGCAAATGGGCTGTACAGGGAACTGAGATTCCATTCTGCTCATGCGCATTTCCAAATTTCACTCCCATTTTGACTCCAGAGGTTATTCAGGTAATTACAGGCCAGCAAGCCTAACTTTAGTACCAAGCAAACTGGGCAAAACTATAGTAAAGAAAAAAAAAATTGAGATTCCCATAAATGAACAAAATATTTTGGGGAAGGTTCAACACAGCTTTTGTAAAGAAAATATTACCACAGTAGCCATTAGAATTCTGGTCTGATCAGTAGAGTGTACTTTGAGTTTCACAAAGCTTTTGACATGGTCTGTTGCTAAAGGCTGTTAAGCAAAATTAGCAGTCATGGAGTAAGAGGGAAGGTCTGCTCAATGATGAGTAACTAGTTACAAAATAAGAGACACAGTGTAGTAATAATTGGTCACTTTTCACAGTAGAGAGCGGTAAATATCAAGGTCCCACAAGGCTAAATGTTGAAACTGGTGCTGTTCAATATACTCATAAATGATCTGGAAAAAGGGGTGAACAAAGAGGTTGCAAAATTTGCAGACATACAAAAATTACTCAAGCTAGATCAAGGGAGCTCTCAAAACCATTTGACTGGGTAAGAAAATAGCAAATGAAATTCCATATTGATAAACACCAAGTAATTGGAAAACGTAATCCCAACTGCATATATATAATGAGTTCAAAATTACCTTTTACCACTTAAAAAGAGATACTGAAATCATCTGAGTATATATCTCTGAAAACATCTGCTCAGTGTGCAGTGGCAGCCAAAAAATCTAAAAAATTAGGAATAATTAAGTGATAAGACAGAAAATATCATCATGCCCATATATAAATTCATGGTATGTCCACACCTTGAATTCCTTGTGGTGTTCTGGTTACCTCATCTCAAAAAGCTGTATTTGCATTGGAAACGTGCAGAGAAGAGCAATAAAAATGATCACAAGTATTAAACAGATTCTATCCAAGGGAAGATTAAAAAGACTGGGACTGTTATTTTAGAAAAGAGATAACTAAGGGAGAATATGGTAGGGATCTATAAAATCATGAATGGGATGGAGAAGGTGAATAAGGAAGTGTTATTTATCCTTTCACATATCACAAGAACCAGGAGTACCAATGAATTGAATAAGCAGGAGGTTTAAAACAAACATAAAGAAGTATGTCTTCACATAATGCTCAGTCTTGTTGCACTTGTTGCCAGCAGAAGTGAAGGTCAAAAGTATAAGCATGTTCAGAAAAAAATTACACAAGTGCATGGCAGATGGATTCATCAGTGACTATTAGCCAAGGTTGTCGGAGATGCAATTCCGTGATCTGGATGTTTCTAAGGGTATGTCTACACTAGCCCCCTAGTTCAAACTAGGGAGGCTAATGAGGGCGACCGGAATTGCAAATGAAGCGCGGGATTTAAATATCCCACGCTTCATTAGCATGTTCCCGGGCCGCCGCCATTTTGGAAATTGACTAGCCCGGAATAACTGCCCGCGTCTACACATGGCAGTGAAATGGGTGTTCGAAATAAAGCCCTACCTCGAATTAGCTGTTATTCCTCTTGGAATGTGGTTTAAATCCCTCATATATTTCAATCTCGCGCTTCATTTGCAATTTTGGTCGCCCTCATTAGCCTCCCTCGTTCGAACTAGGGGGCTAGTGTAGACATACCCTAAGACTCTGATCGCCAGAAGTGTGGCGTGGACGATAGGAGATGAACCGCTTGATAATTGCCCTGTTTGGTTCATCTCTGAAGCTTCAGGCACCAGCCACTGTCTGAGGACACGATGCTGGGATAGATGAATCATTGGTCTGAACCAATATGGCCATTCTTATGTTCTGATAATGAGGCCTTAAATCATCTCCACTCACAACAGGATTAGAAAGGGGGTACTATATTTTGTCCTAAATTATTAACCTTGTTTTCCCTTCCATTTTGGTGTAATCCATTTTGTATGGTTTTAGGCAGGGCTCAACAAACCGCGGTGAGATCTGCTCGCCAGCCCTGCACCACGCATGCGCCAGACCAGCACTGTGCATACACACAGCGCCGGTGAATGGGGCAAACGGAGCAACCGGCTTAAATCTACTCGCCACGCGCGAGTAGAAACAGCGATTTGTTGAGCCCTGGTTTTAGGTAATACTTGAGATTTTTCTAGATGAAAACAATGAGCTTCACTCAATTTTGTCAGTATCCACTACAAACTTGCAAGTAGCCCTTACCCTAGGGTTTGGTGAAGAAACCATGTGTATACTTCAGGGAGAGGTGTCAGGATGTGAATCTCCCAACCTGGGTCAGTTTGTAGTTGAAGCGGTAGCCCGTACCACAAAATGAAGGAACAACCAAGGCTTGGTAGTTCTATGGACACAGCTCTCATAATAAAGTTAAGTTAATATTACACATCACATCTGGGCAGCCTGTAGTTAGGTCCCCAAGCAGACTCAAGACATTCTAATTGTTACCTTTCTTATGGGCTGTGTCTACACTGCACCCCTTTTCCGGAAAAGGGATGCAGATGAGACAAGTCGGAATTGCAAATGAAGCGGGGATTTAAAATTTTCCCGCTTCATTTGTATAACATGGCTGCCGTTGCTCGGGCTTTGCCGAAAGCGCCAGCCTAGACGGATCTTCGAAAATAAAGCCTTTTCCAAAGGTCCCTTATTCCTGATTTTAAGAGGAATAAGGACCTTCGGAAAAGGCTTTATTTTCCCAAAGATCTCGTTTAGACTGGCGCTTTTTCCGCAAAGCCCCGAGCCGGAAAAAGCGCAGCCATGTTTATACAAATGAAGCGGAAAATTTTAAATCCCCGCTTCATTTGCAATTCCGACTTGTCTCATCTGCATCCCTTTTCTGGAAAAGGGGTGCAGTATAGACACAGCCATGATGTTTACATGAGAAAATGTAGTTGTCTACTGCTGCAGGGGTTTTCCACATGCAGAGGGGTGTAATTTTCCAATATGCTAAATAATATGGAAGCTAATAAGTCATTTTTTTTAAGCTTGTCTTACGTGTTTTTTACTATGTACTAATGACTGCTCAAGTTATGCTTATACTGTAAGGAAAAGTCATTGCATTCTACTAGATAGTGGGTGTTGGTTTGTTATGGGTGTGTTTGTTTTTGAGCAACATTGCTTTACAGAAGCAAAGAGTTATATTAAAACACGGCATTAGGATTAATTCTTAATCTTATACAGTACCTTTTGTGTGTCAGTGTAGTATTATATTCAAGAGTTCAGCATACTTTAATTTCTGAAAGAAAGTTACCACTTACTTATTTAAAAGAAATCAAGAGTAACTGTAATCTGAAACATTGCTCTTTTCAGTAATTTATTTAGCTTTTCAGGCTCTATGCCATGGAATTTGAGACTGAGATTACAGAAAACTCAGTTGTGTGACAGGTTTCAGAAGTAACTAATGTAATGTGAATTATATAAAAATGGCAAATGTTTTTTTGAAGTATACAGTATTAAAGATAAGTGTCAGCTATGTTTTTTTTTTTTTGGTCATCATAAATGCTGTAATTGAATGCATGCTCATGACAGGTAAAATATATACTCATTATTGCAGTATAGTGAAATGAAAACTAACCTGCACTATGCCTTGCTCTATCAGTACCATGGGTCCCTCATTTTCATAAGTATGGAAATATTAACCAGGTTTTAATAAAAACAGATTTAAGGGACATCGTCAATTTAAAAATGAAATTTCTGTCTGAATATTTTACCTGTTACAAGAATCGCTGAGGATTGATATACTTGAAAGGGAGTAGAAGAAAATATTTGTGTGCATTTGACAAAATAGTTAAATTTGTTCACACTTTTTCCTGCAAAGTTGATCAGTTTCCACTTTGGTTTGGTGGACATTTTACATTTTTTTAACGTAACATGTAGAACAGGGCTCAGAGGCATAGACAATAATACCTGGAAGTACTTTTAAATAATTAAAAGAAAAAAACCTGACTAGCATACAGGTTGATAGCATGACTTTAAGAATTTATTTTTTTTTAAAATTCAGTGATTTTTTTTAAAAGTCCATGTTAGCTGAGAAAAATAAATTAAATAGCCAAAAACTTCATTAGCCCAGAGTTGTTTGCCTTCACCTTGTGCCCTTTCAGAATGTAGAGGGGGCTAACTTCAACCTCTGAAAACCCTGTGTGAGGGGTTGGATCACAGCATTTCCCATGAGACTGTCACCTGATGGACTGATCAGGTGGGCTTAGCGGTGTACATTCCGCCTGTGGTGCCCCATCACCTTATCCTGCTGAGTCAGAAGCTCTGGTGTTCTCTAGCAAAGGCGCACAGTTGGAGTAACAGCCCCCCAACAGAGTAACACCTAGAGCTTGAGACAGCATCCTGATGCACAGCCCCAATGGGACAAAAACCCAACATAAATCCATTGTACCCTCTATAAAAGTTTTAACACCAAGAACAATCATAAAGTTGGTTCCCTTTATCAATGTTTTGTTCCTTCCTGCCCCATAACGGTTATTTACACTGTGTTTGATAATAAGCAAAAGTGATTTTATTAAAAATTTTAAAAAGGGACGTAAGTGGTTGCAAGTGGTGACACGGATCAAAGTAAATTACTAAGTTAAAATAAAACAAAACATGCCAGCTAATCCTAATATACTAAGTGAAGTTGTTACAAATCATAATTTCTTACTCTAGTTTTTATTTCAGGTACAATAAGGCCAGAGTTGATCTTTTTCCTGACTTGGGTCTAGCAACTTTTCTCCTACTCATTAGAATTGTTTTCTTGTGGTGGGGAGCAGTCTGTGAAGCCAGCTGAAGACAATCATTGTTTGCTTCCCATTCATTAAATGGAATTTCCACAGGGCAGGAAGTCTTTCTTCCATTCTCCCCTCCCCTGCGGTGGAAAAATAGAAACTTAAAGATGGATTCCAACACCACGTGGCATGGTCACATGTCTTTGTAGGACCAACCACAGTTGAGGTTTACAGGAAAAACCAGACTATGTACAGATCATTTATATTGAGCACTGGGCCATTAAGTTTTTAAGTACCACTAATGGTTTTCACTTGAAGATTTAGAATGGGTTAATAAAAAGGATTACACTTCATATTTCTAACTTCACATACATGAAAGATACATGCACACAAATCGAATATACACATTAAGGGATTATAAGCTCTTGAATATAAGTTACTTGTCCCATTTTGCATAAAGCATATTTGAGTTATGCATATTCAAAAACATATTTCCATAAAAATATGGGGGCCCAGCATCAGACCTCTCTCATGAGTTCACTGTTAGAGGGTTGGACAGTATCCAGTGCAGAGGCAATATGTCAAGTCTCCTCTTTTCTGGACAGGGCATCTACTGCTACCCTTTTTTCCTTCCCTTTTATGTGTATAATCCCCATATTGAATTTTTTCTGGGCAAGGCTCCTATGTGTTTGCTTGGAGTTTGTGCTCTTGGTTTTCGTCAGCCATATTAATGGTGAATGGTCTGTAAGAATCCTAAATCTCCTGTCAAAGAGATAGGGTCTTATCTGTTTGACAGCCTGTACTATAGCATAATGCTCTTTTTTTTTCTATGACAAAGTAGGGGACAATTTTTGTTTAGGACGGCTATAGGTTGCTGCTTCTTCTCCTCCCCAGTTTGCATAAGTACCGCACCCAAGCCGGTGTAAGATGCAGCAGTATACTATTCATAAGTCTTATTGAAATCAGGACAGGCTAACACAGGCTTTGCTGACGAGTGCTTTTACCTTATCAAAACCCTTCTGGCATGCCTGTGACCAAATCACCTTAGTAGGTTGGTGCTTTTTACGCAAATCTGTGATTGGGACTGCAATGTCACTGATGAACTTCTCCCTCCTCCAAAACCACCTGTAAAAATGTATCAAGCCTATGAAGGATTGGATCTACCTTTTAGTCTGGGGCACAGGCCATTTCACAATAGCTTTTACCTTTAGAGGGCAGGGGATCATTTGTCCTTCCTCCCAGTACAGTACCCTAGATAAAGGACTTTGTTTGCCCCATCTTGCACTTATACAGTTTTATGATCAGACTAGCCTCTTTGAGATCTCACAGCACCACTAGCAGGTGCTCCTTGTAGTAGCTCCAGGTGTTGCTGAACACAGCAATACCATTTATGTAGGACCTTGCAAAGCTCTGCAAACCATTTAACACTGTTGACCATTTTCTGTAAGATCACTCCTACAGTCACCAAATTAAAAGGTAACACTGTGAGTTCATGGATCCCTATGTCCGTGATGAAAGCGGCTTTCAGTTGTGCCTCCTTTTCCAGAGGGATCTGGCAGTAAGATTAACCTTAGTGAAATCAGAAGTGCTAAATTATTTGGTCCAGCTTAGCACATCCAGCATGTCCTTGTGTCATGAGATATGCACCTGTTTGTGGTAACAACATTAAGCTTCTTATAGTCCACACAGAATCTTACTGTGTCAAACCCTGAGGTCTTTCTCCTTAGAGGAATGCCCACTTGCTGTCAGATTATTTGATTACTCCCAGGTCCAGCATGCTCTGTGTCTCTCTCTGATTTGCTCTTCCACTTTGCCAGAGGCCCCATAAGGCCTGGAGAGGAGAGGTTGTGCTCTTTTTGTGAGGATTTTATGGGACAGAAAATGTGTTTTCCCTCACTTGTTGGAAAATTCCTCACTGTACTTTTGCAGCACTGCCAGCACCTCCTCTTATTCAGCTGAGGACAGTTCATTACAGATTTCCATATTCTTCAGAGTTGATCACTCTTGGCATTTGGCCAATAAATCAATGGAGGGATGTGCCTCAGTTTCCCTTTGAGCACAGCAGATCATGGTTACCCGGGCCTTTTTACTGTGATAGGCTTTAAGCCGGTTCACATAGGTCAGTTGGGGAATAGCACAATCTTGGGTCCTTTTCACTCAATACATGTCCTCATTTGTCACTTCTACAACCTCAAAGGGACCCTCCCAGGAGAGTGGCATTTTAAACATTTTCACAGGGTTCAGTGTTATTACTAAGTCTTCTATGTCAAAAGTGTTTTTACAAGTATTTGTCATACCACACCTTTTGTTTGGCCTGACTATTGAGAGGGTGGTTTGGACCATTTGCATCATGTCTTTTAACTCCCTTCTGAATCCTTGAACATATTCAGTTACCGTAATTTCGCGAATATACCCCGCATTTTTTCTATTTGAGTAAAAAAAAACTTGTATACCCCGCGCACGAATATAACCCGCGGGATATACAAGACTTTTCTGTGCCGGGGGTATATTTGCTGGGGGTATAGGGCGATTAGTCACTCACCGCCCCAGGTTCCAGTGCAGCCTCTGGACGGGGGAGCGCTCACCGCGTGGTTCTTGCGCAGCCGCAGGAAGGGGCAGGGGTATGAGCGCTCCCCCACCCCTTCCTGCGGCTGCGCAGGAACCGGGGGGTGAGCGCTCCCCTGCCCGGAGGCTGGAGGCTGGCGGCCAGAAACCGGGGGGTGAGCGCTCCCCTGCCCCTTCCTGCGGCTGCGCAGGAACCGGGGAGTGAGCGCTTCCCCGGCTGGAGGCTGGTGACTGCACAGCCACAGGAAGAGGTGACGGAGAGCTCACCACCTGGTGAGTAAAAAATATTCTGTATACCCCGCGGGGGGGAGTGCGGGGTTTGTAAAAACGAATATAACCCGCGGGTTATATTGGCTAAAACACCATACTGGTTCCTCCCTCACCTCACTGCTCCCTTCCCATGTGTCTTTAACAAGATCAAGCCCCACCCCCTTACTCTTCTTCCATATGGAAGATCAAATGGGGAAAATCCTGTAGACTCTTGGGTACCTACTGGTAAGCATACAAATGTCAGAATTGTCCCAGTTTTGGCCCCCTTTCTTAGCATTCATCCTCAGCATAGATTTTAGGGTCCCATTGAACCTTTGTGTTCTCCCATTGGTGTGGGGGAGAAAGGGAACAGTTTTAAGTTTTTTCACAGCATACATCGTCCATAGCTCATTGAATAACTGTCAATCAGACAAAATCTCCTTAGGGAAAACTTCTATGCTAAATCTAGTGAGTAGGGCTCTTGCCACCATCTCAGCTTCTATATTCTACAGATCAGCTGCCTTAGGGTACCTAGTGGCAAAAGCCACCACCGTAGATATACTTGTTCCCTCTCTGAGTGTGGCGTGGCACCAGACCCACGATGTCCATTGCCATCCTTAGGAAAGCCTCCTGTACGATAGGTAAGGGATGTGGGGGAACTTTCGGATTTCTTCTTCTCCTGACGTACTGCACAAGACCTACAATAATCTCACATCATTCTGTATTCTCGGCCAGTAGAAATTAGTCCTTAGCCTATCATAGGTCCTATCTACCCCCAAGTGGCCTGCAAATGGACTACAAGGAGCAATCAGTAGCAATTCCTCCCTTCCACCAGTGTTTGCTGGTACAACCAACTGCTTATAGGGATTCTTGGGCCTCTGTTCACTCCCACAGGAGTCTTCCTATACAGTTCCTCACTGATTTGACTCCCATCATTTATCTGCGTGGACTTCAGCTTTATCGCCATGCTAGGTGTACTTGTTTTGAATGGTGGAAGGATTAATAGGAACAACTTTGCAGAGCTGTGACTGTGATATAAAGAAAGGTGCATGTGTACCTTGAAGGATCAAGTAGGCTTCATTTCAGCACTGAGTTTTCAGTTGGTTGTGAATACAGGTACGCCAGTTACCTTGTCATGAAGATTATCAGCAGCATAATGGCATACATGACTGTGGTGTCTGGGACTTTGTGAGGGGTAATAAGTGAAGATAATGTTTCAGAATAAATCCTTAGGGCAAGGAGGAAACTGTGGTAATATGTTGCAAATCTGGGGTGGTTTGTGCAAAGTAAACTCTGTGTTTGAGTGTAGACCAAGAGTAGGGAGGTAATTTCCTACACCTGACCTAAAGAAGGTTTGCTTTGGGGGAAAAAAGGCTACTAGACTTTATTATACTGTGGTCATATGTTCTGTTTCCAAGTATTCTGTAGCATCTATACTGCAAATGTATGTAATTGGTATGCTGGGGTATCATTCAAAAACGTGCAGAGTTAAAGTTGTACTGCAGGGGTGGCATGTATTTTAACTTTGCATTTCCAGGTTTTCAGAGGTTTAAGTTTAAGAGGTCTTCACATCTCTGTCTTAATGAAGTTTTGGTGCATTTAATTTCCTTTAAATTTAAAAAAAAAGTATGCCTGCTGCTTTGAGCCCCTCCCACACTTATCAGCTCCACCCTTTTCCTTGGCATTGCAGGTCCCTAGTGGTCTTAGAGGAGCTCTAGGTACGTAGTAAGGTGGTGGGGCTAGGAGGTTCCACGTATTGGCTGAAACCAGGAAGAGACAGGCGGGTGAAGGAGTCCCTACCTCAAATCAGGACATAATGTATGAGAGGGGCTCTAGACATCCATCCCAGCAGAAGATCCAAATCTTGACGTACACACATGGTGAGGAAAAGACTCAGACTTTGCTGTGAAGGGCAGGAACCCCCTAGATCCTGGCTTACAGGCAGAGTGGGAGAAACAGTGTAAGACTCCCTTTGAAAGGAAGGATGTGTGCATCACACATTCTCTCACAGGTGCCAAGGGTATAGGTAGAAATCAAAATGAATGAGTACAGGGTGTTACTAGCTATTGTGACAACAGCCTACTTGGCAAATGTGCATTTCCATCTCTTTGGCTCATCAGTTTTGGCATGAGCCATTCTGGAGATTTTAAAATTCTCATTTCAATAACTTTTTAAATTTTTTTTTAGTAGTGGGATGATTGAAGCCATAATCTGAGTTCCAGGTGTGTACAAACAAAACAAAAAAGAGAACATTGGGTGATTCTGTAAAAATCTGTTTTTAGAGGGCACAGTATCTCGGGGGGCCACTTGCTCAAATGACCCTTTATGGAATATTAACTTAGCCTACATGCCTGTGCCACATATCCACATGACTATTTGGATTGTCTTTGCTTTTAGACACAATGGGCAAGCCTTAAACAGAAACCATGTTCAATCTTGGCTAATGCAGAGAACTAGCTCTTCTGTTGTTGCAAAAACCATCAAGGTTGCTGTGCTCAAAGACAATAAATGTTTATAATACTCCCTTTGTGTCAAAAATTTATCTTGACTTTTTGATGACTGTAGGATTCTTCACAGTATCAGAAAGCAAAATTTTGTTTTATATTGGCTTTTATTGACTCAACATGGTGTTAACTGTTGCGGACATTCTTTCTTAGTATTTTGTGTGCATGTGTGGTGCATGTGTTAACTTTTGCTGACCGCTTGATGGTAGAATATTGTATCCTGAATTAACAAAAACCGATGTGTACATGTTTAAAAAATTAACTAGTACTTTAGTGAAATGATGGTTTTGCATGCTGTGAAAATGACTCTACATATTATATTCGCTTTAGTCAAATTCAGAGTTTTAACTTTGCTTTAAAACTTTTTGCCACAGCGTTTTACCAACGAGGATCATTTGGCTGTCCATAAACATAAACATGAGATGACACTGAAATTTGGTCCAGCTCGTAATGACAGTGTCATTGTGGCTGGTTAGTATATACTTTTATTAATAGCTTATCCATATTGCTTATGGAATGTGCACAAATTTTGTGGGGTTTTTTTGTACATGATATAACTTCTGTAGACTGGTGAAAGAAAATACCAAGGAATTCCTATATGGCAATGGTTCTCAAATTGTGGTTCAGGACTTAGACTTGATGAGGTCTGGGGCCAAAGTCTGGCTTCGTTCCTGGGTGATGGAGCTCAGAGCCCAAGGGCTTCATCCCTGGTTGGTGGGGTTCAGGTTACAGGTTAGGGATGTGATCGGGTAATCCTTAATAGGTGATGCTTATTGGGTAACAGTTCATTATGACCTGGGAGCAGCCTCTCACTTGTGGTCTGCTGTGGGCAGAGGGCTGCTGCAGCCCCATGGGACTGCTGGCTCCCAGCCTGTACAAGGTCGGAAGGGGGTTAACGTTTAACTGGTTAACTAATTAATTACATGTTATAGACCCTGTGCCTGCAGCTGAAGCCTTTGGGCTTCGTCTTTGGGCCCACTCCCCGCCTGATGCAGTGGATTTCGCTCACCCCTCCACCCCATAGGGCACCCGGCCTTGGATGGGCTCGGGCTTCAGTTCCCCCTCCTGAGGTTATGTAGTAATTTTTGTTGTCCGAATGTGTTCACATTGTAATGACATTTGATAACCATGGTAAAGGTTGGATAATGAATACATGTTGCCATTACATTTCTATTTAAAACATTTCTCTTCATATTTGGTATGTAGACTAAATACATGATTGTCAATATTGCAGTAGTTAACTTATGTAAGTGTTCATATAAAAAAAACACATACCGTCTAACCTTTTATGTCTAACCTCATCTGATACTTAAATGCCTCCCCAAGGTCTTGGTTGCCCTTAGAGTTTACATGTATGTTAAAATATTTTGTTTCTAAAAATACTACTTTTTACAGTCTTTAGTAGTCTCAAGAAAATCAATCAATAGTAGAGTAAATATTTTAAAGTAAATAGATTGTTATAAAGAAGACAAGTCTTTTAATTTTGTCTGTCAGAACTACTTATTTACAATATCCAAAAATCAAACTTACCTTTGAATCCTTCTACCTTTTTTTGGCCAGTCTGAATCTTATTTCCTTATTGTTTTATATCTTTAAAAAGAGCAGTCTCCCAAAAAGTACCTCTCTAAATTTATTAAGTCAGAGGCTCTTGTAGACACAGACAAATTGTGGATGGACCATTAAATTGTAACTGTTGCTAATTAACAGGGGTATCTGTGTTAGTCTGTAACTTAAAAAAAAATTAAAAACACATGGACCTGTAGCACATTAAGATGCATCTACACACCAGGGCTTAACTCAAAATAAGCTAAGCAAATTGAGCTATGTCAATTGCGTAGCTTATTTCAAAATTGTGAGCATCTACGCAGCTCTTATTTTGACATAGAGCACTCTTCCTCTGACTTTCCTTACTCCTCATACAATGAGGTTTACAGGATCCGGAGTAAATCTTCCAGCTTGACAGTATTTCAAGATTATTTTGAAATAACTGCCTGCTCTGTAGATGTGGACTAAGTTATTTCAGAATAACGCTAGTTATTTCAAAATAAAGTTGCTGTGTAGACGTACCCTTAGAGACTAACAAAAATAATATACAGTATTGTGAGCTTTTGTGGGAACAACCCAGTTTTTCAGATCGCTCCTCTTGATCTTCTGTGGGATAGCACATATGGATATAGTCAAAACATTTCCTAGTAGTAGAGGTTTAATTTAATTGTACAAATACACTAGCTTCTCTTTCTATTATTCCAAGCTGCCAATTTATTAGGAGACTCAAATGGAATTCTACAGTTAACAAAAGTGGCAGACTTCTTAAAACTATAAATGCTATCTGCATTATGTGCTGTTTGCAGGGGATGTGTGTCTGGTAGTCAGGAGAGCGGCCGTGAAACAGTGGGAGAGTTCATTGTTTGCTTTTCCAAATGTGTTACAGTACTTCCATGATCTTCATCCACTATCATACATGAACTTCCCTTGAAATTAGTGGAACCTTTTGTAATGTTATCTCCTCTATTTATAATGCATGCGTACAGTAAAACAGCTTACTTTAACCTGACAGCTCATACATTCTGAGTGAAATAAATGGGAGTTCACATACTATCCAAAATATAAATTTAAAATTAGTACAGAACTCAGTGGAAGTTCTGTGATTCTAGTTTTACCATGCAAACATCTTTTAAATCAAAGTTTGGAATACTATCTTCGACGCACTTTGCATGCAACTTACAAATGACACAGCACATGAATAACAAAATCAATTGTCCCTATTGCTCACAATAAGAGAAGAAATACAAAACAGGTCCATGATTCCATGAATGCCACTTTCCTTTGGGTTTGAATTGTGGACCCTCACACACAACAGCATTTCTCCTTGCTGTTTGAAAATTAAACTTTTCTTAAAATGTTCCTCTCTGCTAATCCAGGCACTTAAGAGTAGTTCCTTCAGCCAACAGATGGAGACACAACCAAGGTTCCCTCTCTGCTGCAAGGCAGCATGGCCCCACAGCTGCATGAGCCTCGCCCAGGGATTCAGGGCTGCCACGCACGGAGCTGCCTGGTTGGGAGAGGGACACTTCTCCCTCAGCTACAGCAGCAACTCCCTGCTGAGAACAGAGCAGCGAGTCTCTCCCAGCTGGTAGTATGGAGACATGTGGAGCTCATTAAGCTGCTGTGGGGACATGCTTCTGTACAGCTTAGAAAAATTTTGGACAGAACTCAGACTTTTGATTACCTCTTCCTCTTTACCTGTGTCATAAAGGATTTACTAATCTACAAACCTGAGTTGTGTGTCTCCAGCAGGTGGAGCAGCAGTACTGCTTCTGGATGACTTGAATGAAAGAGTAAAAGAAGTGTACCTGGGAGGCTTAGGAAACATTTTGGCCACACGCCATATGTCTTTCCAGTTTTATCCCTGGGGTTTGGAATGAGAGAGTCTTCCTAATGACCCAAACTATAAGTGAATGCCACCTTTCAAAAGTTAATAGTTTAATGTAAATACTGTATTTTAATCAATCTTCTTCATGTATATAACCATTCAAGCCTACACTGTAGCCTGCTACTTATCAGAGTATATATGGAAATGGAGAATGATAAGGTGCGAGAGCTCCATACAACAGAAGACCAAATCTAATGAAAGGCATCCTAATAGCTATCTCTGTAGACCCATTCACGTGTGTTGTTGGATTTTACGTGTATTAATTTGTATCTGGGCATTGCAAATTGTGCCTCTGTCAAAGTGGAAACAGTCATCCATATTGTAAAGTTTATTTAAAGAGTGTATTATTAAAAATAACTTTAAAAATCTAAGCAAATTGGCTATGTATCCAATAAATATCTATTTTTAATCATTTACATATTTTTAGATCTAACTACTTTCTCCATGTAGGTGGAAGCAAAACCCGCATTATGAGATAACTGAGAACTAAGTTGTTCAATAAGCTCTTAGTTAAAAACTAATACAGGAATATTTCAAGCTGCCAAAAATATTTTTCAGTGCACTTAGTAAATATATTTAAAGTGGTTTGAATTAAATTGCCAGACAATTTATATGCCCACTTTAATTGGAAAATCATTTAAAACAAATGAGGAGTTAACCTTAGTAATAATGGTTTTAGGGAGAATGGGCTGCAAGTATCTCTCATCATAGGGGAAAGCTCTATCTAAAATTTGTTTTAAAATAATATTAAAGAGATCTTAAACTGTAGCACAAACTTTATTTTAGTTAGGTGATTGTTTGCTTTAGTGTTAACTTTAGAATAGATAACCAAAATAATTAAAACTTAGGCATTGGTGATATTTTCATGTTTTATTTTGAAGAGAGTAAGAATTGTTCTTCCTAAACGGAATTTTGGAAAATAATTGCATGTTTAATTTCATTTCAGATCAGACACCAACACCAACTAGATTCTTGAAGAACTGTGAAGAAGTGGGTTTATTTAATGAGCTAGCAAGTCCTTTTGAAAATGAATTCAAAAAGGCTTCAGAAGATGACATTAAAAAAGTATGTTGGCAACGTTGGGCTTAGAAGTTACTGCATACATTTTTGTTGTTGTTTTGGTCTGAAAGTATGTTGTGTACTGAGATCTGTTTGCTTTGAAAAAACAATGGACCCACATTAGGGTTGCCAGGTGTCCAGTATTTGCGCTCTTTGTCCGGTAAAAAAAATCAGAGAATACCGGACATGTGCAATGTCTGGTATTCTCTGATTTTTCTGGCTGCGCACTGGACGGAAGCCTGGTGTGGGCGGGGGGAGCGGCTGGAAGGCGGGGCCACGATCGGCGCTCTGGGCGCTTCAGAAGCCTAGCCGTGGTGGGGGGCCTTTTTGCTCGACCAAAAAATACTGGGTGTCCGGTACTTTTCGGGAGACCATATGGCAACCCTAACCCACATTTTACTGAAATGTGTGCTTTAAAAAAATCAGTGTTCTCATTATTTTGTTTTCCAACTTTGAAATGCATCAGTTACCAGCTTTATAAGCCTGTATATCTTGCGTGGAGAGAATACAAATTTAGGCCCCAATCCTGCAAAGACTATTACAGCCGCTTCATTTTATACAATGTGGCTTTTATTCGTTTTACTTTTAATATTTAAAGTGAATAGCCACCTTTTTCCATTGACTCCAGTGGGTTTTTGATGAGTCCCTAAATGAATAGATGGTTGTAAAAATAACCCAATTTTTACAACAAGAAAAGATATAAACAAAAATCACGTGAAAGGAGTAACAATTACACATTAGTTGTTTTGCAGGTATACAGGTTAGACAACAATATACATATTATTTTAACAACAAAATATTAGTGATGAGTTTAAACAGTGGTAATCCAATTCAGCAACTGAAAGTGAAGTGTGATTGAGAATAATTTTTTATTTTAATTTCAGTTAAAGTGAGGTTTAGATTTCTTTGACAGACAGATCCCATTTGAAACACAAATACTGATCACAACCAAAACCACCACACTTGTTCTTATTGTACAAACTTGAATTGAATCCATTCCCAATTAACTTTATTTAAATAAATTAGATGTTTTGTATTTCACTTTTTAATTCCTTCCCATTTATAGATAACTTAGGGTCCATCTGCAAACACACACGAGTAAAGTGTTCCATACTGGCAAGTATCTGTCTCTCGCTCTAGCTCTTTCTTTGTTTCTGAAGAGAGCAGAGAAACTGAAAATATAATAGAACCTTGCAAAACTCTAGCAATCTGTCACCTGCCATTTTCAGTGTGCCCCCTCCCCGTTCCAAATGTCTTGCATTATATGTAGCACTACTGAACCTATGAGTACTTGCTGGAGGTTTCTAGTGTGCTCACTGCCAGGATGGCAGTGAGGGATCAAAGAACTTTTAAAACTTCTTTGCAGTTTCAACGCCACTCTTCATTCTCCCAGCTGACATTCATGTCTTAGGGAGGGATATAGTACTGTGATCTCCCTGAGTGACTCCTAAGGGCCGTGATCAAAGGAAAATGGAGTTAAATGGGACTATCCTTTGTGAGGAGTTAACAACTGAATTATCTGGTTTTCAGGGGTTTTAGTTTCTGGCTTTTAACTTCCATGTTCTGGACGAACATAGGGAGAAGGGGTACTCCTATACAATTTTCTCACTCTCTAATAAAGTTTGGTTGTTCAAAGAACCAGAAAGAAGAGTAGAATAGAAGGTAATCTTTCTAGGGAGAGTTGTTTTCCTCTAAGGGTATGTCTAGACTACATGGCTCCGTTGACGGAGCCATGTAGATGAGTTTACTAGACATAGGAAAACAAAGCGGCGATTTAAATAATCGCCGCTTCATTTACATCAAAATGGCTGCTGCGCTGTGCCGATCAGCTGTTTGGTGGCACAGCGGGGCAGTCTGGATGCGCCGCGGTCAACAAGGGGTTCCCTTGTCCAGACTGCCCCGCTGTGCCGCCAAACAGCTGATTGGCACAGCGCGGTGGCCATTTTGATGTAAATGAAGCAGCGATTATTTAAATCGCCGCTTCATTTTCCTATGTCCAGTAAACTCATCTACATGGCTCCGTCGACGGAGCCATGTAGTCTAGACATACCCTAAGTGTTTTGGCAGATTTGCTAGTTTGCAGTATGAAACTTAATGGCTAAATACTGTGAAGTTTTTGTGTGTTTTTTTTTTTTTTTTCTTTTTTTTTTTTTCTTTAACCAGTATTACTGATACTGGTTAAAAGAAATTTAAGGGGATTTCACATGTAGTTCTCATGCCCTTAAAATTTGTTCTGTCATATTTTAATAATGTTAGGCCATTTAAGCAATTAAATATATTTTTTCCACTGTCTTTTTATAAGCATTTTCATCTTTCAATAATTATTCAAAATATTTGAAAATATCCCTTATAGCTTTCTCAACTTAAGTAAGGTTATGATGCCACACTTATGATGATTTGCTTAGCAACAATGAGATTTAATAAACATCACATTGTGACTTCATCATGTGAGTTCAAAATAAAGTAGAAGTTAGGTTGTGATGGACAGTTATTCAGAACAAACAGAACTAATCTGCAATCACACTAAAGAAGACAGAAAATTCTTGAGAGAGAAAATGTATCTTGTGTGTGGTTTTTGAGGATTTTTTAAAAGTTTTGTACTAGATTGAGACTTCCTCCTTAGATTTCCATATATTTTGAGACTGAAAGTGCTTTCAAAGTTTAAACTTTATTCTTAACAATGTAATTTAAAGCATTTTATGTGCTAAAGTAGTATTTGTGATTTTTGGCTGCTGTAAGTTATTACAAGCTGTTCATGATTGAATTGAAAATGTAATCTGTTGTAGACAAGGAGCCTAATATAGTGTGACTATGTAACCCACATACCTACTGGGTGTGTGGTTCATGGTCCTATCTAGTAGCAGTTAGACTCACTTAGAGAGAGAGAGAGAATAAGTGTGCTCTACCGCCTTAGCTGAGCACCAGCTGGCTTTTAGCTCATGCTGTAGAGGCTCATGCGCTAAGCTCCAGAGCTCCCAGCTTCGGTTCCGCCTGTCGGCATTACAACTACAGTCACATATATGGTCACGTAATTGTCTTCTTTCTCAAGTTGTTAGGATCAGTTTTATCAACTGTATACATTCAGAGCAGTAGAGGTGAGCAAGCTGTGCAGAAACTCAGTGGAACAAAGATAATAGGAGATGGGGACAGGAAGACAGTGAGTGTGGCTTTCTGGAGAATCTGGCTATCTTGTAAAGCAGAATACCTTTAGGCTCCATTCCCAGCTGGGAACTTTCTAAGGTTTTCAGGAAAGGAACACTTTTAGAGAACATACAGGGGAATTACATACCTGTAGTTTGGCTGGTCTAAGAACTTGAAAGTAGAGGAACCAGGCATCTGCCCAAGGAACTGAAGGTTATGCAGAAATGGGAATGATGCAGTTGCTTAATGAGCTGGCTCTGCTTTACATGGCCTGTGCTCCTCCAGAACAGAGCCCATACTCCACAAGGTTGATACCTTCCTAGTCAACTTTGTTTTTACATATTTTAATTTAAGTGACTGACAGGTTTATTTGAACATTTACTCTTCTAGATGCCTCTAGATCTATCTCCTCTTGCAACACCAATCATAAGAAATAAAACTGAAGAACCTTCAGTTGTGGAGACAACTCATCAGGATAGTCCTTTACCTCATCCAGAGTCCACTACCAGTGATGAAAAGGTCAGGAACATACTTTTCTGGATTAAAAATGTTTTATAAAGAACATTCACAGCAATGTATTTAATTTTGTATATTTTTACTGGAACTACTTGGATGACCTAATTGCTGATTGTACAGTGATGGTAGTCATATTGTAAAAGATTCAAAACGTTCACCCCTTTAGTTAAGTTTTGCTTAGAATAAGCATCTTTTGTTCTTCCTATGGTTCTCCAGCAAATTTAGGAAAGGACAGATTTTTTCTGACAATACTATTTGCTTTGGTCCCGTCTACATGAGTTTGGCTGTTTGAGTCCTCCATTCCATCCTGTCTTGAAGCAGTTCCTTGGAAATGCAGCACAGTTAATTATGTCCTTTCATATAACATCTACTCATCTAGTTTCAGGTCTTCGAGCCCTTTCCTTACCTTCCACTTCTCAGCTTTAACATCATGTTTCCTGTGTATTCTTCCAGCCTCAGGTGTATGAAAATAACCATGTAAGTTTGGATTCTCTCAGCTCTTCTGCAATTGGTACTAACTTCACACCTCCCAAATTGTACATTTCAAACATGATCCATCCTTGTATCTTCATCTTAACACTAATTTCCATTGTATTCCACAACCATTCCAGGCTCTTCTTCAGGGTCCAGCACTCAGAGCCATACAAAGGTGCCATTTAAATACTGTCTTGTAAATCACTCACTTTTCTGCATTTAATCCATGCCTTTCCTGTTCTGTTCCTAAGAGAAACAACTTTTTTTTTTTTTTTTTTTTTTTTTAAATAAGGGTACCTTTATACGTCATAAATAGGGCTGTGGATTTGTCACAGCTTTTTTTATTTAAAAAAAAAAAAAAAGATGCAGCTTTGGTAAATTTAGTAAAAGTCACAGGTTTAAGGATTGCTCTGTGACTTTTGTTGAGAAATGCCTTGACAAATAAAGAGGACACAGACCATCTTCCTCAGCATCCTCTGTCTGAGCACCACAATTCTAATCCATACCTAGATAATGTGATTGTGGCTATACAAATGACCGCCGCATAGTTTACTTTTTTATTTTTGCCAAGGTATCTCATAAATTCACAAAATGTTTTTTTTTTCTTGCTATCAGCCTGGTATTTCTACTGCCTTCTCAGGCTTGGTTTTGTTTTTCAGGCCTCCCACACCCGCACCCCCCAAAAGGGGGAAATGAATGTGTTTCTTTGCTGGCTATTATACTTCTGGTTTTAAAAAGGGCCGAGTGGGAGGGAGGGAGAAGGGATATCCTTCATGATTCAGTGCATCAAGGATAAGAGTATGACCTGAGCCACTAGATCTTGCAGCTAAATGAACAAAGCAGATGAAGCAGTTATCTTGGGCAAAGAAGACTTATAGGAGGAATTTGCTGCCATCTGGTGTTTGTCAACGGCTCAGGATCACAGCTTCATTTTTGCTGCATTGATGAGCTCTTGGTGGCATCCCCATTCTCCTCCTGCATAGATCCTAAACTTCATAGGAGCAAAGTTACCCTTTAGGAAATCTACCCAGCAGATTTCTTCCACTGCAGTCCTCCCTTGGTTTCCCACAATGAAATGCTTCATCCCTTTGTTCAAAGGCTGGGAGAACTGATGAGCCATGCAACAAATGCAGGTTGTGTTTGGATCTTAGGGTACATCTACACTAGCTCCCTAGTTCGAACTAGGGAGGCTAATGAGGGCGACCAAAATTGCAAATGAAGCGCTGGATTCAAATATCATTCCTCGTGGAATGAAGTTTAACAGCTAATTCGAGTTAAGGGGTTTACTTCGAACTCCCATTTCACTGCCGCGTGTAGACACGGGCAGTTATTCTGGGCTAGTCAGTTTCCAAAATGGCAACCGCCCAGGAACATGCTAATGAAGCGCGGGATATTTAAATCCCGTGCTTCATTTGCAATTTCGGTCGCCTTCATTAGCCTCCCTAGTTCAAACTAGGGGGCTAGTGTAGGCGTACCCTTAGACAATGAGCAAGTTTTAAAGCTGAAGATCTCTTTATTGAAAAAGCTCTGCAGCCAATCCATTCCTATTTAAACTAGAAATGCACCTAGCTTGACCACTTTCGAATTCAAAATGCATCATGGAATGAGAAGTAATCTTTAGGGTAGTCAGGTCCCTAACGATTCAGTGCATTATAAATCCAAATCTACAACATAACCTTCATTCAGAAATCAAATGGAAGCCAGTGCAGCCTTAGGGCACAGGTCTAATATGTTCCCTAAATGAAATATTATTTAATAAAGTAGGCAGTGGAAAACTGTACTAACTGAAGTTTTTTTTCATAGTTTTAAAGTCTAGTCCTGAGTATAGCAGCAGTCAAATTTGACAAAGGCATAGATAACTGGAAAGGCCTGCATCCAAAAGGAAAGATAAAAGCCAAGTCCAGGTAAAGCCCTTTGCTGCTGCTGTCTGTCTGTAGCTCCCAAGAGTAATTGAGGATCTAACATAAGAAACAAAGAGTAGTAGGCATGCTTCCTTGGTTGGTGAGGAGGATAATCCCTTCTTTCACCCCACAAATTTCACTGTTATGTGATCTTGATTTGAGTTTTGACTAACTAGTTCTCATCTTAGTTCCTTTCTTGTTTGTCTGGAAATGGATGACAGGAGAGAGATCACGTGAAGATTACCTGTTGTGTTCACTCCCTCTGGGGCATCTGGCATTGGCCACTGTCGGCAGACAGGATACTGGGCTAGGTGGACCTTTGGTCTGACCCAGTATGGCTGTTCTTAGGTTCCCGGTTTGGATAAACTGCTTCGCTACCGTGTCTAGAGAATGCATTTATTATGTGTGTTCGTTTTATGGAGTATTTATAATATATTTCAATACAACTAAAGCTTATTGAATTTTATTACAGTAAACATTACCATATAATTTCCTATTTGCTGCTTAGTGTAGTGCTGGCTCATTAATTTGTTTGCCATGTACAGCAGGTATAATGTAAAACAGTGGCTTTCAAACTACAGGTTGCAACCCAGGACTGGGTTGTAGAATGTTAGGCACTGGGTCTTGTTGCTATAGGGTGATCAGGTGACCAGTGTGGGTGCTAAGACCGGTTACCTGCCTGTTCTGGGCTGCAACCCAGAAGCAGCCGGCAGCAGGCCCAGCTCCGAGGTGGACGAGGGGAAGGTGGAGGGAAAGAGCTTGCATTGCCCCATGCATTGCCCCTGTGCTGAACGCTAGCTGCGCATTCCCATGGGCTGGAAACCTGCTGCTGGCTGCTTCTGGGACATGGCATTGTGTGCGGAGCCAAGAGAGGCAATAAGCCTGCCTTAATATCACCGGTGCACCGCTGGCTAGGAAATTATCAGGGTAAACGGTCCCTGCCTTGATTTCCCTCCCCCACCAAAAGGTGGAGACCCATCTTACACCCCAAAGCTCTCATCCTCAGTGCCACTCTGGAGCCCACACTCTAGTTAAATTGTATTGGGTCATGGGCATCAACAGTTTTCTTCAACTGGGTCATGAGGAAAAAAGTTGGAAAACCACTGATGTAAAGCACCATATACAAGGTTACATGTTAAAGGGAATTTCTTCATTAACTTCTGTGAAGTGCTTAGGGGTCTTCAGATGGAAGGTATGTATAGATGTTCTAAATGCTTATTTAATACATTTGAAACTCTTGAATCCGGCAGCTTTGGGAAACCAGGTATGCCAGATTAATCTGGCAAATCTTTAAAGATTTTGCTTGGCCAGTCAGGGCTCTGCAGAGTCTGGGCAGGAGGGGGGTGGGGTGCAGCACTTACCTGTCACCCTGCTTCTGGGGGCACATGGCACTCTGCGCTCCCCGTTGCTGGAGCAGCAGGGAGAAGCCTAAGGGGAAGTGGCTCTGTGTGTTGCCATTCCCCCAGCGGGGTGGTGGGGGGGAGCAGCAGTGTGCAAAGCCACTTCCTCTGTGTACCAGGGGTGTTCCCAGATAAGACACCCAGAGTGCGGAGGTGTAAGTCAGCATTCCGTCTAAGATTTTCCATCCATCAGCGGAGTGAGGTTTGTCTTGTGCACCAGTATTGAGGTCATGTGCGCTTGTTCAGATGTGTGGCACCCAAGTTATAAACCTCTCCCTTTTCCCCTCTCCTGCCATGTCCCGCATTCCCCTCCCCCCGGTCTCATCTGCTCCCCTGGGGCCTGCTTGCCTGATGCTCTCCTCTTTCTCCCCCCCCGCACTGTCCTGGCTCCTGCCCTTCTCAGTCCTCCTGGGACTTGCCCCACCTCCCCATCCTCTCTGATCCCTCGTCTGCCCTTCTCTCCCCCCCCCACCCCCACCGTGCCTACCACTCCTGTACCTCCCCTCCCTAGCCCCACTCCGAACACCTCCCTCTACCCATCTGCTGTGCCTCTGCCATCTGGTGCCCATTCCTCCCCTCCACTCCTCTCTCCATGTCTGCCCTTCTGCCCCACAATCCCCCTGGCGCCTTCCCTTTACCCCTGAACCCTCCTGGTACCTCCCCCTTCCCTCACTGCCTCTGCCCTCCTTGCCCACTTTCTTCCTGGTGCTCACCCCTTCACCACCATCTGCCCTAGTTCTCCTCATGCCTCTCTGCGCCCTTGCACGTGATTTGCCTTCCTTGTGCCCACCCCTCCTTTCAACCCTTCTTCTCCTGGCACCCACTCCTCCCCTCTCCTCTTCCTTCCTCTTGCCCCCGTTGTCCCTCTGTTCCCTCTCCAAGCATCACCCTGTTCCCTCCCCTCTCCCATCCCCACTGACACCTTCCCATTGTCCCCCACTCCTATTGCCCTTTTCCTCATTGTCTCCTCTTGGCCCCCTGGCATTTGTCTCTCCTCCACCCTGCCCCTTGGTGCCTTCCCCTTTCTTCTGCTGCTCTGGCCCCCTCCTTTCCCCTCAGCACAAACCCCTTCCTCTCCTCACCCCCACCTTCTCTTTAGTTATCCCCTGCCCCTTCCCTAACTTTCTGCCATCCCGACACCTTTCAGCTGCCCTGTGTGCCGTGGCTGGAACCAGGGCCATGATGCTATTTGTAGTACTGCGGCCCCAGCCTAGGAGTAGCTGCACCATGGCCAGGCTCCAGTCCTGGCACACGAGGCAGCACACCCCATGTGCCAGGACTGAAGCCGGGGCCGTGGTGCTGTTTTTAGTACTACAGCCCAGGCTTCAGCTCCGGCAGCCAACATGCAGGCCTTGTGGTGGCTGCCTAGCTGCTCCTGGGGTGGGAACAGCTGGGGCCGCAGCTGCCTGGCTCTGCTTAGGGGGTGGGTGGGAATGAAATTCTTGGTGTGCACCCATGCAGGCACACACTTTACAGGAAACCCTAGTGTAAGTGTATTTTCATTGAATCCTAATTGTTAGAAAGTCTCAGGATTGTGACAGTCACATATTCTGTCTGTCAGTTCTATTACTTTCCTGGTTTACAAGCAAGTTGGTCTGTCTTCTGTGCTCTAGTCATTTTTTAGATGCAGTCAAGATGTAGCTAAGAGTATTTCTAAACATCTTGAGAGAGACTCTGAAAGAATTGTAGAATCCTGTGAGTATTTTTCACTAGGTAGGGTCCTGGTTAAATAAGAGAAATGAGTTTTTTAAGTGTTTTGTTTCTTACTGATTCCAGTGGCTCTTTTGTTTTAGCTGGTATGTAAACCTAAAAGAAATATTCATTTTATATTTCTCTTTGCTGTGTGTCAGGGCATATTGAAAGGGTCTGTTTACCAAGAGCTGATGTATAATATTGTTAGCTTAATATTAATTCATTTTTCCTGTATTTATTGGACTTACAAAAATGTAACCTGACAGCATATTGGTGCAGTAAGCTTCATAGCCCAGCAAACTGGTCTTAAATTTGTCCTAAAATTGTGATGAACAGATGCATTTCCGAATTTTGTTTCACAGCCTTAATTATTGAGTCGTCTTTTTGGTGAACTTACTCAGTTTTTTAAAACAGCATAATTCATTCTTCTCTAGCAGTCTGTAACTTGTATACATGTAATGAGTGCTGATTTGTCTCTGTAATCCATGTTCATTGGACAATCTTTATTGATCTGTAATTTCAATGTTTAATTTTCATTTTTTTCCCCATAGGAAGTGCCACTTCAGCAGACTGCACAGCCTACGTCAACAATAGTTCGTCCAGCATCACTGCAGGTTCCTAATGTACTGCTAACGAGTTCTGACTCAAGTGTTATTATACAGCAGGCAATACCTTCACCAACTTCTAGCACGGTCATTACCCAGGCTCCATCCTCCAATAGGCCAATAGTGTAAGTAATATGTGATAGCAAAATATTTTTCTATTACAGATTTCTAAAAAGATTCTTGTTTACAAGGTACTTTTTAATCATTTTTTCTGCAATTTAAGTGTGGCCTCCAGTTCCATAGTCTCCAACAATACAGTGAATATGCATTATAATTTGACATAGTTATGTCAAGCAGGATTACTATTAAATGTACCGAATGTGGATATTATTGATAACTTTTCAACTGGCAAATAGTTTAAACAGTATTAAGTTTGGACAGGGTTAAACCAAATTAATAATTCTTCAAGCTTTGAAATAAGAAAAATCACTGCCTTTCAAATCTGCTGTCCTTTTAAAATATTTCATCCTCATTTTTCTTAGACCAGTACCGGGTCCTTTTCCTCTGCTGTTACATCTTCCTAATGGACAAACTATGCCTGTTGCCATTCCTGCCTCAATCACAAATTCTAATGTTCATGTCCCTGCTGCAGTTCCAGTAAGTTTACACATGATCTAGTCTACAATCTTAATTTTAAAATAATCAGACTTGCATAAATGCTACTTTAAAAAAAAAAAAAAAGTCAAACTGACATTTAGAAAAAGATTTTTGGACTTGATTTACAGTGGTGAGAGACATGTTTTTGGTAGCTATTGCAATGCTTTGTGCTCTGAACACTCGTTAGAGTAGTGTATCATATCTAATGTATTTCTGTTCATTTACTACTAGCAGACTTATCTGGCATTGCCCAGGTCCTTCAGGGCAGAGCCCTGTGGATGTGTGTGGAGAGGGTTTTGGGGGGGCAGGGTGCAGGCAGCTAGGAGTCAGGGGCATTCTTCCTCCCTCCTCTCCTGTATCTTCCCCCGTCCACCCGGGACTATTCTCCTGCCAGCCCACCCGGGGCCGGTTCTCTCCCCACACAGACTCTCCCCAGCTGCCAGGGGCCTGTTCTCTCCCTTCTTTTCCTCCCCCTCGGGCTGCAGTCAAGGGCTGTGGGGAAGGATTTGAGGCACAAGGGCTACTTAATAGAGTGCTGGCTGGCAAGATAGTGGAGATCCAGCTCTGCTGGCCGCTCCCCTGGAGGTACGGCTACCCCTAGTGGACACTGCATATAGCTCTCCCCTGTGGGCTCGCTGCCCCCAGTGGACCTTCTCGTATCGAGTCCTTCTAAAAGTAGTTCTTCCCTTTGCAAGTTATGGAAAACTGTCCTTTTCCCGGGGATTCCGGTTGGTTGGACTCACTTACTGACACTCAGATGCACTCTAAAATAAATAAATATATATATATGTGGAAGGGTTCTAAAGCTACTGATTACCTAATTACAGAATTTGGTAACTGTTTTGGCTCTAGTGGAGAGTTCAGTTTTATAATGTGAATTATGCTGGTTTACTGAGAGGTTGTTTTTCATTTTTATGACTTTCCTGGTCAGCTTGTTAGACCTGTCACCATGGTGCCTAGTATCCCAGGAATCCCAGGGCCCTCCTCCCCACAGCCAGTGCAGTCAGAGGCTAAATTGGTAAGTTACAATTTCCTTGATCTTCATGAAGGTTAATCTGAAAAAATGTTACATTGTTAACAGTTAAACCTTACTAAATATGTAGTTGTTTGATATAGTAATTGTTACTGTGCCATTTTCTACAGACTTTGATCTTGCAGAAGACAAGCTCTGTGCTGGAATCTCAGTGCTGGAAAATGAGTTATCTATGTGTTTTGGTTTTATAGTAATTTCAGTTTTTTTATGATTGCTAGCATCAGGACTAAAACATTTCTGAATTCAGCAGCGCTGGTAAAATGTACTCTGCAGAAGACCATTTTTTTTTAACTCGCGCTTCTCATGATGAAGGCTAAGTATATATGTGGCTTTAGGAGAGGAAGGAGATACAAGCTTAATATCACTTCAGCGAGTCTTGCTTGGTAATAAAAGCAAAACTAAAGAACTGCAGAGGTAAATCCGTATCAAAGAGTGTGAGGTTTCTTAGTGAAAAAGACTATAGAATAAAAATCAAGCTTTTCATAACACATGTCCTATATTTCTAGCTGCTTATGGTCTCTTCTTCCAGTCATGTAACTGAATAGGGTTTAATGATCAATGTCACTAAAGAGACATTGTTATGATGTACATAAGTAGCTGGTATGTTAAGATGACCTGGAACTGGAATCAGGTGGAAGGTAACAAAGGTAAAGAAAAAAATCACTTACATAAATATACATTAACAGTATCATGATCTTTATAGTTTAAATTTTAAGTAATTATTTCAAATAAAAATGTGTATCTTCTCCAATTTACTAGTTAGTTGCTTCAATGCTGTTTTTAATAATTCTTTTTCTTCATTTTTGTTCTTATACAAAGAAATGGGAAATATATGAAAGAAAAATTAAACAAATGACACCTCTGTGTGCATCCATAGATTAGCTCCACAAACAATCTGTCTTGTATATTATGTGCATTTAACTTAGAGTAGCGTTGTGTTTATTTATATTTTATTTATTTATATTTTAAAAAATTAAGAGCAGAATCAGGAGAAATAAGTAGGTAAAATACTATTTTTTAAATGTGAAAAGGTAGGGGGATTTATGAGCAATAACACCCTATTAGGACGTTTTCATAGTGGCAGCAGACATCCCAGTTGCTCCAGCTGGAAGAGCATCTTTGAGACGGCATACATAGCTAGACGGAAAGGATGGTGGACTGCATAGAGATGAACCCTTTTAAAATCCTTTATTAATATGGGGAGAAGGCTGGATAGGCCTCAGTCAATGAACAAACATTTGCTTGTCTCAAAGATTAAGCCTTGCATGTCTAAGTACACACGGGCATTACAGTGAAACTGCAAATGGCTCATTAAATCAGTTATGGTTCCTTTGATCACTCCAAGCCTTACTTGGATAACTGTGGTAATTCTAGAGCTAATTCATGCCAACCTACTCTCCTCTGATCAGACCTCAGTCGGAGTATTGTGTCCAGTTCTGGGCATTTCAAGAAAGATTTGGAGAAGGTCCAGAGAAGAGCAACAAGAATTATTAAAGGTCTAGAGAGCATGACCTATGAAGGAAGACTGAAAGAATTGGGCTAGTTTAGTTTGGAAAGGAGAAGACTGAGAGGGGGACATGATAGCGGTTTTCAGGTATCTAATAGGGTATCACAAGGAGGAGGGAGAAAGTAATGTTCTCCTTGGCTGCTGAGGATAGGACAAGAAGCAATGGGCTTAAAATGCAGCAAGAAAGGTTTAGGTTGGACATTAGGAAAAACTTCCTAACTCTCGGGGTGGTTAAACACTGGAATAAGTTGCCTAGGGAGGTTGTGGAATCTCCATCTCTGGAGATGTTTAAGAGCAGGTTGGTTAGACATCTGTCAGGGATGGTCTAGATGGTACTAGGTCCTACCATGAGAGCAGGGGATTGGATTCAATGACCTCTTGAGGTCCCTTCCAGTTCTAGTGTTCTATGATTCTAACTTTTGTTTTGGCCCCCACTCTAAAACCTGTTACATTCAGTAGTGAGGGTAGCTTCCAGGATTGCCTTAAGATAGGGCCAAGGATATTTTCCACGTCAAATATTTGTCTGTGTTATGTGAGGTTGCTAGACATGTAGAATTGTTTTCCCCAAAATGATACTACTCTGAGTGCACTGGCCAGCATCGAATTCTGAGTAGAACCACCTGTTACAGTCAGAGCTACAGTCTCACCTCTGCGCCGATTAGTGAGTTGCCTTTGAAGTGCTGCAAGAGGGGGAAGAACAGTAAGTACTAAATAGGGATGTTAAAATTAGATTAATCAACTAATCGATTGTAATTTTGCATCGACTATTCAATTAGTTGATAAGGGCACCTCCACGTTTGAAATGTAGCCAAGAGCCTTGATGGCTTTTGCCACATTTCAAAGGCGGAACTGCTGCAGGGAGCAAGGCCAGTGGGGGACTCATGCAGTCCCCCTGCTGGTCCTGCGCTCCCTGCCTTCAAAATATACAAGAGCCCCAGGAGGCTCCCTGCAGCACTTTTGCTTCTGAAATGTAGCAAAAGCCCTTGCCACATTTCAAAGGCAGAAGCGCTGCCAGTTCCATGCTGCACCCCTGCCTCTTCTCCCCACCGGATCTTGCTTTCCCCTCCCCACCTTGGTGCTGGGGGGAGCAACTAGTTGACTACTCGCTTATATCCCTAGTACTAAGTAGGACTGTAAAATCCCATTTAATTGGTTAACCAGTTAAACATAGTATTTAACTGATTAACCGACTAAAGGGAAGGTGGATGGCGGGGCTGTTCTAGTCCGGACGGAGCAGCCCTTGCCTGCAGCACACCAGGGCCACCACAGACTGGGGCTGCTCTGGCGAGGCTCGAGTGCTCCTGTCTGCGGTGAGTCCCATGGGGCTAGAGCAGCCCCCAGTTTGCAATGGGCGGGGAGCTGTGCCAGCCCCCACCGGTTTACTGGAAATGGTAACCTTAACAGGAGATGTTTACTGGTTAACCTTTCACATCCCTACTACTAAGGGATTTTTCTGCTCAGTCCCTTCTCTCATTCTTCCGGGAAACTTTAAAAAAGGAGTCATTTATTTTCAGTCAGGAAAATTATAACTGCCTTCTAAAAGAATGTATTTATTTTCTGGGAAAAGGTTAACATAAGAAATAGGGATCTGATAAGAACAAGAATTCTATTTTTCTCACCTGGCATATTCCACAGGCTCTAAAGAATCCTGTTCACACAATTTAACTATGGGGAATCTATTAGAATTTCAGGATTAGAGCACCAAATAATTTGTGTTTAGTTCGTCAAAAAAAAAAAAACCTTCTTAAGAGTAAGAATAAATTATATAGCATGTTTTATGAAGTTGTATATGTGAAAAAATACAAGTGGTAAAAGCTTTCTATTTTACATAGGAAAAAACACTCACTGATTAGATAAGGCTAAAAAATATCAATTAAAAAAACCCCCAAGAGCAAGACTTCAAATTTAATAGTTTTCTTATTAGAATTTAGCTAATACGTACACTTCAGTGATTGCTTATCTTCTCTAAATGGGATAGTAAAAGCATACTCACCATATTTCTTCTTTTCTTGTCTCTGTTAAGAAAGAATGAGCAGAATATATTGGCATTATGTATATTTTTTTGTTTTCTATAGCATATATTTACAAAAATAAAAACGTTGTTGTATTACATTAGAAATAACTAAATAAGAAACCTAACATTCACAGAAAAATTTATCTGACAAAAAATTATATAGACAGGCAAACAGCAAAGGATTATGAACAGCTATCATAACACCAATTTTTAAAACTGTTGTTTGATTTTTAGAATTTAAATCTTTACTAGAAACACCAAATTCTGTCTTTCTGGTATATTTCTTGCATGCAAAAATATGAAACATTGAAACTGCTGCAATACATCCTAAGTCCTAAAAATATCAGAGTAATTAAATTTACTTTTATCTTTTGTGGTGATCTTTGTTAAACCGACAGAGGGGCTTAGAATATTTAATTATATTTGTTTAATATTTCCTCGATTAAACAAAGTTAATTAAAACTACCTTTTAAAATACTATGCTACTGTTGTCAATAAAAATTAATAAGCAGGGTTAGCTAGATACTATTGTCTGGTAAACTTATTTCTGGGCCTATTACATATTTCTCTTAGTATTTCATCATGGTTACTAGCTAGCAGACAGACAAACTTTTAAATTCATTTGGGACTTTCTTATTGATATTGTAAGACAGCTTAGTCATGTGTAGACATTTCATTGCTCTTGATTTTTCTCATATTATACTTAAATACATACTTTACGTATTTGCTAAGACAATTGGTTGCCCAGTTTAATAAAACAACTGGCTGGTCTTATGTCAAAACTGTGTACTGAATACATGACATTCAGAGTGACAGTAAATAGGCTACTGATCTAGGGATGATGTCTTGACAGTTGGCAAGTGACTTGGAGGGCCGTTATCTATTGTTTGTCTTTAGTTGTTATAGGTTAAATTTTTCTTCTGTAATGCAAAACGCTGTGATTTCTAATCTATAATATAGCATCTTGCATCTCTTACCATATTATATATAAAACAAATATTAAAAGTCATTCTCAGTTGATACATTTTATCTGTTCCAGAAATTGAGGATGAAGCAATTGATGTGGTGTTTGAGGTCCTAACCTCTTGTTTGACAGAGCACATGACAACTTGTCCAAAATAAAGCAACCATGTTCGTAGGTTCCTGCAGGGGTAAATTTGACTTTCTGCCCCTGGACAAAACTAGCATTATCATTTCCTCCAAAGAAACATCCTCTTTCAACTTCAGTATTTCAGAGAGTATAATGAACATTGTAACATTTAAGATATGATAGCAAACTGTCCTGATGTGAGGGAAAGATTAGTGAACGGCCAATAAAGCTTCATCAGGAGCTCTTTAATAACTCGAAAAATTAAAAGGAATCTTACAGAAAGCAGAAACGTGGACAGATTGCCTAGGATGAGTACAAAAGAATAGCACAAGCATAAAGAAACAAAATGAGGCAAGGATACAATATGAGTGGCACCTAGCAAGAGACATAAGGCAATAAAAAGAGGTTCTTTAAAGAAATTAAGAGCAAGAGAAAGACAAAGGAAAGTGTAAATTCACTATTTAGCGAGACATCAAGAATTTCTGAAATGTTTCATGTCCACTTTGCTTCTGTTTTACCTAAAAAAGTGAATTGTGACCAGATACTCAACACAATATTTACTACAAGTGGGAAGGATCATAAGCCAGAATAGGGAAAAAACAGTTAAAAATATTTGGGTAAGCTGAATGTATTCAAGTCTGAAGGGCACAATGAAATTCACCCTCAGGTACTTAAAAAACTAACTGAAGCAATCTCAGAACCATTAACAATTATCTTTGAAGTCCCAGAGGACCAAAAAAGGACAAGCATAGTTAGTACCTATCTTTAAAAAGGAGAACAAAAAGCTTTTGGGAAATTGTAGATCAGTTAACTAACTCTAATTCCTGAAAAAATACAGCAACAAATTATTAATCCATTTATAAAGCCTCTGGAGGATAATACGGTGATAAGGAATAGCCAATGTGCATTTGCCAAGAACAAATCATCCTAGACCAACATAATTTCCTTCTTTGATGTGGTTACTGGTCTAGTGGGTAGGGAGAAATGGTAGGGATAATATTGTGATTTTACTAAGGTATTTGATGTAGTCCCGTATGACAATCTCATAAGCAAACTTAGGAAATTTCCCTGGACAAAATTACTATATGGTGGGTGCCCAAACAATTGAAAGACCATACTCGGTGTAATTATTGATGGTTTGCTGTCAAAGTGGGACGATACATCTGGTGGGGTCTTCTGTTTTAAATTAGATTGAATAAATGGGCCAAAAGAATCAAAGATGTTAACATGACAGTGTCCAGCATTAAAGAGTTTTAAAGAAGGGTTGGAGTCTAGTATACAGTGTGTTTTTTGTTGGTTTTTACAAATTTTGCACTAGATTGAGACTTTCTCCTTAGAGTTCCATATATTTTGAGTTTGAAAGTGCTTTCAAAGTTTAAACATTTATTTTTAACAATATAATTCAAAGCATTTTATGTGCTAAAGTGGTATTTGTGATTTTTAGCTGCTGTAAGAGTTCTCCATTACAAGCCCAATATAGTGTGATTATGTAACCGGCACACTTACTGGATGTGTGGTTCACTGTCCTGTGTAGTGGCACTTACACCACTTAGAGAGAGAGATTGAATATGTTCTACAGCCTTAGCTGAGAGCCAGCTGGCTTTTAGCTCAAGCTGTAGAGGCTCTTGCACTGAGCTCCAGAGCTCCCAGCTTCGATTCCGGCTGTCGGCATAACCGCTGCATGTTTGTTTGCACATGGAACCACTGCATGTTTGTTTCTTGTAATTTGTATTTAATAAAACTGCATGCTCAAAATCCTATATAGCACTACTTTTTGTGATAATCACAAGAGTGGGCTTTGTTGAAATGAATGGAAATTTTGTTTTAAACTTCAGTTTAAATCTGAATAATCTGTCAGCAAAGTTGTTCTTTGATCATAGATATGTCATGGCTAAAATTTCATATTGGATTTCCTAGAAAAAACAAATCCCACACTTATTAGGGATAGACCACCTACTCTCTCTCATGCCAAATATCGCCTTTGCTGATGCATCTAAAGCATTGTCTGTCTGCCCACTGTTTACATTCTGGCTGTGTTTGCATTGGCAAGATTTTGCGCAAAAGCAACCGCTTTTGCGCAAAATCTTGCCACCTGTCTACACTGGCCGTGAGTATTTGCGCAAGAACCCTGACATTGTAATGTACAAAATCAGTGCTGCTTGCGCAAATACTCTGACGCTCCCGCGTCGGGGAAGGCAAGAATACTTGCGCAAGAGGCCAGTGTAGACAGCAACGTTAATTTCTTGTGCAAGAAAGCCCGATGGCTAAAATGGCCATTGGAGCTTTCTTGCGCAAGAGAGCGTCTACACTGGCACGGATGCTTTTGCGCAAAAGCAAATCTTTTGCTCAAAGGCACATGCGCAAGAGAGCGTCTATACTGGCAAATACTTTTAATGGAAAAATTCTTCCGTTAGAAGTATTTGCGCAAAATCATGCCAGTGTAGACGCAGCCTGAGTATGAACATCTCCTGAAATTTTAATTTGATTTGTCTGTTGTTTTGATGGAATCCCCATCCTGAGAATGTCAGGTTCCACTGTCAGGATGGCATGATCTTGGCTTCTTATGCGAAGGGAGTTTTGAGGGTGTTACTGCCTTACCTAAATTCATCTCCTTTACTGTTGTGTTCTCTCCTCTACTCTGCACTATCACGGTCTGTCACCTTTCAGGCTGTAAGCAGCCTGGAAGGGGACAGGACTGTGAACACAATTATCTTGGGTGGTGAGAGAGAGAGAGAGAGAGAGAGAGAAAACAAAAAATGAGAAAATACCTGAAAAAATAGAAGAAAAAAAGAACAGAGAGAAATTCCAGGAGAGACAGAAAATCGGAAACTGGTTATATAGCTCTTGATTATTTTGTTGCAAAGTGCTCTCCACTAAGACTGTGTGAAAATGTACTGTATAAGGAACAATAGAGTGTATGGTTAAAGGCTGAAGTATAATGATATGTTGTTAGACAGCAAGATGTATAGCATTTGTTTCTACAGACAATATTAAATTAGGTAGGTGAAACAGGCATTTTCATGTTGTTTTGAGTTGGATGTTCATGTATAATTAGTTGGATTAATCTATACCAGTGTGATTTTGAATGTTCTTACATGTCCTTCTGCTGTTCTCAGGATGGTGGGAAGTGTTGTCATTATGAGGTGTCAGTTGTTCTTATTCATTTGAAAATATTTTTCGCTAGTAGCTTTTAATAGGAAGGGACCACTGATAATCTAGTCTGTTCTCTGTGTTACACAGACCATAGAACTTCCCTAATGTAATTTCTGGAGCATATATTTTAGAAAAAGATCCCATTTTGATTTAAAAATGGTCAATGATGGAAAGTCCACCGTCACCCTTAATAAAGTATGAAAGTGGTTCAGTTTCCAACTGCTGGATCATGTTTATCTTTCTCTGCTATATTGAAGAGTCCATTATTAAATATTTGTTCCCTGTGTAGATACTTACACGCTGTAATCAAGTCACCCCTTCACATTCCATCTGTTAACTAGATTGAACTCCTTAATTCTGCCACTATAAGGTATGTTTGCTCATCCTTTAATTATCCTTCTGGCTCTTGTCTGAACCTTCTTTAACTTGTGTGCATCCTTCTTGAATTGTGTGCACCAGAACAAGGCCCAGTATTTCATCAGAGGTTGCACCAGAGCTAAATATAGAGGTAAAATAACCTCCTTGTCCTGCTTAAGATTTCTGTTTATGCACCCCATCATTTTGTCATGGCATCACATTGGGAATTAATGTTCTGCTTATTTTAGGAGTCTTATATGAAGATCACCTTGACATTTCATATGTGAAGTGTGCCATATGCACAAGTGGGGAGTTTTGTCACACAAAAGATTAGTGTCCATAGTTACATAGAAATCTCTTTAAGATCACACACATGTAAAACCAAATGTGCAGGTTGATTTTTTTTTTTTTTGGTGTTGTTTTTGAGGTGTCTGGAATATACATAGTATGTGATGAGAAAAATACCATATTGTAAGGGAGGGCAAGTTATTTCAGAATTGAGTCTTCGATCTGTTTGAGAGGAAAATTTGAAATTCCAGATAGTGTGTATTTAAAAAAAAAAAATTATTTCAGGCTGTGTAGCAGGTTTGTCATTAACATGCATTTTGAGACTACAGACAAAACACATTGGGGAAAATGAGTGAATCATGAAGTTGAGAAAGTAAATTAAAAATCTTTGTTTAAACAAAGTTCTACTCTGGGAAACCCTCCATATAAAGCCTTTTGTGACAAACTGCAAAATATCTTGAACACAGTGGGTAACCAGTAGTCTTTTCTGCAGGGGGTTTCTACTGAGAGCTGACAGAGGGCAGCTTGGCAAATGTTCAGAAACCTGCATTAGCTTGGTTGAGCCCGGCATGGGACCTTGTGTTCAGCAGAATTCTTCTGACCTGCCTCTCTGCATGCCGAGCTAATCAGCAAACACTTAATGAGCCTACTCCAAAGAAACAGACCCTCTCCCAACCTAGTTCATTTTCATACATTCTCTGGGGGTGGAGAGACAAGACTTCATGAGGACTGATGATGCTGCAAAGACCACAATAATGATAATTAACTTGCTGAATTTAGAAGATTATGCTGTTAATTAGTTGCAAAATAAAGATAAGTAATAGAGCAGCAGATGGTAGGATAACACCCAGGAGAAGGAGGGTTATTACTCTGATGAGCTTTTGTGGCAGATATGAAATATGGATCTGACTTTTTCATAAATTGTTTCTAGAGAATATTATCTAGTTTCTGAGAGCTGTTGATGGAGTGATCTCTTCCTACCAAATTTTGACAGATGTGACAAGGATTTGTTTTAAAGGGTGTAAATGCATAATAAAATTGTGTTAGTAAAGATTGAATGTTAAAATATTTTAAAATCAGAGTTTTATTCTGTCTCTGATAATTTAACCTCACATGACTAAGCAGCTATGTTATGAATAGCCATTTTTATTTTTTCACATATAATACTATAAATATAATGAGAATAAATATTTAATATATGTGGTAATATATCAGATTTTTAACACTAAAATTAATAATATTTTGGATGACTACCCCACTGTTCAGTTGAAATACAATGTCCATCCATATGTCAAAATCAAGTATTTGGAATACTTATCTGGTATTCAAAACCTGTATAAAAATAAATTGCTAGAGATGATCCTCCTCGTTAAATGTCATTCTGAAAATTATCTAAAGCTATTCCTTTATTGGATTTTTAGTGTTCCACTTGTTTGTAGATCATATATCTACTGTAGGTGAAATTTATTTGGGTTTCTTATATACTTAATCTCTGTCATGGTTAATACAGATAATTGTTTTGTATTTCTAATTCTGTGGTAAACCTCTATTTTGTTTCAGCTATTTAACACATTTTCAGAGAGGTGGTGTGGTGTGGTTTGTTTTGTTTTTTGTTTTGTTTTGTTTTTTGCTTTTAAATGCAAAATGTGTTTTTTAGCTGTATATAATACTGTTACACAAAAGTTAAGGTTCCAAAACAATATGTGTGGTCATTTGCAAGTCTTGTGTGTGTCTTATGGTGTGCATATTTCACAGCATAGGCAGTGATATTATGTTACACATTTAATGGCAAAAATTTCAATAGAAAATATGCACATGTACTCTGGAAGAGTTAATGGGTCTATCGGAAGTTATTTGAATTTTCTTTGATTTTTAACTTGTCAAACTTGGTATGAGAGGCTTTTGTGTTTAGTTTGATAGAATCATAGGGGTTGGGAAGTAAAAAAAATGTAGCTGGATGTATACTGCAAAAAAGTTTCCTGATAATATTAGTATTTTATAAAGAATTTACTTTACCCATTTTCTCACCTCTTTGCATTTTCTTGGTTACAGATCAAGCAAATGGGTGTACTTGCAGGGATGTTCAGTGACTCTACTAATTTTAGCTAAATGTTACAGCATTTTTGCACAGAATTAATTTTTATTTTACAATGGTTAGCATTATATCAGAAGCCTGATTTAAAAACTGGAATAGAAACATAGCATCTAACTTGTGTCTAATGAATACAGGTCTAGTTGTAATTTAGTATTTGCAATGTACTGTTTTTCAATAAGTTTTAGTTCAAGAATTATTTGAAGTTATTCAGCTAAAAATTGAAATTAATATAATTTGAGAACATAAATTTTCTGCAAATAATTATTTGAGAGAAAATATGTTGAAATTTATCATATGATTATGAAGTATTTGCCAGCTCAGACCATTGCCTAGTTTTGGGAACTTTACCATTAAACTACTGTTATTCTAGTTGTAATTTCAGAATGAGGAGGAAGTGGTCCTAATTGGACATTACAGATTAGTAAACAGAATTGAGTGAACAAAGGATGAACCTTTCTTCTTGCCTTTGTTTGACTTGAGATGGTGACGGGGGTTACAGTTTTATTTGTTCGCTTGTTTGTTTGGAGTAAGAAAATTAACTTTTTTAAATGAAACTTTAGAATTTAAGAATAGTGTAGAATTCGATGAAAGTTCCTATCACATGACTGCAGTTTTGTCTGTTTAGTATTAAAATTACTTTTTAATTTGGCAGCTGGGGTAAGTTAATCCCTTTCTTCCTCATGCTAATTGTTCTAGCAACCTCCAGTGTGCCTGCAAAAACTGTTTGGTCAAACAATCTGGGAAAATACACAGTGTAAAGGGGGACAGACCTTCACTGGCAATGCTTTTTAAATATTATGTACAAAATCAAAATTAAAAGACCTTAATTTTATCCTCTTAGATGTATGCAATATGATCTTGGCCAGCATTACATAAGGTTCTAACACAGCCAGGGTCAAGCTCACTCACAGGAGTGATCTAGTGCCATAAACACAAGAAAGCTTCCTTCCTGCTCTTTGTAACCCTGTGCACCATAATATACCAAGTAAGTTAAAAGTCAGAATTTCCGTTTTGAGGGAAATTCCAAAATTCTGGAGGGGGAGGGAAATCAGTTTCAGAATGAAAAATATTTTATTTTTCAATGTTCCTCAAAAAGGAAAATCCCCGGCAAAAAAAAAAAAAGAAAGTATTCCAGCTTCCCTGCTGTGGAGCTGGGAGCCTTGAAACTTGGGCTCAGAATTTCCAAAATGAGACATTTAGATTATTCTGGAAGTCCTGAGTCAGGAGCTGAACTGCAGCTAGGGTTGGAACTTGCAGCTTCAAGGGTTGCTGCATGGGGTTGCCAGAAGTTCATAGAAATGATGCATTTCTGCAGAACATTTCAGATTTGATTTAGCATTTTCCAGCTGAACCCTGCTTCATTGGAAAATCCTTGACCAACTCTACCACATGCACAAGGGGTATATTTCTTAAATAAGTGATTGACTTTTGAATTAAGTGTTTCATTTAATTGATTGTTTCATAGCTTAAAAGTCTTATTCAGGGTCTTATGGGCTGGCATTAGAATCTGATGGTCTGATTTCTAGAGGCACTTGGCATTTGTGCCAAAGCTATATTTTCACAGGATGTACTCATTCTTTGTTAGTATTGTGCAGCCACAATGTGGTCCTGACCCCCCAGAGTAGCTGGCTCCGGCCCACTGGAGCAGAGCAGCCGCACTGCCCACTCACTGCCGGCTCACTGGAGCAGAGCAGCACCGTGGCCCTGGCCTTGGCATTGCCCTGCTGGAGCAGAACAGCCACTCCCCATGTGTCCCCAGTCCCGGCCTGCTGGAGAAGCTGCTCTCCATGTGGCCCTGGCCCCGGTCCACTAGAGCAGAGCAGCCACTCCCCACACGCACACTGGAGCAGCCACTACCCATGCAGCCCTGGCCTGACACTCCCCCCCCCCCCACTCCCCCCCCCCCCCCCCCAGCCCGCTGGAGCAGAACAGCAGCTCCCCCACCCCTGCCGGAGCAGCCGTTCCCCACACGGCCACGGGGGGTGGGATGGCCAGCAGGGGCGGAGCTGGCCGGGAGAGCTCAGGAGGAGGAGGGGAGAACTGGCGGGGGGTGCAGCGGGGCTGGCCGGGGAAGATCCGGAGTAGGAACCGGCCAGCGGGAGGCAGAGCTGGCGGCGGGGGGGCAGGACTGGCCAGGGAAGACCGGGAGAAGTTGGGGGAGAATCAACCAACTGGCCAGCTAGGAGGGGGTGGGAGAGCAAATCAGCCGGCGGGGAGCAGGACTGACCCGGGCTGTGCAGATCTCAGGGTGCTCCCGTCCTGCGCGAGTCAGTCCTGCTATGGCTCCACCACGCGCTTGACCAGCGCGCAGGAGCATGGACCGGGCTGCCCCTCCGCCGCCTCACATGCAACCAGGTCTCCCAGTGCCGATCACGCCCCCGACTCCCAGTCACTCCCCCCCGACCCCCGCCAGGCTTCCGTCCGGCGCCCAGCCAGAAAACCAGGAAATACCGGACATTGCACATGTCTGGTATTTTCTGGATTGTTTTTTACTGGGGGGAGAGGGCCCAAAAACCGGACTGTCCGGTAGAAAACCGGACACCTGGCAACCCTATGCCCACCATGTGGCTTGTGGCTCCTGGCCCTGACCCCATCAGCTGAAGCAGCCACAACACTCACCTTCCAGGTCCAGCAGGAAGGGAAGTGCTGCTGTGCAGCTCTGGGAAGGAGGTGAATGGGCTTAGAATTTACAGGTGCACACCTTATAGAGAACCTTGGTGAGGAGCAGGGAATGCTTCTGTCTTACTCATCAATATCTCTGTATTTTGTCTTTATTGAGTTAATGACCTCGTTTCTTGTGCACTTCTGTCTATGGTACACAGGAGAGCTGAATGCATGGTGGCACTCAGAAGAGGATAATAAATATTGATGTTTTTTCTTTTATGTTTGTGGAGAAGGTAGCAATGTGTAATAATAAAGATTATTCAAGAGAGTTGTGCATTTTTATACATTTTAAACTGTTGTGTAATAAAAAAAATCTTTGTTAATTTGTTGTAAAAGTACAGTAATGTAGCTTTTAATAAAGTTGGTGGTTTTAAGTACAGTAGTCTGTTGGAAAGATGCACCCTCATACAAAGTTTATCTTTCAGGAAAATTATTTAATAACACCAAATAAACTTTTATTGAAAGCCTAATTTTAAAACAAAAACAAACCTATTAATACAGTCATTGAAGATATCTAAATTTATCCTTATACCACAAAGCCATACAAGCTTGTGGTAAACAGAACATGTTGCCTTTAATTGAAAATCTGCTGCAATTCTAATTCAGTAAAGGTCAAGTTTATTGTGAAAACAGTTTTTATTTTCAAGCAGTAGTAAACTAAATTGTCAAACTAGTTCAGTCAATAAGACTAGCTTTAAAATATAACACATAGTTAATATATAAAATCACCTGTGTCTCTTCAAATCTACTATATATTTTTGAGAGTGAGTCTGTGTCTCCATCTGTCTATTCAAGAACTCCTCCTAAACAGTAAGAGCTTGGGCCACCAAATTCAGAATACAGCTTCCTCTTATCATAACTTAAAGCAAGGTCAGGGTTTCGGTTGTGCCAGAAAATGGGATGTGCCTGGAATGGGATTGCTTCTCAGATTCATCAGGCAAGTCAAGGGGGCTGGTTGGGGGCACTCTACCCCCTAGTTCAGGACTGCCTCAGTACTGTACCTCCCTCCCTCCCTCCAGGCACTCTTTAGTGAGCTCAGGTCTGAAGTCACTCCATCCCCCTCCATCCCTCTGAATCGTGTGGAAACACTGCTGGCTATTCCCCTTCATCAGGGACTGAGGGGAAAGTGCACAGTTTGCTGTGTTCCTCATGCCAGCTGGGGAGTGCAGGGGACAGAATTGTGAGGGTCTTTTGTATTCCTTTTCAGTACTCACTTCTACAGTGATGGCTGTGAGCAATTTTCAACTATTAATGTTTAGTAGAGGGCACTTAGACTGTTGAAATATCAAAAAAGGGTTTTATTCTCCTGTGCCCTTTATATGTTTTGTATCAAAGGCTATGTCTAGACTATGGAGAAGATTCGGAAGAGGATATGCAAATTCCCATGGAATTTGCATATCCTCTTTCAAATCTTCCCTGTAGTCTAGACGAGCCCTTTAAAGTGTAAGCTCATTGTGTGCATTTTGGAAAATAGCTAATAGTATGTGGGAGGTGCTGCTATACATAAAGCAGTAGCTTTTTATAACTTATCACAGTAACTTCCATTATGAAAAATATGGTGGAATTTTTATTTCAGAGATTGAAAGCTGCCTTGACCCAACAGCATCCTCAGGTCACAAATGGAGATACTGCCAAGGGACATGCTAGTGGATTGATTAGGACTCAGTCAGAGGAAACCCGACCACAGTCATTACAACAGCCTGCTACATCAACTACAGAAACACCGGTATGACAACAAAATCAAGATGTACTTCTAACTTCTTTCACAATCTCTTGTGCTCATTACTTTATTTTATATCTTGAAAATAAGATTGCAGCACACCTCAATGAACCAATATTGGGGGGAGAAATAGTGAAGTGGTCTTACATACTTAGTCATTCGATGATGCTAAGGTTGATTTTTGTAGCACACTGTCTTAAATTCTGTGGTAATCTGAAAATTATGCAGCAAAAGTTAAAATATATGTGGAAAATATCAACAAAATTTGGGTTACCGCGTAGTATATTAGTTTAATATTAAATATCATAAAAATCTTTTAAAATATTTCCAATCATTTCAGATTCCTGAGTAAGGTACTATTTGCTTCAAAGAACCATTATTTACTGAAAAAAAAATGGGTAACTCAGCTGCATAATTTAGTTAGTTTACTGTGCTCTCCTGGGTGTTCTGAAAATGGTGATGTTGGAAGAGCTGTTCTAGATAATTACTAGGAATAGGATGAAAATGGGTGAGAACAATGAGCCACATTGAAGAAGGGGAATAGGTGTGCAACTGGAAGTTGGGAGGAAAGTCTGGTTCCCTTGATTCTGAGAGAAGGATTTAGAAGCTACAGTTCTTCTCAAAGGTGTGTTGTTGACTTGCTTTCATCTGGTCAGAGAAGCCTGCCTGGGAAGTTTTCTCAAGAAAATCCAGTCTTACTAACTAGCACAATGAAAACAGAACGTTACCCCTGTTTCGTGGGGGTGAAAGAGACCGGTAGTAACTCTATATTGAGTATATTTTGGATAGTAACTTTGTTTTGTAAGCTAATATAATTCTAGCTTTTCAAGTTAGACCTTCAAAGAAAAGATGTACAGAGTGCCTCTTCTCTGTTGGCTGGGGATGCTAGGTTGGCTCAGTAGCACCAAGCTGCAACACAGGGCTGGGCAAAATACAGCTCGGGGCTCGGATCTGGCTTGTGGACCACCCTGTGGGGACCCTCAGGCACGCAACTGCTGCTGTTTAAAGTACAGTCTGTACAGCTCTCTGTTCTGCAGGGAGGGGGAGAGTTCTTGTGATCTCCTGGCCCCCAGCCCAATCCTCAGCTCCTATAGGCTGGAAACACCTGGCCAATAGAAGCTGAGAGATTGGCCTGGGGGATGGAGGCAACACAAGCCTCTTTCCCTTCCCAGAGCTGAGAGCCACATGAAGGGAACAAGTCTGCAATTTAAAGTGATCTGAAGCTGCAGCAGGCAGGGAGCCCAGCCTGCCTTGAGGGTGCTGCAGGGCTGCTGGCTTAGGTAAGCGCCTCCCAGTCAGAGCCTACCTCTGGCACCTCTGCCCCTCCTGCATTCCAACTCCCTCTCCCAGGTCACTATCCAAACCCTCCACAGACCCCTGCCCCGGGTCACAATTCCCTCCCAGACTTTGCACCTCCTCCTAGAGCCCCTCCCCCAGGCCAGAATCCTCTCCTGCACCCATATTCCCTCCCTGACCCTGCACCCATATTCCCTCCCTGACCCAGGTCACAACCCCCTCCTTCACCACCCAAACTTCCTCTCAGACGTCCCTAACCCTGTGTACCCTTCTTCACCCAACCTCCACCCTAGACCCCTCATCTCCACAGAAAATTGTGCAGCCCTTGACTACTTTCCAAAATCTTGGAGTGGGCCCCCTCACCAAAAATTATTGCCCACTGCTGCTGTAACCCTCTTACATGATAGTGGATCTCTTGAACAGAAATACTACGTTAGTCTTTTTAAGGGTGCTCAAAATAAAGACATGAAGATGGACTCCCTTTAGGATTTATAAAGCAATTGGTAGGGCCTGAAGACTGAAGCTAAAGTATTTGTCGTGTCTTCCTTGTAGAGGTGAGGTGATGTTTTGTTTTTCATGGCGGCTAAGAAACCAAAGCATAGACTTTGTCATAATTGCAACTATGGATCTAAGCGACTAGTTGACTATCCAATAAGCATAAACTTATCGGATAATCGAGAAGTGACTAGACTAGTTGCTCCTCTTCCCCCCCCCCACCTCACCCCCTGTTGCCTCGATCGGAGAGAGGCAGCAAGGGGCGGGGAGGAGGAGCCCGTACTGGGGGGATTCAGCTTAAAAGCTGGTTCCCCCCATCACTGTCTCTGGGATACTGCCTGCTCCCCCTACCGCTGCCCCTATCAGAGTCAGTAGGGGAGATAGGGGAGGCTGCTGTGATGCAGCCCTGGTCTGCAGGGGTCCCAGCGGGGAACTGGGTTCTCCTCGAGGACAGCAGCCCCTGTTCATTGCAGCCAGGAAGATGAGGAAGATTTCTGACCTTAATGCTGTCTTAATACAACCATCTGCTTGTCCAGAAAGTTGAGGATGAAGCTCCCCCTCTCATGTAGATATCCTTGCCATTTTTTTCATCAAAACAAGATCGTAATTAAGGGTCAAAATTGTAAAGGAGTTTTACCTTTCTCTTTCTGCCCATAACCAGTGGCAGGCTCATTAATTGGAGGTCCAGTCGAGTAATATCTGAATGTTACAATCTTCAGTCACAATTTTTTGGTGCAAAGGGAGACAAATAAATGTTTAGTGCAAAATGTTTTGGCGCAAATAAAATGCGTGTGTTCGGTTAGGAAGTTGTTTTCCGCTTGTTCTGTGAGGCCTGATGAATGATTGAAGAACATATTTTCATACACAGTGTAAAAGTTCTTCCATTTGTGATCTGCAGAGAACTTCGAACTTTAGGGAAACCAATCCTCTGTTCTTTTGTGAAGTATCAAAAAAGACATTACAACTTTTAAAATTTAGGTATTTTGGCCAAGTTTTCAAAAAATGGATATGTAAATTAATATTTAGGCACATAAATAAGTGGTCTGATTCTCAAAATTGCTGAGTGAACCACTGAAGACAGTGGATGTTGTTGGGTGCTTAGTAAATTAGGCCATTGAGATACCCCTTTAAAAAATCTTGTCCCCTTCTGGTTTTGAAACTAAGCATGGGTAAACTCCCCAGAGTAAAAATGCTCTTCTTACTGAGGTTGTCTACACTGAGAAGATTTGGCGACAAAAGTGCCGTCACATGCGAAGGAAGCCAAAAGAGAAAACCGATTCTGCCTCTCGTTGACATTTCATGGTCACATTGCTAGCACCCTGCCAACAGATAAGAGCAAAGTAATGTGGGTAAGCATCCCATGGTTCAGTGTTGTAGGAAGGCAAAGCTGATCCTAGCAGTTCTCACCCATTCTTGGTAGTGTGTGTTAGTGTGTTTCTAGTTGATGGGTTCTTATCTTCTTATAAATAATTAAGCCTTAGTAGTCACTTAAGCGCGGGGCTTGCTTCATGTCTCCAGCGTGTGTGGCTGGGCATGCCTGGGCCCCAAGGCTTCAAGCCCTTCATGAAGTGCCAGAAACCAGTGCCTGTGAGGACCCCCACGAAGCCTGCCTCAGTGCCTCTGTCCAAGTCACGCAAGATCTACATAGGCTTCAAGCCATGCACCAAGTGAGAGAGAGAATCTCCTTTGAAGATCATCCTCATGGAAGCAGCTCTTTGCCCTGCACTGGCGACAGACCTGGCACCGGCAACCCAGAGTGCACAAGGCACCTAGCCACTCTTGCACCGTGAAGGTCTCAGTACCAGTCCAAGTCTCTGGTGCCTAGAAGAAATGGAGACCTAGGCAGGACAGGTCTCTGTTGAGACATGTGCTGTCTGTGCACCCTCAGGTGGGGCACATGGCCCTCATCGGGTCGTCACTGCTCCAGCCCGCATCGGGGCTCAAGCCTGGTGGAGGATCTTCTGGAGCCCTCAATGCCTGACACCTTCAAGGCTGCAAGGGACTTCATCAAGTTAACTTCTTCCCCAACACCAGGCCCAGCTAAGAAGCATGCTGCCAGGTGGCACCATGCTGCAGCCATGGCACTGTGGCCCAGCGCCAGATGCAAGAAGTCGTCATTGTGCAACTCCTGTACTGTTGACCTCGATGCTGGCACTGGCCCCTGCACCATCCTTGGCAGCAGCACTGGCCCCTACTGTAACACTGGTATTGGCACCAGCACTCTGACACAAGGCTTTTGCACATCATCAGCCCCTGCAACAGGCCCCTCTGTGGCTACAACTCCGGCATCGGGCAGTCTGGCACTGCTGTCTGTTATGCCACCACCACCTCCTCGGCACCAAGGAAAGCCAAAATCCATGGCCCAGCACGACCCTGGATGTAGGTCGTCAGCTGTGACAGCTACTGCACCACTCTCATCGACCTCTGAATACTCTACTGATTCTGTGGTGGAGTCTGCCATGTCATCACAGGACTCCAAATCCTATTCCTGGCACCGGAGTGCATGGGTGCCGTCGCAGCAGCAACAGCCCTGGCCTCTGCAGCCAGCTCTTGTACAACTGCTGCTGCAGTCCTGGCCAACCCAGTGGCAGGCCCCTGGCCAGTGGCCCTTCTGGACTCTCTGGGCTTACCACCAGAACCAAGACGCGGGACCCTGTCTCTGGGGGTCTGCAGCTTCAGTTACTGAATCAGTAGATACTGAGTTGCTATGCTTACAATACATGGGCGGCAATGGACAAGTTCATTGAGCTTGTTCCACAATATTGAGTTAAGTCCCTCTCTGAGGAGGGCAGAGTGGTCTCTGACAGCCCTCCAGGTGACATAGGATGCCGCAGATGTGGCAGCCCACACCGTGGCCACAGGCCTTGTGTTATGCCACAGTACTTGGCTATAGGAACTCTCCCTGTATATCAATGTCAGGGAATTGCGAGTGGTTCGTCTCACGTGTCAGGCCTTCCTATCCCACCTCCGGGGCAGGACGATTCTCATCCTGTCTGACAACACGATGGCGGTCCTTCCCAGCCAGTGGTCTGTTGGGGTATTTGGCCCTCCAGATCTTCTGAAGGTGGGGTTTTCCCATCCCAGGCCTGTTTGCAACATGCCATGGGGCCTGGTCGTGGGTACCTGGGAGATGCCCTTATCACCCCCTGGTCCAACGGAGTGCTTTACGTGTTTCCTCCGTTTCCACTGGTGCACAAGGTGCTCCTGAAGGTGTGGGCATTCAGGGCTTTCTTCGTTCTCATTGCGCCAGCCTGGCCCAGACAGCTCTGGTTAACTTCCCGACTGAGCCTCTCTTGCAAGTGACCAATCACCCTCCCACTGTATCTGAATGTCATAATGCGAGACTTTGGCAGGCTCTGCCATCCAAACCTGTAGTCCCTACACCTAATGGCCTGCAAGCTCCATGGTTGACAGTGGTGGAACTGCAGTGCTCAGAGTGGATGCAGAAGGTTCTCCTGGGGAGTAGGAAACCTTCCACTAGGGCTACCTATCTGGCTAAATGGAAGTATTTCTCTGTCTGGGTTACCCAGAAAAGGATCTCTCCTTTGGGTCCCCAGGTCCTGCTGGTCCTGGACTATCTCCTAGATCTCAGGGTCCAGGGGTTGTCCTTTTAATCAGTCAGGGTTCACCTGGCAGCTATTTCTGCCTTTCATCCAGGCTTTGGGGCATGATGCTCTTTGCACACCCCATGGTCCATTGGTTTCTGAAAGAGATGAACCGGCTCTACCCGCATGTTTGTCAATCTGTCCCTCAGTGGGACTTTAATTTGGTCCTGACCAAGCTCACAGGGCTTCCCTTCAAACCTATGGCAACATGTTTGCTGCTGCAGCTCTCTTAGAGGGTATTCCTGGTGGCTATCACGTCAGCCAGACGTGTGTCAGAGTTAAGGGCCCTCGCTTCAGACCCTCCCCCTCCCTTAGTCAGTCTTTTTGAAGGATAAGGTCAGGCCGTGCCTCCGCCCTGCCTTCCTGCCGAAGGAAGTTTCATGTCTCTCGACATTTTTTTCCCCATTTTTTTTTTTTTTTTTTATCCTAAGCCTCATGGTTCTGGTAAAGAACAGGCTTTACACACACTAGATGTTAGGACAACATTGGCCTTTTCTTTAAACATGACGAAGGCCTTCCGTAAGTTACCTCAGTTGTTTGTAGCAATTGCGTAGAGGCTCAAGGGCCAGCCAGTCTTTGCACAGAAGATTTCTTCATGGATAACCAAATGCATCAGGGAGTGTTATAGTCTGGCTACAGTTCCAGACCCTCCTCTTACGGCTCACTCCACTAGTATGCAGGCCTCCTCTACAACCTTTGTGGCTCAAGTCCCTATTTTGGACATCTGTAGGGCTGCCACATGGTCTTCATGCCTTTGCCAACTATTTTGCTATGGCTCACCATGCTAGTGAGGATGCGGCTCTTGGTAGGGCTGTCCTCCACTCGGTAGAAGGTTAGAACTCTGATCCCACTTCCTGGGGTTTCTGCTTTGAAGTCACATACGTGGAATGGACGTGAACAATCACTCGAAGAAGGGAAAACGGTTACTTACCTTTGTAACTGTTGTTTTTTGAGATATGTTGCTCATGTCCATTCCAAATGTCTCCCGCCTCCCCTTTTTCAGAGTGGTCCAGTAAGAAGGAACCAAGAGGCTGAAGGGCCAGCAGGGATATATATTAGCCAATATAAAGCAGTGCCACTCCAGGGGACTCCTCTGCTGGCCCAATGAGTACTGCTCAGGGAAAAAAACTTTTGACGGTGCGTGCATGCAGCGTAACTACACCTACATGGGATGGACATGAGCAACACATCTTGAAGAACAACACTTACGAAGGTATGTAACCATTTTTTTCTCCCTCCTCCTTGTAACACCCTTTCAGATACTTGAAAACCACTATCATGTCCCCTCTGTCTTCTCTTTTCTCAACTAAACAAGCCCAGTTCTTTCAGTCTTCCCTCATAGCTCATGTTTTCTAGGCCTTCAGTTGTTTTTGTTGCTCTTTTCAGGACCTTCTCCATTTTTTTCCACATCTTTCTTTAAATGCGGTGCCCAGAACTGGACAGAATACTCCAACTGAGGCCTAATCAGTGCAGAGTAGAGCAGAAGAATTACTTCGTGTGTCTTGCTCACAGCACTCCTGTTAATGCAGCTCAGAATCATGTTTGCTTTTTTGTAAATGTCACGCTGTTGACTCATATTTAGCACTGACTCCTAGATTCCTTTCTGCAGTACTCCTTCCTAGGCAATCACTACCTAGTCTGTATGTGTGAAACAGATTAGTCCTTCCTAAGTGGAGTACTTTGCATTTGTCCTATTTACCTCAGACCATTTCTCTAGTTTGTCCAGATGATTTTGAATTAAAACCCTATCCTCTAAAGCATTTGCAATCCCTCCCAACTTGGTGGTATCTGCAAACTTAATAATCGTACTCTCTATGCCATTATCTAAATGGTTGATGAAGATATTGAACAGACTCCTGTGGAACCCCATTTGTTATGCCCTTCCAGCATGATTGTGAACCGTTAATAACTGCTCTCTCTGAGAGTGGTTATCCAGCCAGTTATGCACCCACCTTAAGTTACAGCCCCATCTAGATTGCATTTCCGTAGTTTATTGATAAGAAGGTTATGCGAGACTGTGTCAAATGCCTTACTAAAGTCTAGGAATACCACGTCTAGTGCTTCTCCCTTATCCACAAGGCTTGATATTCTATCAAAAAAAGCTATCAGATTTGTTCTTTACAAATCCATGCTGGCTGTCACCTAACACCTTATTATCTTCCAGATGTTTGCAGATGGATTCCTTAATTACTTGCTCCATTATCTTCCCTGGTGCAGAAGTTAAGTTCAGTGGTTTGTAGTTTTCTGGGTTGTTCTTATTTCCCTTTTTATAGATAGGCACTATAGTTGCACTTTTCCAGTCTTCTGGTATCTCTCTCAACTTCTGTGACTTTTCAAAGATGATAGCTAAAGTCTCAGATACCTCCTTTATCAGCTATTTGAGTATTCTAGGATGCATTTTATCAGGCCCTAGTGATTTGAAGACATCTAACTTTTCTAAGTAATTTTTAACTTGTGCTTTTTTTATTTGAACTTCTAAACCTACCCCATTTCACTAGTATTCATTATGTTAGGCATCCCATCACCATCAATCTTCTTAACAGAAATCAAAGCAAAGAAGTCATTAAGTATCTCTGCCATTCGCAAGTTTCCTGTTGTTGTTTCTTCCTCTTCACTGAGCAATGGGCCTATCCTGTCCTTGGTCTTCCTCTTGCTTCTTATATATTTGTATTGGATTGAGACTCTGCAATGTTGCCATCTCAGTGTTCTTCTGTACTTTTTTATGTTGTTAATCTTGATGTGACAATCTCTGCAGATGCTGCCCTGAAAGGGTAAATGCTGTTTTTTCAATTAGTTGGAATTTTTCTTTTGAGTATGAATACCCTGTGTATAATCTGGTTAAGGAGTACTAGTGTAAAAATTCTTAGTGTCTAGTCAGTTAGAAATACTTGCAAATGGTCAAGTCTTAACTATTAATTTAACTTCTCAAAGTCCCTTTATACCATTCTAGATTTCATACTATGAGCTGTTGAAGTTTGGATTGGTACTTTGATTTTTATTTTAATCTAACAGTTTATTCCATATTATTTATACAGCTTTGAGAATCCATGGATATCTGTTTTATCTCGTCAGGTGTCTGCATCCATGGCTCATTTTGCATATATGGATGCAGGTGCAAATACACATTTTGTATCTAGAACTCTGCAAATTTGCGGATATCCACTTTATATCCATGGCTCATTTTTGTGGATACAAATTGTGTATCCACATCTATATCTGTGCAGGGCTCTAGTTATTTATTTCATAACCAAGTGTTGAGCATGCAGAGTCAACCAGGTCCCTTTATGAGAAGAGTTAATTCAAGGTGCAATTTTATCCTGAGCTGATAATACTTGAAGTTGTAGGTTGTATAGCTGTAATGAAATGGTCCTTTTTGAGGGGACTATATTCTGCCCATATAGAAGGTAGACTGTGTAATCTAATAGGATATTTTCATTTCTAACTACTTTGATCCTATCCCTGTCTGGGCTGGCATAGAGGGACTTGGAAAAGATTGGAAGTAACAGGTAAGAAATTACTCTTCTAGGGATCAGTAAATACCAATGATTTGTCCAGATCCTTTTGATGAGCGTTTATTATATACTTGGCAAATATACATAACAACCAGAGCATAGTTAAGTTTTAGGATGATAGGTGTTTGGAAGACATCAGGAACAGAAACTTTGTAGAGTTATTTACTTGCTACATTTTGTTTTAAAAGGACATTTTTATTTGGAGGGTTTTTTAAGTTGAAACCTGTAAATATTTTGTCATCTTAACACTTTAAAATGGGCAGAAGAAAGTTTCAAAAAATTCTAAAATTATTTTTCTCAGGTTTATTTGTATATCAGATGTCAGAATGGAGTGGATTTTTGCAGCAAGATTACAAATCTGGAAACTATAGTGGGTCACAGTTAAAATACTGGCAGAACATTACATGTAATGCAGTACTGAGTGAAAAACACAATGAAAACCATTAGATAGTGTTCATAGAATTAAGATGTATATTTAATCTTATTCAAACATAGTGTTTTAGAGATTAGTGTAGAAATATTGTTGATGCTTTCCTATGTAAATATATGTATATTTATACATGCAAGTCAAACTGTTATATTTGAATTACATGTTGTATTATACTGAGCTATGATGCTCTTGTTTCCTTCAGGCTTCTCCAGCTCAGCCCACACCACAGACCCAAAATACAGGAGGTCGTCGAAGAAGAGCAGCAAATGAAGACCCTGATGAGAAAAGAAGGAAGTTTCTAGAGCGAAACCGTGCTGCTGCTTCAAGATGCCGACAAAAAAGAAAAGTGTGGGTCCAGTCATTGGAAAAGAAAGCAGAAGACTTGAGCTCATTAAATGGTCAATTACAGGTATTTTCTTTTTTGATTACAAGCAAGACAGAGTTCTTTGAATTTTCAGTTATGAATCCTGAGGTCATTGAGCACAAACTTGATATGGGGTCTGTAATTGAGTATCTTTTTAAAATGCAGTTGAATTCAGAACAGACATTATCCATGTTAAAATATACATATCCTAGATGTATTCAGAATGAAACTGTGCAGCTTCAAAGACATGTGAAATTTGGGATCTTGCCTCCTTGGTGGCCTTTGTTCCATTTTAAGTAACTTTAGGGTTGTGACGCACTTGTTGGTTTGTAAGTCTAATTTGAAGTGAAGTCTCAATGGCAAAACATTAGCCGCCTTTTAGAAATACGTTATTTTTATCCATTTGTCACAACCAGAGTTACTTAAATTCAAATTTTTGTTTTAATTTCCTTTGTATTTTTTAACTGTAGTTTTTTTTCTTTAAAGTGAATGTAGTGCTCGTGAAAGGTGCCAGATTGACAGCACTGGAAACTGAAGGCCTCTGTTTGTCCACAGAACAGGTACAGCACAGGCAGTGGCAGTGTAAATTTTACCACGCTGTCCTACCAGTGTGCCTCAGTCTTATTTCTGAGGGACCATATGGTATGAGAGGGTTGTCCAGTCAGCCCTCGGTGCCTTTTCTGAGGCTGCCAATCATGTGCCAGTTAATGCCAATTTGTGATGTTGACCCTATCCAATTGCAGTGAACTGAAACTTACACATTCATTTAATTTATACAATAAAACAGATAAAGTCATGGTACTGGCATTTTGGTACCAGTCTGAGCCTAAATTCTTTATTGTTCAACCTGACCCATCTAGGCTTCTTTAATAGCTTAAACAAAAACAAGCATCCATCCATGAGAATTAGCACAACAGAAAATGTCACTGTTTAAGATAAAATGGTAAATAAACATATCTCTTTTTAAGATAATCTTCAATAAAAATACAATATGATAGGATAGAGAATGAAGCAAAGAATCACAGTAACATGAATATTCAGGAACCATAAACTGAATTGTTAAATCTTCCCTGATATAAATCAGTGTGGTGCTTCAGTGACTCGCACCAATAGAAGATCTGGTTCTAAGTCTCTTGATATCCTCATTTTTAAATGAAACTCAGAAGCAATATGTAATCACATATATGGCATCAGTTACTTATGCCAAACTGTCTTTCTGTTTGGTCCTGAAAACAGTTGAATGCAAAATGGTAGGAAGAATGACAGCACAAAAAAGAATAAATTTCCAAATGTCCATTCTTTATTCTTTGTCCTGCAGAGTGGGCAGGCATATTGAGTGTCATGTTGAACATCCTCAGCTCCTCATCTTGAGGAGTTCTTCAGTATGTCCAGAGAACCTCTCCTCTTATGCAAATGAGACTTAAATTTGGAAAAAGGACACAACTGTCACCCAAATTCAAGAAAATATGCTTTATCTCAGTATTGGTGGAATTACTTTCAAATACAATGTATAGTGTCTCCTGATACTCTCTTACTGCTCTGTAAAATATTTTTCTAATAGTAGTGGAATAACTGTTCTGACTTCAGAATATTATAATGCAATTATGCAAGGAACATACAACACCAAAATTAATTAACATAAAATAAAAATAGATGGGTGTGAGCTTATAAATGGTAATATTGAGAGAATTTTAAAAATACATAGGCTACTTTGGTGCCACCTATTGGCTCCAGTCATAATTTTATAAACATTGATAGGAGTTGTGTAAATAAGTTCTGCATATACCATTAATTATCAGATATGCCAAATGAAACTTTTGGAAGATTATTGAAGAAATGAGATTGTATGCCATAATTACTGGCCATATATTTTTGTTAGTCTCTAAGGTGCAACAGGACTACTTGTTGTTTAAAAGTTATTTTTAAAGTTAGACTAACATGGCTACCCCTCTGAGGTCATTATTGGCCAAAATTCAGTTTCTTTTTTGAGCACTTTCACACATTCCACCATAGGTGTGTGTGCACCTCTAACACAGTCACTGGAAATTCTTCTGTCAGTGGTACCTGTCAGGAAGGTGATTTCTGGTAGCACTAGTATAAAGAGTATAAACTTGCCCAGTTGGCCCTTCACTACCTTCTTACCACCTATGATGGTCTCTGGAACTGTTCTCTTTGCCTCAACAAGCTTTCTTAGTGATCCTTATTTTTCTGATAGTTCTGTATAATAGTTGTAAATAGTTAATTAGTCTTTGTTAGTATAGTGTATTTTTCTCTTTCCATTAGCAGAGTTTTTTCCATGCACAGTGCCAAGCCCAATCACTGGGCTTCAAGCTTTGTGCCTCCTGAAACAAAGCTCTGTTCCGAGTGACCTGTAGAGCAGTTGTTTGATGTGCTTGGGTGAAATTCAAGTCAGAGATCATTGTCAGATTTGCAGGAACATTAAATGCCATATGAGAAAAGACCAGGAGGCCAGGTTAAAGTTCTTGCTTATGGAGGCAGCACTGAGACCTTCCTTCTAGCTGATCCAGTTGAACCCAGCCCTGAGCACAACATCATTGGTTAGGAGTGCTCCTCCCACCACGAGAGACTGCCAGCACCACTCACCATCACTGGCACTGAGAAAAAGGCATACAAAGCAGCTGAATGAGAGGGAATGTTCCCCAATTTCAAAGAGAGCCAGGCATAAGGAGCAGAAGAAAGTATGACTTAAGTCAAGTGATTCATCTGCCTCAGCATTGCAGCAGTCAATATCATGATTTGGGATGAGCCATTGGCATCTGAGGGACAGTGTGGTACCATTGCTGTTACGGCACTATCCCAAAGGCATTTGTTGATGCCAATAACCTACTGTTGTTGGCAGTACTGGAGTCAGTGGTGCTGGTGGGCAGGAGAGAGTATGTGATGACTAGTTTACTGTCTGGTATCAGTCCTTGTGACACTGTTTAAGAAGAAACCAACCATGCTGGCCCCAATGCAGCCTTCCCTGACTTGGCACCAATCTCCACTATTGCTTGGAACTGCTCCTCTTTGGTATCCAGATTGACCTTCAAATTGGATGTTTGGGTTTATTCTTCTCATCCAACGAGTTGACCCACCACTCATCCCGTTATCCTTACCTAGCCTTGAATTCAGACACAGGAGTACCACTGAGTGCATGCCCTAGTGGTCAGTGGGGTCCTTTGCCAATGCAGTGCTTTTTTGGGACTTGTGGGGGTTTCTCCCAATCCTAGGGCCCCACTAACAGCACTCCTATTATGTGGCCCCCTAGAGAATGGCTTTGCTGCCGCAACTGTGTGCCCTTGTAGCCAAGAAGGCTAATGGCATATTAGGTTGCATTAAGAGGAGCATTGCCAGCAGATCCAGAGAAGTGATTATTCCCCTTTATTCGGCTCTGGTGAGGCCACATCTGGATTATTGTGTCCAGTTCTGGGCCCCCAACTTCAGGAAGGATGTGGACGCACTGGAGAGGGTCAAGCAGAGGGCGACCAACATTATTAGGTGGCTGGAGCAGATGACCTCTGAGGAGAGACTGAGGGATTTGGGTTTGTTTAGTCTGCAGAAGAGAAGAGAGGGGGGAACCTGAAGGGAGGTTCCAAAGAGGCTGGAGAAAAGTTGTTCACAGTAGTGATGGATGGGAGAACAAGGAGCAATGGAGCAAGTTAGTGGGAGAGTCTAGGCTGGATATTAGGAAAAACTATTTCACTATGAGGGTGGTGAAGCACTGGAATGGGTTACCCAGGGAGGTGGTGGAATCTCCATCCCTAGAGGTTTTTAAGTCTCGGCTTGACGAAGCCCTGGCTGGGTTGATTTAGTTGGGATTGGTCCTGCCTTTGGCAGGGGGCTGGACTTGATGACCTTCTGAGGTCTCCTCCAGCTCTATGATTCTACGAATAGGCAACATGTTATACTTGAAAGAATTTCACAGGATCTTTTTCAGGGGGATAAGGCAAAAAGCCACATTTATTGACAACGTAACATTATTCTATTATGCACGCACGCACGCGCCTTTGTTGTTGTTGAAAGTTACCACTTTGTTACTCACTGGCCAAGTGAGTTAAATGCAAGGGGTATGAGCGGGGGCGTCTCTTGGTCTGGACCAATGCTCTGATCTTGACAAGATGAGATCCAAAGATTCATGCAAGACACCCCATCTTTTATACAGGACTTTCCTCCCATTCAGGTTTATACATTTTGCTTTGTCAGCTTTTAATCACAATCAATTATGTTTAACATCTGTTTATCTGGAAGTTGTTTTTCTTCGTCATCTGACATCAGTATGTTAGTGCCTCCTTCCCAGTGTTTATCTGTAAAGGGGTGCTTGCTCCTAACTCTAAGGCCACCTATATGTCCTGCACAGGTCTGTCTTATATTGGGCTCAGTTGATGGTACCTTGGTGCCCCTGAGTCTTCCAGCTTCTTATCCCCCCCCCCCTTCTTTGACCATCTGGACTCTGAAACTGCTGAGCCTTCAAGTTATTTCTTTCCAAACATTCACATTCCACACTCATTCACTCCCTCTCCCCCAAGAACTACATAAGTTTCACATAGGAAAAGGAATACAGTTGCCTTAGTAAGATCAGTCATCAATATACTTCTAAAACAAAGCTTGTATTAGTACAAACTTTTAATCATTCATCATATTTTCTTTATAACACAATCTGTATTCTAATTACTCCTCAGAGCAACAGTGTGATCATGCTGAATCACAAGGATCCTTCTGATCGCTTTCTGCTTTAACATCAGATACAGACACAAGCAGTCTGCCTGATGCATCTTTACCAACAGCCTAAAAGACTTTCCCTGCTACCCAGAGAAGGGCAGCCGGCATCAAGTGATTTCCATTGACAGAGAAAGGCAGGGTCTGCCAGTTGAGACCTACAACAAAGGACTGCAAAAAGCTAGACTTATTCAGTGGAAAGGTCTATACCGGGGGTCTGCAGGTTAAAATCGCTAACAAGCAGGTTCTGCTCAACTGATATGATTTTAATGTGGGACGCCATGTTGAGTTCAAAGACTTGGTATCAAAAGAGGTGAGCTGGGAGTTTTCTCACCCATGGATGAGGCAAAAACTATAGCAAGGGCTCCTGTGCAAGCTGCCCTGGATGCAGCAGATCCAGCAGCCAGAGCCATGGCTTCCAGTGGACATATGTAAGAGTTCAGCAATCCCTTCAGGATCTTCCCTTCAAGGAAGCTTCACTCTTTTCAGGGCAGACTGCTGTGAAGCTTTATGGACTGAAGGTCTCCAGGGCGCCTCTTGCACCCTTGGGATTATTTATGCCAGAGATGTGAAGGAAGTGCTACAAACCTCAACAGTCCTCAAAGTACTCCACTCCACCAACCCGTGAAGACCCACAGAAAAGAAGAAATAGGAGCTTTAAGAATAGACTACTACCCAAAATTGTCTGAGGTGTTGAAGTTACATGGCCTCCTATACATATGCAGTGCAGCATACAAGAGTCCTCAGACACCTCCAGGTGTGGCTGGCCTCAACGTACTTGTCAAAATGTCACCATCTAGACTCAGTTCTTATTGTATCTTCCTTAGTCCTTGCCTCCCTCAACTGGTGGCTCAACCCACTGGTGGTCTGCATCAGCGTTCCATTTTCATGGGCCCAACTATCCCTATCTCTGGCTTCAGATGCATTAGCCCTAGACAAGGGAGCTCAGCTGGGAATTCTCACATCTACAGAAGAGTTCTTGCTACACATTGTCAGAGTTCAGGGCAGTTCACCTAGCCTCTTAGGTGTTCTTTCCTCACATTATGATCAAGAATGTGTTGATGCTTACATACAACACTGCAGCTTTGTTCCATCTCAATAGGCAGAGAGAGACCGCTCTTTCCTCTCTGCCCACCATTCAGCTGCCCCCTGTTCTGCATAGCTCACTCAGTCCACCTTGAGATGTCTCACCTTCTAAGAGCACAAAACAAGTTAGCCAATCACTTCAGCAGATCTTTTTCCAGTCACCAGAAGTTCTTTTTTCCTGGATATTGGAAAGGACATTTTCCAGCAGTGTGGGACTTCTCAGTTAGACCTGTTTACAATCAGATGCCACAGAAAATATCGCCAGTTTTGTTCCCTGTGAGGTCACAGTCCAGGCTTGCTCATGAATGCCTTCCTACTATCAGGGATAGGTCATCTGTACTACACTTTCCCTCCTATCCAGCTATTGTACAAGGTTCTTCTCAAGATCAAGTAGGACTGGGCACAGGTCATTCTTACCATCAACATTGATTCACCATACTGCTAGTTCGGGATGTGAAAGGTTAACAGGTTAGCATCACTCTTAATGGGTAATGCTTACCGATTCCAGTTAACCATTAACTGGTGGGGGCTGGAGCAGCTGGGGTCAGCTGGGCCCTTTATACCAGTGGTTCTCAACCTTTTTTTTTTTATACTGCAGATCGGCAAACCCATTCACAAACTTTTGGCGGACTGGCAAAATTATGAAAATAATGAATATGGAAATAAAATTTTACCAGTCTGCCAAAATACGTATTCCGGCCTCCAAAGCCACCACGAACAGCTGGCCACACTCCCTGGAGTGCTAGTCCATGGTCCAGTAATTGGGAACCATTGCTTTATACCATATGAGCATTGGTACCAGAGGGCACCCAAGCTATCCCAGCAGTTATCACTGAGGGGAAAACTACTAGTTACTATGCTTTGGGGAATGCACAACCTACAGTGGAATGGACATACGCAACACATCTTGAAGAAAAATAGCTATGGAAAGGTAATTGTTTCTTTTTCTTAGTCAAAGCTAAGTTTTACTAATGCGCAAACTTAAATCCATAGCTCTTAGTTTTTTAATTATCCTGTACCTTAAAATAAGCTAGGTAATATTGTTTGCAGTTCATTAGTGAGTTAAGTTTGAGACAGTGCCAGATACCTGCCTGCTGCAAATATTTATGGTGGAATTTAAAATTTTTCATTAAGTATTATATGCTATAACCATTGTAGTCATTTCTTTAATATCACCTTTAGTGCTTTGTAGTTGGAAAATATCCTGATATTCTTCTGCTTTTCATTAATGGCAAAAGAAATTTTGTTTTTGTTTTATGTGATATCTATCTACAAAATTTCATTGTATAGATATTTACAGTTATAGCAGTTCTTGAGATATTTTAGTAAAAGTAATGTAGTTGTCTTGTACTTTTATTAATATTTGTGGTCTCACCCTAAATACTTCTGTTAAAAAGGACTGGACAGCTATTTGGAGAAAACAATTGGTATACGTTTGCTAGACTCTACAGATCTGCATCTAAAAAGGTCAAAAATTCTCTAATGGAAATGCAAGAAGTGAGGAATTAATCTGGCATGTCACATGTTGTGGCAATAGAAGTAAGTTTGGGGACAAATGGAGAAGCCAACCAGGTCACCAGTGAGTGAAAGCTTTTTCTTACTTTGAGTCTTTTGGGCTGAAACTGCAACCACTTACACACATGGATGACATTATTTATGAGGTCAATGGGATTATTATACTAATAAAAGGAAACTGACTCTGGTGACTATTCTGTAACTTTTATCTGTTGGCATTATTAGGTCCATAGGCCTAGAGATTTTTCTTCATTTAAAAAAAAAAGATGAAGTTTTGACTTCCAGTTTGTCAAGAGTTAATCCAGTAATAGTGAATTCAGGGGGAAAGAAATTTCTTTCCGTCTGCCAATACCAAAACCGTTAACTGTGAAGAACAGAATGACTTGTAAAGAAAATTGAATGTCAAAGAAATAATTAAACTGTACTTTATGTGAAAACATTAATCAATCCTGCATTTCCATAATAGTTCTTCACTTGACAGCCTGGCAGAGCTGATCAGCATAGTGGGCAGTAATGACCCATGATTACTTGTGTTCTACTTAATAGTAAATTGAATAAGTTTGGAGCTTTGCCTTAGCATAGTTTTACAGACTAAATGCTAGGGTTTAATAGTTCATATTTTGTTTAATACCGAAATGCCCCACTCACTCGAATTTTACTGTTGACATCATTGAACTATTTTTAAAAATACTTGTTTCATAAGCCCTGAAAGTTGCGTTGAACTATTGATCAAAAACAATTATTTCACCAATGTTACTTAAAATTTAGGACTATTTATTATCGTAAGTACTGTGTAAATTTCACAAGGTTTTTAGAATAAAGACATTAATTCTATCTACTTCTTAATTTAGGTGATTGTGTATTATTCCCATTTCTACCCTTCATTTTCTTAGGTTTAAATTATACCATTCTATTTTATTATATATGTAGTGCAAATGTCTATTAAATGCTCAATAACATTCAGTATTTTCAGTTAGATGGGCAAAATTTCCTCTTTTCCACATCAGTTGCCACATTTACAATCTTTAAAATGTGTACTCTGTGCTTTACAGAAATACTGCAGAATACTGTAGTCATGTAACAATGAAACATACCATTTGTTTTACTGCAGCTACTTCAGCAGTAGGTAAATTGCTGTAAGGGCTGCTGAATTTCTGTCCCCTGTAGCCAGCCCAAGGGTGGTGCGCCACAGTATACCATATTTAGTGAATTCATGGGTTCCATATAGACACCTGAATGAGCATCCTAAATATGGGGAATCAAGAGCCACCTAGGCAATACATTGGTGTTGCTTTTTTTTCAGGGGAGGTGTGACCTGTCTTCCAGAGAGGGTCATACGTTGACGATCCAAGGAAAATCAGTTAACAAACAATGGCTAAATGCAAGTGTGGTAAGAGTCCTTTTCTGCCCACGAAGAGCTTGCTGCACTTGCTTACTCAACTATATTTGTGTAGAGGTCCCTTTAGGACAGCAGTTTCCAGCCTTTTCCAGATGGGGACCCATTTTGACAATTCAGGAAGACTTGGTGACCCAAGGCAATTCAAAAATGGGGGGAGGAGGGAGGGCAGAGCCAACTGGGGAGACACTTGGCAACCCTTTTGAAATGTAATGGCGACCCATGTTTGGGTCCCGACCCATAGGTTGGGAAACCCTGCTTTAGGATAATCTATCCACTCTCCCTAGAATTCAATCCTATCTGAATGGCTCCTCCTGTACAGTGACTTTGCAGACACACATCACTGGGGCCTACACCTCCCTTGCCTTGTGTAACAAAAATACTTAAAAAACAACGAATAGTCTAGTAGCACCTTAAAGACTAACAAAACATGTAGATGATGGTATGACATCTGAAGAAGTGGGTTTTGCCAATGAAAACTCATGATACCATCTACATGTTTTGTTAGTCTTTAAGGTGCTACTAGACTATTCATTGTTTGTTTTTCCTGTTGCAGACTAACTGAACTACCCCTCTGAAGCTTTTACAAATACTTAATCCATTTATGGACAGTATATAAATACAAGTAGTCTGGACCTTTGGCTACAAAGCACAACAGGCCAGAGAAGTTCTCATGCTGAATCTTGCACGCTGTAATGAGGATTGGAGGCAAAAATAATGTTTAATGGGTGGAGAAATACATATTTGTTGGATAAGCTTTGAGGGATCTAATAGAGACTCCTGCTTTTCTCCACAAATTTTCTTTGTGACTGTATATTTTGAGATCTTTAAATTTAGAAAATTTGTATTTCTTCACTATAACTTTGTTCAAAATGTATTTCATATTTATTTTCATCTAACTAAATATTTATCATGTACTTAGCTTTTTATCATGTACTTAGTATAAGTGACGTAACAGTTCACCTATACACTGCCAAGAATTTAAAATATCATTTCATTACATCAATTTACATATTTCTCCTTTGTTTATATTCCATTTTCCTGTTTTTTTAAAAAAATGCTATATATGAAGCTTTAGGGGAAGAAACCTCAACAATGTCATGTACAGAGCAACAAAATGCCAGGGAATTTTAATTGGGAAGACAGACACTGAGTCTAGCTTTATTACATTCATTCTGATTGCATTATGTCCCAAACTGAGTTTCTAATATTAATATCCAGATGACTGCCCCTACTTGAACTTGTGTGTCATTAGTCCTCATGATGTGTACAACATAAATGCTCATATATACATTGTGGTACACTTCAGAATGATTGATTTCATACTTCATCAAAATAATGTAAGATTAACTTCAAATGCAAGGTATCTCTCTGTTTGCACTAAATACTGATAAATATATAGTACAGATTGGACCTCTGTATTCCAGGACTCCCCTGGTCCAGCCAAATCCATTGTCTGGCAGGACCATGGGGGTTCCAGGACCACAGAGTCCTGGTAGAGGGCTGGCAGCTGGGCTCTCCCTGCTGCTGGTCTGCCTGGCAGGGCCAGGAGCCTGGTGCACAGGGAGCTGGGCTACCTGGCATACCAGGGAAGGAGGTGGTGAAGGGGGCTGGTGGCAAGGGGGGAGGCAGGCTGGTGGCTGGTCCAGGGCTGGGGGGAGCCAGTAGCAGGGTAGCCAGATATGACCTTCCCCCGCCCTGCAAAATCTCTCATCTGGGACCGGTCAGGTCCAGAAGGTGCCGGTCCAGGGGGGGTCCAACCTGTATATGCCATCTTATCTGATGGCATTTTTGTCATCTCACTTGTTGATGATGATACTAGTTTGGGTTAGATACCTCCACAGCTTTTAAAATTTGATATATATGAATCTGACATTTCATCTTTCACTTTAAAGTATGCTTAACTATAAGGGATTTGAATTTCTTTATTTTATTAGAAAAAATAAGTTTTAAAAATTACATGGGGTTGGTCTTTAAAATAGTTTAACCATTATCTTTTAAAAACAATCCGGAGTTATGCTGATAATTACCCATCTCATCTAATGAACTTTTGTGACAATTCCATGTACTCTAAAGAGAAATGTGAGGAGGAAAAAGGAAAAGGACACAATCTAATGTAGTCGGTAAAGTCAACGCTGTTTAAAATTGCTTTATCTTGTTGAGAATATTTTCTGGAGTCAAATGTCCCTGTCCTAAATTTGAAAGAACCCTACTAGTTACATAGCATGTACCCTGAGGAGTGTGTGTAATATTACAATCTTGAGCTCTCTCTGGTACTTCTGCAGCAACATTAAATTCACATGTTTTTTGTGCCAATTCAGTTGATGAAAACCTATTTAACTAGAGCTAGTCAATAAATATTTCATGAACATTTTTTGTTAATTTCCTAATTATTGAAATTGGAACATTCCATAGGATGTTGATTTTGATGAAATGCCACTGGAAAGTGGGCAGGTTCCTGATGGAATTCTGTCTGCAAAGCAAGTTTTGAATTTTGCTTCATTTCCTGCAAACTCACTTGTTCATCATTCTGAGCTCCCTGGCTCCTCAGGGAACCTGAATCCCAGTGCTGGGATATCCAGGGCCCTAAGTTCTAGAGCAGCCTGCCAGATGGACTTCCTGGGTGACAGGAGTCTTAGAGCTGGCAATAGTAATTCCATTTCCTTAAATACTTGAAATTTTGAGGGTTTGTCTTAAATTGGAACCAAACACAATTTAGAATTCTTGAAATCCTCTGTGGAACAATTATTCTCTGCCCAGCTTTGTTTACATTCAGTGTAGATGTTCAAGCAGTGGTGGGGAAAATAGCATGACCAAATAACAAATATCTGCTAAGTTGCTAAGAGGGACTTTGCAAGTAGGGATACGGGGGTTTTAAAGGAAAGAATCTTTTTGAAATAAAATCAACATTTTTAATAGTTATGTTCATTTGCAGAATTACATTTGTATAGTGCAAGTTAAAGCAAACCATTAACGTCTGTTCCCAAATCAATGTTATTTCTTTAGCTTTTGTTCTTTTTAGTTCTTCTCAAAGCCATAGTGTCTTATTTCTAATATCCAGACTTTATTCCCCTCTTTTTAATGAATATAGTAACACATTAATAACTGAACAGTTTTGTGCTATGTCAAGTTTTGTAAGCTACTGTATAAACATATTCTGTAATATGCATATATGTATGAAGTGTTTTTGTTTGATACAAAAATTAACCCTTCAAAACTTTCATTGAAAATATATTTTGAAAAAATATGGGAGCAGCAAATATTAACAGGTAATTTAATGTTTTGTAGACAACTTAATGTTGCTTTTTTATTTAAAAAGTTGATTCTAAAATGTCATGCTATTCTTACTTTTGAGTCTTCCTAATATAGTCCTATCCAGCTCTTATCTCTCTCTTCATTAGTAGAGCTCAAAGTGCTTTACAAAGGAAGGCCAATGTGATTATCCCTATTTTACAGTTAGAGAGATGTAAGCACAAAGAGGTGAAAATTACTTGCCCAAGGTCACTCAGCAGGCAACTAACAGTGCAAGGTATAAAATCCAGTTATTCTGAGTCCCAGTCTAGAGCTCTACTAGGTTACACTGCATCTCAGTGTATCATTATTAATTCTTCTATGATACAGTGAGGTTGTTTTCACACTCATTACTTGATTCTTGCATACAGTATCGTTCCTGTTGCATTTTGTAGAAAGGGTCTCTTTTATAGAGTCTAAATGTGTTAACAAAAAATTCATTCTGCACTCACTGAGTATAATCAGGGTTATAATGTGTGTTCTTATGTGAGTGGTTAAAATTAGGTTTACATGATTGAAAGACAACCCACAAAATCATCCAGAGAGACTTTCAACAATCTGATCATGTGAATTGGACCATGTGTAGAACCAGCTACAAAACATAATACAATAAATGTAATGGAATTTATTATGAAAAATATCTTAAAAGTAATGTCTATAGTTAATATTTGAGTGTTTTAAATATTAAAATTAGTATTTTTGCAGTCATGGAAAGTTGTACTGTGCTTTATTTACCCCCTAAATGAATATCGAAAAATCTTGTAAAATTCAAGACGGTTAATACTTCTGAAATGCATGTAGTCTGAGCCTGGTGAAGTGCATAACTTTCTTCTCCTTTAGAATGAAGTCACCCTGCTGAGAAATGAAGTGGCACAGCTGAAACAGCTTCTTCTGGCTCATAAAGATTGCCCTGTAACTGCCATGCAGAAGAAATCTGGCTATCAGAGTGAGTAATGTTCCATTACCTATAGCCTTAGGCTGCATCAGTGAAATACTGCCAAAGTGAACTGAGCAACCATTAAAAATGAGAAGTGCAGTTAAAATATTGAACATCAAATATATAAAATTCTGCAAGCTTATTGCAAGGCAGGAATGAATGTATGATATTTTGTAACTTTTCAAAATGATTTCAGTTTAAAAAATGTAGATTATCTGAAATCTAAAGACAGTTTTGGTTGGTTTGTCTATAAATGTATAAAAGGACTGTAAGCTGCAATAGTGGCTTCTTACAATTAAAGTATTGATAGTATATGGTGAACAATCTCTGTAATTCATTATCTTAGGTAAGATGAAAGGTCCTCATTTCTTCCATTTCATAATGAGATTTCCATGGAGGGTAGGGTAACAGCTGTCCTTATTTACTAGCATATCCAGGATCAGTCAACTCATTAAAATAATCAGATGCAGGTTCTTGGCTCTTACTGTATGCTGTTGCTGAAATTGTTCTGACTTAAAATAACTCGTTTATCATAAGAATTTAAGATATTTGAATTTTTAAAATAGGATTCTAATAAGTGAAGGACTTACTGAGAATTCACAAATTAAAATTAAATCAATAAAATATAAAATTTTAAGGAAATAAACTGCTGAATTTTTTACTTTTTTAGCATTTTAGAGGTTAATTGTGCTTTTCTTCTAACTTTTTTTTGTTTTGTTTTGTTATATATGTGGCACCAGAGCTAGAACCAGCTGCTGCTGTAGAATAAATGGCCAATTTTATCCACCGTACACAAATTCGTAACAAATAACTGAGCTGGGAATGCATTAGACAACATTCATAATATATAACCCACAGCTTTCGTTTTTATGATTTAGTGATATTTCAGGATATTTGTAAATGTGAAGATTGTTTCTGCCATATGTAGCCACTTCATTTTAATTTGCCAGTGTCAGTAATTCAGGAGAATAAAGGAACATTTTGTATTGCATGCAAACAGTTCCTCAGGTGCTTGCGATAAAACTTAATGGCCACCATCTTTACTTGTAGTCTTTGTAAGCAGTTTCATCAGAATGGGCAATATTTTTTAATTTAAAAGATTCAGGAGATTTAGCAACTCTCTGTTGCCATATATATTTAGAATACTGATTTTGTCAGTTTTGAGCTTATAAATCTTAGTCCTTTGATCTCCAGTCATTTTGACAGGACAGAAAATAGTATCTCGGAGTAAATTGGAACCATATAGAAATACGTTCAGGATTTACATTAACAATGATTGCTGCGTGGATGAGGCCATTATGGCTCCCATCTGACAGAACAACATGATTTTGTATAGAAGCTACTAGGGTATACCATTATACATGCATAGTTTTCCTAAACAAGCTAGTTTCTTCAATTCTGATAGTTTGAAGATACATTGTCTCTGGATTTCCATGATAAATTATTAAATTGTGCATTTTTAAATAGATTATTTAATTATTAAAATACTAAAGACTAATGTTTAGTAATGTTGAACTTCATACTTGAAAAATGACTGTGGTATTTCTAAATCACTACAGATCTTAAAGTTCTTAGACTTGTCTGTTTTAGAAAAGACAAAGTAAAACTAATTCAGTTCTAACAAGGACAGAGAAGGTAAAGATGCTAAAATATCTATCATTCAGAAATGGAGCTGCATTTTAAAAAGTACTAAAAGATGTACAGAAGGGACAATGGAGGCATAGTTCTCTTAGTATTTTGTAAAACCTTTGGCATAGCGCCACACAAAATAATCTACAAGATTAGCGTAATGAGTAATATAGTGTGGGGATGAGCTGGGTACGTAAGAGGATAAAGAAAGTGCATGCGCACCAAACTCTTGTCACACTCTATATGCATGTTATGTCCCAAGTACTTCGCAATAGCTTTGTAAGGGTACGGCTAGACTGCGAGGATCTATCGGAAAAAGATACGCAAAATGCGGCACGTAAATCTTTTCCCGATTCTTTTGTCGGAAGAGGCTTTTCCAAAATTTGGCCCATCTAGACTGGGCCAAATTTCGGGAAAAAACCCTCTTTCGAAAGCCTCCTTGTGGAACAAGGAATATACAGGGGCTTCCGAAAGAGTGTGTTTGCTCCTCCACAAAAAAAGCGGAAGAGCAAACACATTCCCTGGACACGGCGGAGTTTTTTTGGGATACCTCCCAAAAAAAACCCACCGTCTAGCCGTACCCTAAGAGAATGAAATAGTATCTTAATCTTACAGATATTGGGACCGAACACACACACACACACACACACATGCAAGACTATGATTAATTATAGCAAGTACCAACTGAAATGGTTTTAGTTGATTGTGGTTGTTGCATGAATAGAAAAAGAATTCAAATCTGTCTCTGTCTGTCTCAAACTTCCTGTGGGATGACAGAGTGATGTCATGCGTTACTCTGCATCCTGCAGCCCGTCCCTCAGCCACGTGGCCTCCTGCCTCCCCCATGCTTTGGGGAGCTGAGAGCCACGTGACCTCCCCTGTGCTTGGGGGGAGCTGCAGGAGCCCTGAGCTATACAGCCTTCCCCATGCTGGGGGGCTTCAGCCCGGCCCAACTCCCAGCAGCTGGGGGTGAGAGCCAGGCCTGGCCGCAGTGAGACCTCTGCCTGGCCAAACCCCCTGGTAGCTGGGGGCAAGGCCAGAGAGGTGGGGGAAGGAGATAGGGCTGTGGCTGGCATAACCTCAGCCTTCCGCCCCCACCATCATGGTGGATGGAGGGAGAGAGCTGAGCCTCCTGTGGACAGGGCCTAGCCCAGCCCAACCCCCCAGCGGCTGGGGGTGAGAGCTGGGCCTGGCTGCAGTGAGGCCTGGCTGCAGCCCAACCTCCCAGCGGCTGCGGGGAGAGGGCCAGGAAGGGGGTAGGGCCAGGGCTGGCCTAGCCTGGCCTCGGCCTCTTCCTCCCCTCCCTGCCCTCCACAGTGGCTGGGAGGAGAGCACCAGGGCTGCTGAGGCCGAGGGAGTAGGGGGGAGAGTCAGAGCTGGCGCAGCCTCGGCTGGGGGGGAGCTAGAACTGCCACGCCTCGGCTTGGTACTCCCCAGCAGCTAGTGGGAGAGCCGGAGTTGCCACCCCCCCTCCCCCCGGGTAGGCAAGTATAGCAAGCAGGGGGCACAGCCCCACAGTAAAAATGAACAAAGTTATGCCCCATCTACAGCAGCAGCATGACCATGTTAGCTTATCTTTTTAAAAAGCATTAAATAGTTTCTCAACATCTTGTGTGGTAAAGATGAGGCCAAAGAGGCAGAGTTAGAATGCTCCTGCAGTGTGAGGTACTGTGTACTGCTGAGACAGTTAATTTATACCCTGCAGACATGGTTTTAACAATTCAAGCCAAAACTTAATGGAGTTTCACTTAAAATGCACTTACACTGGCACAAGTTCATCAATGGCATTGCAGAATTTGACACTTCTTTAGGTACCTTTAAAAGATCTTTTGAACAACTTCTGCTTCATAGAGAGTGAAAAGCATAAGTGCTAAGGTACCTCTTCCTTGCTAGGATTTTTCAGTTATTTTAAGTACCTTTCACTTGCTTCTAAGGGGTGATAATGACTGAGAAACCAGAAAAGGCAAAAAGAAAAGTAATTACATTTCATGATGTTGTTTTGATGAAACCTCGAAGCAGCGTGTCAACCATGTATAAATTTGTGATCTTCCTAAGCAGATAGGCTATTCCAAGCAGATACACTATTGGTCAGTTGTTTGGGAAATTCCTTGAACGAGTACTTAAAGACTTAAAGAAAATTTTAAAATTGTATGTGTAATTTACAAGAGAAAACTAAATCCTATGTTTTCTATTTAGAGTCTCATTTCAGATCTAATTTCAGGAACACATTGCTGCAAGGCCTGTATTATCTCTTAGAATTCTTCTTGGTGTGGAGGATGGGGAGAAATGAGGGAGAATGAATAGTTGTGAAGGGACACAGGTAGTTAGAGAATTGTAGGTATGAGACCTTTACTTCTGTTTAAGATTTAGGAAGCTTTCAGAGCACTAGATGATTGTATTTGAATAAACCTTACTAAAAATAGGGGCTATAATCCAGCCTTCATTGAATCAACAATTATTTTATTCTTGTGCTATTTAATTGTAAAGAAACAATTAGAGTCTAACCATTATAATAATAATGTAAATCCAGTGCCTGCAAATTGTTCAAAATAAGTCAACCCTTTCAGTGATTTAACCACCACATTAGTGAGTTTTTTGGCTTCTTTAGACTTGCCTACATGTTGACCTGCATATTCCCATAGTTCCCCATGCATCAGCAGTGTTTGGTTTTCTCTCTGGAGACTTCATCTTCAGTATTGCATTCTGTACTTGAGACTGTCCATTCAGCATATTTTCACCAAGCTCATCCAAGCTGTCACAACTGTGTAAATAATTGATTTTTTTGTTTTTGTTTTGTTTGCTGGCATTTCCAGAAATAGATCAGCAAATGAAAAATACAAAAAAAAATTTTTTTTGAAAGAACGAAGTATTTCATTTGACCCAAAACATTTCATTTCACTTTTGAGTTTTATCTTTTTTTAAATGAAATTGGAAAAAAAGATATTTTTAAAAGAAAAATCATCATTTTCATTTGGAAAATAAGAATATTGATTTATTTCTTCAGATTTTTTTTCCAGATTTCTTTAAACCAAAGCAGTATAACAATATTTCTTTTAAACCAAAACAATATAGTGAAATTCATTCATTTACTTAATTTTTTTGCTTGACCCAAATCTCCGGTTTTGATTAAAAAAAAAAAAAAAACTTCAACCAGCTCTAGTCATAGCATACCTGTGGAAGAAAGTGCTTGTAATATTTTCCCATTTGGATGACTGAGTAATGTCACAATACTTTTTAGTGTACCAAGAAAGTATTACTCTCAAATTTAGAAGCTTGTTAATTTCTTCAGAATTCCCCACAGTCTAGTCTACTTCCAAAGTGAAGGGGCAGAACCGTACTGTATATGCAGAAGACTGTCAAAATAAAATGAAGCCAACTGTAAAAGAATTGTAAAATCAGGATTATTTATGTGATAAATATCTCTGCTTTTCAGCATTTCAGTGTACCAATCACAAGTTTGGCTATTACACTTGTGTCCACTTGTAGATCATTAAGTTTTTTTCTGATTTTTTTAGTTGGAGCCCATCAAGACCACTGAATTTGGACAAATTTAGTGTCAGTGCCATCCTGTCATAATGGCTTCCAGATTCAACTATTCGTACATTAGGATCTCAAGATGCTGGCCCTAAAAGCTTGGTGCATAAAAGGTTGATTGTTCAATAGATGTATCAAAATGCAATTTCATATATATATTTTTTTTAATACTCTGCAAAATTTTCCACCTCAATTTTCTACTTCAGACTTATGAAAAAAGTTTCCTTTTATGTCAAGTTGTTGTCTAGGTGCACTGTGTTTCCACTGAGTAGAATTTTTTGCTCTTCAAAAGCAAGTTCTTAATTCTACCCTTTGTCTGCCTTCTCAAATGCCATGCCATGCCTCTAAACTTCAGATTGTCAGGACATGCAGTGAGCTACCCTCCAGGGCACCGTCCCATTTTCCAATATTCTTTGAGGCTTGGTGTGGATAAAATGTTCTGTTGGGCCCAAAGTTATTACTTTTTATTTTAATTAGTGTTAAGTCTGAGTTTTATGTAGAGATCGTAACACCTGTGTAAATGTTCCTGAAAGGGATAACGAGTAGTTGACTAGTCGATTAACTGATAGGCCTAGGCTTATTGGTTAATCTAGTCAACTACTCGCATTCCGCGCTCTCTCTCCCGGCTGCCTCTGAATCAGCGGCAGCAAAGAGGGGACGCAGGAACCAGGGCTGAGGGGACCCAGCGTAAAAGCTGGCTCCCCCAGCACCGACTCCATGGTGCCACCTGCCCCTCCTCCCCTCACTCCACACTGCTCCCTCTATCAGAGGCAGCAGTTGAGGGAGGGCAGGGGAAGCTGCCACAAAGCAGTGCCTGCCTGTGGCGGGCCCAGGCTCACCACGGGTGGAGGCTGCTCCTGCATCCCGCAGTAACTGCTGGCATCCAGCACTACAGCCCACTGGGGTTCCCCACACAGCAGCAGGGTGAGTGGTGTGACGGGTAACCAGGTGTGCTGGGGCTGTGGTGAGGCTGTCCCTACTGGAATAGCCTCACCGTGACCTTGGTTCCAGCTCTGGTGGCCGCTATGTGGCCTAGCTGACAGGACCTCGTGATGGATGGCTGAAGCACTCGACCAACTGCCCAGGCAAGTCTGTTCTCCTCCCTTGCCACTTGGTGGAAGCCTCTCCCTAACGCTGATTTATGCCAGCTGAGAATCTGCCCCAAGGTTTTTAGGGAGTGTTTTTTAATGGCACAAAGTGGAGTCAGGCCAACAATCTCCTAGAAATTTTAGCTGGCATGTTAGTGTCTGCTGAGTGGGGTTCCTTTTTACTTCACATCATTATTATACTCCAAGAACCCTATTGTAGACACAGTTATACCAGCATAAAATTATTTTTGCTGGTATAGCTGATTTCGCTTGGGGATCTAGTATAAGATATACCAGAAAAAGCATTTTTATTTTTTTTGTCAGTAGAAACTGAATCTTCGGTAGGTGGGTTTGCTGGTACAGCTGTATTGGCAAACCTTTGGTGTAGCTCTGTCCTTTGGTACCCAGTTCTCATTGATTTCCAGTGGGAATCAGCTGCTTTTGCCCTTATCAGCTGGCTTGGGGACTCACTGGCGGGGCGACTGGGGCGGAGCAGGGGCTGCTGTACCCAGGCAGCTAGAGTGGGATAAGGGGGCTGGAGTTGTGTTGGGGAGGAGGCACCATGATTTTGATCTTCCACACTGTATGTTTTTATGCCTTTAGACTTCACATTATTTGGGAAAAGGATACTTCACTATTGGTTTGGCACAGATTTCCTACTGTATAACTCTGAATTCACTGATAAAACTGCAGGAAAAATAAAATTTAAGCTAATATTGATCATTAAAAACTAAAAAACATTAAGTGCATAGGAATCAGCATACAGGTTAAGGCCAATGAATTGCATGCATTGTGTGTACAGATACAATGTAAAAAACCCCACGACTGCTTAAAAATAATCACAACAGTGAATATGCAAATGCTTTCATGCTTGTCCTTCAAAAATTTTTGAATGAGTTTGCTAGTGTGTGGTATAAAAAGGATTGGGAACTGCTAAAAATTCATGCGGTCAGTTCACTATTCAATTAACTGATAACTAGCATCCCTAGTTTCTGAGAGAGTATCTCAACCAAAAAGCTTTTATTTCTGATTGCTATACTATGCATATTTGCTCATTTTTCAGGGGTTAAATTAAAGAAATGTTGGTGTTTTTTGGGAAGCAGTATGAAATGGAGGCAGAGACTCTCTTAAAAGTAGAGGCTAGCCCTTGAAAGGTGGTCCAGATTTCCTTTTTAATCTGTGCTGGGTGATACGAAGGACTCACCAGGCAGCGTACTTGAAAATGTGAGCTGCAGAAGGAGCTGGTGCAGTTGCAGCAGCGCCCGATGGGGAAGAAGAGATGTCAGCTGGGAGTCCTCATTATACATCCTCTCTCTAAAGATGTTCCATTCACTACGTCATTCTCTCTAAGGGAGAAAGGACACTTCACAGCATTCTTGTTCTATTTTTCCATCAAATGTTTTTTTTTTAATCTCTTCATTTTGTAAAATGCAGAAAATTGCATTGAAGTTTCCATTATTTTTCAGGGACAAATCTCTAACCTCTTTGTGTTTCCATTTTAATTTGGTTTTACTTCAGTATAGGTATGATGGTAATGCTGCTGCTAATGGGGTATGAAATGCCGAGGATGTGACCATTACCAAATGCTGCACACTGAATGAATGAACTTTTTCTCTTCCTCCTTTTTTCCTTCCGTGCTCCTCGCCTTCAGTGGCTCCAGCCCTGTTGAGGGACTTGAACAGCTGTTGAAGCCATTTGTTCTACCTCCTTTTCTTTCTCACATCCCTTGCCATGTGATCTTTTGAGATGGGTGAAAACAGCCACCAGTCAGTGAGCTTTCCCTCTTATCTTGATATAATTTCTGATTCCTTTGATGTTTGAAGCATCCATTTTAAAAAAGAAAGAGTTTACAAATCATGCTATCTAAATGAATAGGAATTTTGTAGCAATCTGTTCCAAAGGGTCAACACTGCACTCTTGAAATAGAACTCATTCCATAAACACTATAATAGCTTCAAACTAAATGTCTATCTTTTTTTTTTTTTTTTTTTAAGTAAGGCCAGAAAATGTCACCATGAGTAAACAGCGGAGAGCATAAGGTGGTGAGAAGCAAAAGAGCATTGTTTGGGGGAGGAAAAAAACAGGAAGGTGCATAAACACTTCACTTCATAAACAATGTAAAAGTATAATATATCAGGCCAAGAAAGAATTTGAAGAGGAACTAGCTAAGGATACAAAAACGTAACATTAACCTATTTTTTAAATATATCAAAACCCAGAAGCCTGCCAACAAGTCAGTGGAACTACTGGATGCTTGAAGTGCTGAAGGAGCACTCAAGGAAAACAAGTCCATTGTGGAGAATCTAAATGAATTCTTTGCATCAGTCTTCACTGCAGAGGATATAGGGGAGATCCCTACACTCAAGTCATTCTTTTTAGGTGACAAATTTGAAGAACTATGCTTAATTGAAGCGTCAGTAGAGGGGGTTTTAGAACACCTTGATAAATTAAACAGTATTAGGTCACCAGGACCAAATGGTATTCACCCAGTAGCTCTGAAAGAACTCAAATATGAAATTACAGAACTACTAGCTCTTGTATGTAATCTATTGCTTATATCCCCTTCCATACCAGAAGACTGAAAGTTAGCTAATATTATGCATATTACTTTTTCAAAAGGCTTCAAAGACAATCATGGAAATTACAGGCTGGTAAGCCTAACTTCAGTGCAGGTAATTGTTAGAAACTATAGTAAGGAACAAAATGTTCAGACACATAGGCCTTGTCTACACTAGGATTTTACATCAACTTTAGCCACATATGGTTGATTATCTAAGTCAACGGTTCCCAACCACCAGCTCATGGACTGGTGCCGGGCTGCAAACTGCTCACTGCCAGGCTGCGGTGGTTCTGTGGGCTGGGATATACTGCCCAGCACCTCCCCTCTTGCCACGGCTGTTGGGAGAGGCATGCCAACGAGCCCCAGGCAGGGGTGGGGTCTTGGCCAATGAGCCCCAGGCAGGGGTGGGGTTTCCTCCTGGCTGCAGAAAAGTGGTTCACTGCATGGCAGGAGGGTCGGCAAGAGCCTGGAACAGCAGCCTTAGAGCTGCTGCAATCTGGGCAGCAGCGCTCATCTGGGAGGCAGCACAGGGCTAGATGAAGAGGGCAGGGCTAGTGCTGGGAACTCAGAGTGGGGGGGCTATAGGGATAGGGCTGGGACTGGGGAACACTAATATTGGGGACTGGGAGCTGGCATTGGGGGGGTTTTGGGGGGGGTTGGGTGCAGTGGGGCTCTGGAAACAGGAGGCTAGCACTGGGGGTTTGGGGGACTTTAAGATGGGGAGATGGCACTGAGGCATTTGGGGTGGGGCTGGCACTGCGGGGTTGGGTGCAGGGGACTCGAGTCAGTGGCTGGTGCTGGGGGATAGAGGAGAGGTGGGGGCTCTAGGAGATAGGACTGGCACTGGGAGGCTCTGGGGGCCAGGGCTTTTTATATGGCAGACCGGCAAACCCATTCACAAACTTTTAGAGGACCTGTAACATTTATTTGCATATTTGAATATTCATTATTTGCATAATGAATACGCAAATATGAAAACAAAATGTTAGCAGTCCACCAAAAGTTTGTGAATGAGTTTGCCAGTCTGATATAAAAAAGGTTGGGAACCAGTGATCTAAGTGACATAGCCACACTACCAAGCCTGTTGTGCCTATCTTAAGAGTCAAGCAAGTTAATTTAAGTACTCCTGCTTTTAATGAGTAACTCTATTCCTGATCTTGCCCAGTCAAATTTACAGTAGTGTAGATGCAGCATTGCCAGAAAGTTGAGGTTACAGGCCTCCAAGGAGGCCTCCTGCAGTTCCCTGCCTTGACCACTCTGGCCAGAACTTGTACCTTTACTGCTCTCCCTGGTGAGAACAAAAGCCATGGGAAACATTGATTGGCCTTTCCCGTGTGGCCAGTGTTGCAAGTACATTCTAAGCAAGCAGCACACCAAAGCAAATGTGGAAATGACCCTGAGCAGTCCTAGCAACACTGCAGCGACTTTGAGTATTTCTGTTCCCACGGGTTCCAGTTCCCAGGGGTGCAGAAGAACGCCAGTGTGTAGTGTCTAGGAGATGTTGTACGTCATCAAGGAGTAGGGAGATAAAGCCATCCTCTCTGAGCTCCGAATCAGCAAAAGGAACGCTGACACCTGTGGCGAGATTGCAAGCTGCCCAGTGGCTAAAGACTATTCCAGGGATGCCGAGTGAAAATCAAGGAGCTGAGGCAGTCCTACCATAAAGCAGCAGAGGAGGAGAGTGAAACTGGAGCAGAACCTCTCTCGTGTCGCTACTACGAGCATATGGACACCATTTTTGAGGGGGTCTGGCCAGCTTCCCCAGTGTGGTCTTGGATTCTGGCCAAGACATGCATAGCATCAGCATGGAGGAGAGCATGCTGGCAGAGGGGCAGGAGGAGAAGGAGATGATTAGCAAGCTGGTGATCCCTGACACCCAGGAGCTGGTCATGATGCTGGAACCAGACCCCTCCCAGGATGTCTCCCAGTCCAGCAGCAACCCCAGGAATGGTACTTCGGGTGCATTTACAGACTTTGTCTAACTACATCTGGATTAAGGCAATGGAGTGTGATGTGTGGCATGCTCTGTTGCCTACACAGCATGGGAGGCCTGGAACAACTTGTTAATGTCTCTGCAGATGGAGCAGGAGTCTTGTCTGCATAGTTCCATGAAGCTCTCATAGGAACTCTTTAATCCTTCTCACAAGGATTTTGGGGGGCCATCCTCCACGGTAGGACACTTTTCCTCGCCAAGACACCAGGAAGTGGTCTGGTGTCATTGAACCACAAAGCATTGCAACATAAGGCCCAGGTTTATGGCTACATTCAATCGGCATATACTCCTGATCACTCTGTGATTTGGAGAAGACTGATCTCTTGCATGGCAGCCTGGAGGAAGGAGGAGGGGAAGCTTTTAGCGCACTCCCCATGAAACCACGTGTGCCAGATGCACAACATCCCCAGTGCCCCCCACTGCTACGGGCAGGAAAAGAAGCAGTGTCCCCAGGAAGCCACGTGTGCCATACACAGTGGGAAGCCACCCTCTCCCACCCACCACCACCTGCAGGCTCATGCTGTGGCTGGCTTCTTACCATGTCTGCCTGCCTCCAGACGGAGTGCATTCTGATGCTACCCTGAGAAGTCTGAGTGTAACCCACACACCTAATGTGGTTACTGAGTACTGCAAGTGGCACCTAGACCACTGCAACAGTTAAGATCAAAAGACCTCTACAGCATGGGCTGGGAGCCAGCTGGCTTTTAGCTCAGAGAGTAGAGGCTCCTAGAGTCAGCTCCCGAGGTCCCAGGTTCAAATCTGCCTTGGTGGTGGTTACATGAGCACCTGCTGTAAAGTGCCCACTTTAAAGCAAACATTTGGCCTTGCATGGAACACATCTCCTTTTGTCTTTACAGAGACCTTTGGTGCAGACTAACAGATTAGGGTTAGGCGTAACACAATAGATGCATTGTAAAGTCTGCCCTTGTAACTTCTTTGCAGCTGGGCCAGCAGCCAGCTCGGTGTGAACTCCCCCTCCTACAACATCTGCCTGCCTGGCTGAGATCTGCAGGCAAGAACACACAAGGGAGGACATGTTCCATGAGCAGATGGACTGCATGCACTCCCTCGTGGAGGAGATGCAAGCAGAACGCCTGGACCAGAGCACCAGGAAAGAAGAGCTGCCAGGGAGCAGCAGTCAAGGCAGCCCGAGACCATGTTCACTTCCCTGATTGTAGTAATGGACCATGTGCCATCGTATCTGGAGAAGGCCTCCTCCCAGAGCCACATCTGCCCCGATGACATCCCCAGCCTCGTTGCTTCCACCACCAGGCTTGGCCCCAGGACATGGGGCGAGGGAGGGAACACACAGGAAGCTGGACTTTCCAGGCTCTCAGTAGGCAGAAGGCCATCTAGCTCCCATTCCTGAGCTCCCCTTCCCTCTTCAGGTTCCCACTTCATTCCTTTCCCTGCTGTTTTCCCCAAATAAAAACTCCTGTTCTTTGAACAATGGTCTCTTTCTTCATTGAATGGCAGGGGTGAAGTTGGGGGATTGAAGAAAAATGCAGGGGTAACTTGTGGAGAGCCACATGGGGGAGAGTAAAAAAAAAAAAAAAAAGTCTTGATAAAAACGTTCTTCAAGGCCTCTCTGATTTGTGCTGCCCCTTGCTGTGTGCTCTCCTTATCACACGGGTGTCCAGCTGCTCAAAGTCTCTGGCTAGGGCTGGCGCTCTGCCTCAGCCCCTCCCCCTGCCAGATAAGTTTCCCCCTTGTTCTCTCTGGGTATGTCTACACTTGCAGCCTAATTCGAACTAGGGCTGCAAATGTAGACATTTGGAATTGCAAATCAAGCCTGGGATTTAAATATCCCGCGCTTGATTTGCATCTTCCCGACCGGGCGCCATTTTTTGAAATTTACAAGCCCTAAGTAACTGCACGCGGCAGTGAAACGGGCGTTCGAAATAAAGCCCTAGTTCGAACTACCTGTTATTCCTCCTGCAATGAGGTTTAACAGGTAGTTCAAATAGGCTTTATTTTGAACGCCTGTTTCACTGCTGTAGACGCGGGCAGTTACTTCGGGCTTGTAAATTTCAAAAATGGTGCCCGTTGAAGATCAAGCGCGGGATATTTAAATCCCGGGCTTGATTTGCAATTCAGAATGCCTACATTTGCAGTCCTAGTTCGAATTAGGCTGCAAGTGTAGACATACCCTCTCAGATTATGGAGCATACAACACCACAAAGGAAATGTTGCGTTCACAGAGGTCCAATTGAGTCAGACTCCTAAATCTTCCCTTTAAAACATCCAAATGCACAGTCAACCACCATTCAGTACCTACTGAGCGTATTGTTGAACTGCTCATTGCTGGGGTCCAGGGCTGCCCATGTATGGCTTCGTGAGCCCCGGGAACAAGGGATAGGCTGGATCTCCAAGGATCACAATAGGCATTTCCACTTCTCCCACTCTGATTTTCCTGTCTGGGGAAAAAGTTGCCACTGTGCATCTTTTGGAGGAGGCAGGAGTTGCTAAAGATGTGAGCATCATGCACCTTTCCCAACTATGGCACATTGATGTCAGTAAAACGGCCCTTGTGATCCATCAGCAACTGCAGCACCATGGTGAAATACTTCTTGCGGTTTATGTACTCCAAGGCAAGATGATCAGGAGCCAAGATGGAGATGTGCATTCCGTCTGTGACTCCACTGCAGATAGGAAACCCTATCAAGGCAAAGCCATCCACTACAGTGGCCATGTTTCCCAGAGTCACAACCCTGTGTAGCAGGATGTTGTTGATCTCTTTGGCTACTTGTATAACAGCAGCCCCCCCACTGTAGATTTCCCCATTCCAAACTGATTTGCCACTGACCAATAGCTGTTTGGCATTGCAAGCTTCCATAGGGTAATTGCCACTTGCTTCTCCATGGTCAAAGCAGGTCTCATTTGGGCATTCTGGCACCTCAGGGCAGAGGCAAGCCATTCGCAAAGTTCCAAGAACGTGGCCTTCTGCATTCAGAAGTTCTGTAGCCACTGCTGATGGCCCCATGAGTGCATCACCATGCAGTCCCACCAATCTGAACTTGTGTTGCTGCGCCAGAACCAATGTTCTACTGTGTCCAGAGGATTGGCTGGCGGCTGCGCTGGCATGAGTGCCAGCATCAGCGCCAGGCCTTACATGATCAGCTCCTCATTCTCTTCCTAGTGGAGTGGCATGCATATGCTGTCCAAATAATGCACCATTAGGCGCACCACAATGCCATCACAATGGTTTGCTGCAAAGTGGGCTCCATGCTCGCGCTTCTATGACATTTGCATGGGTGACAAGGGCACCACAAGGTGCGAGCATGCTGCTTCCCCTTGATCTCATGCAAGGGTGGAGGGACTAGATGGGTGCCTTACGGGACGCTGGCAGCATGAGCCCCTCCAACCACCCACTGCAGAATTTTGGACCCAGAGAGCACCATGAGCATAGCCCAGAATGCAAAGCTGCCTTGCTCTGAGTCGATGCTATGCTCCCTAATAGGGACACGCTACTTCAACCACACTCGATACTTTCCCACAGTGAGAACACGGACCTTCAACTTCACAAAATTGGGTGATAAGAAATCGACCATATTAGATTCAACCTTACCTCCATAGTGTAGATGTGCCCATAGATGAACATGATATGTTGGGAGGAAGAGTCAATGTGGCATTTGTATAGGGAAATCCTGGTTCACCATCTAAAAGTGGAGGGTAATCCAGTTGACACAGTACTTTTGACTTCAGGAATCTTTTAACAAGTTCCCTCACCAAAGCAAACTAAATAGTCATGGAATAAGAGGGTAGAACCTGTCATGAGTCAGTAACTGGTTAAAATATATGAAAAAAGATTACAAATGAACATTCTTCTATCACAGTTGAGAGAGATTAATAGCGAGGTTCCTCCATGGATATCTACCTGAACCTGTTCAACATATTCATAAATGATCTGGGAAAAGGGGTGAATATGAGGTGCCAAAATTTGCAGATTATACAGAATTATTCAAGATAGTTAACTCCAAAGCTGAATGTGAAGGTAATCTATTATGTGAATTTCACTTCTTATTGGCTTGCTTTTCATAAGTGAAATGTATACAAAAGGGGATTTTAGGAGAACTTTCTCTGCTCTAAATTAAAGGACTTTTTTTTTTTGCTTAATATAGCTGACGCATTTATTGAAAGAATAATTCCTATTTTAAAAAAATCTAATTTGCGCAGGAAGTAAAGTTTTGTTTTTTTAATAGTAAGATTTTGTGATTAAAAAATATGGACAGGAATGTTTGAGTAATTCATTTGAGTACTTTGACATTTTTGGATGCCTTCTCATTTTTATAGACTTTCATGTCATGTTAATTAACACTTATTGGCAGATATTTAAGTGCTAAGCAAAATTAATTTAATTTCATCTTGTTGAAAGAATGAAGATTTTGTTTGTTGAAAACTTTATTGTCCAACTAAGCAATAACAATTTACAGTATTAGACAGATTTTCATAAATATTAATTATCAAGCTGAGAGTGATTCTCTTGCTGAATTACTAGTCAAATGCATTATCTTGTGGGTTTTTTTAAATCTTACTTCAATTAATTCATATGACTATAGAACAGCTGGTTGCATTTAAACTATAAATATTATTCTCATCTACATTCATCATTAGACTCAGGTGGTGTTGTCATCAATCGCTGAACTAGATGAAAAATCAACCAAAAATAACTGGTTTATATAGGTGGGAACAATCATTTGAAAATGCATCTGCCATTAATATGCTAACATTCTATCTTGTGTGAGGGTTTTTCTGTTTATAGAAAAATATAAACCCAGTTACCTGTTTATCTTTATAAAGTAATTAGTAACAATAAATAGTTGACAAATGTCTTTATGTATATGCTGTTAATTGTGATTATTTACAGGACTCTTATTAGATATCTGAATAAAATTATACATGTTTTAGAAAAAACAGCAAATGATTTTTTTGTCTTTAGCTGCAGATAAAGATGACAGTTCTGAAGACATTTCAGTGCCAAGTAGTCCACATACAGAAGCAATTCAGCATAGTTCTGTCAGCACTTCCAATGGAGTAAGTTCAACCTCCAAGGCAGAAGCTGTAGCCACGTCAGTTCTCACCCAGATGGCGGACCAGAGTACGGAGCCAGTGCTTTCACAGATTGTTGTGGCTCCTTCCCAGTCACAACCTTCAGGAAGTTGATTAAAAACTTGCATTGCAACAGTTTCTTAGATAAACACTTGTGACTTTAAAGGGAAAAACAAGACCAGTCACTATCTAAAAAAAGTAGCTTAAAATTATTCTTTTTTAAAATTCAAATTTAAATTTGGCATTAAAGATTGGCAGATCAAGAGGAGACTCAACAGTTTCTAGTCTCCTTGTAGAATGATTTTTTTTTAAAAAGTTAGTTTACTAATTATTTTGAGTGCTCAATGTGTAAAGTGTGTGAACAGTACAATGTGGTTTATTTCACTTTTAATTTGGTATGATTTCAACCAACATTGGGGTGAATTGTTAAAGCTCATCCCCAAGACTGTGATAGTAATATTGTTATGTGACATTTTATACCAAAGTTCTGCATAGTCCCTAATGACTTTGTAATGTTATCAAGGTCATAAAGCACTAGGCAAGAGAAAAAGACAGTAACAATGCATTTGCTTTTAGTCTTTTTGCCTTTTTATTGTTTTGCACATTATGAGAGAAAAAACATTGGGAGAAAATGTTTGCTTTGTCATATGTACCATTTTGTTTGGCTTGTTAATTGTTTTGGTTGGGGTTTTTTTTAAATTGTTTAACAGGGCCAGTACGATGTAGGGACATAAAGTACTTTTATGCACATACCCAAACCAGGTGAGGGTTATTACTAACTAGATTTTCTTTAAAAACTGATGCCAATTTTTTCAACATTTTAATTTTAAAGGGGGAGCTTTATTTCTGCTGTCAAAACAGTGGACTGCAACTACCATTTGAGGCTAGTAGTAAACAGATGTTGTACAATACAGGGTTATCAAATATGAAATAATTTTCATAAATAGCTTGATACTTTGTGGATTTTTGAATCACAGACTAAGGAATTTACTCATACACACGTATGGATGCCAGAGAAGCCTAAGAAACCTTTGTTAAACAACACTTATTCCCTTCTTTGTCATTGTCTTGTATTTGCAAGCTAACTTGTACTTAATTCTTGTGTAAGCACTGTCATCTTTTAGTAGCAAAATTTTGATACCTTTCTTGTGGAAAAATCAGTATCTACCATATCTTGGAAACAATGTAATTATAATGTGGTGTGTATGTGTGTGAGAATGGTTCAGTAGTTTATGCCAGCAGACTTTGCTTGAATGTTTTAAGATGCCTTCAATGTGATGCTGGCTGATAGATTGCAGTTTAAAAATGTTATATACAGTGCAAACTTGGGTAACTAACATTCCATGATGTATGTTTGTTTCTGATGGGATGATTGTAGGTACACTTCTTCTCATTATCCAATCATCTGTGGGATATTGAGTTTTTTAAATGTGCCATTACCTATTTGGATTCTTTGCTCATGTTCAAAATATAGTACAATATTTTACAATAGATTATATGTGGGGGAGTAGGTTTGTGCTTTCAGGTCAGAAAACTTTGTATAATAGCAAAAGAATAGCAAATATTGGCAGTAAGACAGGATTCCATTATGTATATAACAAAGATTTAATGCATTTATAATGGGTTGTGTAGTTCATTTTCTCTTCCTTCTCCATGCTACACTGTTTTAAATCTCAGTGCTATCCAATTCTTATGAGATTCAATTTTAAATATATGAAATGTAATTGGTAATACAGAGGAAGAACATAATTTGTATAATATACAACCGTACTATAATCAAAACTGGACAGAGACATATCTGAATTGTGTGTATATCATTTCAGTGCTGTATGTGTGAAAATAATAGAAATTCTAAATATTTTGTATTTTAAAAACAAGGAAGGAATTTTTGAGTTGCTAAACCCATATGTTTAAATACTTTTACCAGTTTAATGGGGGGAGTTAGTTACTGAAAAAGTCCACAGTGGTAAAAATATACCATAAGTCTTGTGAGAATGTAGTTGATCTCAAAGGCACAAAATGTGAATTATGCAGGTATACAGTTATTACTTTTCATTGTAATTTTAGCAAACTAGATAAAAACCTCATTGGTTACATTATCATTCTCTCTCCTAAACACTAAGACCATTTTTACATTATTTATTCAAGTGATTTTTTTAAAATAAAACTGTTGTGCCTGTAAAATAAGTCTACGTAAGCGTGAGGAGACGTGTAAACATTTTAATGAATATATCAATGCCATTGGGAAAGGAATCATAATAAACCTGTCTGTGCTCAGCAAATAGAGAAGTACAACTATGAATTCCGTTTTGAGACATATGTCACACTACTTCTGTACTTAGCATTTTGAGTCTTTACATTTGACATGTTTCACAAACTGTACTGTTTTCTTTCATATGCAGTTTGCATGAGTAAATCATCAGAGAATAATCTTTAAATTATGTTCCTATTTTAATGAAATTATAACTGTTCTAAAATGTAGTGGTGTACTCAGACTTCTTTCTCTTGTTAGCATTTATATGGAAATAAGAACCAGAGTGTCAATGTAACATTTTATAAATGTAGAAGAACAACCCGTATTCTAGAGATGGAGTCAAATTCCGTTCTTCTACCCTTTGATTCAAACCACTTTGCTTTGAAGAATTATTCTTACATCATTAGTTCCAGGAGCAGAAGATGAGCATCAGAAAGGAGTCTTGCAACATAGCCTATAGGTCACTGATATGGTTCAACCTGATTTCTATTTCCAGTGAGTTCCATAGCAAAGTTTAATATGTTTTTTGGGGGGTGATGAGTGTTGGTGTTTTTTGGGGCGGGGGTCCTTTCAGCTAATAATCTGTATAGCTACAACAGTAACCTAAATCTACAGTTAACTCGTATAATCCCTTAATAAACACAGTAGCTATGTTGAAAATAGAGGAAATACTGCAAAAATTATGACCCTTCAATCAAATTAAAAAATAAATTGTTTGCTTTTTCAGAATATTTGAGTTGGTTAAGTTTTACTCTCATAAATGCATGTGGAAAGCACATTACAAATTTACATGCTTATACTGAAAGTGGTGCATTCTGTATGTGTCAGTCCTAAGTACTAAGAAGACATGGTTTCTAAAACCCCTCCACAGAACTCTGATACAGAGATAGTAAAACAAGGCAAACAGGAGGAACCTGACTGCGTCCTTTGCAGCTAGATTTGTATACACAGTTATTTTGTGTAAATGTAATGAGAAAACTAAGTTTAAATTCTGGAGTAGTCATTCATTCTTACAGAAGTTTAATATAGAAAAATTGCCTCTAGCAAGGCCAACTATAGGATAAAGAAAGAGAAGTGTAGTATTTTATTATTCTTGCTCTTCTCCCTCAGACATTGAAGGAGAAGTTGATTTTTTTTGTTTTGTTTTGGGTCCAAATTGAAAAAAAAAAAATCAGTTTGATTTGAACTGAAATGGATTTTTTTTTCTTGCAGGAACAAAAAACTTGAATACATTTCATTCAGCGCAAAACAAAATGTGTTCAGTTTTTTGGGGGATTCTAACCATTTTGTAATTAGCTAAATTTCTTTACAAAATGGATTTTGAAATAAGTCAAGTTTCTTTCAGAATGGTTCAAATTGTTTTAACGTGTCAAAATGGCTGAAATAGTTTAGACATTTTAAAAATTATTTTCCATTTCTTTTTCAGCTTTTGATTTTCAATATATCTTAGTACCTCAATGAAGTGCTAGAAGACAGGAAGAAAGTGAGTGTTGTGCCAATATTTAAAAAGGGTGAACAGGATGTCCCAGGTAATTATAGGCCTTGTCAGCCTGCCATCAGTACCAGGCAAGATGATGGAGCAACTGATTCAAGACTTGATTGATAAAGATTAAAGAAGGGTAATATAATTAATGCCAATAAACCTGGGTTTATGTCAAACTAACTTGATATCATTTTTTTAAACGAGATCACAAGTTTGGCTGTTAAGGAACTAGTGTTGATGTAATAATTTAGACTTCTCTATGACATTAAAAGAACAATATAAAAATAACATGGCACAAATTAAACTGATTAAGATTGGCTAACTGATAGGCTTCTTGTAAATGGAGAATCATCAAATGAGCATGTTTGCAGTGGGATCCCTCAGGGATCAGTTTGTGGCTCTGTGCTATTTAATAGTAGCAGATGAGGCCTGTTGTTTACTGGGCAAAATCATTTTGCATAGATTACACTTATAGAAAAGTTCAAGAAATTAATGTGCTTGCAAAAGGGAAGTAAAAAACAGTTTTAAATTTGTAGGATTTCAGCCTCAAACATTAATAATGTTTATTGAATAATTACCATACATAGTACATTTGAATCCAAAACTCTTAATTAGTGAAGAAAATTAACTGGTGTTGGTCAAAATAAATATCAAAATAAAAATGAAATTGAAATAAATCACTGATGCATAACAAAACAAATATGAATGCCAAAAAAGGTAACTCCTATCAAGTAAAGCTTTCATTACTCTTTCCGTAACTAATTTGAATTATTTTGTGATTTGTAATAGTAAAAACTTTCTTTGCACTGACATGACAGTTGAATAGGTGATTCATTTTTAATTTTGTTAGCAAATATTTTTATGAACTCTAATCATGATAGTCATGACTTTTATCCAATGAAAACCAAAAATAATAATTTAAACCTTTCACCTAGCATATTCCGGTGTAAAAACTAGTGCATTTAGCTAACTTAAGTGACAGGATTGTTTATGTAAAATTTGGTATCTGTAGGTAATCACAAGGTGTGACTTTACTTTGCAAAAACAAATCCACAAACTCTTCAAAATATATAGTAGATTTTTCAGTGGCCTAAGAGAAAATTAGATCATTGTTGATAAAGTTTGCATTTAGGAGTGGTAAATAATGAAGAGGACAGGTCACTGATACACAGAGATCTGGTTCACTGGATATATGGCTAATTATAAATTATACTTCTGTGAATAAAAAAATATAGGCTTACTTATAGAATAGAGGACTCTATCCTGGGAAGCAGTGATTCTGAAAAAGATTTGGGGGTTGTGATCAATAAAGCCGAACATTAGCGTCCATTAGCTGTCTCCAAAAGGGCTAATGCCTCCCTTAGGTGTGTGAAAGTTAATCTCAAGGACAGGAGAAGTAATTTTCTCTCTATTTTGCACTAATGCAACTACTGCTGAAATACTGTGTCTAGTTTTGTGTCCACAATTCAAGAAGGATGTTGATCAATTAAAGAGGGTTCAGAGAAGAGCTACGAGAATAATTAAAGGTTTAGAAAAACCTGCCTTACAGTGATAGAATCAAGAGTTTGATCTATTCAGTTTAACAGAGAGAAAGTAAAGGAGTGACTTGAGTATAATCTATATATATATACTTACATCGGGAATCAGTATTTTATAATGTGCTCTTACATCTAGCTGAGAAAGGTACAACACGGTCCAATGGCTGCAAGTTGAAACTAGACAAATTCAGACTGGAAATAAGGAGTAAAATTTTAACTGAGAGTAAATAACCATTGGAAGAGTTTATTCACCATCACCAGCTGGTTTTGAATCATGATGGGATGTTCTTTAAAAGATATACGATAGTGATTACATTGGGGAAGTACTTTGATTGTGTTACATGGGAGACTAGATGATCAGAATGGTATATTCTGATCTTGGAATCTATGAAACTGTTAAGCTATTTGCTGAATTTGATCTGAATTTATGACCAGTGACCCCCAAATTCCCCCCAAATTTACTATTTGCCCCCTTAAAATTGCCAGTCAGAGGCTATGTCAACTCCACCGAAATAATTATCTCAGGTTAGTTGTAATTGCAATGTAGAATTCTAATGGAAATGAGTGGTGGATAGCCTTAACCTTGATGTAGTGAGTGGATGCAAACAAATGAGAGATGTAAGGTTGATTACAATTAACTATATATTGTATCCGCTATGATTTTACATCTCAATGTAAAAAACACACCTCGTTTGCAGTAAGAACAAAGAAAATTATCTGACTACAAATTTGTTTATAACACTGTGTGGCATAAATGATTCATTCAGATTTAGTGAATACTTGAAGGCCCACTGCAGAATATCTAGGACAAATAGAACTTTGATTTCTAATCTTTGTCATCTTGCCTCTTCATCCTCCTCTACCCACTCCCACCAACCTCCTCTGCCACTTATGTTCCCTCTAGTTATTGCCCTTTGAAGTTAATAGCTTGGTAATAGAACTGTCACATCAGAGGTAAATAGGTTTTGGCTTCTTTCTTGATCCCACTTCTCAGTTCATTTGAACATAGCAGTCTGGCTGGTTAAAATATATTAAGAGACTATCACTTTTTAAACTAAAATCCAAACCTTTCAATTGAGCTATTTTCATGGTACCACACATTCATTGCCTACAGAAAATGATTAAAATGGGATCTATTTTACTCCGATTGGATCCAAATTCTGGGATTAATTTGCTATAGACAGACAAAAGCACACTGACAATGGAACTGGATACAGGGTGGCAGGAAGAGAATATACTAGGTTTAAAAATTGTTTTTTAAATACAGTGAATCCTCAAATATGGCAATAAAATGTGATGTTAAATTAGGCTGAACAAGATTTTAGATAAGCTCAGAACTCTTTGATATATATATTATATACAGGGTGTCCCCGCTATACGACCAAGATACGTTCCAAAAAGCATGGACGTATAGTGAAACAACATAAAGCGGGGAATTTTTTTCCTGCAGCTGACTTCTATTTGCGCAAATCTTTTGTGTGTGTGTGTGTGTGTGTGTGTGTGTGTGTGCGCGCGCGCGCGCACACGATGTAAGAGCGCGCGCGCGCACACGATGTAAGATCAAGGATGGGAGGACTTACAGTGCAACAGTTCCTACAAGTGTCAACAACATTAGTGCAGAACAGACATATACTGGGGTGACGTATAGCGGGGATGCCTTGTACTTTGGAAGAAATGGATCTATTTTGGGAAACAAAAGTATGTGTATACGTATGTTGTAATATGTTATCTGCCTGTCTCACTAGTAAAATGATTAGCAGTAAAGAGGTTTGTTTTATAGTATTGTAAATGTTATCTCTTTGTCATGGTCTACGTGATTGGGGACTCCTTATTGAGAAGAATAGATAGGCCTGTAACCAGAGCTGATCCAGAGACTAGAAGGGTGTGCTGTCTGCCAGGTGCTAAGATACAGGATGTGGAACTGAGATTGAAGAGGATTATTAAGGGAGCAGGAAGGAATCCATTGATCATCCTTCATGTAGGAACAAACGATATGGCTAGATTCTCGCTGGAACGAATTAAGGGAGACTATGCTAGGCTGGGGAGGACGCTCAAGGAAATTGAGGCTCAGGTGATCTTTAGTGGCATTCTGCCTGTTCCTAGAGAAGGGCAACTAAGATGTGACAGGATTATGATGATCAATAGATGGCTTAGGCAGTGGTGCTATAAGGAGGGCTTTGGGATGTATGGTCACTGGGAGGCATTTATGGACAGAGGACTGTTCTCTCAGGATGGACTTCACCTAAGTAGGAGGGAAATAGACTTCTAGGATGGAGGCTGGCTCAACTGATTGAGAGCTTTAAACTAGGAATTTGGGGAGACGGTTGGGAGATGTTCAGGTAATCTCTACGCCAGATTTTAACACTGAGAGGGAGGAAAAGCAGTAAGAAAGGATATAGCTGGGGGTAGGAGAATGTACATGAGGAAGGGTAGTGGATACTAGTCTAATAGGTCATATTGGAGGTACAACGTCCGTGCCAAATTGGGTAAAGAATGTGAGTGAGGCCAAACTGCAAAAATTAAGATGTTTGTACACCAATGCGAGGAGCCTAGGTAACAAAATGGAGGAACTAGAGCTATTGGTCCAGGAAGTGAAACCAGATATTATAGGAATAACAGAAACATGGTGGAATACTAGGCATGATTGGAGTACAGGTATTGGAGGGTATGTGCTGTTTAGGAAAGACAGAAATAAGGGTAAAGGTGGTGGAGTCGCATTGTATATCAAAGATGAGGTAGATTGTAAAGAAATAAAAAGTGATGGAATGGAGAAGACAGAGTCTGTTTGGGCAAAAATCACCCTGGGAAGAAAACTATCAGATCCTCCTGGGATAGTGCTTGGGGTGTGTTATAGACCACCAGGATCCAATTTGGATATGGATAGAGACCTCTTTAATGTTTTTAATGAAGTAAATACTCATGGAAACTGCGTAATCATGGGAGATTTCAACTTTCCAGATATAGACTGGAGAACAAGTGCTAGTAATAATAATAGGGCTCAGATTTTCCTGGATGTGATAGCTGATGAATTCCTTCATCAAGTAGTTGCTGAACCAACAAGGGGGGATGCTATTTTAGATTTGGTTTTGGTGAGTAGCGAGGACCTCATAGATGAAATGGTTGTAGGGGACAATCTTGGCTCGAGTGATCATGAGCTAATACAGTTCAAATTAAATGGAAGGATAAACAAAAATAAATCTGAGACTAGGGTTTTTGATTTCAAAAGGGCTAACTTTAATAAATTAAGGAAATTAGTTAGGGAAGTTGATTGGACTAAAGAAATTATGGATCTTGAGGTGGAGGAGGCTTGGAATTATTTTAAGTTAAAGTTGCAGAAGCTGTCAGAAGCCTGTATCCCAAGAAAAGGGAAAAAAATTATAGGCAGGTGTGTTAGACCAAGCTGGATGAGCAAGCATCTCAGAGTGGTGATTAAGAAAAAGCAGAAAGCATATAAGGAGTGGAAGATGGGAGGGATCAGTAAAGAAAGCTACCTTATTGAGGTTAGAGCATGTAGGGACAAAGTGAGAGAGGCTAAAAGTCAGGTAGAGTTGGACCTTGCAAAGGGAATTAAAACCAATAGTAAAAGGTTTTATAGCCATATAAATAGGAAAAAAACAAAAAAAGAAGTAGGACCGCTAATTACTAAGGATGGAGTGGAGGTTAAGGATAATCTAGGAATGGCCCAATATCTAAACAAATACTTTGCTTCAGTCTTTAATGAGGCTAATGAAGAGCTTAGGGATAATGGTAACATAACAAATGGGACTAAGGATATAGAGGTAGATATTACCATATCCGAGGTAAAAGTTAAACTTGAGCAGCTTAATGGGAGTAAATCGGGGGGCCCAGATAATCTTCATCCAAGAATATTAAAGGAACTGGCACTCAGGGGTTGTACCATTTGATTGGAGAATTGCTAATATAGTTCCTATTTTTAAGAAAGGGAAAAAAAAGCGACCCGGGTAACTATAGGCCTGTTAGTTTGACATCTGTAGTATGCAAGATCTTGGAAAACATTTTGAAGGAGAAAATAGTTAGAGACATTGAGGCTAATGGCAATTGGGACAAATTACAACATGGTTTTACAAAGGTAGATCGTACAAACCAACCTGATCTCCTTTTTTGAGAAAGTAACAGATCTTTTTAGATAAAGGAAATGCAGTCGATCTAATCTACCTCTACTTTAGTAAGGCATTTGATGCAGTACCACATGGGGAATTATTGGATAAATTGGAAAAAATAGGGATTAATATGAAAGTTGAGAGGTGGATAAGCAACTGGTTAAAGGGGAGACTACAGCGGTCATATTGAAAGGTGAACTGTCAGGTTGGAGGAAGGTTACTAGCGGAGTTCCTCAGGGATCAGTTTTGGGGCTAATTTTATTTAATCTTTTATTGCTGACCTTGGCACCAAAGTGGAAGTGTCCTGATAAAATTTGCAGATGACACAAAGTTGGGAGGTATTGCCAATTCAGAAAAGGATCGATATCATACAGGAAGATCTGGATGACCTTGTAAATTGGAGTGATAGCAATAGGATGAAATTTAATAGTGAGAAGTGTAAGGTTATGCATTTAGGGATTAATAACAAGAATTTTAGTTATAAGCTGGGGACACATCAGTTGGAAGTAACGGAGGAGGAGAAGGACCTCGAGTCCTGGTTGATTATAAGATGACTATGAGCCGCCATTGTGACATGGCCGTGAAAAGGCTAATATGGTCTTGGGATGTATTAGGCGAGGTATTTCCAGTAGGGATAAGGAGGTGTTAGTGCCATTATACAAGGCATTGGTGAGACCCCATTTGGAATACTGTGTGCAGTTCTGGTCTCCCATGTTTAAGAAGGATGAATTCAAACTAGAACAGGTACAAAGAAGGGCCACTAGGGTGATCCGAGGAATGGAAAACCTGTCTTATGAAAGGAGACTCAAGGAGCTTGGCTTGTTTACCTTAACCAAAAGAAGGCTGAGGGGGGACATGATTGCACTCTTTAAATATATTAGAGGGATAAATACCAGGGAGGGAGAGGAATGATTTAAGCTTAATACCAATGTGGACACAAGAACAAATGGATATAAGCTGGCTAGTAGGAAGTTTAGACTTGAGATTAGACGAAGGTTTCTAACCATTAGAGGAGTGAGGTTCTGGAACGGCCTTCCAAGGGAAGTAGTGGGGGCAAAAGATCTATCTGGCTTCAAGATTAAACTAGATGGGTTTATGAAGGGGATGGTTTGATGAGATAACATGATCTTGTTGACTAATTGACCATTCATTATCAGTGGTAAATAGGTCAATGGAGGGATGATAGGAGTTACTATAGAGAACTTTCTGGGTGTCTGGCTGGTGAGTCTTGCCCACATGCTCAGGGTTTAGCTGATCGCCATATTTGGGGTCGGGAAGGAATTTTCCTCCAGGGTAGATTGGCAGAGACCCTGGAGGTTTTTCGCCTTCCTCTGTAGCATGGGGTACAGATCACAGCTGGAGGATTCTCTGCATCTTGGGGTCTTCAAACTATTTGAGGGCTTCAATATCTGAGATATAGGTGAGAGGATTATTCTAGCAGGGGGGTGGGTGAGATTCTGTGGCCTGCATTGTGCAGGGGGGTCAGACTAGATGATCATAATGGTCCCTTCTGACCTTAAAGTCTATGAGTCTGAGTCTGAGTCATAGTAAAAATTTTTACTGTGAGTTGCACTATTGCCAGTGTCAGCAGAAATTGTGAATGCTCTAGCATATACTAATAGTGTTTTACACACAGAACAGGCCTAGACAGCACTTCTGATGGTCATAGAAATCTTATCTACACTAGCATGGTGAGAAATGTTTAAGAAAAATGCAGTATAAAACAAAAGGATTCAGTTCGTTGACTGACATTTTGGGTCCTGGCTACTGCTGCACTTAAGGGGAATGCAAGAAAGCATCTCATTTCAGAGGCAATGTCCCATTTTTTGATGTCTTGTTCTTAAAATAGTGACTGTGCACTTAAATCTGTACAGCACAAAGAAAAAGGAGTCTGTCAGGAAGAGTTTAAACACCGTATGTCAGCGTTTCTCAAATGCGGCCTCTTGGGCCACATGCAACCACCATGGGCTTTTCTTGCGGCCACAACCTCCTGGGCAATAATTGAGAGTCGGGGGAGCAACAGCCCCTCACCAGAGGATGCCAGTAGTGGCTGGGCCTTCATCCCCCTCTGAAGACACTCTGGAAAAGTAGGCAGTTGGTAAATTTCCCCCCTTCCTCAGGGGTGGTGAGGTTGGGCTTCAGTCCTGGAATGGCAGACTCCAAGTCACAGGGCTTTGGGCTCCATTCCTTGGCTGTGGAATGGTGAGCTTTGGCCCTAAGTTCAGCCCACCCTGGCTTCTGCAGCCCCTCTTGCTTACATCTGCTGCGAAAAGTTATATTAACAAACATACAAAAACCACTTTTCCAGCAGACTTATATAGCTAGCAAATCTAAAAGAAAAAGAAAAGAGAATATTCAAAGAACCTTATTTGTGTTTCTACTCTGTTTAGGTTCAGTAAAGAATAGGTACAACTGTGCATTATTATTATTATTATTATTATTACTATTAAGTCTCCCAAAAAAAAACCCTATGTAGATAAATTGCAATGATGTGTAATTTTCCTTTAGGTTCCACCTGTAGATGTATTTCTTTTATATGTCTGGATTTTTTTACTTTAACTTTGCTTTATATTTTCTGAGAACTTTCCCTTCTCTTCACATTTCCATGCAAAATGGTCCTTGTGGCTATAAAGCTCCTTGCTTTTCTTGATTTCATTTTTGTATTTTGCTAGGAGTTCTTTTCTATATTTTTTTCCTGAAATGCTTTTTCTAGGTTTTAAAATCTAACTTTTCCCTGTTTGTCCCCAGTATTTTTCTTTCTCCATATGGATTGCCTCTAATTTTGTTTACTTTCAGTGGGATACACTGGAAACTTTTTAGTGGGTTTTTTTTCCCCCCTCAGCTTTGTTGCAGCCTGTACGCTAGGGGCAATCAGCCATTTGCCCCCACCCACGTATTCCTTCAATGAGCAATCAAAGGGAACTTTTACTGCAGCCTTATACCTGGAATCTGGTATAACATGTCAGCTTTTTGCAGCCAGTATACAACACAAGATGCTCCACAGCACAGTGCAAACCAAAAGTTTATCAAAATATAAGTTTTATATCTTTCTAGATCAAACATGTCACACATGGATTATACAATGCATTTTTAGATTTAATTAAAACCTGTTCTGGAATGATTTTGTAGTCCCATCACACTATTACAGAATTTTCAATGTGGCATGAAATTTAGCAAAGATGCAAAATCCAGAAGCCGTTACAACTGAATTTAGCTTGCATTCACCACTCAGGTTCTAAAAAAGCGTGACTGTGCCTTTTAAAATATGCTTTTTAGTCTCCCAAGTGTAGGGCTGGAATAGGTCTATCCACTTATGATTACAAGTCATATATTAACAACTTGATCGTTTTTAATTTATGCCGTTTTGGTGTAAAACATTTCCCTAACAACTTTTGCCATTTTTGTGATGGCATTCTAGATTCTATGTGCTTTGTTTGCGCACACATCTTTCTGTTAACTTTAGGGGGTGGGTTGGGGAAGGAATGTTCTATACAACACATTCTTCAGCTAGGCCATGTCTACACAGAGTGAAAGTTGACTTAAGATACACAACTCGAGCTACAAGAATATCTTAAGCTGAATTTCTCTGGCATTCCCACAGTGGGAGGTTGATGGGAGAAACTTTTCCGTTGACTTTCCTTACTCCTCACGATCCTGTGGAGTACCAGAGTCAATGGGGGCACGGTCAGTGATCAAGTTTAGCAGGTTGTTACTAGACCTACTAAATCAAACCCTGGAAGATCAATCTCTGGATCCTTCATCTCTGGGTATGTATAGATAAGGACTTAACTCTGTAAAGCTACATACTTAATTTTTATCTCAGAAAGAAGATTGAATCAGAAAAATGCAGTGAAATGAGTATGCATGAACAGTCATTGTTATAGCATGCCTAGACAAAGTACCATTAATTTAGGCAATGCATAGACTGACTGAACATGGTGTAAAAAATACAAAGGATACAGAAAAGCATGAAGTAATGAAATGAAGCAATGATTTCCAAAATGCCTTCACCAATTGTGAACAGGAGGGAAATGGCTGTAGGAGGAGAGAAAATGGTATTTGTACTCTGTAGAAGGTGGCAAATGGGGTTGATATACTACCTGGCCACTCTTGCACTTTAGGGTGGATGTTTTACAACTGTGGGAGCTCTGACCGTCACACTGGAGGATGAGATCTCGGAGAATCCTGTCAGAATCCCTGGTAATAGGTCACTACTGGAGACAAAATACTAAGCTTAGATAAACTGGTCTGATCAATTGACAATTGAATTTTTTCCAAAAGCTTATTTTTGGCTTCCATGATACTTAAAATAAAATGGAAAATCACAGCTAAATAATATAGGTAGGGAATCTGCATAGCAGAAAAAGATTTAAGATATAGTTATTGCTGGCAACATATTAGACAGTCAAATGTATCCTAAGGTCCGTAATAATTAATTTAAATTTCTTCTGTGTATATAAATATTTATAATAAATTATGAAATTGTTTGATCACCCTTCAGATATGTATAATGGCCATGGGTACATACTGAAAAGCATATGATTAAGGAATTTTAAATGCAAGATAGGGCAAGTCTACAGTACAAAATAGTTATGCAGTATTCCAGGGCTACTCACCCTAACCCACAGGCTGCATGAGGCCTGCAGCCTGTTAGTTTACGGCCTGCTGGGCGGTTTGGGTTTGTGGGGCTCAACATGTGGCCCGCGGCTGGGATCCTTTGAACATGGCTGCCACTGGGAACATGCTCTACAACGGCAAGGCATCTCCCAGGCAGGGTGAGCATTGAAACACGCAAATGGCTGGAACAGATGGGTACAGGGTGTTGGCGTTTCTAGCCCCCCAGGGAGGAGGTGCTGTGGCATTGTGGGAAGTGCTGGTTGCTTAGCCTTGTGGGCAGATCCTAAGAGGTGCTGACTGGCTCACGCTGGCCATGTTTGGGTCCAGCGCTGTGGCTTACAGCTTAATCTTTGTATTCGTGCCCAGCTGTGTGAAAGAAGCTATTTGCATATATTTGCATGTATATGCAACCACACTTAAGTTGCGGCCCTCTGCATGTGCTGAGTATCATTGTGGCCCCCAAGGCTTCCAAAGTTGAGTAGCCCTACCTTATACCATTCCCTCCATAATTAAATTACTTTTCCATGTCCATATATATGCTCCTTGTCCTCCTGTGTGCATCCTCATTACCAGCTATTACATCAATGCAGACAGCAGTGCTCTGTAGACAGATATCCTACAGTGCAACTCACCACTATCTAGCATGGGTGGCGAGTTATATGGGCTCATGGTGCCCATGCTCCAGCAATATTCAGAGCTGGGGCCCCTGCTCCCCCTTCCCCTTGGCCCCAGAGCATCCCTGGAGGAGAAGAGGGATTGTAACGGGGTGCCCGCAGCCCTGCTGTGACAGAGTGCAGGGGCTCTGCCACTGGGCGGACGCCACAGCAAGCTGGCCCCGCCCCCACGCCCTTGTGGCTCATCCACACACTGTGCGCCAGACAGGGGTGATGGGATGCGGAGGCCTCACCCCTGGGCGGACTCTGCAGCAAGTGGGCGTGGTGGGCCGCCCCCGCACCCTTGCGGCGCATGCTCATGCCACGCACTGGGTATTTTAAATGCCGGTGGCGCGGCAGACAAATAGGAGGGAGTCCACCCGGAAGGCAAGGTGAAGCGCCCACCCTCCTGCAGCAGCTGGGACCCGGCAGGCAACCCCACAGGGTGGACGCCCAGACTCCGCAGCCCCAGAAGGAACGGGCAGCGGACGCCGGAGCGGCCTATACCTCCTCGATGGACAGAGGGGCGGCAGGGCCTGATCGCAGACTCCAGCCCCGCTGCCCCACAAACTGGAAGGCAGAAGGTAGGGGGAGGGGGAAGAATAAGGGGAAGCGGTGGGAGAGGAAGGGACTTGTGCTGAGGGGGAGGGGGCAGGTCAGGAGAAGAAAGGGGAGGCACCAAGGGACAGGGTGCACAAGAGACAAATGCCAGGGGGCCAAGTGGAGACAGGAAAAGGGCAGGAGTGGAGGTGTCAGTGGGAGGGGCGGGGACAGGAGAGGGTAAGGGCATTGGAGGCTAGAGGGGGGAGGGGAAGGTGCTGGGAGAAGGCTTGAAAGAAGGGGTGGGCATGAGGATGGCGGGGGATGGAGCAAGTCTCCAAGATTTCACATGCATCTGACAAAGTAGGTCTTTTGCCCACAAAAGCTTATGCTCCACTAAAACTGTTAGTCTATAAGGTGCCACATGATTCCTCGTTGCTTTTGCAGATTCAGACTAACACGGCTACCCTCTGATACTTGACTCCATGATTTCTGTTGGCCTCTTGAGAAATGCTAGCATGTGCTGCTGCATACCTCTCTTCTTGTCCTGTGCTCTTCTTTTCTCTGCTTTGTCATTCTGTCTGAGACGCTGATACTCCAAGCCCTATGTTTGTCTCTGAAGAGCCAAATGCTTGTGGGATCTGTTGGAACATGTAGTCCCCTGTTCTCTTCCTTCTCATTTTACTGAGCTGCTTCACTGATGTGGATGAAGAGACTTTCAAGGCCATGTTTCAAGCTGCAAAAGATACAATGTGCAGATACACTATTGAGAGTTTATTCACACGATAAAGGGAAAGGATGTGCTGAAATCACCCTCCTTGATCCACACAAGTTGCAAGCACTACATCCTCACTTCCTAGGGATTCACAAAGCAAGCACAACAGCAGTCCCAGCCATAGACTGTATGTGACTGTAGGAAGTAGCGAGTTGGGACAATAGTGGGGAGGTAGCTCATAGGCATAAGTGCAGGTGGACAGGACCACTGAACTGAATACTGGCACAGTTTTCCCACAGACAGTGATGATTTTAGGTGATATTTCACTTCTGAAGGTAACAAAGGCTGAAAGGGAACAGTTCCCACATGCATATGACTGCAGACCAGATATGTATGCTGGTAGGTGGTGTGCAGCAATACTGCTTGCTGAAGTAATTGCTCAGTGGTGTGGGAAAGTGTCTTAAAGTAGCCTTCTCCCAGGATTACAGACTGCCTTTGCAAACCTTTCCTTGAGATCTCTAGGGAAGATTTATGGGACAGCCTGGTGTATGTAAAAAAATGGGAATGAGAAGCAGACAATGACTCTACCTTTCCTGGTTATTTTATTATCTCTTTCTGATTAAAATGAGTAAGGGCCCAGATGTATGCCTGAAATATCAAAGCAAACTGCATACCTAAGGAGAAGAGTACTTCTCCTTTGTCAGGCTCATCTGTACTGGACTGTAAGGATTGGCTCAACTGCTCTGGAGTCAAATAGGTCCTGGCTCACTTCACCAGTGGATCCCCCTGGCACTTGTCACATATTCTACTCCTCTTCCTCATTCAACACCTCCTCCTCACTGTTCACTTTGGGGAGCCTGTGACTCCATCTTCCCTGAAGTATCTAAGAACTCTTTTGTGGTGGTTACGGGTTTCTACAAAGAGAGCATGCAGCTCTTTATAAAAGCGATGTGCCTGTGGCTCTGCATCAGAGCAACTGTTAGCTTCCGTTACCTTCTGGTAGGTGTGCTGCAACTCTTTGACTTTTAAGTGGCACTGCTGCATGTCACTCTTGGAGCCCTTCTCTCCCATGCCGTGAGCAAGCTGTTCAGAGGTATCAACATTTCTATGGCTAGGTCAGAGTTGTAGCTAGCCACTAGATAGTGAAGTTCAAAACAGTGACCAGAGTAGTCACCGTTGGGACATTGTGGGACATTTCTTGGAGGCCACTAAAGTTGACACAAGTCTCCCTAACTACACCTCTCATGGAGGTAGAGATATTAAGTTGGCACAGCGAGCAACGTACATTGGTTGGAGCAAATTTTAGTGTAAACAGAGTTAGGTGGACATAAGCTGCCTTGCCTTTTCTTAACTCTGTAGTGTAGACTGGGCTTTAGACTACTCTGTAAAATACTAATATAAAGTACAATACTTATATTGATAAAATACAAACTTTGTATTCTTCATGTTTACAATTCTGTAAAAATAGACTAATATTTTAATTTTCTTGTAATAACGTTTGTCTTGTGCAGCCAGACAAATAAAGCCTTTCAGCAGAATTATATTAAAGGACTAATGATTTTTGCTGAAAAAAAGATAATCCGGATAAATTAAGAACAGATGCTGTATATCCATCATTGCATGGTAGAAACATTTGTTAATTCTGTTGATCATTTTGTTGAGCATGTCATGAATTTTAAACTGGCAGATTTACAACTTCTATGACTGTCATGTGTGTGTGCATATATATTTCCTTATTACTGACAATGAATCCAGACACTTTAGATCTCTGGCCATTAGACTAGGGGCAGGGACTTTGCTTTATTATTTTTTCTGTAAAGTGCCTTGCACTTTACTTGGATACAGTATAAACAGTAAGCAAGAAGCATCCATGAGTCTGCAAAACTGTTAACATTTCCCAGTGTCAGTCCTCACAGCTGCTAGTTCTATTCCTGTGGTGTCATTATGGCTGTACTCAGGTAGTTTTGTGCTGTCCTGAATACAGCAACATACATTCCAGAGCAGTGAGAGGGAAATGTGTTTCATGCAGTGGATACTTCCCCATTTCTTGCCCTTTCTAGCTGCCCTAGCAGCCATTTTCTGCAGCAGGTTGCTATAAACTGTGACCGCTCCCTTGTTTTTGCCTTGAGCGACATATGCTGTTATCTTTACCTGCAGTGGTAATTTGGCTCTGAGTAATATAAGAACAATCATACTGTCACATGGGTGGTTGTTGCAGCTGGGGCTGGGGGAAGCAGGCCCCCTTCCCCACCTCCTCTGTTGAGGCCCCCACCCTGGGGAGGGGAGAAAGCAGGGCAGCACGCCAAGTGCACCCCAGCCTCCCTAGTGCTCTGGGGAGGGGATGAGAGGTGGGACAGCGCATCGAGCATGCCCCAGCCTCTCCGTTGGAAAGAGAGGTGAGGGTGCATGAGGTGCAACTCCTCCACCTCCCCAGAGCACCGGGGGAGAGGAGGAGGTCGCATGGTTCTAGCCTCCCTTGCTAGAACATAGAGAAGGCATGTCTCTGGGGGCAGCAACACTCTGCCCCCAGAAAGCCTACATCAGGTGTTCTGGGAGTGGAGTGTGGATGTGGCCATGCCTGGAGGTTTGGGAAGGCAAAGTCTTCCCCACGTAGGCTATCGGACACCTATGCTGAGTCAGATCAATAGTCCATCTAGCCAGTATCCTGTCTTCAAACAGTGGCCAATGTTGGGTGATTCAAAGAGAACAGAACAGGGCAACCATCATGTCATTCAGGAATAGGGTTAAGCTAAATTGAGAACAAAAAAATCTTAAGCCATAATGCAAGATACGATGTTTCACTAGTTTTACTAACTAGAACGCTTCAGGCAGCTTTCCTGCTGCTATACAAGACTGCACTGCTTTGTGTCTGGCTAAGCGTGTCTGTAGGCGGTCACTTGCTAGTTTCTTCCTCCCCCTTTTGCAGTACATGCTCAGTGGTAGACTGGTGGTTGGCTAACAGCTCATCCAAAGCCATCTATTTTCACAATCTCCAATACATCTGGAGAACCTGTTGGTATTAATGACATTCAGATCTCAGTGCTCAGCAGTGCTTTTTACATGCTATGTGACTGAAAATGGTGCTAGCCTAAAATCAAATTTTGGGATACCGGGAAAGGAATAATGGGAGTCTGTCCTCAGATTCTGGGATTCCAGTAGGTTTCAATAGGTATCTCACTATGTGCTATACAAGAAAAATTACAGAATTAATTGAACCTATTAATGGAACATTGCACCTCAGGAGACTGAAGGCCAAAAGCAAGACCTCCACGACATTGCTCATGGAGCTCCAGTATGCAGATGACAATATGGTTGCTGCTCTTTCCCCTGTAGCTCTTCAGACCATCTAAAGCACTTTTGCTGAAGCGTACAAGAATCTCGACCTCCCACTGAACAACCAAGGTGCTCCATCAACCCTCACCAACGGGACAATCTCATGTACCATCTATTAAAGCCAAAGAAGAACTACTGGAAAACGAGCATTTCCTGTATCTTGGCAGTCATCTCGCCGCCAAAGTGGAAATCCAGCATCACCTGAGCTGCGCAATCTCTGCTTTTGCCCACTTGAGATGAAGGGTCTTTGAGAACTGGGACATTAGTGCCAAGACAAAGCTCCTTGTGTACTGTGCAGTGATTGTTCCAGTACTGCTGTACACATGTGAAACCAGGACAATATATGTGTGTCACCTAAAGGCACTTGAACAATATCAACACTGCCTCAGGAGAATCCTAAATATTCCTTGGGAGGACAGGCGCATGAACACTAGTGGTCTGGAAGAGTCGAACATGACCAGCATTGAAGCTATCGTCATCTACCACTAACTTCGCTGGACTGGTCCCATGGTCTGGATGCCTGATCAGCGCCTCCCAAAACAGATTCTGTTTTCTGAACTGAAGGAAGGACGGAGGAACATTGGGGGCCGAAGGAAGCGATTTAAGGACATGTTGAAAGCGAACATGAAATAGTGTGACATCGGTATACACGCTTGGGAGAACCTTGTCCAGAACCGTCCCCAGAGAAGAGTGGTAATCTGTGAGGGGGTGGTGCAATTTGAGAGGTCCTGCCACAGTGCAGATGAGGAGAGGTGGAGAAGGAGAAAAGAGCGGCAAAAACTGCCCCGTGTCCCTCCAATAGCCGCCAGTACCTGCCCCTTCTGCAGTGAGACCTGCATCTCCGGAATAGGGCTGGTCAGCCATCTATGGATCCACAAATAGGAAGGTAACAGGAAGACGTCCTACCCGTTATCGAGTGACTGCTGAGAGAGAGCACCATGGAACATTTGCCCAAAATACTGTATGGCTATTTCAAAAAACACAGGTAGATATAATTATTTAAATAGCTTAAACAAAGTGGTGTGGGTGCACTATTTCAGTATCATTGTACCTGTATAATTATAGCAGGAAAAAATTGTGTTAGCAGATCTTTCCAATGTAGACAAGCCCAGAGTTTTGTAGTGTTTTTGTGAACAAGCAGCAGAGGCTCAAATATTCCTTGCAGACATGCTAGTATGCATCCCAGCATCAGTATGGCAGCCCCCCTCTCTTCTCCTGTTTACAGATGGTAGTGGTAGGAACTGTGTTAATGGGCACTTATCTGTGGTAAATGGTTGCTTTTTACACATTTTCTTGATACGGTTTCGTTTAGTAGTTTACTGATGCTCTGATTATTTGGTGTATTTTGCTGTAGCTGGTTCTTATTTAAGAATTTAATTTGTTCACATTGCTATAAATTGTGCACAGAGACATCTCTAGAGGTTCTTAGCTTCTTTAGTGACTAAAACTACCAGCATGTAATCCTCCTTCTCCTTACAGTTCTGTTTTCCTTCTCCTACTTCCCTTCAGAGTTGAAGAAATTCTTGTTTAGATTAGTTTAAGAGAGTCATTAGAGCAGCTATTATTGGCCATTTGGGGTTTCTAGGCAAGGGCAAGCTTCCTGCTGGCAGGGTAGTTGAAATGCACATGATTTTTTAAGAATTCGAAGTAGACTTGTAATACTCCCTGACCCTGATGTGGGGAATCTATTAGAACCTACAGCATATGTAAAGATTTGCGAGTTGTATGCAGTGGTAATAGGGTATGGAGGAGAAAACAGCACATACCCCTATGGGCTTTAGATACGAGTGGGGCCTTTTAAAGCTAGTAAGTGTAATTGAATGTGCAACCACCAATGACCTCACTTCTCCATCCCCTACCTCTAGCTCCACCTCTGTTCAAAATCTGACTGCCCCAATAATTTTCATGTCACCGCTTCACAAATCAGTGTGGGTTAAAATTAAAATGGTCCAATATAAGGTATAATAATTTACAAGCAGAACATTTAACTCCTTTGCTGCTGAAATGAATTGCCCTTCTGTGCTGTTCTTTGCACTGAATGTTTAACAGACATTAAAGTAACATCAGGAAATTCTACACGTAACATGAATTCTGGAGTAGTGTAATTTTCTGGATCTATTCAGTGGCTAGGAAAAGGGTTAACATTGCCTTTAATTTTAAAATAAGGGGCTTCCTTTCAGAAGTACATTATTAAGTACTGGTTGTGCTCATCATTGTAGCTGACATAAATAAAAATGATCTTTCTCATGAGAATGGAATGGAGGAGCTAATACATTTAATAGTACAATTGAGCTTTTATTAATGGCTTCTTATCTGAAAAAGAAAATTTGAAACTAAATTACTAACAGAATCAGCTAAGTATTTTCATTTCCCAATATTTCCTGCTTCCTATTTCATGTCAATCCAAACTCAGGATTTCTATTGTTGATTTCCTGGGAACAAAATGCCATCTAGTGGTAAATTAAAAATACTTTGAACATTATACCAGGTTTCCTGATGTTTATATATATTTCAGATATTCTACCACATTTTAGAACAACTCATATTTTCATTTATTGAGAAGACTCAATAACAGGCACGGATTAAAAACAAAGGAAACTTATTTAAATGTTTTTTTTAATAAGATAACTTACAGACATAAATTGCAACACAATTAGAAAAATGATCACTTTCTAAAACCTTGTCTACACACAATCCAGTTTGCATCAATTTAATGACATCCATTTAGGTCATGTCTACATTACAAGCTTTGGTAGATGCAAGTTATGTTGGTGTACAACTGCCATGGTTGGTAGATTGCTCAGGCACGTGCATACTTGGCTATTTGCACCTCACTGTTTTTACTCACCAGGCGTGCTTGTCTCAATGTGCTAGTATACCACAGGTAGGGATCCTACTGCATCACATGTTGGTGTCAATACTCGAGATGTAAAATTTCAATTAATTGGCTAATTGAACAGTCGATGCAATTTGCATCGACTATTCAATCAGTCGATAAGAGCACCTCCACCTTTGAATTGTAGCAACAGCCCCAGGATTGTTGCTACAGTTCAAAGGCAAAAGTGCTGTGCAGAGCACGGGGCAAGTGGGGGGGACTCAAGCAGTCCCCTGCTGGGCCCATATTTCCCACAGCATTTCAAAGTGGCAGCGCCACAGGGAGCCTGGGGTCAGCTGGGGACTTTGGGTCCTCAGCTGATCCCAGGCTCCCTGCGGCACTGCTGCTTTAAAATGCCACAGGGAGCCTGGCATTAGGCTCTATGCGATGTTTCAAAGCGGCAAAACTGCAGGAAGCCCGGGGTCAGTAGGGGAGTTCCCAGCTGACCCTGGGCTGCACATGGCATTTCAAAGCAGCAGTGCCACATGGAGCCCGGTGTCTGGCCCCAGACTCCATGCGGTGGTGCTGCTTTGAAGCACCTTTCTTCTTTTTCCTCTTCTCTTCTTGCTGCCTCTTTCTGATAGAGGCAGCAAGTGTGTGTGGGGGGGGGGGGAACAACTAGTCATTTGCATTCCTATCCAAAACAGTGCCATTTAGGACCTTTTTGCAATATGATGTGGGATAGAAAATGGTTCAACTAGGGATAGCTAGAAGCTCAGGGCCAATTTCCCTGTATGCAACTTTCTCCATCCCTTAATGTCATTCATATTCTATCATTTTCATGCCTTTTTTGTTAAATCCCACAAACCTGTGCAGCTCCTTTCAGTGTCCACCATCTCTAACAGAAGCATGAAACCCATAGAGCTCTGCGCGATTCTTATGAACACGGCAAATACAGGGCCCTGTATTCTCTTGTATTTGCAGAGCCTATTGTGGATTTCTTCAAGGATAATTTACAAACAGACAAAGAAAAACAATTCAAGGTTGATGGTGACATTCACTTAGCACTTGCAGGCAGTGAAGCACCACTGCCTAGCCTGAGAAATGATCATTGATTGGTGGGATCATATCAGAATGCAGGTTTAGGATGAACAGCTGCAGGATATAAAAGTTTTGGATACAAAAGGCCACATTCTTGGATCTGTGCGCCACACTTACTCCAGCTCTCTGGCACAGAATTGCCAGATTGAGAGTTGCATTGACAGTTGAGAAGTGAGTGGTGATAACATTCCAGAGGCTTGCAACACAAGATTGCTAGTGGCCAGTGGGAAATCACTTTAGTAAATACACATTGAGGGTTGTTGTCAAACAAAATGTAGGCCCAATAAACAGCTCCTGCTATGTAGAATTGTGACTCCTGACAATGTGGATGGATTTGTAGCAGTGTGGTTCCCAAGCTGGAATAGATAACACATGTATCTGCATTTTGGCACCAGCCCACTGTGCAACAGAGTACATCAACAGAAAGGATTACTCTTCTGTAGTTATACAAGCATTGGTGGATCACTGACTGATAACTGTGTGGGCTGGTCAGGGAAGATGCATGATGCTTGTTTCTTTGAAAACACAGGACTATAGAATGCTGCAAGGAGGGACATTCTTTCCTGACCAGCAGATTACCACTGTGATATTGAAATGCCAATAGTGATTCTGCGAGAGCCACCCCTACCCCTTGTCATGCTGGTTCGTGAAGCTACTCAGTACCACCAAAGACAGATTCAATTACTGACCGAATGACTGTTGAATGTGCTTGTGTTAGATTGAAGAAATGGTCACAGTGTCTTCTTGCTTAATTGGATCTCAGTGAGAAAAAATTGTGATGGGTTTGGTCACAGATCCCCTTGAGACTGTCACTTCACATGCTGAGATATTACTGAGCCCACCTACCTGACTAGCTGAGGCACCACACCACCCTGTCCTGCTGAGCCAGGCCATACAGCCCCCTTTAGCACTAGCACAGAGATGGGGTCATGGCCCACAATAGTAATGTAGACCTGTTCTGGGAAAGCTCAGTGAAACGGACTTGACACAGCACCCAGGTGCACAGCCTCAATGGGACCAGAATCCCAGATAAGTTTGTCTGTCTTTGTATAAAGTTTTATACAGAGCAAGCTCATAAAATATTTGCCCCCTTTTTCAATGAGAGAGAGAGATGCACAGTTGTCCCTCCCTCCAAAACAGTTACTTACACTGTGTGTATTAATAAACAAAAGTGGTTTTATGAAGTATAAAATGCAGGATTTAAGTGATTGCAAGTAATAGCAGGCAGATCAAAGTAACTTACTAAGCAAAATAAAACATTCCAGCTAAGCCTAACACATTAAGAACTTTATTATATGCTATACCTTACCCTAACAGTAGTTCTAATAATCTTTTTTTCACAGGCTGGAACACCTCCCAGGCTATATCTAGACTACACTGATGTATCGGGAAAAGGTATACAAATTGTGCTCTGCAATTTGCATACCTTTTTCCAATATTTTTTCATTAGAAGCTTTTCTGAAATTTGGCCCATCTACACTGGGCCAAATTTCGGAAAATCCTCCTCTTTTTTGGAAGAGTCCTTCTTCCTTGTGGAAGGAGGAAGACAGGGCTTCCAAAAGAGTGCGTCTGCTCTTCCGCAAAAAAAAGGGGAAGAGCAGACACGTTCCCTGAAAAATCCCGTAGTCTAGACATAGCCCCAGTCTGGGCCCAATCCTTCCCTTGTTCAGTCATAGATGTTTCCATCAGTCATCTTGGGTGGTAAGCAGAAGTGTTCTCAGGACTGCTGACCACCCATTTAGGGGTTCCTCACTTAAACATCTTGTGCAGAAGATGGGAAGTCTCTGTGTGCTGGCAAGCCTTCCCGCTCTCTTCTTGTGCAAAAACACTAAATTGAAGATGGACACTCATCAGGTGACCTAAACACAAGTTCTTGTGGGGACTATCCACTCAGCCTGTAAGCTGGCTTATAGGAAAAACAAACCCATTTACAGATCATTGTTTCTTGCTAAAGAATCATCAAGTTCCTGAAGAACCGTTAATGGCCTTCACTTAGCATGGCTACATTCGTAAGACAAGTTTACACTTTATATTCCTTAACTTCTGGTTTAAAAAAAAAAAAAATGCTCAAAAATTGAATATACATACTCAGCAGATTATAACATTTTAATGATATCTTACATGGAGTATTTTGCATAAAGCATGCAACAGTTATCTTCTATTCATAAGCATATTTCTATAAAGAATATGGAGTGCAAGATCTCAAAAATATTCCAGTGATTATTGCTGCTTATTGTGTCTTACATAATACCTGTGAGGCAAAGTGGGAAAAGCTACAGCCAGGGTGGAGGGCAGAGGTGAAGTGTTTTTTGGCTCAGTTTGGATAGCCAGACACAAGTGTCCTTACAAGAGCTCAGTGTGGAGCTGTGCAGGTAAAGAAGGATTTGAAAGAGCACTTTAATGATCAGCCACAGTAGTGTTCTCAGAGTCTGGAGATTTGGGTGCTGCTATGAATTGTGGAGTACTTGTGGTGTATTTAAAAGTATGGTGTGCTTTGAGCACTACTATATATTCTGCAATGAGTGTGTGAACTAAATAAAGATACTTTGTTCACCAAAAATAGAAATTGATTGAATGAGGAAAACAGTACAGTACAGTCCCTGGAGTATTGGAATTGGATAGGCAGCAAACATGCCTATTCATTTCAGTGCACAGATGCAGTCCATTATGGCTACACACACACACGAACTGTGGTTTCCAGCGTATGTGAAGTTATGGCTTTTCTGATTCTTCTTCAAGTGCTCGCTCATGTCCATTTGAATGAGGTATGCGTACACTTTGTGCATGGATTCTGGAGCTTTTTTCCCCAGTGGTACCCATAGGGCCAGCAGGGAGCCCCCATGGAGTGGCGCCGCTATATCGGCGCATATATACCCTTGCTGGCCCTCCCCGACCTCAGTTCTTTCTTACCGCCCATGATGGTAGCTGGAGCATCTTCGTGCTGTCTCAACTAACCCAGTGTGTATATAGTTATAGTTATGATTTTTCTTGTAGTGTAAATAGTTAGTGTTGGTGGTCTTTCCACTTATCTCTCCCCTCTTGGGGAGGGGATGCCAGTCCACACAGCTTTAAACCTTGTGCAACTTTTTCAAAGCCAATGCCCCTGATAATTCTTGTCTGAAGTGTCGGAGGGAGGGTCACCTCACAGATTCCTACAAAATCTGCAGAAGCTTCAAGCCCCACACTAAACAATTCTTGCTTAAAATTGCTCCTCCTGGAGTCTGCGCTGCAGCCAGCACCAGAATTGGCACCAGTGATGCACAGTGCACAAGACTGCAACGGCACTGAGGTATTCTGTGGCTCTGCAGAAGAGCTTGGTGCCTAGGCACCAATCTCAATTTCCGGTGCCTAGGCACCAATCTCAATTTCCAGTGCCCAAGAAGAGGAGACAGCATAAGGGGAGGTTTCCCTCAAAGCAGGGGCACAGAGGGCACCACCAGGCCGAGTGTCCATTGGAAGATCTGCCCCCTCTGCGTCTTGAAGCTTCCAGTCTTAGACACGGGTTGAGGTCAGCGCCTCCAAGCAGTCCAGTGCCGGACATGGTACCACAGGGTGTTAGGCCACCGTCGACTCCTGACACTTTCAGCGTAGCCAGAGAGCTTATAGAGCTCTCAGCCTCACCAGACTCATCCCCAACACCGGACTCCGAGCTGCAGCAGGCCAGATATGCAATGCCACAGATGGGCCCACTGGCAAGAGCACCAGCAACATCAGCAGCACAGATAGCATCAGCGGCACAGATAGAACTGGCACTATCGCTGGTGCAGGTAACGCCTGCGGTACCAGTTGTGTCCACGGCACTGGCATTACTGGCCCCAGCAGACCTGACAGCATGATCTGCAGCACTGGGGGCCATGGCACCAGCGTCACTGGTGTACAGCATGTAGAGGTCATGCCAGCCCCAAAACTATGGAACAGCTGGCACTGATCCATCGAGGTAGGCCGGTGCCAGTGGCACGGCACTGACTCTGGCATCTGTCCCAGGTGCCCTCACTGGCACCTCCCTGGTTGGTGTCTGACTGTTTGTTTGTCAGAGTCCGATGCTGATTCGGTGTGGTCGAGGGCCTTTTCCCGCGGGTCCACTTCACGGCACCAATCACACTCCTGGTACAGGTCCAGACACCACGGGTACCAGATGCAGCAAACTTTGCCACCTCAGCTACAGTTGCAGTGGCCTTTCTGGACCCCTTGGGCCTACCATTGGCACAGGGCCCAATACCTTCAACCCAGGGCTTGGTGACATCCTACTCTAGGGGCACACCATCAGCAACCACCTTAATGAGGGCCCCCATCTCTGAGAATAGGGGAAGCCTTCAAAAAAGACATACAATGGCCTCTGGCTGAGGGTGAGGGCCCAAGGCCCTGAGATCACACACACACACAGCCCCGACTCTAACAGCAATGCGGACCGTGGAACTACTTCAGGACCAGCCCATGCCCAGGCAGTCATCATCATCCTCCCTGATGAGGCTTTGGCAGACCCAGCCAAACTGCCAGGACCCACCAGAATTTGCTCCGCAAGCTGGCAGTCGATTTGGGGGTCCAAGTGGAGGTGGCTACTGGAGACGCTGACCCTATGGTGGACATCTTAATGGTGGACACCCCTCCAAAATTGGCATTGCCATTGATTAAGACAGTGGCAAAGATTGCCAAGAATTTTTGGCAAACACCAGCATCTGTTCCACCTACCCAGTAGGGAGCAGAGAGATGTTATTTTGTCCCCCAGACGGGGCACGAGCACTAATATTCCCACCCACCCCCAGGCTCCCTCATGGTGCAGGCGGCCAGCCAGAAGGAGAGGCAAGGTCAGCTGGGGCCAACGCCGAAGAGTAGGGAGCCAAAGATGTTTGACCTACTGGGTAGAAAGGCATATGCTATGGGAGGCCTGCAACTATGCATCGCCAACCAACAGTCGATGTTAAGCAGGTATGCATACAACAGGTGGTCGGCAATGGACGAATTCAGGGAGTGACTCCCTCAGGACTCCCGTCAAAAGTTTGCTGCACTGTCGGAGGAGGGTAGAGTGATCTCCCATACAGCGTTACTGCCCACACTAGATGCAGCAGATTCGGCAGCATGTACTATGACCATTGGTATTGTAATGCGCTGTGGTGCCTGATTACAAGTGTCAGGCATACCCCCAGAGGTCCAGAACATGTTGCAGGGCCTACCATTTGAGAGGACAGGCCTGGTCTCACAACAGACAGGTGCCAAGCCTCATAACTTAAAAGACTCCAGGGCCACCTTCAGGTCCTTAGGTATCTGTCACGGCTCAATTCCCTACCCTGACACTCCGAATGCAGAGATGGGGAGCCAGCTAGTAGAATAAACTCTGTAAAACCTGTCTTGCTGACTCCCAAAGACAAACTTGTCCAGTCTGAGTCTCCTTGAGATGCAAAAACACCAAGACTGATTCTTTCGCTGCCACCACCCAAGTGAGTAAAAGAAAATATAAAATAAACCCTTTTCCAGGGAAGCGATCACTTGGGAATCCCCTTCCTAAGGCAAAGCTCTCCCCCTTGCCCCAACCTCTGTTTTGCTTGGGGTTGGGAAAACAAACAGAGGGAATCTGTAGAGAACTATGGGCTCTGCTCCTCCTCTGACAATTTAGGCATGTAGGCTTAAAGACCCAACAATCCACCAATAAAAACAAAAAGGAAACACTTTCATTATCAGAACAAAACTACTGTTCCAAGCATAGTAAATGACTGGGTGTTAAAAAGCCATGGAGTGAAATACTCAGGGGAAATCCCTGGGTTGTAATCCTTAGTTAGAAAGAGAAAAACAATTAACCAGCTCAGACATGATTTCCAAACCCCCAAAGGAAAACAATAAAACCTGATGGACTATCTAAACTTTTCCCTACTAACACATTTCAAGAAGTGCATTCCTGGGAAAGCCCGTCTCCCTCCATACCTGGAGAAACTGCTCTCATCTCAAACAAAGAAGAGAAGAAGAGAACCCCCTCTCTCTTGGTTTGAAATTCCTATCTGTATTTCATCGTCTGAATGCCCAAAGCCCCCTCCCTCAGGTGCATCTCCAGTTGCTTAACCCTTTCTTCACTCTTCAGGTAAGTCAGACTCTCATTAGCCACTCCTATTTATGACAGTATCCATACCCCTGCAACACAGAGATGTACCTATACCCCTACGCCCTCTGTCAGACTAACCTACCAAGGATATAGGTCAGACCAAGGAAGACATAGGGGCAGGAATAATGGCAATAACGCTAGTGGGTACAATAGAAGGCGGAGGTCGCTCTCTGACTCTGAAAGGGGCAATGGGCCACCCCCTCCTCAACAGCCCAAGTCTTCATTTTGAAGATACACACGAGGACAGAATATCAGTTCCTACCTTGCCCCCATTCTTTGGGGACAGGCTTTCCCATTTTTACCAGGCCTGGGCTCAAATTACAACTGAGTGTTGGGGGCTGGGTTTGGTGGCAGTGGGGTATGCTATCCCTTTCCACTCTCTACCCCCTTCCCACCCACCATCCCCATCCCTCTTCAGGGACCCCTTTCATGAGCATCTCTTATGTTAAGAGGTGTCCTCACTTCTGCAGGTGGGGGCCATGGAGGAGGTCCCTCATGATTTCAGGGGGAGGGATTTCTATTCCCGTTACTTCCTTATCCCGAAATCGAAAGGAGACCTCAGTCCCATTTTGGTCCTAAGAGGCCTCAACACCTTCATAATAAAGACAAGGTTCAAGATGGTCACAATTGTCTCCATTATCCCTTCCTTGGAGACAGGGGTCTAGTACACTGGCCTTAATCTGAAAGATGTGTATTTTCATATTTCTATAGTATCAGCCCACAAGAGGTTTCTCCGGTTTAAGCTAGGACAAGACCATTTCCAGTTTTTGGCCTTCCCTTTTGGTCTGTCCATGGCACCCAGGGTCTTCACAAAGTGTATGGCTGCCTTCCTAAGGAGGTGCAGAGTTCAGGGTTTCCCTACCTGGGCAATTGGCTAATCAGGGGACACTTGAGACCAGGTGTTACAACATACAGATCTCATCAAAAGTCTGTTTCGCAGACTCGGCCTCCTTATGAACAAGGAAAAGTCCATTGTTACCCAGGTAATAGACTTCGTGGGGGCCCACTTGGATTCGACCACGGCCTTGCTCCCCAGGGCCAGGTTTATGACTGAGACTTATTATACAAGACCTTATGATATCACCTCTCATCATAGCAAGGAATTGCATGAAGCTGCTGGGCCACATGGCATGCACTTGTGGTCCATCATGCCCGTTCGAGGCTCAGACCACTGCAAGCGTGGCTGGCACATGCTCACAACCAGCCCCATGCCCCTTGGGTTGTGATCCTCATAGTTCCCCAGAATGTCATCCATTCCCTCAAATGGTGGCTGCAGAAGACAGTGGTATGTAATGAGTAGTAGCTCTGCTACTAGCATCCTAAAGCCATCGAAACTTGTAAACAGATGCCGAGAGTAAAAGGTTTGCTTTTTAGATAGTTTCCTTGTGCTTTCGATAATGCAGAAGAGTTTTGATAATGCAGTTATTTTTGTTTTGTGTTGTTTTTTTTAAAGCCTTACTAATTTCATTAGAATTCCTAAAGTGTAAGGACCATATGGGTAAACTCTCCACTCTTCAGGGCAGTTGATTGAGTGAATCAAATTAAATAAGGAAATTTAAAACCACTGCTTAAAAGTATCTGAATGAGTCAAATTCTCCTTGATATGAACAGGTCAGACTCTAACCCCAGAGACTGGAACTTTATTGTTAATGCCAACAGGAAATACAACAATATTGATCTTGTATAGTGATATCAATGCAAAGCTAGAGCCCTGAGAGCTGCAGCTAGAGATACAGAGAGCAGGGAAGTTATGCTGTTATTCTGTGTTGATTGGGTTTGGCGAGGCATTGTGCTAAAAAAGACAACACACTAAAAAGAATAAATTGAGTTGGTCAGAGTTGTGGAAATCACCACTGACCTCATCTGTTGATGCTCCTGAGTGAACAGCACTTTTGAAATTCAGAAAATCAGATGCTTACCTTTAGGCTTTTGACTTTGACAATTTTGGCCTAGGACTAATACTCCTACTCACTGTGAAAAGGGCCATGAGCCTTAAATATCCATAAGCAGTAAGATAGCTGTCAGAAAACATTCAACCCCCTTGCAAATCTGCCATTACAGTGTCTCGAGCACCATGCAGGCATTCAGTTGATTACTGTTACAAAATACAAATTGGCACAGATTTAATAAAACACTGGCCACATTAGTCATGATGATCTGCTTACAGCCCTGGCCCAAGCATTCTCGCTGAGGCAGGGAGTGTGTCTGCCACTATGTAAAGTGCTGTGTAAACATATGGTGCTACTACATGTAAATGATGGTTGGGATGAGTACAAAGTATGGTGCTGCCATAAAAATCCACTGGTGATTCTGGCAGGTCTGCTGTCCAAGTCATGCAAATATTGGTTACGCTGTTATGTACATACATAAATCTATAAGACAGTGGGCCTTGTGTTACACTGAATCACTAAAACATAATTTACAGAAACATTTGTTTAACTGGAAAGCATGACTGGCATAATCCTCTAACTTTTATTTATGACTTTTAAATACATTCAATTGTGTGGTATAATCTCAACAATAATGCACTGAATAAATGGTATGAAAACTGCCATATTATTTTCCTGCAAGTGAATGTTCCATTGCAGATAAGGTGAACTCCGCACATATTTAATGATGCAGCCTTTGTTGTTGTTGTTTGTTCCCTCTTCCCTGCTGCAGAAGATGCTCAGAGATTACACACTGGAAGCTAAATTAAATTCTACACATGACAATGTATCTACAGAGCAATTTTCTTGCTATTAAGAGATTCTGTCATATAGGAGCTCTACTATGGTATGATGCCAAACCTATTTATCAGGTAACATTTCACATTCTCCTTGTTAGCAATTAATTTTAAAACCTTATCCATCAATATATGATTAGTAATTTAAAACTTGAAGAATACATATCTAGTAAGTAGAACTGATTTTTGCGTCAGGATTTTGGACTAGGTAAAGGACAGAAGGAGAACAGAGTAGAAATCGGTATTGTTGTATTAGGGCTCAAAATACAGGACTCAGTGGGGAAAAAAGCAACAGAGAAAACCAAGAACAGATCTCAACAGTAGAACCTACGAAAAGAGTGGAGCAGCAGCAAATGACTATTGTTGAGCAATGTTAAAGAGCAGTGAGAAAGAGAAGTGAGAAATACAAATATGGCAAGAAACTAGCAGAAGGGAAAGTGAGCAGAGCAGAGAATAATATTTTGTATTTGTACAGGAGACAGACGCGTGCTTGCCCTAGCCTGGGGGGTGGGGCAGAGGGCGCACAGGATGGCCCCATCCTCCTCCACCCCAAGAGAAGGGTGCGCCGCCTGGCCCGGCCCAGCTCAGCCTTGCCTCTCCAGCTCCGGAGCACCAGGGAAGGAAGGAAGGCGCACCACGCAGTGCAACCCAGCCTCTCCAGCCCCAGAGCACCAGGGGAGGGAGGATGGCACACTACGCAGCTTGACCCAGCCTCTCCAGCCCCAGAACAGTGGGGGAGGGAGGAGGGCGTGCCACGCAGCATGGCCTGGCCCAGCCTCTCCAGCCCCAGAGCAGTGGGGGAGGAAGGAGGGTGTGCCACGCAGCATGGCCTGGCCCGGCCCAGCCTCTCCAGCCCCAGAACAGTGGGGGAGGGAGAAGGGCGTGCCACGCAGCATGGCCTGGCTCAACCTTTCCAGCCCCAAGAATGGCGTGCGGCGTGGCCCCAGCCTCTGGAGCACTGGGAGGACGGGTGCTGGAGGCAGCAACACTCCATCCTCTGAACACCCCCAGAATGCCTCCTGTAGGTGGAGTGTGAGAGGGGCTATGCTTGGTGGTTTGGGAAAGCAAAGCCTTCCCCCGCTTAACATACCGAATACCCATGTGCAGGGCTCTAGGAGCCACTGCAGAAGAATGTGTATTGCAGCAGTAAAAAAGTTTGTCAATGATGTAGGGGAAAACCAAAGGAAAGGAAGGTGGACTGACAAAATGCAAGTGGAAACAAGAAAATTAGTCCACTGAGCATAAACAAAAACAATGACAAAGAAGTAAAGCAAGCTGCCAAGCACAAGGCAGTCAAGAAGGCTAAAGAAAGTGACCCAGACAATTCATGCATTGAACTTGAAAGCTGGCTGGCAAAAAGATTTATAGCATTGCAAAAACTAGATGTAAGGAGGAGTATTGTAAGGAATTGGACAAAATGATGCTCGACCAGTATTGACAAAATATGGGAAGTTGGAAGATTTAATAGCTATGGTGAATACAATGATTTGAACATGTTTTGAAACAACAAGCCTCTTTGAAGTGAAAATCAGTCAGCACTGGGTCAGCCTTAAGTCCCCTGCTGTTAGTCATAGTGAAGGACTATGTCAGCAAGAAGATCCCTATAGCAAAAGATGGGAAGCAGCTATATGCAAATTACGTCACAATAAAGACATTCTCAAAAGAAGACTTGGAGGAAATAGTAAACAAGCGTTATACTCACCTAAAGTAGCATGGAATGAAAAAAACCAATCACTGATGTGCCTATCCTCAATGAGCTTATTAGCCAAAATGGTCAGGGATACAACCCAAAGGTTCTGGGGGTATCTTATCTAAGCCTCTGACTACTAGATGCTCAGACTAGATGACAGTAAATGCTCTGTTCTGTTTGTTCCATCTAAATCACCTGCCATGGGCCACTGTTCAAAGACAGGATACTGAGCCAGATGGATTATTGGTCTGAACAGTATGTCCATTCTTACTTATGTAAAATGAACATGAAGATGAACATAAGAATGGCCGTACTGGGTCAGACCAAAGGTCCATCTAGCCCAGTAGCCTGTCTGCCAACAGTGGCCAGCGCCAGGTGCCCCAGAGGGGGTGGACCGAAGACAAGCGATTTTTCTTGTGCCATCCATCAAGCGATTTGTCTCGTGCCATCCATCTCCAGCCTCTGACAAACAGAGGCCAGGGACACCATTTCTATCCCCTGGCTAATGGCCTTTTATGGACCTAACCTCCATGAAATTATCTAGCTTCTCTTTAAACTCTGTTATAGTCCTAGCCTTCACAGCCTCCTCTGGCAAGGAGTTCCACAGGTTGACTACACGCTGTGTGAAGAAGAACTTTCTTTTATTAGTTTTAAACCTGCTACCCGTTAATTTCATTTGGTGTCCTCTAGTTCTTCTATTATGGGAACTAATAAATAACTTTTTTTTATTCACCCTGTCCACACCACTCATGATTTTATATACCTCTATCATATCCCCTCTGTCTCCTCTTTTCTAAACTGGAAAGTCCCAGTCGCTTTAACCTCTCCTCATATGGGACCCGTTCCAAACCCCTAATCATTTTAGTTGCCCTTTTCTGAACCCTTTCTAAGGCCAAAATACCTTTTTTGAGGTGAGGAGACCACATCTGTACACAGTATTCAAGATGTGGGCGTACCATAGTTTTATACAGGGGCAGAAAGATATTCTGGGTCTTATTTTCTATCCCTTTCTTAATAATTCCTAACATCCTATTTGCCTTTTTGACCGCCGCTGCACACTGTGTAGAAGTTTTCAGAGAACTACCCACGATAACTCCAAGATCTCTTTCCTGATTTGTCGTAGTCAAATTAGCCCCCCTCATACTGTACGTATAGTTGGGGTTATTTTTTCCAAAGTGCATTACTTTACACTTATCCACATTAAATTTCATTTGCCATTTTGTTGCCCAATCACTCAGTTTGGTGAGATCTTTTTGAAGTTCTTCACAGTCTGTTTCTGTCTTGACTATCTTAAACAGTTTGGTATCATCCGCAAACTTTACCACCTCACTGCTTACCCCTTTCTCCAGATCATTTATGAATAAGTTGAACAGGATTGGTCCCAGACTGACCCTTGGGGGACACCACTAGTTACCCCTCTCCATTCTGAAAATTTACCATTTATTCCTACCCTTTGTTTCCTGTCTTTTAACCAGTTCTCAATCCATGAAAGGACCTTCCCTCTTATCCCATGACAATGTAATTTACACAAGAGCCTTTGGTGAGGGACCTTGTCAAAGGCTTTCTGAAAATCTAAGTATACTATATCTACTGGATCCCCCTTGTCCGCATGTTTGTTAACCCCTTCAAAGAACTCTAATAGATTAGTAAGACAGGATTTCCCTTTACAGAAACCATGTTGACTTTTGTCCAACAAATTATGTTCTTCTACATGCTTCACAATTTTATTCTTTACTATTGTTTCGACTAATTTGCCTGGTACTGAAGTTAGACTTACCGGTCTGTAATTGCCAGGATCGCCTCTAGAGCCCTTTTTAAATATTGGTGTCACGTTGGCTATCTTCCAGTCATTAGGTACGGAAGCCAATTTAAAGGATAGATTACAAACCACAGTTAACAGTTCAGCAATTTCCCATTTGAGTTCTTTTTAGAACCCTTGGATGAATGCCATCCGGTCCCGGTGATTTGTTAACGTTTAAGTTTTTCTATTTGTTACAAAACCTCCTCTAATGACACTTCAATCCGGTTACAGCTCCTCAGATTCATCACCCACAAAGGACGGTGCAGATTTGGGAATCTCCCTAACGTCCTCAGCCGTGAAGACTGAAGAAAAGAAATCATTTAGTTTTTCCGCAATGGCTTTATCGTCCTTGATTGCTCCTTTTATATCTCAATCGTCTAGGGGACCCACTGGTTTTTTAGCAGGCTTCCTGCTTCTGATGTACTTAAAAAACATTTTGCTATTTCTTTGAGTTTTTGGCTAGCTGTTCCTCAATCTTTTTTTGCTTTTCTTATTACATTTTTACACTTGATTTGACAGTGTTTATGTTCCTTTCTATTTATCTCACTAGGATTGGACTTCCACTTCTTGAAAGATTTCTTTTCGTCCCTCACTGCTTCTTTTACATGGTGGTTAAGCCACAATGACTCTTTTTTAGGTCTCTTACTATGTTTTTAAATTTTGGGTATACATTTAAGTTGGGCCTCTATTATGGTGTCTTTAAAAAGTTTCCATGCAGCTTGCAGGGATTTGGATCTAGTCACTGTGCCTTTTAATTTCTGTTTAACCTCCTCATTTTCGTGTAATTCCCCTTTTTGAAATTAAATGCCAGAGTGCTAGACTGCTGAGGTGTTCTTCCTACCACAGGAATGTTAAATGTTATTATATTATGGTCACTATTCCCAAGCGGTCCTGTAACGGTTATCTCCTGGACCTGATCCTGCGCTCCACTCAGGACTAAATCGAGAATTGCCTCTCCCCTTGTGGGTTCCTGTACCAGCTGCTCCAAGAAGCAGTGATTTAAGCCATTGAGAAATTTTATCTCTGCTTCTCTTCCTGAGATGACATGTACCCAGTCAATATGGGGATAATTAAAATCCCCCATTATTATAGAGTTTTTTATTTTGGTAGCCTCTCTAATCTCCCTCAGCATTTCACTGTCCTGGTCAGGTGGTCGATAATATATCCCTACTGCTAAATTCTTATTATTGAAGCATGGAATTACTATCCATGGTGATTCTATTGAACATGTTGATTCATTTAAGATTTTTATTTCATTTGATTCTACATTATCTTTCACATAGGCTGTGTCTACATTGGCACCCCCTTTCAAGTAGGAATAAGGGATCTTCCGGAAAAGGGCTTATATTCCGGAAAATCACGTCTAGACTGGCGCTTTTCTCCGGCAAAAACCCCGAGCCAGAAAAAAGCGGCAGCCATGTAAATGCAAAAGCCGCGGGGGATATTTAAATCCCCCGCGGATTTGCAATTCCGAAGTGTCTCATTAGCATCCCTTTTCCGGAAAGGGGTGCCAATGTAGACACAGCCACACAGTGCCACTCCGCCACCCACACGGCCTGCTCTATCCTTCCGATACATTTTATATCCCGGTATGATTGTGTCCCACAGATTTCCTCATTCCATCAGGTTTCAGTGATGCCTATTATGTCAATCTCCTCCTTTAATATGAGGTACTCTAGTTCACCCATCTTATTAGTCAGACTCCTAGCATTTGTGTAGAAGCACTTTTAAAAATTGCCACTGTTTGTCTGCCCTTCCCTGATGCATTGGATTCCTTTATATGTGGTTATTTGTCTGCTTTGGCCCATGTTTTGTCCTCTCCCCTCCTCTTTCTGACTACAGCCTAGAGAATCTCTATCAATCGATTCTGCTCTAAAAGAAGTCTCCATCCGATTTATGTGCTTCTCCGCACCAATCGGCTTTCCCCCATCTCTTAGTTTAAAAGATGATGGAGGCCCTGTGGTTCAGTAGAGGTGCTACAGGGAAATTGGACACAGATGTTGATGGAGTAAGATTAAGCCAGGCTAATCAGTTCAAGTATCTTAGTAGTTAGTTACAGAAGACTGTGAATTTAAACATGAGATCTGATTATTTGACACCTATATGCCACTTAAACTAAAGGTGCTAATATATAGAATGATGATGCGCCCAACAATGCTGTATGTTGCAGAAGCATGGGTGATAGAGACATTCAGTGCCTACAGGTGTTTGTGATGTCTCTGCATTCTAAGAGGAGATGTACAAAGACAGATTACAGGATGGAAGGACATTCCAGGATGTGGCAGACAAAATTCAGAAAGCATGACTTCACGGTTTTGAACACGTGCAGATGACGAATGAAGGGCACCTGGTAAGACAGCATAGGAGGAGAGGGTGGTAGAAGAGAGATCCTGAGGCTAACCAAGGAAAAGATGTTTAGATTGAGCCCAAAATGATAGTAAGCAGGTGGACCTTAGTTTCACCTCAGATAGATGAAGATATCTGGATGCTTGTATGACAACCTGATTGTTGATGGGATAAGAGGAAGACGAAGCTGTGTTCATTATTTGTAGCGTATCTAAACCAAATAAGATTTATACTAACTGGAAGGAATGTGTCTGATATTGCCAACCTATTGGATTCAATGTTGCTATTTACCTGCCTGAGATGTTACTAAGAATCATGCCTTTATTTGTTGTGTTTTGTAGACTTAATCACCCAGAAATCTACCCTAGACCAATGCATGCAATTTCCATTAGTGCCAGAAAAAAATGAGATCAGAGTACTGATCCTTTTCAGATTAGTTAGGTTGGCAAGGAATCATAAAGTCTGTATTTTAATTGACATTCAAAATGTTGATAAAAAGATCAATCAAATTAATAACATAAACATGTTTAGAAACAATACATCTTTAAAAGAAAATCCAGCCTTTTTCCACCCTCATTTGTGGAGCCTTTTTATACTATATACAGCATGATGCTTAAAATCATTTCAGTTAAACTCAGTTTTGGATTGTTTGACATGAAGATGTATATAAGGTAGTAGAACAATATAAACCTTTTAATTTCTGTGACTTCTACAAGATTTACCTGGCATTGCTCAGGTCCTTCAAAACAGGAGGTGGTAGGTGCAGGGGGAGTTCAGGAGTCAGGGCATAGGCTGGGGGATGTGAGCGGGTCAGGGCATGGGGTGGGGATGAAGGAGTCAGGGCAGGGGGGTTTAAAGTGTGGGGTGGCTTAGAAGTGGGGATGCAGAAGTCAGGACAGGGGGTTGGGGCAGCTACTGTCCTAGGGCAGGCCAGGGAGTGCTAGCCAGCCAGCGGTGGCTCCCTGGGAGCAGCAGGGGCAATGCTGGACAGCCAACACCTGCTCCCTGGGTCCGGCAGGGGCTGTAGTGCCCACCAGGGCTCCACCTGTGTCCAGCTCTGAGGCCAAGGGCCAGCGCAGAGTGGTTTAAGCTCCTGCTGTGGGGCATAGAGGCCAAAACAGAAGGACAGATGGGGGAGCCCACCATGCCCAGCACCAGCACAAGAACCTTACCTATGTACAGTGGCTGGTAACATCCAGACCCTTCCCCCAGCTGGCCACTGTCTTACAGGTGCAACCATCTTCCTGTGGTCATTCTGCAGTATAACTGTGCCTGCTAGAAGACCCCCTCATAGAATTTTATAAGAAACAATCACATTCCAAGCACATCCCATTTTCCTAGCACAACTAAACCCTTACCTTGTTTTAAGTTATGATAAGAGGGCTGCATACTGAATTTGATGGTCCTAGCTCTTACCATTTAGGAGTTCTTGAACAAACAGACACACAGATGGATGGACAGACACACACAGGCAGGCAGATGCACAAACTCTTGCAAATATATAGTAGATAAAACAACCAAAAAGACATGATAGGCTCACAGTTTTTAAAAACTCACCCTTACTTGCCAACAGCAGTTATGAAATAGCAATATGATGGCTTATTTAATACAACAAGATGAATTGGTGTATATATACACATGTATTTGAATACTAATTTTAGTGTGTGCTTACTAGGAGCCTGATTTAAAATACTTAATCTTAGGAATAAGGGTTTACAGGACCTGGCTCTAAATTTAATTTAACCAATAAGTATATCAGATATATTCTGATGAATTTTCAGTAACTCTCTCATCTAAATCATATAAATTAAAGATGGCAATGCCCGTAAGATCCTATAATCCAGGGCTACTCAACCCATGAGCCACCTGAGGCCCATGATGTGGTTTGGATTTATGCAGAGTTCAACATGCGGCCTGGGGGTGGGATCCTTTGAACATGGCATCCCTGGAAACATGCTCCACAATGGCGAGTCAATATAGTGGTCTTCTGTTTATTTGCGTTTTAGTAGTTAAAATCTTGGACTGTCATTGCACATTAAAAGTGCTGTCTTATGGGTGGAAATCGGGTAAATATTGCATTTTATTAATATCAGCAGAACTAACTTAAATGGGGCATGCGTGTTGTATAGGCTTGCCTTAATCTTTGTATTCATGCCCGCCAGTGTGAAAGAAGCTATTTGCATATATTTGCATGTATATGCAACCATATTTAAGTTGAGGCCCTCAGCATGTGCTGTGCATATCATTGTGCCCCCCCGGCTTCCAAAGTTGAGTAGCCCTGCTATAATCTATTTCCCTTCCAAAGCAAGAGACTGGCCCAGGCAGAGTCAGGGCAAGTTGCTCTCAGTGGCAAATAGTGTTAAATATTTGTCAAAAACAAATGTGTCAGTATGCTTTACACTCTGTTCCATTTCTTCAAATTGTTACCAGTGGAATAAAATTCTCAAGACATATAAATATTTAGTATCCCGTTTTGGTTTTTATAAGAAACTAGAAGATCTACCCAGCCTTGTTCTAGTCCTTAATTCAATTAATTTTGGGGGCTTGGAAAATAAAATGAAAATGTGCATGCTTCATTTAAATCATTGCTCTGGAGTAGGGCTGGGGACTAGGGGTTCAGTACCCTAGCCCTCTCACACCGCAGCAGCTTGGGGCTAGGTGAAAAACATTTCTCCATGGCCACTGCAACTCCAGCAGGCACAGCCGGGGAGGGGTGAACGTCCTGCTGGGAAAGGTCCAGATTTGTCCGCACCCTGCGCATCCCAGCCAGAGAGAGGAATGAGGCGAACTGTGCACTTTCCCCTCACTCCCTGACAAAGGGGAACAGCCAGAAATGGCCCTGTATGCATCATGGGAGAGGAGAATGTCTTCATCTCCCCCCTGCTCTCCCTAAAGGGCATTTGGGGGGTGAGAGGCTGAGTGCTAGGGCAGATGTGGCGGGGGGGTACAATTAGCTTCTTTCACCTGCCTGGTGATTGTGTCTTTTTCTGTATGGCTTTCTGAAAAGCAATCCCATTCCAGGCACATCCCATTTTCCTGGCACAACCAAACCCTTACCCTGCTTTAAGTTATGATAAGATGAAGCTATTTACTGAATTTAGTGGTCCTCGCTCGGACCATTTAGGAGGAGGTCTCGAATAAACAGACAGACAAATTCAAATATATTGTAGATAAGCAAATAGTTTTGTAAAATTTTAAAAAAAGGATTGGGGAAAATTTCATTCAATTGAAATCAAAAGCAAAATTCCCAATGATGTATATTGGGTCCCAGACTGAGTGTTCTCTGCTGTAAAGAGCAAATTTACACCCTGGTCTGTTCTCAAAAGGGTCTGATCCTGTTTGCTGCTGAGCATCTTAGATTCCCTCTGTGTCCAGTGGCAATAATAGGTGCTCAGTACTTTTTAGGATTTAGCCTGAAACATGCTTCAGAGAGTTGTTCTTAGAGTTAGTACTCTAAGATGTGTTGGCAAGATAAGGTGTTAATGTAATTTTAAGAATGTTTTGTTAAACTGCCAAGTTAATTTCAGTTTCATTCAAATCACCAGAGTGTGTGGGGGCGGGAGGAACAATGTTTGTTTTCTTAACTTTGGGCTAGATTCTTTCTGAGCTGTACCTCCAAGAGGACAGGAGGTTGTGGTGGCTTTATATTACCTTCACACCTTTTGCCAGCTCCAGGGGATGCATGGATAAACATAGCAGCTTCTGGGCAGAGCATTGATTTTTAAAGTGCCTCTGCTGGCAAGTCACTGCACCAGGAGATGCAGGGGAGGTGGGCAGCACCAAACTGTATATGTTAGCTCTACACTGAGCAAATTTCCCCAGGGGCTGCCATGGTTCCTTTGTTTTCTGCTGGCTGTTAGGATGGGAGTCAGAATAAGGATTTGCGCCAATAGGTCATTTGAGATCTTGTTTAAGTACACATCATACTGATTTGAAAACTCAGTCTCAGAATGTTTGCTGGCAAACACAACATCATAATAAGTAATTGTGAAATGATTGGCACACTTCCTAAATCTAAGCCAGAACAATAACAGCAGTGGAGACTAAGTGAAAAGAGTGATCAGATTAATCTAACTGATCCTAACAATTCAAGCATTTGATAGTATTTATAACAAAAGTGTTACTTTCTCTGAATAGGAAACACATTTCTCATGTAAACAAGCAGTTCATTAAATAGCAGGAAATACTTCCATATAGCAGAAGAGTAAAAGTTGGTTCTTTAATTCAAAGACATTGGAGTGAAATCTAGCTATTTAATTGTAGGAAATATACAAAAATAGTTTGACAATCTAACTCCTTTTAAAAAAAAATCTTTGGGGAGAAAATTTACACATTATTTAAGCAGAGTGAAAAAGGCAGTTTTCTGTTCTGTTTTTACTAATCTTATTTTCCTTTTCACTATCTTACTTTCTTTGGAGAAGAAAAAAGATCACTTTTCATTGGCAGAGCTGGACAAAGAAGCTCTAGCGGAACCATATTCCATTAATATCAAAATGCTTTGCAAAATTGGGTTAGTTTTGCCAGATTCACATTTCAAAAGAAAACCAGGGAAGAAAAAGTTCTGATTATGTCATAACATCCTATGGCAATAGTTTTGGAATGACATGTTTTGACTTTTTTGGTTTGAAATGACTTTTAATTTTTTTAAATTTTGTATTGTATAAGGTCAAAATTGAGACATTTTAGTTTTGTCTAAGCAAAATGTTTTAAGTGAGCTACAACAAATATTTTTCAATTTTCCTTCACAATTTTCAGTTTTTGTTCCTATTCTGAACAAAACCAGATTTTAAGATTTAACAAAATCCGTCATGAAATGGAACTTCCGTCCTCTGTACAGCTCATTCATTAGCGTGCAGGAGTATGGGCCCTGGTTTGAAAAGGAGCAGAAAGTAGCTAATAGTATGATAGTCTGATCTGTGATGTGCAAGCACATGAATTCACTGGGGTATATGCTGCAGACCTAATTTTGTAACTGCTTTACTGAAAGGTTAAGCTACTTTTTTATACCAATTGGGCCTAATCCTGTAGCCTATGGCCATGCAAACAGTTTTTATGCACAAAAGCTAGTCTTTTCATTACAATGGGATTAGTTGTAGACAGGTTCACATCCCTGCTCTGCTTAATTTATAGTGATTTGGCATGAAAAAACTATGCTCTGAATCAGGCAGAACAGGAACACACATCCCAGGACAATGTCCTAACCACTGCAGTTTAGATTTTTTCTCTACTGCTCCACTATAACAAATACACATTTGGAAAGTTGTTGTAAAACATACAACCATCACATTGTTTATTCGCCTTCTTTGAGCTTCAAAACACTGAAAGCACAGTCCTAGTTTGAAAAATGGCACTGTGGGCCTGCCTTTATTTATTGTTTCATTATCATTTCTCTATCAAATGTGCTCAATTCATAGATAAAAGTGCAAGGTTGTGTTCCTTTTCTCTTACGTATTGTTAAAAATAAAGGGCTACATTGGCCCACAGTGACAGCCTGTGCAATCTCATTTTTTTCAGTGATGCCTCTGCAGCTCTATTACGTTCAGTGCTTTTGCAAAGCTGTAACTGATGGTAATTTAAACAATTGGGATGATATTAGGATGGATTGGAATTCTCTGCTCATTCAGTTTTAGCAGAGTTGGCTCATTGGGGATACCAAAAATAAAAAAGCAACAAAAAGTTATTTTGGTAACTACCCAAAGCAAATCTGACTCTGAGTGACAGAGAAATTGCCATTTTATGTACCTACTTTTTTAGATAACAGCGTACTTCAAAGTTTTCCTGCATCTGTTGTAAACAAATGAATTGTACTTGCAACATGTCAACCACTTGGTGCTTTGATTTCACTTTTAAAAGGGGTGGTCCTGGAATTTCTAAAGGTATTGTAATAGGGACACATTTCTAACATTTCACGTTTCCTAATTTTGATTAAAAATAATTATTTTCCCCTTCATTTTCACCTGATTTATAAGCCTGGTTTAAATTTTAATGATAAATTTCAATAATTCAATTTTGTTTTAAAATAATATTTTTACAAGTGTACCATTTCTTCTACAGGCTTACCGTAGTACTTAGAGGACTAAAGAAATATGTGCCAGTGTATTGGATTTTTCAGAGATTTAGACGCGTAAGTACCTCAACTGTTGAAAATGGGACTTGAGTTCCTAAGTCACATAGGCATTTCTGAAAATGTTGCCCAAAGTTCCTTACATTCTCAAAATACTGTGCTGCTATTAATCCAAACGTAACATCCCTATGAGGCAAAGCACGAATCCCATTTTACAGGTGGAGACTGAGGTACAGAGAAGTTACCTAAGGCATGAAGCTGTGAAGTAAATAAAAATACTCCTACTTAAATGCAGGGCAGCTATTGAAAGTTACTGTAAGGGGGATACATAAAGTAGTGAATAACTACATTTCCTAAAGTATCAATGGTCTCTGTTTTTCTTCCCCGCCCTTCCCCAAGATTTACTCCAAAGTGAAAAGTTACTCTTTGGGTGTGGAGGAGAGAGTATATATGTGTGTATATTATTGTGAACATTTCAAGAAAGAATAAATGAATTATAAAAAAAGAGGTAAAACTTAATTTCAGGGTAAATGTGTTGCTGGAGTTCCTTTCACATGTTTCCTGGTCCCAAAAGAGGTAGATTAAGCTTCAAGTACTATGCACAGGCATATAGTTCTGAAGTCTGTATCTCCTGCAGAAATAACCGAATGCTTCAGGTGTAACTCCCGGTAGGATCAGGGGCTAAAGCTAAAATCTTGATCAAACACTTGTTCAGTTCACAAGCAGTCCTATGGGTCTAAGAACAGCAACCCACAATGACCAGAGCAACCTGTACTCTGCCTACCTCACATAGTCCCAAACTGTGTATTCTCTTGGCAGTCTCCCTAGCCGGACCCTGCCAATACTTTATGGGAGGCAAAGTCCCTGACGTTCCACGTGCAGGGTTTTTTTCTCCTTCTTAAAATCAAAATAAAACCAAGTTAAAGCCAGAATATGACTATTATTTAATTATTTTTCTTAACGTTTTCCCAATAAAATTAGTAATGGAGGGAAAGGGCTGAGGTAAATTGCATTATATCGGGGCTGCCTTGAAAAGTAGAACTATCCTGGGTGCTGAGCCGTGATCCACCGTCTTTTTCAATATTACCTACACAGGTTTTCTCCCACTGTTTCTAGAAACCTGCAGCCTCTGCCCACTTCAGCCAGTACAATTGAAACAGGCTGGCTCAGGATAGATGCAGCTTAAGAACCATCCTCAACCGGAGCGGACAGTGAGACTTGTTGCCACCTTGCCCTTCCCATGTCCCTAGCCTGTCTTCCTCTTCACCCCCAGCTGCTCACACCCGCCTAACAGCATAACCACCCCCCTGCTGCCTCAGTTTCCCGTGTGTTCACACTGCCAGCGTTGTCGCCTTCGCTGTACCCTGCTCTCTTTGAGAGACTGCAAAGCTGAGGGAGACAAGGCGGGTGAGTTCACTCCTTTACTGGACCGACTGCTGCAGGCGAGGGGCCAGCTTTGGAGCTGAGAGCTGCACAGCAAGGGGAGGAGGGGAAACGCGTTCCCTGCCTGCAGCGTGGAGCCAAAGGGCAGCGTGTGGGAGGGGGCAGATTTTTCCACCTTTATCCCCTGCCCCCTCCCCGGTCACCGTTGGGTCGGTGGGGCCCGTGTGCACCCGCTCTGAGCTCAGGCTCGCGGGGCGTGCTCGGAGGCTGGGGATGGGGTGGCCCGTGAAATCCCAGTTGCTATGGGAACACACGCAGTCCTCCGCAGACAGGGCTGGGAGGCCGGCGGAGGAGCGGCTGGTCATGTGGTGAAGCAAGATGGCTCCCCGCGCCTGAAGGCTGCAGTGTGAGTGGCTGGGAGGGAGGCGAGTGAGTGCAGGCTGGCCCTGTCCATCACAGCCGTGCATTCAGCACTGAGGCGACAGCTGCGGCGGTGGCTGCTCGCTGCCCTCTCTGCGCAGCGCGCCTGGCTTCCGAGCCAGGGAGAAGTCGCTGGGCGGCTCCTTGGCTTGTAAGTCTCGGCTCTCTCCACGGCGCATCGCAGCCGCAAGTGGCTGCTCCTGACAACGTTGTGTCTAACTTTTATTGCAGGGGTTTTGCCTGCCCCTCTGCGCCCAGCTCATGGGAGAGCTGCTGAGCCAATGCCCATCCCGTGCTGTCTGACCAGCCTTGACGTGATCCTGCGACTTGCAGCACCTTTACAATGGCCCTAACCTTGTTTGGTAAGTAAAAACCCGTCTTTCCGTGGCTCACCAGCAGAAAGCGTGGGGGGGTATTTCTGTGGCTCTCCAGTAATTCTGGGCTGCCTGGCGTTCCTTGTACAGGGATGATGGCTAGCAAGATAAGGCTGGTCTCTCCCATTGTTTCCTCTCAAGGCAGAGCCTAAGGGCGTGTGCTCCTTCAGTTAATTTCAGGCTTGTAAAGTAATAGCTAGCTACAGTAGCTACAGTTACTGGGAACTGCAGTATTAGGCTACAGATATTCTCAGGCGCAAAGCCTCTAGTTACACATCACCTGATAATTACTATAAAGTTTATGGTTTTGCAAAAGAAAAATAAATTCCTCTAGAGTTATTTCTTTATAGCCCAACAGCTATCGCTACTGTGCCGTGCACAAGATTAGCGTTCACCGGGAGAGCTAAATTCCATGCACATTGCACTGAAAGTATATTTGAATGGCAATATAAACGAAAGTTATGCTGCTTTAAAAAGTGCATCTAATGGAAAGAGGAATTGTACAGTAAAATGATAAATTAGCTAATGAGACAACCCCTGTTCTTCTGGGAATATCTCTGCATAGTGCTTAATTGCCCATAACAATTAGATGTGTTTCTATAATTATATTTAATAATACAGTTTCAAGAAAGAACACGGTATCTAGAGGGTTATGAATGTTGGCTTTGAGTATTTTTATAACATTAGACATGTTGGAAAACAAAAAATGTAAGGACTGCAATTTAAACTTTTGAATATATGGTTTCTCTTTAATAAGATTTTTAAGCCTTATTGTGCATGTTACTTACTTTGCTACTTAAAAAGGTACTGGGTGCCACAAAGTCCATTTACCTACTTATAGTAAAATCAACAATACAAAGGAAGCAAAACTTAACATGATTAATAGTAACAGTATTAATTGTAACCAATTTCATTGCTCTCATAAACAACTCCTAGCTGCCTCTTAATTCAGAAGTGTTTTCAAGTAAGCAATTTTACATAATTACCATTTACTGAAGTGTGTTTCTAATGTCTTTAACTCCTTGTGTAAATAATTTGTTTAGATTTAGTTTGATTCTGAGGTTAGTGCAAAGTCTTACAAGTATCAGACTTGATTCTTCATTCTTTTTTACTGTGATTTTATAGTATATTGTACACCCTTGGAAGACCAAATGCATCTTGTGTGCTGAACAGTTCTCTTCAGGTCATATTGCAGCTAGCTACAGTGCTGTCATTTTTATTTTATATTTCCTATTTCAGTCTTTTAGGGTGCCCAAGATTGTAAAACAAAACAGTTGAAAATGGAACAAACTGTAGACCCTGATCTTGCTGCTGAGTACTTGTGATGGACCCCTGTGCATATGCAGGGACCTCCTCAGTGTGGGCTCAGGGGTCTAACCTGGTGCCATTTGCAGGCTGAAGTCCACTCATTTGCCAATACAGGATATAGGGTCCAAATAGCAATTTGATGTTTATATGCCAATATTACTTGACATCAATGTAACTTACCTAGTAGAGAAAGAGATGGCAAGGGTAGGAGGTTAACAGTATTAGACAAATTTCACAGTTATTCATAAACATTAATAAAATCAAACAACTTTCACATTGTTTAGAAAGCAGAGCCACGTTATGAACCTTTTATTTACATTGGTGAAAGGTTACACAAATAGTTCCATCACAATCATAGCAAAAAAGCACTTTAGTCATCTACAAGTTGATTTTTTCCTTCTCTTTTTACTTCACATATATATTTTATGTACTAGATGTGATGCTGCTTTTGTTATTTTTTAAATAACAATGTAAATCCCAAAATAAATAGATTTGATAGTACATAGAAAAGGTTAAGCTCATCTGTCATAAGTTTTTAGATGCACCAGTGCCATTTAAACTAACAAGAGTGAAGAAATTTAAAGTGAGGACTTCTGTTGTGTCCTCAGTTCACTCTATTGTGTCTAGCTTTTAATAACATCTCGCACTAGTTGAAGACTCCTGCACATTCTCAGCTGGTGTAACTTGTTAGAGTTCCATTGACTTCACTATTTTAAAAAGCCCAGAATGGGGAATAAAAATTTTACAATAAAATTGTGAATCAGCCTAATAGATGATGATTAATACAAATTATTTCTTCGAGGAATGGAAAACAAGTTCTTCATTGTAGAATTGTTAATACAGGGCTGTGAGTGAACATTTAAATAAATGCACATTATATGTGCATTGTCGCTGCAGCACAGTTGTTGAGAGACACAGAACTTTGCATTTGCTGGCATTTATTCATGTAAATGCAACTTTTATTTAAGCACTTTTTTTCTATTTAAAGAACCCTGTTGCTTGTACTATGAGTGAAATGCTTTCTTTCTCGCACACACACTATACTTGTACAAAAAAGTTGGGCTTGTTTTCAGTGATGCAAAAATAAGATGACTACTAAGAGTTTCTTGAGAGGGGAAGTTTTAACAGTTACACTGGTATAATTAAACCAGTACAGTTATTATGGTATAATTCCTTGTGTTGACAATCTTATTCCATAATAAAAGTGAATTAGTGGTTTAGCTTAAACCACTGTCAAAGCAACATAAACTAAACAGAAAAGGGCTTCTTAAACTGAAATTAAAAGTGTCTATACATACAATTATATGGATTTTAAATTCACATATTAGGTTACATTTACACTTTTCGAATATTTGCGCTGTCAGTTTCACTGGTGATAGGGAAAAGTGCTGGTAAAAGTAAAAGAAAATTGCTGGTTTGTGTTCACTTACTTTCACAGGCATTACATTTGCAGCACTTCCATCGCCAATGAGAGCAGCGCACTGAGGACACCTATCCCACAGTGCTGCGGTCTCTCCATTTTGAGGAGGTCTTGAGAGAAGGAAGGATGATTAAGGAGCATCTTGGGTCCCTGCATAGAACCTCTTCTCCTCGAACTCTTGATCAGCTCTAGTAGCTGAGTATTCCTTCAAGCAGTGGATTGGCATGCACAACCATTGTCACCTGTCCAGATAAGTGAACGCTTGCCAAGAAAACAGGAAGGGACGTTTCAAAATTCCTGAGGCTTTACAGGGAGAGGAGCAGACATCTGTTTACTTTGTGTCAGAGCAGCAGAGTTAGATCTTGTAGGATATCCTCTGGAGGCTAACAGCTGTGTAAATGGGAAGAATGTGTCTTCACTTGCACATCACTAAAGTATCACCAGTAAGAGCTGTACTCTTCTTGTGGAGATGATTTTCTATTTGTAGTGAAACATCTGTGTGTCACCACAAAAAGTCATTGACAAGTGTAGAGGCTTGCACAGTTTTTGTGCAAAAAAGGGACTTTTTGTGCTGTAAGGAGCACGAGTAGACAAGCCCTTTGCTTATTTCAGTATAGCTTTCCCTTTTAGACAAGTCCAAAGTGAGATGTTTAATTGTGGATTTACTTATTCAAATGTGCAGTAGTCTCATCTATGTATTTCTTCTAATGTACTATCAGTATATCAAACTTATGTGCAGGTTGTCTCTACTGGAAGAGACCAGTTACTGTGCTATGGCCATAGCGAAAGGCCAAGTCTAAGCTGGCAAGTTACTGCACAGTAAATCAACCCCCAGTGCTGTAACTTTCACAGTGTCCACACTAGCAAGGCACTTAGTGCACACTAGCTCTGCAGTGAGTGCACTCTAGGTAAAACACCTCCACAAGAAGTATAGAGTTTGCTGTGCTCTGGATAGTGCACTAGGGTGCCAATGTGGACACCATGGTGTAGTACTGCGTCCTGACTCATCTCTGGCACCCTTCCCAAAATGCCTGTTTTGGCCTTTCTGGTCATCTGTTTGAACTCTATTGTCCTGGTCAGATGATCAACGCTCAGACCTGCCCTTGCATTCTTTTTGAAATGTGAAAGTCCTCTTCCTGTTTGCTCCGTGATGCATGGTGTGTTCTCAGCACTTCTCTCCAACTAGCCACGGCTGCTCCATGCACCAGGAGAACCCCTTCTTGGAGTCATGTGGAGGTGCTGGACCTCATCAGCATTGGGAGAGAGGAGGTAGTCCAGTCCCAGCTGTGCTCCAGCCTTAGGAATAATGATATCTATGGGCACATCTCTAGATGCGTGACTGAAAGGGTCCATGACTAGGACACACTGCAGTGCAGGGTCAAAGTGAAGGAGCTGCGTAATGCCTACCACAAAGTGTGGGAAGCAAATCACTGATCTGATGCTGTATCCATGATCTGCAGATACTGCAAAAAGCTGGATGATATACTTGGAGATGACCTATAGAGGCTTGCAGTCAGGAGCAGATTTGTACCCCTCCCCTCCTCCCCAAAAGAGGTGAGCCACTGGATGATGTGACTGTTAAGTGGGTTTGGAAGCACTCAAGCAACTTGCTGGAGCAGGAGGGTTACAGAAAGGAGACATTCCGTTCTATTTGATATTTCTACCAGCAAAGGATCGGTCAGATGGTGAACCGACCATTGATGCAATTGCTTACATCTCATTCATCTGCCTTGCAGACCTCATTAAAAGCTTCATGCAGCTGCTGTGCCACCCTTCTCCTCAGATTAGCTGGCAAAGCAAACATGATATTTGATACCTGAAGGTTGACATTCCCTGCAGTTGAGTAAAAGACCTTCCTTTGCTTCCCTGCTCACCCTAAGCAGTGAAATGTCTTCCGGGGGTGGGGGGGAAGGAACTGTGGAAATGAGTGGCCATTGCTAAAACTTTCACTTTCCCCCCACCCCCAGGGTTTTTCCCAAATCACATGTGCACAGAACACAGTATGGCCATTTGCGAATGAAAACCTCTCCTCCCTAGCAACCTGCCCTGCTGCACCAAGGGATTTTCCTGCAGTTCTGCTGCAAGAATTTTCTCTGCCCAGCTGCACCAAGGGATACCCCCATCCATTCTGCCACAGCATGGGTTGTCCTTGCCCTTTCCTCTGTGCATAGGGTTTTTTCCTTGGTGAACTCACCATTGTGGGGATCCTAAATGTTATGTACACTCTCTCCGGGACAGTCAGACAGTGCTAGGTATGTGAACTGTGTAAGTGTTTCAAAGGGGTCAGGGCAGTGCTGTGTCTAGTATTAACAATGGACCCTCTTAACATGTTGCAGTTTTGGCGTTGGTAGAGTTGGCCTCAGATTGCCAGTTTTAGGAAGCTCTAACTCCTGCAGAGCATCTGAGATGCACACGAAAGTGCTCAAGAAAGCCTAGAGAGGAGTTTTTGCAAGACATCCTGAGCCACACAGATGCCAAATACCAAAAAAATTGCAGGAGTGGAGGGACAGTGACAGGAGCGAGCAGAAGGAGAGCATGCAGTTGCTCCTAAGTGTTATGGCGCAGCAAGCAAACACACTGGAGGTACTGCTAGCACTGCAGACGGAGCAGCTGCACAACTGGCCTCCCCTGCAGCTGGTATTCCAAAACTTTTTTCAGTACACCCCCCTCTCCTCTCCAGCAAATAGGGGCCCCACCTGCCCCACTACACACCTGCCTGCCCAACCTCTATCCGTGCAGACTCCTGATGCACTCATCGCCCATCCACATTCAGCTTAGTCCTGATGAACTGCAGCTTCCCTTCCGCAACACATCAGGTGGCAGGGCTGCATATGAATCTTGGACATATACCCTGAGAATTATACATGTTATAGGCTTCACCTCCTACCTCTTCCACCTCCTCATCTCCCCTAGAGAAAATGTTTGTTTCACGTTTCATGGGTGTTTTATATGTATTGTATTTTAATAAATGAAATTCATGCATTTCAAAGCAATCTTTATTCCATTACATAAAAGGAAGCAAGCAAACCGATCCCAGCAAAGCTACGGTCACTGTGGTGCATGCGCTGTACTTGGCACTAATGAGAGTAACCCCTTATCAGTGTAGCCATGGCACTCCCGTGCATAGCAACAAGTTTTACTGACTTTCAGCATCAAATTGCTGTCTCAAGGCATCCCTGGTTCTTATTGCCCCACACTGTGCTCCTCTAATAGCCCTGGTCTCAAGCTGTTCAAACTCAGCTTCCAGGTCCTGATCCTCAGTGGTCCAGCCCTGAGTAAAGCTTTCACCTTCTCTTCACAAATATTATGGAGGGTATAGCATGCAGTGATAACTATAGGGATGTTATCGCCCAAGTCCAGCTTCCCATACAGACATTGCCAGCAGACCTTCAATTGGCCAAAAGCACATACTGCAGTTATTCTGCACCTGCTCAGCCTGTTATTGAACCACTCCTTGCTGCTGTCCAGGCTCCCCATGTATAGTTTCCTGAGCCATGGCATTAGGGCAGGCCTGGGCAAAGTACGGCCTTAGCTGGATCCGGCCCGCTAAGGCACCAAATCTGGCCCGTGGAGGCAGCGGGGAGCCCCAGGCAGGCTCCGCAGCTTGCCCTGCGTGCCGTGCAGAAAAGCGGTTCCATTTCTGTTTTAAAATTGGAGGGGAGGGGAGAAGTTTTAGGAGCTGCCCCCTGCACATTCCCATTAGCCGGTTTCTGGCAGAAACCGGCCAATGGGAGTTGCTTGTTAGAATAACAGGCAGCTAAAAAGAATCGCGCCCCTTCTCCTGGGCTCAGTTATTCATGGAGCACATGGCCAGGTAGGCAGTCTGGCTGGCTGGGAAACATTTTAAGCTCTGAAGGCAGGCAGACTAGTTTGGTAGCTGACAAGTAAGTCTTAGCCAGAGCCTGCTTCTGGCAACCCAGCCCTTTCCTACCCCAACTTTCTGCCCCCCTCATTCAACATACCCAAACTCTCTGTTCCCCTCTTACAACCATACCCCCTCCCAGATCTGGCACTCCAATGCCTACCCTAGGTCACATCCCAAACCCCTGCACTCCAGTCCTCTGCCCTAGGTCACAACTGCCTGCTTCATCCCAACTCCCTCCCAGACTCCAGTCTCCCTCCTACACCCCAGTACCTTATCCCACGGTCCCTTTTGCACCCAACCTCCATGCCAGACCCCGCATCTCCATGAATATCACGGAAGAGTGCAGCCCTCGACCACTTTCCAAAATCTTGGAGTGGTCCCCCATGAAAAATTATTGCCCATCCCTCTATTAGGGCTAGGCAGGGTCTCAGAGGGTACAATGGGCACTTCAGCTTCTCCCCACGGTAATCTTCTGGTCTGGGAAAGAAGTCCCTCTTGCAGCTTCCTGAACAGTCCAGTGTTCCGGAAGATGCGTGCATCACGCACCTTTCCACTCCAGCGTGCATTATTGTCCATGAAATGCACACAGTGATCCACAAGCACCTGCAGAACCATGGAGAAATACCTCTAGTTAATGTACCTGGAGGCTAGCTGGTCTAGTGCCAGAATTGGAATATAGATGCCATCTATCTCCCCACTGCAGTTTGGGAAGCCCATCTGTGCAAAGCCATCCACAATTTCATGCACATTTCCTGGAATCAGGAAATTTGAAGCAGGATGCGATTTGATGGCTTTGCACACCTCCATCATCACGAGTCTAATGGTCAACTTTCCCACTCCAAAATGATTGGTAACCGAGAAAAAGTTGTCTGGAGTAGTCAGCTTCCACAGTGCAATCTCCATGCCCTTCTCCACTAGCAGGGCAGCTTTCATTTGCGTGTCCTTGCGCCCCAGGGTGAGGGTGAGCTCAGCCCACAGTCCCATGAAAGGGGCTTTCCTCATCCAAAAGTTCAGCAGCCATTGCTTATCATCCTGGGCTTGCATGCCAATGTGATCCCACCACTCAGTGCTTGTTTCCCTGAGTCCAAAAGCAGCATTCTACTGTGGTCCCCATCTCTGTGAATGCTACAAGAAATCTTATATCATGTGAATGCTGCTGGGACTCCTCATTGTCTCTTTGCAGCTAGAGGAATAAGTCAACTGCCATTCATGATGTGTTAGTGAGACCTGCCAGCATTTTGGTCAACAGCTGCAGATCCATTCCTGCACCTCAAGGAGGCAGAGTGCACAGCACAGAACCCGTTGAAAGATGATACAAAATGCTGATGGAAGCACAGAGGTTGCTGAAATGCGAAGTGATGCACCACAGGGCATTGGGACAGGACCCATGATGTCCCACATGTCCCCATAAACCTCTGCAGCAGAAGACAAAGAAGTGCTCTGTAGGGTAGCTGCCTAGAATACACCACTCCAAAAGGCACTGCAAGTGCTGCGAGTGTGGTCACTCTCATGCACTGGCAGCTGACAGAGTGGACGTCCAATAGTGTTTTTGCTGCTGCGCTCTGTGAACAGCACTATAACTGCCAGCACTTTACATCTGGCATTGTAGATATGACCAAAGAGGATTCAAAGTCTGTCACAATGTTTTTTAGACCTCAAATACAGATCTCTCTGAATTACTGAAAAGATTCCTTACTATGTTAGTTAATTACCTCCTAATAGTTGGTGAGTTTTAGGAATTTGTTGGCTGTTAGTTCTACTATTCAGTAAAAAGTTAGATTGGAAGACACAAACTTCATTGAAGGAAAGTAATCATTCTTCTTTGAAAACACATGTTTTTATTTTCCATTTCAATTATTGCAAATTTCTCTAGCCTTTTATGAATGTGTTTGCTTTTCATCAATTCTCTTGTGTAAGTAAGAGAAAATTATTTAAATTGGCCGGAGAGCTTTTCCAGAATGAAGATGTTTGCAAGTATGATTCATGTATGTACTCCTGTTCTTGCTTTTCATGAACGTTGTGGTAGATAAAGTCTCCTGAGTGATTAAGAAATTAAAGGGGTCAGATGATCCACCTTTAATCTTGTGAAGTGCTCTCATTCTGTGGTGATAAGCATCACAAAAGTCTATCGATAAATGATGTTAGAGATAGATGTGTGGTTCAAGTGCCCTGAAGTGTTACTTAAGGTGAGGCTGGACAAGAACAGATTATAGAGAACAGGGAAAGATAGCAGATGAAAAGGAATTAACAATAGTTCCAATATAATGAGAACCCTGGGGGGGCGCCCAGGGGAGAAAAATCAATGTAATATTTGTCCTTTGACTGTGGTGTCTAAATACTATTGAAATACAGATACTATACTACTTATCAACCCTGGTCCAATAGACTGCATTTATAGCCACAGCTTTATTTTATTACTACATTTAAATATCAGTGGAAAAGCCTTTGTGTAAAGTTAATTTACTGTTACATCAAAAGATTACTGTGTGTATTATAATTGCTGTACCAAAGGGGCTAATTGAAAATATTTTTAATTGCATTCACGTGTGATTTTTTTTTTCTCTGCAAAACTGATACTAGTTGCACAGCATCTTTTAAGAGAGTGTTTTTTACAGATTCATTGTGTATTTTTATATGTTAGTTCTAGGGATATAAAATTCCAGTGTGACTTTATTCAGTGTTTGACGTGAGCATGCAGAGCATTGTTGCACCCACTATTGTGTAATAGAGATGTAGCTGTGTTAGTCTGGTCTAGCTGCAACAAAAGAGGACTATGTAGCACTTTAAAGACTAACAAGATGGTTTATTAGGTGATGAGCTCTCGTGGGACTACGACCAGGAGGCAACCAGACAACTCTCCAACACCACATTTTACAGACCTCTCTCCTCTGATCCCACTTCAGAATACCAAAAGAAACTACACTGTCTCCTTAAAGAACTCCCTACATCTACTCGGGACCAAATCCACAAAGAAACACCTTCTGAACCCCGACCAGGATTGTTCTATCTGCTTCCCAAACTCCATAAACCTGGACACCCCGGACGTCCCATCATCTCAGGTATCAGCACTCTCACTACTGGATTATCCAGCTATGTAGACTCTCTTCTCAAACCCTACGCAACCAACACTCCCAGCTATCTCCGAGATACTACTGACTTCCTGAGAAAACTACAAAACATCGATAACCTCCCCGATAACACCATCCTTGCTACCATGGATGTAGAAGCTCTATAAACCAACATCCCACATGAAGACGGATTACAAGCAATTAGAAACACTATCCCAAAGGACACCACTGCCAATCTGGTAGCAGACCTATGTAACTTTGTTCTCACCCACAATTATTTCCAATTTGAAGACAACTTATACCTCCAGATCAGCGGCACAGCCATGGGTACCCACATGGCCCCACAGTACGCTAACATCTTTATGGCTGACTTAGAACAACGTTTCTTCAGATCCCGTCCCCTTTTACCCCTTCTCTACTTACGCTACATCGATGACATCTTTATGATCTGGACCCATGGCCAAGAAACATTGGATGCATTCCACAGAGACTTTAACAACCTACACCCCACCATCAATCTCAGCCTGGACCATTCTACATGAGAGATCCATTTCCTGGACACCACAGTACAAATCACCAATGGTAAATTAGATACCACTCTCTACAGAAAACCCACCGACTCATTCAGTTACCTACATGCCTCTAGCTCCTATCCAGAACACACCATCCGATCCATTGTCTATAGCCAAGCCCTTCGATACAACCGCATCTGCTCTAATCCCACTGACAGAGACCAGAAACTTCAGGATCTCTACCAAGCATTTATAAACCTCAATTACCCACCCGGAGAAATAAAAAAAAAATTGAAAGAGCCAGACGAATACCCAGAAACCATCTACTTCAAGACCGACCCAAGAAAACCAACAATAGAACACCACTTGTCATCACCTATAGCCCCCAACTTAAACCCGTCCAACACATTATCAATAAACTACAACCTATACTGGAACAGGATACTACACTCTGAGAGGTTCTGGGAGACAGACCCATAGTCTCCTATAGACAACCACCTAACCTCAGGATGATTCTTACCAACAACCACAGGACAGACCACACTAATACCAACCCTGGAACTTTCCCTTGCAACAAACCCGGTTGCCAGCTTTGTCTACATATTTACTCTGCTGACACCATCATTGGACCTAACCAATTGAGTTATAAGATCAAGAACACATATTCCTGCTCATCCAGAAATATAATTTATGCCATCATGTGCCGACAGTGTCCGTCTGCTATGTATATTGGACAAACGTCTCAGACACTTCGCCAAAGAATCAATGCACACAAAACAGATATCAGACAGTTTCACAAAGAAAAAACAGTTTCTTGCCATTTCAACCAGAAAGGGCATTGTCTCAATGACTTGACTACCTGCATCCTGCTTCAAAGACATTTTAACACAAGACTTCAAAGAGAAACCTCTGAACTGTCATTCATGTTTAAATTTGACACTTTACGACCGGGCCTCACCTCTAATATCATTAGCTCACAGACATGAACCTCCCCCCCCTCTGTTCTGAAATTTGATTTGTCCTTTTTATATGTGTTCACTTTTTTTGATTGTATCCCTTTGGTGTATATGGTCGTGCCAATTTTCTTCCACAATTTGATCTGAGGAAGTGGGTCTGGCCCACGAAAGCTCATCACCTAATAAACCATCTTGTTAGTCTTTAAAGTGCTGCATAGTCCTGTCTTTTGTTTCCACTATTGTGTGTTTGCCTCAAATTCTGTGCAAAGTGGGCTAAGTGAGTTGTCTAATGAAACCTCATGCTTTGCTGATTCTTTTTGTGCTATTTATATGCATGTATGATTTTTGTATGTAAAGTTATGAATATGGCTCTGCACTTGTATTTTAAATGATTTCTGTCTGGGAGACCGCAGCAGGCATAGAACACCTATTGTGAGGGGTGGTTGTTCAGTGAATAGCTATGCTGCATGGACAATGGCCCTTAAGTGTTGCCAATAAACAACTGAGGAATTCTGCTGGGAACCTGCAGTCCAGCAAGTACCCCATGCTGTTGGACTAAAAAGGACACACACAAGTTATTTAATGGTGCGATCAGCTCCATTTTGGGTGGTACCATCATATAGGAGGACAATGGATTTCCCTCTGCATGGGCAAAATTATAAAAGGATCCTAGAGATTCCTCCATTTCTGTCTTCAGTCCTGCTCTTTGCTCCAGAAGCACCTTTGATAAGGACAGAGAGCCAGGAAGAATCTGTTGACCCATCCTAAGAAAGGCTGCACTCCTCCAATCCTAAGAGGCTGTAAAGATGGCAGGTTATTCCATCTCTGCTAAGAGCCTGCATCAAGAACTTGGTGATTGATGTATGTGATGTGCTTTCTTTAACAATTCTACTCTCAACCTTTTCTTTCTTTTTATTAATAAACTTTTAGATTTTAGATTCTAAAAGATTGGCACAATGTGCTCTTTTGGGTAAGATCTAAGGTATAAATTGACCTGGGAATGTGGCTGCTCCTTTGGGATCAGTAGAACCAGTTCAGATTTGGTGAGATTGGTTTTCATAACCTCATCTGTGTAAGGAGTGGTGTTGGTTGTGGCACAGGTAAACTTCTTTCTGGCCACATTGGCAGCTGAAGTGCTTTGTGACTGGGTTGGTGCTTTATAGAGGAGGACTCCTGGTCTTGGGCTGTAAGTAGTCCTGGTTCTAAGCAATTCACCCTGATTTGACCCTCTCAGCGGTGCCCCTAGGCTCCCTGTTATATTACACCCAGTGAAAAGTTAGGTTGTCCTAACATTTAACCAGTTAAACAACTAACTGGAATCTGGGCTGGGGACCACTGCAGGTCACACAGTCGACTCATATTTAGCTTGTGGCTAAATATGACTCCGAGATCCCTATCTTCCTAGACAGTCATTTCCCATTTTGTATGTGCGAAACTGATTGTGAAGTACTTCACATTTGTCTTTATTGAATTTCTTCCTATTTAGCTCAGACCATTTCTCCAGTTTGTCCAGATAATTTTTAATTATAATCCTTGTAACACTGTGCCCCCGTATTTTTATGGAAATTTGTTTTGAATATGAATATGCACAACTCAAATATGCTTTATGTAAAATGGGGCATGTGACCTATCGTTGGCAAGTCTGTAATCCCCTGTATGTGTGCATATATCATTCTTTTATGTGAAGTTAGAAATATGAAATATAAATCTGTTTATTAATCTAGGTCTTCCAGTGAAAGCCATTGGTGTTAAGAAACTGAATGGCCTGGTGCTCAAGACAATATTCTATATATAGTTTAGTTTTTCCGGTAGGCCTATACTATGGTTGGTCCTACAAAGACATGTGACCATGCTACCTGATGCTGGAAACCATTTTGAATTTGATACTTTACCATAAGAGTGAGGTGAACTAACAAAGACTTCCTGCCCTGGGGAAATTCTATATAAGGAGTGGGAAGCAAACAATGATCATGTTCAGCTGGCTTTACAGACTACTCCCCACCCTGAGAAGGATACATGAAAATTCATGGAAACAAAAGACCTCTATAGATAGAGGAGGAGAGAAGCAGCTAGACTCAGTTAGTAAAAAGATCAGCTCTAACCTCAGAAGGACTTTATCTGAAATAAGAACTAAGGTGAGAAATTATGATTTGTAACAACATCCCTTCGTGTATTAAGCGTAGCTGGCATGTTTTGTTTTATTTTGCTTAGTAACTTACTTTGATCTGGCTGTTATTACTTGCAACCACTTAAACCCTAATTTTTATACTTAAATAAAAAAAATTTGGGTTATTAACTCAATGTATATTATTGTTGGGAGGGGAAGGGGAGGAGAGACAACAGCTGTGCATATCTCTTTCATTGATAAAGAGGGCAAACATATCATGAGCTCACTCTATAAATGTCATGCATAGTGAGATGGATTTATTTAGGGGTTTGCTTTGAGGCTGTGCATCTGGGTGCTGTGTCAAGAGCCTATGACTGAGCCGTTCAGAGCCAAGCTGTTCTCAGTGTTTGTGTTGCTGTATTGGGGACTGTAGCTTCAACTCTGTGTCTTTGATGGGGGAGACCAGAGTTTCTGATTCAGCAGGACAGGGTGGTGAGAGCAGGTAGGTGGACTCAGTGGTATGATCAGCCCATCAAGTGACAGTCTCAAGGGGATCTCTGTGATCCAGCCCATCACAAGCCTGTTCCCCAAAGCACTTGCAACCCCTCCCAGCTTGGTATCCTCCACAGACTTTGTATGTGTACTTTCTATACCAGGGTAGGCAACCTTTCCGAAGCGGCATGCCAAGATTTAACTTATTCACTTCTATTTATGATCTGCATTCCATTTATAATTTTTAAAGTCAATAATAGTCTTACTTACATTTTTGCAGCTTCATTATTAATCTCTCTCAGTAGCCTAAGTGTGTGCATCCTCCTTCACCCTCCCTCCTGTACCACATCCCTCTGCCTCCAGCACACAAACCGGCAGGGCAGCTGCGCTGGGACTCAAAGCCCCTTGGGAGTAGCGCTGGGGCGAGGAGGCCAGTGGGGAGAGGGCCGAGTCTGGTCAATTTCACAGTCATAAGATTTTAAAAATGGTAAATTTCGTTATTTCATCCTATTTAAATCTGAAATTTCACAGTGGTGTTGTTGTAGGGGTCCTGAACCCAAAAGGAGTCGTGTGGCATGGAGATCACAAGGTTATTCTGGAGTGGGGAGGTTGCGGTGCTGCTATCCTTACTGCTGCTAGTGGAGGCACTGCCTTCACAGTTGGGCAGCTGAACAGTGGCAGCTGCTGGCTGAGAGTCCACCTCTGATAGCAGAGCTGCCACCACCAGCAGCATAGAAGTAAAGGTGCCATGGTTTGGTATTGATACCCTTACTTCTGCTCTGCTGCTGATGGGGCATTTCCTTTAGTGCTGGGTGCCTAGCCAAGAACCACCGCTCTCTGGCTGCCTAGCTCTGAAAGCAATGTAGAAGTGAGGGTGGCAATACTGTGACCCCCTGTCCTGCAGCTCCCTTTTGGGCAGAATCCCCAGTTTGAGAAATGCTGGTCTCCCCGCAAGGAATCTGTATAATAAAGCACACAAGACCAAATTTCACAGGGAGGAGACCAGATTTCATGTTCTGTGATGCTTTTCATGGCTGTGAATTTGGTAGGGTCCTACTCATTAAGTACAGAATAGGGATGTCAACGTGAAGTCGACTGTACAATTAACCAGTAAGCTTAGACTTATCGGTTAATCTTGTTGACTACACACATCTCCCCCTCCTCCTTGCTCCTCTGTATCTATTAGAGGCAGCAGTGTGGAGGATGGGGCAGGGGAGGCTGCTGTGATTCAGCCTCTGCCCACGGCAGGCCCAGGCTTGCTGCAGACCAAGGCTGCCCCGTTGGATGTGGAGCAGCCTCTGTCAGTGGTGAGCCTGGGCCTGATGCAGGCAGAGGCTGCTTTGAGGAAGCAGCCCTGATCACATCTCATGGAGCGGCCTCTGTCCATGGAGAGCTTGGACTCCCCCAGAGACAGGGGCTGCTGTCACTCTGTGCTGCTGCCTCTGTATCAGAGGCAGCAGTGCAAGGTGGCAGGCAACCGGTCCACAAGGGGAGCTGATTTAAACTGGCTCCCCTTGTGAACCAGCTCCCCTCACAAACCAGCTCCTCCTGCCTCCTGCAGCAGAGGCAGATACAGAGGCATCAGCAGGAGTGGGACTATCAAATAGTCATGTAACCGCTAAAATTTCATGCAGTTACACAACTATTCAATTATATGATAACTAACATCCCTAGTACAGAGAATACAGCTTTCATCACAATACCAATGGCTTTAACTTTGACTTAAATAACAAGGAGTCCTGTGGCAGCTTAACGGCTAACAGATTTATTTGGGCATAAGCTTTCATTGGTTAAAACCACTTATCATTTCAAAGTGGTTTTTACCCATGAAAGCTTATGCCCAAATAAATCTGCTAGTCTTTAAATGGCCACAGAATTCCTTGTTATTTTTTCAGGTACAGACTAACACAGCTACCCCTCTGAGACTTGAAATAAATTCTGTCTTCATCAGTAACCTCAAATATAAACCCAACACAACCCTTTTTGAAGAGTAGATATTGATGTGTACAAGCATAACTTACGACATCAGCCCCAAAACAAGTCCATAGACATACATATTTTTTTTCCAAAAAGGCTGTTACAGATTTCCTTGCTTTTAGTGGCAAGCTTATTCTTAGCTTCTCCACCTTGTGGCCATAGACCATATTGACTGCTCAGCAGAGTGGCTAAGTTAGGTGCAGCAAGGCAACTGCTAGCCAGGAATGCAGTTGTGCAGCTGCTGGAAGAGAAGAAGGAATTCCCACATGCAGTGAGAAACTGCTCTGGTGTCTCCTCAAGGGATCCACAGCTGTGGATTTCATTAATTTTAGAAAGCAGTTGCATACCTTGTGCATACCTTGTGATTTTTAGAAAAAATTACCAAGAAAAAGTTAACCCTCTTGAGAGCTTGCGCTTTTCAAGGCCATCTCTGCAAGGAAAAGAGTTACAAACTCACTGAAAAAATAAACTAAAGCAGAGCATTAAAAACACTGGGTCTCTCTCTCACTCACGCACGCACGCACGCACACGCACACACGCTGGCAGGTACAAGATGACTGATGAAAAGAACATGATATGGCAGCTTGTATTTTATGTTCAGATAGGTTAACCATAATTCATCTCTCATTGTGATTCCCCAGACTCAGTTGCTATATATGGCAGTATAGTGGGGCAGAATTGCAAATTCCAGTCCTGGGTAGGGGTTGCCGTATCAGAGTGGAAAGAACAGTAGAGAGTCTGAAGCTGCAGTATCAGGGAGGTCTGCATAGTATCTGAGAGCTCTGGAGTAGAGGTGGCAGTTTGGGCTGGTCAGAATCCTTGGTTAGGATTTTATTTCACCAGAGGCAAAATAAGAGAACATGGTCTGATCTTTCATGTGATCAAATCTACATACCAGGGGCAGGGGATGGGGTGGGGACGGGGAGGGAGGAGGAATTGGAACACTGCACCTTCTGGTCTCCGTTCATAGCAAGCTGAGTCAGGCCTCTCTGTCCCTGTAGCAAAAATTGCCCTAATACAGGTTGAACCTCTATCAACCAGGACTCCCTGGTCTGGCTGTTACTGGACTAGAGAGACTTGGTGGTGGGCCAGAGGCAGGAGTCCTGTAAGGACCAGGAACCCAGACAGGCTGGCTGCAGTGGCTCCCAGAAGCCCTGCCACGGGAGTCTGGCTGAGCCCGTGGCAGGGCAGTCGGAACGCCGGCAGGCTCAGCAGGGCAGTGATCTGCTGTGGTGGGGCCAGGAGCCCCAGCAGCAAACTGAGGGGCTGCTGCAGCAGGGCTGGCAGAGCCAGGAGCCCCAGCAATGGGGCTGGCATGGTCGGGAACCCTGGTGGCTGAGCTGCAGTCTGTGGGGGGAGAGAAGTGAAGTCACGGCGACAGGACTGCATGTTTGTGGGGCCAATACTGCTGCAGCAGGGCTGGCAGGGCCAGGAGCACCGGCAGCAGGACAGTGGTTTGCCATGGTGAACCTGGAAGCCCCAGCGGCAGGACCATGGGCTGCCATGGCAGGGCAGCAGGGCTGCTCGCAAGTGGGGAGCCCACCTGGAGGCCAGACCAGGAGCAGAGCTGGGCTGGTGGCAGGGGGGCAGAAATGACCTCCCCAGGTCCGGCAAAATCCCTCCTTCAGGACCACTCACGTCCCAAGGGTGCTGGACCAGGGAGGTCCAACCTATAGCAGCAAGCTTGGCTTTGATCCCACAAGCAGATCTGGGCACCAGAATGAGGCCCCATTGGCAACAACGCGGGTGTGTAAAGATGCATGGTCTGTCTATGTGGAGAACTTTGTGGTATCAAGACCTTAGTTTGGTGATTAACATGATTGATGAAAATGCCTCAGTGCCTGGCAGCACTGAATGTCACAGTGCAGGATGCCCTTTCACCTCTGCCCCAAATTAACTCTATCTGTGGGACATTGTGCAGAGAACCAATAAAACGTCAGGTGATGTATAAATTAGTTACTGACCTTAAGGAGGTGGGAGCTGTCATTTTTCTATCCGCCTTTTGTTTGCTTCTGTCATTTTCCTTTATTTTCCTGTTCATTTTCTTCTCTTTCGTCCCTTCCCCCCCTTTTTTTCTGTTTTGCGAGCCAGAGAATCCCCTGGTTTCCTTTCTTAAACCTTTTCCTTATCTTGCTCCTTCACTTCTTCAGTTTCTCTCCCTGCTTTCTTTTTCCCTCTCTTTCCTGCTTTTTTTCCTTGTCAGAGTGACTGCTAGGTGATCTTCTCCAGCAATAAATTTTAAAAAACAAGGGGCCTTTATCAAGAAATGGCTGCCCCAGGGTAACCTATAAATGGGAATTTCTAACTGCGAAAATGAAGGCAATTAATTTCTGCTGCTAAGCACCTTGATTGCCTTAATAGAATTCCCACTTCTTACTACTGGTACCGCAGGCAACAAAGGTCTATGAAACATACTTGGCACATTGAACATTGAGACACAGATGGACCTTATCACTCAAATGGTTTACTAATTTGAAAATATAGCAAAAAAGCGCCCCTGACCACTATTGTAGCTGTGCAAGAGCGTTATTAGGCTAATTCCTATGGAGCAGGGAGGCTGGAGAGATCCAGAGTAGGGAGTAACAATAAGGCTACGTCTATACTGCAGGCTTTTTGTGCAAGAACAGCTGTTCTTGTGCAAAAACTTGCCGGGTGTCTACACTGCACACACGTTCTTGCGCAAGTAAATTTACAGTTCAGCATCGGAAAACAGGGCTTCTTCTGGAAGAGTTATTCCTCTCCCCATTAGGAATAAGCCCTCTTGCGCAAGAGCTCTTCCACAAGAAGGCAGTGTAGACAGGCAACATGATTTTCTTGCGCAAGAAACCCCTATGGCTAAAATGGCCATCACAGCTTTCTTGCACAAGAGGGCATCCACACTGCCATGGACGCTCTTGTGCAAAAGCACATGGCAGTGTGGATGCGCTCTTGTGGAAGACCTTTTGCACAAGAACTCTTGCGCAAAACAGTTCTCACGCAAGAAGCCTGCAGTGTAGATGTAGCATTCTCAGTATAGCATTCCTCTTAGATTTAAGTCCCTGATTTTTCCATACCAGGATGTAAGCAAATATCATCAGTGTCAGACTAATACCTGATGAGAGGGCAGTCAAGAAGCTTTGTAAAAAGTCAACAGGCATTTGGTGGGACCAAAAAATCTTCCATATTTTTATTTTATGTTTACAGAATCCATATATCTAATTCAGTATTTGGGTTATTAGTGCAAAGGTCAATTATTTCTTCCTGTGAGGGGGGGGAAAAATGGTTTGTAGCTCATAAGCAACTCTGGACAAATGTACAAGCGTGCATGTAATGAAGTATAACCTAAGCCAGTGGTCTCCAAACTTTTTTGATCGTGCACCCCCTATCAGTAAAAAAATTTTGAGCACGCACCCCCAATATATGTGTATTTATTTATTTATAAATTATATACATGTACTACTGTACTATTATATTATGTACATTATAAAACATACACAAAAAATAGAAATTAAAAAAGGATGAGATAAAGATGGAATAAACAATATTTTTAAAAATTTTTTAAATTTTATTTATTAACGGTACAGAAACCCTTTTTGCTCTCAGTAAAAAAATTTATTAATAATAATATTTTTTACTGAGAGCAATGTGATTGAATATGCTTCATTATTTTTGAAAATCTTGGTTTAACACTTTGTGATATAGTGATTCGAAGGTCTGGTTCTAAGTTCAGTTTATTTCAATACTTGGTTTTAATGGCTGTCATAGCTGAAAAAGACACCTCACAAAGATACGTAGCTCCAAATGGAAGAAGTGCATCATTGGCTGTGCTTACTAAATCATGATACTCATTTTTCAATCCCATCCACCAATTATGCAAAGGTTTTTGTTGAAATTCGGCTAGTAAATTTCCATCTTCCCTGATGTCAACCAGTTGTTCTTGCAAACTAATCGGAAGATGTTGCATTTTTATATTTTTAACAAATGGGTTCAAAACCCACTGAAACTCTTCGTTTGGAAGATTTTTAAACAGGTTAGAAAATTCTGTTTCTAAGTTTAAGTGTGCAGATATGAGAGTTTTTATAGGTGACACACCTACATCGTTTTCGGCAACAAAATCACATAAGGATGGAAACCTTTCCAAACATCTCTTGAGTAGTTATAGGTAAATTAGTCCCCATCACATTGTATGTATAGTTGAGATTATTTTTTCCAATGTGCATAACTTTACATTTACCAACATTAAATTTCATTTGCCATTTTGTTGTCCAGTCACTTAGTTTTGTGAGATCTTTTTTAACCTCTTCACAGTCTGCTTCGGTCTTAACTATCTTGAGCAGTTTAGTATCTTCTGTAAATTTTGCCACCTCACTGTTTACCTCTTTCTCCAGATCATTTATATATAGATTGAATAGGATTGGTCCCAGTACCGACCCTTGGGAGACACCACTAGTTACCTCTCTCCATTCTGAAAACTTACCATTTATTCCTACCTTTTTTTCCTGTCTTTTAACCAATTATCAATTCATGAGAGGACCTTTCCTTTTATCCCATGACAACTTACTTTCCTTAAGAGCCTTTGGTGAGGGACCTTGTCAAAGGCTCTCTGGAAATCTAAGTACACTATATCTGTTGGATCCTCCTTGTCCGCATGTTTGTTGACCCCCTCAAAGAACTCTACTAAGGCATGATTTCCCTTTACAGAAACCATGTTGACGTTTACCCAACAAATTATGTTCATCTATGTTTCTGACAATTTTATTCTTTACTATAGTTTCAACTAATTTGCCCGGCATTGATGTTAGATGTACCAGTCTGTAATTGCCAGGATCACCTCTAGAGCCCTTTTAAAATATTGGCGTCACATTAGCTATCTTCCAGTCATTAGGTACAAAAGCTGATTTAAGGGATAGGTTACAAACCACAGTTAACAGTTCCGCAATTTCACATTTGAGTTCTTTCAGAACCCTTGGGTGAATGCCATCTGGTCCGTGTTAAATTTTACTTGTTACTGTTAAATTTATCAATTTGTTCCAAAACCTCCTTAAATGACACCTCAATCTGGGACAATTCCTCAGACTGAGAGCAGTATGGTGGTGTGAGAGCTGTATGGTGGTGGTCCATCTTTTCTCTTTAGATTGTAAGTTTTTTCAGGGCAAGGACTGCATCTCATCATGGGTTTGTATAGTGCCTACTGTGACAGGGTCCCAGCCTCTTGGAGTGTGTACAGGTGCTGTTGAAATGTAAATAATGCCATAAAGCTTGTGTGTTTTAAAACTCTACCATGATAATAGCTCCATGCTTCCTCCTTTTAAAAAAGGAAATAAATTCAGGTTCTCCTTATTCTCAGACTAAGGATGTACAATCCAGTTTAATTGGCTAACTGGTTAAGCATATTGTTTAACCAGTTAATCAATTAAAGGGGGGGGGGGCTGCTCAAGACAGGCTAGAACAGCCCCCCTACCTGCTGCTGGGTTGGAACACCCCACTTCCCCCATGCAGGGGCTGCTTCAGCCCAGCCAGCATTGCTCCTACCTGCAGAGGACCAGGTGCAGGCTGGGGGTGTGCTGGAACAGCCCGTGATTGTGGCGATTTCCTCTCTTTCCCTCCCCTGTAGGGCTAGAGCAGCCCCCTGCCCTTGGCAGGCAGGGAGCTGCTTCAGCCACACTGGTTAATCAGTTAAACCTTCACATCCCTATCTCAGACCAGTTTGTCTTTCAACTGACAATAGGAAAGAAATGACTTGAAAATGGAGAGGAAAAGAAACAAGGTGAATTCAACTTCTTTTTAAGTGGAAATTAGGAGGGAGACATGAAAGTTGTCATCAAGTATCAATCATGCTGAGTTTTCCAGCTAGCTCTGCTGTTCCCTCTGTGCAGTGACAAATCTTTGTTGCCCACTTTTTTGTCAGGGGTGGGCATGATACAGCCCGCAGGCTGGATTCGACTGGCCAACCCATTTGATCCAGCCCACGGCCCACCCTTGCAGGAGAGGTGAGAGCAAGAGATTTTACATGCTCTCCTGCCCCCAAACCCCAATTGGCCAGAAGGTAGGGGAGCGTATGATGTCTCCTCCCTCCCTCTGCCCTGTCAGGGACTTGTGGTGCATTGAGGGAACTGCTCGCTGTTCAAAACAGCTGGCAATTCCCTCTATGCGCTGCACAACCCAGGCCAGAATTCTTTCCTGCACCCATACCCCCTCCCGGACCCTGCACCCCAATCACTGGTCACAACCCCGTCCTTCATCCAAATTCCCTCTCAGACCCCATATCTTCTCCTGCACGTCAATCCTCTACCTCAAGCTTGCTTTAGCACCAACCACCATCCCAAACCCCTTACTCCCTCCATAGAGAAATGTGACCCGTGACCACTAAAAAAAAAAAAAAAAAAATGATTGCCCACTCCTGACCTTATTTCTGTTCCTGGTGTTCTGTACCCTGGCGAGCATTCATTTCATACCCAAATGTACAGAAAGAAGCATGATGAATGGGCAGAGTGACAAGCCCTCATTTTCCACAGTTGTTCAGAGCTGATGCACTGGCTTCCAGACAATCATATATCTCTTGCTTTAGTCTGGCTACAAGCTTGTGTTCTGCGAGAGAGGCCCCAGAGCACTGTTTTTTCACTGACCAGAATCCCTCTACTGGCTCCTTTCTCTCTGAGTAGTTTTTGCAAATAATCCAGCTCTGTGCTAGTGTCACAGAGAAATTGGCTGTAGGGAAAGAGATTTAGAAAATTTTGAACCTAGAGTAAACATTGTTAAGGTGATGTGTAAAACACGATGTCATGCAAATCCATCATTACTCATGCTGGTGAAAGGAATTAATATATTGCTTTCCCTTTTATTTACTTAGTAGAACTAGAATCACTAGCACATTAATTGTAAAAAGATAATGAACTTTAATGTAGTGATTTATATTGATAAGCCATACACTAACTTAAAAGAATATACATTATTCAATAGGTTAGGAACCCTCTAGCTGATCTTGAATAAATCTGTCATTACAATGAATTTTTAATAGGTTATCTATAAAAATTTGAAGCCTTAAATTTCAAAATGACAGGGGAAAAATCTCTATTACTGAAAATTCAAGTGTATAAATAAAGCAAAGTTCAAATTTAGAAATAAAAACACGTCCAAACATGTCCCTTCCATTGCCATGGAGAAGAGTAGAGTTATCAGATTTCTTCGGAGGGTTATATCCTTAATGGTATGGCAACCTGATCATATTACAGGCCAAAATTATGTCACTTGGCAATATGTCCTCTGTGGCCATAGCATGAATGGAGTTATCGTTGTGTCTGTTGCGGACAGTGAAAGTATCAATGCAAACCACTATTTTCATATAAATGATGGCTTATATTTTTGATAGATATTTTAGAAATCCCATTTGTAATAGGAGGCAGAAATTAGGAATGTAAAAAAAATTAAAAATGTAACCGTTAAAAATCCTTGTGGTTACACAATCTGCAGGCTCAAAAAAAATTTTTTTGAATACAGATTTAATCTCATTTTGACTTTTCTATTATATTGAAATATTAATATATTTTATTATAAGATATATAATTTAAAAGACTAAACAAAATGAATCATAATTAAACGAAATATTTGTACCTTATTGAAATATTTTGAAATTACCAAACATTTTGCTGATTTCAGATCAGATTTGTCAGAATTTTTGTTCCTAGTGGATATTTGGAATATTTGGCTTTTTGTTCCAATTCAGAACTTTATAAAAAAAAAAGTCAGCATTTCCCTCAGGCAGAAATTGTGGTTTCTGTCTGTGATTATTACTTTGTGATCCCCCTCCCTGCATCTATCTGTTTTCTCTTACATTTTACTTCTAAACTCTTTGAAGCAGGGATCATCCTTTTGCTATGTAGTTGTACATGCTCTGTCACAGTGGAGCCCTAATTCTGATTAGAGGCTCTGTGAGTACTGTAATACAAGTGATGTATAATACAATCTGCTTTTGCTTGAGTGCGTTAAGCCTGATTTTTATTTGCATTGAGGTAACACTTATTGGCTTGGGGTGTATGTTTGGGGCGCCATTGTTCTAGACATTTCAGTAAAGACTCTTCTTCGAGTGGTGTCCCTGTGGGTGCTTCACTCAGGTGTCGGTGTGTCCTTGTCATGGCGATCAGAGATTTTTAGCCTAGAGTGCCTTCCCATCCCCACTTGCACAGCAACTATATTGTGCTGTTTTTGTCCATTAGCTGAGCATGCAGCATGAGTCTCCTTCAGTTTCTTTTCTGCTGTCCTTGGCAGAAGACTGAGTTTCCAGCAGTGCTCTCTTCAGCTGAGAAAAGATAGGAATATATAGTTGTTGTAGTTTATTCAGTTTAATGTTAGTAGTATGTGTTAGTTACCATTTAAAACAAAAAGTTACACCATGGTTTTTCTCCCTTCGTTTGGTTCCCAGTCCAAGTTCTTAGCCCCAGTCACCATTATTCCAGGCTCCGCTGGCTTTAAAAAAATGCAACTCCTGCAGAGACTTTATGCCTGACTCAGACAGGCATACCTCATATATAAATTGTGTAGGCAAAGGCCATGTGGCACAGAAGGACCCACATTGTCAAAGTATGACTGCCGGGGCCAGGAAGGAACACAAGATGAGGCTGAAGAACTTGCTCTGGCAGAAATCTCTTAAACCGCCAGAAGCCAAAACAATGGCCTCCTCAGAATCTGTAACACTGAGGAAAAGGGCAAACTCATTGTCCATAAGGGATTCACGTAAGTCCCAGGCCTCTCTGTCATGTTCCCTGCCTGCCAAGCCATCCACTTCACATGCTGGGCGCTTGCCAGTGCCGTCAACTTCAGGCATGGTGCATAAGTGAAAGGTGGCACTGACTAAGAAAGGGCACTGCGTCGGCACCGTCAATGCGGGCACCCATGAATATGCCACCTCTGCCAGTGCTTAAAGATACCACGGCACCTCAACTACCAGATTCTTGATGCCCAATGGCACTTAAACATCCCTCAGCACTGCAGGTGCCAAAATCTAAACAGAACTGTGACCGTGCCCCTGGGGTGGGTCCGACGGCTCCGGCCCTCCCTGCACCTTTATCCAGGCTTGGGGCGCCAGGCACTCTTAAGTCTGGCTGCAGGCTTGAGTCGCTTGCCCAGGTGTCTTGCAGAGTCTGGCCTCCGCCTGATACGGAGGAGAAAGGGGGGCCCGGGCCCGCCCTCACTCGTGGGCCCCAGCCCAGGGCCCTAAGGACTTGGACTACGCCGCAGTCCGAGTCCGGCTGACGGGGTTGCGACCCTAAACGCGCCAGCCCACGGGCTTGGTTCACCGCCCTGCCCTGGGCTACTTCCTTTCTCCTCCTCGTCTCCCTTTCCGTGATGAGCCGGCTCTTCAAGTCTCTCCTCTGAGGCGTCTCCGGGTGCCTCCCCCGCCCCCCCCCTTTCAGCGGGTCGGCTCGGCTCCCCCTCGCCCCTCCTCCTTCTCCACCATCCGGGTGGGATTTAAATCTCCCACCGCCCCTGGACGCCAGCTGGGTGTCCCTCTGACATCACCGGCATAAGTCCCGCCCTCTGCGCCAGCATGCTGGGTAGTCCACTCCTCCCCCTTCTAGCGGCCGCCCCGGCATTCCCCAGCGGCGCCGCGGCCCGGGAGCATCCGGCACACGGCCGGTAAGCGCTCCCCGGCAGCGTCACTAAGACGCTCACCCCTCCGGGGTTCAGTGCGGGGTCTCGGCACCCCGTCACAAGAACGAACCACAGTCTTGGCACCAGACACCCCCACCCCATCATGGGTGCCCTTCTCACTGGTGCAGACCAGTAAGACGCCCTCTCCATTCCCCTAGGATTGTGGAATCTAGCTTGCACCGATGTTCTTCCAAAAACATTTAATTCTCTCCTACGCCATCGTATCCGGGTACTGGACCCGGCACAGGATAGTCAGTTTTCCTCAGAGCATTCTTCACCAATGGTTTCAGTGAACTCATGACATTAAAGCAGGCACAGATCTTCATACCATCCGCCTCATCTTCCTTGGCTTAACCACCCATTGCCATATCTGCCCCAACAATATCAACCCCAGTGGCCTTCCTGGGAACCACGGGACCAATACCACTCTTGATCACCTCCTCGGCACTGATCTCAACACTCAACCACATCTACCCTGGTGTGAACCCCAGCAAAGTCTTCCCCACAGTTTAATCCTTTCCTGCTCATCTCTGTCCCCTCATTGTCAGCCACTACTCAAACTGGTCCAGTAGAGGAGGAGGATAACATACCTCAGTTGGACACTCAGTCCCCTCTCCAGCAATCTTTATTCTCCCCAGATGAAGCAGTGTTTCCCTCCTCCTCTTCTTCTTGAGCAGACAACCTGAAATAATTTCAGGACCTATTCAAAAGGGTAGTGCAGTCACAAGACATACCCTTACAAGAGGTGCAGAAAAGCAACACAAACTATTAAGAATTTTACAACCTTCCATGTCTTCCAAGATCGCATTACTGATAAATGAGGCCATCATGGAGCCCTCAGAGGCTGTATGGCAAATGCCAGCCTCTATTCCATCCACCAACCGAAGAGCCAACAGAAAATATTTTGTCCCTGTGAAGGACATGGATTTTCTGTTTTCTCATCTGCAGCCAAATTCTTTAATTGTTGATTCTGTCAGCCTCCGCTCTAGACAACCACAGTATAAGTCAACTCCCCAGGACAAAGAGCACAAAAGACTAGACCTTGTTGGGGGGGAGTTCTGTTCCTTGGCCACGCTCCAGTTTCGAATTTCCGACTACACAGTCCTCCTGGCTAATTATGACTACTCCAGTTACATCAAACACAAGAATTGCTCAATGACTTCCCAGAACAAAAGAGGTCACAGCTGCAGTCCATCATGAAAGAGGGCCAGTCCATTGCCTGGTACAGTGCGTCAAGCGTCGATGGATGTAGCAGACCCGGCGGCCTGGTCAACAGCAACAGTGATCCTTATGCGCCAAGCTTCCTGGCTGCAGTCATCTGGTGTTCCCAGGGACCTGCAAACTAAACTGGAGGATCTGCCTTTTGACAGGGCTCAACTATTTGCAGCCAAAACGGATGAGGTAATGCATTCGATGGAAGATTCTCCTACAACCCTCCAGACACTTGGCATGTCCATGCCACCTAATAAGAGGAAAAGATATGCACCATATCAGAGGACAAGATATACATCCTATCAAAGGCAGCATCAGAGATCATTTTACAACAGGTCCAAGCAAAGGCAGAATAGAAGAAGGGCATAGCATGCCCAACCATCTGCATCCCAATCCGCATCTTCCAAGCAGCAAATTTGAAACTTTGGTCAAGGGTATGAGCAACCACCTCTTTCATCCGGTGCACACCCTCCACATCTTCCATCACAGATTGAGGCCCTTCTACCATAAGTGGGCTCTCATCACTATGGACCGATGGGTCCTCGAGATTATAAGAACTGGCTACACCATCCTGTTCCTGTCTATACCCCCATCCACCTCCCTTTCCTGTCCTTCTTCAGGGACCCTTCTGACGATCCCCTTTTACAAGCAGAAACTCAAAAACTGCTCAGCTTAGGGGCCATAGAACAAGTTCCACCAGAGTTTCATGGAAGAGGGTTCTGTTCTAGCTATTTCTTCACATTGAAAAAGACAGGGGGATGGAGGCCAGTCTTAGATCTCAGGAAGCTCAACTAGTTCATACGCAACAAGAAGTTCAGATTGGTAACACTGGGAACCGTTATCCCAGCACTGGATGATGGGGACTGGTTCTCATCCCTTGACCTTCAAGATGCGTAATTTTCCAGCTCTCAGGAGGTTCCTCCAGTTTTTGGAAGGCAAAGATCATTATCAATATCAAGTCTTCCCTTTTGGACTATCGACAGCACTACGTGTCTTCTCTAAGACCCTCGCAGCAGTCACAGCCTCTCTCAGAAAGCAGGACATCGTCATATTCCTGTACCTCAATGATTGCTTAATCAAAGGATCCTCCTGACAACACACAATGATTATGACAGACCTTACTGGGGATACTTTTACCTGGCTGGATCTTTTAAAACATGTACAGAAATCTACTCTAGACCCCGCCCAAAGAAAAGAATTCATTGGAGCGCCTCTAGACTTTACCATGGCCAGTGCATTTCTTCCCCTGAGCTGTTTCCAACCACTGCACGACATTGTTCAAACTATTTTACAGTCCCTGGTGATAACTGTCTGAATATGTTTACAGGCCGTAGGACATGTGGCAGCCACGACCTTAGTGGTATCCCTGGCGAGACTCCACATGAGATGCCTACAAGCCTGGCTGACATCCGTGTATATCCCCAATTGACGCAGCTTCACCAAGTGAGTTCCGCCCACAGCATTAGCGCTCACATCGCTGTGATGGTGGACCTGCCCACACAATCTTCTATCTGGACTCCCCTTCCATCGCCCAGATCCCTTGTGGGTAATCACTACAAATGCTTCCCTTCTAGTTTGGGGAGTCCACTGTGGGCACCACACAGTGCAAGACAGATGGTCACAACGAGAGCAAGGCTGCACATCAATATCTTAGAACTCCAAGCAGTCCGCAATGCTTGTCTCCATTTTTTGCCACTGATCCAGGGCCACACTATATGTGTCCTCACGGACAACATTCCCTGAATGTATTACAGCAACAGAAAGGAGGGGGTGCCCAATCATGCTCACTATGTGCCGAGGCAGTCAAGTTCTGGCACTGGTGTGTTAAGAACAACATTACACTGACTGCAATGTACATACCAGGCCAACAGACTACCAGAGCAGATGAGCTGAGTAGACATTTCTCCCAACATCACAAATGGGAATTCAGCCTAATAATCATCTTACCCATTTTTTGGCAATGGGGGTTACCAGACATAGACCTCTTTGCCACGAAAATCAACCGCAATTGCCATCACTTCTGCTCCTGAGGGGGATAGGGCAAACACTCTGCAGGGGATGTGTTCACCATGCCATAGATAGCTCCCCTTTCATACGCACTCCCTCCAATTCCCCTGATCCCCAGGGAAATCTGCAAGATCCAAGAGGACCAAGCGAAGGTCATCCTAATAACACTATATGGGCCGAGACAACAGTGGTTTCCGTACCTATCAATCACCAAACACATTCAACTCCACTCCTTAATCATTAACTCAACATAATAGGCAAACACATCACCCAAACCCTCAGAGTTGAAACTTACCTCTTAGCTTCTCCATGGTTCCAGAATGATGAACTTACCTGCTCCCAGAGAGTGAAACAGATCCTCCTCAGCAGTCACTGCCCTTCCACAAGGTACACCAATCAAAACAAATGGAAGAGATTTCAGGAATGGTGCAAGCACATAACTCCTCAATACCTACCATGTTGGAATACTTGATGGACCTTAGTGACGCAGGACTCTCCATTAGCTCCATAACAGTCCATCTGTTGGCCACCACCATTTTCCACAAGCTGGTGAATGATGTCTTGGCGTTTGCCCATCCCATCACTAAGCAGTTCTTAGCAGGTCTCTCAAAAGCACGACCCCACATACATCCACTTGTCCCACCTTGGGACCTAAACCTTGTGTTAGACTCCTTAACAAGACCTCCCTTTGAATCCTTAGGGATGGCCTCAGTACAACACATGGTCATGAAAGTGTCCTTCTTTGTCGTGATCACATTGGCACAATGAGTAAGCGAAATCACAGCCCTTATGGCAGACCCACCATATACGCTCTTCACTAGATCATTCTGAGACCCTATCTGAAGCTTTTACTAAAGGCTATCTCCGACTTTCACATGACTGAGCCCATTTATCTGCCCACTTACTACCCTAAGCCACATGCCTCCCTGAAGGAGGAGGTACTACATACCCTTGATGTAAAAAGGGCTATCACATTGTGTATAGACAGAACAAATCCTTTAGAAAATCTAACAGACTTTTTATATCATGTCCGGTACTGGGAAGGGATTAGCCATCTCTGCACAGTGCATATTCAGGTGGATAGCAGTTTGCATAAATACCTGTTATAGGAACCATCACAAGTGATCACAGCACACTCCACCTGAGCAATGACTGCATCTACCACCTTTCTACATAATATCCCACTAGCTGACATATACAGGGCGGCTACATGGTCTTCTGCACATACTTTTGTGGAACATTAAGTGTTACTACAAAGATCAGTACCTACCATCTCCATAGGCAATACCATCCTTCCTCCATAGACGATGCCAGTAGATGACTCCAAAGTCCCACCTCCACAACAGTGGGTACTGCTTTTTACTCACCTTAGTGGAGCACCCACAGGGACACCACTCAAAGGAGAAGAAGAAGTTACTCTCACTCTGTACAGTCAGGGCCAGACTAAGGGGTGGGCAAGCTGGGCAGCTGCCCGGGGGCGCCAACCGATGGAGGGCGCCTGATGGCAGCTGTTAAGGGTGCGCGGTGTCCCTTATAGCTGCCATCAGGCGCTGCGCGCCCGGCTCCCGCAGCGCCGGCCCCCCACGGCGCCAGCCAGCAGCGCCCTTCCCCCTACGGCCACGGGGCCCTGCACGGCCAGGTGCTGCGTGCCAGCAGTGATGGTCGGGCCGGGCTAGGCAGCACATGCACCGTGCGCCCCGGGGGCAGGCCCATGCTCCCTAGAGGGGGCAGGCCCCGGGCTGCGTGCCAGCGGCCGAGCCGGGCAGCGCATGCGCCGTGTGCACCGGAGGCGGGCCCGCGCATGTGCCGTGCGCCCTGGGGGGGGGCGGGCCCGCGCATGCGCCGTGCGCCCGGGCCCCATGGCGCCAAAATGGCTTGGGCCAGCCCTGTGTGCAGTAACAATGGTTCTTCGAGATGTGTGTCCCTGTGGGTGCTCCACTACCCTTCCTTTCTCCCCCTCTACTTTGGAGTCCGTTGCAGGATTTCTGTTAGAAGAGGAGTGGAGGGAAACTCACGCTGTGCATGCAGCCAATGGACAAAATCAGCACGAGATATCTGCAGTGCATGAGCGGCGCGGAATGGCACTGCTAGGCTAAAAATCTCCACTTGCCACTTTAGTGGAGCACCCACAGGGACACAATCTTGAAGAACCATCGTTACTGCACAGGGTGAGTAACTTCTCCTTCCTGCCCTAAAGAGCTTACAGCAGCAACGGACAACCTAGGCTAGTGAGTGGGCCACATTAGTGACCAGTGCTTTTTTTTGTGACGGTACTGCCCGGTACTCAGTACTGGCACCTCCAGACGCAGTACCGGCACCTCTGGTCAGAGCTTATCTGGAAAGAATGGCACCTCTGTATGCAAATGTCCGACAGTCGGCTGGGCCGTGTGTCTTAAAAGGGCAATGCCGGGCCCACCCCGACTTTGCTTTTTTTTTTTTTTTAAACAAAAAAAGCAATGAGTGGCACTCCCTCATCTCAGTGGGCCACAAGATTGTCATAACTAAGGATTGTGTCCTGGGATAGGGTAGTTTTGCTAACTGCACTTGCATATCTAGAATTTGCTGTAGCAGCAGTTTGATTGGACACAGAGGAAGCGCTCGTCTCTCACAGTCAGTGCTGTGTGCATTCAGCATGCACCACACTTCACGTGCCCTTATCATTTGCGTATGTCACATTAGTAATATTGGTAGGAATAAAACTATATGGATGGAAACCAGCAGAATCTGGCAACCCTCCGTATGGGCAACCATAAGCAAAATGACTTGCAGAAAACACGTAGAAGCCTAATGGGCTGCAGGTTGCCCACCACATGGGGGAAGAAGGCAGGGCAATGTAAAGGCACAGTTGTGTTTGATATATTAAGTAAGCTTAGACCACTACATATGTCCTAGCCATTGCTGAATGCTCTGTAGAACTCCGAATTGCTCTTCTGTACAACCATTGCAAATACTGCAGTGCTATAAACTGGGCAAGATCAAACTCTGTATACATCAAATGTCCACAAGATGGCACTTGCTATCTTTTAATCTCTGTGTTTCAAATGTACTTTTACACTTGCAGCAGCCATGAAAACCAGTTCTTCTTATACTGGAAATAAAATTAAATCTAATATTTGTAATATTTAGACTGTCTTTAGTAATTTCTTTATATAATAAATACTTCAACCCTTTTTTTCCACATACAAAATACTCCTGTGATCAACTGTCATATTATGTATCTAGTATTGGGAAAGGAAAGCATCAACTCATAGCTTGAGTCTCAGTTCTCTTTATTTTGCTGAAATCAAGAAATGAAAATTTGGAAACAAACTACTGCAATTGGATCTATTGATGTACAAGGTGAATTCATTTACTTTGATGGCAATTGTGGTAAGTCAATAAGTATTAAAAGAGATCCTCTTTCTCTGTTGTTCATTGAACAAATAGAAATCATAGTCTGACCCTAGGAGGAGCTGCATGCTGCCTCTCTAGTTTTCCTTGGTAGGAGCTAAGCACTCTCAATGCTCCACAGGATGGAGATCTAGCTTGAGTCAGGTGGAAGGCTTTCCATTGAACTCACTAGGTCTTGGATCATATAGACTAATACAGAAGCTGAGATTGGAGTAATATTATTACTTCCTAAAGCTTGATTCAGGTATGTAATATGGTAGTTTTCAAAGTTGAGGAAAATTGATGCCAGTCACCTAGTATAGCTGGGGAGGAGGACTTAGAGTTGTGGGAGGGGGGCTCTGGGCAGGGGATTGGGGTGCAAGAAAGAGGGCTCTAGGTATGCAGGCTTCGCATTGGGACCAGGAATGAGGGGTTTGGAATGTAGGAAGGGGGCTCCAGGTTGGGGTGGGCTCTGTGCTGAGGCAGGGTATTGGGGTGCACAGAGGTGAGGATTCTGGGGTGGGTTTCAGGCTCTGAGGTGGGGTCAGGAATGAAGGGTTGGGGTACAGGAGGGAGCTCTGAGTTGGTGAGGCTTACGGGGGACAGGAGATTCAGGCACAGACTTACCTCCAGCAGCTTCCGATCTGCTGTGCAGTGAGGATGCAAAGGCAGGCTTCTATCTGGACTGCACTGTACCCCATAAGTGGCCAGCAGCAGGTCCAGCTCCCAAGTCTCTCTGCATGGCTCTCACCTGCAGGCACGCTTCCCGCCTCCCCGCCAAGGCTCTCATTGGCTGAGTGCAGAGCCAGTGCTAGGGTCAGGGGAGTGCGCAGAATCATTTGCTAGTCACTTCTGGGGCACACAGTGTCAGAACAGGTAGGAATTCCACAGTGGTTTTTAAAGTGCTAGTCTCAACCCAGGAATCGTGGGTGCTGAGCAAGGCGACCCAGTGCTTTATATTCCATGTTGTCATGCTGGGTCGCAACCCAATATTTGAAAGCCACAGATATTATAATATATAGCCTTCCTTAAGCCACCTCATTTTGTTTGCAAAATGTGTAAGAGCTTTTTCTTTGCTCTTTCAAGCACTTCCACAACTTGTGCAGATTGGTTGGGAAATAGAACTAGCCCTGTTAGCCTTCATGCATTTAGCTCACCGTTGCTGTGACCCATTTTTACCACAGTATTCCATCTTAGAAAGCAAATGACATTTGTTCAAAAAAGTAATAACTAGGGCACACGTGTGAAAATATAAACTATGCCACTGATGAAAAATAACTGAGTTTTGACCCCTCTAAAAACATGTTAATGTGCAATACATATGATTTAATGCCATGTTATAGCTGGAAGGCCGCTTTTCATCCAAGATCCTGTTTTCACTAACTCATAATTTTCCCCAAAATTGCATTAAATCCTTGTGCTCATCCCACATGTGAATTTCTATGAAACATTTCAAGATAAATCATCCAACTGGTTTTAGTTTATTGCTTGGGGAATTAAAACATGATTTAATTTTAAAAGTCCAAGTCTGACATAGATATACAGTTTTTATGAAGGTGCTGTACAAGTCAAAGTGTTGCTAACCAGGGCCAAGGCTGGTAGCAAAAAAATTTGAATGTGGAGAGAGTCATAGGTGACCGTATCCTACCTCCAAAGCTAGGATCAGGCAGCCAAAATAAAAGAGATGCAAAATTATAAACCTGGAGATGAGGGCATCAGTCTTTCCTTCCTCTTCTTCCTTTCCTCCTCGTCCTATGACTGCTGAGACAAGGTGCCTGCCATCGGACTTTCTGGAAAGACTTGAGCTCAGTAGATCCACGTGCTTCAGCCAAGGTGTCAGCTGTTAAGGAAACAAACTTGTACAGACTGCTAGTGATTAATGAGAGCTTGTCCTCTCCCCTACAACATGCATAGAGATATGTAATAGCAGTAGATCAGCAAAGTCATATACTTACTGGCCACGTCCTGCCCTTTCCCACCTTATACCAGAAACACCCTTCCCTCCCCACAGGTCTGCTGTGGAGCTGTGTTTTGCAGGCACAAGAGTGCATTGTCCCAGTTGTAGCTTTCTCTCCCCACTCCTTTACTGGAACAGAACAATGTAGCCTTCCATGCATATCTCATATATGTGTTCAGTACTTATGCTTGTGCATCAAGATTTAGACATTAAAAATGAATGAATGACTGGTTTCATATATACATAAGATGTTCAAACAAATATTTTTGCTTCTTTTTGGAGATGGACTGAGAAGCACGTTGCTTTGAGCTCTTGGTTCACCTAGGAACCTGAATACTCGAGCAGTTTTAAATGTGTGGTCTCCCTGCCTTTACTTATTTTTTAACACATGGAAATTATATTCGAAGAGCAGTGTTAAAGCAATCTTAAGGGTTAGCTACTAATTGAATGAAATAAAAAAAAATTAGCTATGACTCCTGAGCACTGAGACATTGTATACCATTAAAAACTCAGGGATAACTGCCACACATACCTGCATAGTCCAAGGTACCGTCTTATAGAAAAGGAGATCTCATGGTACTACAGTCACTGTAATAACAACAGTTGCTGCATGTGCTAACAAGTACGACAGTGCTTGATATTCTTGTTTTCATTAATTAAAATACTAATATTAATTTTGCATTAAGAATGAATTTAATGTATTTCAATCAAATGCTAAATAAAATGGGATTTTTAATATTAATAAATCCATATAGTAATTTCTGAACTCCAATGAAATATACAAAAGAATAGTCTTAAGGTTCTTAAAATTGTATAACAGAAATCTGTTTCTCACGGTATTAATTTGCCATCTTAGTACTATTGAAAGTCAAAGGTCTGGTGTCACTGAGTCAGAGAGCCAGTTCCCTCTTCATCTTCATGTGCTCCTGTGAAGAACAATGAAACTAGACAGCTAATGCCAGAGAGATCCTTGCTCCTTGGAAAAAAATTTGAATCCAGAAATTGAAAAAAGATTTTCACTTTTCTAGACAAAGGCTGAAATGAATTTCGTAAACCTCTTGGTTCCAGAATTTGCTGGAGTATCATCAACAGATTCCGTGTTGGAGAGCTGATGATCTTCCTTGGTTTAGGCAGGTCTTCTTGCTAGGCTCATTACCCTTTGTGCCAAGACCTGTCTTCATCCATCACCTCATATAGATTAGATACCTTATTTTAACTTATCAGTTCTCCCAAGATTGCTAAGAGATTATATGCTATCCACAAAAGGCAGAAATAAACTTTTTTTCACACCTTCCTTGAAAGTAGAGTTCATAGAATAATATGTTTATTAATATTTTCTGCGTGCACCTTTAATTTCATTTTTTTGTCTGGGAATTTAGAGGCTCTGACTACTCACTCCTGCCAGACTGCAATTGAAAACATTTCCTGGTGGGTTGAGTATCTTTGAGATACTGTTGGCACTCTGATTCCTAAAAACAGAGAAGAAATGAAATTTCCTGTTTTGACTTGGTTGTCTTGTTGGTATGAGAATGTCATGAGTTAATAAATGCTGGCTATATAGGTCAGGTAATTTCTTGAGAGCATCCCATGAACATCTGGGAGATGCAAATCAACCGACCCTCAAGACTGAATAAGAATGTTCTAGAGATTTTCTGAAAAAATGGCATACACCTAAACTGGCCATAGTCATTTGTCATATTCCTTCTAGCCACTACTCTCTTATAAAGGTCTGTTCTCTACTTTTCAAAAGAGACTAGACTGAGTTCTTCAAATTTGGGGATGCTCATTCTCTGAAAAATGAAGCCTCTTTGAGGTATGTCTAGCTGGTCCCCCAAAAATTGAGGTAACCAGACTTACTAGTCACTTTTGCAAATGTGATCCTAAAATACCCAATAGCTGATGTGCTAAGAGGAATGTTGCCAGGGTAAAGCCACAAATGTTAACACTGTTGTGTTTTTGAACCCACCTTGAAACAAGTTCACTCTTCTATTTAATGTGCCTTCTTCCATATGTTTTCTGAAATAATACTTGAAGATGCCTCAAATCCAAGGTTTTTCTCATCTGTCTCTTGGCAGTAGGAAATGCCAGTCGTTCTCAAAGGAGTGCTTGTTCATGCAGAGGTTATCCGCATTAATGGAGAAGTGCCCCATTAGCTGGTTCTTCTTCGAGTGCTTGCTCATGTCCATTCCAATTAGGTATGTGCGCACCGCGTGCATGGATCTCGGAGCTTTTTTCCCTCAGCAGTACCCTTAGGGCCAGCAGGGAGCCCCCTGGCGGTTCTCAGCGAGATGGTGTCCAGACCCACTCCTGCAGAACCTTCCCAGGTAGACGTCCCACCAATGGACGTGCAGATGGAGGATATGACCGTGCCATGGGACTCCTCATCTTCCTCTCCCGATGAGGCCCTAGCGGACCCAGCTCCATCTTTGCCATCGATGGACGCAAGGGCCCATCAGGACCTTTTGCGAAGGCTGGCGACTAATTTAGCAGTCAAGGTAGAGGAGGTCAAAGAGGATACAGATCCTATGGTGGACATCCTCTCAACTGCAACCCCGGGCCGGGTGGCACTACCCCTGATAAAGACAGTGGACAAGCTAGCCAAGACCCTCTGGCTAACACTGGCCTCCATCCCTCCCACCCAGAAGGGGGTGGAAAAGCGATATTTTGTCCCCCAGGAGGGGCATGACTTTTTGTTTTCCCACCCGGCCCCGAGCTCCTTGGTTGTCCAGGCAGCGGGACAGAAAGAAAGGCAGGGTCCCCCAGGGCCAACCCCTAGGGCCAAGGACCCCAAAAAATTAGACCTCCTGGGACAGAAGGCCTATGCCATGGGGGGCCTTCAGCTGCGCATAGCCAACCAGCAGGCTGTGCTGGGTCGGTATGCAGCTGCCCGGACAATGGCAACAGCTGTTGTTATGAGACGGTCTGCGTGGCTAAACGTGTTGGGCATTCCTTCCGACGTACAAATCTCCCTTCAAGACTTGCCCTTTGAAGGAATGGGTCTCTTTTCGGACCAAATGGACTCTAGACTTCATAACCTAAAGAATTCCCGGGCGACCCTTAAGTCTCTGGGAATCCACACGCCCGGGCCACTCAGGCGCCCCTTCAACCCTAGACCTGCAACAAGGCACTTTCAGCGGGGGTTTAGCTCTGACGTGGCAGAAGGCAGGGTCCTAATTTTTCTAGAAATGACCTGCCTAGAAACCGGCACAGAGCTCCAAGACCGGCTCAAGATAAGGGCCCCACTACATCCGCAGGCCAGCGCCCTAAACCACCATTTTGAGGGTATGATCAAGGACAGCACACCACTCACGCCTTCTTCCCCCGCCTTTGGTTTCCATTTATCCCGTTTCCACCAAGCCTGGACATCTATAACATCGGACCAGTGAGTTTTCAGCTTGGTGGCACGGGGCTACTCAATCCCCTTTATTTCCTCCCCTTCCCCGTCCCCTTCCCACTCCCCTTCCTCCCTTTTCAGGGACCCCTCTCATGAAACACTGCTGAGGGAGGAGGTTGCGAAGCTCCTGAACCTCGGGGCGGTGAAGCCCGTCCCGGACGAGTTCAGGGGGAAGGGGTTTTATTCCCACTATTTCCTCATACCAAAAGCAAAAGGGGGACTTCGTCCTATTCTAGATCTCAGAGGACTAAATACATTTATAAAAAAGACAAAGTTCAAAATGGTCACCCTAGCATCAATTATTCCCTCCCTACAAAAAGGAGACTGGTTTGCTGCCTTCCATTTGAAAGATGCATATTTCCATGTCACGGTGTTGCCCTCCCACAGGAGGTTCTTGCGGTTCGTGGTAGCCAATGACCACTTTCAGTTCACGGTCCTGCCGTTCGGACTCACCACAGCGCCAAGGGTGGTGGCCCCAGTGGCAGCGGTGTTGAGACGCCACGGGGTACACGTCTTCCCGTACCTGGACGACTGGTTTATTTGCGGCTCGTCTCGGGACCAGGTAGCCACACACGTTTCCATGGCCAGGAGCCTATTCCTGCAGTTGGGCCTTATACTGAACGAGGAGAAATCCATGATGGTGCCCTCCCAGACGATAGAGTTTGTGGGGGCATTCCTGAATTCCACCACGGGAACGGCATCCCTGCCCGGGCACAGGTTCCAAACTATGCAGGCAATGATCAGAGAGACCTTTACGCTTCTCCAATGATCATGGTGCACAACTGTATGCGCCTGCTGGGCCACATGGCGGCCTGTACATACGTAGTGGCGCACACCAGGTTGAGGCTACATCCGCTACAGACGTGGCTGAGAACTGTTTTCAACCCGGTGCGACACCCCCTGGACATGGTGGTGACCCTACCTGCCCCTATACTTTGCTCCCTGGCCTGGTGGACTCAGGAGGATGTGGTTTGCACAGGGGTCCCCTTTGAGAAAAGGGCACCGTCGGTACAACTAGTGACGGATGCTTCAGATCTGGGATGGGGAGCACATTTGGGGTCTATGAGGACTCAAGGTCTGTGATCTGTGAGGGAAAGACCCCTTCACATCAATGTCAAGGAACTCCGGGCGATCAATTTGGCATGCCAGACCTTTCTACCGCTGATAGAGAACAAGTCGGTGGAGGTACTAACTGACAATACCTCAGCCATGTATTATGTCAACAGGCAGGGGGGAGCTTGTTCTTCCCCGCTTTGCAGGGAGGCCACCGAACTCTGGGAACTTTGTATAGAGAAAAACATTTTGTTACAAGCTACCTACCTTCCGGGGTCCAGGAACAACTTAGCGGATGAGCTCAGCCGCTCGTTCCAAATCCACGAATGGATGCTGAGGAGAGATATCCTGGAGGGAGTTTTCCGGAGGTGGGGTTATCCCCTTCTGGATCTATTTGCCTCCAGGCACAATGCCCAGTGCAGGAGCTACTGCTCCCTCATGGGGCAGGGGGCCAACTCCCTAGACGCTCTTCACATTCACTTGCCCAGTCGTCTGCTGTATGCGTTCCCTCCCCTTCCATTAATACACGACGCATTGATCAGAGTCAGGAGGTTCAGGGCTGCAGTCATAATGATAGCACCATGGTGGCCAAGACAGCACTGGTTCTCAACCCTCAGGGAGTTGTCCACGGTAGACCCACTACCATTGCCCTTAGTCCCAGACCTGCTGACTCAAGATCTGGGTCAGGGGACCCTATGCCACCCGAACCTAGGCTCTCTCCACTTCATGGCGTGGAACCTGAATGGCTCTCTGCCATAGAGTGTAACTGCTCTCAAGAGGTGCAGAAGATCCTATTAGAGAGCAGGAAACCTTCTACCAGAGCCCTCTATGAAGTGAAATTGAGGAGGTTCACACTTTGGGCACAGCAAAGGGGTTCACATCCGCTTACAGCTAGTGTTTCTCTGATATTGGACTACCTGCTGCACCTTAGACAACAGGGCCTTGCCACGCGTCCTCCTTATGGGTCCATTTAGCGGCAATTTTGGCCTTCCACCCAGGTGAGGGAGAAAGGTCGGTGTTTGCCCATAAAATGACAAAGCGGTTCTTGAAGGGGGTCAATAGACTGATGCCACAGGTGCGTCCCCCCATCCTGCCTTGGGACCTGAATTTGGTACTGACAGGACTGATGAAATCACCCTTTGAGCCACTGGCCTCCTGCTCGCTAAAGCACCTGTCACGGAAAGTGGCATTTTTAGTGGCAATCACATCCGCCAGGAGGGTGTCACTTACTTCAGACCCTCCATACACAGTTTTTTTCAAAGACAAGGTCAGGCTCCGCCCTCACCCAGCCTTCCTCCCTAAAGTCGTCTCCAATTTTCATATGACTCAGGACATTTATTTACTGGTATTTTTCCCAAAACCACACTCCACACCTAGGGAGCAGACTTTGCATTGCCTGGATGTCCGGAGGGCTGTTGCCTTTTACATTGACAGAACGAGACTTTCGAAAGTCATCACAGCTCTTTATTTCATTCGCGGAGCGCATGAGGGGAGCGCCTGTGTCAGCGCAGTGTTTATCCTCATGGATCACTGCCTGTATTACTGAGTGTTACCATGGACAGGGAAAAACTCCTCCGCAGTTGAGGGCCCACTCCCCGTGGGCACAAGCCGCGTCCGTAGCATTTTTGGCTCAAGTACCTATCTTGGACATTTGTAGAGCGGCCACATGGTCTTCTGTCGATACCTTCTCCAAGCACTACGCCATCACACAGCAGGCGAGAGCAGACGCATCTGTGGGTAGAGCAGTGCTGCAGTCTGGAGAAATAGGTAAGATTACTTTCCGACCCCACCGCCAGAGGAAACTGCTTGGGAATCACCTAATTGGAATGGACATGAGCAAGCCCTTGAAGAAGAAGAAGAAGAGGTTACTTACCTCGTAACTGTAGTTCTTCAAGATGTGTTACTCATGTCCATTCCAAATCCCACCCGCCTTCCCTTTGTCGGAGAATTTCGGAAAGAAGGAACTGAGGGGGTGGAGTGGCCAGCAGGGGTTATATGCGCTGTTATACCGGCGCCACTCGAGGGGGCTCCGTGCTGGCCCTAAGGGTACTGCTGAGGGAAAAAAGCTCCAAGATCCGTGCACGCGGCGCGCACACACCTAATTGGAATGGACATGAGCAACACATCTCGAAGAACTACAGTTACGAGGTAAGTAACCTCTTCTTTCCTAGTTGTCCCTAGTAGCCCACAGCCCCTGATTCTTGACAACAGTGTGCATACACATAATAGGTAAGGAAAATGCTTTGCCCTTTTCTGCTCATAAACCTCATATTTCTCTGAAGTCACATTAAGTTCCGTGGTAACCATTACATGGGTCAATAAATGGACATGTTGGCTTTATGTTCCTCCATTCGTCAGCAGTTAAATTTTGACATGCTGTTTTGCAACCAGAAGCAAGATAAAGAGGTCCACGGCATGTAAGATAGTGCCAGTGTTGCCGGTGAAGTTACCATACAAAGAGAAATTTTTACATGTTCTAACATCTCTCCTAAGTTCAGAGTCAAGGCATCCTTTTGTCTTGAATTTTTAAGAAACTAGATTTGGGTAATGATCTATCCATTCAGAAACAGTTACATTGGATTTTTGTTTCTGAACCATTTTCCATTTAATCTGTTTGGATACAACTTGGGTTGCTTCACAAGATTAGCGAGTGAAGTACTGGTCTGTATTTGGGTGGGATTTCACCTGAGAAAAGCAAGGTTTGATCATTTTTGAAAATTTTGTCTATCAATAATTTAAAAATAGATTCTAATAGTTCCATGTGGTGTTTAGACTTTTTATCTCTTTTTTATCAGTAGGCATCAAAATAATTTTTATCTTGTGCTAATAGCAACAGCGTTCTATTACAGACACAAATGAACACTATAAAACCTCTTCTTCACTATTGTCATTGTGCTGTGCTTGCTTCCACACTATTTTATATCGGAGAACATTGTTAAAAATTACAATAGAAATGACCTTTTGTTTTTCATTCCCAAATGTGGAATGTTCTCTGGGAACTCTAACACTGTTAAGGCAGTAAAGTATGTTGACAGATTTTTAAACAACATACTTGTACACAGCTGCGGAACGTAAATCATTCCTTTCAGTTTCTGAATTTTATAAATTGTTGTTATATTAAAGTTACCTCTGTTCTTGTTTGACTTTAACAAGATTTTTTTTTTTTTTTTGTTTAGGCAGAAATATAGTGTTGCTTCTCAGGGTTGTAAACATAATGGTCTTAGTTGCTATGATAACATAGCTGTAGTACCTTCAGAAATAGTACAGACATCTAAGATAATTGTATTTTCATAATATCTTACTTTGTACAAATATTTGGGATGATGTTCTTTACTGGTCATTTATTTGTAAATCAAAATGATGCAAATGCTGTTTACAAAGTAGCAACAGCAAACCAAAAGCCAGCTAACAGTGTAGTAATATTCTTCTGAGACTAAGAGCTCATTATTTTTGCCATTTTCCACGTAACATACAGTGCTGAGGGATTATGTTCCAGTATTCATAATATATACTTCCTAACTCTGCTTTTAAATTAAAATAAAGATTATGAATGGATAGTGTATCTACTCATGATATTCTTAATGATATTCTTTCAATAAGTGGGCTGTGCCCACGAAAGCTCATGATACCATCTACATGTTTTGTTAGTCTATAAAGTGCTACCAGACCTTTTGTTGTGTTTTAACTTTATGCTGTTGTGAGACACTTAGCAGGCAATCACAAGATAATGGCATGTCTGCATGGCCTCTTGGGGATTTGGATAAGGGGTATCCATTTATCTGACCAATGTGCTCACTCAGTAATAATAATAATTAGTTAATATTTTTTATTAAAGATCCTAATAACACGACACTGGAGGGACTCTACAAGGAATATAATAATCTTAAATAATAAGAAAAATATCACAAGATAGATAATAAAAAGCCGGACCAAATGACAGCTATACAAATATGGTGGAAAGTGAAAGGTGGTGGTGTATTATTACGACATCTGGTAATTTTTACTACCAGGAGCTTGTATTCAGTATAAACTCAAGGATTAGAAGGGATCAGTGCAATTATAAGATTTGAAAAAGAAGAGATCCCAATGAATAAAGTTATAGCGTTGCTTCCTCTTATCCAAATTATGCAATTTTCTTGCTTTCACAAATTTAGGCTCTGATCCTGCAAGCATTAAAGTTTGTAGGAGTTTGGCTTCTGATTTCAATGGAAGAGTGTCATGTATAAGACTTGGGTAGTGTTCCTTTAAATAGTTTGTGAACCCTCGTGTGATACCTTGTTCTAAAACAAACTTTGAATACAGTGAACTCCACTAAAGAGCTCACAAACTATGTAAAGGGATACACCCTATCATAGGAGCTGACTTCTGCTCTAGCCAGGGGGATGCTCAACCCCCCCCCCTCCTCCACCTGAGGTCCTGCCACCACTTCATCCCTTCCCTTAACCCCCCACATCTTGCCTCTTCCCCTAAATGTCTGCCCCTGCCCACCTCTTTCTCCTCCTCCCCTGCCCACTCCTCCCAGAGCTTTTGAACACCATGAAACAGTGGTTTCACAGTGGGCAGGAGGCATTAGGAGAGAGGGGGAGTAGTGTGGGAGTGAGTGGGAGACGCTGGGGGGGGGGAAAGGGCAGAGAAGGGGCTTGATTGCCTGTGGGTGCTTTGCACTGAATAATTTTTCCCCATGGGTGCTCCAGGCCTGGAGCACCCACAGAGATTACATCTGTGCATCCAATTCTAGAACACTTCAGAGAAGGTTTGGGTCATTTAATAGGTGGAATGAAAGTTGATTGATCTGACCTTAAGTTCAATATCTTTTTTAAAAAGTTACTTCATAATGCAAACTTTTTAATGAAAGCATTATGCTTTCTATTCCCAATATTGCACTTCTATTTATATAGCATTAGGGTTTTATATGAATTGGCTATCTTGCCAAGTGGTAGTCTATTGCTTTTCTTCTACCTTGTTTTGAAAAATAACTTTACAAATTTCTAAGTAAAGAAGAGAAAACTCTTAGCACTTTCATTCATTTTTACACCTCCGTTTTTGTAGCTTTTAAAATGCCAATGATATTAGCATGTATTGCAGCTAGATATTTGTAAAGATATCTTACTGAATTTCTTAACACTTCTGCAGGAATGTGTTTACCTTATTTTTAATAGCCTATTTAGATAAGTGTCATTATTCTTTCAGATACCGATGAATACCGACCACCTGTTTGGAAATCTTACTGTAAGTATTCAAACAGATTTTTTTTCCAGAAAATGTCAATACAAAAACAATTGGAATATCAATTTTTACCAAGATAAGAGTTCACTGTGCAGAATAGCAGGGAATGCTTTCGCTGGGGACACTTACATTCCTTGATGCCAGAAGTCAAGTGCATCTGTAGAGTTCCTGGGGCTGGATTCTGTAACTGTTGCTGACAGCAGCTGGCAAAGGGAACTGGCCACTGCTTCCTTGGCAGCAGCTGGATCCTTGGGCCCTTTAAATTGTCACTGGAGCCCCAGGCAGTGAGTGCCCACTGGCACTGAAGGGCTGTCTAGGGTTGGCTAGCCACCAATCCTGCCCCCTTCCATCTTAGGGTCCTGCCTTTTCCAGAGGCCCAGAGCTGCTCCTCTCCCCACTCCTCCCAGCCCAGCCCTGACCTTGCCCACATGGGTGTTCCCATTAATGTCAATGAGGCAACTTGCACAGATCTGGCCTGCTGGAGTAGTGCCTAGTGCTTCAGTAACTGAGATTATTACATTTAAAACTTGCTATCACATGGGAACACTTTAAGGCCCATTTGCCTTCACCACGTGAGTTGAGACTGGAGCAAGCTGGAAAAGTTGAGTCTGAATTTGCTGATTTAGCAAATCAGGACATTTCACCAATGTTCTGATGGAACCCCGCTATACGGACAGCTCTGGGACAGGAAATTCAGAGCTGCCTGAGTCTGCAGCTTCTGGGCAAGCCATCAGGGTGCCTGCTCCAGAGCCAAGGCTCCATTCCCTTTGGAAGACAATTTTGAAGTTTTGGGTGCTAGTCCTGAACAAAATGAAATGAGATTTAAAAATATCTAAATCCTCCATGAAACAAAATTACCTTTCTACATATATTGTAGCTGAGGCTAAAGGAGACTTTGATGAATGAACAAGAGAAGTGATGGGAAAGGAAAAATGAAACTACTGTTGGGTTGCCCCACCTGAAACATCTACTTTCTTTCCTGTATGTATAAGAGGAAAGCACTGGACTTGGTGAGGCTGGGAGGGTGAAAGAATCAGTCTTCATTTAACAGCAGATTTGTGTGTGTGTGTGTGTGTGTGTGTGTGTGTGTATATATATATATATATGGCCACACAGACACACAACTACTTAAAAAATGTCTCTAAATCTACATTCTCTGACATTTTTTAGGCTAGATGTCCTTAGACCATGTCCAAAGACTGAGCCAGTGCTAAGCATAAACAGAATATGCACTTGCTTAGGCCCCCAAGCAACTCAAGGATACCCTGATTAATTATTAGTATGCACTTGTGTGTGTAGGGACCCTCAATGGGCTAGCAACAGCACTGCCGAAGACACATGAAAGCAGCACTTAAGGTAATTAAAGAATTCACCTCCATAAGTTGGCACTTATGCTCCAGAAACCCAAAGAATTTATTTCAAAATGACTGCACATCATGGAATCTATTGAGTCAAGGTTTTAAGTTTGTGTTAAATCTTTGATGACAAAATGTATAAGCATTTTTTGAAGTGTAAGATGTTACTGAAGTTTATAGAGAATGGATGAAAAATTCTTATAAACTGAAAATGTACAGTAGAAATATAGAAATGAGAAGAAAAAGACCTTTAATAATCTTTTAGTTTATGCCCTTGCTAATACAGGATTATATCTACAGTATATATTCCAGGTCTAAATGCATAAAACTCTCATCCCTTCTAAAACGTTCGCTTTCAGTTTCCATGAATCTGCAGAGCTTGGATGCTTTTGTTCCAACAGGCACTGTGTAGACAGCATTGCCAACCCCAAACATTCAAAAATTACGAGTCAGGCTTCAAAAAACCCAAAACATTAGTGCTGGTTTCTTTCTGTTTGCCAGCTGATGAACACAAGTAATAATTTCAAGCTTTTCTCTGCCGCCATGAAGACTAGAAACTTAGATTTTTTTAAAAAAACCATCCAAAGCCAAGGTTCTTATATAATTGCTAGTTTCTAGATGCTGGGCATTTAAGTAAAACACCTAATACTGTTAGCAACATTGCATGAGCCTTAAAATTTTAGCAATTCCAGAACCTTTTAAAACTTACTTTAATCTAAGAGAAATACCTGGCATTACTCAGAACCTCAACTGAATTAAGATTTTTGTGGGGTGGTTTTTTTGGAAAATAAAAGGAAAATGTGCGTGCTTTATTTCAATTATTGGATTTTTCAAAAATACAGTGTTATTTTCATAAAGTTGATTTTTGTGTCGGATTTCTTAAATAAAGGGATTGTTAAAATTTTTCCATTTAACTTGTTAAAGTATTTGTTTTAAATGGGAATTCTAGCAAGTGTATTTTTTTTTCACTCCTATTTTTTTTTTTAACTAAAAAGGTCAACAGTAAGGGTGCATCTAGACTACTTTTCCCTTTCGAAAGAAGATATGCAAATTCGGTGTGAATTTGCATATCTTCTTCTGATCGCTTTTTCGAAAGAGCTTTTTTCCAAAAAGCAAGCAGTCTAGACATGGTTCTTTCAAAAAAACCAAACCCCTTTTTTTGAAAGAACGCTGTAAACTTCATTTTTTGAGGAAGAAGAGTTCTTTCAAAAAAGGTTTTTGTTTTTGTTTTTTCAAAAGAACCACGTCTAGACTGCTTGCTTTTTCAAAATAACCTCTTTCGAAAAAGCGATCGGAAGAAAAGCACACTTGTGCCAAATTTGCATATCTTCTTTCCAAAGAAAAACATAGTCTAGATGACAAGTATCAGAGGGGTAGCCGTGTTAGTCTGAATCTGCACATGCATCTGACGAAGTGGGTCTTTGCCCACGAAAGTTTATGCTCCTACACTTCAGTTAGTCTATAAGGTGCCACAGGACTCCTCGCTGCTTTTGCAGATTCAGACTAACACGGCTACCCCTCTGATACTTGACACCATGCAAGGCACTGCATTTAGCCGTATGGAGTGGAAATCTATCAACCTCATGAAGAAACTTGCACAAGTACAAACAGATATCATCTTTCTCTCCAAATGCAAACGGATGGACATTATACCAAATGGACTGAAGGTGAAAAACCCTTTGCTATCTACATACTGCACAGACTACAGTGAGAGATTATGCCATACACTATCTAAAAAAACTGAGGAACCACCTGATCAGCATCCTGTACAGCAAACAGGAAAACATCAAAAAAAGAGCTCTCCAATCTGGAGTCTCTCATAAAACACCAACCTTCCCCACAAACGGACTTTACTAAAATAAGACAGGAGATCTACATTACACACTTCACTTCTCTACAGAGGAAGAAGGACTGTAAGCTGTCTAAAATCCTACCTACCACATGGGGCCACAACAGTGGTACCCCTAATTCACCCAGCAATATCGTCAATCTTTCCAACTACACACTCAGCCTGGCAGAAGAGTCTGTTCTATCTCGGGGACTCTCTTTTTGCCCCGCCACCCCCACTAACATGATACAGTTCTGCGGTGATCTGGAAGCCTACTTTCATCTTCTCCGTCTCAAGGAATACTTCCAACACAGCACTGAACAGTGCACTGACTCACAGATACCTTCCCACCAACAGCACAAGAAGAACAACTCCACATGGACTCCTCCTGAGGGCCGAAATGACAGTCTGGACCTCTACATAGAATGCTTCCGCCGACGTGCACAGGCAGAAATTGTGGAAAAACAGCATCGCTTGCCTGGTAACCTCAGTCGTGCAAAACACAATGCCATCCACAGCCTCCGGAACAACTCTGACATTATAATCAAAGAGGCTGACAAAGGAGGTGCTGTTGTCATCATGAACAGGCCTGACTACCTAAAGGAGGCTGCCAGACAACTCTCCAATACCAAATTCTACAGGCCTCTTTCCTCAGATCCCACTAAGGAATACACTAAGAAACTGCACCATCTGCTCAGGACACTCCCTACACAAGCACAGGAACAAATCGACACACCCTTAGAGCCCCAACCAGGGTTGTTCTATCTATTACCCAAGATCCACAAACCTGGAAATCCCGGACGCCCATCATCTCGGCATTGGCACTCTCACTGAAGGACTGTCTGGATATGTGGACTCTCTACTCAGACCCTACGCCACCAGCACTCCCAGTTACCTCCGTGACACTACGGATTTCCTGAGAAAACTACAATGCATTGGTGATCTTCCAGAAAACACCATCCTAGCCACCATGGATGTAGAGGCTCTCTACACTAACATCCCACATGCAGATGGAGTACAAGCTGTCAGGAACAGTATCCCTGATGATGCCACAGCACAACTGGTGGCTGAACTCTGTGAATTTATCCTCACACACAACTATTTCAGATTTGGTGACAATATATACCTCCAGACCAGTGGCACTGCTATGGGCACCCGCATGGCCCCACAATACGCCAACATTTTTATGGCTGACCTGGAACAACGCTTCCTCAGCTCTCATCCACTTACGCCCCTTCTCTACCTATGCTAGACATGCATCTGACAAAGTGGGTCTTTGCCCACGAAAGCTTATGCTCCTACACTTCAGTTAGTCTATAAGGTGCCACAGGACTCCTCGCCGCTTTTATAGTCTAGATGCACCCTCAGTGTGGTTTCCAATAACATTTTCTTCTGGCTTTTCAACCTTAAGTATTAATTTAGCTGTGCCAAAACAGAGCACTACTCCAAATTTCTCTGCTTTATCCCTTTTCTGTAAGGTTTATTGAGAAGCAGTCCTATTCCAGGTTCATCCTATTTTTCTGGCTCATCTTGAACAGTCTCTTTCAACATTCACTCAGTTAATGTCAGTTCTGAGCACTGTACTTGCTTTGGTGATTCTGTCTCTTTTCTGTTTGGTTTTATGAGAAGCAATCCCATTCCAGGTACATCCCATTTCCTGGTACAACCAAACTCTTAGCTTGCTTTACGTTATGATAAGAGAAAGCTGTATACTGAATTTGACAGTCCTAGCTCTTACTGTTTTGAAGGAGTTCTTGATCAAGCAGACAGACAAATTATCTAAAATATATGGTGGATTAATTGAAATGAATGAAAAATAAGCAGCGAAGAGGAGGAAAATGCTAAAGATTATTTTGTAGCTGTCATCAATCTCTTTAGATGGTTGAATGTGAAGGAACTGAACGTGAGTAACAATCTCTGACCCATTCAACTGCTATTGAGTAATTGCAGCAGTCTGCATGTGAACATCGAAGCAATCATGGTGTGTGGCTTTGAATCATAACTTATTACATCAAGGGCTTACCATATGTCAAGCCAATCACTTAATATAAAGGCACTTACACATAAAGTGACTTGAAGCAGGCTTTTGCCTTTGTAGATGATGGTTAAAGAATAAAATTGGAGCACATTGTAGCTTTAATATTAAACATCATTAATCATAACAGCCCTTCACCTAGTATTTGTCACCAAGTTCTGTATGTTTTGCTTTCAGTTGCAAATATTAATAATAAATCACAGAACTGTACCTTCTGTGAACTCAATGATCTCTGCCTTTTCATTCATTTTATTTTACACTCTGATCTATAATGAGGTATCCAACCTTTACACCCCCAAAGCCTCACTGGCAGCTTGCCCAGTAGCTAAAGCAACACACATTTGTAGGTACAACTTATATTTTCATAATTTTTCATAAGTACAATTAAGTGCACGCATTCACATTATTTGCTTGTGTTGCTGTCTCTTTTGAAGGATGAATAGAAACATTTTATTCGAATTCACTAGCAATAGTAATGGCGAGGAAACAGCAGCTGATAGCTTGGTCCTCTTGCAGCAGTTATGGGAAAAGGATAGAGAGCATATTTTATAACTTGACGTACCACACATGCAGTATTCCTGATCTTCAAATAATAAAAGGCCTGTTTTTTGAGGAGAAGGTCATCTTCAGAAAATCTTTCTAACAATGTGAGGCGAGAAATGATCAGTTTGAATTTTTAGTGCTCTACAAAGCATGTGACTTGTGACTATCCCTTCTCATGTTTTTAAATCTAAAATTATTCATTTTCCCTCTGTGACATTTTTCATATAATCCAGAGCTAGTTCTCCACAAGTATCAGATTTAGGTAAAGAAATAATTTATTCATTTGTGGCATAAAATATTATTTTTATAAGTGGAAACTGTGTGTAGTCCATCCTTGGGTAAATAAATGTTTATGCTGCATTTCCAATGAAAAGTTACTGATTTTACATTACTCTGCTGTTTTTCATCACTTGCAAACATCACCTTTTTAATATCTGTGCAAAAGAGTTTAAAAAGTGGTGAAATGTTGCTTTTCCACCTCTTTGGAACAAGGATCTCTAGTGTGAACATTTGTCTTCTAACACTTTTTTCTCCATTTTTATATTCTTAGCATCTTAAAGAAGTGTGTGTGTGTGTGTCAGAAACATATTTATGGTCAAATGCCTAGCATGATGAAATAAAATCTTATTGGATAAACTAATTTATTTTTTTGTTATGTGAAAGAAGTGACAGCACATGTTACCAGAGTTGTTTCCTAGTAATATTGTTGGAAAGTTAACTTAATTTTAAGGGATTACATCTTTCAATGACTATTTTAGAAAGAAATCTAATCAGAGCCAGATTTTTGTAAAGATAACATAAGTATTGACAGATTCATTTTGAAGGTGATTTGCCAAATCAAACTACTTTAGAAGAAGGAACTGAATGTCCCTTCTTTATTGACTGGTAGTATGCTACTATCGTACATTTACAACTTACTTTTAAAAATGCCTTTGTTTTGGTGAGGTTCATTTTTTTTTTTTAAATAGCAATAACGATATATGTGCTTTTATTTGTAGCCATATTAAAATGTTATATTTTGGGCCTTACCTATGAGAAACTGCCCTCTGACTGACCATACGTTCACAGCCACAAATGACATTTTGTTTCTCAGAAAGGTTAGTGAGCAATCATAAAGACAGAGGGCCTGATTCTACAAAGCTCTGAGTTTGTTCTGCAAGCTCCTGAATAGCTTCAGTCCCAAGTAAAATCAATGAGCAGTGTCTAGCTGGACATGGTCAGAGCCTTGCTGACTGTGAATCCTCTTGCTAAAGAACAGAGTTCCAAAACGAATGTGTTTTGATGTATTGTAAAATTTAGCTTGTCTAGCTTTTTTCCCCACCTTGCCCAGTTATTACACGGTAATTAATTAGTTCAATGAATGCTGATAGTAAGTAACTTCTGATTAGCTATGTATTCCTCAGCAGAAAATCTTGGCAGCAAGTATTTTTAAATCTAAATGTAATGTTATAAAGTGCCTAATTTAACAAACTCATTTCTGTGTTGAGCAGAAAACTGAAATATATTTAATTTGTGCCTTCTCTCAGTGTATCAGTTGCAACAGGAAGCTCCCCATCCTAGAAGGATTACCTGCACTTTTGAGGTAGGTATCACAATGATCCAAAGCTTTATTTTGTCTACTAACTCCAGATACATTCATACGCTGTGCATTCCAAACACCATTACATGGGAGACATGGAAGTGTTGTAGAGAGGGCAACTTGAATGCATTGCTTTTTTTATATTAAAGGTGCACCACAAGAGCTTAAGGCTTTCATGTGCCACATTTGTCTCCTGGGAACACCTTGGTAACGTTAGCAATTTTTTTTTAGTTACACTTTTCTATTTAAAAAAAAAAAAATGGTCTGTCCCTTCTTTTGTGTAAACCACCACCCCAACAGGGGAAACTGACTGTATATGGCAAATACCACGACAATCCCTGTGTAATGCGCTGTTAAATGCACACAGTAAATAAAATGAAAGAACAGTGAATTCTTCCACCCATCCCCATCTTTAATTTATAGTTACCTGAAACATTAATAGCAATGATAGCTAAAATGGGCAGAAAGTGTGGGTAAGACCTTGATGCTTTCACTATGGAATCCTGTTAAAGTATAGGAAATACGCATGCATACAGAGGGTCAGCTCATATGACTCGGATTGTAGGATCAAGACCTAAAGTGATAGTGTCCCTTTAATGCTGTTTAACAGGACTAGCCCTCTTTCATTACTGTTTTGAGATTATAGATTAAAACATAGTACTGTTTAAACTGATATTGAATATCAGTGTTAGTAAGTTTTTATGCATAACTCTCCTATCACTGCATCTAGGAACTTGGGAAACATCAATGTCAATTTAAGAAAGCTGAAATGTTGGGTTTCAATTCACTCATGAAGTGATACTACAAAATACTGCTCATACTAAACCATTGCAAATTATTGAATTGTTCAGATTTTATTGCAACATTTTTATCATGCAACAAGAGAGAGGAAATTAATTGCTGGAATGTGTTTATCATGTTGACATAGCATTAAATATAGTGGAGTATAGTATTGTCAGGGGCATTAATAACTTAGATCACAAAGAGGATTACTTTACTGTATTAAACTGGGATTTGTCTGTAGTTTCAAATGCCCGGTTGCAGTTCTTCTAAATAATCTGTCAATTTGTAGGATAAAAAAAAGAGATTTAACGGGAGTCAAATGCTTCATTTTAATGGAAATTCCCTGATCTTACATGATTAACTTGGCAGGTTTGCCTTTTTTGCAATAAGCATTTAGCTATAGTTGATCACTCTTTCATGTAGCTATATTTTAGTCAAGCAAGACAAACTAATTTTTTATGAAATATGTCTCTGCAAGAAAAATTAGTTTAAAAAAATATTTTGTGCTGTTAATAAGTTTATCATTAAGAAAACAACGTCTAATATTGGTATTATTTCTGTGCAGATACCTTACACGTGACTATTGAAGTTGGCATTTTAATCACAGAGAAATAATTACACTCTCAGTTTTTGGTTCCACTTCAGCTTTTCTATTTTTCCTTTCCATATATTCAGCAATATAGGATTTTTTATTACATGATCATTCAAAGTGGATGCAGTGTCCACTATCCAAAATAACTCTCGTTGGTACTGCCTCCAGTGATGTGAGACCTTGTCCCTATTGAAGTCAATGGGATTTTTACCACTCAACCAGTAACTTCAATGGAGTCCGGGGTTCAGCCATGATTTCAGTGGACTGTGCATGGCCTCTAAGTATATGGTGTAGTGCTTTGGTCTTTCCACTGTTGTATGCCTTTCAATCCCCCAACACTACAGAGTGTGACACAGGTACACAAAATGTCCCCTGAAGGTGGGGCATCACTTTCCCTCTGTGTTTACTTTTTGTTTCTTTCCCTGCACTGCTCCCAGTAATCTCCCTTTGCTTCTTCTCCCTTTCTGACCAGTTGTGCTGAAGAGGAAAGATATTAGCTGCTGCAGCAAAACCTGCCAAAGTGTACCTAGGCCACAGACTTCTCAGTTCTACCCATTCTTCTTTGCAGTGACTGTGTATGCGAATCAGAAAATGATTGCTGTGTAGGGAATAGCGCCCCAGAGTAGTCGGGCAGTATGGCACGATACTGGGAGGCCCGCCAATGAACAGTGGGGTGCAAGGGCAGGGATAATATACTTGGACTTAAAATTACACACTTCTATTTGGTATAGGCTTTTTTTACTCCCTGTTCGAAACTGTTTTGTACTATTGCTTGTGTCAATGAACAACTGTTGCTTTCCTTCCGAAGGGTGCCTGTGTTTCAGTTGTGGGTGAAATGCATCCAGTGCATATATATTTTAAGAACATTGCACACTCCTGACAAACTAACAATGTAGCCTGTCACATTTATTTATTTCAATGATTAACAAAAGAACATGTGAAATGCACATGGATACTGTGGTAATGGGTGCCACTCAGATACCTAGACAATATGGTAACCTGAACTATTCATATACTAATTTTTGTGTAGTCAGAGTCTCAACTTTACTATTTATATTTATAGCTTTCAAGATAAAATTCCCTTCTTAAATAGAGAAATATGAAGTATGCAGAAGTAGTGTATCTAGAACTTCATGGAGAGGCCTTATAGGAGATAAAGCAATGACTGCATTTTGGTGCACAGCCTGTATATTTCATAGATTTTGTTGCTTATAGTGGAGAGGTACCTGTAATAATATAGAGGAATTCTAGCCTTATTTAGCTTATTAGAACTGTCAGGAGCACAGACATGCCAATTTGGTTGCAAGCAGGTGTTTCTGTTAGTCATTAAAATCCTGGGAAATGAAAGATCACGAACAGGAGTCATTCAAAAATTTCCTTAATAATATTAACAATGTCACAAGGCTGCCAAGAAATGAAAGATATAAAGTCATATACTTCAGATAAATATTTTGAGCATCTGTTTCCATTGCAGTAATGTAGTAAGCCCAGAACGCCAGCTGGTCATTCATCCAAATTCTGATCAGATCTACACTTGCATTATTTCTGAAATTAGACAGGATCAGGCCAATTCATACTGGGAAGATCTTCAAGCATCCAGATGCTGCCACTTCAATTACAATTTACCTTTATTTAATTTTCTCATCCCAAGATGTATGTACATTGCTACAGTATCATTTAATTTACACATTAGTTTTAAAATTTTATAAATTATTGTAAAGGAGGCAAATTGCAATTTGTGGCTAGTTTAGGAAGAAATAGACTGGAACTGAACAGTACTCAAATTGAATTAGTAATCAAAGGTCTAAAAGGCATGTAGGTTTTCTATCTAATCCTGTGATTGTAAAGTCAGTCAGGCAGATAAATATTTGTGCAATCACTTGCGAATATTCATAACACCAAACTTCAATGAGTACTTTGGACAGGAGGGACAAAGAAGCTAGTGTAACTCTAGAATGGTTTTTAAATAGTTTTGTCCCAAAATATAGATTGTAGAGTAGGACATGGTCTTGTTCAACAACATTTCAGTATGGGATAAGAAATGCAAATCGCAGTTTTTAGGAGTCATGTGGGAATTCAGATTTATACAAAGCAGCTTTATGCAGGACACAATTTGTGGCACGTGAGCTGCTGAGTATAATGATTAAGGTATTTTTAGGAGCCTTCATTTTCAATTTTATTTTATTTAATTTTTCCAGGGAACAAATCAATATTTATTACCACCACAACAAAAACAGGTGAAGAGCAGTACAAAACCTATTAATGCATTTCCTGGGTAAATATTGGGGTTTAATTTGGTGAATGGAAAGGCGGGGAGTTTTCAGTAGATTAATGCTTTGAATTCCATTAATTAGTGTGGTTTGCTGCAGAACTAAAACAGAATTCAAAGCACAGTGCCATATCTGTGTTAACAGTCTCTTTCTAATCCCCAAATAAAATTTTTCTATTTACTATTGTAAAATGCATAGTTTGCTGTTGTAGACTTAGAACTATTAACCCATAAATATTTACATTTAATAATTAGGCTACCCTATTTGTCACGTGTATACTCAACTTCATCCTTTTCTCCTGTTTCTGTTTTTTAACTTTTGAATATTTCCTTATGTTCTGAAATATATTCTATTACAGATTTTCATTTTCTCCTTATTTTAGTGTATCAGATCTTTAAACTCTTATCTGCTCACAGTTTGGAATGTATATGTGATACATATGAAGTTCATCAGTATGCTCAGAGGTGCAACATGCTTCAGAATTTGCATGCATACCTGTTTGTTTATTTTGTGTATGTTCTAGACTATAATACTGTATATAGACTTGCTTCAAAAGGTAGCTTTGCATATACACGCAGACTGTTATATTATCATAATACATGCATCTCATGCAATGCATTGCATTTCCCTAATAAAACAAATTATTTCTTTATATTGAATGATACAAAAGTAGAGTGAAAAACAGAAAAAACTAATACTTTTTTTTAAAACCTGGGAAGTTTTCAATAGAAATAGTTTTAAACTGAAAGCAAAAGAGGGTTTGGCGCTTTTTAAAAAATGGAAATATTCCATTTTAAAAATCATATTTCTCAAATAAGAAGTTCAAACTTTGAACCATCTTGCAAGATATTTTAAAGGTAAAATGGAAATAATTATAATGTGGCATCAGTGTGTATTTTTTCTCTTTTTTGAGGGTGGTGTCAAAAATACACATTGATTTCATTTTCTTGCTCATAACAATGTTTTTCATTACAAGTACTGAACATACTGTGCAGCTGAGCCAAAGCTGAAGTGAAAATATATTCAGTGAGTAGAAACATGTTTAATCTTTCTCTGTGGTCTAAGCTCCTCCTGCTTGTGCTGAGCTTTGTGATCTGATCTTTCTCAGCAGGGTTTCTATTAGCAGCCATGAATGAGGCAGCGGAGAGCAGAATCATCTTCTATTTGACTAATTCTGCTGTATAAGCATTTGAATAATTCTGCTGTATAAGTAATTTGATAAATATTAGGAAGAGAATCCAAGTCCAAAGAATATCCGCATTTAGGGGGAGGGAATAATGTGTATGCTATTAATTATGTTATTCCTCTTGATGAAATAAGCAGGATGATTAAAGAAGAAAGTACTTGCCAAAGAGTATTGGCACTCACACCATTAATAATGTTTATTTAAGGTGCAAAGGCACATGCTGCAACAAGATAATGTAGAGTCGTTACCAGTAAAATAACCCAGTAACTTGAAAATCATTCTTAGAAAACTCTGACTACCCACTTCAACTCTGCTGAGATGAATGGAGTTACTCTGGGGTAATGCCAGGTTAAAGGACTGAAGAATTAACCTCCCCCCCTTTTTTTGGTAACATGATGGCACAGCTGAGGCAGTTAACACTATAGCATTGTGAGTCATTACTGTAAATGCTTAAGGATTTTTTAATTCTGCATCAGATTCATATTCTGAGTATAATATGAAGTGAAAATGCATTGTCCAAAGCACACTGTGGTTGCTTTTCTGATCTGTGTGTGTGCACGTGTGTGTGCGCATGAATGTATACATATACAGTAGTTAGAATTTATCTTTAGGGCACTCCTTGCTGTCACAGCAGGGCACTTCATAATGAATGTAGAATAATCATATGTGAAGGGATATCAAGCCAACCAAATGATTGAGTTAATTAACCTCACTGCCCTTTTTCACCTCATAATAAGACTGCATCCTAATCCTGTGCTAATTGTTAATAAGTCTGATTGAGCAGCATCTGTGAATACCCTTGTCAAAGCAGCCCATGTGAATAGCTAAGACGTATTTGATCACACTGAATGGGGGTATTTAATGTAAGTTCTTAAATTTGATCTCAAAGACAAGTTCATACGAATGAGCTTCTCCCTGAGTGACTTCTCAAGGTACTGAGGACATTTCAGAATGAAATAGTTAAGTGTGAGGCACATGCCAAATAGGGATGTAAGCAAGTACTCGACTACTCACATCCCGTCTCCCCCCCCGGCTGCCTCTGATACAAAGGCAGCAAGTGGGGGGAGGCGAAGCAGGAGCCGGTGCTGGGGGGAGCCAGCTTAAAAGCCAGTTCCCCCCAGCACCATCTCCACGGTGCTGCCTTCCTCCCCCTTGCTGCTACCTCTATCAGAGGCAGCAGTGGGCGGGGGGGGGCAAAGTTACCTCTGCCTGGGATAGGCCCAGGATCACTGTGGACAGAGGCTGCTCTGCATCAGCACAGGCTGGCTGTGAATAGAGGCTGCTCCGGCAGAAGCCCCTGTCCATGAAGGGTCCTAGCTCCCTGCTGGGCCCCCCCATGGACAGGGACTTCTGGACCCAGTGCGAGCCAAGACTGAGCAAGCCTAGCTCAGTCCCAGCTCACACTGGATCTGGGACCTACCCCCACTGTGGCTCTGCATTTTAAATGTAGTAAGAGCCAGGCAGGCAGGGTGCCCGGCTCTTACTACATTTAAAGTGCAGAGCCTCATTGGGGGTGGCTCCCGGACCCAGCACAAGCCAGGACTGGACACCTTGGCTTCTTGACTAAACGTGTAGTAAATAACAATTTTATCAACTACATGATTAGTGAAATACCTGCTTTCTTAACATTCCTAATGCCAAATCGATACCATTTATGTATTCACCCACTTCAGTTTTATTAGCCATACACCATCATTTAAGGAAAAAATAGAAACAAAACCAGAGCAGGCCTATAGTGATTTGTGAATGCATTGAACAATGGGGCCTGGATCCTTCCTGGACTCTCTGGGCAACTGTTACAGTACAAATAATAATAACTGATAATAAATACTACACAGGTACCACTGTTATTTCCTATTGTAAGTACAGGCAAAAGTATGCTATCTCTTACACTACAGAGTACAAGTTGAACTTCTCTAGTCCAGTATTCTCTGGTCCAGCATGATTTTAGTTAGCCAGATGTCCACTTATCATGGATGTGGTCAAGTTTCCCACAGACCTATAAAGTTTGTTTACAGCCACCAATTCTGGCTCTCAATATTCTATGCTATTATTAAGGTCTAATTTATCTCTAAATGTCTTTTAAGAGCCCACTAAGCAGTGGAAGTGTTGGTAATGCTGCTAGACAATATTGACCTCCTGTGGTTTGGCAAATTCTCTGATTCAGCACCTGTCAGGTTTCAAGGGTCCAAACTAGAAAGGTTCAACCTGTAGTAACTCTGGCTAAATGCTTTAAAAAACAAACAAACAGTGGTACTAATTAGAACTGTGTGGATAATTGGTTTTTCAGCTTACTGGCTGTTCCAAAAAATAAAATAAAAATTCCATTTGGGTCAAACGGGGTTAAAAATCTGGAATTTCTAGTACACTGAAAAAGGCATTTTGTTTCAGGCATAGAACCTATCATGTCACTTTCACATTCTCTTTCTGAGCCAATGACTTCAAGTATTTTGTAGAAAGCGAAACAGCTTCAATAGGAGAGATTGAGAGAGATCCATCCCTGAATTAAGGATGTTAAGGATTAGTTGACTATCCAATAAGCAAATGCTTATCGAATACTCTGTTGACTAGTCGACAAGTCAGTCCGTCCCCCGTCCCCCCCGCTGCCTCTATCAGATAGAGGCAGCAAAGGGTGGGGGGGAGAAGGAGTATTTCAAAGCAGCAGCGCTGCACAGCTGAGCCGGGGATCAGCTGTGCGGCGCTGTCCCCTTTAAAATGCCGAAGCACTGTGAACCCCGGGGTCAGCTGGGGAGTCCCCAGCTGACCCCAGGTTCTGGGGAAATGCTGTGCGGAACCCGGGATCAGCTGGGGAGTCCCCAGCTGACCCCGGGCTCCACGGCGCTGCCCCTTCAAAACACCGAGGCTGTGTTTCAAAGGGGCAGCGCCACACAGCTGAACCTGGGCTCCACGCAGCATTTCAGCAGAACCTGGGATCAGTCCCCAACTGATCCCGGGTTCTGCTGAAATGCCGCGGGGAACCTGGAGTCAGCTGACCCCGGGCTCCCCACAGCATGTAGCGCAGTATGGAGCCCAGGGTCAGCGGGGGACTCTGAGTTCCCTGCTGACCCCCAGCTCCATGGCTTTGAAATGCACAAGAGCCCCCACTGGGGACTCATGTATATTTTAAAGCAGGCATCCGCGTGCAGCCTGGAGTCAGCGGGACTTCCCGCTGGCCCCGGGGCTCCCGCTGGGGCTCTTCTGCATTCCTCCTTTGAAATGTACAAGTGCCTATCGACGAGTTGAGTGGTCAATGGAAATTCCATAGACTACTCGACTAGTCAGTTAACTGCAATTTAACATCCTTACCCTGAATCCCCTGCAGCCTAGTGGCTAGGACACTCACCTGGTTTTGGGATACCTGGAATGTAGCTCCTGCTTCAGTAAATATTTAATTATTGATTTATGCCAACTGGGACAGCTTCAACAGAACACACTGAGAAATTCTCAACCCCAGAATATTCCATCCCCCAGCACACTCACCTAGGATAGGGGAGACTTATGTTCAAGTCCTTGTTCCAGAATATCACACCTCATTCTTGTGTATGCTGCCTAAATCCTCTGATTTAGTCCAAGACACTGAAATGTTCTTTTTTGATTATATGATTCATTTAGGGATTTCTGAAACTTTCTATTTGTTTCATTTTGACTAAAACAAATTGTCAAATTAATACATATTTGCAAAGTGATTCAGTCTTCCCAAAGCTGCATTTTTTTGGAGGAAAAAAATTTTAGCCAAGGAATTTTGCCTAGATGCAGCACTGACATAAAAAGTCTTTACTAATACAAGCATCTGCTTTTATGAACTCTGTAAAAACCATTATTATGGTTATTAAAATGATGAGGCAATTTACAAACTACTCTGAAAAATTTCTGAGACTGAAGGAAATTTAAGCACTGACATTTACCTGGATGTAAGAAAAAAATGAAGTAGTCGGGGACACATCTTCTGCCTCATGTTAAATAAAATTTTCAATTAAGTGTCCCCAAAATACTGCAAAAAGCAAAAGAAATTATGTGGACATAGGGCACAGCTGAGCTGACCTTTCCAGCAAGAATAGATTTAATTAAAATGATCATCCTCCCTCAGCTACTTCATTTTATTATGGCAATATCTATATTTCATATCAGACAGTAAGTGGCTGCAGTCTTAGAAGGCATAATTTTGCTCCTTTACACAAGGGTCAAGAAGAGCTAGAATAAAGATTACAAAACTCTATCTTGGAAAACAAAAAGGAGAGTTAAACTTACCAAATTTGTCTTGTTACTTTGATGGCTAACTCTAGCTATCCCCTGATTTGTATTGACCAGGATGACAAACATGATGACTCAGACAACATACATTGTTACAAGAACTTGTAGTATCAAAAGAGACTTTGCAAAAGATCATTGCAAGGTCAAATGGTGCTTCCAGTTCTGATGCACTTAATGTCAATATCAACAACTAAATTATGAAAATGCTAGGTGCTAAAGAGATATGGCTGCGAGGAAACCTTTATGCTAATGCTCATGAAGAACACTGCAGAAAATTAGAGTCACATAATTTCTCAACTTGCATTATATACTTAGCCAACAGTAGACCTGCATATTTTAGTACATACAAATAACCTCTATTCTAAATGGTTCCATCCAGCTGCAGCTAAAGTGGGTGGAAAGACCCCTATTGATTTCTGTGGGAGCTGGATCAAGCCCTAATAGTATAATAGGATGGCATCATGAGACAGCATGGGAGGTTATAAAGAAACAAGCATGTAAATTTGGTGGGTTCAGTTATCTCCAATCCTGAATGGGTTCTCATTGTGCTAGATACTGCACAAATCCAAAGTGAAAGATCCCTATCTACAGGGTTTATAGTCTAAGGGTGTGTCTACACTGCCTGTGTTAATTGTAGCCATGCCAGTGCTGTGATATGAGCAGTATAGTCACACTTTGACACTGGGGGAGCATGCTTCTGGCAATAACGTGCTGTCTATACTAGTACTTTTCAGTGCTTAGGGGTCTGAGACTGAAAAGCGGTAATGTAGATTCAGCCTCACTGAAGAAAAGGGGATGTAACAAACAGTTTGAAGGAGTGGGGGCAGCTAATCTCATGTGCAAGGAAATGATAATTTCTCCTTTTAATTTATCATCCAGCAAAGTAAAGTTCCACACTCAGTCTAAGAGCCTATACTGAATCTCACATTCAGTTATCCTTAAACAAAAGACAGGACTATGCAGAACTTTAAAGACTAACAAGATTGTTTATTAGGTGATGAGCTTTCGTGGGCCAGACCCACTTCCTCAGATCAAATTGTGGAAGAAAATTGGCATGATCATATATACCAAAGAGATACAATAAAAAAAAAAAAGTGAACACACATAAAATTGACAAATCAGATTTTAGAACAGAGGGGCCTTAACAAAGATGCTAACTACCTTACTCATTACAAAGATAGCTTCCCCAATTATCACTCCTAATATCATTATATCATAGACACTAACCTCCCCACACCCCCTCTCTGTTCTAAAATCTGATTTGTCAATTTTATATGTGTTCACTTTTTTTTGATTGTATCCCTCTGGTATATATGGTCATGGCAATTTTCTTCCACAATTTGATCTGAGGAAGTGGGTCTGGCCCACGAAAGCTCATCACCTAATAAACCATCTTGTTAGTCTTTGAAGTGCTGCATAATCCTGTCTTTTGTTTCAGCAAAACCAGACTAACACGGCTACATCTCTATTACTGAGTTATCCTTAGATAGTTTGCTCTAATTTTCTACCACTTCACATTCTCATCTTGTCTGCACACTCAGATTTGTATTGTAATTTGGATTTTTTTGGAGGTTTGCCATGTAAGGAGCCCACATTTGGCCATTAATCCCATTAATCTATGTGTTTAAAAGTTACTTATACACAGTTTTATGCACAGTATTTCAGTGTCAATTTGTGTGTGCATGTTTGTTTACTTTCATATTGCTCCTACTGTATAAAATCAAGTGGTTTGCTTGACAAGAGGAGGGGAATTGGGAGCTGAGCCTGCAAAGTTTAATGCATGTGTTTGCCTGTAGGAGTGTGAGTAATCTTACTCAGATCAATGGGACTACTTGCACGATTAAAGTCAAGCATGTCTTTGCAAAATAAGTGCCTAATTTTGCTTATCTGGTAATACAGGCTTTCTGTTATAATCTAGTCCAGTGGTTTTCAAACATTTTTTTTCAATGACCCATTTGAAGAAAATTCTTGGTGCCTGCAACCCAACATCATTTGACTAGAGTGTGGGCTCCAGAGTGGGGGGCTGAGGATGAGAGATTTGTGGTGTTGGAGGGGGCTCTGGCTTTGTGGATGGTCAGAGCTGGGACAGGAGGGGCTTACCTTGAGCGACTCCTGGTCAGCAGTGCAGCTTCCTGCCTCTCCTGGCACTGCAGACCATGCTGCTCCTCAGAAGCAGCCAGCAGCAGGTTCTAAGCCAATGGGCGTGTAGAGCTAGTGCTCAGGACGGGACCCCTGTGCGCTGTACCCCTCCCCCGGGGACGCTTCTTGGGGCGCAATGCAGTCTGCAGTGCCAGGATAAGCAGGTAGCCTGCCTTGGCACTCCAACTGGTCGCTTGATCACCCTGCTGTAAGAAACTCGTACTCTGAAAACCACTGATCTTCTGAGAGGTATAGGGCATATTGCATAGCTGTGGTTATGTGAGTCAACTCTTGTTTTTTCTATTCTAAGTTGTATTCTACATCTAAATTATTATACAGGAAAAACAACTATATAGAAAAAGGCCCATTTAGAACATTGGTCACTTTAATAATGAACACCAATTTTTTCTAAATGGCTCAACCATCAGAACAGCTATTTATTTCCTGTGAGTATGGAAGGATTGTTGTTGCTAGAGTGTCATATTTTAATTTTTGACATTTCAGACATTTAAAGATCCTATTTAAATGCCACCTCAACAACAGGGCCAAAATATTTATTTTAGTTTGCTTGACATTTCCCTGAAAAGATGGAAGACTGAAACTGAAGCGAAATACTGTGAATGTTTTGTGCTTGATTATTGATCAATGACTTCTCTAGTTAAGTTCCATAACTGTTGAATTCTAAACCCAAAATATTTTCAAGCTCTCAGTAAGAAGAACGACAGTCTTGGGATTAAGGCATTGCACTGGGATGTGAGGGAGCTGTGTTCAAGTATTGTGGGTAAATTGCTTAATTTCAGCCCCTTCTTTGTAAAATGGGGATAATAATACTCCTTTTTTCCCCACCCTTTGTCTGTGTGCACATTTAGATTGTCAGCTGTTTGGGGGCAGGTACTGTGTGTTTGTAAAGCAACTAGTACAGTAGGGTCTTAATGTTGGTGGGGCCTCTAGGTATAATTATGCTACACACAAATATGACATTTTTTGAATGCACAAGAAATGCAAGACTTATAACATGTCATTTCCTGCTGAAATGTAGCTACCTCTCAGGTGAAATATGTCAGAGGTTTAATAGTCACTGCAACTCTTCTAGCACCTTTTAGAGCAGGAAGGTAACTCAAAAATTGAAGATTTTTTAAAAAAATGTTTTTGTAGATTATCACATGTACTTATGCCAAGAAAACAATAGCATGTATTATTTTTAAAAATTTTGCATAGTTGGACAAATTTACTAATGTCAATTAGAAAAACTCCAGCATGCAAATAATTTTGAGACTCTCCATTTCAGAATCTAAATGGGTGCTTCCTCATGTTGTGTTTAGATGGTTTCAGAGTGTGGTGTTGCAGCTTTCAAGGTGTCTTTTTACACTATACCCTCTGGAAAAGTGCTCCAGTGTCGAGTGACTCATGTTCTTTGCCTTCAGACATACCATATGGTCTCTCCTATTTTTAAAAAAAGTTGTTATATACAATGTGCTCATTACGTGGCATCTCTTCCAAAAGTAAAATATTTAAAATGTTGTTTGTTTTTTCAATAGGTAGAGAACAGACCCAAATATTATGGAAGAGAGTAAGTAATGAGTGCCGTGAATCGAGTCTAATGGGAGTGGGTGTCACCTGGTGTTCAGTGATGAATGAAGGTTCAGCAAGTGCACCTTAGGGCCTTTTCATCTCCTCTGTGTTTAACACCACAGGAATGTGGGGCTAGCTGTGCTAACGATTTTAATTTGCTGGGCATTTTGCATTGCAAAGTGGTACTCTGCAATAGCCTACATTCTTGGCTGTTCAGCATACTGTATGTGGGACCTTCTCGGGGCCCAGCATTAAGTTTTGTTGTGTACATCCTGAGTGAAATTCTTCTAGTCTGCTCATTGTGCATGTACAGCAGGGGAATTTGTTCCACTCAGTTACACTACTCTATTCTTACTTCTCTGCAAATTATGATTTGGGTATGGCTCACCTCCGATCACCCCTGCAGTTTCAAATGGATACAATATTCTTCAGTTCTGCCTAATTCAGGAAAATGTAGTGTTGCTGTGCTTCACATGGTTGGTTGGCTCTTTCTACCCCCAAAGGTGGAGACTGCTGCAATGGGTATATGAGTGTGTAAAAATCTCTTTGGGGCAATCTGAAATGCCAAATTATCATTATCATTTGTATTTCCTTTCCCTCCATTTCACTGCATTAAGCAAAGGTTCTGTTTAGCACAGAGAATGAAAGCAAATTTTATGTTTAATTTTGTATCCGTGTATGTAAATTGTGCACTTTCTTATGCAAATTATTAGTCAGATTAAGTGGATCCCTTGAGCCCTGGCAAGCTAGCAAACTGTCCCTCAATATTGAAAAGTGTGAGTACCCCATCATAGATTATTAAGATAATGGGTAATATGGGCACTTGTCCTATTAAGCTAATGTAAGATATCCATGTTATGAAAAGAATGCACTTGTTCTGACTGTAACAAGGGTGTTCCTCCCATGCTGTCTGTTAAGTGATTTTTGAGGGCTAAAGCCTACCAGCCACACATAATCATGTTGGCCAAATGCCAAGCAGAGTGAGAAATTAACATAATGAATAGATTACTGCTAATTACTGTAGATTGTATGGAAGCTTCTTTTAAAAAGCCAAGGGAGGAGGTTGTTTTTAAGGAAAAAGGTGTGTTTTAAAAACAGCTTTTATGGTTAATAAAAATGAGCTTTGTTTGTTAGATTCCATGGTATGATCTCAAGAGAAGAAGCTGACCAATTATTAAGTGTTGCAGAGGGAAGTTATCTCATTCGTGAAAGCCAACGGCAACCAGGAACCTATACTTTGGCATTAAGGTTGGTAATAGTTGTAGAATATTTGCAAATATCTCATCATGATATTACAATAAACTATTATTTAATTCCTTGATAGAATTTTTTATAATGGTGACCATTTAATGACATTGTATTTTTGTGACCTGGTTACAGTTTCAGTATCTTGAAAGGACTTTAAATCTTTCAGTGCAAAATTAATGTCTTGGATTTGAAGCACGGTCATAACTATTTATGGATGGTTGGCTTTATTTTACAATAGATGTTTCCTACTTCTCTGTTCTCCATTACTCTTCAGTTCTGTCCATAGATACCATATCTGGATATTGAGAACAGAGGCAGAGAAGAATTAGAAAGTCCCTCTGTGATCTCATGTGACTTCACTTAGCCAACCTTGTATCAAGATTAGTTACCTGATGTAGGAGGCTAGTTGGGTCTCCTCCAGTAACTCGCCATACTGCTCATGCAGTCTGTGTGCCAATTGTACCTGGTCTGTGAGCTAGTGTCTCACCTTGAATAGTTGTGCCAACTGGATGTGAATACATGCCCACCACTTCTGTACAACTGTAAAAACTCAGTCAGATTGTTTCCTAACTGAAATAGTTCTATACTGACTAGTAGTAGTCATTATAATAGTATCTTTTACAGGTATCTTTTAGCTTTCTCCCTTTGTTGTTTTCAGAGGTAGTATATGAAATGAATTGACTCTTCAGTTGTACAGAATTTAACTGTGTGATGTCTAGATCCAGGAAAATATTTAGGCACATGCTTAAGTTTAAGCACACAAGTAATCCTTCAGTAAGACTACTTATACTAAAAACATGCATATGCCTTTCAAGATCAGCACCATCTTTTACATGTCAGTGTTCACATAAGTATGCATACAGCACGTTAGTAGCAAGCATTCTTCAGTCTTGAGACCAGGAATATGCGTCCTTTGAGAGGTAAACAATTTACTCGGTTTTAAGGCAGCCACAAACAGGGCTGAAGAGACCGTCTTTCCTATATTTATCATTTAAATGTAATGTTTTGACCTTTTGGCTTTGCCTTGTGCAAGCTCTTTTCTCCTCTGCCATTCTGGACTGCTTCCTCTCATAATTCCCAAGACCTTTAAGTGCTCATTTCCAAAGGCTGCATCTGGAGTGTGATCTTCTCATTTGTCCATATCAATGTCAGTTTTTGGTGAGATCTCACTTCCACACATCCTTGAAATGCAATTTTAGGTGTCTTTTGGGTCTTTTTCCAGATGCCAGTTTGTCATAGAGAATGTCATTATTCACACATGCTCAAGCCATGAAGACATCTCTGTTTGAGAAGTGCTGGCTATGCTGGCCCATGTGAGCACCTCAGTGTTAATGACGCTCCTTCCAGGAGATTCCAAATTTTCAACAAAGGCAACAGATGAAAGCTGCTGAGCCTCTTTTCCTGATGAGAGTATAAGGTCCATGTGTCATGCCTCTTCAAAATTGTTCTGATAATACATGCTTGATGCACACAGATCTTTGTGTGTTCTCTCAGTTTCTTCTTTTACCATACCCTCTTGTTCCATCTAAACTTTATTGTGGCAGCTTTTCCAATGCAGATATTGAGTTCCGTTTCAAGTGAAAAATTGACTACAATAGTGGTCCTCAAGTATGTGAACACCATTCACCACTTCAGGTTCATAGTGGTTGATCTTTATGGAGTGTGCTTCCTCAACTCCTTGGCACATTGTTTCTTTTAGCCTTATAATAAGTCCAGAGTCTTGGAAGGCTTTGGAAAAACTGTCCCCAAGGCTTTGAAGGGGAACTTTTTTGGAGGTTGTCACTGTTGCATCATCATCAAGGAGGAAGTGTTGGATAAGGGCCTCCTAAGCCTTGGTTTTTGATCTGAGTCCTGCAAGACTGAACTACTTTCCATCAGATCTTGTGTGCAAGTAGATTCCCTCAGCTCAGGAACATAACCGCCATACTGGGTCAGACCAACGGTCCATCCGGTCCAGTATCCTGTCTGCTGACAGTGGCCAATACCAGATGCCCCAGAGGGAGGGAACACAACAGATAATCCTCACGTGATCCCTCCGCTGGAACCGAAAGCTTGTTTCAGTGGCAGGGAGAAGAAGAAGTTCTTAGAGTGGTTGCTCATGTCCATTCGAATTAGGTGTGCGCACCGTGTCTTCCGGAGCGTTTTCCCTAGCGGTACCTGTAGCACCGGCAGGGCGCCCCCTGGAGTGGCGCTGCCATGGCGGGGCATAAGTACCCCTGCTGGCGCTCCCCCACCTCAGTTCCTTCTTGCCACTCATGACGGTCGTTGGAGCATGTCTCTCTGTTAGATCAGTTAATGGTTCCCGTTTCTCGTAGTTGTGCAGATAATTCTAATAGTTCAATTAGTTAGATAGTTAGTGTCTCTTTGTTTTTTCTTCTCCCCCTTCTGGGGTGAGGAATGCTAGGGCCACAAGGCTTTAAGGCGTGCGCTGTCTGCACTAAGTTCATGCCCAAAGGAGATCCTCACAACAGTTGTCTGAAGTGTCTGGGTGAGGGCCATCTCACAGATGCCTGTAAGATCTGCAAGTCGTTTAAGCCGCGCACTAAGAGGGAGAGAGACTCTCGTCTAAAACTTCTCCTCATGGAGGCGGCTTTACAGCCGGCACCGGCTGGGCACTCTGCGGTGAGCAGTGCACCGGCGTCCACGCGAGATGCTCCCTTTCGAGACCGGGCCTCGGTGTCGAGGGCTCGGCACCGGTCTCACTCTCCAGCACCGAAGAGGTCAAGAACATCCCATGGTAGGTCTCTGAGCCGGAAGTCCAAGTCAGGCCTACACCACGGTGCCGAGTCTCCGGTGCACGCGTCCTCATCCATTGCGGTGCGGCGTAAGCGAGCGGGACGTCCATCCAGTCCAGGGCAACTACCCTCGCACCGCCCCTCCACGCCGGACACCTTTGAGGCGGCGCACGATCTTATTAGCCTCACTACCTCCCCTCCATCGTCAGTTGAGGCGGAGAGGTTGAGGTCGCCTACGCCGGAGGCCGCGTTGGCACCGGCTTCGCCTCCACACCGGCAGGACCAGACGGCACCGGTCACTTATGTAGCGGGACCATCCCCTGTGGGACCAGTACCGCTTGCTTCCACATCGGTGTCAGCCTCGACGCAGGCCGCCAGGCTGCACTCGGCGCGCGAATGGGCTCGACCTCCCTCGGTGCTGGGACCTCTTCCATACCCCGTCTTGGCTGCACTAGTGCCATATCACCCAGGCCTTGCGTCTCCATCTATGGCACCATCATCATCATCATCATCATCATCGGTACCAGCGTTGAGCAGCTTTCCCGGGGTGCAGTTCCAGTCATCGGCACCGGGCCCTTCAGCATCAGCCTCTTCAGCAACAATACAAGTTTCGGCACCGTTACAGGCACCAGCATCGACCCTGTGGGCCATGCTGGTGCCACCATCGCCGGTGACGTCGGCCTCTTCGGGGTTCGTCTCGCAACCGATACCAACTTCGGCAGCTCAGCCATGCTCCGTGTCGGCGCCACAACCGGCACCGGGACCTGTCCTCCTGGTGCCGCAACCGGCTCCATCCTGAGCACCAGGACCTGTCCTCACGGCACCAACTTCACTCCTGGCACCGGGACCTGTGTTCTCGGTGCCGCAACAGGCACCGCAACTGGCACTGGCACCGGTCTTCCTGGTGCTGGCACGCCCTCATCGCGCGCACGCGGGCAAACCCGAGTCTATGGCCAGGTTTGCTCCTCCCTCCGTGACAGGACATTCATCAACCATGCCTCCCTGGCCTGAGTCTGACTACTCGTCGGATTCTGATGCGGCATCGTTCAGGTCGGAGTCCTCAGGAGCTTCCTCGACTCGTAGATCCCATTCCCGGCCCTGGCGTGATTGTTCCCCTGTACAGCAGACTTGGCCGCCTCAACCGCAATGGCCCTTCTGGACGCCATGGGCTTACCACCAGTGGCAGGGGCCTGTGCCCTCCTCTGTGGTATCCAGTGTTTTGGGGCACTGAGCGCAACCGTTGGCGTCGCTGTCACGACCCCCTCCTTCCCCCCAGAGGTCGGTTGCTACAGATGCAGCTGCTGAGCCACAGGCCTCGGTGCCGGAGCCGCTTCCACAAACGGTGCCGCCTGCCCCGCCGGCTCCTCAACCAGGCCCTGCGCCAGATCCCATACCGATCCAGGAGTCGTCGTCATCATCGTCTCCTAATGAAGCCTTGGCGGATCCTGCACCGGTGTTGCCTACTATGGATGCTCGAGCGCATCAGGATCTGCTTAGGCGTCTGGCCTCCAATCTGGGTGTCCTAGTGGAGCCAATAGTGGAGGACACGGACCCCATGATCGACATCCTCTCGGACGATGCGCCCGCCCGCTTGGCTTTGCCACTTAATAAAACCGTGGCCAAGATTACTAATGCCCTGTGGCAGACCCCGGCGACCCTGACCCCTACCTTAAAGGGGGTCGAGAGGCGCTATTACGTTCCCCAGTCGGAGCACGAGCACCTGTACTCCCAACCTGTTCCAGGGTCCTTGGTCGTTCAGGCTGCGGCTCAAAAGAAGAGGCTTCCCCAGCCAGGGCCGTCCCCGAAAGCTAGGGAGCCTAAACGCCTCGACCTGATGGGCAGTAAGGTGTATGTAAGGGTGGGGTGCAACTCCGCATTGCTAACCAGCAAGTGATGCTGAGTCGTTATGCTTATAATACCTGGCAGGCCGTAGATAAGTTTAAGGATAAGCTCCCTGCCGAGGCCCATCAGGAGTTTGCGGCCATGACCTCGGAGGGCAGAACCATCGCCCGCACGGCCCTTCAGGCTTCCCTGAACGCCATTGACTCTGCCGCCCGCACCATGGCGTCGGGTGTGGTTATGCGCCGTGGTGCCTGGCTGCAGGTGTCCAGAATTCCTCCGGACGTCCAAACCACAATCCAGGACCTGCCGTTTGATGGGAAAGCGTTGTTTTCGGAGCACACGGACTCCAGGCTCCATACGCTCAAGGACACGAGGTCTACTCTCCGGTCCTTGGGGATTCACACGCCGGCCCCTCAGCGGCGTCACCTGCCCTACAGACAGCAGGGGAGAACGCAGTCCCAGGTCCCCCGTGGGGATTACTGGAGACGCCATCCTCGTGCTCCCAGTGGGGGTGTGGGGGCGGCTGCGGGCCCGTCCTCTGCAAGGGGTTGTCGACGCCGCCCGAGAGGGGACAACCCCCGTGGGGTTGGTCAAGGCCCCTCTCAGCAGCCCAAGCACCAGTTTTGACAGGCTGCTAGAGAGTCGCGCACCAGCCTCCCAACCTGGCCCCCCGTTTGGGGCCAGGTTATGACGGTTTGCCCACGCCTGGGCAGAAATCACGACCGACGCCTGGGTTCTAAAAATAGTCAGAGGTGGCTATACCATTCCCTTCCTGGGCTCACCCCCTTCCAACCCGCCCGCCCCATCCCTTTTCAGGGACACCTCTCACGAAGGCACCCGTCGCCAGGAGGTGCTGGCGCTCATCGAAAAGGGAGCTGTAGAGAGGGTCCCTTCACATCTGGAGGGCAAGGGTTTTTATTCCCGGTATTTCATTGTCCCGAAACCCAAGGGCGGGGTTCATCCCATCTCAGATCTCAGGGACCTCAACAAGGCGGTCGTGAAATCCAAGTTCAGAATGGTAACCCTGGCTTCTGTCATCCCGGTTTTACAGTTAGGAGACTGGTATGCAACTCTCGATCTCAAGGACACTTACTTCCATGTGGCAATAAGACCCAGCCATAGGAGGTTTCTCCGTTTTATTGTTTCCCGAGGCCACTTCCAATTTATAGTGCTCCCATTTGGCCTTTCAACAGCACCCAGGGTCTTTACAAAATGCATGGCAGTCGTAGCGGCGTTCCTACGCAAAAAAGGGGTACACGTGTTTCCGTACCTAGACGACTGGCTGATTCGTGGTCGTTCCTACAAACAAGTGGAGGCCCATGTTTCCCTCACAAGGGCCCTCTTCGTAAGGCTGGGACTCATGCTAAACGAGGAAAAGTCATCGTTGACTCCCTCTCAGCACCTCGAATTCATAGGTGCCCTCCTGGATGCCAGGGTGGCAAGAGCACTCCTCCCCAGAACCAGGTTTCTGTCCATAGTGTAGCTGGTCTCCGAGTTAACCCGGTTCCCCATCACGACCGCCTGGGTCTGCTCGAGGCTGCTGGGACACATGGCGGCGTGTACTTATGTGGTACGCCATGCTCGAATGAGGCTCAGGCCTCTGCAGGCCTGGTTGGCAAGGGCATTGAACCAGTCCAGGGGTCTCTGGGACACGGTTCTCACAGTGCCTCCGGAGGTGATAGCCTCCTTACAATGGTGGACCCAGGAGGCGGTGGTGTGCAGCGGGGTTCCGTTCACTGTACCTCCCCCCTCACTTACACTGGTCACAGATGCTTCTCTATGAAGGTTGCATTTATTGTGGCCATTATGTCGGCTCGCAGGGTCTCCGAGCTGAGGGCATTAACTGTAAACCCGCCCTACCTAGTGTTTTCTGACAATAATGTGAGGCTCCACCCTCACCCGGCTTTTCTCCCCAAGGTGATGTCACCGTTCCATTTGTCCCAAAAAATTTACCTCCCGGTTTTCTTTCCAAAGCCCCATGCCTCCCCTAAGGAGCAAGTGCTCCATTCCCTGGATGCTAGACGTGCGCTAGCCTTTTATATTGATAGGACTAAACCCTTTCACAAGTCCACTCAATTGTTTATTGCTGTCGCTGACAGAATGAAAGGGCTCCCCATATCGACACAGAGGTTGTCCAATTGGGTCGCGGGGTGTATCAGGGAGTGTTATGGCCTGGCTGGGAAGGTCCCGCCCCAGGTTACAGCACATTCCACCAGGGCGCAGGCGTCCTCTGTAGCTTTTGGGGCGCAGGTTCCAATCCTTGAAATCTGCAGGGCGGCCACGTGGTCGTCGCTCCATACCTTTACGGTGCACTACGCGCTGGCACAGCAGGCTAGGGAGGACGCAAGGTTGGTATCTGCGGTCCTCAGCTCTGTATTGTAAATATGTTTGTTTATCTGTACACATTGCACTTTTCTACAGTTTTTTCTGTGTTCAGTTAGTTGAATAAATATGTTTGGATTGTTCAACTTTCGTGGACTTCTCTTTCTGAGTGCTCCGACCCCTCCTCCTTGAAGTGGGGTTGGCTTGGAAGTCACCTAATTCGAATGGACATGAGTAACCACTCGAAGAAGAAAAGAACGGTTACTTACCTGTAACTGTTGTTCTTCGAGATGTGTTGCTCATGTCCATTCGATTCCCCCCCTACCTCCCCTTCGTCGGAGAGTCCGGCAAGAAGGAACTGAGGTGGGGGAGCGCCGGCAGGGGTACTTATGCCCCGCCATGGTGGCGCCACTCCAGGGGGCGCCCTGCCAGCGCTACGGGTACCGCTAGGGAAAACGCCCCGGAAGACGTGGTGCACGCGGTGCGCACACCTAATTCGAATGGACATGAGCAACACATCTCGAAGAACAACAGTTTCAGGTAAGTAACCGTTTTTATCCCAAACAGAGTTATGTACTCGTCCCAACTTTATTTCACTCCACTAAGAATCTGGAAAGCCTCAGAGACTGAGTCATTATATTGGACTGTGCTGTTCATGCTTTCATTTAAGTATCGAATCATGATTAAGAACTTGTGGGGACAGACAATCTTTCATGAAATTGCATGCAGTCCACTTCTAGTGACAAAGTCAAAAGTCTTTTGTGAGGTTGATGAAGGCTATGTAAAGGGGCTTTTCTTGTTCTTTGTGTTTCTCTTGTGTAATTGTCTCAGAGAGAAGATCATGTCAATAGTAGACCTTTCAGCTCTGAAGCCGCACTTTGATTCAGGATAAATTCTGTCTACAGGGGTTGAAGTCTGTTCAGGACAACTCAGGCAAAGACTTTCCCCATAATTCTAAGAAGGGAAATGCCACAATAGTTTTTACAGTTACATGTCACCCTTGTTTTTTATAGATGATCTTGGCATCTCCCATTTCTTGTGTTACTTCACCTTCTTTCCAGCAGTCAAGGGGCGTGGCCTCCTGTCCAGGTTCTATGCCCTGCCCCTAGGGTGTACACGGCCCTTGCAGCCCAACCCAAAAACACCCTTCCCCCGTGTTAGGTTACAGGCGTCCCTTAAAGCCTAGCCCCAAAGATCATGTCCCTCTATCAGGGTATATATGGCACCTGCAGCCCAGTCACAAAGTTCATGTCCCTCTAGCGGGTTATATACGGCCCTTGCGGTCCAGTCACAAAGTTCAGGCCCCTCTATCAGGGTATATACGGCACCTGCGGCCCAGTCACAAGAAAAGCCCCTCCTGGCCCGGGTGATTGTCCAGGGTAGGGAAAAGGGTGGTAGGGGGACCCGGGCCCTCCCTCTCCACCGGGTCCCAGCCCAGGGCCCTTTAGGCAGAGACTATTGCTCCTGCCTGCTCGGCGGGGAATCCGGCCGATACACACTGAGCCACGCTATCAGTCCTCTGCCCTGGGCTGCTTCCTACCGCACCCTGGTACCCCTGTAGTCTGCTGGCCTCCCGGACCGGTCCTTACCAGGGCTGGCGCTGGGGCTGCAGGCACTCCTGCCTCCCAGGGGGTGGCAGCTGCTGGCTCAGCTCCGGGGTCAGCTGTGGGCGTGACTTGGGTCTCAGCTGCTGCAGAAACACAGGTGCGGCCCGACCTACTCCTTCCCCCAGCGGCCTTCCTCGCTGTAGGGCTCTCTCTGCTTTTATATTTGGGCTCTGCTGGGAGCGTGCTGGGAGCAGAGCTGGATGGGTGGGGCCTTCTCAGCCAGCTGGGCCTGGGCTACTCCCTGCCCTTCAGTGCAGGGCCTGTCTGCCCCGTCACACCAGCACAGGCAGAGCAACTCATGAAGACATTGCAGTAGAATAGGTTTCCCGCATTTTATGACTTCTGACAGTATGCAGTCTTTTCCAGGGGCCTTTCCATTGGGGAGGCCATCTATAGCAAGGTTTAGCTCCTTGACAGTTGGTTCATTGTCATGTTCATAACTGGCAGGGTTTTGATGGCCTACGCCCGTAATGATATTTTCATGAGAGTAAAGTTCAGAGCAACGTTCTGCCCAGTGATGCATCTGTTTGGTGCAGTCGTTGATTATTTCCTCTGTTGTTGATTTCAATGGAGCTGTCTTCTTTGAAGTTGTACCCAAGGCTTTCTTGATCCCTTCATATGTGTTTCTGATGTTGTCTGTATCAGCTGCTACTTGGATGCTTTTGCATAATCATTGGCATAGAGTTGAGCAGTTTGTTTTATCTCAGTTCTTTCCTCTATTAATGCATATAAGGTTGTGTTTTTTTTATTTGGATCTTTCCTGTAATTGGTTTGGGCTGTGTGTTTGGCCTCTATGACTGGTGTCAACATGCTGGAATATGCATCAAACCAGTCATTGTTCTTGTTTTCCTTCTTCGCAAAGACTGACAGAGCTGTGTCATAGATTGTGTTCAAAGTTGCTCCAGCTTCAGCTGGGCACGGGTGGCACAGTCACCGGTGTCGAGGGCTTATTGTAATATGTTCTTGTACTGCTGTGATACTGCTTGATCTGTTATGGCACTGATCGGGCAGGGAGTGGACTCGATGACCTCCTGAGGTCTCTTCCAGTTCTATGATGTTCACATGAGGACATCCTTTTACTTTAGATCTGAGTATTTTCTTTGGTTTAGGTCTGACCTTGCTGCACAGAGAGGTCTCTGCCACAAACAGCACTGTGATAACTGCAGGTATCTAGGACAATATTAAGGTTTGGTACATCTTGAGATGATAAGATCCAGTTGGTGTCAGTGGCTAGATTTGGAATGTTTCTAAGACACTTTTGTATTGCAGCTTTGTCTGGAAGAATGAGTTTGTTTTTCAGAGGACAACAGGAACAAAATCCAGAAATCTCAAACCATTTCCATTCATTTTACCAGTTCCATGTTGATCAAGACAGCTGATCTATGCTTCACGATCGCTCTCATCCTTGCATTGAAGTCCCATAGCAAGAACACATATTCATGTTTCATAATCTTGTGGTGTTCAATTGGTCATAGAACTGGTCCTTGATGACAGAAGATGAGCAACCACCCAATGTACAGGTTGCTCCAACCTGCACTCTCCTGGTCCTCTTTGTTCTTGCAGAAAAACTGATAATAGAGGCTGCAAGAGCAACAGCAATTCATGAAAGTACTGTATAGCAAAAGTAGAAATATGGATGAAATATTGATATCTTGTAGTAATACACTGGGATAAATGTTTTCTTAAAAATTACTACTGTTACATTAAAATAGACTAAAGAAAGATATTTGTCTTTGCAGTAATACAATTCTAACAGGAACATGTATTGATATTTATACTGATACGCATGTGAATACAGCAACATTATTATTTTTTCATGCACTCATGATTAAGATGGCTCCTTCCAGTCTCTGTCCTGAAGCAGAGCAAACAGATGCTGGTCTTGTTTGAATGGCTGATCTAAAGAAAGAGAGAGGGAGAGAGATTACGTCACTAAATATTGTCCTTGCTCTTGCAAAATGCACAGTGCCCTTGTCAGCAAGTCTGAGGTTGCATGATGATTCTTGGTGTGGCTTATTTTATTTGAAAATGAGTAATTTTTCCCAGGGTAATAGGTTATACCTGTAGTTTCCAAAAGGGAAAAACATGATCTAGAAAATAACAGATCTGTGAGTGTGATCTCAATAGTATAAAGGATATTAGCACAAATTATGAAGGAAAGAATAATCAAATTCATAAAGGTAAATGGGATGTAATGTAACATGGATTTATTAAAAGTAGATCATATCAACCTAACATGCTTTTCCTCTTGAGAAAATCAATATTTTTGTTGATGACCTTGGAACAAAAAAATGTGCTGATGAAATTTGCTGATGATACAAAGTTGGGAGACATCATCAGGTAGGACTCGACAGCACTGGGACTCACTTCCAGTTTCTGTCTTATATTCCTAAAGATCATGCTACAGGGTTTCAGCCAGCCACTGAAGGGGTCATTATGGTTCTTAACCCAGTGTATAGCGTGAGGGCCTTTTTTTAATTTCCTTTCTTTGAGGCATCAGGGATGGCCATGGCTAGAGATGGAGTATTGTGGGGGTGGCACCGAAAATTCTCTCTCAGGTGTGTGGCTGGCTGACTCTTGCTTACATACTCAGGGTCTAACTCAGGTGCAGGCAAAATACAGTAATTCCTCATTTAACACTATAGATGTGTTTCTGAAAATGTTCGTGCTAAGCGAAAACGTGCTATGAGGGGTCAATTTTCCCATTAAAAATAATGGAAAAGGTGGGGGCTGCATTTCAGGTGGTGGTGGCAAAGTCAATTTTTTGTTGGTGCTGGGTCGTCAGCGTCAACATTAGATATCTAGCAACACAAGTCGCCGCCGTTTGTTAAAACGCAAAGATAAACATGTGAGTGAGCGGAGAAGCGCTGTGACCATGTGTATTCATTCACTCATGCGTATTACCACTGTTTTCACCAACTTATACTGCCGTGCAAAGTAGTCTGCCACTTGATCATTTTCGTGTTATTTCGGGGATGGTTGTGTTATTTGAAAAAGTTCCCTATAAAAAAAAATCATGCTATTGTGAAAACATGTTAAGCAGGCATGTGTTAAACGAGTAATTACTGTATGGCCCAAGGGCCAGATCCGGCCTGACAAACCACTGGAGCCAGCCCACTACTGTCCTGCAGCCCTGTGGGAGCCTCCAGCAGGCTCCCTGCCTGCCACTCAAAGCAGCTGGCTGAAGGGGCTATGTGCGTTTCTGCATCCCGGATGCCCCTGGGAGGGCTTCACAGCTGCCCCCATCCCAGCACAATCTCACAACTCCCATTGGCTGGAAGACACACACACACGGACACCCCCCCCCCAGCCAGCTGCTTTAAGTGGCGTGGGGAAGGGGGGCAGCAGGCAGGGAACCTATATGAAGGTCCCATTTGGTTACTGTCCAGGAGCCATTTAAAGTAAGTGCTTAAGTGCTTCCCAGCCAGAACCTGCACCTGGTACTTCCTTCCACATCCCAAGCACCCACCCCAGGTCATAACCCAAATCCTCTGCACCCTTACTCCTGCACCCATACCCCCTCCTGCATCCCAGTCCCCTACCCAGAACTCCCTTCTGCACCCAACCACCATTCCAGACCCTGCACCTCCTCCATTAATATAATATAAGAGTGCAGCCCTGATCACTTACCAAATTCTTGGAGTGCCCTCCCTTCATCAAAAATTATTGCCCTCCCCTGGCCTAATTGCATGCCATGTGGAGGTTGAGAGAGAATTTTCCCCAAGACTGTCAGTGACCTTTGTAGTTTTTTGTTTTTCTCTGTAGTATGTAGATGCAAGTATCTAAATATGTCTCATGGAATCATTTCCCTGCTATTATGGAGACCTCTGTGCCAGTGCACCTCTGTCCCCTTGTTCTCTGCTGGTGGCACACAATAATCTAGTCTCCCATGAACTATAATGCAGGAGACTAGATTTTGGTGATTAGGTTTAATGTGTGTGTGCTGGGTGGTGTTGGTGGTCTGGGGTACAGAGGAGGTCAGACTAAATGATCAAGTGATCCCTTCTGGCTGTAAACTCTCTAACTCTTGGAGAAATATTGGTGTCTTTAAACTTATTTCGTTTTTCTGACAGCTTTGGGAAAATATGTTTAATATGCCAGCTTTAAAGAATGTTTTCAAATTATGGCCAGGCTATATATGTGTAAGAGGTAACATCATTTGGAAATAGCCTGCAGGAAAATGCTCTCCTACCTATTTAAATGCAGGGTTCGTGCAGTTAACCTTAGTTTACTTTAAAGAAATTAGGCTTTGGAATGCACTGAAATCTAAACATTTCACATACAGATGCCACTTTACTGTGATTAAGCATTGGCGTGACCACCCTGGTTTTACCAAGGAAAATGGCTTGTGATCTTGCTTTCCATTGCTGAAACAAATGATGCCATATTATCCTGTTCATTGCTGTCACTTTAATATGTGTGAAAGTGAACCCACAGACTCTGCTATCTCATATGCCATAGCTGAATATGAATGCGTCAGACCTTTTTGGCAGCACTGTGTTTCCTACCCTTGGAGTTCCTAACTTTTCCAACATTTATTTTCCTTCCTAGAAAGAAGGAAGCAGCTGGCATATTCTTTCCATCAGCTGCAGGCAAGAGCTATGATCTTTGTTACAGCGTTTTATGTTAAAAGATAGTTATAATATACCAATGTTTCCACTAAGTATGATGTGGGGTTTGCTTATATTGATATCTCGTGTATAACCCAACCCGTACCCTATCACGCTGTTTACTCTTACTGTTTCTACTGTATTCTACTCTTATTTTGGCTTTGGGGATTTTGCTGTGCCTTGGTAGGTAAAGATAATTTTGCCTGTGAACTGACAGGTTTTTGGTGGGGACTAGCAGCAGTGAAAGTAATTTAAATTTTCTTACAGGTACTGTCCTATTGCAACCTGGGTTCCTGCCAGTTCTTTAAATAGTTCCCTGCTGGTTTTTGCTGCAGCTCAGCCAGCTCTTGCCACAGCTGCGCACCAGAGCGCACCCTCTTACTTTCACCTCTGGGGACCACTTAATTTTTTGTCCTTTGCTACAATGTCAGAATGAATTGTCAGCTTCATCTGCAGCCTGTAGGTGACTTTTGATAGCGATTTATAGTGTGAATATCATTTTCCAGACCAGAAATGAGGAATGTCAGTGGGGTGCATCTTACACAAAATCCTGCCCCTCTTGACAAGACTCGCGTTGACTTCAGTGAGCTATGAGTTGTCCCTATATTTATAGCTCCATGATTCAGTTTGATCTTTTCACAGTCGTATCACAGGTGGACCTAATCCCTTCAAGAGAGGGTGGTCCAGCCCACCTGTGCTTAATTAGGCAGCCTCCTGATGGGCCTCAGGAGCAGAAATCCTACAAATCTGTTTGCTATGGGAAAATGTGGCAAAATATGAAATTTGCATTTATAGAGACTCTAGTTTTTTTTATGTTGCGTGAAAAAATAAAAATATATATATTAACTATTCACTGCATTTTACTGAAAGTGCTAGTGTCATTTATTTGGTGAGTACAACCTTCCCCTCTTGTGGTTGATTTTTGTTTGTGCTTTAAATTTACATAGCTAAACACACTCAAGTATACTGCTTCTAGTGTATAGAGGTTACTCAGTGGTATAGAGGGGTTTAGATTTTAATGGCTCTCAAATTTCACTTCATCTTCAAGAGGTGAGTAGTTAAAGTTATGAAAACATGGTGAAAACTTTAAACTTCCCCCTTAAGACCATGTCACTACATCTGGCAAGAGAAACATTTCATGTTAATGGTAATGTGCTTCTCTGTACTGTGTGCAGAGAGACTTTAGATTACGTTTGATGGCAGGCAACTGTAGAACACATGGAAAGCGCTAAGCACAAACTGAAACAACAACAAAAAGAGAGGCAGAAACAGCAAGGCCATTGATAATTGTGTATTGTAACTGAACCATTCCAGCATTTTTGTACATTTAAAAAAAAAACACAATTTTCTGACTGTATAGAATACAGACAGAAGTATCTGGAATATGTAAGAAATACAAATAGCAATTCTATTAATTTTATTATAATGATTGGTGGCACTGGTAGGCTTCAGACTTGCTTAAAATTGTAAATATACCAATAAAACATTGGGTTCAATTGATACCTATATATATTGTGGCTAGGGAAACTAAAGATTCGAATTTCTTTTTAAATGTGGAAAAACACAGACTTTTTTTTTTATCAGAGCATTTTTGGGTGTTTATCAGGGAAATCTAGGTCCATGCTCATGAAGGACACCTGGTTCCTATAAAGGACAGCAAGGAAGTGAGGGAAAGCTGCTTAGAGCCAGAAAGGCTCTCTGACAGAAACCCAGGGTGCCTGGGGAGATGAAATGGGAAGAAGACTGAAGGCTCCCATGAGGGTTCCCTGGAGAAGAACAAGAATGCAAAACTGATTGAGGTAACACTTGAACATGAGTTCAGATTGGGGCAGAGAATATTCTGTATCTCATAACTCTGTCAGAGAATGTAAAACAAGTATCATTCTGCTATTGGAGTAATAGATTTAGTTTTAATATTGGTTGTATATGTTCTTGGTTTTTTTTTATTAACTTTTATTCTTATCGTTAGAATTTGTGGGAGGAAGGAATGCTCTTAGTGGCAACCACAAAGTCATAATTACCGTTTTCACATATTTAAGGGTCACCCAAATGAATAGAGCCATTCACACATCTCAGAGCTATTGTTTCATGCTGAATCTATCCCCACGGAGTGTTCTGATTTAGCTGAGAACATCTTATTGAGATCACCGTATCACTTCACACCTTTCCGAGCCTCCTATGCTATGTATAGATGTGAAGAGCCTCTTCCACATAAGCTAGGCCCCTAATCCATCTGTGTTCCCTCTAGCTGAGTAGCTATACCTGTCCTCAATGGTGGAGCATCCTGGCAGAGCTGTGACTGTGATATGAGGAGAAGTGCACGTGCACCTTGAAGGACCAAATATGTCTCATGTTTGCATTGAATTTTGTATCTTGTGGTAGTAGAGGTGCACAAGGATGTCTTCTGGCCCTGGGAATAGTCAGCAGTATGGTGCCATATATGACAACAGTCTCCAGGGGTGACTGAAGACAGTGTCCCAGAAAGACTACTTAGGAGAAGGGTGAAGCAAGTCCAGGGTGGTTTGTAGGGATGTCAACGTGTAATTAACTGATAAGCCTGGGCAGCACACACATGCCGAGCTGTATGGCCAAGCATCTGCCTAGGAGCCAAGAGACATGTCACCACTTCCAGGGAGCACCCTGAGGTAAGTGCCACCTGGATCCCACTTCCTATACTTTCTCCCACACCCCAATCCTCTGCAATCCTCTGAGCCCCCTCCCACACCCAAACTCCCTCCAAGAGCCTGTCCCCTGCCTCCCTTTCCCATCCCTGAGCCCCTAAGCACATTCAAACACTGGAGCCCACATTCCAGCCTGGAGACTCCCCTACACCTTGAACCCCTCATTTCTGACCCTGCCCTGAAGCCTATGTCCCCTTTCACTCCCAAAGCCCTGCCTCAGTCCAGAGCCCCCATCCTGGAGGCTCTTCCTGCATCCTAAACTGCTCATCTCTGGCCACACCCAGAGCCTGCACTTCACCTCCTGCCTCAGCCTAGAGCAGGGGTGGGCAATCATTTTTTGACCAGGGGCCACTTCAGAAATTTTTGAAGTGGCCCCAGGCTGCCCCAGAAGGGGCGGGGCCAAGACACTTCCATGCTTCCCCATACACAGACCCTGATTGGTCTGGGGGTGGGGGAGTACGTAAAGTCTCCCCCCTCCCCCGCCCCTCCCCGAGAGAACTGTTCTGAACAGCTAGTGGTTCCTTCTAGGTACCCGTGCCCCTGGCGGTGGGAGGAGACTTTGTGTGTTTTCCCCCTTGCTGTCCCCAGGTCAGTCAGGGCCTGGGGAGGGGGAGCACATGAAGTCTTTCGCTTCCTGCCCCGCCCGGCAAGGGAGCACTGTGCTTACAGGCAACTGCCAACTGAGCAGCAGTTGGCAGTTGACTTTAACTGCTGAACCCCTTGCAGAGCAGGAGGAGACCTCACGCGCTCCCCCTGCCTGCAGGCCAGTCAGCACTGTGCACTCTTTGCAGGGTGGGGGCAGGGCAGGAGGAGACTTTGCGTGCTTCTGCCACGCCCCAGGCCCTGATTATCCTGGGGGTTGGGGAAGTGGCAGGGCCTCCGCAGGCCAGATCCAGCCCACGGAGGCCCTTTTGTCCACCCCTGGCCTAGAGCACCCTCCCACATCCTGACCCTCTCATTTCTGATCCCATCCCGAAGCCTGCACTCCCAGTCAGAGCCCTCACCCCCTTCTGCACCCCAACCTCCTGCCCCAGCCCAGTAAAAATGAGGGAGGGTGGGTAGGTGAGAGTGAGTGATGGTTGAAACTGAAAAAGCCATGATCTCAGCTCTCATGGTTGCTTTGTACCTCTCCCATTCTGCAGAGAATCTGGCCAGTCGGAAATTATTGTTGTGTAAGAATCCCCAGGCAACATAGGCCCAGCATAGCTCAAAGGAAAGGGGTGCTCCCCTGGAGAAAGTGGGTATAGCCAGACCATTTGGTGATTCACTATGTCAGTACAGCCTCTAAGGCAGCTGGCCATACAAGAACAACTTAAGGGGCCTCAATCGCACTAGTGTAAAATTTGGTGCAACAGCCCTTGGCCTATGCCAGGATTGGAGGAATGAGGAAATGGCTCAGTGTTATCTTGGCTACATTCTTTCCAGGATCTTTCCAGTGCCAAGTGTTGTTCAGGTGAACCAAATAATCTAGTCACTGGTGTATAGAAATTCTGTTAAATTTCTTTTAATCTCTCTACTGGACACTATACCATCTGTGTTAATCTGAGTCATTGCCTTCTTTCTAAATTTGTGAAGCAAGATTACCCTTCAGAGAGAGAGAGAGAGAGTGTAGGAGCAAGAGACCACCCACAACCCTTCTTACTCGGTTTCTAACTCCTCTGCTTATTCACACCTTGTCAGACTCTGATGACATAAAATATTCAGATTCACTTCACACTAAAGATTTTTACTCACAGAGCAATTGAATTCAGTATAAAGAGATGGAGTATGCAGTAAGCAATACAAATCATAGCTCTTCTAGAGAAACTTTCCAAATCACTAGGTAACTAGAATTAAGACCCAGGACTGTGTAAAGTCTAGTCCACTGCTATTGCTGGCAACACCATTATATAATCCCAAGCATAAATTTATCAAGCCAGTCTAGTTGCATCATTTTGGCCTCATATCTTCCCATTAAATCCATGCCAGTTTCACAGTTTAGCAAAGGTATTTCTTTGGGAGGAGAATGCACAATAATAGCAGCCCACATCCTCATGTACAACTAAAATACATAGCATGACAATTGAGGTGTGACGCAAAGGTTCTTAGTTACACTATCCTAATCCCAATGTTGCTCCCTTCTTGCTCTTCCTTTATTTTCCTTTTGCTCTTAATCTCCCCAGTATAGCCTAAAGAGTACTCTAAATTAGTCTGGCCTGTAACAGTGCAGGCAAAAATATTAGGCAACAATGGCATAGGGGAATCCTGATATGTCTCCTTTTTCTTTGCTATGGCAGTCTCAGGGTGACTGTATCACAGATGAACCCTGGGTAGACATTCCTGTCAGGCTGAAGCTTGGGTTATGTGACCCATCTCCCTCCCTGAGTTTGAGCTGTAGCTGGAACATATGCACAGTTGTTTTTAGCAACATAGTTGTCAGACTAAGTCTTTAGTCCTGGGCTCTGAGGCTCACTGCTTCAAGGTTTTGTTGTTGTTTGGAAGTGCCTTATGTCAGCTCTACAGCACCATATGGTCACCTTGGTTGATCCTACCTAGGATGTGTGGATTGGATTTATGGCCAAAGTGGCTACCCTACATCTAGTGATCTCACTTCAGCAGTGCTTTTCATTCAAGAACCACAGAGCCCTTCACAATTAATTAAATCTCAAAATTGCTGTAAGATAAATAAAACAAGATAAGATGAAATATGGGTTTTAGGTTTTCTAACAAATATTTATTTCCTTCCTTAATAAGAAAGTGGACCAACATTTTCACCCCAAATAACCTTTTAAACATGAAGTTTCTCAGTTAGCTAGGTTACCTATAGGCTGTACTAAAATATGTTTTCCACTTTCATAGGGAGCGTGATTATTTTTCTTATTTGTTATTAATTAGTTTGCATCTTCACTATTTTTGTTCCATTTTGAGTGCCCTTTTATGTCCATACGTTATGAAAATGCACTTTTGTTTAAACCCTTTACTAAGGAAAACAAATATATCACAGTTTGTCTCAAGAAGTAAATATACAGGGCAGAAGAAAATGATAAAGTGAATGTATTTTTTTACCTGTGTTTTGCAAACATTACTAACAGGAGCAAATTGTCGGATATATTTTGGAGGCTGTATGCAAGAATAAAAGAGTTAGAACATGCATGCATTGTATGGAAATTAGATATTCCAAATGGATAAAAAGACCTGGACATTCCTAATTAATTCCTGAAGGTTTTAGACCTACTTTTAAATATCAGCAAATTAGTAGGTCCATGCTTAGACCCAAGACCTATAGAGTTCATGATGGTAACAATAAGATATCACTCACAATGTACCTTTTTGTGACTAAAAGCTTGTTTAATAATTAGGATGCGGTTAAAAGGAAATGGGGAGAGAATGTACTTGTGGTAGGCGTTGAAGTGCAATCGCACTGTATGTTCTTTTAAGCTGATATCTGCTGCAGTAGGTTTAGTTAGTTACCATGGTTTCCTTTCCTGAAAGTCCTATTGTTTCAATATTGTGAATAAATGGAAATAAGGTTCTCAGCTTGATTTTTAAAAAGGTAATTCTCTTAGTTGTGGTTATTAATCACAAGTTTTTAGCTGATATCTGTTTTACACATGGGTACATTCAAGAGTAGGAGGGACTGGAATGTAATTCTTGAGGGAAGTTAAATGTCAAAAAACTTACTGATTTTTAGTTTTTCACTAATTTTATGTATTGTGCAGGAATTGGAAGTATATTTTACTACACTGCACAGTAAAACCCCCTGAAATTTTGAAATAGTTGTAAAGAAATTTTTACACTATTAATTAATATGCTGTTAATTATAGAATGTGTTTTTTACTTTAAAGGATACATAATATGACATCTTACTAATGAATATAGTGTTCAGTGCTTCAGATACATCTTTCAGTTTTTAGAGAACAATTATTTTGATTTTGTAATGTCAGAGTATGTTTTAAAAATATATCATGACATTCCAAGTCTGGGATCCTGCAAAGGCCTCCACTGACCTTAGAGAGTTTATTTGTGTGAGTAAATGAAGCATGTTCAGGACCCAAGGCTGCATACCTGAGCAGTGGTCAGAGAGTTCAGTGTACAGGTGGGAGAGAGAAGGGAGATTGAATCAGGGGAAAGGAAAACCAGGAGTCACTTATCTCTAAAGCTGGAGTATCACATATATATATTTGTTAATGTCTAAGGTGCTTGTTTTTTTAAAGTTACAGACTAACACAGCTACCCCTCTGTAGATACTAGTAGATAATTTAATCTGAAAGGTTAAGTCTTCTCTTAAATGCTTGAGTGGAGTATTTAAATAGATAAACAATTAGATTTGTGAATAATAAGCTCAAACGTCTCTTCGTGGAGATAAGAATTTGCACTTAACATTTGGATAAAATTATTTCCATAAATACATATCATGTGATTTAAAGCATCTTTCTTTCTTCTGCATGACCTGTTCTTTTCTCTACTAGGCCATGACTAATTGTACATTTCTTATAGGTCTCTCAGCAAATGTGTGATTGGGGAGATGTTTGAAAGAGGAGGTGGTTTTGTGTTTCTCTCTATGAGATGACAACTCTGGATTCAGCTGTGCCACGCCACATTCTGTGTTACTGTGCTCTGTCTCCTTTTGGTGGTCTGTGGCATGGTAGGGCTCTCTGAATAAAGAGTTCTCTCTGTTCCTAGTGCATGCTTATTTGAGAGCTGTAGTACCTAACAACGGTGCTTGTTTTCTCTACAGTTTTATAAACACTAACCATAGTTAGGGGTCTCATCTTGTGTTTTGTCTCCTTCCTCTTACTCCTATAGTATTCTCCTGTTCCCTAAAAGGCTCTTGCAGTGCTATTATAGTGCATTTTATATTTTTCAGATAATCTGGCCTAGAAATCTCTAGATGTTCCTCTGTTTCTTTGGTTGACTATAGTAATGTGGAATGAAGTAAAATTACTGGATTACTAAAATTAGGGTTTTATTTTACATATTTGTTAAGGGTGCCTAAATCCAACAGTTTGTTGTTATTTTTGCATAACTGTAAATAAATGCAGACTTCTGACCGATCCTGAATTCACTGACACTTCATTTGCCAGAAGTTCAGAACGGGTCGTAGGGGATGGATCACTTGATGGTTTCCTGTTCTGTTCATTTCCTCTAGGGCACCTGGCAATGGCCACGGTTGGAGACAGGATTCTCAGCTAGACAGACCATTGGTCTGACTCATTACCACTGTCCTTATGTTCTTATGAAATGAACAGTGACCAGAAACCTGCCTTCCATCTTCTGTTGGCTGCATGCGGATATCACCACTCTCTTGTGTTTTCTCCTGGAGATACTACTTCAGCATACTCTTCCTGGAGCCTTGAATGCTACTTGGAAGCTCCAGCTGATGCAAATTGCAGCTATCTGCCATTTAGATTGCTGAGAGTATGTTACACCTACGCCTTGCTCTTTGCACTTACAACCAATGTGCTGACAGAGGTAATGCAATGCAATTACTGTCCTCAGAACCATAGGTGCCAACTCTGCAGTTGCTCCAGGACTGGAGCACCCACAGGGAAAAATTAGTGGGTACTCAGTGCCCACTAGCAGGTAAGCTCCCCTCTTGCCCTCCTTCCCCCAGCACCTCTTGCCTGCCAGTGGTCCCACTGACAAACTCCTCCCCTGTTTCTCAGCATTCAGGATGCTCTGGGATGGAGGAGGAGGAGCAGGTTAGTGCATGCGGTGTCCAGGATGCTCTGGGAAGGAGACAGGAGCAGGGGTGGTGCACGCTCTGGGGTGGAGGCAGGAAGAAATGGGAAGGGGGCTTGGATGGGGCAAGGAGGGAAAGGGGGTAGAGGGGCAGGGCCAGAGGAGGGGGTCGAGCACCCCCCAACTAGAGACAAAGTTGGCACCTATGTTCAGAACAGTTCTTTGCCTGGGTTCTGGTTATCTCAGAAAATGTGTTCTCTCCCAACCTGTTTTACACACACTATATGTATTGCCTGGCAGGAATGCTTTGGGTGATTATCCCAAAGGTGAGCTTAGTGTTGTCTGAAATAGGTTGTATCCTCTGGAATTTGCTCCTACCGGAAATACTTCTGTTTTTAAACCTGGCTGTAGAAGAATGCTATGTACAACTTGTCTCTTTGTTCCAGATTTCCATTAGATTCTGCTGTTGAACCCAGGATGTTTAGATCTCCCCATTTCTAGAACTGTCATGGAAGTTAATTTGGGGCTATATGAGGTTTTGGCCTGTATGTTCAAGATTTCAGGGAAATGATTGTCTTGTACTTGATCTATCTTAGATAAATGTAGGGTACTACTGAGATGGGCTCGTTGTAAGTGTATGAAATGATGATAATCCTCTCCTAACCTTAGTGTTTAATTAACTGGCTACTTGAGGCCTCCCACAGACTGGAATGCTTTTTTTCCTTATGGTTCATGTCTTCTTGCTGTGTTCCTGTTCTCCTTCCCTCCTCTTCCCATCTGTTGTTGTTATCAGTTCTGTTTTCTTTTGGCTAGAGCTTCACATTTATCCTTGGCTGTTCTGTAAATTGCAGACTTTTTCCTGCTATTATTACTTCAGCACTTTCCGGAGATGTGTTCATTGCCTTAGTAGGCTTTGTTTTCTACATAACCAATGTTCAAGACTAGGTTCAGTGTGTCTAAGAGTATGACAAAGCTTGCTGAGCACATAGTTCATGCTTCACTGAAGTCACTGCTGTACCACAGTTATCTCTGTAACTCATTCTACAGCATGGGTGGATGGTCTAATAGTCAAGGCACTGGACTGGAACTTAAGAGATCGCCCATCTTTTTCTGTCTGACAGTCTTCCTGTCTTATCTTGGGCAAGTCAGTCTCTCTGTGCCTCAGTTCTTCATCTTTAAATAGGAATAATAATACTTCCTTTCTCTCATTATGGCTATGTCTACACTACGAGTTTTTTTGGCAGAAAATATGCTAATGAGGGACTCATTAGCATATTTTCTGCAGTTTCTTTTTGCGCCAAGGGGTTTTTGCGCAAAAAGCAGCAGTGTGGATGTTTCCTTTTTGCGCAAGATCCTTATGCCTCTCCGGGACCAAGAACTTCAACTTTCACAATGCTGCGTCTGCAGTACTGTAAAGTCAACTATGCAAGGTTGAATTTAGCATTATTTCTCATGAAAAGCAGGAGTGCTGAAATTGACTTTAAGAGCCCTTAAAGTTGATGGAATGGGCTTGGTGGTGTGGACTCATTGTTTAGAAAATCCAGCTAATGCGGCTATGTTCGACCTAAACTCCCACAGTAGACTAGACCATTTTAGTAACTACAAGAACAGCAATAGTGATCTAAAAGGGGCAGTGTGTTACAGCTCATGGGACACTGGACTTGGAGTTTATGATACTACCTGCTGTGAAACTGGCCTGCAGTGTATCATGAGCAAACCACGTAATAATTCATTTCCTTCATTGGTAAAATGGAGACAAAGCATTTTGAGATCTCTGAATTAAAAGAGCTCGAAGTACTGGCATGTTTTGTTTGTCTTTTATCTGCCACATTACTTGACTCTGTTCATCTGTATGTACCAGTAGTTGTCCACTTTTAGATATCCCCATCTTCTCCTGGTTAATCTACCATATATTTGACAGAGTTTGTCTGTCTGTGTGTCTGTCTAAGAACCCCTCCTATACGGTAAGAGTTAGGATCACCAAATTCAAGATACAGCTTCCTCTTATAACTTAAAGGAAGCTAAGGGTTTGGTTGTGCCAGGAAAATGGTCTGATTTAGAGCCCTTGGAGAGGACCACCGGGGAGTTCCATGATGGTCTGTCCTGGCCAATAGGCGCTGTGGGAAGTGATGCAGACCAGGCCACTGCTTCCCACAACTCCCATTGGCTGAAAATAGTGATCCATGGGCAACAGGAGCTGCAAGCAACCATACCTGTCGATGTGCAGGTAAATAAAATGTCTGGCAGCCTGCCAGTGAACTGGTATGTGGGACACATATTGCCCACTCCTGGGTATTTTATGTCTTTTATGCTCTCTCCCTTTTTTAATGATTCCCCACATTCTGTTTGCTTTGTTGATTGTCGCTGCACATTGAGTGATATACTTAGTAGTGACAGGCCCCAAAAAACTTGTCTGAGCATTTATCTTCTCTTGATTAGATTAATGCTTTCCTACTAGAAAGCCAAGAAGATTTATAAGTGACCTTCAGATTGTGTAGAAATCTCTGACCCAGGTATTTAAAAATTCTGTAAGAGCATGTTTTTTAACAGTTTGTCACTGTTCTTAACTTTTCAATTCCTAATAAAAATCTATCTTTTGTTTATTAACATCTGAGGCCCTTTATGCTCTGGGTCTTGAATATATCTGAAAGTTACTCAGTTCTGACTTCCTTTCCTGGAAAATCCTAATACCATAATAAAGGGTATGCCGAGTATGCTATTTCCACTGACTGTAATGGGAGCGTGTAAGTGTTACACACATGGGATCCAGTGCTGCAAGGTGCTGAGCATCCTTACTTCCTGTTCACTTCACTGGGAGTGGAAGTTGTTCAGGATTTCACTAATGGCATAATCTCATAATCAGGTGTAGGAATTTCTACCACTATGCTCAGCAATATTTTAACAAGTACGGAGCAGAACCTGTCTTCAGTGCAGGAGCCTAGCTGTGTATCTGTTATTTTCTTGCCTTTCATAAAATCTTTCCAAACTCTTTAATGGAATAGTGAAAATGAGTTTATGAAAAAGCCAGTGCATTGCCCTAATTATATGCAAGTATAATGGAGAAATTGACCCCACCTCTTGTCAGTATATGTGTTGAGATGTTGCTGTCGCTCACTGTACTTTAACTTGCTTTCTGTTTCATTGTGCCCAATTTGAATCATTCATCTGTTGCACTTTGTCATAACCTGTATTGTGAACTCTGTGGGGTAGGAATTGATTTTTAAACTGAAACTGTATAGTTCTTAGTACACTGGAGCTCTGATTCTGGAATGGTGACTCTGTATTCTGGTACAAAACAAATTATCAGTGCACTAGAGAAAGGAAGAAATGAAATAACTTTCTCACAGATGAAATTTCTTCCTAAGTCCTGTTGGATATTGGTTCATGTATGCCTCAAAGCTTAATGTTTATATACCTAAAAGGTTATTATATCCATTGTAATGTAACTGTGACTGTTCTCATCTGTATAAATGGCTTAAGTACTTGCCCTCAGTAATGCCTTATAGCAATGAGTTCTACAGATTAATGTTGCATAAAAATGTTTCCCTTCATTATTTTTAAATTTGTTGCATTTGTTTCACTCTGAACTCTTCTTCCTTTATTATAAGAAAATGTAAATAGAAGCATTTGATTTATCTTGTGTACACTGCATCTTCATGTGTCATGTCCTGTCTTATTGGTGAAGAGGATGTAAACTCCTGTAAAAAAGAACCTTCACTTTTATTTTTAAAGCACAGTTCTTGAATTGACAGTCTGTGCTGGTTTATCTTTTTTTTCCGGTTTAAACTGAAAACGAGAGTGCTTAATTTTTATTGATAACCCATTATTTTACCTATAATCTATTATTAAAAGACATACCTTTTCAAGAACATTAATGACTATTTTTGAAGAATATATATGCTTTAACCTAATACTGATCACACAATTTTGTGCTTTCATCTGTCTAGGTAGGCTCCATTGAAAAGATGTACTTTGAGTAGAGTACCTCTGTTTCCTGTGTTTTTAAACAGTAATGTGCAGCATTCGTTTCAGAAATGAAAATGTCTCCTCTTAAGATTTGTTTTTACAATTGATATGGCCAGTTAGATAGTATAAAGAAGTCTAATACCCCTGAACAGCAGCACCTGCTACTGTGTGGCCAAAGGGTAACATTGGAGTCACTGGTGAATGCAGCTTCCTGATTCCATCCTCTATGCAAGACAAGCATTGGCAATTGCCAAGTGCACATACTGATGTCTCTTTGCGCATGTGCAGATGGCTTTAGAAAGCAAATTGTTTGAGGCTTTCAGGAAGATTTTTGAAAAGGTGCTGAAAGTCAGGTGAAGTCAACATACCCATTTATGGTTATTAAAAAGATTACATAATAATACTATTCAAACCAGATGGTAGACTTACTAGCATCCGCTAGCTTATGGCTTCTGTATCCTGTATATTACAAAGATTCTTGAAGCATATTACAGAGGGCCTTTTGTAAAAAAGCTTGAGGAGTTAGTGTTTGGCATTTGGCCAGCAACAAAGAAAGCTTGCCCTTGTGCCTTTCTGTCCTCCACTGCTCCAAGTCTGGCAATAGTTCGAATTCAGTGTAATTGTTGGCACTAACGCTAAATTGTACCCTGAATGGCCTCTTCCTATAAAAAGACAGGAGTGCAGAGGTCTAACACTGCATCAAATATTTGTATTGATCTACAGTAATAGTAGACTTCATTATGAGAACTTTTCGTACCCCGGAGTCACACAATATTCTATAGTGGTACGGTACTAAAGAAATCCTTTAAACAGAGTATATTTTTCAGTTTTTCCACAGGATAATGAAGTGTCTAAACAGGATCAGAGAACAAATAGCTCCTTCTAGAACTGGCATTAGTTTGGCTGTCTATCCACAGTTGTTGTTAGTGTACCCTTCTGATTTGTATATAGTAGTTGAATTTTATATTCCTCGTTCAGACCATCCACAGAGCGTAGTCATAGATTTAAACGATAGAGTATTTTTATTGTTTGCAAAGGCTTCACTTGCTTAATCTTTCTTGAAAAAATACGTGTGTGTATATATCTATATATATACTTTCCCATTTCATTGAGGCAGATTTGGAAATCAAACCAGAAACTTCAGACTCTACTACGATGGAAAACACTTTGTTGGGGAGAAACGTTTTGAGTCCATCCATGACCTGGTGACAGATGGATTGATTACTCTTTATATTGAAACCAAGGCAGCAGAATATATTGCCAAGATGACAATAAATCCAATTTATGAACACATAGGATATACAACCTTAAACAGAGAGCCAGCACACAAAAAACATATGCCAACCCTGAGAGATACGTATGATGGCAAAGAGTCTACAGGAGAAGATGAGGTAGCAGAGAAAAGGGTAAGCAACTGTTAAAATGCACTTTTTTGTTAGACTTTTATTTTATGCTTTTAACTCAGCTCCACTGAAGAATATTAATCTATAGATGTTTAGTCTAAATGGTTACATCAAATATCTGTGTTAAGACGTTTTAATAATGTTTCCAGGTTTTAAAATGAAAAATGTTGCATATTTCAAATGCCTATGATTCATAATTTGTTATCATAAGGTTCTTCATATTTTTTAAAATAAATTATTGCTATTTCAAATGTCAATCCTCTGATATTCCAGATGGGCAAAAGATATTTAAATTTAGTTATTTACTGTGTAAAAAGACAATTGCCTTTTTAATATAGAAACATATTCCATAATCTATTCAGTATTTCCTATACCCATACCATGATTGTAAAGTTGTCCACTTCAAAAACAAGTCAGGTCATTAACAAGATAAAATGTTAAAACCTTTCACATGACTAACTGCAAGAACTATTTTTGGTCTCAGCCAGACTTGAGAAGGATATCTCTCTTCAGAGAGTTGCATTACCAACTGAGAACTAATTGCATTATGGGAGCTGCTAAATAAATAAATAAGAACCAATGCACAATAAACCGAAACTTTTGTGTACTCACAGAACTTCTTTAATGTAAAGTAGAAGACCATTAAAACAGATGCCATGTAGCTTTCTTAACATGGCAGATGTAAAACTTAGGCTTTACAATTCATATTACTACATTTTAAAAATAATGATAATTGTTAAAATAAATAACTAGATTAAATCATTTTTCTTCTGTTTATTAAAAAGCCTATAATAAATGTGTTTAAAAACATTACTTAAAATATCTTATAAAATTGATGCTAAAGCTTATCCATTATAGTGAAGTGTGACCTAAAGTTGAAAAACACTGTGTAAGTAGTACTGTTTGATCATTTCTGACCGCCAAAATTTATTCACCAATGTGTAAGAGAAGCAATATGTATTTGAACGTGTCTCCAGAATTTATTTCTAGTCCAAAATGAAACCTATTCCATTAAAATAGGTTTATCTTATTTACCAGCTTCATTTATTGGGAACAAGAAAACAAAGTTTAAAACAATAGGTAGGGTCAACATTCTGAAAAATCAGCTTGCCCCTATTAATCATAGAATCATAGAACACTAGAACTGGATAGGACCTCAAAAAGTCATTGAATCCAGTCCCCTGCCCTCACTGCAGGACCAAGCACCGTATAGACCGTCCCTGTTAGATGTCTAGCTAACCTGCTCTTAAATATCTCCAGAGATGGAGATTCCACAATCCTCCTGGGCAATTTATTCCAGTTTTTAACCACCCTGACAGTTAGGAAGTTTTCCCTAATGTCCAACCTAAACCTCCCTTGCTGCAGTTTAAGCCCATTGCTTTTTGTCCTATCCTCAGAGGCCAAGGAGAACTATTTTTCTCTCTCGTCCTTGTAATACTCTTTTAGGTACTTGAAAACCGCTATCATGTCCCCTCTCAGTCTGCTCTTTTCTAAACTAAACAAGCCCAATTATTTCCATCTTCCCTCCTAGCTCGTGTTCTCTAGACTTTCAGTCATTCTTGTTGCTCTTCTGTGGACCTTCTCCAGTTTCTCTACATCTTTCTTGAAATGTGGTGCCCAGAACAGGACAGAATACTCCAATTAAGGCCTAATCAGAGCAGAGTAGAATGGAAGAATGACTTCTCGTGTCTTGTTCACAACACTCCTGTTAATGCATCCCAGAATCATGTTTGCTTTTTTTGCAACAATGTCACACTATTGACTAATATTCAGCTTGTGGTTCAGTATGACCCCTAGATCCCTTTCTGCAGTACTCCTTCCTAGACAGTCACTTCCCATTCTGTATGTGTAAAATTGAGTGTTCCTTCCTAAGTGGAGTACTTTGCATTCATCCTTATTAAACTTCATCCTATTTATCTCAGACCATTTCTCCAGTTTTCCAGGTCATTTTGAATTATGACCCTATCCTCCAAAGCAGTTGCAACCCCTCCCAGCTTGGTATCATCTGCAAACTTAATAAGCGTACTATCTATGCCAATATCTAAATTGTTGATGAAGATATTGAACAGAACCTGTCCCAAACCTGACCCCTGCCGAACCCCACTTGTTATGCCCTTCCAGCATGATTGTGAACCGTTAACTACTCTGTGAGAATGGTTATCCAGCCAGTTATGCACCCACCTTATAGTAGTTCCATCTAAGTTGTATTTGCCTAGTTTATTGATGAGAAGATTATGCAAGACCATATAAAATGCCTTACTAAAGTCTAGGTATACCATGTCCATCGCTTCTCCCTTATCCACAAGACTTGTTATCCTATCAAAGAAAGCTATCAGATTTGTTTGACATGATCTGTTCTTTACAAATCCATGCTGGCTGTTACCTATCACCTTATTTTCTTCCAGATGTTTGCAGATGAATTCCTTAATTACTTGCTCCATTATCTTTCCTGACACAGAAGTTAAATTGACTGGTCTGTAGTTTCCTGGGTTGTTCTTATTTCCCTTTTTATAGAGGAGCACTATATTTGCCTTTTTCCAGTCTTCTGTCTTACATGATTTTTCAAAGATGATAGCTAAAGCCTCAGATACCTCCTCTATCAGCTCCTTGAGTATTCTAGGATGCATTTCATCAGGCCCTGGTGACTTGCAGACATCTAACTTTTCTAAGTAATTTTTAACTTGTTCTTTTATTTTATTGTATCTTCTAAATCTACCCCCTTCCCACTAGCATTCACTATGTTAGGCATTCCTTCACCATCAGACTTCTTGGTGAAGACCGAAACAAAGAAGTCATTAAGCACCTTTGCCATTTCCAAGTTTCCTGTTACTGTTTCTCCCTCCACACTGAGCAGTGGGCCTCTCCTGTCGTTGCTTCTAATATATTTATAGAATGTCGTCTTGTTACCCTTCATGTCTCTAGCTAGTTTGAGCTCGTTTTGTGCCTTTCCATAAATGACAAGTGTAAGAGTAAAATAGCATAAACTGTGTATAGAATCTTAGAATACTAGGACTGGAAGGGACCTCGAGAGGTCATCGAGTCCAGTCCCCTGCCCTCATGGCAGGACCAAATACTATCTAGACCATCCCTGATAGACATTTATCTAACCTACTCTTAAATATCTCCAGAGATGGAGATTCCACAACCTCCCTGGGCAATTTATTCCAGTGTCTGACTACCCTGACAGTTAGGAACTTTTCCTAATGTCCAACCTGAACCTCCTTGCTGCAGTTTAAGCCCATTGCTTCTTGTTCTATCCCCAGAGGCCAAGATGAACAAGTTTTCTCCTCCTCCTTATGACACCCTTTTAGATATCTAAAACTGCTATCATGTCCCCTCTCAATCTTCTCTTTTCTAAACTAAACAAACCCAATTCCTTCAGTCTTCCCTCATAGGTCATGTTCTCTAGACCTTTAATCATTCTCGTTGCTCTTCTCTGGACCCTCTCCAATTTCTCCACATCTTTCTTGAAATGCGGTGCCCAGAACTGGACACAATACTCCAACTGAGGCCTAACCAGCGCAGAGTAGAATGGAAGAATGACTTCTCGTGTCTTGCTCACAACACACCTGTTAATGCATCCCAGAATCATGTTTGCTTTCTTTGCAACAGCATCACACTGCTGACTCATATTCAACTTGTGGTCCACTATAACCCCTAGATCCCTTTCTGCCGTACTCCTTCCCAGACTGTCGCTTCCCATTCTGTATGTATGAAACTGATTGTTCCTTCCTAAGTGGAGCACTTTGCATTTGTCGTTATTAAACTTCATCCTATTTACCTCAGACCATTTCTCCAATTTGTCCAGGTCATTTTGAATTCTTACCCTATCCTCCAGATTAGTCGCAACCCCTCCCAGCTTGGTATCATCTGCAAACTTAATAAGCGTACTTTCTATACCAATATCTAAATCGTTGATGAAGGTATTGAACAGAGCCGGTCCCAAAACAGACCCCTGCGGAACCCCACTTGTTATGCCTTTCCAGCAGGATTGTGAACCATTAATAACTAATTAATAACCTTATATTCCTTTTCTTCAGTATTTAAGTTCTTCAGTTCATTTCTCCACTTCCAATGAACTCACTGGCATTTTAGCAGACTCAGAACATCATAAGATCAAGCTCTTAGTACTGAATTTTATGGATCCTGACAGTGAGGGAAAATCAACAGATCATGTGGGTGTTGGTGGTAATGTCAGGGAGGGAGGGGGTTGTTGTTTCACATTTAGCATACTTCACATAATATTCAAAGTGCTATCTTCGAAGTCATTTTGTGAACAGATAATAGAATTTTGTTGTTTCATGTCACAACATTTTCTACACTGCAGGTAAAGTTTGTACAGTGTGAGAATTGTAGAGGAGGCTATTATGGAAAGACGCTATTTTTTTTCTTAGATAGATGCTGTCAAGTAAGACTTCCATCAGTAAAAATGGACTTTTTTTTTCCTCGTGGAATAGATCAAGAACTATTAAGTAGCTCTCACAAACTGAAATTTTAGATGAAAAGCCTTAGAGAAATTACTCATGTAATTGCCACATCCCACACCATTTGTTTGGAGGTAATAAGCAGCCAAATTTGATTTGTCTCTATAATGTTTAACAGTCTGGATTGGCTTGTTTTTGAAAGTCTCGTATTGTTTGTTTTTGGAACCTTATTGATGTGGACACAGAAACAATTGGTCAATCTACACTGCAAAAAAACAACAACAAAAAACCCTAAAAAAAAACAAAAATCACAGCAGCAAGTCTGAGGCAGGGTCAACTGTCTTGGGTTTGAACTACAAGACTAAAAATAGCAGTGCAGATGTTCCCACTTTCACTGGAGCCTGATCTCTAAGGATATGTCTACACTGCAATAAAACACCCCTGGCTAGCTCGTGTTGTTTGATTCAGGTTTATAGGACGTGAGCTATAGCAGTATAACATTGTAATTTAGAGGTCCAGGCTAGGTCTGCAACCCAGGTTCTGGGACCCCGTGAAAGAGAAGGGTTCCAAAGTCCAGCACCCCATGCAGGGGAAGGATCCCAGAGCCTGGGCTCAGGGATCCTGACACCTGCAGTGTTAGAGCCCAGCAACCTGAGCAGGAGTCAGCTGACACATGCCATCTGTGGGTGTTTTACTGCAAGCAGATATACCCTGATACCCTTCCCCCTTGCTGGTGAGAGCCCTAATCAGTTGGCCTGGGTTCTGAGATTTGCTGCCATGGGAGGGGAGGGGAGGGGAGGGGAGGGGAGGTATTACAGTGTAGATGTAATTAGTGAGACATGAACACACATCATAGCGTGGATAAATTCAGAGGCTGCAACATCATTTAAAACTATTACTAAACTAGGGTGACACCCCAAACTACCTAACAAAGTTGTTCTAGTGTGGATTTCAACTGGCATCCACGACTCCAGGTACTGCAAACATGAGGGTGGTTGTGTAGGTTATGCACCTTCTACACCCTTAGACCTGTTTCCAGACCCTCACTGAAAAGTGAACCAGGAAACCCAAAATGACTACTCATCTATGCAGTTATTCTGAGCTGGCTGAAACCTTGTTATGCGCTGAGTTAAAAAATTATTAGGTTGCTAGGTGTAAACACACCCTTTAGTTAGTTAGCTGTATGGCTAAATTAATCACAACCCCCCACCTAAGACAACAGGGGATATGGGAACTCACACTTGAGTTTTATATAGGACAGGGGGAGGGGTGTTTGCTGAGTATTATTTTCAGTAAAGTGTGTGTGTGTGTGTGTGTGTGTGTGTGTGTGTGTGTGTGAAAAGAGGAGAGAACAAACTGAAACACAGAGAGGCAAAAAATAAGAAAGCCAAGTAGCAGCCCGTGAGTATGGTGTAAGTCTCTAGACAATGCTAGAAAGTTTTGGGTGTCTGCTGTTGGCTAAAGAGGCTTGGGGCTATAAGATAAGAAACTATTTCTGGTTTCTCCTACATTTGGAGAAGCATGGCCTTGTATTTTCCTTGTAAATAAGCAAGAGAGCCTCAAAGAAAATACTGGATTCTATCACTTACCACCCTCTGATGGAAAATCCCATGGCCCCAAACTTTGACTAACTGATTGGGTCAAAAAGAGGCATCACAGCATATCATAGCAACCTTCCTTCCTATCCACTTCCTCCAGGGAGGAGCCAGTCAGTCACCCCCACCCTCCATGGCAGCAGCTGTGGAATGGACAGGCTTCAGTGGCATATTCCTTCTTTCCTTCCATCACTGCAGCATAAGAAAGTGAGGGAAGGGAAAGGGAGAATCAACCCCCCTCCCATACACATGAAGGCAAGTGAGAAGGAAGCAGAGAGAAGACATGGAGCACTGCCCTAGCTGCTTCCGGTTGATATGTCTTCACCCCCCGCACCCAGATATCTGCACTACTCCCAGCCCCATCAGAGTCATACCTCAGCTAACAAGATGAGCATTCAAGCAGTTTGTGGTTCACGTGGTCAATATAAACCGGGGATGAGCAATAATTTTCTCAGGAGAACCACTTAATGAATTTTGGTGCATGGTCACAGGCCGGCTCCACCACCCGGAAGGGCTTGGGATAGAAGGGGCAGGGCTGGAGACTAGCCTCTCCACAGAGGTGTCTGGGGCCAGAGGCTTTGGATTAAAAACATAGCAAAGGGCTCACGGCTCCTAGCCCCACCATTATCACGTTGCCTGTCAGCTGCCCACAGTTGTTGCGACTATTTAAAGGGCTCACAGCTCTGGTCCCTGACAGGGTAGAGCTGTGACCATGAGCCATTTAATTAGGATTCTGCTGCCTGAGCCACTGCCTAGAAATTTGGTCGAATGGGCAGTAGGATATAAAGCAGCCAGATGAAGCCCATGGGACAGATTAAAGTGTTAGGAGAGCCGGATCCAGCTCCCAGGCCACATCTTGCCCAGCCCTGATATAGACCCTCCTAGTGACTTCATGCAACACATCTTGGCTACGTCTAGACTGGCATGATTTTCCGCAAATGCTTTTAACGGAAAAGTTTTTCCGTTAAAAGCATTTGCGGAAAAGAGCGTCTAGATTGGCACGGATGCTTTGCGCAAAGTGCTTTTGCGCAAAAGCATCCGGCGCCAATCTAGTCGTGGTTTTTCGCAAAAAAGCCCCGATCGCCATTTTCGCCATCGGGGCTTTTTTGCGCAAAACGGTTCTCAGTTGTCTACACTGGCCCTCTTGCGCAAAAGCATTTGCGCAAGAGGGCTTTTTAGCGGGAGAGTCGTTGTATTTGTGCAGAACACTGACGATCATACATTAGATCGTCAGTGTTCTTGCGCAAATTCAAGCTGCCAGTGTAGACAGCTGGCAAGTTTTTGCGCAAAAGCGGCCGCTTGAGTATTTACCACTATCAGCTAAGTTTTATAAATCATGTTGTACACAATCTGTGTTTTAATATCAATGCTGTGTCACTTGTGTAAAATGTAATATGTGTTTAAGAAATGCTTAGTGGAAAGTGACTAAAAACACTGGTTAATAGGAAATGTTTCCCTAGCCTTTTTTAAAAACTGTCTGCTATAGAAAGTATGCAATGTTGCTATTGCCATGTCAGCCCCAGGATACTATCGACATGAGGTGAGAGAGTTCATATCTTTTATTGGACCAACTTCTGTCTGGGAAAAGTACATAGGGTGTTACAGCTAAATACAAGACTAAACAGATAGCATTTTTTCTGCACTTAAAGCAGAACCAGTGCCAACTCTGCCCACATATCTACACTGGCGAATTCATCACTGGAGCAAACAACATAAGCCACAAAATCAAAGGGTCATTTGACTGTACATCCAGTAATTTGATCTATGCCATCAAATGCCAGCAGTGCCCCACTGCTATATATATTGGACAAACTGGACGGTCTCTGTGGGAAAGAATCAATATACACAAATCGGATATACGTAAAGGGAATATACAGAAGCCTGTTGGTGAGCATTTCAGCTTGCCTAACCACAGTCTGACAGACCTGCAAGTAGCTGTCTTGTCACAAACCAGCTCTACAAGCCAAATACACAGAGAAGCCCTGGAATCCCAGTTCATCCACAAATTCAATTCACATGCTAATGGACTCAATAGTGATATGGGCTGGTGGGGACTCTACCTACTTAATAACCACTGAAGGTGCTAACAGCTCCCTGAGTGGTATCCTTCCTGTTTCAGGAATCTATCTTTTGACTTTGATTTTTTTATCTGCTTAAGTTTAAGTGCCCATTCTCCAGATACTTAATGATGCTCTGTCTCCTACCACCCCTCCCTTTTTCTTTCCCTCTCCTATTTATTTCGAGTTTTCATATCCCCAACTCATAACTCCGGTCATCTGAAGAAGTGGGCTATGCCCACGAAAGCTCATACCATTAGCTTATAGACTAATGTATCATTAGTCTATAAAGTGCTACCAGACCATTTGTTGTTTTTTTCTGTAACAGACTAACTCGGCTACCCCCTGAAGCTCCTTATATTTTTATGGTATGCTAATACTTGTTGCTATTTATTTAAAGGCTATATTTATAGATAACTTACATTTCCCCATTGTTTACATTAATATAAATGATCATTAGAATGGTTTAACTGAGTATAAAGCAACTATATTCTCATTCTGGATTGTTTTTATAAATAGATTGAAAAGTTTTTCTTTGTCTTCTGTGATAGAAATCCCTGTTGCTCAAACTGAAATATATAATTTGATTGGAACTGGACAAGTCTAACAACAGATGCAAAGAAAATTGTACAAAGTTAAAAATGACAGAAGATGCTGTTTTATTATTTGAATTGTGCTTATAATAATGTTCACTGAAGGGAATTATTCCAATAGATGGAGGAGAAAATATCTTCTGCAGGGCTCTGTATTTTATGGATGTGCATCTTTATAAGCCTTACCCTGTAGCTTTATAGCTTCTCCCTAATTTTTCACCTCTTAGGTATAAAACCTTTCATTTTCTCCAAGCACAAAGGAGGAAAAAGCTTCTCTGTCTAAAGCAGGGATGAGCTTGTATCCACACCTCAATGCCACACACCTGCAGACTCTGCGGACATTCTGATCAGGGTATGATGCAGGCCTGCCTATTGTCATGAGTGAGACAAATGGTGATGTGTAAAAATAATTTCTGCAGAAGAGCAAAAGGAGCACAAGGACACATGGGGCCTGATTGGGGAACAGCCATTGGGGGTTGTAAATTCGCATTCTGTCATAAAAGCACAGAGGAAATAGGGCAGCCACAAAGCACTCCTCAAACATCAAAATAAAATAGAGTGGTAGGCCTAGTGGTTATTTTGGCAAGTAGCAGTGTTTGGGAATCCAAGAGAACATGACGTGCTTCTTTATAGAAATGAACTTTAATTTGTATCAGTAGAAACTGGTGTATTTTGGATAATTTTAAAATATTATTGTGGTTGATGGGAGAGCCTTAATAGCTGGCTTTACGAAGGAGAAGGTTTTAAAGACCATGAAAAATACAGAGTTGACCAACTATGCAATCTTTGGATGAGGATTGCAAAATGCAAACCATCATGATGAGCAGAAGCATTGAGTCCTCTGAGTGTCATGTAAAAATATTGTTGTGGGCTTAAGATTCAATTTTTAATGGGAAAAGTGTGAGACTCTAATTGACCACTTGTTATGTGCTTCACTGATTCCTTAAAGTCATTTGACTGCTTGTCATATACAAGTGTAAATAGAAAATTGAATGTTTTGTAGCTTACTGATTTCTGACTTTACTAACTTTACTGCCAGGGGTCATGAAAGAGCTAACTAGTAGGTTTGAGAATTGAAAATAGGAGTAGGCTTGGCATGTCTAAATGCCCTGAGCCAACTGTTTCAACACAGCAGCTAAAACTATAATGATTGTTCCTCAAATAATTAGAGCCCTACGTGGATACAAAATTGGTATCTACATCTGCAAAAATGATCCACGGATTCCTGCACACACATCCATGGATGCAGATACCTACAGATATCTACAAATTCACTGGGTTCTATATACAAAACTTCTAGATACCTGTATCTGTATTGTCAAAAATCAGCCATGGATATCAGCATCCAGATCTGCGGTTGTGGATACCTGCGAATATAAAATAATTATTGGTGGATTTGCAGGGCTCTACAAATAATATGTAGGCTGTTGCCCCCTTCCCCGCCTTTGCTGCCTCTGTCAGAGGCAGCAAAGGGAGAGGAAGCAGGGATACTTCAAAGCGGCAGCGCCGCAGGGAACCCAGGGTATGGGCTACATGCGGCGCTGCCGCTTTGAAACACTGTAGCAGCATTTCAAAGGGGCAGCGCCACACAGCTGATCCCCGCCTTGGCATTTCAAAGCGGCAGTGACGCGTGGAGCACAGGGTCAACTGGAGATTCCCTAGCTGACCTCGGGCTCTGTGCAGCATTTCTGCTGATCCCAGCTGATCCCACGTTCCATGGAAATGCCAGCTCTGCACGGCATTTCAAAGAGGCAGTGCCTCATGGAGCCTGTGCTCCATGTGGGCACTTCTGCTTTGAAATGCACAAGAGCCCCCACTGGGGACTTCTGTACATTTCAAAGCTGGCATGCCGTGTGCAGCCTGGGGCCAGTGGGAAGTCCTGCTGACTCCAGGCTCCATGCAGGCACTTATGCTTTGACCTGATGGCTTTCACCTGAAGGTTCTGGCTGCATGGCCTAATGCAGAAATGGCCATAGTTCCCAGTACCACAGAGACATAGCCTATTCTGCACTTCATTTCTTGAATAGCTGACAAATCAGTGTAACTTCCCCTTCTTCAGAAGGTAATTATCACAGTAGAGTTAGTGTCCCACAAACAGATCAATTGATTCAGTTAAATGCTTCATGTAAGATTGTAGCTTTATGAAATTAATCAGTATTTCACTTTTTGCAAGGTCATTGTCAATTATCTGGCACTGATTTAAATTAACATTGTCACCTTTTACTTCAGTAAGATATTGGCATTTTAAAAAAGTGTAAAAGTGAAGTCTATCTAACACTTAGCTGTTCTGTTATATATTCTCTGTCTCAGAGAAAAGTGCCTAGTTCAGGGTGGGCAATAAAACCAAGGCAGTTCACCAGGGTAACCCTCTGTTGGGCTGCTGCCACTATTTTCTAGTGCCTCCACAGGTGTGGGTGATCTCAGCTCCCATTGGACAGGAATGGCGGCCAACAGGAGCTGCGATTCCCCCACAGCTGCGGAGGCGTAGATTAATACAATTGTATGGGGGCCCATCAGGGGCTAACCCTGGCAGACCCGATCTGGTCCATGGTCTGGTATTTGCCCACCCTTGACCTAGTTTAAACTGTGGCAGATTCATTAATAGTCATTGTTATTTACATAAGAAATGACTGACACTTCTTCAAGAAAAGTTACAATAAAAATAATTACACAGGCTATGAACAAGGCCCTTCTAGTCCCTCACACCAATGTATAGACTGAGATGGGAAATGTTATGTAAATCTTAGAGTAGTAGTCCTCTTAACAATTTTTTTAATTTTTAATATTGATAATAGTGAGAGCCATTCTTTCCTTCCCATGACAATAAATTGGATCTGATTCTGCACGCAATGCTGATGACAGAGATCTAGAACAATAAATCTTTAAAATCTTCCCAAGATGCCTTAATTGAAAACAAGTTCTTCATGCAAGCTCCTGAGTCTGCTAAGAGACTGGAGGTAATATAAATCTTTATATATTTCTAATACACCCATTACCATTGTATCCAGGAGCCATAAACAAAGTTAAGGTCACAATTATATATGTTCGAAGGTAGACCTAGGTTTTGTCCCTAATTTAAGCTGCCATCTCAAGTGATGATTTTGAGAAACACACATGAGTCTTTTTGCCCCTCAGGTGCTGAGGAAAAATCTGCTTAAAAAGCTTCTTCTGGGCCTTAAATGACAACCGTCAGTCTCATGGAGATCTTCAGTGGCAGTGTTTTATGTAATAGTCCTCTACGGAAAGAACATTCTGCCTCTGAGAATTTCACCCTCAGAATCATTGGTCAAAATTTCTGTGGCAGAGTACGAGGGGGAAGAGGTGGTCCCTGATAACATGTAACTCTTTGTCACTGAGGACTTTAAAGCTAAGGATGAGAAACGTGAAACTGATCTGGAATCTCAACTGGAGTCAACAAAAAGCATGAAGTATCCCTGTTGGTCAGCTTTGCTTAGCAGACATAGACTAGGCTGGTCTAGATGTAGCTTCCATGTGGCCTTCAAGTTGATCCTATATAGATTATATTCACGTTGTTTGCCCTGGAGCCAGTGAAAGCAGAGACCACCTTGTGTAAGTGCCTAGGTGGATGAATACATTCTTGGGCACTTGCTTTTTGGATGTCCAGAAGCAGTGATAAGCCCAACAGGGGCTAAGACAGCTCATAGTTTTAGTAATCAAGGGTACAATGTGCCCTCAAGAGGTGGCAAGGTTATAGTTGTTACAAGTTATTTGGAATATTTTCTACCAGCACTACTTCTGTCTTACCAGACAGTGTTTCTGGGAGGTCATGGGAGGATAGCGAGATGTGGTGTTAAAGCCTTTTTACAAGTCCATTGCTGCTCCCCACTAGCAACGAAACAGTACTGTTAAAAATGCAGTGAGTTATCCTACAATGGTACATGCTTCCTTTTCAAATATGTATAAAGACATTGAGTGTTGAAGAGTTTTGTTGAGTTAACTTGATGGGATTATCCACTTTTTTCTCACAGATGCTCCTTCCTAAGTCCATGGATGGATATCCATGACAATCGTTTTGTAAATTTAGTATAATTTAAAAATAAAACATAACTCTGTGGAAGGTAAAAACTTCAATCTGCTTAGTTAGTGTCTATCGTATCTTCTAATGTAGCTTGCAATGCCTCACAGCCTTGTCAATACCTAGAATGTCCCCCTCACTAGAAAAAGGGACTCTTTTTTTTTAAGATAGCTGCTTCTACGCAGTCCATTTCACTCTCTTTGGACTGCCATATCCTCATCTTCTTTTATCACTTCCCTCTAGCATAAAAAAACTATGGGAGGGATGCCATTTAAAGGAGTAGTACCCATTCATTCTGAAAGAAGATCACTAATAATTATTTAAGCATACCATCAGCCTTTAAGAATGTTTTATTGTCACTTAAGACCTGATGAAAGTGGCTGAGTTGAATAATAGGTGGTTTCCAGTGTAAGGACACTTTAAAGTAATATGTAAGGAATCCTTTCTACAAGCTGCTGAGAGTTAACTAAAAGCAATTGTCCCCTTACATTATTTTTATGCTATGATGGTAGTGAAGCAGGTACATTAAAAAGACAATACAGACTATTCTAGCCTTGACCCAAAACTTCCAAATGAAATGTAAACATATTTTCTTACAATAATCCAAACTTTACAGAATATCTACCCTTGAAATTCCAATGTATCTTGCTCAGAAAGGATCAATTAGTCACACGCTAGCCAGTCTTTAACTGTGGAATAAATCCCAGTTCTCCACATCTTTAAGATGAATTCTGTCTTCCCTTTATCCTTGCTAACTCAGAGTAGGTGCTCAGCTGACCATGATTATTCCTGCACTTTATTTACGAGGATATCTATAAAAAGACGGTCTCTAAGCCGACTCCAATTAATCCCTCAGACCCTACAAAGTAATTTTTGTGTCCAAAAATGTGGTTGTAATGATCACACAATCATGTCATTAAGGTGAAGTTAAAGTTTCAGGCACCTATCAGGAGTTTACGTGCATTATTGCCTATCAAGAACATAAGTTAAAATGCATATATACATTACACAAGACATTAAAAATCTAGGAAATGCTCAGTTACAGTTGTATTACAGGTGTATTCTAACACAAGGCACCTTGTCCCCTTCCTTGTAGGTATACTATTAAGAATGTGCACCACAGAGCAGTAATTTAATTGTCTGTCTAATATACACATGTCTCTGATACTTAAGATGATTTCTCACTATACTAACTTTTGCTCTTTTCACTTAAATGCTCTAATACTGCTAGGCAAATGAGTTTAATCTACAGAGAGGCTTTAGCTCTCTAATTATACTTGGATAATTGACTGCCATGTGGAATCACAGAGTCTTACCTGTTAGGACTGAATATTCTCCTTGGGTCACCAAATCAGGCCCTCAGCAAAGACTGGAGAATGATTGCCTTCAATATGCCCTTTTATTTTCAGGTTAGGAATTTGTAAAATTTCTGTATGAGTACCATGAATGACTATTACGAAGACTGTAAAGCATGCCCATTGCTGTAACATTAAAATTGAAGAAGTCTGCTTCTGGAGTCACTAATCAAATGAATCTGTTAGATGAAATAAGATCTTACAGAGATCAAAGGTAGCTTGAGTGCCTTATTTGTAAAGTATAGCCATTTCGTACTGGAGGTTTGGGGAGGGAGGTTGCTTTTGTTTCTTAAATTCTGATACTCTTAAGAACATCCCAACCATTGCATACTAAACTTCCTTGGGAATTTCCTTCATTTTTAAGTGGTCATAGCATAGGCTGGGAATTGAAGGAAGGTTGGTTGGGGGCTTCCTCTTATTTCCTGGTGCCAGAAGAGGATCACCTCATTAATGCACACCTGCTAAGACCTTCGAAAAGATGCATGTTCCAGGTGGATCTTAGGCAGTGCACAGAATTAGAGTTCCACTGAAGTTAGTGCATCAACCCCAATGAGACTTCTGAGGGCTGTCATGGCACTGCAATCCTGATATGCTGTTAGAACTTGTTGCTTTTCTTCCCACTGTGGATCTTGGGCTAGGTGTGGGCCATAACAAGCCCTTGTAGCTGTAAGGTGGGTTTATAGGAGTTTGGGATTTTGAGTACATAAGAGTAAAGTTTTAGCAGACGCCCTAAGGAACTGTCCAAAGCAAAGAGGACTTGGTGGGAACAGGTCTTCACTGCAAGAGAAGACAAGGAGGGAGCATTCATATTTGCCTACCTTCTGCAGACCAAATTCCTGTGGTTCACACTAGCTTAATTCCTCTGCAGTAAAGGACAGAAGGTTGAGCAAAGAAGGAAGTGTTGCTCTTTTCCTCTGTCTTGTCCTGCTTTACCTACGGATGTAAAAGGTAAACCGGCACATGGCCCAGTCAGAGCAGCCCCTGCCTGGGCTGTGGGTGGGAGTCTACTCCAGCAGCCCCCTCCACTAGCGATGCAGCAGGCTGGTTAAACATATGGTTTAACCAGTTAACATTTTAAATGGGATTTCACATCCCTAGCTTTAACCCTGAACGGCTTCTCAAGGCCCTCCAAAATCATTGGGTATTTGGAAGGAGAATCAGCAATCAGGAGGACACCCCCTACTGGGTTTTGCTCAGAGATATGAGGAAGCTGCCTGGAACAGAGGGATACAGAGAATGATGCTTCGGACAAGCCTATGGTGCAGCAGGAGAAGTTAAGAAATATTAATTGTCCCCAAATAACAACTTGTCTGGAAAATCAGTTCCTGTATACAGCTTACAAGATGATACAGCTGTCTGCTCTGAGGAAATGAGATTCCTGATTACCACGAAGGGCTTTCCACCCTGCATGCCCAAGCATTTCCAGAAGTAGGGGTCAGATCTCTCTTCCAAATATAGTTCGGTTTGACCAAAAGCCAAATATCTTGTAGTCCATCAGGGGAATGTTGATCACTGCAAAACCATAGAGAAGTGGAGGAGGGCACAGAGATGGCAGTGTCTGGGTGAGAACTGTGCTGGTGGAGTTCAGGTCTCTCCTTTTCATCTCCTGAGATGTCAAGGAGAGAAGGTCATACCGAAGGCTCATCACTGCATAATGCAATGGTGTGTTATCTTTATAAACTGTGTACATCTTCTATTTTATTCACGGGTTACAATGAGGGATCTTCAGGGAAAATAATTTCAGAAGGCTCAACTTGGTCATTTGAGGAAATGGTGAGGGGATTTTAGGAGCAGTATATTCCCATTTGTGATACTATTCTTCCTATAGTCATAGTTAGGATAAGGTAGGCCTTTAGGTCTTTGTTTCTTAAGGTGGCATTTAATGGTAATTTTTATGTATGTAATAGGCCTGCTTAACTATAATACCCTCAAATTGTAGTGCTCTGTAGCTGGTTTGCTGACTGTCAGTTCCATTGCTTATCAGGCTGTTTCCTGGGCTGTAGATGTTGTTTTTATTTTGCCCTCCTCCTTCCATCTGGCTTGTCCTAATTAATTTTTATTACTAATCACTTCCACAGGAGACATGCTGGTCGTTTTGTATAAGGAGAACTATAAAGGGATAATTTTGTTATTTACAAGGAGTTTTTATCATGCTTTGATTTTATAATGTAACACTGTATAGCTGCTGATAATCACCTTGAATTCTGACTTTAATCTAATAAACTAAGCAGAGTCAGATCGAGCCAGTACTTGGATGAGACTCCCAAAGAAAACCCAGAGACTGCAGGAAGTGGTGGCATTCATGACTCTCTTCACTCTGAAACATTTGTGATCCAAGCCCAAGATTCTAATGCTTTGTGTTTTAAGGGTTAATATCACTGATATCAGACTCTTCTTCAAATGTAAAGTGAGATATTCGTCATACATATATTCTTACCAGCTTAATAGGCTACCCATTTTATACATAAAGCTCTCAACCATTTTCTCCTTCTTAAGGTGTAGAAATGTTTTCCCACTTAAAAGAATAACTTCTTTTATGCCAATTATCTTTTAAGTCATCATGCATAGATATCCACATCATCAGGTTTCTATGTAGAGCTCATAATCGGTCTGTCATCCTCTACCTTCAGTTATTTAATCCATGGTAGGCAAGCATCTGGTGCAATTACAATTTTCTATTCATAAGTAGTTACCCCAACCTTGATGACCTGTGGAGAGTAAAATAAGTGATAACAGAAGATGATAAAGAAGTGATAACAGAAAGAAAATAAAGCTATCACATTTGTTAAAGATCTGGACAGAAATGAATTTTTTAGATGTGTTAAGAGGTAAAAACTGGAGCTATTATATACCCCATTGGTTAAAGCTGTATTAGCCATCTTGTTCTGACCCCTATTTTTATTCCTTTTTAACTGTTAGAACTAATCCTTTTAAAATTAAATTCTCAATGCTTTTACTGTAAGCTCATAGTTGAACATTTTCATTTGAATAAAGTCAGGAGAGCAGTTTAGTTACCTAGATACATAAAAATGCTTACTTTTATTGCTGCAATCTTGTCACGCTTAGTCCTCAGCAAGGACACCAGACTGGAAATGTTTTCATTAGAATTAGAAAGTTATAAACTCTTACAAACCTAGCCTCTTTTTGGATATTGTGTCGAAGTACAAAATAAGAAACTGGTATGTCTACAGGAGTAAGATGTTTGTTACCACATATAATGTCCCATATTATTATACTTTATTACTGGATGTATGTTCTTAGTTTTCAGTGTGTGAATCAGGGGTATTAGCATTTAAAGAGCAAGTAGCTTTGCCCTTTCCTAGGCAAGAGTAGATGAATATGGAAATGAAAGGTTATATTGTCTGTTTCTGTACTAAACATAGTTGGGAAGTATTTAATAAGCATTATATTATATCTCAAATGTTTTACTGGGTGAGAAGTGTTTTGGAGTGATTTTTACAGTGCAGAAAAAGTTATCATGAAGCAGTTAGCAAAGTGAATATGGAAGTGAGATGTATTTGCATTCAAACATTGTCATGATAGAATCTGCTTGAAGTTGCAATGTGTTTAATACAAATGTATGAAAATTCAAAGTAACGTCATGCATATTTGTATTCTTCATGGAGCTGAATTTTTTTTCAGATCCTAGATGACAGCTTTTTATTCACTTCAAATTCCAAATGCTGGTAGCATTTAAACCTACAGCTTGGTGCTTTGAAACTGACAAAAGACTTCTGAAGAGACAACCACCTTTGTAATAAATAGAAGATTTTTAAGACAGATGCCTTGCTCAGCAAGCTGATATGCTAGTAGTCACTGAATAACTTATGTCGAGGCTATGGGTTAATTCTTTTATGATATTTTTAAAGCTGAGAATAAAAACAATAATAATCGTAACTTTTTTTTTAAAGTTACAATCCTTAAAATGTGTTGATTGATAGTAGTAGTATTAAAACAAGAAAGAGTAGGGCTTTTTTTTTTTAACTTCTGGTCTGGAAAAATGACCATTAAAAAGAGCCTGGATAAGTTTAAAAGGGGAAATAACTTGGCTGAATAAGCAGAATAAAACACATCTGTTAGTTCAGTGTTCAGTTTAATCCTAATGGATGAGTTGTAAACATGAAATGATACTTTACGCATGAATTTTTAACATCAATGTGTTTTGATGTTCAGAAAAGCAAAATATTTTTCCAAAGATGATTTACCTCATATTCCAAATGAAATACCAGATTTTTGCATTGGCAATAGGTAGATTTCCTGTGCTTCATCTAAAAGTTGTGTTTTAAGAAAGACTTGTGTCAATTGTATTAAAAATAAACAAAACCCACTATTGGGATAGAAACTATCTATTCTGGCTGCATGCTGACTTTTTCCCCCAAGCCAATTAGCTAATATTGCACAAATCTCTGCTTGAGAAGTGAGTTGGTGGCAACCCATTTTCAGAATGATGCATTTTTAAAGTGAAGAAACTGTTTCACATTTTACCCAGAACTGCTGTTTTCCCCCTTTTGAAATGATAGTTTCTTCATCCCTTGAATTGCTGACTCTCAGGGTATGTCTACACTGCAGAGTTTTTCTAGAAAAACTACACTGACGCCCACACTGCTATTGCATTCTTTCGACAGAAGGTCAAAAGAAGAGAGGGTTTTTTCCAACAGTGGTAAACCTCTTTTTATGAGGAAGAAGCTTTTTTCCAAAAAAAAAATTTCGGAAAAAGACGTGTGTGGACACGGAAGAGAGTGTTTTTTCGAAAGAAAAGGCCTCCAGGAATAAAGCACAGGTGCCCTGGTGGCCATTCCATCCACATTAATCACAACTGGACGCAATCTCGCATTTCAATCAGTTTGGACGCTATCTTTCGAAAAAGCAGATCACTTTTTCATTGTGCTTTTGCTGTGTAGACGCTGTCTTTCGAAAAAAGATTTTCTGGAAGATCTCTTCGGGAAAAGCTTCTTCCAAAAAAAGCTTGCGGTCTAGATGTAGCCTCAGAGTGGTATTTCTTGGTAGTCATCACTTCAACCAGAAATATGGGTGAGTTTATTTCCCTCTCCCATATATATTCACATGGCAGGAAAATATAATAGAATAACACAGGAGACAGAGGTAGTAAATGAGAAAACTAATATATATGGGGGAGGGGAGGAATTGAACCATTCAAATATGATATAGACTGACTGGTTTTCCAAGTCTAGGATATTGGTTGCTCTAACTTTTAGACTCGATAGTGCCTAGTACTGTAGTTTGAAACAAAGAGACTCCCAGTTGCCCAAGTTATCAAAGCCAATGGTGGTTTTGTGGTGATAGGAACTATACGAGAACAAAAAGCATCTGAACAGTGTAATAAAAAAGTTAGAAATTACAGGCATGAGAAGGTTTTCTCATCTTTTCATTTATTTTCTAATTGTCTTTGTAAGAGAGAAATTTTCTTTGTTTTCCCTGCTTTACAATCTTAAATATTTTAAATCACTGTGGTGGTGTAGAAGCTCCCTGCAATTAGTAATTCCTTTTATTCATCCTCCTCTTTTTTCTTGACATTTTCTTCTTGTATCTCAAGTAGAACCCAAATTTAACATGAACATGCCTAATGGTCAGCACTCAAATTATCTCTCTGACTATTGGCCACATGTTTAAAGCTCTTGTTAAATTATATGTTAGAGATACTACTGGTGGTGGTAACCTCAGGATTTGATTTCTGAGACTTCTTTAGAATGTAGTTCCACTGCTGGAGATCTTCAATCAAGCTCTGATCACATTTACTCCAGATTTAATTCAGAACAACACATTACACTCAGTATACCTGAGAGCATATGTAAGGCAAATAGGATTTGGTGCTTGGGCAGAATCTGACCTTTTTTTTTTTTTAAATTCAGCACTCTAACCTTGCCTGTACATCAATCTTGAGCCCAGTCCAGCAGTTCACTGAATGCAGGTTTAACTGCACCAATGCAGAATCTTGCACTCAGTAAATACAGGATCAGTGCCTGGGGGAGATGCTAGTAGGTACTGTGGAACACCACAGTTCTGAGCTCTTTTTAGTGTTGGATGATCAGCAAGGGACTCCAGAATGGTTATGAAATCACATTAGGATCTGGAATAATATTACCTGCAAATCTTATAATCCAAAATATTTTTTTCAATAAAAATATTTTAAAACTATAAACTCATCCTGATTACTAGGGTTATATCCAGAATTATTTTAGTAAGCATTAGAGGGTTTAGCACTTTTCAGTCTTTAATTATGCTGAACAAGTATGATCACGAACTGAAAGTATGTTGGAGGGAGAAATTGTGACAATACATGTATCTTAGCAACATAGCTTACCCGGAGGATATGGATGAAGTCAGACTACTGGCTGTGCCAAAAGAACAGGTGTAGCATGAAATACAAAGAATGTTTAGAAATTAATGAGCTGCAGTTTTCAATTACAAAGTATATTGAATCACTCTAGATTGAATTATTACACAGAACCAAAAAAGGCTAATATAAGGGGCAGAGTGCAGACTGCCATGAGAAGATTGATGTGGATATGAAATATTATGCATGAGGTAAGAAAATATTAACAAGAGATAAAAAGAAACGTGCATAATGCCTGCACATATTATATCCAACTCTGAGCTTCCTATTCCAAGAATACTGCAAATTAACTCAAATTAGAGAGAGCTTTGTGGACCAAACAATTATTATCCACAAATTTAACTTATTTAATTAAAAAGATATAAGATTTTAATGTACAAACTGCTTATGAGAACATGGCTTTGGAGTAGATCAGATAAGGATCTGTGTTTTTAAATTAATTTTTCCATATAAATTTGTCACCATCAGAAATTTCACTTCTTCTAAAGAGTTGAAAATTATTGGGGTTCTTGACAAAAGGAACTGTGTAAACTCTTTAAGGTGTAGGAATTGAGTCTTCTATATTTGGAAAGTGGTTAGCATTTTGTGGGACATTCCAGAAATAAATCATAATTTTCTTCTAATGTTTTTAGTATTAAATATAATTAAAAGTGGAATTTGAATATTTGTTTTATAGCCCTGATTATCTTTGATTATCAAATGTGGTATATTATTGATAATGACAGATGATGAAAGATTACTGTTAATGCTCTTTCTGCTTTTTGTTATATTGTGCCTGTTATCTCTATGCTAGAGCATGTTGTGCTATGGGATTTGTCAATGGCTTAAAAGTACATTCTGGGATAAAGCTTGCCATGAGGAATTGCAGCGCAAGAAATTTTTGTGTGCGAGATACCTGGCTGAAATAAATGTCAGTCATCTGTTGGTCACAGTGATGGAGGTCCCCACAGATAGGAGAAGGGATAGGGGCAAGAGAAGGAAATAAAAGAAAATGATAGCTAAATATAGTGCCATTAGCTGAAAAATAATAAGTTGACAAAATGGAAAGTGAGGGGAGAGGCGCCATCAACTGTGCTCAGTGAAGGCTGTTAATTATGGTCCTGTGGTTACTGTGACTCTTTTTAGGACACTGTTGCCCCAGGCAAGAATTTTCCAGAAGAGTATCTATAGATCAGAGGAGGGGAACCTACAGACCAGGTCACCTCTTCCAGAGCTCACATTGGCCAGGAATGTTGAACCACGCCAAATGGGAGCTGCAGGGTTCTGTGCCTGCCGACACTCAGTAAACAAACCATCTTGCAGCCTGCCAGCTGCTAATCCTGATGAAGCATGTGCAGCCAGCCTATGGGCCAGAGGTTCCCCACCCCTGCTGTAGGTGATAGTTATATACTGTTTGTATTATACTAGCACCTCTGAGCCTCAATCAGGAGCCCATTGTGCTAAGCGCTGAACAGGCTGTCCCTGACCCAGATATGCTATACTCCTGGTTTTTAACAAGGTGAATGAAACAGCTGTGTGTGGGAATGAGAGGAAGATATAACAGTGAAACAAGCAAAGCTGTGCCCTAGCTCGTTGCCTGTCTAGCCATGTTCTATGCTGGGTGAAGTCAACTCAGTAATGTTCATCTGTGCTGAGAAGAGAGCTTTCTCACTGGCCATTTCAAGATTGAAATCAACCCTGCCCATCCTCCGCACATACTAAGGCCATCGCAAACATTACCACCTTCCGTCCAAGTGGAAGGTACAGTTCTCTGACCTTCTTTTCTCTAGCCTTAAGCATGCATGTGGAAGAGGATGAGAGAACAAATGTTGCTTAACGCTCTATTTACTGGAATGTGCTCAGGTACTATGGTAGTCACCATGATATAAGAATCTATATAATAATTTTGGGCTCTGCATAGAAAAAAATGTGCTTCTTCCCTATAGCAGCCATTCCAGATTATGAAGAATAAATATAAGATCCTTGATTATTCACCTAAGAAATTGAAGTGCAGCTCCATTTTGCAGGCTATTTATTTTTATTTGAGTGATGTTTAAGGGGATGCTTATGTACCTATTTCTAAATATTGTTTAATTACTCAGTTATTCAAGTGACTAACCAGTCACCAGTCTCAGATCACTAGATTTCTGGAGTCATGAAAAGTGTCATGCTTTTGGTGCAAGTGGTTACAAATTCACTGTTGCTTGGTAAGCTGGGTGCAGGCAAACAATATGTGCTTCAATACAGCCAAATGTAAGGGCAAACATCCGTGGGCAAACAATGTAGGCCATATTTACAGGATATCACAATGTAACCTGGAAGAACTCTGCAGATGTGTGAGTTAACATGGGCTCCCGGTGTGACACTGTGGTCAAAAGGGCTACTGCAATCCTTGGATGTGTAAACAAGGGAATTTTGAGTACAAGTAAGGAGGTTATGTCACCTCTGTATTTGTTGTTTGTGCAATTGCTATTGGAATATTTTGTCCAGCTGGCAACAGTCTGTCCCTCAAAAAAATCAACTGAGCCCTAACTAGATGGCTTTCACAGAGAGTGGTTTTTGCTATCTGAAGGGAAGGAAGAGAGTATGTTGGTCATGCTACACTTTCCTCTGTCCCTCCTTCCTGCATTTATTTGTTGTCCTGCATTTGATACCCCTTTGTGCCCCTGAGCAAGCGATAAAGTGATTATGTAAGTTGTCAGGCATAAGAACATAAGAAAGGCCGTACTGGGTCAGACCAAAGGTCCATCTAGCCCAGTAGCCTGTCTGCCGACAGTGGCCAGCACCAGGTGCCCCAGAGAGGGTGGACCGAAGACAGTGATCAAGCGATTTGTCTCCTGCCATCCTTCTCCAGCCTCTGACAAACAGAGGCCAGGGACACCATTTCTATCCCCTGGCTAATAGCCTTTTATGGACCTAACCTCCATGAAATTATCTAGCTTCTCTTTAAACTCTGTTACAGTCCTAGCCTTCACAGCCTCCTCTGGCAAGGAGTTCAACAGGTTGACTACACGCTGTGTGAAGAAGAACTTTCTTTTATTAGTTTTAAACCTGCTACCCATTAACTTCATTTGGTGTCCTCTAGTTCTTCTATTATGGGAACTAATAAATAACTTTTCTTTATTCGCACTCTCCACACCACTCATGATTTTATATACCTCTATCATATAAAATGTGATATTATAAGAAAACTAAGCGTGCAGGCTGATGTTCTAGTTTTAACTCTCACTGCTGCACTTCTACTCTCTTCACAGCAGTATGAGTTAAGAGTAAGGTGACAGTCTTAATTCTGAACTTCCTGGGTATCCTTTGAATATGCTGAGTGTTTGTGATTTATCTAGTCTTAGTCATAAATAACAGCTTGGTAACAGCTCTGCATTTGTTCTGCTGTCATAGCTTGCTTTGTGCCTCTTTGCCTACAAGGGAAGGATTGGAGTAGATGATTTAACTAATTAAATACACCCATGCTAGGGGAGTAACCTGTGAATTAAGGCTATTTTCAGGGGACTTGAGGGATATTCGTGGATTAGACCAGTTTCATATAAGACAAAGGGAGCCAATCACACAGGAGAGAGGTCAGTCTCCTGGTGCATGGAATGTGGTGTTTGAGAACACCAGGCCTTGGGCTCTCAATAGGGGAATGGAACTGCAGTGCTGCCCCCTCAAAGGCATAGGAGTATTCACTATTGGGGTTCCCCAGATTTATTGTCAGGATAGTGGCAAGTGTTGCGTGCGTAGGGTCTTGGTTATTCAGTATGAATAAAGTTTTGGCAATTACTTTCAAAACTAAGCCATTGCAGCATGGGATTTAACACTGAAATGGCAGCTACATTCATTCTAAAACTTTAGAAATACTTAAACTTGGGGTGGGGGAGAGGAGGGAGTTTAAGGAAATCCCTAGAATTCCCTCTTCTGTTTTTCAAGATATAATGGACCAGTTTCTGACTTCACTAAATGCTAAGTCACTCCACTGAAATTAATAGGGACCAGAGGCTTTAATGGAAGTACTCTGGATTTACATTGTTGTTGGACCATACATCTGTATCAAGATAACTTTAAAAAAAAAAAAAAAGCAAATGTTGTTTTTGTGTGGCAATTGAAAAAGTATCTTGCTTTGATCAATCATGCATATGTACTTAAAAATAAAGTTGAATTTCTTCTAAATTAAAAATAATATAATCATAGAAGTGCAGCACTGATAGGGACTTCAAGAGGTCATCTAGTCCAGTCCCCTGCACTCAAGGCAGGAATGGTAAGAACTTGACCATTCCTGACAGACGTTTGGATGTTTTAAAGAACAGGATAGATAATGATGGAGATTCTGCAACCTCCTGAGGCAATTTCTTCCAGTGTTTAACTGCCCTGAAAGAAGTTTTTCCTAATGTCCAGCCTAAATCTTCTTTGCTACCATTGCTTCTTATACTAGCCTCTGAGGGTAACGAGAACAATTTTCTTCTTCCTCTTTGAAACAATCTTTTACATACTTTGTAACAGGTTGGGACTCACCGGTACATCACCTCCTGCTGATCTCCTTGGGAATTTGCTTTTCAGCCTTGGAGCGCTTCCTGCTGGCCAAAGTCTCACCTAGGGTTGCCAGGTGTCTGGTATTGACCCAGATAGTCCGGTATTTTTGCCTCCTGTCTGGTAAAAAAATTCAGAAAATACCGGACACCTAAAATGTCTGGTATTTTCTGATTTTTTCCCCCCCCTGCCACGAGGTGAAAATACCGGACACCTGGCAACCCTACGACATACTCAGCAACTGGGCCCAGCCCCTGGACCCCCCTCCAGGCCCTCCTGGACGCTTCCCCGCTTACCTGGTTCCGCAGGGGCTTGTCTTGTGGCTGGAGCAGAAAAACAAGATGGCCGCCAGCAAACAAGCCTCTTGTTAAAGGGGCCATGCTCAACAACTTTGGTCTCCCCCTTTTTTTTTCCTCAACAGAATATTTTTTCCTGGTGGTTTTTTTGGGGGGGGAAGGGGAAGGGTGTTTGGTATTTTTGGTTAAACCATCTGGCAACCCTAGTCTCACCCTCCATTATCTGTCGTCTGAGTTACTGCAGGCCCCGTGTCCCTCCAAGCCCACAGTGCTCTTCCCTCACAGTACTGCTCTGTGGCAGTGCCCCTGCACTCTGGGGTTCTCCCCTCCCAGGATACCCCTCTCCAGCAGCCCTTATGTATCCTAAGGTCAAATCCAGCGGGGCCCTAATTGATGGCTTGTTCCACATCCCCAGCCCTCACAGGGCTGGTTTAATCCTTGTAGGGCCAGTGCGGGGCAGACACCCCATTCTACACTTGAAAACTGTTACTGTATTTCCGGGACCGGTCACGATCGCAGATGATGAGCACTGACCTCCCCCACTGGTACCGGAGTCAGCTATCCTGCCAGTGTGGCCAAGATCTCAGGTACACACTTCAGCCCCAGGGCCTGTGCCAGTACCGATACCACACCAGCCCCCTCATACTGGTAATTGCCTTGGGACCACCTATACCACTGGCACCGGCCCTGTTGGATTCCAGGGCTTTGTCTGCATCAGCACCGCCTCCCGCAGCACCGCCCACCCTGATACCGACTATGATGGGACCACCCTACTCCTCGGTACCGCTGGTGCAGAGCCAGTACTTGCACCTGATGCCACCACCGGCACCACCCTATAGGGGTAAGCCGACAGCAATGGCCATTCACACACCTCGGAGCTGGATGCTGACTCGGTATGCTCCAGGATCTTGTCCTATAGATCCAGGTCGTGGTACCGTTCCCATTCTAGGCACCGGTCTTGACATCCGTACCCGGCCTCTCACCAGCCTTGGCTGCCACAATGGCAGCCTTAACAGTAATGGCCCTTCTAGACCCCCCTGGGCGTACCATCCAGCCCAGAGGCCCCAGCCATCCGAGCACTCCCTCTGCGACCCCTTTGACCAGGGCACTTGTTGTACAGGGAGGCCATCAGAGCAGGCACGGAAGGACAGGGTGTAGAGTGCCAACCCGCTGTACTACCAGTCCCGCCACCTCAAGCGATGGAACAACAGTGCCGCTGGTGACCGACACGTCGGACACGAGTTGGGGTTCACCTTTTGAACCTCAGAACCCAAGGTACGTGGTCCCCCAGAGAGAGTGCTCTCCATATAAATGTCAAAGAGCTCAGGGCAGTCAAGTTGGTTTGCCTAGCGTTCTTACCCCACCTGCAGGACAAGATAGTGTCAGTGATAACAGACAACACTACAACCATGCATTATATCATCAAACTGCATGGAGCTTGCTCTTCTCCCCTTTGCAAGGGGCCTCTCCTCCTATGGAACCTGTTTATTGCACATGGGATCCTACCTCCAAGGGAATTGCAATGTACTAGCAGAGAGGCTCAGCAGATTGTTCAAGGCCCACGAATGGTCCATCAGAGAGGACATTTTGGGGGTTGTCTTCCAGAAGTGGGGTTATCCCCTTCTCAATCTGTTGGCTTCCCAGGGAAATTCCAAGTACCTGAGCTACTGCTCGTATCTGGGACAGGGGAAGAGGTTGCTAGGGGACACTTTACTGGTACGGTGGCCTCAACACAACCTTTACACGTTCCTGCCCTTCCCTCTACTGCACAGAGTCTTCCTGATGATCAGGGGGTGCGCAGCATTGGTCATTCTAATATCCCCAGCATGGCCATACCAGCACTGGTATCCCATGCTCCTGGACCTAGCAGTGGAGGAGCCCCTTGTACTACCATTGGTCCCAGACCTGATGGACCTGGGAGAAGGGAGACTACGCCACCTGAACCTGCCATCCCTTCATCTGGAAGCCTGGAACCTTCGTGGTTAACTGGCCAAGAACAACTCTGTTCGGACGCAGGAAGGAGGGTCCTGGTGGAGAGTAGGAAACCCTCTATAAGGGTAGCCTATGAGACTAAATGGAAGCACGTCTCGCTCTGGGCTAATGGGGCAGGAGTCGACCCAATGAGGGCCCCTATCCCCCTTATTCTAGACTACCTCCTTCACCTTCAGCAACAAGGCCTGTCAACTTCATCCCTTTGGGTCCACCTAGCTCCCATTGCAGCATTCCTTAGAATTAAGGTTGTGGCTCTGCATGCTGCTGCTTCCTGGGGGAACAACTGCACATGGACTCACTGCCTGGAGGCTTTCCCTGTTGCTCCCACTGGCTGGAGTTGTGGCCAGTGGGAGCAGCAGAAGCCTGTGCCTGGGAGCTGTGCAGGGCACGAAGGCACAGAGGCTGCAGCCCCTTCAGGCACCCTCCTGCCACGACCCCCCGCATCCCCAGCGTACTCCTGCACCCTCCCCGCTAGGCAGGCACCCTACCGCAGCCTGCTCCTGCACCCTCCCCCCGACCAGACATTCTACCCCCAGCCTGCTCCTGCACCCTTCCTTCTGGCCATACACTGCACCTTCCCTTGCTCTTAGTGCACACCCCCCAGCCAGACGCCCTACTCCCAGCCTGCTCCTGCACTCTACCTCACATCCAGACCTTGCACTCTCACCCCTTCCTGCAGCCCACCTCTTGTCCATACCCTGCAGCCCCATCCCTATCCCACTTGCCGGCAGCCATTTCCCACACACTGAACCCCCTCATTTATGTCTCCATCCCAGAGCTGGGGGGGGTCCATAAAATCCACTAACCCTGGAGCCCCCAAAGAGTAAATCTGACCTATGAGGAGCCCTGAACCTCAGTCCTCACTGCCACCCTCCATGGCAATGGAGCACCAGAGGAGTGAGGTGTCTCAGTTGGGGGCCACATCAGTGAGGATTGGGGGGGTTTTAGAGGGTTTGGGGGTTTTTTGCTTCTCACTTGTGTGGTCCCCAACTGATTTTTCTGTGGGTCACTGGCCCCTGACCCAAAAAAGGTTCCCCACCCCTTCCATAAATAAAGAAAACATGGAAACCTTTTGTGTTGGACATAAATTAATATTTTACTTTATATAAAATGAAGTTTGATGAACTAACTTGAGAAAGTTAAAGTGCTTAATCTGCTTAATAATTTAAATTAACATTTCCTTTCTTACTGGTTAAATTAAACCATTCTCCCTAGCTACAGCACTAGCAAAATGGCTCGGGCATAATTACGTAATAATGGCAAGTTTCAATTGGTGGTCCATGGAAAGGTGGGCCATGGGCCAAAAAATATGAGCACCACTGAACTATTATGAATCTAAAATTCTTACTAAATTATAACATTGATATTCTCCAGCTGTAATGCAAAAAAATAGTAACACAAAACACAATTCATGCTTTATGGACAGTGAATGATTGCACAACAAATGTTAATGGCTTATCTGCTATTTTTAGCTTAGTTTTGGGTTTATTAATTTTTTTTCAATTAAAGGATTACATGTGAAAAAGACTTGGAATTAAGGTTGAACTTTACAGCATAAATAGATAAAAGTTTTTAATAAAATGTTTAAATAAAAATGTCCTATTTTTAAAAATTGTGAAAAAATGTTGATGTTTTCATAATTTTTCATGAAAAGTTGCATGGTTTTGGATTTTATCACATTCTTTATGGAAAACATGTTCAGAATATAAATGATTAACAACATATTTGATATGAAAAATGTTAACCATTTCAATAACTCTTTAAATAAAAGTTTACGAAGAGGCTATGTCTCCACTACGGAGTTTTTTCTGGGATGCCAGAGGTCCAGGGAATGCGTCTCCTCTTCCGCAAAAAAAAAAAAAAAAAAAAGCGGAAGAGCAGATGCGCTTTTTCGGAAGCCCTGTCTACCTCCTGCCATGAGGAAAGAGGGCTCTTCCAAAAGAGGAGGCTTTTCTGAAATTTGGCCAAGTATAGATGAGCCAAATTTCAGAAAAGCCTCTTCCGAAAAAAATATCAGAAAAAAGTACACAAATTGCAGAGCGCGATTTGCGTACCTTTTTTCTGAAAGATCATTGTTGTGTAGCCATAGCCAGAGTGGAAAACAAATTTTACAACAAATCTTTTAAAATCTGAGTCAATTTCGATCACTCTGAAATGAAATCCCAAAATTTGTTGCAATAATAGATTTTCATTTTTCAGACAGCTCTGAAATCAAATTCACTTCTGTGTAGCTGTTGACTCAGAGTCACACACAGAATAAATGTTTTAATTTATAAACATGATACAGCAGTTAAACAGTTTAACTATGGAAATATTTTATTTTTCTTGAAGTTATCTTTCTGCAGAAAAACATTGTATTTAGAGATGTGTTACATACTGATACGAGAAGTTGGGATTGTGTTTATTTTTATAAAGCATAATTCTGTTGTGGAGTTGTATTCAGATATGATATTCTAGCCAGACAAACATCAACAACCACAACCTTGGTAGTTGAGGTTGTATGATGGCTTCCATTCTAAACTCCTGTTATTAGTCACTCATAATTTTTCAAATATGTCACCTTCCAGGCTGAAATTTTTTATGTATCCTTTCTACCTGTAGGCTTCTGGAAACCCTGAGTTTAAATAAAATCATATTCAAGGATAGAAAAAAATCAAAATAAAATAAACTGGTCACAAATTCCAAACAGTCAGTACTTTATGACACTTACAGAACATGCCTATGGCTGAAATGCCTGGAAATATGAGAGAGCCTTCAGTAAAGAGAAACGCCTAGCATTGTATTGGAGAAAACTGGGGCTCAGTTTAGCAATTTGACCGATTTATTATCCTTTGAAAATTGTGTACTGAGCCATAAGATACACTCATAAAATGTGTAGGCAAGGAAAGATTTTCTGCACATATGTGCACGGCTAATTTATTGAGAACATTAGAAGGGGCTAAGTACATAGCAAATAAGGTTTCTTTTTAAATCTGATTCCCTGACACATATGTAAGGGAGGCTGTGCTGCTGATTGTAAAGAAAATGTATGTAATAAAGATCCTGACTAATACTAAAATACATTCCTTAGAGTCCAGAGAATTTGATATACAAAGTCTAAATCAATAAAAGAATAGTGAATCATTACAGGAGTAAAAATACCTACGAGAATAACAAAAACTGCAAGATATTACATATATGTATCTAAAGTTGAAAGAAATAGTGTGGTATTGTATTTGAAAGAGGACCCAGGTGGTCCTAATACCAAACACTCTATTATAATGAACATGCACAAGGAGCAAGAGAAAAGGTTGCCCACACAAGCTTAACTTTGGCATTTGCTGATTTTAGAGACTTTATCCATGCATCTGGAATGGTTTATTATTATAATTTCCTGCTGAGTAGTTTTATTTTATTATTTAACACATACTGAATATGTTAGCTTACTGTTTTAGAAAAAATATCATGTATGATACCTATTAAATTATGTGGTGACTGAGTTCAGCTCTATAATGTGGCTGTTTCTAGTGACACATTAGCACAGGGGTGGGGAACCTCAGGCCCGGGAGTCGGATGTGGCCCTTGGCTTGACTGGATCTGGCCACTGAGGCTCAGGCCCTCCCCCAGCATTGGGGAACCCATACTGGTGCTACAACCCCCTGCTGCTCCCCTGGAAATCTACTAGGCTGGGCTCCCTTAGGCTCTGGTGTCTGAGGCAAATATGGGGAGTATCTTTCTCCTTCTCAGTCGGAGGCCACAGTGAAGGGGTTTTTTCCACTTCTCACTTGTGTGCAGCTCCTGACTGATTTTTCAATGGGTCAATGGCCACCAACCCAAAAAAGTTTCCCTGCCCCTGCATTAGAGTGTATTGTAAGCCATGGAACACTGTATAAACATTTCTGCAGATGATACATAGTAAAATAAGATATTACTGGTTCTGAGGCTAGCAAAAATAAGTGTGTGTAGCCTAATTCAATCTTACTTTAAAAAAAAACAGGTTACGAGAAAAACAAGAGTAGCAAATACAGCAACTTTGCGAAGGACTTCACAAATAAAAGTAAAAAGAACACAACCGGTCCCTTTTATTAGGCAGTGATTATAGATGCTTGTGTGTTGGTAAGAGATGCATTGTGGTAGGAGGTCATGGTTGCTGGAGCAAAGAGAGGAACCCATCCATAGAGGGAGTCAGAGGATGGAATGTAGGGTAGGAGCAGAGGGGAACTTGGAAGGAGCTGAGGGCTGGGGAAGTAGGCGGGAGGTAGGAGAGGGATGGATGGAAGCAGAGGAAGGGCAATGGACATTGGGTGGAGATTCAGAAAGGAGGAAAGATAGGGGGAGGATAAGAACAGAGGAGAAGACAAGGCAGGAGCTGGGGTGGGGTGGCTAGGAGAAGAGAGAAAAAAACAGACTTAGGGCACAGGAGCCGTAGGATCTCTAACTATTGAACTACACGTTCCCTACAGCAAATGCCTGTGAAACCCAATGACAAAGAGCATGTCTTATCTAATTGCTCTAGCACACAGGGGACAAACTACAACTTGCGAGCCACATCCGACCTTTTGGACCCTTCAGTCTGGCCTCTGAGCTCCTTCTAGGAGGAGCCAGCCCAACTCATGGGCAGCTCAGTGAGTGGGAGCAGTTAGTCCCCCGGCCCCTGCCCTTTTGCCCCTTCTTCCCTGTAGCCTCAGCTCCCCCAGTCCCTCAGTGATTCAGCTGCAGCTCCAGCCAGGCAGTGAGGTCAGAGGGTGGGGAGTGGAGAGGTTGGATAGGGGGCAGTGGTCCAAGTGGCAGGAAGAGGGAGAAAGGGTTTGGATAGACAGAGGCAGGTCCTGGGGGATGGTCAGGAGTGGGAAGCGGGGGGGAGGGAAGGAGAGAGAGAGTTGGATAGTGGTCATGCCTGGCTCTTTGGGGCTTCACAGCCTTCCCCCAGCCTTCCCTACCAGCCCTCCATATGATTTCTGTATCCAATGTGGTCCTCAAACCAAAAAGTTTGCCCAAACCTGCTCTAGTGGCTGGTCCATGTAGAAGATTGTAGAAGATAACAATCTGCTAATAGTTACTCAGTGGTAGAGATCTGCAGGTATGAATCCTGCTAATGATCCAAGCTGTGGGTCTGTATGGCTGTACATAATGGAATTCGTGTTTTTTTCATTTTTAAATTAGGAAATAACATCCAAAAAACTGCAATAAAAGAACAATAAAGCTTCAAAGCCAAGTACTCAGTTAGGAGCTGCCAGAATGAAGATTGTTTGTGCTGTCTGAATTTTGACCTCTGGTTCATATACACAGGAGTCTTTAATTGTATGATCACATACTATTTTTCCTAATTTCTAATGCCTAACTTTACAACTTTGTTTAATGTTGTTTGATTGGTTATAAAAATATCATATACAATATAAAACTCAGGTATGTGCAGTATTTCTTATCTATCTATCTATCTATCTATCCATCTAAAGTGCGTGTGTGTGTGTGTGTGTGTGTGTAATCATCAGAAAATACTTTGTAATAAACAACATGAAGATAATTTATGTGAGACTAATAACCAGTTGTAGGTAGATTTTTCTAACACAATGAATTTAATTATAATACTGCGTTATCTTAAAGCTACTTTTCAGATTACAAAACTTTTTTCATAATTACAGCAGTGAAAGGGTGACCTTTTCCTGTTGGGTGGTTTTGTTTACCTTTGTATAGGTGTTCTCTGGATTTAATTTTCTAGGACCCAGAAATCATTTTCTACTAATGTGACTCTAATGTGTAATTGAAAATAAATCAGTCTTCTTAGAAATAGGAAAAAAGGAAATTGACAAATAGGAAAGAAATACATCAAACTACAGTCATGTATTTTGCCAAAGGATGAAAAGGAAAAATCAGAATGATTTATATGACTTAAGTAAAATAATGTATTCCTAGAAATACATTAGAAATAATGTGTTCTAAGAACTAACAGGAGTATATTCTTATAACCTTTTGAGTGCAAATTTACCATTAAAAACTGGCTGGCTCATTTTTTCCAGTAATTGTACTGAAAAATATATTATTTTCTTACTAGTTCAGTGCCTCTTCAGAGCACTGTCTGTGATTTTATATTTTTAAAGGGGTGAATAAAATGAAGAGAAACTTGGGAGGCTAGTTGGCTGGCCTACTGGCATTAGCATTCCACAATGTCATCCAAAATAGATATGTTTGGTTCATAAGATCAGTCACTTGTTTGCTGAGCTGGCTGTCACTGGGAGCCCTTTGGAACAGATGTTACTCCACGTTATGGATCTGCACATTACTTAATAGCTAAGGCTGACAGCTTTGGTATTTTTGCGGTGAAATTGTGATAAGTCATCTTAGCCAGAAATGTGTGGTTGAGATAAGCCCGACAACTTCAGCACCCTAAATAGTATGAGAGTTGTATGGCTAATTCAGCTTCCACTCACCTGTGTGATCATCTCTGTCCCGACCTGTTTTCACATATGAGCTATTATAGCTACTCTCAACCCTTGCTATTTGCCTGGGGCTATTACCCTTCTGCTAGGCTTTTACACCCCTTTGCTCTTATTTTGTGCTGATGTGCACAATTATGCAATGTGCAGGGCCACAGCAAATCCAGTCCCAGATTTTTGGGTGAAAAGGGTGGTTTAATCTTGGTGCGGTACATTTAAAGTGGTGAGATCTCCAGTGAAAGGAAGAAAAAGCTGACACTTCCACTCAGTAGAAATTAATTTGTGAAATACATTTTTCTGTAACAAACAGAAGAATAGTGTCATTATGAATGAAATGCACTGACTGCTCAGCTCAACATTAATACAGTTTGGTTCCAGTTGCCAGCATCACTTCATAGTTAGCAAAAAATAAAGCTGTTTCCTTAGTCCCTCCTGGGTTATCTTTTTCACAGTATTTTTAAGCATGAAAACGTATTGCCATCTCCTCTGCTTTTAAATGGCAAAAAGATGCCATTTTGTAATGATGCATGACTCATTCATTGCTCATTATCTTCCTGCTGATATTTTTCCTTGAGCCAGCAAGTAAGTCTTACATGGGAGGAGGAGGGAGAGTGAGTGAGTTAAGGAATACAGTACTTAAATACTATTGCTGTGTTTCCATTGGCTGTGTGCTTTCATGATGTGACCAGTCTAATCCATCCCTGACTGCTAAAGCCCACCCTGTCACCCCCTCCTTTCTAGACTGAGGTTAACAGACTGTCTGTTGCTAGAAACTGATTATATGCAGTATGTGAGCATCTTTCATTCAAAATGGACATCAGTGTACTGAGTAGGAATGAGAGCTTTTAGAAATGCATTACTTAACTAAATGACTTATTTTTTAAATGGATGAACAGACGCTGGGCTTTCTTACATTGACAGTGACTCTAATTTTATTGGTATCCAGACCTTTAAGTTTTTCAAGCTCATAGAAGAGCCCTTTAAAAACAGAAGCAAAAAGAATCTGCCTAGTTACGTCAGCCTTTTAATAAGTGCATCATTATCATCACTATGAAAGTGACTTTCTCCAGATCAGTTTAGGTTTCTGAAATGTTTGTGTCTGTTTTTTGAATTCAGATTCATCTACAGAGAGCACAGATCAATACAGCTTGTTATTTTTCTTTCCTGTCAATTCTAAAATGCCATCCAAAGAGTCTTGGTCAGGGCAAAAAGCTAATAGATCTGCAGTTCACAACTCAAAACAAGAGAGCCGTCAACAAGATTTATTGATAGCAGCTTTGGGAATGAAACTGGGTTCTCAGAAGTCTTCTGTGACAATTTGGCAACCTCTTAAACTCTTTGCTTATTCACAGTTGACATCACTTGTCAGAAGAGCAACTCTGAAAGAAAATGAACATATTCCAAAATATGAAAAGATTCACAATTTCAAGGTAAGAAATTATCCTACTTTTTTCGCTTTTTTAACGACAGAAAATGTATTTTAGTTCTAGAATAGCTTTGAGGCTGCAAGTAAATATATGCAGTATGGTTTTTTTAAAAAAACTTAAATGCTTCAGCTAAAGTATTGTTGGTAGTTAAAACTATTAGATATTTAAAACATAAATTAGCAATAAAACTGGGTTTTATTAAGGAATGCTTCAATATATTTAATTTCTGCGATCCTCCTTACTATACCTCAGTATCTATGTTAATTAAAATTATTTTAAGTGTAGAAGAGAAATTAGCAGTAAGATACAGTGAGAAAGATGTCCTCAATTTTAATTATATTAGTTTAATTTTTATTTGTGATACACAGATATCAAAAGACCTTTGTTCAGTCTTTGATTAGAGGATTAAGCAGATCTTATCTCTCTCTTCGTTGCTAGTAAATAGCATTGAATATAAGAAACATGTTCTGTTGCATCTGGATTGAGCAGATGGTCTGCATTTCCCTTAGTTTTCTGGCTTTTCTCCTGTGTTAATGAATTGATACTGCTGAAAAGAGTATAGCTTACCAGGGGATTATTGAAGCTGCTGACACTAGCACCTACTCTTCATTTTAATATAATTTGCTTTCACTTTTATGTAGTTTCTAATTATTGTTCTAATGTGTTTTTATAAATATATTCCTCTTTCAGCCATTAAGAGATACTCATGACAACAATGTACTCTGTGTATATCATTCATTTAACTATCATATAAAGTCTTAGAAATTCAGCTTTTTGCAACCAAATTCATCACAATTTCATCCATAAATGCAAAATTGGATAAGTGATCTGAGTGATTATACCAACTTAACACTGAGTTCCTGGAACACAGATTTTTTTTATCGGTGTATTTTTTTTTCCACTACAGATTTTTTTTTTCCCAAAATGTTAAGGCAAGGAAAAAAATCTTGATTATTTTAGCAAGAACTCTGATGACATTCACTTAATTTCTGTTTTGGTTTCCATCTGCTATATTTCTTGTACTTACAGGTACAATAGTGACACAGTCTTCATTTGATTTTTTTTAAATACGATTTCTAGCTCTCAAGTTCATACCATCACTCAAATTGGAAACCTTTATGATCACAACGTTTTGTTGGACATGACTCCTCCAATAAGTTTAAATTAGGAAAATGTATACCAAATGTTATATAAAAATTGAAAATGAGTATTTAATATGAATATTTGGCACTGACTAATCTTGTTGGCTGTCAATTAAATCCTCCATATATTTTTGCAAGAACATGAGTTGTACAGGTGATTTGCAATGTTGCTTTGCATAAGACCTTTGCCTTAGATTTTCAGGATAATCATAGATGCTAATAGATACTGGTTTGACATGAATATCCATGTGTATATAATACTTTTAAGTTTAATTCTGTATACTGCTTTCTTTCTTAGTTGCTATATGAAATAGCATATATTTCTTTTTTATTCTGAAAATAATCTGTTGGTCTGATTCTTGTTGGTCTATTTCTTTTCTTAAATAGGTTTTTATAGCATTATCCTTGTAAATTTTTATTGGTTATCCTAGCTGCTTTAATATACTGCCTGATCATAAGTAGTAAATACTGCATAAACTTGCTATCAGGAAGATTTATTGTTATCACTCTTGTACTGCTCTTCCCTTAAATGTATACCTTTTAGAAAAATACATGTATTAAAAGAACACCCATTTCTTCCACTGAGCCATTAAAATGAAGTCAGTGTAATTAGATACCTTTCACTAAATAAATCCCCTAATTCTTCACAAGAACAGAAGATTGTGTGTCAGAAGGCATGTGACAGTAAATTTACTATTAAAGGATAATAGGCTTAAAATCTGGCCATTTACAATGGCTTTAAAAAATGGGGTTTTTTTTAACTGTAAAAACTTGTGCCATAGATTTGAAACCATCAGCAAGCAGTAGAATATGTGGCTCCCTGCATTTGTGCTCAGTATGCCAGTCAGATTGTCATCATAAAAGTATAGATATTATAATTTTAAATCACTAACTAAATATCTCAGTTTACTAGCATGGTGCTGGGCTGTTTTACCAACTCAGGAAAGAAAGCAAACAGCCTGCCCAAGCCATTGTTAAAACCCTTGTCTCAGGGCACAATTTGGGATTTCAATGCATAAACCATAAATGACACAAAAGAAAGCAAAATGCTGGATCATGCTGGATGCAGACCTCCATAGGCTTTTTGCTTTGCATCCACCCACCAGATGAAGAGAGGACATTGCTTGGGCTTAACTTCCTCTTTCTTACCCAGACATGTGATAGGTAGGGATTTCTTAACCCTATCCAGGCTGACGCTCTACTTTGTCACATCACTTTTTTCCAGGATAGAGGTGTCCTGGAAGACTTACAATTTGGGAATGTCATATTTTTTTCTCTAGGTTCCTCCTGTATCTTACAACTTCTTTACTTTCTGTCTGAACTGTTGCATAAAACTATGTACATTCTGTAACAGGGTTTTGATTCATTTGGGGCAAAAGGCAGGTATACATATGTGAGTTGCTATTAATTAATTTTATTTATTAGAATGTCCCAGAAAGCACTTACCTGTGCCTCGCTAGCACAGTTGGGGGAGAGGAAACAGAGAAATGTTTTTGTTGCCTAGAATCATAGGACTGGAAGGAACCCTGAGAGGTCATCTAGTCCAGTCCCTGCATGTGCTATTACAACCAGGCTCATCACCTTGGAAAGAAGCGATGTGGTGGTTTATTGCATTCTTCTGCTGGCTTCTGAGTGCATACAAAATGGCAAAAGACTTGGCTGCTGCCTCTAGCAAACTATAAAATACTTAGAAATATTGTAACTATGGATGTACTAGTATAGTTGATTAACCGATAAGCAAAAGTGTATAGGTTAATGCTATAGACTACATGCATTTCCCCCCACCCCTTGCCAGTACATTTTTTAGCAGGCTGGTCAGCAGCCCAACTCAGTCCTGGCTTGCACTGGGCCCTGGACCTACCCCCGCTATGGCTCTGCATTTAAAGTGTATTAGGAGCCAGACGGGCAGGCAGCCTGGCTCAGTTACGGCTCGTGCCAGGTCCGGGTTCAGACCACCCCTTAGACAGGGGCTGCCCAGCGACTATAGAATAGTCAACTAACCGATAAGAACTCATGAGGTTAATCGACTATTCAATTAACCAATATTTAACATCCCTAATTGTAATGCAGTAACAGAAATAGTCTTTTATTGAATAATGAGCTGAAGAAGTTGTAAATACCAATGGTGATGGACTGTGTCACAAACACAACAACTCTCCTGTTTAAATCATCCAGAGTTGTCACCAATAAACTTTCTAACTTTAATTTTGTTTTATGTGGAATTAGAAAAAGGGGTTAAAATATTGGAGTTCAACTCTGTGTTGAGATAATTTGGGAGGGGGGGAGGAATGAGATCCTGTTTAAACCAACAAAAAGTCCATTTATCCCAAAGCTATCTTCTGCCATAAATGGACAGCACAATTGGCTGTGGATGGTTCTTCCTTGCTAGTACAGTTGATGATCACCATTTTGCAGGAACTGTAATATTCTCCAGGTTGTACAGTTATGATGTGATGTTTACACATCTCAAATACAAATTCACCATGCTGAAGTCTGTTCAATTTATCTCCATAAGTAAAAAAGAGGGATGCCAACGAATGTTGAGCCAGAGTGAGTTGTTAATGTGTAACCACTAGGGTAAATGTTAAATATATTTATATCAATAAAATATAAGTACGTCTGCTTTTTTGTGTTTATATATAAACTTTATTATTATTATGCAAAATAAGCAATTTGAAATATAGCAGTTACAACGAATTTATTTAAAATGGCATTTTATTTAACAATGATTAAATAGTTAGACTTGAAAATGAACTGGTATGATAAATGGGGCTTAAACTAGATCTGGCGATATTGATTATTTGGAGTATTTTGCTTTCAGTCCATTTGTCCCATTTACTGTGTAGTCTAGCATACAGTATTGTATTTCAATTGGTAAAACAAATCAGAGCCATCTCTTGAATCATCTTTGTGAATCCAACCTTCCTTCAATCATATAAAGGCCTTTCTGTATTTTGATTTATTTTCCATTATGGGTATGACCCTACAACCACTGAAATCTGCTTATCAGTTTTGTGCTGCAATCCAACACCATAGCGAAAGACAGGTCTGTTCTGGGTGTTTATTTTTAGTTTGTTTTTTGAAGCAGGGAAGAGAGGAATAGTTGAAGATGCAGGTATTATTCTGGTTATGGTGGAATAGCTTTGCCAAATAAGATAATTTTGCAGTATTTTCTAAAAGTGGCCAGATTCTGGATTTGTCTAATCATCTCCGGAGGTTCATTCCACAGTTGGATTCCTTAAGTGTGAAAACTTTGTGTCCGCTTGTTACGTGTTCTCTTATAGGGCATGTCTACACTACACAGCTATTTTGGGATACTGGAGGTATCCCAAAATAGTCACCCCGCATCTACACAAGCCACCCAGTATTTTGAAGTATTTTTCAAAATAACGGGTGTGCTATTTCGGCATCCCGGTAAACCTCGTTGCATGAGGGATAAGGGATGGCTTGAAATAGCATGTTATTTCGAAATTTGGTGTTGTGTAGATGCGCCAAATTTCAAAATAAGTTATTTCAAAATAGATTTGAAATAAGATACGCAATTTGCATAGTGCAAATTGCATATCTTATTTTGAATTTAGGGTGCTGTGTAGATGCACCCCTAGTTTGTGTAAACTGTGTTGTCCAAGGAGAACACAACTGCCTGGATAGAGTGTAGCTGGAGATGCAGTTTCTAATGTAGCTGAGGCCTTACCCATTAAATATTGTTAAGAGTAAGACCAACGACATGAACTGGCTGCAGAATCAGACTACAAATCAGGGTTGGGACAGGGGAACATTCACTTCAGTAGAAATTGAATGAGGTTCTGGACACTATGATCTGACAGCCACATACTTATTCCACACCAAATTTTGAAGAAGAAATTAGACAAGTAATCTATAGCCATGCCCAGATTTAGGGACTGAGGCTAGTCTTGGATCACTGTGCGTGTGCAATGAAGAAATGTATAACATTGTTTTTAGACTGAATGGTTAAATTTGGGGGTAAATGCAACTTCTTTCCATGGGGAATGTCTGCTTATGTTCACAGCCCTGAGAATTTCTCCACATTTTCCCTCATCTGAATCACTTTCATCCCTAAAATGCTGCCATGATACAGAGCTTTTCTCTCTTTCTTCTCTCCCTCCCTGCCATATTTTGTCATGGTAATTTTTGCATCCCCACTGCTTCACCCCACCATCTCCCTGCTGCTAAAGTTGAACGTGCTGTTTCCATTGAGGCTGGGAGAAAATAATAATTTGCAATAATTCTTGAAGGATATAAACACCAGAAGAAGGAAAGGAGAAATTATTTAATATAATTAGGAGGCATGGGAGGAAAGTAAGAAAAGAAAAAAATTTAAGATGAACAGCAGGAAACCTTCCTGTCAAGGAGATGTATTAGTCTGTGGAATAATCTCCCAAGGGGATGTAGTGGAAGCCCCATCACTTGGCAGATATGAAACAAGACTGGACAAAACACTAGCAAATGTACTATAGGGAACAATTTTACAGTGTCAGGGAGTAGGGCTGAATAATCTAGGAAATCTTTTCCTTCTCTGAATTGTATGATTCACAGGCCTTGGGGAACTGATAATTTTGATCTCCCTTGACTTGTTTGTGTGTATGCCACCAGCATTTTGATTCTTGAGGAATGTGAATCATGCTAGAAGAAGAACTCTGCAAATATTTCATAAATGTCAATATTTCAAGGTGGAAAAAATACTTTCTATCTAGATTAGTCCTGTACTGCTTCACTGAAGCAAGGAGGTGTTCATGTCTGTCCAAGCAGGGCTGAAATTGTAGTTGCTGTATATACCTATTCCTGTGTTTTTTCTGTAGGATATTGTCTTATTTATTTTGTGATGGGTAAAAAGGAAATGTTTCAAGAGGAACATTTATTTAACTTTTTTGTGCAGCATTTGCAATTGCCTTGTTGCTGTCTTTATTGCTTTGCTACTTAGCATCTCTCAGAGCATGACTGGTTAATTTAACATGCTTGTACTATTGGTTGCATTACCACTATGGTAAATTATTGATGCACATGATAACTTAATCTCTTTAAAACCAAAACTTTTGTTCATTGAGACACATTTTACCATTTAATTTGTCAGCTGAGATTAACCCACTTTTTATGGTTCACTAGCATGTACCTAATATTTATGTGTCATCATAATACCATCCTTGAGAACTCAACAGTGAAGGGTAAAATACCGTTCTCCATTACACTGAAGGCAGAATATGGCCTTAAAAGTGCAGCACAAGTGGAGACTGAAGTGAGGGCAGGTCATTATTAGGAAGGGTTTGATCATATTCCTGACATCCTCTCAGGATCTCACCACATCTCTCCACAGCTGATACCTACAAAAAAGAGTCCCCTGAACAAAATAAGCTACGCTGGCAAAAGCATTTGTTTGCTGGTATAACTGCATCCACACTCCGGCTTTCTGCTGGTATAAGGAAGTAGTGAAGAATCTCTTTCCTGACATTATTATCCTGGTAAAATTGTCTAGCGTAGGCCTGGTGTCAGAGTAGTTATAGTTAAAAGATGAAGTACAGAACATATTTTTACAGAAATAAAAATCGGTGTGGCTAACCCTTCAGCTATTCATTGGGTGCATTTTTTCATAGATCCTCATACTAATGTGTGTGGTTTCATGGGTTGTTTGAAAACTATGGGCCTAGATCCTGAATGAGTGTGATTTGGCCTGATTCCATTGACATAAATAGAGCTAAACTGATTTACAACAACTGTGGTTCTGAATCTGTGCTTCTGAAATTATTTTAGAATATCTTGAAATGAGTCACTACGTACAAAATAACATTCTGATAACAAAGTCTCTCTCTAGGTTTTTTTTCTTTGTTTAAATATTGTCTGTTTCTTTACACATTCTCAGAAATAAGAGAATCCTGAGAAACTTCAGGTTTCTTTTGGATACTTAGAACATTAAAAATCATTTAAAAGAGAAAAACGTTCCTCTTCCCTTTAATCCAGAGTGAAGAAAACTTTTTAAAAGTTCTTCAGGGTTTCAAGGAAGCTCTTAGAGATTCTATATCTCGGCTTTTGAAACTTACAATACACTATAAGATAACTTAATACAATGAATATTTAGGCTTTAGTTTATTCTCTGCAACCAAAGTATTCAGTAATGGTACATTTACCCTAGCTTTTCCAATGCAGTGTCTTTATGCACCACAAAACTACTCTGCCACTTCTGATTTTAGAGTCCTCAATTTCAAGCTTTCCTAGGTTTTTTTAAAGCTTTTTCTTCAAATCCTTGTTTTACTGAAACTACTGCATATAGCTGTAAGTAGCTTTACACGTCTCTGTTTCCAGATCTCATGCCCTTGCATGTGCATCACCCTAGGAGCTGACTAGCACACACATATAGTTAAGTTTAAAAAGGATGTGATGAAGCAGTCAAGGCATTTGCCTCGGGGAGCGTACATAGGGTATGTCTATACAGCAGGGCTAAATCAAAATAAGCTATGCAACTTGAGCTACGCTAATTGCATAGCTTAAATCGAAATAGCTTATTTCAAATTTGGGAACATCTACACAGCACTTATTTTGAAATAGAGCACTCTTCATCTGACTTCCCTTCCTCCTGTAATGAGGGTTACAGGAGTCAGTAATCAGTCCCCCAGCTCGACATTATTTCAACAATATGTTGAAATAATTGCTTGTGTGTAGATGCAGACTATGTTATTTCAGAATGGCCGTTATTCCAAAATAATGCTGCTGTGTAGATGTACCCATAGTGTTCCATGGCTTCTTATCAGATGCTTTTCTCCAAATTAGCTGTAGCACATACAGCAAAGTGAAGTTCCTTTATCATCTGCCCTTTCAGAAGAATATTGTACATTTCTTTTGCTCCAAAGCTTTAAATTTTAAGAACTCTATTTGGTTTTCACTTCCAGTTTCTAACTGTTGTATTTTACATAGTTACTGCATGAAGTGGTGTGGACCCTCTGTTAAAATGGGACATGTGATTCAGATTCTAAATATTAATTAAAAGAAAAATCAACTATGCCATTGCTCAAAGAAATGTCACCCTTTTTGATGAATTTGCAAAAAATTATACTTTTTCTCTCTCTCCTTCTGCTTGCTGTGTTGGCCCTATTTGAATGTAATTCCCAGTTGTTCGCATTCCTGCTGACATGATCTGCACAAAGCAGGAAGTAAAAAGACATGACAGCACTCCTGGCTTGGTATGAGTGAGGACCTGGAGGAATGTTCGCCTGCTCAACATTCAAGACAATAAGTCCTTTCCTGATAAAGGTCCTATTTATATTCAACTCTGAATGCTGGTGCACTCAGTGCAGCATGTCCCTTCCTCTCACGATGTGCTAAGCCAAGTTGTTGGCATGATTCAAAACTCACTCTGGGAAGTTAACACCGTCATTGCTACAAGTATATTCAGTGCACTTTTAAGAGAGAGAGTGTGCCATATCATTTTCTTCTATTATATCTTCATATGAAAACAACTATACTCCATTTTAATCCCAGTTCTATTGATTTTCTGAGTGGCCTTGGTGACCTTTTAACTTCTCTTTGCCTCCATTTCCTCCTTCTGAAAAATGGGGATAATAATATGTGCCTCAGAGAGATTGGGAGGCTTGCTTAATTGATATGTTAAAGTATTCTGAGTATTCTGTAACACCAAGGCATTATTTTAAAGATTATATAGGAATATTGGCCCACCTGATATTTGAGTTGATTCCTCTCTTGTTGGCATCTGTTCCCTTCACCCTTTGCATCTCTATGACTTCATTGTCAGACAATAGATGATATAGGGTACATTTCTTATCGAAATTATGGCTGCATGAGTGCACATTTATGCCAATGCTTGGTAAAATCTACTGTGGCAGTGTGTACACTACAGGTTGAGTTAATCATTCAAGCTGACATACTTTAAAATACCCTAGAATACATTTATATGTAAAAATAAAGGAATATTGTATTCAATATGAACTGCATAGGAAATTTAAGTAGGCAGAATTTAGTTGCTGAAATTGGAATTCAGTTAGGATCTCTGAGCTAATAACCCCAAGGGTTTGCCTGGGTAGAGCTTCTGTCTGCACCGGAAAGATATAAATTTTAGCCTGCACAAGCATGTCGCTGTGCGATCCCTACTGACGTACACTACAAGTTCCCTAGTGCATCTTAATGTAGTAGGCCTTAATTGCATTAATGCACACTACAGAACTTGAAGTGCCTACTAGCAGGGTTATCACAGGTCAGTTAGTGGACAACACCGTAGCGTGGACTACAAATTTACAGATCCAAACTAAAGCACTATGTAGACAAGCCCTTAGACTTGCCAAAACTGTCATAAGATATTTAAGGACTATAAACTATTAGGAGCTCAGTGTTCTGCCTTGGCTGAAAGATAGCACCTCCTGCAAAACAGAACCCCCTCAGTACTACATTACTTTATCAGTTCACTATTGACACACAAAAAGTGTGTTATTTATTTAGCCCCCAACACTATTTTCTGCAACATCCAAGATTTCCCTTGGAGGTCTCCCCTCCAACCACTGGCAGGCCTCAGCCCATTTAGCTTATGAATCTGATGAGACTGCAGCCCCTGTAGGTACAGTTGCAGTGTTGTTATTTTTTTAATTAATGCATGACATATTTGCTAAGTGTATGGATTTGTCAAAACCTGTTATTCTTACTGTCATCTAAACGAGATGTGCCTACAATAGACTATATTGCAATATAAAAAGTATGTATGTTATCTGACACAGATGAAGAAAAAGCTGATGCCCTTGGGGGCTGGCACAGTGCATACTGGCTTCAGCTTATAAATGGCGAAGACTTTTTTTTTAATCTCAAGGCACAGTCATTAGGGCTGCCGTTTGCATACTTAAGTGGTAAACTACACATACCTCACTTGTCATATTCAGCCTTCCATTCTTCTAGGTGCTGGCTTTGATGAGGCTCTCCAAATTAATCTTTTACTATCACATCACATTTCTGAAGGATTTTTACTGCATTCCTTCATAAACTCTCTTGCATTTTTCTAAATGTTTGTTAGAATTACTGCTAGAAGAAAGATAAAATAAGAAAGCTAGAGTTTCTTAATTTTTTTCATTTTGAGCATATGTCTACCTGCGTAATCACATTAGTGATTATAAATTTTATTTATATACTGGGTCATTGTTGTCTCTCAAATTACAGTTACGCTATCCTAAGAGCAGCCTAATAATTTCAAAAGGCAAAAGATAATATACTGAAAGATGGACTTTAGAAAGATATAGAGCGCTAACTCTATAGCTGGTATGTCACTGACCTATTTTATCCAGGTTTCAAATATCACTGCAAGTGAGACCTGCTTGAGGATCTCATGCTTGTGGTGTATGCTATCATCAGAGTCCTCACTGAAATTATTTATTGGGACTCTTTAAATGTCTGACCTTGGATTACCTAATGTTCTAATTAAACTAATTAAATACAGTACAAAAATAAATCAAATCCCAAAATAGATACGATTATAAATCACAGCAATTTCCCCCCTTATGTATAGAAAAAATGGCTTTCAGTAGAAGAATTAAGAATTCTACAAACCTCAGACAAAAGCTCTGTTTCCACCTCTCATCACATTAGTTCTGTCTGTCTAATGTACCTCACTTATACTGTGGAGAACTCAGAATAAAAGTGCCTAAACTTACTAATGGAGGATACTCAACTCTGAAACTTGTTTTCCTTTGTGACTGACAAGAGAGAGTCTGTTGTTCCTTAAGCCAAGATATGAGGCACTTGGCTTTGTGGAGGGAGTGGTGGTCAAATTTAGGCTGCTTCTGAGGCAAGTTTGTTCCTTCAAAACTGGCCACTTATGCTTTTCTTTCAAATTTTGTACGTTAGCCTCACATTTTATAAAATAAAAATATATCTTGATAAATTGGTTATTTTCTGTCTTCCAAGAACTTCCTAAAATATAATCCTTGGAGGAAAGATCATGGAAAGAGCAAGATAAAATAAGAAATTGTAGAAGTGTGAAGCTACACATTTGCAATTCTGCTGTCATATGTAATAAGACAGTAAAATCTGCATATGCCAGTTTCTTTTAATATGGGGGGAGGTATAACAAGTATCTGGGATACTGCTATTTTTCAGGAGGTCATGGAAGTCAAAAATTAATAGATTAAAGTATTCAACACCCACTTCCAACTGTAAATAGAAAGAGAATCTCATTTTTTTTTAGAAATATTATACAAAAAGTGGTGGCAGGATTGGGACACACTCTGGATGTTTGGGATAAGAGATTGTGAGGAGTCTAAGATGATCTCAAGTTATTTGGTCTGAGCAGCAAAGTGGATTTTGTTTTTGTCAGTGGTTACCAAGAATTGGGAGAAGCAAGAAGGTGTTGAGAGGATGTATAATCAAAAGTTAAATTTAGGCCATGTAGGTTTGAGCTGACAATGAGTCATACAGGAGATACCGGAGAGACAGCCTTCAGCCTGGACTGGATGGTAGGCTGGAGAAAGGTCTGTAGTAGACAAGTAAATTTGTGAGTCATTAATAAAAGGATGGATATTGAAGTGTATGAACAGAAAGACTGAAAGGTAGAAAAGGAGATGACAGAACTGGGCTGAGAGGAAAAGAGGCAGGCCCACCAAAAGAGATGCTGATGGAGAACCAGAAGAAGGTGGAGTCATGAAAACTAGATGTCAAGAAGTAGAAAATAATTGTCAGAAGCAGGTGCAGAGATTTGGCCAGAATGAGATTAGAGATACTAGTGAGGGCAGTTTCAATGGACAGGAAAGAGAAGAAACCAGATATCCAGGGCAGAGTTATAAGAAGGACCAATTCATGGCCCATTCAGTAATTTTGAAGGCAAAGTGAGAGAGAAAGAGAACCGTAACCAAACAGGCATGTGGTGCTAGATCTGTTTGGAAAACAAAATTTTCTTCCTGTGGGGAATTTAGTTTCCACTTTGAATTGGAATGAAGAATCAAAATATGAAACCACTTCAGGGAACACAAAATCCTGAAAAGTTTATAATTGCAAATGCTGAAATGAATTTTCAGAATAAAAGAATCAACATTTTGCAACAGCATTTTTGTTTTGTTTCTTAAAAACAGAAATAAAAAAAATTAATCAAAATCAACATTTTCCCTTGAAACATTTTATTTCAACAAAATCAACATTTTCTGACAGGAATATTTTTTTCTTGGAAAATGTGTTAGCTCTGTGTGGCCTTAAGTATGGCCTTTTGGATGGGGAATACCAGAGCATGCTTGTTTTGTAATGAATAAGAGGCTGTGATGGATTAAAGGAGACCATGTAAAAAATCTCAGTCAGTGATGGTGGTGGTGTATGGAGGTCAGCCAGATTTTGCAGGGGGAGAGAGGAAACTGTAGGGTTTCAAGAGGGAGGCTATGGAAGTGGCCAAGTACCGTTTTATGGTAACTTCTGTAGAAGAGCTAAAGGAAGAGGCAGTGAATGTGTGCCAGTAATGGAAGAAGTCCGGAGGGCTTCCTCCAGAAGTGCTTTGATCACACAGGGGCTGGAATGAAGGAAGCAGATGCTGAGGGTCAGCCAGGCAAGAGGTTATTGGGATGGACTATGCAGTGTCGATAATTTTTAATGTGTCTTTAGTTACAGGCAGGACTGTGAATCTTCTATTGAAGTCAATTGTCTGCATGTGAACTATTCATGGAGTAAGGTACTGCTAAATATGAGTAATGGTTAAAAATACCAAAGAAGATACCACCAAAATGTGTCATTAAAAGCCTGACTAAAATCACAGTGACATTCAGGAATAAGTTTCCCGGCTGGAACTTAGATTTACCTGAACACCTGTCATATAGCTGTTACAGTATATATTTTTCTTTATTGGTATCAACTTTCTGAGGGTCTATGGACTCCTTAATAAAACCCAAATGTTTGCCTAAACGTCCATGAACTGCCCTAAAATACTCGCTTTGTGTGAGAGAAGTGTCATTTTGACCTATCCCTGCCCCACTGGAGTCAGTGGTGCTGCAGATGCTCAATACCTTTGAAAATCAGGCCACTTCAGATCTATTATTTACATCCACTAACTAATTTAGATTCTTAAATTAAGGCATCCAAGTCTGAGAGAGATTCAGCATTCTCTTTGACACCTCCGTATGATTAGGTATGTGCACAGGATGACCCTTTGTCAATATCAAAACAGAACTGAGAGAGTTAAAGCTAAAATATTCTTGACTGTGAATTTCATTACTTTGTGATGATCAGTTACTGATTTCATTTAAGTGCATCATCTATTACAAGTAACCACTCAAAGTCTTTTACATTGGTTAAGAAAATAATGATTTTCTCTGCTAAGAATCTTGTGGTTTTCTAAGCAGGAAGCCTACTAAAATAAATCAGAGGCAGCTCATTGTGGTTGAAGGACTGGAACAAGCAGGCAAGTTTTGACTGAGACTAGCATTGGCTTCATTCTTAGCTTTGAATTTATTCTTATTTAAGTGGCTTCCTGTTCAGTTTCTGCTTATAAATTCATGTGTGCAGGTTTTCAATACGTAACATTGTTCTGAAGAAAAAGCTAATCCTTTATACTAAACCAAGGAACCTCAGAATCGCTGACTGTGTATTCAGCATTTCTGTGTTGTACTAATATATTTGCCTAGCAGGGCTATTTCTGATTTAGGGGAAAGCCCTGCAGCCCCCCTATATGTATAATGTAAGACCACACATAGTGAGAAAAGCAGCAGAAATCCCAAATGAGGGGAGCCCACATCCCTTACATACTCTTCTCGGTGCTGGAAAGCAGTTGCTGTTTAGCTCCATTTACAGCACGAATGCACAGTGCTGAAATCCCACCCATGGTTGTGGACAGGGGAGGAGAGGCACTGCAGACTGTAGCTGTCTGCTATTTTACATATCCTGGCTAGTGTCCCTAGCTGAGCTGGGCTGATCTAGGTCAGGTGGGGTTGAGGATTCCAACCCATGACTGTACAAATCTGTTCATGTGAAGCAAAGCAATTTCCTGAGGACTGGATTCCTTTGTTCAGGATGGCCCTCAAGTTGGACGGCTCGCATTTTTCCATAAGTCTATAAGAATCTTGGCAGTTAAATTTTTCTCTTAGTTTCTGTCATCTTTTCTTTCAGTGGTAAGCCCCAAACCAGAATGAAGAGAAATGAATGCAAATATTACCTGAGTAAAAAGGGAACTATGACCCATTTATGTACATTAGTATTATGCCTGTGAAATAATCTAGTGTCTCCTTTCTGCTATTGTTTTCTAGGTTCACACGTTCAGGGGTCCACACTGGTGTGAATACTGTGCCAACTTTATGTGGGGCCTCATTGCTCAGGGAGTAAAATGTGCAGGTAATTGATTAATTCTTTGCTTTTTATTACAATCCTGATGCTGTAAAGCCTTAGACATACTATCTCTTACATAATAAATTGTGATTCTCCCCACCCCGTTAAAATCACTAGAAAGATGTCCTTTTTCATTGATTGTATTGACCATTGAGCCTTACTATCTAAATACCTTCCAAACATTCAGAGATTGAAATAATAATCTACCTTTCCTTTCTTTTAGCATGTAGAAGTAGCTTGAATGAGTTCTTGTATTTATTTTGTAATGGATGAGTCTGTGGGATGGGTGGGAATGAGAAATTTATTGAAGATTTTAATGAAGTGTGTAGATAATAACTAACCCTCACAACACCTGTGTAAGGTAGATAGTTATATTCATTTACAAATGGATAAACTGAGCCACGGAGCAGTTAAGTGATTTACCAGAAGTTGCCCATTGAGCTGAAAAGGGAGCTGGGTACAGAACCCAGGAGTCCTGGCTCTGTCTTGTTTGTGTGTGCACTCTCATTACTACACACACATGCTGTCTCTTAATTTGAAAAAATAAATTAATGGATTATGAAGAAGAGAAATAAAGAGATTAAAATGGGTGTATATATATAAATCTTACTTTATAAAAGCACTCAGAAGCTATGTTATAAATTCCTGGACCAACGGATACTGCATGCATTTGAGGATTTAGTCTTTCTGCTGTAGCTAAAGAACTTACATAAAACAATTTAGCCATTCTGAAAAGGAAAATAAATTAACTTTTTTTTGTTTAGGAGAAAAAGATCAAAGTAATTGGAAAAATAAGTTGCTTTATTTAAAATGTGCCTTAACAATTTCCCTGTAACTAATTTCATAAAAATAGTATGAAGAAATGTTGATGTATGAAGAGCTTCATTTGTTTCCCTGGAAACTGAATTTTCAGCTAATTTAAGTATTTTCCCTGTTTAAGCCTTTTGTGAAATCTTGTCTTAAGCAAATAATATGATTTTTATAGCATTGATATCAAATGGTAGAAACTTCCGCATAAACAAGTTTAGAAAAAAGCTATGTCTGAAATACCTTGGAAATATTTCACAAGAAATGTTTGATTTTATTGTGTCATTGATGCAGATTTTTTTTTTTTTTGTCAGCAGAGTTTTTTGTCCATAAAGTTTTAGCTCTTTAGTTATAGAAATAACTGAAACTAATGAAAGAACATTCATGTGCAGGATATATTCTATGAAAATGGTTCTTCTCTACTCAGTAGTCTTACCCGCTGTTTATTCAGAGTTCTACCTACATACTCATTAAATTAATGTTTTTCCACATTTTGATCATGTTAAATCTGCATAGCCAGTGCAGCTCTGAGAAAGGGAGCTTGATTTTATTCTGCTTCATGTATCAGCAACAGAAATGTCAGCTAAATTTTCAGAGCAGGCTCTTTATAGTTGATGATACATGAGACAGAAAATACACAGCTATGTTTCTGATCTCATGTTGAATTTGCAGTGCTGGCAGTTAGGAAAAATAACAGGCGTTTTAAAACTATTCTAGACAACATTGTTTTCTTATTTTATATTTTAATGCACATTTGTCTCCAAAAGATCCTAGTGGTTTCCTTTTCTTAGCTTATATTGTGGATGTGGAAAATAACTACAGTGCTTTCTTCTTTTCCCTTTTTGACTCTGTACAAAGGTGATTGTAATAAAAAAAAAAAAAAAGGACAAATGGTAAGATAGATGGTTTTAGAATTTCAGACATAGCTGGAGTTTTCCTTTTGTCTAAAGATGTCATACCTATGTCAATAACACCCCAAAAGTGATTTTTTTAAAATGTGTAATCCCATTTCATATTGCCAATAAAGCACACTCCACGATAAAGCATGCTAAGAGATTACTACACTTCTCAAATGCTCGTGTCCACTTAGCCTGTGATCTTTATGATGGCTGTCATACCTTAACTGAGGAATGACAGGATGTATGACGGTGAGATACTCACAGGCTTCCCAAAACTATCCTTGCTTTCTCAACTCCCTGGCCAGCTGCTTGTACTCAGCCCCTTGTGGATGGAGGAGAGAAAATGTCATGTGTGATGTGAATAAAAAGCAAGCCCTCTTGCCAGGACAGATGAGTTCTGAATCCAGGCCAAATTCTGTCATTTTCAGCAAATGGATGGTGGCCAAGAAATGGCCCCTCAAAGACAAAGGTGTTATGTGGAGGAATCATTAATGGCTGCCACAGTGATGTTGAATGTGGCTGGTGAATGGTTAGGAAAGATTACTTTACAGTCAATGAAAAAGTTCCTCTTCTGAACTCAGCAGATCTGCTCCCTGGGTGTGTTCAAAGTTGCATCTTACTTACTGTTTGAAGAAAAATATTGTGTACTGCTTTTTAGTCCTGTTTCACTCTCCTGAGCCAATACAACTAAGAGTGAGGGAGCTGAATTCTGTTCCTGCTTGTGCATCATCACAAGATTGTTTACTTGTTCCAGTGAGTGAGAACTGTACAACTGAGAGGCTCCTCTGGTGTAGCAGAGAGCATAAATGAAAGAAAGTGTGAGTGTAAATGAGGACTTAATTTGCCGTGCGAAACCCTTATTACTGGCGAAGAGGTGTAAGAAAGAAGGAACCTATAGAGCAGCTGTGGCCAACCTGCGGCTTGCGAGCCACATCTGGCTCGCGAATGCCCTCCCCCCAATGTCCTCAAAAACATCCCTTTCCTCCCAGATCCCTGTGCTGACCTGGGCAGGGGAGCCATCTGGTGCGGCCATTAAAGAAGGAGAATTAAAGATGGCGGCGGCCATTGGGAGCGCTCTTTTTTGCTCGACAACTTTGCCCCAGCAGGATGCAGCCTACCAGCATTCTGTGTCATGCCAGGAAACCCCAGAAAGTCTAACTCACGATCTATGTGATCATTTTATTTAAAATGATTGAAGAACAAGACTGCACTGGTTATAATATTCTATACTTTTACCGAGTTGGCTTTTTATAAGCAAACAATTACAGATCACATGATTAATCTATTAGTTGTACAAAAACGATACTACAGCTGTAAATTAATACTGCAGGGAACACTCAATCATTTTGAGTCCTGCTCTTAGCAAGATACATAGGAATAAAAATTCAGGGTATTCTTGGATTCCCTTTACAAAGATAAAAGTCGCCATTCAGAAAATAGGAGCAGGAATGGAAAGGAAAAGTGACCTAATGGGATTATTTCCAAAAGCAATACTTTAAAAAAAAACAGGACCAGGATAGTCCCAACAGTACATATTATGCCATATTAGCTAGCAAATATATCACAGCAACTAGAAATGTGCTTATGCGTTCTTGATAACACCTCAGTATCTCCACCCACAACATAGCCTGGGCAACCTCTGTGTTCTGTGCCTCATATACAATATGATTATCTCTCCAAAGCAGTTTGTCCCTACCCCTTGTGTTGTGACTGGCTGGGAAAGAAGAGTGATAATAACTATCCTCTTGCATGAGATCCATGATAAACACAGTGTCAGTATCTCTCTGCAGAGACTACCAAATAGGAAAGGTGAGGGTGCTGGTGATTTTTGTGATATGATCCATGGTCCAGTGGGAATTTGTCTCATATAGCCCAAAAAACCTGCAAGAGAGAATTGTGAAGAGCAGGTGGCTGCCATTTAAGTTTCATGATCAATCTGTTGCTCCGCTGGACTATTTGAAACAAGATGATTTTTTTTATTTCCAAAGTTAAGACTCAGTTTTATGTCCAGATGTCCAGTTAAGCTTTCATTCCTCCAACAGCTTAGAGTTGTACCTTAAAGATACAGTCAAGCCCCTCTTCTTTCTCCCTCTAATTTTTCCTTGGTGCACACACAACTTCTGTCGGTCTTGGGGTTTTTTTTTCTTTCTCTGTGTAGATCTCCCCTCACAAGCCATAGTACATTAAATCAAGGGTAGATATATCTAGTAACACATTGCTTTTGCTCCTGCACTGTACACTTAACATTTAAGAGCACAGGCTATCTGCACTAATGAAAAACATGGGGAAGGAGCATGAGCAAAGAAATACTCATGCAGATACCATTCATTGTCAGAGAAGCCATTACAGGTCAGAAGTGATTTTTCTGGCAGAATAGACAGTCTTCCCATTACAAGAGGGGCATGGAGAAGGGAAGACAGTTTAGGAGCTTATTTATGTTTAAGACCTGTTTTTATCCACTTAAAAGAGCAGCCCAGTTCAGTAGCTGCACTAAGATATGTCAGATAAATAAAATACGTCAACAAATGGTGTTTATTATGAGTATCATAGCTTTTACAAGTAACATTTAGTTGTCAATGCCATAAAACTAAAGAACAGTAAATGATCACATGCATTACAGAAACAGTAACCTTTATTTTTATACTTTAAAAAGGAGAATTTAGCTACAATAAAAGGAAAGCTACTATTTGATGAATGATTTATTGGGCAATTTCATTTATACCTGTTCACGCTCATTAAAGCAAAATTAATAGTTAGCTCTTACATAGCACTCCTCACCTGAAGATCTCAAAGTGCTTTACAAAGGTAGGTACAGGGAAATAAGAAAACTGAGAAACAAGTCTTAAATGACTTTCCCAAGGTAACATAGTGATTTAATGTTAGGCTCAAGAATAAAACCCAAGCTTCCTGTTCCTTTCGCACACCACTTTTCAGCTATCATAAATCTCTGAAGAGTCTCTTAGTGGAAAATGTAAATCTACCTTTCAGTCCTTAACTATCTCCTCCGAAAGACAAAATACATAAATGTCTTTCAGCATAACTTATAAATATAATTATAATGTATATTGCATGTGATGTAATTTCAATAGTACATGCTCAGCAGCCACATTATAAATCATATTAAATTATGAGCAAAATGAAATCTAAAACTGACTAAATCAAATCAACAGTGTAGCAAAAAGTGACAGCTATATGTATTTTATTCTCAGCATATATTTGTAATGGGCATTCAGAGGGCAGTATTAAAATATGTATATTTTGGCTCTGCTCATGCATTAATATGATCATATTATTTCTTCTTTCAACTCATTGAGCTAAAGTCAATATCAGTTGCTTCAGAAAAAATTGTGAAATCTTTTTCTGGGCTTCCTAGAAAACATTGGCTATGTCAGGCTCTTTTTCTAAAGGCGGTATTTCTCATACAAGCAATGTCACAGCCCATTCAAACTCCTAGAGTAAGATCAATATGCTATTAAAAATAGGGTAGCTTACCTGAAACATTTTTAAATAAAATCTATAAATGCTTTTTTTATTCTGAGATTTGTAAACTTGTCTAGCTGCTCATGAATTTCTAAATGTATTTTTTGGTGAAGGATAGCTATAGCTTGATAACATACAAAATAAACCTATACACAACTTCAAATCCAGACAATGAAATGATCCACTTATACAATGACCTTATTGATGTCAGTGGGAATTTTGCTATTGATCTTGGGAGAGGAGGGGGGCTTGATTTCACCCATAGCCTTTTAAATCTTTCCTTTATTCTGGACTTTACTGGAAGATATATTACTTCATGTAATTTGTGTGGTTTTAAGAAATGAGTCAAATTTTGGTCTGAGGCCTGACTCATTTCCCATAGAAGTCAATAGAAAGACTCGGCCCACCACAAGAGTTGGATAGCGCCCTTCGTTACTTTGTAAATCAGCATTAAATCCATGGAAGTAAACAGTTATTCTGGATTTACTTCATTGTAACTGAAAATAGAAATTGGCCATAAGCAAGAAATAAAACAAACTTGTAAGTCTAAAGCCTGCTAATCTTATTCATGCAAGCAGCCCAATTGATATCAGAGGGACTACTACTGTGAGTATGGAGAATGAGTTTTAGAGCCTCATCCCCAGAAGGGCTGAGCATCTGATCCCAGTGGAAATAGTGTTTGCTCAATACAGCTCAGGATTTTGTTCTCTAGGCCCTACTAAAATTGCAAGGATTCTGAGATGTTGCAAAGAACATGTGCTGTGCTCTGGGATTTAAAAAATGACATTTTGTTTTATTTTTTTCTAATTTGTCTTACAATGCCTTCTCTTCCAGCTTCCCAAATTTAAGCTGAATATAGCTACCATAGAAAGTTTGAACAATGGATTGCTCTGGATTTTGCGGTACTCTGTTGGAAAGCAGCCTGTCATGTTGCTCATACACTTTTCATCTTGCTTGAATACTCAAACCAGGTAGCCATTCTTATTAGTGCGTAATTAGCTTCAGGTTTAATTCTCATCAGGCTCTGAACATGCAAGCCAACTGACTAAAACAATACCATGCTGCCTCCACCGAGTATTGCAAACTCAGAGGAAGGCCTCCCAACCCCATGGCAAAAGTATAACAAACTGACTGCTATGTTTCAACTTGTTTTAAACAATGCATTTAAATCATACAAAAATATTAATTTTGAGTTGTCACAGGATTACAGTCTCAGATAAGGACCAAAAATATAGCTTTTGTTATGTTAAAAAAAAGCCTGTTAAGTTTAATAATGGTAATGGGTTCTTTAAACTTTATAAACTTCTGTTAAAGAACAATATATTCCTCAGGAGTATTTGCAACCCTTGCACTAGTGTTCTGGGGAATGGCAACAGTGAAGTGTAAAAATGAAGAACATAAAAATGGAAAACCAATGTTGATTTTTAAAATGTTTCTGGTGTTAATGAGACATGATCCAAAAGCACCTTCAAATCAATGGGAATCTTTTCATTGACTTCAATGGGCTTTGAAGTGAGCCCCTAAAGGATTAACTGTAGCATAGGTAATTTCATTTTTTAGCAATACGCTTTTCAACCTGAAAATGTCTCTGTAAGATAAATATTTTAATAAAATAACAAATTTCATCCAGATATCCTTAGGATGACCATGGAAAATGTAAAGATTATTTTAATTCAAATATAGGATATTTGTAAATGTGTTTCTCATTTTTATATACTTAAAAATGAATTATCTTTGTTCTCCATAGTAATGTAGCTCTAATATATCTATTTTTCCATCCGTGTAGGTGGATGTGTGCTCATAAGACCAACCCAATTCCATAAATGGGAATTAGCCTTTCAGCTTGCTCACATATCAGTTGAGACAGACCTTTAAGAATATAAACATTGTCTCTGCAAAATGTTTTGCTCCCAGCTCAATATTTAAGCCTTTAAGGATATTAGTATACTGTAGTGAGTGGCTTTTGCAACAATTTTAGTACCTATGATAAGTGCCATTACTTTTTTTTCCCCAGGGCTCATGCTTCTTTCTGGGCATAGAGGCAATAAGAGAGGGGAGCAGGAGCTGGTGCTGGGGAGAGCCAGCTTAAAAGCCGGCACCATCTCTGTGTGGGGGTAGAGGAGTCAAAGGCACAGCAGGGGACTGGGCATGAACCGTGACTCAGCTGCCCCGGCTCACGCCCAGTCCCAAATGCTGAACCTCTGCTTCTTAAATGTAGTAAGAGCAGCCCAGCTCTTACTATATTTAAAAGGCAGAGGCGCAGTGCAGGGCGCAGTGCGGTACCCACTGCAGCTCTGCCTTTTAAATATAGTAAGAGCCGCTTGGGTGGCTCTTACTGCGTTTAAAAAGCAGAGCCACAGCAGGGTTAGCTCCCAGGGCTGGGAGCTAACCCCTCTGCGGCTCTGCAGTTTCCCCCCTTAACAACTTGATGGAAATTGTTGATGGAAATTCCATCAACTACTCGATTAGCTGATTAAACACAATTTAACATCCTTACTAGGGAGTAGTTATTTCAAAATAGCAGCAGTGGAGCATCTATACTCCCACTATTTTGAAATAACTATTTTGAAATAAGCAATATTCCTCATGGAAAGTGGGAGGAGTTGAATGGGTTTGATGGTGTGGATGCTCTGCTTGTTGTTTCAAAATAAGGGGAGTTAGTGTAGACCAGGGCAAAGAGATTAAGGCCAAAAGTGTTCCCTAATTTTGGGTACCCAATTTGAAACCCCTAAGATCTGAGTTTTTCAAAACATTTAGCATTATATAGCACATCATACGTTCGGTGCACTATTTGCACTGATTTCAGTTCCATCAGAGGAGTGCTCAGCACTTCTGGAAATCAGAGCCTAGAGTCTCAAGTTTGGCAACTATCATAGAAGGAGCATACAACTAATGACCACCTATAAAAAGCCTGGTTGAAGTCACTTGCCCAGCACCACACAGAAACTTAGTGGCAGAGGCAGGAATAGAATCCAACTCTTCAGGGCAGCATTCAACTGCCTTAACCAGGAAACCATCCTTTCTCTTTCTGTAGTCCCCTGCCTCACCCAACTTCCATCTTCTGCAAGGAGTGTAGCCTCTGTCCTACAGAACACAGCCTTCACTAGACAATCCTGATGATTCATTCTCAGAGCAAGTCCATCATGAGTACTGAATGAGATAGCGGTCCTGTGGAATAAACAGTATGCAATCATGTAATTAAAGACTATCAGAATGCAAATTCACATGGGTACATCCAAACTTGACCCTTTGTGTTACATCCCCTCCAACTTTATCCTGTACCATTCTTTTCCTCACCCCAGTCTCTGTCCCAGTGCCATTCCCCTCACCTAGCTAGTCCCTGTTTCCCATTCCTTGGGCTTCTCCCCTCAGTCACCTCACCGAGCCAATCTAGTACCCTCCCTCACAGCCCCTCATACTCTCTATCTCTTCTCCCCCTCTGTCCAAATTCCTTGTCCCTCTATTTTACACAGAGAGAAACTGAGACTCGGGATTACTAAAGACTAAATCCTAAAAGCACACAAGGGGTCAGGCTGTGCATTAGAGTTCTTCACAGTCTGATTGAGGAAGGGTTAGGTCACTAACCTCCTGCCATAGAGTGATGCTGTGCCAAAAACACTGTGCAGTGTCAGAAGCACAACAATCTGTAGAGGGTCTCATTCCAGGAATGAGAGTGGCTGGTAGAGCTGAGTAATCCACTGCCCCTACCCCCCCACTAATTTTTCCAGACCCTCAACATGTATTGGGGTTCAGGGAAGCCAACAGAAGAGAACTCAGCAGTGTGTGGAGGGCTGCCTTCCTTCTACAGGTCTGATCCTGCCCTACTAGGCCAATTCTTCTAGGTCAGGGGATGCTGTGGAGGAGGAGGAGGTTGTTCTCTACATTATTTTCCTAAGGTCACACAGGAAGTTTGTGATGCAGAACCCAGAATTTCTGACTCCTCATCCTATGCCTTAATAATTTTCCTGTCCTCATGGAAGGGAGCTATTCTTACATTTACAGAGCAAAATAGAATTATAAGCAGTCATTTTGTCTGGAACAAGGTTCATAAATTTTGACTGATCGAATGTGACATATTGGACTTCTATTGTTACCATGAGATGGAGCACTTCACAATAAATTCTAAGTGACAAAACTCTTTAGCTTTACAATCCTATTAAGAAGACAAAGTGTTTTTTGTAATAGCACATGAATGACAGAGATGGAATTAAGCTAAGATACAAACACTGACTTTTGCTCTTACGTAAAGGAGAGTCGCATCATCTGCAGACTATTCACTATAAATTAAAATATCAACAAACTCAATGATAATGACATACAAAGGTGACTTCTCTATAGATACTAAATATTGGGAGGAGTACAGGGAAAGGAAGGTATCCTGTAAATCTTCACCAAGGATCCGATCCTCCAAACTCTTAATACTTGTTTAACTTTAACCTTATGCACACTCACCTTGAGATCAATGAATAATTGAAATCAATAGGACTACTCACAGTGGTCAAGATAAGCACACTGGAAATCTTTGATGGCTCAAGGCCTAAGAGAGGGAACACTGTGGGCCATCTACATGTTTTGTTAGTCTATAAAGTGCTAAGGCAAAGGCTCTGCAAAGGAGGAAGCGCAGGGGAAGGCTCAGTCTTGTTTCTGCTAATCCCCAGCGCTAGAGCCTTTTACTGCAGAGAGCCTTTCACTGGAAAAGGGGGAACCAGACCATTTATTGTTTTTTAAGTTTATACTGTGGGCTCTGTTATGTTATGCCCTGGCAATTCAATGTGTCACTTTGTAGGACTGGGCTCTGGATGACATTTGCATCGCCAGTTACCAATGACAGTTCAAAATAGTCACCATCTTGCAAGGCAAGAGTTGCTACTGCAAGACATCAGAAACCCGATAAAACTCCCAGTGAAGTCAGAAGGAACTGGCTGGGCTTTAGACAAGGCAAAATGCTGGTCAAATAGCATCACACAAGACTTACTGACTCAAATAATGAATATGAATATTTCATGACATTAAATGGAACTGCATTGCTCAGCCTGTCTTCACTATGTTTCTTGTAGTATTATTGTTGGTTTCCCTACTGTTTTCCTACAGATGGAGCATTAGTGCTGATGATTGTGCTTGGCCCATTTTTTGTACAGAATGTTTTTTTTTCTGCATATCTGATTTCAATTAACTTGTACTCTAAAATTTAAAAAAAACTTCATTTGTAAAATGTTTACAATAAAACTGTGGCTCAGTTCTTTAAAATAAATTCTTCCCATATCCATATTCATTTTAATTTAAATAGAATTATTTTGGAATTGCCAGCTTTCTGGGCTTTCTCTTTCAAAAACCCAGTCTATGAACCAGCATTGGAAGTAATACCACTGTGAGACAATGTACTGTGCAGCACATGGGGGAGTTTAAGAAACAGTTTGGAGGCCTCCTCCCCTCACATGCTCAGAGTTAAGAGCAAATGTCACAATCTCACCCTAAAGGTGTGTCATTCTTTTGGCCATATGGTGTGTGTGTGTGTGTGTGTGTGTGTGTGTGTGTGTGTATCAACATAGACAGTGAGACATGGATTTAGCCAGTCAAGACACACCTGAAAGATACGTGTATAAAACCAACTGGCCCAAGCCATTCCTTCCTACCTACACTGCTCTTTTCAGCTGTGTAGTGTCCCACTGCCTCTCACTGTCGGTCCCCTTCTCCTTTGCAGGGAAAGACTCCAGCAGTGGACTGATGGGGAGAAAGATGGGAAAGACTTGCCAGATCACAACAGCTGGAGCCTTTTTCCTATATAGGGAAAAACACCAGTAACTCCCCACTGCTGGTGCCATTACCTGCTACGAGGAAAACCTCCAGCAGCAGTGAAAGGGTCTGCCAGCTCCTCCACTGCTGAAGCCTTTCCTTGCCAGAAGGCAAAGGCTCTGCAAAGGAGGGAAGCGCAGGGGAAGGCTCGGTTTTGTTTCTGCTAATCCCCAGTGCTAGAGCCTTTCACTGTAGAGAGCCTTTCACTGGAAAAGGGGGAACAGCTAAAGTCTTTGCTTGCTGCCTCCCATCTGCCAGAACTTTTGCTGCCACATGCAGCTACGCACCAATGTGGATGCAGGGTGCTTTTGAGTGCAACATGTACACTATACATACACTACAGGCCACCAAAAGTAGCTTGTAGTGTAGATTTAGCCTAATACAAATATAAGGATTGAGAGAAGGGCTTAGATCATGAAATAGCTACATGGAAATATAAGAAGTAGAAAAACATTACCAAGTAATAGATCTCTTCCCATATGGAAAAGTCCTACAGAACATAATGGGGATTAAACCAATAGGATTCTGTTGAAAGTACTTTAAAAATCTGTGGGATTTGATAGAGAATTATAGAGTTGCAGCGTTTGATTTTCTGTTGGTTGATTTCTGTTAAATCCTGTAGAAGAGGTAAGATTTGGTTTTGCATCTTGGAATGGGGTTGTATTCAGCCAGCAAGTGTTCTGTAAAACCTGCACCAGTCCTTTGCTGTTTACTTACATGAGTGGCCCTTACAGGAATGAGGGCTGTGGGATCAGATCCTGTAGAAATAATAAATACTTTATTATATTAACATTAGAGCACATTTTCACCCAACCCAACATTGGGTTAATCTTCTTCTCATTTTTCTCCCAGATTGTGGTTTAAATGTTCATAAGCAGTGTTCCAAAATGGTTCCAAATGACTGCAAGCCAGATCTGAAGCATGTCAAAAAGGTGTACAGCTGTGACCTTACAACACTAGTAAAAGCACACATCACCAAAAGGCCAATGGTCGTAGACATGTGTATTAGAGAAATTGAATCTAGAGGTAAGACATAGTTAATAGACTTTGTTTGCTTTAATGATAATCCCTTTAGATTGATCTGGGTCATTTGGGGGTTTGCTGAACTGCTCAAAACAATTTCAAATGGAACATTTGATGACTGCCCATTATCCTACGCAGTTGATATCATTCTTGGTGTTATTTGTTGGTTCACAAATATCTGTTATTTTTTAAAAGCTCTGCTGATATTATTTAATGTCTCACAAGCAGCCTGTTAATTAATGCAGAAGAGCTGGACAGATGCAATGCATGTTTCATAATGCACAGCATACAATATTGTTTTGACATAGCTGCATGCTTGCTAAATTCCACTCTTACATGCTCTCCGATCTTATTGATGTTCATGTGCATCTTCCTAGTCCTGTGCTTCCCATGATATTTTAATCAGAAAGATTAACACAATAAAAACTAGACTAGTTTTTAGAAAGTGCATATTTCATCTTCTTAGCCCACATTTAATATTCTTTACTAAAATATATGTTTTGCTTCTAAAATATTTACTGTACATATAGCTTGCTTAATCTCCAATAGCTGATTAAAAGGAATTAGCTCATAATTAAGCTAATCTGTTTTTTCACCCCTAGGAATCATTATCATCAACATGATTACACAAAATGATTGGGAACTCAGCCTAACAATGCTGTGGATGCAAGGGTCAGGGTTAAAAGGATGGGGTGAAATTGTATTCCAAATGAAAAACCTGGGAAAGCTTTTAAAAGTTAATTGACCTTGTTACCTCATTGCCTTAAATGAAAAACCTGGCAAGGGACAAGCCTATTTTAATAGAGAAGTGAAGTTAATACTAATTTTAATCAAGTGAAAATGTTCTCTCCTAACAGGTCTTAACTCTGAAGGACTGTACAGAGTCTCAGGCTTTAGTGACCTAATTGAAGATGTAAAAATGGCATTTGACAGAGGTACCTGCTTTAATGTCTGCTGTAACTTGAATTCCAGCACATTGTGAAGGGTTCTAGTCAGCCCAGGGGTGCCTCAGCCCAGGCTCGATCTGCCTATTGGTCTCTCCAATGGCAAGGCTGGTCATTGGGCAGCATGGACAGGTGCCCTCCCCAGGAAAGATCTATAAATCCAAATGTCATTGGGTAGGAAAATACTGAACGTTCTCAGTTATTGCCTTAATTTACTAGTGAACCCTCTCTGGGTGGGCCAATGAGTCAGCTGGGGTGTGTCTAGACTACATGGCTCCATCGACGGAGCCATGTAAAGTAGTTTACTCGACACAGTCAATGAAGCGGAGATTTAAATAATCCCCGCGTCATTAAAATAAAAATGGCCGCCGTGCTGTGCCGACAATCAGTTGATCCGGCACAGCGCAGCAGTCTAGACGCAGATCGGTCGACAAGGGAAGCCTTTGTCGACCGCTCCTTAAAGGCTTCCCTTGTCGACCGATCCGCTTCTAGACTGACGCGCTGTGCCGGATCAGCTGATTGTTGGCACAGCGCGGCGGCCATTTTTATTTTAATGAAGCGGGGATTATTTAAATCGTCGCTTCATTGACTATGTTGAGTAAACTACTTTACATGGCTCCGTCGACGGAGCCATGTAGTCTAGACACACCCCTGGAGAAGAACCTTAACGGAGCAGTGCAACTTCAAGCCCTCTTCCCTGAATGATCCCTCCAAAATAGTGAGGATCCCATGGGCTAAATGTCCTTCCTCTTCCATCAAAGGGAATGAGAAAAGTAAGGCATTCCCACCCTCAAAGCTCCACAGGAACAATCAGGAAGGGGAGCTTCTTCCCCATAGGTTATTTTACTTGAGCCAAATGTTCCAGCTAGAAACCACCCCTCTTTGCCTCTCCAGGCTACTGGGGCTACATGAAAAAACTCTGGTAACATCAGCTTCTCTGTGGTCCTAGCTAGGTTTGGGGTGCTAAACAAACTCAAGCACTGGCCCAGTGCACATTGAATTCAAGAATAATAGCACCACTGCTCTGAGAGGGTGAGCACTTGCCTTTTCCTAGCAACTAAATACTAAAAACATTTTCCTTTTTAGCAAACTTTCCTAATTTTCCATTCAGTGCTGACAACTGTGTTTTTGGCAAAGTGATATGTTCAAATATAGTTGATCTGCAACACGTTTTTACAACATAGTCACCATTAAAAGAATCACATGGGTTTCTGCATAACTTTTTTTTTTTGTTAATTTGAGATTAAAAAAAGAACTGGTCTCCGTACAAAAGGCTTGAGGCTTTATTCTGAAACAGTGAAATTCATAGTCAGATAACAGTTTTTATTGATCAGTTTTCATATCCAGAATCTGTCTGTGCTGATCTTACTAATTGCTTAATTGCCTAGATTTTTCCATTGAATACTATTTTAGATCTATTTATATTTTTAAACCATTAATATTATCTGCTTTCTATACACAGATGGGGAAAAAGCAGATATTTCTGTGAATATGTATGAAGATATCAATATTATCACTGGTGCACTTAAATTGTACTTCAGGGATTTGCCAATTCCACTTATCACATATGATGCTTACCCAAAATTTATAGATGCTGCAAGTAAGTATAAAATGTTTCCTTGTTTTCCTTTCTGTCCCTTTTTCTCTCCTTGTTTTATTGACATGTGTTAAGTACTGCTTAAGCTCTTCACATGGGTGCTCTAAATTGGGATGAAAGGACTAAGGATGAGCCATAGATTATATAAATGTAGTATCTCATGACCTTTGTTTCCATTTCTCCTCCATTTTTCTCAAATGTTCTTCAAGTAGTGTCCCTTTCAGTGCTCTACTTGTGACTTGCATGCATTCGATGCACCTTCAATAGGAGATTTTCTTTAGCAGCAGCCATTCAACCCACACATGTGCCATTAGTATTCTCATGCTCTGTACTGAAGCTATTTCAGGCTATGCAGGCGAACTGCCCCCCCTCAGTTCCTTCTCAACTGGAGGCAGAACTAGTATTTCCATTTCTTTCCTATCACGGTAGTTTTGGAACGTCTTGTTCACAGAGTTAATTTAGTATATGTTTAGCACTTGTGTAAAAAAAAAAAACCCCCAAAAAAACCCAAATACGTTTCTGATTATAGAGACTCCCAAGGGGGGAAATTCTTGTGAGGAGCATGCTCAGTTCACCAGGGTTCAAATGTTGCCCCTCATGTAAAGAGGCCATTCCAGTCAGTGGTGGGCACGCTAAGTGTGTTCACTGCCTGGGTAAATCACATGTGCTGTAGAAGTACAACCAGGAAGTCTCACTTCCACTCCTCATGATGGAGCATTCCATCCTTCCCACTTCCGAAATGGGTCAGGCCTCCCCTGGACATCAGTCTCCAAGAGTCTCTAGCACTCTTTCCACCTCTGCTTTTACTTAAGAAGAGAAATCCTTAGAGTTTCCCCCAAAAGCCTTTCCAAAAAGGAAATATATTTTCTTTTCCAATGGTTCCCCATCAAAGGCTACGTCTAGACTATATCCCTCTGTCGGCAGAGTGATGTAAATGAGGCACTTCGAAAGTGCAAATGAAGCGGGGATTTAAATATCCCGTGCTTCATTTGCATAATCGCATCTTGGTGCTCTTTCGAACAGGCTCCATTTCGAAAGTGAAACCGCGGTCTAGCTGCGATTCTTTTGAAAACGGCAGGCATTTTCAAAAGATCCTCATTTTTTACACCTGTCTGCCCTAACAGCCTTTCATACTACTGTTGAAGGTATCTCTCTGTTTGCTCATGCCCACAACCACAAGCTTTATGAAGGGTTTGGGGAATCTCTTCCCATAGACAAAGGTTTGTGCTCCTGCTTGGAACCTCAGTTTGGTTCTCAAAAACCTCATAAAACCCCTGACCACTGTCCTTTCTAGTGGTAATAACTTCAGCCCACAATCCAAGAGATTTGGGCTTTAATGGCAGACTTCTTTTTACAACGTTTCACAAAGTTATGGTGTCCTTGAGGCCACATTCCCCTATGGGTGCTCCGCTACCCACGCTCCTTTCTCTCTGTTTCAGTTTCTGCTGAAACTCGACAGTATAGAAGAAACTGAGTTGGTGATTGACCCATGCAGCCTGAGAGAGCCTTGGTACAGGGCATTAGGATTTGACAGCACATGCACAGACTTGAATGGACAGTGCTAATGACAATCTCAGATTGAGGACACTTGAGCCGCGCACACACACTGAGCGAGCGCCCATGGGGGATACATCTTGAACCATAGTTACTGCACAGTGTGAATAACATTTTCTCCCATCACTAGGTGTTGAGTGATCCTGTTTACCTGACAGTGTCGTAATTCATAGTACCCTTCATTTTATTTTATTATTATTTTTACTGGGAATAAGGTAATTTGATGAGAGTGATTGATAATGAGATAAAGGACCTCTAGGGATGAAATCTTAGAGTTCTGCCATTCAAGTCAGTGGCAGAACTCCCACAGACTTTAGAAAGTCTAGATCACTTGTGCAAAACTAGTCCAAGTCAGTAGTGATTTCCATCCTGACAGCTTTTTTCAGTATCTGTGAGGAATATCATGGTGGACTCTGTCCAGTTCCTAGTGGACAGGATTTCACGTGTCACAACTCATCACAGCTCTTGTCTTCTGACACTGTTGTTGACAACTCATTGGGGAGGATATGGAAGCTATTGTGACTGAGTCATCCCATCACTCCAGAAGAAACTTTCCAGAGAAAGAGGGAGGCACACTGATTAAAGCAAAACCAAAGCTCCTTGTCATAATCTGTAGATCTATAGATATGTAGATATATAGATTTAATCAATAAGACCCCTTTCAGAACTGTTACTCCCCAAACCTAGCGCGGCTGTACTTCTCTGCTGGAAGTCTGGCATTGTCTGCATTGATTTTTTTAAATGTTTCTGTTTCAGAAACCATGGATCCTAATGAGCAGTTGGAAACACTTCATGAAGCATTGAAACTACTGCCGCCTGCACACTGTGAAACGTTAAGGTATCTCATGGCACATTTAAAGAGGTATGTAGTTTATTTTAAATGAATGAATTCATCTGAAACAAAGGTCAATCTGCAACCTCTACTTAAAACTGTGTAAGCCAGGAGAAGGCAAACTCTTTGGCCTGAGGGCCACATCGGGTATGGAAATTGTATGTAGGGCCAGGTAGGGAAGGCTGATAGAGGCTGTACTCCCCAAACAACCAGGTGTGGCCCACTCCCCATCCCCTATCCAACTCCCTCTACTCCCTCTTTGACCACCCCTGGGATCCCTTGTCCCTATCCAACTCCCCAGCCTCTGACCATACCGCCTGAAGCTGGCAGTGCTGCAGCTGCACTGCCTGGCTGGAGTTGCAGCCGTGCTGCCCAGAGCTTTGGGGCCAGCAGCACAGTTACCATGCTGCCCAGGTACTGGAGGAACTGAGGCTGTGGGGCAGATGGAGCAGAAGGGAAAGGGTGGAGGGATAGCTGCCCCTGCTCATTGCACTGCCCAAGAGATGAGTTGACTTCTCCCAGCAAGGCTAGCTTGACCCCACTCCTTGGCACCGGGAGCTTGGGGACCGGATTGAAGGGGCCGACAGGCCAGATGTGGCCTATGGGCCATAGTTTGTCCCCCTCTGGTCTAAGCCCTACAAGATGTGTTTTGGGCCTTGTGCAGATTTCTATAAAGAAAATTGAGAGGTTTTTTTTGTAAATTTAACAGCACTACAGTCTCATTTGTTATAGGAGAATGAACAAACAAATTTAAATACGTCTTAAAAGAGTACTTCATTAGAATGCACTACAACAGATACACAAACACTGTGGTGTCACCTGCCTTCTGCACTTCCATAGGCCTTAAGGACTTAGACAAGTAAAAAGAATACAATTTTGAAGAAAAAAAGTCTAACGTATTTCTATGGTATTTGTAGGTACTGCAAATATCTACAAAGCAGGAAACTAGTACCCTTTTGTTGACAATGTGTATACAAAACCATAGAGTAAAAAAATGGAATTGACATAATAGCTACTCTGCCCATTTTAGTTCGTGATATGTACTTATTGTCAATACGTGAATAATCATTTCTTGTCTTATAAAAAGCTTCATTTTAAGCCTTTCTTACTTGAAAGTGAAAACACAGTTGTACTGTAGAATTTATTGATTCTGTTGAGTCTGTCCAGCAGAATGTAATCCCAGGGCTACTGCATGTTCTGGACCAGATACGTCAGTGGTCATGTATTTTAATGGAACTTCAAATGAATGTTTTAGTACAGACTCAGGAATGGAAAACCAACAGCAAAGTAGTTAAAAAGCTAATTTTTTTATATCCTGTTGTTCAAAACTTGTTGCTGATCTGATTACCAGGTCATTTTATAAATTCTTAAGCTTCTGTCATTTGCTCTGTATAAGGAGCAAGGGGCAACACAATTTATAATATTTCAGTTATTTTTAGTTTCTACTGTTTAGTATATTTACTGTAAAGAATTGTAGTGAGGGAAAAGTTAGCTCATTGTCTTGCTGCAAAATTCAGCTAATTAACCATTGATCCTTCTTTATTTGGAATCATAAACTAGGAAGTAGGGAAGGATAGCTCAGTGGTTTGAGCATTGGCTAGCTAAACCCAGGGTTGTGAGTTCAATCCTTGAGGGGGCCATTTAAGGATCTGGGGCAAATCTGTCAGGGATGGTACTTGGCCCTGCCATGAGGGCAGGGGACTGGACTTGATGACCTTGCAAAGGTCCCTTCTGGTTCTAATGTTCTATGAAGCAGAGTTTTGGAAATACCCAGGCTCTCGGGAGGGGGGCTGGCAATTCAAAGGGGCCTAGGGCTCTGACCACTGCTATTATGGCAACCGCCAGAGCCCCTGACCTTTTAAATTGCTGCCATATGCCATGCTCCAAACAGCTCTGAGGGCTGTGGAGGGAGAACAGCGTGTTCTAGGCAGTGGTGGGGCTGGCTGCCCCAGTGTCACCCAAAGTCTCCCCCTTCCAGCAGCGCAGAGGTGCCCAGGTGCCCATCAGGTCTGTCACCCCCTTGGAAATACCAGAATAGCATGTCAAAAAAAACATCGAAGTCTGATAACAATTGTATGTGCCTGAAGGGATTTTATTCGGCATGGTAGATTAGAATGTAAGCATTTTTATAACCTATGAACTTCCTACCAATGGATATTTAGTCATTTATGAGAATCTTTATGGAGATTTGTTTTATGGTAAAGCAATAGTGTATATTAAACCCTTTGCTTAGTCTGTGAACAAACTCATTTACATATCTGAATTTGTTTTATTGAGAGAGACAATTAACTGCCATAAACCAAAGCAGAAGTTTAGTGTCTCTAGACAGCATTTTGTTTACTATTATGCCTGTAACCAGAAGTCACAGAAACATTTATTGTGTGTTCCTGCACTTGCCCATGCACAGTCTGAGAATATGCTATATGTTCTGCTCTGTGTGCATGGTAAATTACATTCTGTGGTTGGCCCAGCGTTAATAGAGTAGCAGATAATGAGCTATTGGAAAAGGCACTGGTGGAATCTAGGTTCCAGATAACGTGCAATAGAAAGTTGCTACACAAATGGTTGCAAAGTTGCACTAACAATATATAATGTTAGGGGCCCAGAAGCTATCTGATGCAGCCAAGGAGGGGTGGGGTAGGCCTGCCAAAGCACAGACTTAGCACATTTGTAAGATGGCCTCTACAAATGATGCTCCAATGCAGCCTTGACTGGATTTTAAAGCAGCCCGGGATGAGTCCCCTTTCTGGTGCCACTGCTCTTGTATGTGCAAGGGGATATAATTTGCCCCATATAGGCCAATTTACAACATTATGCCATGGTTAGTTTGCAATGTATACATCAAATTAATTCAGATGTGAATATAATAGAATGCATGAGACACACACAGTTTGAGTCTGGTGAGTCCAATCAGGTTTCCCCTTTCCTTTAAGTGGGAACACTACTAATTTAAAAGTCATACAAATGTAATCTTATAACAATCCCATAAAGAGGGAGGGTCTTTAGACAAAGTTTTGCCTTCGTACCTAAATGTCCCTCAATACATTTATAAACCGTAAAAGTAGCATTATTGTTCAGCCAGGTTCTGATGTGTAGGATCAGCCTCCCACACACTCCCAAAAACCCACATTGTCTGCTAGATGCACCAATAATCTATGTGCAGAAAAGAAAAATCATGGGTCAGAAAGCATACAGCTAACTACACCACACAATGCATACACTTACCTAACCCCAAGTAGTCCCCAAGCATCTCTGTGCGGTTCCTGTTACACAAGGCCTGTGAAGAAGCCTCTCCACAGGTTTCTGGAAAAGGCAAAGAATGCTTTTTTTGCTCCTCCCCTTTGCCCCCTAGGGGTTTTCAGACACAAATTGATGTGCACCATGTCATTAACCAATATTTGGTATGAGATGCCTCGTGTTAACATTGTCCTCCTTTGCAGAGTAACGCTTCATGAAAAGGAAAATCTCATGAATGCAGAGAATCTTGGCATTGTTTTTGGACCAACCCTTATGCGAGCACCAGAACTAGATGCAATGGCTGCACTGAATGATATCCGTTACCAGAGACTTGTGGTGGAGATGCTTATAAAAAATGAAGACATTTTATTTTGAATATTTTGTTTTGTTCTCTCTTAAAAAGGAAACAATATTCTATGGAGGAAGGATTATTTTAATGTAATTTATCTGGCTCTTGTAGCTGAATTCAATATTTGCTAGAGCTTTTGATGTATTCAGGAGAAAAATGAAGGAACTCTGTGTTGCTTCTGTAGTGCCATTCAGCTGATGTTGAAAACAGGTTAACACATTTTCCAGTACTAGTAATGCTGGGTGTTTATCATGTTTAAAACAAAAATCTAAAGCTCTATTGCATGATTCGCTCCCTGTTCTCCCTGTTTTGGTGAAGATCTTTCTGCAAAGAAAATGAGAACTGGTGCAGCATCTTTTGTAAGCATCATTGTTCTGGATAGTTCGTGATTGTAATTCAGCATGTTTCTCAGTGTAAACCTATTGTGAATTTGCTTTTATGCTCTATACTAAAAAAGAACGATTTCTGTGAAATGGAGCTTCTGGCTGTACACTGACACTTCCTATCATTCTTTTCCCACTTTCTTGGGTGATTTCTTCCTGGTTTCTTGTTCTTTTATCATGTAGTAATTTGTTTTTAACAGAAACAAAATGTGTACTTTGTCACTTTAAGTAATTCTCCAGGCCTTTTATTGTGATTGCAGTAAAATCTGCAACATTGTACAATGTTTCATTTATTGTTATTTCAGTTGCAATTTTGTATTTTTATCTGGCATGCATATATTAATTTATTAAATTTTCCTATTAGAAATCTCACATTGTGGTGTTGTTTTTAAATTAATTAAACTATTTTATATGCCTTTGTTTTGTATTTATATTCACAAAATAAAATCTCAATTAATTTCATGTTGAACTATTTGAATTATGTATGGCATTTTGGTGCTCATAATATATTGAATGACCTTTGACTGAAAAGAGACAATTTATATTTATCTTTTTGGGGGGGGAGAGGGAGAGGCAGGACATTCCTAATCTAAATAGTTTGGAGTCTTCGGAGTCTTAACACTTGCTAAAATTTCCATCGAACTCTGATGCTTATTTTATTTGCAAAATTATTTAATCAGCATCCAGCACATTTTTCAAGAGTTCCTCAGCACCTCTTAAAAAACAAAAAAACTAATGAAGTCCTGCAAAGCAGCCAGTATTATTAATTAACTTTCAATGAATTTTTCAAAAAATGTTTAGTTATTTGCTTATGTAAAAGCCAGCATTGCAATTTACAGTTACACAGATATCAGTGGCCCAAAGAGCTGAATCCACTACTTATTTACAAATATATCAAACTGTATTTGCTTTGGGCTTAAATTGTTCAACACTGTCCCCAACACTTCTGCCCTCACCCACATCTCCTCCACGTGAAGGGGAAATAACCAAAAATTATAAATAATTCTTCTGTTATCTAGGGCAGAGTAATGCATTCAAATAGCTTTTTATCAGCCTTTCAGCAGGCCCCATGATACAGCCACTCCACACACTCACATTTTAGTCTTTAAAAATGCTCCTGAGTATGTCATAGCAATATTATTCCATCCAACAGTGTAGCGTCTGACTGCATATCTCTAAGCAGGTTAGCACTGTGAGTCATGCCAGTAAGGTTTTGTAATCCTGCAAGCACAATCGTCTCAGCTTTCACAATTTCTGTAAGACTGGTACTTCAATTAATTTTGTCTGGCATTGTTGGAATTTTCTGTACTGTTGTAATCATGGCCCTTAAAAACAACCAAACAAATAAATGTTTTCGTGATAGGGTTTCTGACTCAATCTTCTCACGAAGAATGGCAGGCCAGATTTGTCCATGTGCAATATGTGACTATACCACGTTTACACCTCCTGAAATATATTGGATCTACAACAAGTGCAAAGTGAGTGCACTCTGACTGATTTGAATGTATGGAGAAAGTGAAACGGCCTGATGTTAAACTCAATGGCATTTCTCAGTCTGTAAAAAGGTAACTTTGGGTCACTGCAACCAATCAATTTCAACTTATGGGATGTTTTTCTCATGTGGTAGATGTTCCTCAGTCAACAAAGCAAGAAGCTCCAGCTCCCTAGCAGATGTGAGCCTTCTGACTGGCTGCCCACCCATCTTGCCCACCTCCTAGAAAAGAACAACTAATCACAGCTGCTGTAGCAAGCAGGAAGAGCTTTTCCCCTGGCCCCCTCAGCAACCTAAAGCCATTTTCTCATAACGGGATGGGGGAGGGGACAGAAAGCTGAGCAGCCCAAGGCAGCTCCATTCTCCTGTCCCTGCATCTCCTGCCCGGCCCCTCCCCCTGTGAGGATTGGGCTGGGCCTCTTCTGCTCCTCCCCCCTCCCTCACTGCAGCACCAGCCCGGGGAGGGACAGAAGAGGTGAAAACCCCTGAAGCTGTCTCCCTCACCTAGAAGGAGAAGAGGAAGCCGGGTGGCGAGTGTGCACGTGGAACTCAGGAGAAACAGAGGTGAATCTGAGGGGACTGAAGGGATGGCAGAGGGTGGGCAAGACGGATGCAGCAGGTGGACCGATGGATTGACAAAGGGACCAATGTGGTTTGGCCAAGAAGGCAAGACAAATTGCTGAGCAGGGGCAGATGTGGGAGTGAAAGCTCCTGCAGTGAATGCCAAAATCACCTTCCACAGTGAATCAGGGCGTGACCCCCACATGCACCCCAATCACCTCCAGTGAATCTGGCTGTGACCCCTCCACACACACACACACACCAGTTACCTTCCCCAGTGAATCTGGGAGTGCCCCCCCCCCCAGTTACCTTCCCCAGTGAATCTGGGAGTGCCCCCCCCCTCGCTCCCACACACATTGTCAAAAGACAGACCAAACAAAATAGCATTTTTAAAATGATGATTTTTTAGGCCCATCATGATTTTGCAGGGTTCAAGTCGTAATTTTTGTTGCCTTGCAGGTGGCAATACTGGAAATGGGGTGCGCAAATGTGAAAGCAGGGAGTGAGAGTAGGGGGGATGTAAATGAGAAGGAAAAAAGTGGGGTCCATAGGGTGATGGAGGGGGAGGGAAGAAAAGAGGGCATACTGAGACCATTAGGGAGAAGGTGGGGGGGGGGCACTCTGAGGCCCTGACCTGGAGGGAGAGACCACTCTGAAGGCTGGTTTGGGGGGAAATTGAAATGGTGGTGCACACACTGCCCATGGTGTGGGGATGGGATAGTTCTGAGGGGTATGGGAGAATCCCTTTTCGGAAGTCTGTGGGTAGCACCTAGAGAATGCACGGAGCCCCTGGAGTGTGCAACTCGCCTGGCCTACTGAAGCTACACAGCCGGTTTTACATTGACTTGCACAGCTGTAAGTGAATATAGGCAGTACAGGCGATCTTGTTACAGCTGAAAGGTTTCTTCTTACTCCTCATCTTGGACTAAGCAGAGGGCTGTGAGTGGGTTGCTGACTGCTCTGGGAGAAGAGTAAGGCTGGGCTGCTGGACCATAGCTGGGTGTCTAATGTTTATACTGTGCTGCCGTAACAGCATCATGTGCCCTCTGCCATGTTCATACCCTGCTGCTCTAATGGCCCTGTACTTTCTCTTGCTGTTTTATGATGCACTGCTCTAACAATGCCATTGGCTCTCTGCTGGAGGTATACTGTGCTACTCTAGTGGTCCTATGTGCTCCCTCTCCTCTGTGTGTAAATAAGCTAATACACTCAAACAGCTGTAACAGCACCACCCCATCTTCTGACTAGTCCAGTTCTCAGGTCTTTGGTGCAAAGCCTTTTCAGTGTCGTGTTCTTTACTCATCTTTAGGGGCAGGGGCTTGTTTTATTCAGAGGGGTAGCTGTGTTAGTCTGTTTCAGTAAGTCCTGCAGCATCTTAAGACTAACACATTCATTTGCGCATAAGCTTTCATGGGCTGAAACCCATTTGACGAAGTGGGGCCTAGCCCACAAAAGCTTAAACCCAAATAAATATGTGAGGCTTTAAGCTGCCACTGAACTCCGTGAGGGGTTGGTGTTTTTTTTGTAATGAAGTTTGTCAGCTTTTATGAGTTCTTCAGTTGCTTGTACTGCTGCTCTTGCAAATACGTTAGCACAGATTCTTCTCTCCATTTGGACTGTTTTTCACCATGCTACCAGCACGTCACAGCCAGCCTAGACAGCGTTGCCTATTGTAGGGGCATCGACGAATGGGGTAGAGAGCTAACTGATTTGCAGCAGCCAGGATAGAATGGCCAGAGAAGGGGTATTACAGGTGCACTGGCAAGCCTGTTGTCATGACACTTGGGGCATGGTGACACTGCAAATGAAACAGTAGCATGTGACTGCAGTACAGACAGCCATACATATGTCTACACTGCAGGCTTCTTGTTCAAGAACTGTTTTGCGCAAGAGTTCTTGCGCAAATCTCTTGCACAAGACCGCATCCACACTGCCATGTGCTTTTGCACAAGAGATGTGCTTTTGCACAAGAACATCCATGGCAGTGTGGATGCTCTCTTGCGCAAGAAAGTGCTGATGGCCATTTTAGCCATAGGGGTTTCTTGCGCAAGAAACCCCCTGCCGCGCGTCCACACTGCCTTCTTGCGCAAGAGCTCTTGCACAAGAGGGTTTATTCCTCATGGGAAGAGGAATAACTCTTGTGCAAGAAGCCCTCTTTTCTGATGCTTTACTGTAAATTTACTTGCACAAGAACACACGTGCAGTGTAGATGTAGCCCCCCATGTATGTGGCATAGGCTAACAACCTGAGACTGAACTCTGGTTCCACAGCATATGGGCATGGATTTCAGCACAGGCTAAGCACTCGAGTACAGTCTGAGACTACCTGGCCATATTAGCTAGTGCACATATGCCTACCCACCCTACAATCACACCTAAGTAGCGATATATTCCCTTGCCATCCTTTGGCATAGTAGGTTTTTAGTAAATTGGCCAAAGAAAAAACAGTGAAAAACTTTTGTTCTGAATTCCTGTGTGCGCAAAATCCATCTGTTCAAAGAGTATTGCAGGAACTGCATGGCAAACATGAGTAATTAGGCTAATTTTATCAGTCTTTGTCTATCTGTTGCTTTTTCCAATATGAAGTACACCACTCATCCGTCCAAGTGTGCTGACAGCTTGATGCTGTTGACAGCAATGACTGTGTGCCTCACTTTTCGGAACAGCCGTTAGAAGCAGTGGCGCATCTATAGCAACGTTGCCAGTTGCTCAGAAGAAAATCCAAATGAGAAGTTGGAGAAAACAAACTCAAAATATCAGGCATTGGCTGGAGTTTTAATAACCAACAGCCAATGAGCAAGGTGGGTTTCATGTTAGCTGTGAACTTGTCCTGGGCACACTCCTGTTCACTGTTGGTGATGGAAATGACATCCCTCCTTGGGGAGATAGGAATTATCTAGACTGGGCAGGGTTTAGTCCTTAGAGACTGATGCATATTGCCTCAAAAGGCCAAGCTCAACTGTAAAATCAGCTCAACATAGCACAATTTGTGGCTCCTCCTAAGGTCTCTCCACCAGCTTTAGAACACCGCCTGTGGTAATGGCTGATCTTAGGAAGATGCCCAGGAAGGGAAAGATGCTAAATTGACATCAGCTTTTATGTACACATCCCTCTTTAGAGTGAATTAATGAGTAATTAAGATTATTACTCTGCAATTATTATACACATGGACTTCTGGTTCAGATATCTGTTTCTCTCCTGAAATAAGCACACGCTATTTTCCCTCAATCACAAAATGTGACAAATATGGGTGACCAAACCTCTGAATATGGTTAGCAACAAATAATCTCCAGACTGTGGTGTCTGCATAATTAAGACTGTCAGAATGTTTCTGATAAACATGAAGTTATCCAAACACTGGAGGGGAAAGCACATTCTGTAATGTACAGTCATCTGCAGTGAAATCTGTGAATTTATTCTATTTAATTTTACACGCTTCATCCATTAATGTGAAATGATTTTCCTCTTTTCAATAATAAAGCTAATTAAAATCATTTCAGTAAGGTGCTTATTTTTCATTAAGTTTTGTCAAAATGTATTAAATGTACATTAGGTGGTTACTGACTTGCTTTTCAGTGCTTGAAATATTCTTGTAGCATTTCATTAACAATGCTGTACCTTACATACAGAGGATTGGGCCCTAATTTGCATTAGTTATAGGGAAAGGGGCATTGAGGGACTAGCATAGCCATTCAAATATTTGAGTGACTTTTAATCCATAGAGACCAGTGTTTGGATTTCAAACCCGGCAAGTAAAGTGATCATCCACACCACAAAACCACTACATGAAGGTGATGTAATTCAGCATGACTGACTGCTCATGCCTAAAAGAAGGACGTTGCTGGAAAAATCCATAGGACTGCAGGTCAGGTTTTGAAATACATGGGCTTAATGGGGGGATTTCATAAAGATCTGAGTTTTAAAAAGAAGCCAGTTCTGGAGATGGGAAATGAGAAACCAAGAAAGACTACTCAGTCCAATTTGCAGGAAAGATCTAAGATTAAAAAAAAGCCAAATACATTCATTGTAACCAAAGGGGCATAGGAATAGTACTAGGGGAAAGTAAATCCATTAATAGGGGCAGAGAAAGAGGATGAAATTAATAACTCACAAATAGCTAAGGCACTGAATGGCTGTTTGAAATCTGTCTCTAACAAGAAAAAATAAATATCAGAACAGTTTGGGGAGGAACTGTTTAGGGTAGGGTCTGGGTGCATAATTAGTAGTGTTGGCATCAAAAAAGGGGAAAGTTTAAGTTATCAGAAAAACTCCTTCACTGTGAGGTATATCAAACTGCAAAATAATCTATCAAAGGAAATAGCGACAGCATTGTTGCTTGAGACATTTAGATCTAGATTGGACCAAATACTGGAATATGTGCAGTGAGCAATATGCTTGAATTTGCAGGCAAATAGTCTGGCTAATCAAATATTCTGTTCCATTTAGGTTCTTATACCACATGTTACATGAGTACCTCTCTTATTTTATCACAGGGGTGGGCAAGAGAGCCTCTGTGGGCTGCATCTGACCCGCCAAGTGGGTTGATCTGGCCCATGGACGCCATGCCGCTCTCCCACCCCCCAGGCCAGTCAGCTAATTGTTCAGCTGGAGGTTCACTCTAAGCACCATGCGCCCCTTGCAGGGTGGGGGCAGGGCGCGAGAGACTTTGCACACTCCCTCAGGCCAATCACGTCCTGGGGATGGGGGGGAGTGTGTGAAGTCTCCTCCCACCCTGCCTCCACCTCTTGGGCACGCCGCTCTTAGAGTGAACCACCAACTGAACAATTAGCTGTTTGGCCGCTTGGCCAGCCAGATCCGGCCCAGAGAGGCTCTCCTGCCCACCCCTGTGATAAAACAAGAAAGGTACTCATGTAACATCAGTCTAAGCACTGCATGCCCCTTGCAGGGCAGAGGAGGAGACTTCGCACATTCCCCCGTCCCCAGGCCCTGACTGGCCTGGGAGTGAGGGAGTGGCAGGGCATCCACAGGCCAATTAATAGGGTTACCAGGTGTCCAGATTTGAACTGGACAGTCCGGTATTTGAGCTTTCTGTCCGGTAAACAAATTGAGAAAATACCGGACATAGAAATGTCCGGTATTTTCGAATTAAGTAAGTTTTATTATTATTATCAGGAGTATCAGTACGTAGCTGCATACGGCCAGGCTGGTAGACACACTCACACTGCGTGAGTCACACTGCGTGAACATGTCTACCAGCCAGGCAGTACACAGCTACGCAGTAGAGAGGAGGGGGGCCGGGGCCGGGGCAGGATGGAATCCCCGGGGCTGGACTCGCTCATGTGCTCTGCCGGAGCCAGGCGCGGGACAGGCAGCACCCCGGGATCTGCGTGCACCCGGGCCAGCCCCGCTCCCTGTCGGCCAAATCTCTCCCCCCGCTCCTCCCTGGCCAGCCCCGCTCGCAACCGGCCAGTTCCCCCCCAGCCAGCCCTACTCCCCCTGACCCCTTCCCAGCCAGCCCTGCTTCCCGCTGGCCAGTTCCCCCCTGGCCTGCCCCACTCCCCCTGACTCCTCCCGGCCAGCCCTGCTTCCCACCAGCCGGTTCCCTTCCCCGTCCCGATCTCTCCCAGCCAGCCCCCTTCCCCGACCCCCTCCCAGCCAGCCTTGCTTCCTGCCAGCCGGTTTCCCTGCCCCCCTCCCACGTCCTGTGGCCAGCCCCACTCCCCCCGACCTCCTCCCGGCCGGTCCCCACCCCCAATCTGAGATCAAGTGCGTCCGGTATTTTTTTTTTTTGAAGCCATCTGGTAACCCTACCGATTAACCCGCTTGGCAGGCTGGATCCAGCCCACAGAGGCTCTCTTGCCCACCCCTGAGCTAGTCAGTACTGTTTAGCTGTGTGCATACTGATATGCTCCCATCACCAGAATTTTTCAGTACCACCTATCATAGGCGGCAAGTTATATGGGCTCGTGGTGCCCATGCTCCAGGAATATTCAGAGCCGGGGGCCCGGCTCCACCAATATTTGGAGCTGGGTCTCTCCCCCGCCCCTGCCTGGAGCGGGCCCCGGCCAGGGGCGGACTGGCCCAGCGGGATACTGGGAATTTCCCAGTGTGCCATCGTCAGAAGGGCCGGCTGGTGGCTGCTGGAGGAGGAGGGGTGTGACTGGGCATGCCCGTTCCCCCACCCCTGCAAGAAGATGCTGGCGGCCGTGACATCAGAAGCTGCGCTGCCTGGCGCACCTCGGCGCTGCTGTGCATGCTCCGGCGGCCCCGTGGGCACTTCAAAGGCCAGGGCTGCAGAGCTGAGAAAGGGGATGGAGCACGTCACCGTGAGGCCGGCAGAGGATGTGGAGAGCCGGAGGAAGCCAGGGCCCCGGACGAATGGGGACAAGAAGTGCCCCATATTATGGGCTGGATCCCTGGCTCCACCCCGTGACACCAGCTGAAAGTCTGCAGGTACAAGTGACCACGGCTCCCATTGGCCGGGGACCCCCGTACCTGCAGAGGTGCAAGTAAATATGGTGGTCTGGGGGCCTTGCCAGGGCTAACCCTGGTGGACCAGATCCAACCCGCTGGCCAGTATTTGCCCACCCCTGTCCTAAAGGCATCGTGGTTCCACTTACTTTATTTCGAGAGCCTCGATTTCCTTCCTATCAAGATAAAGGATCTTCCCATCTCTGCTGTCCAAGCCATCCTCTTACTTTTCATCAGACCCTTCCGCTGCCCAGAACCAAATGCTTCCTTCATTTCTAACCCTCCCCCAGTCTCCTCTCTGTCCTCTGTTGGGTGCTGGTCCCGATGATCATTAGAATTCGAATACTGAACCCTCACCAGAATCCACTGCCTCTCTCCGCCTAATTAGTGTTTCATGGAACCAACCCTGCCCCTATCCCTTTTGCTTAACACCTCAAGGATATTATTGCCCTGTCTCTCTCGCTCTCTCTCCTCTAATTTCTCACCTAAGGGCAGCCCGGATCGGTGTGTTTCTTGGGGATCAATGGCCCCTGACATGCAGGTATCACCAATTCAGCCCCGCGCGGCTGGCTCTGGGGAGCTACATTTCCCAGGGAGGTGAGATGTTGAGCCCAGATGATAAATGTGGCTTCCGGTGCCTCCGTGTGTGGGTCCCACCCAGAGCATTGGGGCGTTGAGCTCTGTGGTTACTATGGTCTCATGTGTCTCTTGGAGACCTTCCGCCTGGCCCTGGGCCAGCAGCCGGAGCAGCTCCACAGACTCCAGCCCCGCAAACTGGAAGGCAGAAGGTGGGGGGGAAGGGGGAAAAATAGGGGAAAGGGTGGGAGAGGAAGGGGCTTGTGCTGAGGGGAGGGGGCAGGTCAGGAGAAGAAAGGGGAAGGCACCAAGGGACAGGGTGGAGGAGAGACAAATGCCAGGGGCCAAGTGGAGACAATGAGGAAAAGGGCAGGAGGGGAGGTGTCAGTGGGAGGGGGGACAGGGTGATGCTGGGTAAGGGCATTGGGGGCTAGCGATGGGAGGGAGAGATGCTTGGAGAAGGCTTGAAAGAAGGGTGGGCATGAGGAAGGTGGGCGGGTGGGGGGGCGGGGGGACTAGGCCCATTCTGGGCACCACCAAAAATTATACAAACCTGCCACCCATGCCACCTATTTTCACAAACCCCTCCATCCTAGAGATTAAGAAATTTGCTTCAATATTGCAGCACATCTTCACCCACCCGGGAATCAAAAGAGTCATGATTTTTGTTGGCTTGAGGTTGTGGTTGTTGTGCTACCAAACCAACCTAGTTGCAGTCATCTTAAGGGCAAATGTGCATTGTGGAAAACTGGAGGCTGCTACAAACAAATAGTTCAGTAAGAGGGGAAAAAAACCTAACCACCCTTCTGAGACAGTAAAGTGAACTTCTGCTTACCCCTGCAATACATTGGTAAGAGGGAACCCTATTATTTACATTTTAGTTTTATGCCAATTTTTCTCTCTTTTAAATGGTAGAGGAGCAAGTAAAAGCTCCTAAAAAGCATATATTCTCTGTGGTGCTGATCTAGTTTTTGCAGACTGATGAAAATTCTGAAATGTTTTTATTATAGATATATTCTAACAACAAAAATCATTTAGTGAACCTGGCAATATGGGGGGGGTTAAGTCATGCAAAATTACTCCTTAGCAACTGCACATCAGACCCGGAAAGCTTATGTAATACAACAGAATGAAGGTAGGAAATATGTTGTGGATTACCATGATTGCTAAGCAAACAGGTATGAGGAGGAGTTCATTATGCTTAGATACATTCCTGCAGCTATAGCATGTTAACAGTAACCACAAAAAGAAAAATTTGCCTGGGACAAAACTAGCCATATGCTTCTTAAAGTGCTTTGTGTTGTAAAGACAGCAAACTTCCAAGTGATCTTCATAGTATGCATACTGAATGCTACAGGGTTTGTTTATTTAATTTTTAATCAAACTCATCTTTAAAGTGTGCTTATGATCAGAAAAGAGGTGATGTAAAATTAGCGCCTTCATACTCACCAGAACTGTACCTTTTGCTGCAAATCCTGACATGACCACAAAGAGCCCAGCCTGCTGCAGAATCAAGGGAAGCAGGATTTGGGAGGTTCATGCAGGTGATCTGTAAACCTGTGTACCATGGATCCTAGCTATGTCACACATTTTAGATTTCCTAGTCAGTCTTCTGTAACTATTGGAGATCTTTGTAATGATAAGACCGGAGTTTGTTTTGTTATGCAGCTCTCTCACACATAACATACCTGAAAGTCCAGATTGATCAAGATATGTTACTTTGCATTATGTAACATTCTAATTACAAAATCTGATTCACTTCAGTTTATGATTAAAGTTAAAACTAGAACAAGATTTGAACTGTTAAGCAATTAGTACTGCTGGTCAGTAAGCACAAACCAAGTCTCAGTTTGCTTCCTATCATGGAAGACCTTAAATTAGACTGCTCTCCAGAGCTCTAGAAAGTCTGGTTTATTTCCTACCTATGGCATCTCGACCCCTGCCTTGCTTTATCTGGTTAACATTGACAGAGACCCCATATTGTAACTCACTCTTCTTGATCATAGCTTTTGATGTAAGTATTCTGACTGTAGCTCCATAAACTGCTCCACACAATATTGCTAATTCTACTTTTACAGTAATGAACCTCATAATTTGTTTATCGCAAGAGAGATACCAGTAGGCTGCTCAAGGAATTTGTTTTAGGACTCTGTTTAATTTCTGTATGCTTCTATATTATTCACATGTATATTTTGTCTCAAGGATAGAGTCAATTCCCTCTCATATTATCTGGTTCATTGTGTTAAGTCTCTATTTTCGGAATATATCTACTTTTCTGGGTGGATTGGATCAAATGGCTTTCAGGCCTCTGGGATCCTTTAATTAATGCTTTTCCTGAAGCAACTGGGGATTGTTTTTGAAAAATATACTTGGCAGCCAAGATGGATTTACTTTTTAAATATTAAGTGAGCTCATTTTTCCCCTTCCTATAGTTTCTGGGATTTTGATTTTTGAGCTTTTATTCTGTCAGTAGCTGATGTTTTATAATTAGTAAATGTGTCAGTTACCCAACTAGGATTGTCCAAGGTCATTATAGTTATCCAGGTTGTGAGGTTATTCATTAGCATAATGCATTGTCACAAAGTTCACTTTAAGAATCTTGTCACTAAAACAAAAGAATATACCAGAGCATTAACACATGCATATATCGAGGGTTCTTGCTTTTCTGTTGTGTCTGTTGTGTAAAGAAGGGCTTTTGCCATTTTTGTGTACTTGTCTCCTTCTCTTTTTAACTACAGACTTATCTGCCAACATCATTATACAAGTTATATTGTGCAATATAACTCATATAATGTAGGTGGTTCTTTCACGTGATGGTCCGTATTTGTATTCCACACATGGATGTGCATGTGCACCGTGCACCTGAGTCTGGAAATGGTTCTTCACAGAGTCTGTTGGTCCACACATGTGTAGTGAGTCCCTCGTGCTCACAAATAAGAGTAAAACAGGCAATGCAGGTTGGCCTCTCTACAGTTCCCTCTTACCACTTGCTTGGCCTGAGTCAGAACCTGTGTTCCTTCACACTCTTAGTTTTTACTAAGGCCTAAGAGTGTTACAGCTGTACTGCTGCACCTGCATCACTGTAAGGTCCTCCATGTAGCTGTTGTCTGCCATGGTCATAATTAAACCATCTCCAATGAGCAGGCATAACAGCTGTCTGTACTAGCGCTTTCATTGGTGAAACTTACTGTGACGGGGTGGTCCAGCCACACCTTGCCCCAGAGAAACCACATAGAAGTCCTCCATGCAGGCAAGAATGTCAGCAGAGGAGCCAGCCAGTCAGGAGCCAGGAAGGCCTACAAAGGAAGGGGAAGCCCTGAAGGCACCACACTCGATCTGAGCGGGGCAAGAGGCAGAGAGAAACCCAGCACCAAGAGGCGAGCTGGATAAAAATTGATGAACTGTGATAAAGCCCTGAGTAAGGGACAAGGAGCTGTCTCCCTGAGGGGAAGCCCTGGAGGCACCACTCTGAGTGGTGAACAGACTTGGAGATGCCAGCAGCGGGCACCGGGATGGGTCCTTGTTAATTGTGCACCTAGGAAGGGGGTTGAGTATTTCACACCAAGTGTGACTCAGCCAGAGGGCTGAGCAGCCAAGAAGGTCTTTGAAAGAGATGGTACAGACACACACATTCGACCAGACAGGGGCGCTCATGGCAGGTGAGTGCCACCCTGTTATACTTGGTACCAGAAGTGGGGACTAGTCAGGCTGCTATGGGAGTGGGCACATGGACCTCAAGGGAGACCAGACACCAAGGGCTGTAGGCTGCTGCCTGAATTGAGAAACTGTTACCCCCGTGAGCATGGGGGACACTTCAGGAGGGAGTGTCCCTACCAGAATAGAACATGGAGGCGCTGCCCAGACAGTGAGAATGTCAGCAGAGGCCCTCTGTGAGGGTAACAAGGGGCCCTGAGGGGAGCCCAGGCATGTAAGAAGAGTGCCCCTATGGAACTTTGAAGGCTCAGGCTAGCCCTGAGGGCAGGGCTAAGCCAAACATTAATTATGGGAAGCCTGTGGCCAATGTAAGGCACAAAAGGTGCTTCTACTGCCGCGGGAAGGGCCATATAAAAAAGCACTGCCCCTAGAGAAAGCTTAAAGGGGTGCTTTCTGAGACTGCTCCAGGGGAGGGTAGTGAATACTGGAGTAGTGAATACTGGGACCCAAGCAGAGAGGGAAACTGAGGCAAGGAAGCCTCAGATACAGGAGGGAACCCATCTGGAAGCCAAGAGGGCTACAGTGGGTATCAACCCAGGAGCCAAGAGGGCTACAACAGGGATTCAGACAGAGACCTAGGGTCAGCCAGTTACCAAAGGGACCTAGACAAAGGTCAAGGGCCAGCAAAAGGTTGTGGAAATGCAGGTTAAAATACTTAGTATTCTAGTTAATAAGGAGGCCCAAACAGATTCACCATGGCTGAGAGAGGTGAAAGAGAAGGACTGGGTAGGAAACAGGACTTTAGGACAGGTAGTGGAGTAGCACAGACAGATTTTGCAAGCTCCCCTCCACAGAGAAGATGACTTGCTGAAACATCTACGGGCAGCAAGAAAAGAACTAGAGGATCTTAAGCTCTAGAATGAGCAGCTGACCAAAGAGCTCCAGTTCACCAAGCAGGAAAAAGAGTGTTTTCAACATTGTTATGATAAACTTTATAATTTAACAGAAAGTTTGCAGGTATTGGGGCTAGATAATGAAAAACTGGTTTGCATGGAGTAGTAGTGGTGCTTTTTTTTTTTTTTTGTCACCATGTTTTAAAGAACTCTGCTTTGGCACAAAGTCTGCCTCTAAAGGAGAACATGTTCACAAACTCAGATATCACTTGGCATGTGAATGAGTAATTCACTCCCTTGATGATAGAGGAGGGGGACTAATCAGATACTTCAGCCAACTGGTTTATGGAGCTATAGATCAGCATCAAATGCACAGTAGCATTGGCCAAATGTAGAGGCTCCTCCATGGATTGTCAATTAGGAAAAGAGGTGTGGTGAGCTTAGAGCCTGGTTCTGATCTCCCTTGTAGTGTTCATTGGAGGTACACCAAGGAGAGTGACATCACCTGTAATGGAGATGACTCACTTGAGAAGCTGGGAATATAACTGCTTGTGTGAAAGGCTTGGGTGGTTTGTTAGATGTTCCACTCTTACATCTGACAGTTTTTATCAGTAACCTGTATTTTTCTTAACTAAGGGTCTTAATCTCTTTGCCCTGCTCTGGGACCTAGTGGGATGGAAAAAACACCATTGTTCTAACCAAAATGTGTCCATCTTTAAGACTTTAAGGGTCAGCCTATCCATTAAAAGATTGTTTAAAGTTGATGATGATAGAATCTAAATGGAATGGAAGAATTAGCCATCCTGCACGCTGTGAAGCCCGCTGACATCTATAGCTATGTCTCTCAGTATTACAAATAATTCCAACAGAGGGGCTTGACCTATTTAAAATCTGTCTCCCTAAGGCTGTTATTGCTCTGGAGTCATAGACTCTATTCAGTGTGATGAATTAAGTGTAAATATATTGCAGGGGAAATACCTTGCTTCCTTCATCCACAAATGCTTACAAGTTCATAAAGCTATTTGAGAGATGCAACCATTCACTATGTTTATTATACTGTAACTGGAGTTGAAAAGAGGCCACTTGTGGGATCTCTGTGCTGTTGGATGTTTCAATGCACATTTAAAATGCAAGTATTACTTTCAAATATCTGCTTACTATTAGCTGAAACCTCTTGCAAATATCCAAGAGGGCGTTCCTTCTCTCTCCATTCCTTTCATGCACATAATCGTTCCTTTTACGTAGCCTTGAACAAGCAGCCATCACTGCCCATGCTAATCTCTGGTATTTTACTATAATTGTATTACATAATAAAATCTAACCAAATTGTTAAAAGAAACGTATTGCAACAATCTCATTAGTGGTTAATCTAACTTGAAGCCCTTTCAGGATTACTATGTCAGCATATGTAGGGTTTGACTAATGGATTTAACATCTCTCATAGTTGTCTCACAGTATAAAGGATTGTCAACACCCAAATTTACATTGCTTTAGTTACATCAGGACAAATCCTTGTGTTGACACATTTGCATCAATTTAAATGTAACATTTATTCAGCTTGCCCCCATTGATATAAGCCTTCTTTATCAGTGAGAGTGTCCACAAACCAAACTAAAATCACTCTGATTGAGGCAGTACCACTTTGTATGTTAGACAGGACCTAAACAGATGTGCTCTGGTGCTTTCAACAGGGCTGGTCCTAACCAACTGGCAGCCCCAGGCGACTGCCCGGCTCGCCCGGAGGGTTGCCAGATGGTTTAAAAAAAAACAACCAGACAAAATTTGTCAAGCAAAAACAAAAAAAAGCCGGAGGCCCCTTGAGAAAGCTGTCAGCAGTCCCTTGAAAATGGCGGCCCTGGGCAACCACCCAGCTCACCCACCCCTAAGACCGGCTCTGGCTCTGGCTCTGGCTCTTGGGATCCAAATAGGATGACCAGACATCCTGATTTTATTGGAACTGTCCCAGTATTAGAGGCTTTGTCTTCTATAGGACGTTATTACTCCCCATCCCAATTTTTTTCACCCTTGCAATCTGATTCAAAGGGCTCTGTCCTCATTAGAAGGAGGGAATGATGGGAGGGTTTTTTTGAGGGGAGGGAGAAATGAGAGAACCTTCAAGATAGCCCTCCAAAAAAAGATTCCTCGTGCCCAGTAACTGGCCAGATTTCAGTACAGAGATTTTTTTCTAAATGGAGAACTAATTCCAAAAGATATTTTAACACATTGAGACAAGTTATCATAATAATAGGAAACAGAGATTGTAAAAACCTTTCAGACTCCTGAGTCCATTGTCCTGGAAGAGCAGGATATTTAGAGTCCCCTGAGGAACGATGTACTAAGTGTTTGAGTGTTAATTTTCACTGAAACTCTCCATATTTACCAGGAAGATGAGACATATAGCTGAAAAATACTTTAGTAATTTAAAAATGATTTTTAAAAATCTTCTTTGTTTTGATGCTGAGTTAGCTTTCACTTCTTTTGTGTTATTGGCCATATTATGGCTCTATTTACCAAGCTATTCTCAATAACTGTCTTGAACTGAGGGAATTTAGCTGTTAGAATGTATATATAAGGCGGATTTAAGGCTGCTGCCATGCCACAGAGCCACCTTCTCCAAAGCCAAAACCCAGTTCCCTGAAGACAGATGACCTTCCAATGTATGTGTGTGTTTTTAAATCCATAGCTCAGATTATTTGTGGAATACATTGTGTAATTTCTGATATCCCAGTGAATTAAGACCTGATATTAGTTTTGTGATTAGTAGGTGTGACATTGAAAAAGGGATTGTGTCTTTGTGGAACAACTACCAGAGAGGTGCTTATTTTAGTTAAGAGCTAGAATAAAATATTGTAATTTTGTTTTGTGTCAATTGAGTATGAAAGGCCATCCACTAGTGCAACAGTTTTTAACCTTTTCTACACCATCACCTGCTTTTCCTTACCAGGATCTCCTTGCCCATCTTGCCAGGAGCCTCTCCCATTTAGCATTATGAGAAGGGTAGAGTGGTTGCAACCACTTGATGCTTCTTTATGACCTTCTATGCGTGTTGAGACCCCTTTGAATTAGCATTGTCCCAAATATTAAAATCTAGATACCTAAGATCCATAGTTAAGCACCTAAATAGGTAACCTGATTTTCAGAAAAACTGAATGACCCACTAATGACATTAAAATCAGGGGGAGATGCAGATACTCTGCACCTTAGAAAATTAGTCCACTTTTAAAATGAGACATTTATTGAGACACACCAAACGGTGTTAATGAGTCTACTTGGCACTGTAGGCAATTCCAAGTTCTTCCCACAGCTCCAGTAACTCAGCCACATTTCACAGATTCAAAATAATGCCATCCCCATGAGACGGGTATTTTTCTGAGGGCACTGAGGCATCAGAGAGGTTGAAAGTTCACTCAATAAGGCTGTGGAACTGGCAAAGTAGCCTACATGTCCAGAATTCCAGCATTAACCACTTTCTTCATGCTGTGAGGGAAATTTAATTTTCTATGGCCATACTTTTGTGTCTTGCAAGTCTCCTCCATCTATGTAGAGGAATATATTGCCTGCCTGATATACAAAAAGCTTAAAACAAGCTGTTCCAGCAATTATGCTAGTGCTAAAAGGATTTGGGTAGTGGTTCTAGACAAAACCAATGAGGAAATGTTTAGACACATGGTAGGCCTGGCACCATGGTATCACAGTGCCCAAAGTATTCTGAAAATCCTGGAGCAGTTTGGGTGCCTTTTACAATGAATTTGCCAGGACTGTGTGATCCAACATGGTGCACTTGTCTGTTAGAATGGGCATCTATCGGGAAGCCCTCCCATGAGTGCAGTGCCCAAGGCTTTCTGATTTAAAATATGGCACTTCATAAATGCAAGCTAGGATTAGGTTTACCCTTCTTAGTCATAATAGTGAGTCCTAAGTGCTCTGCCTGGTACACCCTTTACTGCTGAAAAATCATAGAGGTCTCTATCAAGCTGGCAGCATTTGCTTGAAACAATGAACTCTGTTTACATGGGTTGATCTGCTGGACAAGCATTCAGTATGTTTTACTAACTCTCTAATGCAAGTTGTTCCTTACCCTGTGCAGATATAAGAGAGATAGGCCTACCCATCTTGAAACAGAACACTGCATTCACCAGTGCAAAGAAGGCTACCTGGGGATTCCCTCAATGCAGGAGAATTTCCAGGAGGGAAAAGCCCTATTGTAGCTAACCCTGATCTCTTTTCACTCTTCAGAGTTTTCACATCAGACATGTCTCAGCCCTTTCACGCTTCAGAGTGGGAAGCATGGCTGAGGAAACAGCTGGAGTACTGCCTGCCAGAACGGTCCCTCTGGAACTGGACTCAGGTGCTACAGCAACCTTTACAAACTGAGATTTTAACAACTTTTCCCTGAAACCTCACTAGGATCTAACCCTGAGTGCAATGCAGTGAGGACCAGGATTTAACCCTAGCTCTGAAACAGGAGCCATGTCCAAGAAGATGGCTTGAAATTTTTTTATCTAATTGTTAATTTCTTGGTTAATAAAGCAAAACTCCAGAAAGGGGGCTGAGTTTTGATTCTACATAGTTTTTCACAACAGGGCTGAGACATGTCTGATGTGAAAACTCTTGAATCTCCTGATGCTGGCTAATTTAAAATCGAGTCCATAATATTGCACTCAGAAAGGCATTTTCATTAATTAATGCATTGGTCCCAAACTTTTTCATCTATGCCACCCCCTACCTGGTTTGTGCCCACTTGGGAGCTACGGTCAGGAGCGGGGGCCATGGTTGGGAGTGGGGCCAGCGCTGCAGCTGGAGCCTTATCTGGGAGCCTGGGGCCACTGCTAGGTGCAGGGTCGGACTTGTGGCTGGGACAGGGGGTGGGCCAGACTGGATTTGGGGGCAGAGCGGGTTTGGGGAGCGTATACCACCCAGCCCTGCTCTGGACTGAATAACACTCCCCCTCCACCTCCCGTGGAAGTCCCTGAATATTCCTTTATGTCTGGGTGACATGCTGCATGGTTTGGGGGGTCATTACATTAACATTTAGTCCTTGTGCTATCCTTACAAACACACTTACAAAGGAATGAGAAAAGGGCATCCAATGGGATCGCAAGGTAATTTTTAATTCTTGTTTAAAATATGTATTTCTTCTGTTTTGGTTTTCCTAGTGATTGTGAGTTATCTCTTTGCTGTTGATGTGCCCACCGCATCTTTTCTAACCATGGGTTGCCACCTGCTGGTGATAGTATTGAGTTGTCAGACTGGTGTGTGATGGCTTCCAGTTGAAAATGTATGCCACATTGTATATAACTAGGGGAAACTGAATTAAACATTGTTAAAGAGTTTTTGGTTTACAATTGTACATAGAGTAAATAAGCTTCTATTATTTATTTCTCAGCTCTTATCCTCCTTCATTTTCCTGACAGTGGCTTAAAGCTTTTATACACAAACATGTGCCTGCACACATACACCCCTTGAAATGATGGATTGCACGTCAGATTCATGTGAACTAAATAGCTTGAATTAAACCACTGGAGATAATAGAAGTGGTTGGAGACAAAGAAACCTACCCACACCTTTCCTATACCCTCTTTGAAATTATCTTTATTCCCTTTTAAATTTCATTTATGGTTCTCATGTCAACCAGTAACATAGATGAAACTGCCATTATAGCCTCATCTTTCTGTACTGTTTCTTCTCCTCTTTCTCCCAGTATAGTTCAAATAGATGCAAGTGTGTATATGTGAATTATTAAAGTGTTCTCAGTCAAAGTCTGTAATTCCCCAGCATTTCACCAAAGCAGTTAACTTGTAAACTGATTGATTTCATTATGCTGGCTCTCTTATGCAGAGAGGGTTTAACTTCAATAACATTAGTGTTTTGTTGGGTGTGAGTTTGAGCAGAACTTGGTCCTAATATTATTAACAAATTCAGCTAAAGATATAAAATCCTAAATTCAGACAAGGGCGAGTTAAACTTCTTCTTTATAGCTTGCCTGTATGAGACCCATCTCCGTTCTATTTACTTGCATGGTTGAAGCATGTGTAGCTATGGCACTTCCAGCACCCTAGTGCAGAAGGGCTGAGAGACCAGTGTCTCAAAGACCAAAAGGCTGAAGTTAAGCAGGTGTGGGATTAAGTCAGGGCAGGATTTATCTGTCTCCTATCAGCAAATTATTTTTGCAAAGCATCCTGAGGCTTTGAAACTGAAAACATGTTTCTTAGTGAAGTATGGAAACCAGGTGTTGTTCTCTCTGTAAATTCAGCCAAACTGATCATTCCACTCCTGTCTGCTTCATCTCACCAAGACAATAGCTAGTCATATTACACTGTTAACTACAAATAACTTTCATTTCTGTCAGTGCATATTTAAGAATCAGAGTTCAGCTGGCTTGAGCTTTTGGAGGGGAATTTTTTTAATACAGACTATCTACCAGCTAAATGCCTCTCCCCTCCTCTCCCCTTCCTCTTCCATTCAGGTCATGGGTTCCTATAGGTGTTTCGTTGTTGTTGTTGTTTGAGCAAACTACTCTTGCAACACCCTTCAAAGGTGGACTTCTGATTTTCAGTCAGTAAGTTGCAGCTAGCTGTCCCACATATAGGAGTTTGCTCCAGAACTAAGGAATCTGGTTTTAGGTTTACACAGCTGCATGAAAAGTAAGCCATATTGAGTGCACAAATTTTCTGGGCCACTTACAAATTCCTGGCTTGGATATGAAAGGAATGCTGGGACAGACAACATGTGCATAGCTGATGCTGCCTGGTTAACATTCCAGTGATATCATGAATTTGTATCTTTGTGTAGTGTTACGCTGAGAGTTGGATGAAACTTCGCTGATGCTGGTGAGCAAGATAGCAACCCTTCATTTGGAAGAAGCAGTTAATAGAGTGTTTTGTGGCATCAAATTTAAGACCAAAAGGGACTGCTAGATTAGCAGCTCTGACTTCCTGTATGACAGGTCACCAATACCGCCCAGCTCCTGCACATTAAATCCAATAATGGAAATGAGACCAGAGTAAATGAGACCCACAGCAGACTACTTTGTGCCCTGGATAGATAATAAGTAACTGAGAAGTGTCCATGTCTGAGGCCCCAACAATGGCAGGGAAATGATTAAGTGAGATCTCGACAAATAATCCTGGCAAGTGACCTGCATCAGATAGTGTCATAATCTACTGTCACCAACAATGCTATTGGGTGGTGGAAAATTCCCTCCTAAACCAACATATGGCAATGAGTTAGCTACATTGAGCATGTGAGCCCAAGCCAGGTAGACAACCACCTGAGAACGAGAACGCTCTGTGTTACCTCAGAGCCTTGGCCTGCCCTGCCCAGTGTTCCATCTCCAGTCATGGCCTTCCCTGATGCTACAGAGGAGAGGGTTAAAAAAAAAACCTTCCAGAATACACTGAAAAAATCCCCAGTTGAGCTTCTTTTGAAATAAGACAGTTAAAACAACAGGAGTCACCAGCCAAAACACAGGCCAAATGCAAGGCCGGTCAGCACCTGAGCTATACATGCAAAGAGCTTTCAGTGAGGCTGAATGCAAGCCCCAAGAGCTGGGTATTGTTTTAAGGGAACTCTGTGTGTGTGAGATCAGATGCAGTAAGAAATGCCACAAAAGTAAGCACCAGAAATAGCCAGAGATGCACTTTGTAGCCTAACCCTGAAAGAAAGCTTTTTGAGAGTGAGAGCACTTTTTGGTAGAGTGCTGGCTGGGAAAAGAGGCTTGAAATGCAGAGCAAGGAAACTGACTCCTATTGCTTAATTCCTACTTTGTTTAAGGATATGGGATTTTGTACATTCTTTATAAATAAACAGGATTCCATCAGAGAATAGCTGATTCCATCATCAATTTCTCCTCCCAGCTGAAACTTGATAAGACCCAAATTCAACTAACCACTCATGTCAAAAGGAATTATGTGCAGCTGAGGGGGGGGTTAGGTTTGGATTATTCTAATTGATCTTTCTTGGACACTAGATTACTCTACAAACAATTTTCCTTTTACCATTAAATTTGTTATGCTTAGAAAAAAAATTCTCACTGTAAACCAGAGAAGATGTTTGACTGGGCACATATAGTGTGTTCCTGTTTCTGAGCTGGTGCAATGGCTCCCAGCTGTCATTCCCATAAGCAGGTGGTGTAAAACAATAGCTCAGCAGTCACATTTTCCAAGCTGTCTATCATGAAGCTGTAGAACCCTCCTCAGTGAGAGACTGTGAAGACTTTGAGAACTCCGCTATTCTGTGTGTCGAGCCGAGACAAAAGGCCACACAATGAAGTTCCACTACACACATCTTCTCTTCTTTTGCTCAGGTAAGCTCATTTCAACAGCTAGTTCATTTTTTTTATTTAGTTCATTGCTTGATGCGTTGCCCACCACTCTTTGTGTACAATGTGTATTCTGTTGATGTCTGTTAGTAAAGCTTTATGAACTTTCAAGGATTGTATACCACATTAATAAAATATGGTTTCTGAGTACAATAATACCAGCTTATTTGCATTTGAAGACTGAACAGTTGCAGAAACATTCAGGTGATTTAATCACAGTGTCCAAAATTCGAGCTGCTTTCTCCCTTTTAATTTGATACTTTTTTCCTGCTGTGTGCAGTGTTTTAGCACAGAACTAAAAAGATGTTTAAATCTTTGGGGATATTTAGCAAATATGGCTTGAAATTAAATCTCTTTGAACAAACATTTTCATTTATTTGTGGGGAATACTGATAAGGAAATGGAATTGATTGGCAGCTGCATGTGTTATGCTGGGACCTATTAATAATTCCAATTAAACTGTCTCCTAAGAGACTGAGTATTTTGTAATCATAAATATTTTTCACTATGTTAAAAATGGCTATATTCCTGACAAGCCCTGTTAGAATAGAACTATAAGAAGGATTTTGTTAACTGGATTAATAGAAACCAGTGTAACTCTTGACCTAAATATGACTCTGGGATCATAACATACCATCTGAAACATGACACCCAAAACTGCCCTTCCTGTCAGTGGAAAGAGGAGCTGTTTGTCTGAGGCAGAATGTAATGTAAACTTCCGTGTTTTGTCACCCACACATCTTAACAGTGAAAGTTGTGTCATTTCAGTAAATCTGATCCACTTGAAGAAAAGTATTTCATATAGCACAAAGAAAAGTATTTCATATAGCACAAAGTATTTCATATATAAAAACCAGGAGCAGACTAAGTCTGGATCCTCAGGTTCCCAGATCAATTATTTTAAAGGATCTGAGAGTAAATCAGTTAGAAACTAAGAGTGAAATCCTGGCCCACGAAAGTCAATGGCAACGCTCCAGTGGACTTCAATGGGGCCAGGATTTCTCCCTAAGAACTTATTCAGGGGTCTGAGCTGAGAGAAGGGATTTTCAGAAGTGCTAACCTCTGACCTAACCCTGCTTCCACCAGAGTCCATTCCTGTTGCTGGAACAAAGGTCACTGGGAACAAGAAAGGAGGCTCTGCAGAGCCAGCTTCACCTTTCATGCAGCTCCCTGTGACACTGAGGACGAGGATACATTTTGTGCCCTTGTAACGCTGCATTAGTCAGGCTGCATTTTGGTCCCTTGTGGACAGTGAGATATAGTTTATCACTTTCTCAACCACATTGCACACCCCACCTATTTTCACAATTGGTTTTATTATGTGCTTTCTGCTGGTATGATGAGAAGTAACTGACTTGTGAAAATATGCTGTTACTGAAAAAGTCAAGTTTATAGTAGCTTCTGTTATACATGTAGCAAAGGGCTTTAGCATTGTATGTTATCCCTTTCCCTGTTGGTGAGGGCTTGGGTTTCCATATTATGTAAAATATACAAGGGCCATTTTTACATACCAGCTGTTAGCTTCTCTGTGACCTGAAGCATATATAAACAACTACTTTCCAGAGAAGAGATGAAAGTTTGTAGGAAGAAGACTGCAAGATGACAGTTCCCTTGTGGCTCTCACCAAAATGAGATGGGAAATCATCATAAGGCTATACCAGAGGAGCAAAATAATCTCTGAAGCAGATTTTTTTCTGTATGTGCCTGCTCACTGAGTGAGCAAGATATGGGGAAAGGAAATGGACTGAACATTAAATAAAGATAACGTGTTAAGTCTGTCTTGTCTGAAGTCACACAAGTCTTTTAATTAAGAGGAATAGCCTGTTTTCCTTTTCCATGTGGATTTGAAATAATTGACTTGCATGCTGTTGCACTTGAGATTCAGATATAAAACAAGATGAAGCTGGATCAGTCAACAGATGTACACAGAGAGCAGATTGCAGGAACATAGTGTTAATGTCTTCTTAACTGCACAGCCATGCTGAGAATCACTCCCAACTACTCCCAGAATGCAAAGCTTAGGATAAGCTTACATAAATAAAATACAACAATAAGCCACAAGGTGGCACTTTTAGCTAAACATACTAACATTCTTTGTGCATATTCTTTAAATCTCCAGTGTTAGGGGCAAGGGCAAGGATGTGGATCCAAGAAAAAAGATGCAAGAAATGCTTGGCAATTATAACTATCCAACAATGCAGGGTGAGATCGGTATTAGGTGTTTCACGAAGCCTGATACCAGCTTTGATAATGGGAGTTCTTGATGTCTGTTGGTCTCCTGGGTGGAACTGTATGTGTTGTCAATGATATTTACCCTTGGCAAGCAAACACTACCCAGAATCAGAATGGATTATTGTCCCTGATAACTATGAAGCAGCCTCAGACATGGTCTGCAAATAAAAAGAAGCAATGAAATAGTAAATAAGATCTGTTATGGTTAGATTCCCTCAATAAACTGGCACATGGCTTTATATCAGTCATATTTGCAGGCCAGCCTTACCAAGATCACAATACATTCTATCACTATCTTACTGGTGACATATTTGCTGTTGTGCAGCTGGTCTGATCCTGTGCTCTGAACATGAAACTCGTCTAGTTGAAGACTTGTTCAAGAACTACAACAAAGTAGTGCGCCCGGTGGAAGATCATCGTGAGGCTGTTGTGGTCACAGTTGGGCTGCAGCTTATTCAGCTTATTAATGTGGTACAGTATGAATGATGACGCTTAACTGTGTTTTTATATTAGCTCATCAAATATTTCTTCTGAATAAGCTTTCCTCCTAAACTTTGTTTGTTGTTTGAAGGATGAAGTAAATCAGATTGTAACCACCAATGTGCGCCTGAAACAGGTAACCTCTGAATGTCATTATTCTTGCTATTCCAAAGCAAACCAACACCCTAGACCTAATCAGGAACGTGCTACTCTCTGGCTACTAATACTATATACTCCAAATTTTTGTTATGGTTTCCTGAAGCAGCTCAGGAAGATGGCAGAACTAACTGATCATTTCTTTACACCAGTGTTTCTTAAACTGTGTACCGCGGCACACCGGTGTGCCACGGAGAACAACAGAGTTCAAAATGGTTACCCTTAAAGGGGCAGGTGACCTTTTTTCCTTCTTTTTTTTTTTTTTTTTTTTTTTTTTTTGTCCCCCTCAACAAAAAATCTTTGGTGTTCCTCATAAAAAAATTATTGTTTTGTGTTCCTCCATCTTAAAAAGTTTAAGAAACACTGCTTTATACAGAGCTGGAACCTTGAATTTCCATTGAACAACATAGAGCTACTGAAAAAAGGTACTTTGCATGGGACAAGATGTCTTTTTCTGGTATTGTTTCAAACTGCAGATTTGTGTTACTGGTATTGTTTCAAACTGCAGATTGTGCTATTTTAGCTTGTTGTGGTAATCATGTATTGTTTGAACATATAGATAAGAAAGCAGCATTGTAGAAGAATACATACAGTACTTTTGTGCCTATCTACCTGTATCAATAGTATGAAATCATAGATCTTGGGAATATTAGATTTAGTTCCAGCAATACTGATAACAGGTTGTCACTGGCCAAAATTCTTTTTTAGCAATGGACAGATGTCAATCTAAAATGGAATCCAGAAGAATATGGTGGATTGAAAAAAATTCGTATCCCATCTGAGATAATCTGGCGCCCTGATATAGTTCTTTATAACAAGTAAGTAGTGCTAGTGGTACAAAAATTCTGCACAGAGCCTCATATAACACAAAAATACAGAATCTGAAGTAGAGGAAGGGAACCAATAATCAGCCTCTTCAATACCTATTGGAACACTTTGTGTCTAAATGACTGGCTGAGATGAGCATCACTTGGGATTAGTAAAAGAAAAAGATTGAGGGAGAGAAGGTCTAAAACAGGGTCTGACCATAATAGCAAGCCCAGTGCAGGACAAAAAACTTGTCCATCCTTTGAAGATCAAGACAAATTCTTAGCACTCACCCCTCTTCATACCCTAGTGACAGGGGAATCACTAGGGTACATCCTGGTACTTCAGTTCTAAATTCAATCTATGGGTTTTGTATTCTGTGAGCCAAATCTCCACCAGATACCTCAGAGCAACCCCTTTACTCAGTATACACTCTTTCCAAGTCTCCTTCACAAAGATACTGTATTGTATGTATGTCAGTTATGCTGTCTGTGTCACTGTACATTTCCTTTTCCTTTTGCAGTGCAGATGGTGAGTTTGCTATTGATCAATTCACCAAAGTTCTTTTAGAACATACAGGCAAGATCACGTGGACACCACCAGCAATTTTTAAAAGTTATTGCGAAATTATAGTCACACACTTTCCATTTGACCAGCAGAATTGCAGTATGAAGTTGGGCACCTGGACGTATGATGGTACAGTGGTTATCATAAATCCGGTATGAACTAACTTTTTAAATGGCGTTACCAGTAGACATTGAATATTTGAATCTGAATTCTTTTTCCCATGGCATGATTTAAAAGTCTTGGGTTTAAATGTTAATTGTAAACTGCTCTGATTGAAAAATAAAACAGATATTAAATTACTAAAATTATTAATGACAAAATATAGAGTGTACTAGCAAACAGTATTTGGCACTATAGATCTCCTAGAGCTATTCTGCACACATTTAGCGCATAGACTTCATGGCTCCATTGACTTCAGTACAGCTATGGCAACTCTTTGTTAGCTATAGTAGTATTAGGGCTTAGTATTGGGATACAGCCACTAGATTGTGATTACATTTATGTCAGGAGGGTTGACATGCTCACTCCTGAAACAGACTACCCTCAATCATATACATTGACTATCTCTCTTTTTTTCTCCCTCTTTCGTTTTCTATCACCTCTACCACTGTTGCAGCTAAGTGCCATCTCTAAATCTACTTTATAACTGCCCTCTTAGTTTTTAAAAACCTGTGCACACTAGCTCCACTGACTTCTTATCTGCCTACCCTCCACCCAGTTCACCCCACTTCTGTTTGAGCCTCTTAGGTCACGCTGCTTGCTGATTTCTACTGGCTGGTTTTTACTTGTGATTTCCTACCTGTGCCACTTGGAATCACTCCCTTCTTCTTTAGATATTGCAGTGAAGACTCCCCTTTTCTCTTTAACTTGATTCTAGTTGATTCTTTCTGTAGAGCATCTTGTTGAACGGTGTGTAAAAAGCACAATATTAAAATAAATGTAACCTAGAAAAGAATGGCTCATTTGATTCCCAGTGAAACCAAATTCAGTATAATCCCGTGCTTCTGGCTTTGCAAGCAATGTAAAGGTTTAATTTAGTGGTAAGTAGCTCTATTGAGATTTACTATTTATCCTGTCAGGAGAGTGATCGCCCAGATATGAGCAACTTTATGGAGAGTGGTGAGTGGGTGATGAAAGATTACCGGAGCTGGAAGCACTTTGTTTACTATGCCTGTTGCCCTGATACTCCATATCTGGATATTACTTACCATTTCCTCATGCAGCGCTTGCCTCTCTATTTCATTGTCAACGTCATCATTCCCTGTCTGCTCTTCTCATTTTTAACTGGGCTAGTGTTTTATCTGCCCACCGATTCAGGTACGTGCATTTATTAAGTTACTGTGATAAGCTCCTGATTCTCAAAGAAAAGAGTAATAACTCACAATTAATGGGATGGCAGATGTTCAGCAATATGTCAGGATCATGTCCTAAACTGATGGACACTGTAAACCTAGCTGACAAACAGTTTAAACTCTAAAACTGCTATTAGATAGGCCTGGCCGAGCTCCCTTGGAAATCAAGGGTCAGTTATCCATTTAACTGGGGGCCAGGTTGGACTGCTTGATTTTGTGCCTTTGAAATTAATGTATCAAATATGTTAAAAAACAAGCAAATCATGGCACTGGAAACCCTACTATAGGATGTTTGGGTTAAGGGATTATTTTGGTCATTAGCTTCTGTGACTGCATGAATCAATATAATAAGCAACTCTGGTCTCATTCTGGCCTGTGGCCTACCCCACTATTAGCTGCTGTTGAATCTGAGAAGCATTTATTCACTGCAACCATTTTATGGTGCTTAATTTATTTTTTAATCCATACCAAGAATTTGCATCTTTCCCTTGGTTGCTATTTTCTTCAATTTCCCTCTCAGGAAAGGCCTTATCAGAAGCTTTTGCAAAAAAAATTACATGCCACTGGAGTGAATGTTCATTGTGATTTGTGGGTCAGTTTTGTCACCCCTGTCCTAAAAGAAGTCCCAAATATTTACTGAGCTTTAAGGCCGTACGCTCTCTTGTTCAGTCAGCCAGCCCAAGGTGAGGCTGTCATTTCACCAGAGCAAAAAACAAAGCCACCTAAAGGAGCTGAAGAAATCACCACAAAGGCGCAAGCACTGAGTTGAGCCTGTGTCCACTCACTTAACACCTGTGGCTCATACAGATACTCATAGCAAGTGAGTTGTCAGTGCCTTCAGCCTGTCCTCAGTCCTAGTTGTGTCCTGGCAAACTCCAACCTGATACGGGGGGAAGGTTGATCCTATTTTGGTCCTTCCACAATGGCACAAGAACTGCAATGACCAGCCAGATTTGATACTTTTGGTAATGTAGAGATGTACAAGTAGTCCAGATATAGGTATCCCTTCAAGTAGTCAAAGTGTACCAGCAATCAACCACCTATGAAATCACATGGTTTCTCTCCCTGATGAACACCTTCTGCACTGTCCTGCACTATTGGCATTTGTTCTGTGTGACAGGTGAGAAGATGACTCTGAGCATTTCTGTTTTGCTGTCTTTGACGGTCTTCCTTCTGGTCATTGTGGAGCTGATTCCCTCTACTTCCAGTGCAGTGCCTTTGATTGGCAAATACATGTTATTTACCATGGTGTTTGTCATAGCATCAATCATCATTACCGTCATTGTAATCAACACCCACCATCGCTCCCCAAGTACCCACGTGATGCCACAGTGGGTGAGGAAGGTGAGAAGGGTTATTTGTGAATTTCTCTGCTGCTGTGGGGCTTTGAATATTTAATTCTAAGACTTATGTAATACAAATCTCAAGGTGTTCGAGGAGTTGCCCAATCCAGATAAATCTCTGAGCAAGCAGCATCAGGGCTCCCTGGCTGAGCTGCAAAATCTCTCCTTTAAATAGCAAAATTGCCTAGCATTGGTAGACTGTCACAGAGAAAACCCAACGCCTGGGAGACAGGTGGGGTAAAACAAAGTAGCAGCTGTACGCACAGAGAGCCAGAACTAGGTAGGTTGTTTTATAGCACTTTGTGGGAACCCAGAGATTATCAGGCTGCATCACTCCTGATTCAGCCAGTGGCAAACCCCCATCAGCCATCTGCAGAGCTCAAATAACGCTTCCCATGCAACTACCATTCTTCTGGAGACTGACAGCCAGGGGCCCAGCTCAAGTCCACGTTTTCTGCCCTGCTCTCCTGAGAAACAGCATTGCTTCACAGTCATTGGGGAGGGAGGGAAATCTACTTTTTCACCTTAAATGATGGTCACAGAATTTCCAAGACTCATGGCAGAGTTGTGTGTATGTCACCACAAGTGCTTCATCAAGGGAACCCAAACCATCCATGGCCATGCCAGCCAGTCTTTCCATCACTCAGCTTGCATGACCTGGCATTAAACTATGTAGGGCAGACCTACAGCATACAGACCTGAACAAACACACCGACGGGTGGGAGCAAAGCAGGCAATTGCCCAGGGGCCCAGGTGATTTAAAAGGCCCCAGGGATCCCCGCTGCCACAGCATTTGGCTTCCTTCCTTGCTTCATGCCGTTCCCAGAAGAGGTCAGCACATCCTTGTAGACCCTAAGAGAGAGGAAGTGTCACCACATGCTGCCCCTGCTCTGAGCGCCAACTCTGAAGCTCTCATTGATTGGTAACTGCAGCCAATGGCGCTGCAGGGGCAGTGCCTGCAAGCAGCAGTTTGAGGAGACTGCCAAAAAAGTGTGCTGGTGGCTTTCTGGAGCCACTCCAGCTATGTTTGGACCCTGTGAAATGTGCATACACTTTATATGGAAGCAAGAAAATGTTTCCTGAAAATGTATGAGAGGCTTGTGATGATTCAGTCAGCCCCAGGGCATCAGATGTATACAAGATAAGTAAAGTGTGCCTAAGGTTCGGGCTGTGACATACTTGCAAATAGGGAATTCCTAGTAAATCCAATAGAGGAGATTATTTGGTAGTTAAGAATCCTTGCAACTGGTTTTGTTTGTTGCAATGTCACATCAGTAAGACAATACAAAACCAATACATTTTCTTTTTTCAGATCTTTATTGACACTATCCCAAATGTTATGTTTTTTTCAACAATGAAACGACCATCCAGGGATAAACAAGAGAAAAGGATTTTTACAGAAGACATTGATATTTCTGAAATCTCTGGAAAACCATGTCCTGCTACCGTCAACTTCCACTCCCCCCTTACCAAAAATCCAGATGTGAAAAGTGCTATAGAGGGAATCAAATACATTGCTGAAACGATGAAATCAGATCAAGAATCCAGTAACGTAAGGCATTTTTTATCTGTGATTCATCCCTCGCTTTTAAAATAAGACACTTAATTTTCTGGGAATACTAAATCTTTCCGTTTCTCATAAGTACACCCCAAACATAGTCTCTGCCTTATCATAGAGCCCTGTTCTCCCCTTGATGCAATCTGTAAAGAATGATAAATAATAGCTTCAGATGACAACTGAGTCTTTGAAAAAAATTATGTGCTAAGATTTTCCAAGTGTGCTACATGAACTCAGAGTGGAATGAGCACAAGTAGTTAGAAAGGTTTCAAGGAAATTAACAATATTCCAAAACAGATTCCTAATATATTCCATTCAGGATATTTTCCTAATATAATAGGCAGTTTGCAACACACTCAAAGCTGGAAAATGAACCTGAACAAAACATCATGCCCAGTCCCATGCATGGCACGCTACTCTGTACTCACTCTCACACTGCTTGTCTTCCCACAGAAGTTGCTCAGCAAAAGAGCTAACTCAGAGCAACTAGTTTGGAGGGCCTTGTACTGGCGAAGCCAGCTGGGGCACCATTGTCTGCCCACAACTCGGAACTGAACTGATCCCTACAATAGAAAAGGGAGTCATGTCCCAAAGGTTGCTCGGTGCAGAAACTGGGGACCATGAATGACCCTAAACCTTTAGGGAAAATGGTGACTGATTCTAAACACTCACAGTTGGAATATACTTTTAAGGCTCACTTTGCAGCCTAAGGACACAAGTTCCATTGAAAGCCAATTGGAAGGCACTTTAAAAATCTTATACATATCAAAGCTAGCTGAAAATGAAGAAGTCCCCACAATCAGGAATAAGCCTGTGGCTGAATGTTTCTAATACTCTGAAAGGCCCACTCCAGCAGCTGCTCAGTAGTGTGTGGGAATGTAATGTGTGTTCAAGTGTCTTTGCCAGAAACACCATACTAAATCTCTGCTCTTACAAAATGAACAATATGCTCTTTTAACCAGTGTAGAACACACAAGACCTCTGTTCTTAAGATATCCATTATAAGGAAGGATAAAGGGTTGAATCATCCCTAAATTTGAAGTTGGGGTCTGGATAGCATAGGCATTCCAGACCACTAACTTATTTCAAAGTAAGTATTCTTCCATAATGATACTAGAACCCAGAGAGAAGCTTCCTTTGCACAAGACAGTATTACCCACACCTCCACATACTGCCTTGAAAGGCACATAGCTCTCTGGAGATTCTGATTGTCTCCTCTTTCTTTCATGTCCAGGCTGCAGAAGAATGGAAGTTTGTTGCAATGGTAATAGATCATCTTCTCCTTGGTATCTTCATGCTGGTTTGTATTATTGGAACATTGGCCGTGTTTGCTGGTCGTCTTATTGAATTAAATCAACAAGGATGAACATTAACTCTAAAAAGTGTACTTCCCCTTTCCAGGGGTAGCACATTGTTATTCACTTCCTTGGCTTTTATTTAATACATTTCACTGTTCTACCTGTTGTGTTCATCTCACCTCTTGGAAGGTTCCACATCTAAGAATCACTTCCCATGGGGAACAAAAAAGAACATATTAAAATGATGTTTTCCACACTTGGCATTTCTGAGCCACTTTCTGGTGATCTCTTATGTCAAAAGAAAAAGATTTGTGTCACTAACAGCATGACAGTGCTATGGAAATGGCTGTAAAACCTATTCTGTCTTATTTTAATAATGTATAAATAGAATGTTTAACTTTGAAACGTATTAAGGGCCAGATTCTGCCCCAGCTGCAGTCCATGTCAATAAGGTATAACTGATGATAGGATTCTTCACTTCATGCTTTATCAAGGCATTAGCTCAGTATCTAAACTTAGCTTTCAAGCTGGTTTTAAATCTCTTATGTGTCGTTTCTGCATTGGCCATGTCACCAATGACCCTTCCATTAGCAAGAGAGATGTCACTAGCAAACAACTCTAAAATTCCTTTCAGTGTGATTTTTTTTCAACAACAGGTGACTCTGTGAAAAGTGTTTCTGCCCGTGGAAACTCTGCTTGGTTCAGCAAGAAGGAGGCAACTTTCTTGTAGGGGGAATCTAGCCTTGCCCAGTAAACATAATCTGCATAAGAACTCCTTTCTGCCAAGTCCCCATGGAGCCACCTGCAGGAAATTTCACAGCTAGAACAACTGTGCAGGGGGAATGTGTACCCATTATTCATAAAGAGGGTTCTGTGCCTATCTCAAATAAAGGGAAGATGTTGGAAACCGGCCAGGAGCTGGGTCAATATTGATAGTGGTGATTCTAAACCCCTCATGGGGTGGCAGGAGGCAGTGCCCACTTTTGGCTGAAATATCAAGTGTGGAGAGGCTGCTCACAGGCACGTGTCATGGATTCCTTCCCTTGCCACATGCACCACAGAGTTTCCTGCACAAAGAATTTTCTACATTCTGAGTACAGAAAGACAAACAATAACATTTATCATTTGGTATTCCTTAAGTGAGCCACATTGGTACAAGGATGGATATCCACAACTAGGTGCAATAAGACCTATTTCTGATCCCACATCTCCTTCCCCCTGCATGCTCACTCCCCTCTTCCAACCTCAGCCTTTTTTCTGAGGGTGTATCTCCACTTCAATTTGGGGCTGTGATTCCCAGCTGGAGGTGACATACCTACACTTGCATTGACTGACTGAAAACACTAAAAATACTGTGCAGCTGGAGCTGTAGGAGGGAAGTATGCACCTGCCATAGGCACATACTCAAAGTGGGTAGCCCCTTATGCCATATGCACTGCTACCACAATGTTGTTTTTAGCACACTATCTAGATAAGAACTAGCATATATTTCCTCAAGCTGGGAATGACCCCTGCACCTCTGAATGTCAACATACTCCAAAATGTAATCGGACTGAGGGAGTAACTTATGTATCTGTGATTTCTCCAGTTAATTCTTGACCTGTAGATGGTTCCCCATATCCAAAATCCCAGCTGTGTGGACTGTGTTGATTGGTTTTGACTCGACACACAGGTAACTTCAAATTTTTTCAGTTTGGTTCTCATCCAGATCCAGTAAACATTCTTACAAGCAGGTTGTGGATACTTCTATTTCTGAAATCAGCATTTGCTTTCTAGGAATATACTCTACTGTTGGCCTAAAATGTTGTACCATTCCTGCCTTAAATATATCAATTGGGGTTTTCTCAGAAAACTAACCGAAAAGGAGTGTGAGTACAGGGGAAGAAACTCCAGTTTCTCTTTTGACCAGACATTCACAGCACGTGTTTTGATGCTCCCATACAGCTGTGTGACTGAAGTTGAAACAATCCTTCACTATAGCAAGAGGGAAAAGGTTAGTCCATGGCACTGAGCTATGGAACTTCTCAGCTTTAGGTCATGGTTGAAATCTTGACCAATTGGGTAGTGGCTTATTCATTACCATTGGTGGCTGTTGTTTGGCCTGTGTAGAGGCCCAGCTTTGTAATTTTGGGGGGGGGGAAGCATGCTTCTGGGAAGGGGATCAAACCATGATTTACTTAACCTGGTAGTCCTGGTACTAAAAGGGGATATAGGGCCTGCCAGTGAATTGCAGAGCTAGCACGGGATATCAAAGTGCCATGCAGCTGCCTTTTTTTTGCTCATGCTTAATGCTTAATGTCAGCCCTTTGTGAGTGAAAACAAATGGCTATCAGAGAGTACTGTTCCTGAGAGCCCTGGCTGTGAGGCCTCCATGTCCCAAAGAACATCTGGTTAGTAGTTTCAGCAGAAAAGCAAAAGAATGAAGGTTCCTGGAGACCAAACTCCCCTCAACGCTCTAGAGATGATGGTTGGAACACACCAGCATTAGTGTGAGGAAATTCCTGCTGCTAGCTGTGCTGTATGGGACAGAGGTTGGGAGACTAGTGCTAGGCGGTGTTCAGTGGTCTCTCAGTCAGTGTTTAAGGTGCTCATGAGAGCTCTGCTGTGTTTTGTGATCATCTCAATTCTAACAGCCTGCTTTGCAGCTTCCCCCCACACCATAGGTTGAAGTAAGATACGCGCTTTGAGCTATACAAATTTTGTATCTTGTTTCAATCTTATTTTGAAATAGTGTATTTCATCATTTGGCACTGTCTACACAGCACCATATTTCGAAATAACCCGCTATCCTGAAACGTCCCTTACTCCTCATGGAATGAGGTTTATCGGGACATCAGAATAGCGAGACCATTATATTTTGAAATAACGGGCATGCTGTTAAGACACGGGATAGCTATTTCGGGATACCGGAGTATAGATGTAGTATAGACATAGCCTAAGTCACATTATACAGCTCAATATCTCTATATACAGCATGAAGATGTTTCATTGGAAAATATACCTCAGTGTCAACTTTAATATAACATTAAGTGACAAATACAGAGAAATAAAAATACACCATTTTAAATAACAATGATGTACCAAAGCAAATGTGCTACAACTCAGATAAGTTAGCCAGCAGCTCCGTCTTGTGGTAAAATGGAGTACTGCTGCTTTTGTGAGTGTGAGTGTGAGCCATTTCTGAAATATTTGCTATTGTAGGGATATTTAAATCAACATTGAATGTAGTTTTGGTGATACAGACTTCTCCCTTTGCAGTGTATTCTTCCTGAATAATGAATAGAAATGAAAGGGAACGGATTGAAATTAATTATTTCTCATTCAAGATAGCAGAAAAAGTCAGTGATGTTACTATCTCAATAGTTCTAAATAATTTGCTGCAACTTTAACAAAGCAACTTTGAAAGTAGTATTGTGCTATTGTTCTGCAAGAATTATATTGTGTGTTTGGATTATATGGACATTTGCAATATACTAACAACTAAATTCATCCCCACTTTAATATGTAAATCTCTGCCAAACAAGAAGTTGTGGAAGCTCAACTTGAAGAGGGGGAGGGGCAAGGTTTGGAGATGTGAACTGAGGAGTCTGATGTGCAGAGAAAGCTGCAGCCCTGGGGCCATGGTAGTGGTGGGGGGATGGAGAGGGATAGGCACTCACCTTGACCTTGGAGGTGCACAGCTGATCTAGAAAGCAGCACAGTTAGGGCACCTGCATCAGCATGGCATCCACACTCCCAGTCCCAGGCACCCAGAGCAATGGCCTATCTGGCTTCCCATGCTGGCTACTGAAGGAGAAACAGCCCTTCCCCGTTCCAAGTGCCTTATCTCAGACTAGCTGCCACTTCCTAGCTCAGCTCAGCAGCACCACCTCCTTTTCCTGGAAGTGAGCAGGCTGTGCCAAAAAAGGAGTAGGACTCAGGCTGTCCCACCTTGTACCTTCCCAAGCACAGAGGGAATATTGTGTAGGCAGAAACATAGCTCACCCTCTATAATTTGTAAGCCAGGGGTCTGATGAACTGCTTGCAATGCAGCCAGCTGAAGTTGTTTAGCCCTGCAAGATAATTAACTATTGATACGTAAAAACAGCTCATGCTGGGATGGGGAAGGAATCTGGGGTGTGATTATGTAAATCCAATTCAGCCAGGGTTGATGAAGGATCAGTTATTAGAATGGAATGTGTTGTATTGTAACTAATTTGGGCTGTTGTGGGGTCACAAACCATGCTACCCCTAAATGTGGGAACTGTAAAATATGATACCAGTGCTTGCAGGAGAGACACCATCATTGTAAGGGTCTCAGATAAACAAGCCTCCCCCTTCCAGAGTTGAGTGAACTGAGTTGTGGGGAAAGGACTTGAGCCGCGTTGCTTCATGCCTGCCAGGTGTGAGCTGTAAGACTGGTTCAACCTGCCTTCCCACCCCCATTCTAAGGATAGACCTAAAGCAGACTCCATCAGGAGTCTTTTTGTTATTCCAGTGGAAGTTGGAATCTTTTGCCAGCCTAGGTAGTGGCTAAAAAGTTGACATCACTAAGAACTGAAGTCACTGGTTTGACCTGGAGCCAGACCCATTGTGGCCAGCAAGGCGACTGGTAGAAGCAACAGCAGGCAGCCAGCAGAGTGGCTGGTGGGAATGACCAGTGGGCGGCCGGTAAGAGCAGCGGCAGGTGGGCGACTGGCGGGAACGGGCAGCCAGTAGGAGTAGCGGCTGGTGGAGCAAGCGGACCATTGGAGCAGCACAAAGGTGGCATGGCCTCAGGCTCAATGAGTGGAGTCATCAGGGTGATGTGTCAGTGTCTGCACTGACTGGACAGAGCTGTAAGTGGGACGTTTGAAGTGGGGTACAGAGAAAGTTTGGGTAGGTGAATGGAACCCTTACATTGCTGGACTAGTGAGCCTGAGAGGCAATGAACATTGCTCAATCCATTTGAGCTGTGACAGTTACTCATGGGGGGTTTGAACTCTGTTCATGGTATTTTCCCAAGCTAATGCCATGTGACCTCTCTCCCTCTTTCATTAAAAGTTTCTTTTCTACACTCAGACTCTGTGCTTGCGAGTGAGGAAGCATTGCCTCTCACACGCCCAGGGGTGTATGAATTTCCCAGGCTACTGGATGGGGGCTCAAGCCAGTTCTGTGTGAGATAGATGAAAAGGAACCCCTAGATATTGAACCTGGCCCTGGCTGCTGCCCGCACTACCTGGCAGAAGGGATACAATTTTTTCCTCACTAGTTCCTGCCATCCACTCAGTTCTGCTGCCCCAGTGCCAAACTACATGCTTCCTGTTTTTTGCTGAGTGTTGGTTTGGTGAGCTACAGCCCCAAACCACAATTAAGTAAGTTTGTTGTCTAGACTGGAGTCCTGCTATTTGCAATCCTCCACCAAGTGTGAAGGGAAGGAAACTCCCAATTCACATCTTGACAGTCTCCTGCTCCCTGCTACCAGTGAGTCTATTATCCCTATGAACCACCACTGAAAAGCTACGTCTACACTACAGGGTTTTTGCGCAAAAACAAAAACCCGCAGAGCGTCCACACCTCAAGTGCGTTTTTGTGCAAGAAAATCTACAGTCAATCGACAGAATATCGGACTTTTTTGCGGTGTAAGTATACCTCCTACGAGGCATAACTCCTTTTTGTGCAAGAGTTCTTGCGCAAAAAGGTGTGTGGGGACTTTCAACAGGGGTTTCTTGTGCAAAAAGAGCCTATCACAAAAAAGCACAGGTGCTCTGATGGCTATTCACAGAATGGTCATCAGAACTTTCTTGCACAAGAGTGTCCATGCAGTGTGGACGTTCTCTTGTGCAAAAGCACATCGCTTTTGCGATGTGCTTTTGAGGTGTGGACACACTTTTGTGCAAGAAGTTTTTGCGGAAGATCTCTTCCGCAAAAAGCTTCTTGCGCAAAAATCCTGCAGTGTAGACCTAGCCCAAGTGTGAATGCAAGGTCTATGGTCACAGGGCTAGCTGTACCATCCTTCTGTGGCTTTGGGTATGTCTCCACAGGTCTCAGGCCTTATGCCTTTGCCTGACCTAAAGTAAAGTACATTGGGCACTGCAATCAAGCAGCCAGTCTATCTATTCCAGTGCTTCTCCAGCAGGTCTGACTAGATTGGGTACCTGCAGTTCTTCCCTGTGGGAGCTTGTGACCAGCAGTAAAACCAGTGACCAGGCAACCTTTTTAATACATAGTTTGTTCTGAGTAGTACGAACAAAGCATTAAACCTAACAAAAGGAGAATTTTAAAATAGCAAAAGTTCTACATATCTATCATACCTCTTGTTGGGGACCCGAGATGACTCACTCCTCCCCAGACCTCCCACGTCAGACTGTAGGTTCTCAGGCTTCAGAGGGGTAGCCCAGTTAGTCTGTACAGGATAAACTGAAAAAACAGCAAATAATCTGGTAGCACTTTATAGACTAACAAAACATGTAGACGGTATCATGAGCTTTCGTGGGCACAGCCCACTTCTTCAGATGACTGGAGTGTTGGATGTCCAGAACCAAAAATAAGGAAGGAGGAAGGGGAGGGCAATGGAGGAGGGGAAGGGGGAAGAGGAAAAAAATGGGAGGGGGGAAGAGGCAGTGGGTATATAAATATCAAAGGGAAAGCTGAGCAGTATGTAACAGGCAAAACTGATAGTCTATAAGCACCTAAAGAATGGATAGTTAAAAGAAGCAAATAAGAACCATTAGTTAGTAATTAGAGAGGAAGAGTACTAACACCAGATTCTACACAGACAAAGAACCATTGGCACCTTCATTGTTCGGTTGATTGATAATGTCCCAGCCATCCGGTATCTCGATTCAGACCATTGGCATGAGAATTAAATTTGTGAATGAATTGAAGTTCCAACGCTTCCCTGTGTATTTGGCTTGTGGAATTGTGGTTCTCAGTGGAATTGTGGTTATCAGTCTTAAAAGGCTGGTTCTTGCTTTGAGGGAGTGTGTCTCTTTTTCACACATGCACACACACGCCAGTACGCACACACGTGCACGCACGCACACCCCCAAATGTTTGACCCCTTCACGGAGATTATTCTTGGGGAAACCTGTTTGGCAGGCTCTTGCATTGTCTCTCCAAGGTGTGCCGAGAAATTTGCATCAGGGTCCACCTCCTCCTTTCTGGGTGGATTTCCTGACAATTCTCTTAGGGTATGTCTACACTAGCTCGGTAGTTCGAGCTAGGTAGGCAAATGAGGGCAACCGGAGTTGCAAATGAAGCCGGGATTTAAATATCCCGGGCTTCATTTCATCTTCAGCGCCGCCATTTTTAAATCTTAGTCCGAACTCCGTGCCCGCGGCTGCACGGTAGGTAAATGGTCAATTAGGATCTCTAATTCGAACTGCAGTACTCCTCGTGGAAGCGAGGTGTACTGGTAGTTCGAATTAGAGATCCTAATTGACTACCTACTCCGTGCGTGTGGCAGCAGTTCGACTAAGGGGGATTTAAAATGGCGGCGCCGAAGATGCAAATGAAGCCCGGGATATTTAAATCCCGGGCTTCATTTGCAACTCCGGTTGGCCTCATTTGCCTACCTAGGTTGAACTACCGAGCTAGTGTAGACATACCCTTACTGAATTACCACAGTACATGCATGCCGCAAACATCACAAGGACCCCACACACTGATCATAAATTATGACAAGCAGTGCCAAACCATCACAACTGGTATTGGTGATTCCCAATCCACCCCCTCCCTTGGTGCTTTGCGCCACTGCCCGAGGCTTTGCTTCTCTCGGCAGACACAGGGTGCAGAGCTCGTAGTGACAGACTACCCAGGAGTGGGAAGGGGGGTGGCAATGCAAAGCTGCCACAGCCAGCTAGCCCTGTCTCAGAAGCGAGCAGTGCCAGCCATGGGGGGAATCTACTCTTTTTTCCACTTTTGATTCAATACTTTCTCCTCACTCTAATTAAAGAAGGGGGAACCCCAATTCTCTTAAGCTGCACCTTGATAGGAATGTACTTTCCTTTGCTCCCCAAAGGTCTCGAGAGGATATTGAGGCTATAGGAAAGTGTCCAGTTTCTGCCACCCAAAGAGGCAGACTAGGCTGGGGACCCTCAGACAAGGAGTTTCTTCTACAAAGAAATTGGTGTGAAAATATTTGGTGCAATCTAGGCTATCCTAAAGGCATGATATTTACTCCTGTTTTTGGGTCATCTTTGTCAGGGATGAGTTAGCTGCTGTATCCAGAGAGAGACTGAATCCCATCAGAGGCAAGGAAATCATCTGATCAGCCCTTCCTGGCTAGCAGAATTTTAACACTGAACTTGAGTCCTGACAGCTCAGTCCTTCAGGGTGGATTTTAGCTGGGACTTTTGGATTTGAATATTCATTTAGATCTACTATAATCTCACTCTTCTTAATTTACCCTGTCTTCAGTACTATTACATCAAGGGCTTTGTCATTAGTATCTGTAGACCAAAACAAAGTACAGTTAACTATATTCATCCTATATGTGTCATCTGTTACTTGCCTTTCCACCCTCTTTGTTAAAGTCAGTTCTACCCTAAACAGTGTGCCTGTAAAAACAGCTTAGGGGTGGTTAATATATTGTCTTGGTCAACTCCAGCTCTAACCTGTTCTGTTTATGGGGAATGAGAGGTCTACTGATTAAGTATTTCCAATGCCCAACCCTGCAAGCTCTACCTGGAATCTTAACGCTTAATTTTTGTCCTTGCTGACTTGTGCAGCATCCTGATCTGACAGTGTTCAGAGGAAGATCCTCATCAACAGGACCTAAGAAGAGACAACCATACCGGGGCCTCTGAAGACTACAAAAAAGGCACCGAATAGAGGCAAGCACTTGGAGGTATGCCAAAGAAGAGGCCCCACTGGACACACTTCAAGGATTGCTCACTCTGCTGTACAGGAATGGTCCCTGAAGTGCCAGCGCACATGTCAGTGCTAGAGTCAGGGGCCCTTTCTAATGCCACCCACACTCAAGGCTTTCAAGGCAGCCAGAGAGTTGCTTAACTTGTCAGTGCTGTCTCCTGCTGCTGCTGTTCAGGAATTTCACCCAGGAGCAGGCGTGGAAGTGCATGCTCCCACAGACCCAGCTCCAGCCGCAGAGCACTGTTTGGTACCAGTGAGTTCTACAAGTGGGCTCCTTTTGAGGGAAGCCAGTGATGATTTCGCTGGTACTGGAGTCAACAGGAGAACAATTGATGGTCAATTTAGTGCATCTATACTAGACCCCCGCGGGATTGATTGCTGCCCCATTGATCTGTCCCAGAGGGTAGACCTGCCCTTAAGGTTTCCAGGACAAACCTTGAATCTCTGAGGATTTATATACCAGTAGCAAAAAGAAAACTGTTCCACCTACAGCAGGCCCAGGAGTTTCAGCTCTTCCTGCTGCGTACCCACGTCTCTTCCAAAAAGAGGAGTAGAAGTTACAAGAGTGTCCTTCCCCTATTTCTCCTCCTGAGCAGCTACCAGTTCTTCTAGGCAAACTGGGTCCTTTTGACCTGCTGGCTGAGAGCAATTTACCACCTACCAAAGTACCATCTTTTCCCCACCCCTATTTTTGCCAACTGCTTATCCCTCTTCCTGAGTCCTTGGACCTCCATCACCATGGCTCTTTGGGTCTTAAGCGAAGTGGAGCTGGGACATACCCTTCAATTGACTTCTATCCCCCCTCCCAACCCATTTCTCCACCTCTCGAAGGAGATCACTCTCTTGGGGCATACTGCTTGAGGGGGGGCTCCTGTCTCTTCTCTTCGTGAGGGCCACACAGGAAGTTCCCATGTCATTTGGAGGGAAGGGATTTTACTCCCATTACTTCCTAACCATAATCCTGAAGCCAAAGGGGGGTTACTGCTGAGGGGAAACTCTCCAACAGCTGTGCATAAGGGCACACACACCTATACTGTGAAACATCTCAAACAACAAGTATAGAAAAGTAGATAACTGTTTTATCTGACTCTCAGGAGGAGTGTGCAGATCTTCTGAGTAAGGAGGAGCCATTTGTACTTTCCCTTGTCACCCTCTTGCTTATAAAACTGTGTATTCTTCTTTTAATCCTTTGCTTGTAGCATCCCTTCATGAGCTCTTCACATTATTCTTCCAGGCCTCCATTGGGCACACTCCCCACCCCTGTAACTTTTCTAGTGTCATTTATTTTTTGGTACAGGTATGTTTCCTTTTCTGCTTCTAAAGGCTCTTTTAACCACATTGGCCACTCTTTTCCCTGTGCACTTAGTTTGTTTTCTAATGGGCCTTGGATATTTCACCTTCAGGCATTTCCAGCCACCCTGAATCTGTCATCTTCTTCAGCAATTATCCTGTCCAAGGGACCTGGCCCACTGAGTTGAGGGGTTTTTAAAGTCTGCATTTTTAAGTCCATTAAAGAGCTCCAGAGGAGCATTTCCACTGCTGTGTGTGCCTGAAAGCGGAAATCAAAATGAACTGCTGCTCTTAATATTCACAGAACAAATAAGCTAAATGTGATGGCTTTATTTAACTTCCTCAGCCAGTTGTACCTCAGCCATGTGACAGGCAGCTGAGTTGAAGTGGTTGTGGCAGAATGAGCAGGGAAACGACAGCAGCCTACTCTAAATACCTGATCATGAGCTCAGATATGCCAAAGGTTGAAAATATTTCCTTCTGATCACTCATCTGGGACCAGTGATTGGAAAAGCTTACTGGGCCTGAAAGCATTTGTCTAGGTCCTGCCAAAGCAATCCTGGCACTGTCAGGTCATGCGGTATTCTACATCAGACAGGTCTCACGTGATAATCTGAACACATTGCAATATGTTGGTTTTGAATATTAGTACCATAAGCATTCTCAGCATTCCCCCAAAGCATAAGATTCTGTTTGTCCCTTTGCTGTGGTTGCCTGAGAGGCCATCTGAGTCTCACGATGCTGCTGACTAAGCAGTTCCTGTTTCCACATTTAAGGGAAGCCTTGGTGACAGACTGAAATAAAGTGCCGAAAATACTGGATTTTTAAGGACTGGGGAAATATAATTGGACTTTCAGAAGGATGTATGTGGGGCATAAGCATTGTGCAAGTTCTCTGCCCGGGAGGCAATTTCATCACTAAAAAATTTGTTTTCAATGTGGCAATCTTTATATCAGACTTAGCAGCTGTCACTGGTCTCTCACATTAGCACTGCTTTTGATATTGGGCCAGAACTTAAGATAGAAAGGACCAGACCTTAGGCCAGAGTAATTTCTGATCACCAGCTAGCCACACATGTCATCAACACATAGTTGTGTACACATCTGAGCAGTGCTTGGTAACTCCTGGGATCCTGACACCCTACATGCATGCTTTGAGACAGTTAGGCATCCTCTGCCTTTGCGTCTGGTGTCACAACCCTGGAGGAGCAATCCATGGTGGACACTCACCAGGTTGCTGTACCTGGATTCAGACACTGGACCAGTGTGCTCCTAGGCAGGTTGGGGCTGGATAGAATCTAGGAACCGTTTCTGGCTCTGGGCCTCAAGATACCACCTTGGGATGCCAGTCTTCTAGCTAGGGCCCTGTTCTCAGAGATAAGGACTCCACAGTCCAATTGACCAGAGTCCAAAACTAGAGTCTTTCTCTCTAGATCTGTGGACCCTCTGGGTTACCATTTCTCCTTTTGGGGCTGCGTGGCAGTGAAAGCAAGGACCACACAGACTTTGCAAAGGAATTTCTGAACCAATCACACTTTACTCCTAGACAAAGAACAGGAGCTATACATAGCAAACTAGCAAACACCTGCACACAAAACCCTCCAGTGTCTTCACTATTCTGAGCGCCCTTTGGTTCTAGGTTCGTACATTCAGGATCAGGCCCACAGAGGGGGGGCAAAGGGGCAGTTGCCTTGGGGCCTAGTAATTCAAAAGGGGCTGGGACTGCTACGGGAGTGGCAGCAGCCAGAGCTCCAAGCCCTTTAAATTGCTGCTGGGCCACCATGCAGCATGCTCCAGGCGGCTCTGAGGACTGGCTGCCCCACTCCTGCCCCTTCTGCCCTAGGCCCCAACATTTCTGGAAGCGCAGAGCCACCTCTCCCCATCTTGCCCAGGGGCCCAGAGAGTCTGTCAGCTCCCCTGCCCTGGATCTTGGCGGCGGCAGCGGCGGCAGCGGCTGCTGCTGCTGCTGCTGCTTTGCAGTCCTATAGTGTCTTCTCTCATACACTATGAGAGAACACTTCTCTCAGAACAGCCACGGAGGGAGCCTTCCTTTTATACTCCTTCAGTCCCCACCCTGCAACCCACATCAGATTCTTCTCAGCGGCTTCAAGTCCCTCATTAGCTGCTCCATTGCTTGATTACAAGTCAACCTGGGGGAACTGATTCCTTTTGGGCAGCAGCTAGCTTATTGTCCTAGGGTGTCTTCATTTGAATGGAAGACCCTCCAGGTTAATGCCACTCGATTGCTCTGCATTGTTAGTCATCTGCTAACTCCTCTAGGAACCCTAGTCTAAGATGGAGGTAAAAGGCAACTATGAAGGCACAAAGCAGTGTACACTCAGGGCATTCACAAAACAAAATGGAGTTTGCTGTTTGACAGAGACATGGACAGACATAATCTGTCACATGTCATAGAATCATAGAATACTAGGACTGGAAGGGACCTTGAGAGGTCATCGAGTCCAGTCCCCTGCCCTCATGGCAGGACCAAGTACTGTCTAGACCATCCCTGATAGACATTTATCTAACCTTCTCTTAAATATCTCCAGAGATGGAGATTCCACAACCTCCCTGGGCAATTTATTCCAGTGTCTGACTACCCTGACAGTTAGGAACTTTTTCCTAATGTCCAACCTGAACCTCCCTTGCTGCAGTTTAAGCCCATTGCTTCTTGTTCTATCCTCAGAGGCCAAGATTAACAAGTTTTCTCCCTCCTCCTTATGACACCCTTTTAGATACCTGAAAACAGCTATCATGTCCCCCCTCAATCTTCTCTTATCTAAACTAAACAAACCCAATTCTTTCAGCCTTCCTTCATAGGTCATGTTCTCTAGACCTTTAATCATTCTTGTTGCTCTTCTCTGGATCCTCTCCAATTTCTCCATATCTTTCTTGAAATGCAGTGCCCAGAAGTGGACACAATACTCCAACTGAGGCCTAACCAGCGCAGAGTAGAGCAGAAGAATGACTTCTCGTGTTTTGCTCACAACACACCTGTTAATGCATCCCAGAATCATGTTTACTTTTTTTGCAACAGCATCACACTGCTGACTCATATTCAACTTGTGGTCCACTATAACCCCTAGATCCCTTTCTGCCGTACTCCTTCCTAGACAGTCGCTTCCCATTCTGTACGTGTGAAACTGATTGTTCCTTCCTAAGTGGAGTACTTTGTATTTGTCTTTATTAAACTTCATCCTGTTTACCTCAGACCATTTCTCCAATTTGTCCAGATCATTTTGAATTATGACCCTATCCTATGTCATGTGACTGAAAAGAGACTCTTAGCCTTACACCCATTATTTGTGCAGCCTCAAATCCTCTTTCATAGTTATGAAGGATGCTGCATGCTTCAGAATCTGTATAGATCTGCTGAGTGGTTGGTTGAGGATTTGTGGAACCTGTTTAGAGCAGGTACCCATAGAGCCCAGCTTAGTGGGTGAGGCTATCTTCACAGGTACACGCAGTGTGTCTGAGAGGCGGGCATATGGTGAAACAGGGACAGGCCAATGAAATTTGCTGGATTGACCAGTCAGTGTTGCCAACTTTCTTGGTGGGATGACCAGATACCATTTGCAGCAATGGCATTTGGTCTGTCCAGTTGGGAAAGCTGGCAACCCTATCACACACTGACAATGCAGGGAAGTGCACAAGTGGGCTATTCAAGCCTTGTGAAACTGGGCTAATGGCTGCAGAGCTGTGTAAAAAGGCAATTTTCCCCATTCCCTCTCCCTGTGCAGATTCCCATTTCCTCCAGTCCAAATACTGAGGCTGGGAACAAGATTTTCACCATAGTCTCAAATAAGTTGATCTGAAAAAAAAAAAGTATCTTGTTGTAATTTACTCCATATACCTTGTAGAATAAACTTCTCATGAGTTCACTCTTGTGGGCAGTCCATAGAGAGCAATTTACCTACATCAGTTTTAAACTGCTTTTAGCTCAGTGACCCAAATACAAAATCTGGGAGCCTCACGTGGATTTGTGACTCTCTCTTTAGAGGTCCATGTGTTTGTGGACCTAGAATGGCCATAAACAAATATTTGCTTTTTCCACTGGTGATCTTTGTAATTTGGATAATATTCTTTATTTGTGAATTTATCCAACTATAAATGGGGGAAATAGTCTTTGCTCTGTTTAAACATTGCAGGGCACTATGTGTGTGATGATACAACAGCATAAAAATGGCTTACACACATGTTTGAGGGTTTTGCTACATTATATCACATGGCGCTCAGTGAAGTGATACTGCTTTGGTCCAATAGGAAGGCAGCATGCCATGTTAATACAGCCCTCAGAGCTGTCTTGGGGTAACTACTAATCTCTTGGTGAAAGCATCAGAGTGAGACATAACTAGTTAGTTCAGCAAACAGAATTACACAGTTTGTAGCCTCATGGTATTATGAACTTTGGGGAATACATAGTACTCAGGAATCTAGAATGTGTTCAGACTTCTGATTTTCCTGGATGCCTTTTGGAAGAAGCCGTTGGCCAAGCTTTTTGTGGACACCTCATCACCATGTTCTCTCTAATCTTTTTTATCCATGTGGGGAATAAATTTTTATATGCACCAAGGCATGTGTAAATGTCCACCACCCGACAAAACAAAGTTGGTGCTGCTGATCATCTGGGTAACCTCTAGGGATGTAAAATCCCATTTAAAAAGATAACCACAGGCAGGTGGCTGCTCCAGCCAGGCTGCCAGTTACCCCAGTAAGGCAAAGGCTTACCAGGTAACCCTTTACATCCCTAGCGACAGCAGAATCTTTTCTGAGTGACCACACAAGCACACAGTTTACAGGGAACAGTGACATAGACTACCTTCTAAAGTTCCAACCCCACCTCCCTTCACTCAAGGAATAACTGTAGACTAATTCCCTATGCCCCCGTTACTACTCTCAACTCTTGGGCTTTATACAGGCAGCTCCTGTTGCTGTCTAGCTGAGCCTCCTCTCTAATTAATCCCTGCTGCCTGAATCTTCCTCTAGGTGCAACCCATCTAGCAACATAAACCCCTTTAGGCTTTCCGTGCAGTGGACAGTTTGCCCTGAAAAACTTTGATAGCCTGAAAAGGGGAATCATGCTCGGGCGGAGGACTAAGTTATGAAGAGGAAGCTATAGCTCCTGGAGCAAGAGGGACTGCAGGATGAGAGGATGATGGGTAGAGAGGCTGCCAGAGAAGGGCACAGCACCTGGAAGGAGCGAATCTGCAGAGCAGCTGGGAAGAGGTACCACTAATTGTGAGTCAGTCTGTCACACCCTCACATAATATCATTTGCGGTTGGTAAGATGGCCAGGGTTTGTACAGGGAGCAAATGAGACAGATCAGTTAGAAGGAAGGAAGTGTATAGCTTGTTACACATGGAACATGCATAAGGGTGTGTGGGAACAATGAATTTGTATTGTGTTTGAATGGGAGGTAGCACACAGTGGAGAGTGCCTTTCACCCTTCTGTCCACAGCAGCTAAAAAATAATGTCCAGGATAAACCCTGCTAAGCTACTAAATCACCAGCACTTTTGTTTGGAGCACTATTTCATTCAGGTGCACTGGGCATTAAGAGATGTTTTCTTTCTAGAAAACTGAAGGAAGCCAAGGTTAAAGGAAGAAGAATCTGTTGCTTGCCTATCAAAAAACAATTTCTACATGAACAAGTTAATTGAGGTAAGACAACAAATTCTGCTCAGAGGCCTCATGTGGAGAGGAGTAATTGACCTTCCTGTGCAGAGCAAAGCTTAAAAGAGGAAAAGTACATATCTTCTTCTCACTGTTTAATTATGTTTGTTTTCTGCTGCCTGCCTCTCTGCCTGGCATCACTGTCACCTGAGCGCCAATTCCTGCCCGATGCCTGTTCTCAAAGCTAAAAGAGGCAGGCAAGGAAAATACCTGTCTCAGGAGCACAGAAAGCATAAATAGAAAGACCCCCTGGGCTGGGGTTTCTGGAGGGCTGGAACTGTCTTTCAATCCCAGTCTAGATAAGCTTGGAAGGTCAGGGCAATGCTAAATTGGCTGAAATAATAAGCAGGTGGCATCCTCACTTAGCCAGAGGAACTAATTGCCACATAGTAGCATTGAACCCAAGAGCTCAGGAAGATGCATGTCTGGATAACAAGTACATCGAGCATTTGAGGGGAATCTTTAAGAAAAAAAGTAACAGATTTGGGAAAGAGAAAAGGCACCCCCACACAACAATTAGGAGTTAGGAAGAAACTTTGGGAGCAGGCTGTCCCACAACTATTTACTGGGGAGGTTTCGTACCTGCCTCTGATGAATCTGGTGCAGGCCTCTCCTGAATACAACTGGCCTGACTCAGTCTGCATTTATGATGGCAAGAAATAAGCTGCCTTGTTCTTGTTACCTGGATATAGCTGGCTAACTCTCTCCTCTTGATTCTCATTTCTCTACTTGACTCTCATGCATGCCATTGCTGGGCTCGAGTCGTTGGTGTTGCTGGAAGAGTGTTCTGAATGCTGCTCTTTACCTTTATAAACTTTTTTTAAAATCTACCTGCCCACTCTCTCATATACCAGCTTTCTCTTTTTTCCTCCCTCCCAAATCACCACCCAAATCCCCTATTTACACTTGAAAGGAAGCTTTTATAAACAAAGGGAATATAAAGTGGAGTACATTGACTCAAAATGAACCTTTTAGCCATCAACTTCTGGTAACTAAATATATGGCTGCAGGTTTCATGTGCCTTAAACAAGTGACTGTACATTCTATGGGATTTTAACCTAAAAGAACAAGTTAAACATCAAGTTAAACTTAGACAAGTTAGATGTCTTCAAGTCACCAGAGCTTGATGAAGTGCATCCTAAAATACTCAAGGAGCTAACTAAGGAGATATCTCATTAGTTATTACCTTTCAAAAGTCATGGCATATGGGAGAGATTCCAGAAGACTGGGAAATGGCACTATATTTGCCCATCTATGAAAAGGGAAAGACAACCCAGGGAATTACAGACAAGACATCTTAACTTCTGTAACAGGAAAGATAATGGAGCAAAAAATTAAAGAATCCATTTACAAACATCTAGAAGATAAGGTGATAGGTAACTGCCAGCATGGATTTATAAAGAACAAATTGTGTCAAACCAACTTTATCGATTTTGTTTGTTTGTTTTGTTTTGACAGGATAACAAGTCTTGTGGATAAGGAGGAAGCAGTAAATGTGGTATATTTGTAAGGCATTTGATTCAATCTCATTAACAAACTAGGGAAATACAACCTAGATAGAACTACTAGTAGATGGGTGCAAAACTGGTTGAATAACTATTCTCAGAGTTAGGTAGTTGGATAACTATTCTCAGTTTATCAGTGGTTCAAAGTCATGCTGGAAGGGTATAACAAGTGGGGTTCCACAGGGATTAGTTTTGGGACTGGCTCTGTTCCAGCTCTTAATACATAATTTAGATAATGTCATAGAGAGTACACTTATACATTTTGCAGATGATACCAAGTTGGGAAGGGTTGCAAGTGCTTTGGAGGATAGGATTATAATTCAAAATGGTCTGGACAAGGAGTGGGCAATAATTTTTGATGGAGGGGACACTCCAAGAATTTGGTAAGTGGTCAAGGGGCCACACTCTTCCATGATATTAATAGAGGCGGTGCAGGGTCTGGGGTTGAGGTTGGATGCAGAAAGGCAGTGAGGGTAAGGGAGTGAAGTGTAAGAGAGAAGCTGTGGGATCTGTGAGGGAGTTTGGGTGAAGGAGGGCGTTGTGACTGGGGTGTTGTGACTGAGTGGGAGCAGGGCAGGAAAGGAGGCTGAATGAAGCTTCTGTAGGCTGGATCTGGAAGCTTGGCATCCTGGATTTGGCCTGTGGGCCGAATTTTGCCTAGCTGTAGTGTGGACAAACTGAAGAAATAGTTTGAGGTTTATAGGATGAAATTCAATATGGACAAATGCAAAGTACTCCACTTGAAAGGAACAATCAGTTTCACACCTACAGAATGGGAAGTGACTGTCTAAGAAGGAGCACTGCAGAAAAGGAGTTAGGAGTCATTGTAGACCACAAGCTAAATTGTGACTGTTGCAACAAAAGCAAACATCATTCTGGGATATATTAGCAGGAGTGTTGTAAGCAGGGCACAAGGGCTGTGTCTAGACTGGCCAGTTTTTCCGGAAAATCAGCCGCTTTTCCGGAAAAACTTGCCAGCTGTCTACACTGGCCGCTTGAATTTCCGCAAGAACACTGACGATCTCATGTAAGATTGTCAGTGTTCTTGTGGAAATACTATGCTGCTCCCGTTCGGGCAAAAGGGCCAGTGTAGACAGCGCGGTATTGTTTTGCGCAAAAGCGCATCTAGATAGGCACGGACGCTTTTCCGCAAAAAGTGCTTTTGCGGAAAAGCGTCCGTGCCAATCTAGACGCTCTTTTCCGCAAATGCTTTTAATGGAAAACTTTTCCCTTAAAAGGATTTGTGGAAAATCATGCCAGTCTAGACGTAGCCAAGAAGTAATTCTTCCACTCTGTGCTGATTAGACCTCAACTGAAGTTACTGTGTCCAGTTCTGGGTGCCACATTTCAGGAAAGATGTGGATAAATTAGAAGAAGTCCAGACAAGAGTTTAAAAAAAAAAAAAAAAAGATTCAAGGTCTAGAAAACATGACCTACAAGGGAAGATTAAAAGAACCAGATTAGTTTAGTCTGGAAAACAGAAGGCTGAGAGAAAACATAACAGTTTTCAAGTATCTAAAAGTTTGTTACAAGGAAGAGGGAGAAAAAATATTTTCCTTAAGCTCTAATGACAGGATAAGAAGCAATGGGCTTAAACTGCAGTAAGGGAGGTTTGGATTGGACATTAGGAAAAACTTCCTGTCAGGGTGGCAAAGCACTGGAATAAATTGCCTTGGGAGGTTGTGGAATCTCCATCATTGGAGATTTTAAAGAGCAGTTTAGACATGCACCTGTGAGGGATGATTTAGATCGGGGTGGGCAAATAGCATCCATGGGCTGAATCTGGCCCGCCAAGCTGGTTTATCTGGCCTGTGGCCACCCTGCCACTCCCCTGCTCCTAGACAATTGAGACCCACGGATAGGGAGCATGCGAAGTTTCCTCCCCCTGCCAGGGATGCGTGGCACCTGGAGGGAGCTGCCAGCTGTTCAAAACAGCTGGTGGTTCCTTCTAGGTGCCACACACCCCCTGGCGGGGGTGGGCAAAGACTTCCCATGCTCCCCTGTTCCCAGGCCAATCAGGGTCAGTGGGCGGGGGAGCACAGGAAGTCTCCTGGCCCCACCTCTTCCGGGGCAGCACACGACCACTTCTGAAGTTTGTGAAGTGGCCCTCCCCTTCAAAAAATTATTGCCCACCACTGTTCTAGATGGTGCATGGTCCTGCCATGAGTCCAGGAGACTAGACTAGAGGACCTCTCAAGGTTCCTTCCAGTTCTAGTATTCTATGATTCTATAACACCTGGAGTTAGATTTTGACCCCAGTCATAGGACAAGGGTAATGACTTTTGAATCCTTGCAAGATTGTGTGATGGGGGCAGGAAAAAAAAGTTCTGATACCAGCCTCTTTGTGTGTGTCCCCTTTATTTAAGGTGATCGTTTAGAAAATGGCTATGCTCCTGTTTGCATCCCTGGTTTACATGGGGGTACAGCCTGAGATGTAGCTCTGCATGTAATGCCTTCCCAGGCTGCCCCAGCAGAGCCTTCCCTTCAGGAGTGCTGAGGGCCATTGAACCAAACTGTAAACCCTAGATACAATGGAAACCATTTAAAGCACCACTAGTTCCGCATCTATGGTTCTCTTGAACTTATATCCCTGACCCACTGGAGCACCTAAGGGTGCGTCTAGACAGCATCCTTCTGTTGGAATAAGCTACGCAATTTGCACTACGTACATTGTGTAGCTTTTTCTGAGTCTAAATCAAAAGAGCTTATTTTGAAATTTGGCACTGTCTACACAGCACCAAATTTCAAAATCAGGCACTATTCCTACAAATCCCTTAACCCTCGTGAAATGAGAGTTACAGGGACGCAAGCATAGTGTGCCCGCTATTTTGGGAAATAGCGGGCACTTTTAAATTCACGGCTTTGCTATTTTGGGATACTTCCGGTAAAGAGCATCACAGTCTAGATGTACCCTAAGAGGTGCAGCCTTTAGCAGATACCCAACCACCTGTGTTTATCCATGCTCCTAAGAGATCTTATGAAAAGGGTTTTCCATACTCTTCAAAAAAAAATCAACAACCCATTTTTTCCCCTGGGTCCATACCAAGGGCCCCCTCTTTCATTTGATTTCTTCTTTTTCCAGCTTGTAGGCAGTCTTTGGGATGAGAACAACCATTCATCTCCAAACAGATTAAGTGTGAACTCTGTTTATTTATTATCAGTGGGAGGGGAGATAGCTTGTGATGGTTCAAGGGTTGCCTGTGAGTCACCTGGATATCCCTTGCCTCCAGTGAAGGAGAGAGTTCTTGGGTTTAACAGGGGATTGGCTCCTGGATATCACCAGCCTGTTAGAGCCCAGAGGGGAGAGCGGGGGTGACCACCGGCCCTTCTAGGCTGCCCATTTAAACATTTTAAACACATCTTCCCAAAATAGTGGGGCTAGTTTAAATGAAACGCGGAACGTCAGTTTAATTGGAGGAAACGGGGTTCGGTGGGGTTTCTGTGACTGAAAACAAACGTCTCCAGCCAAAATCCAATCACCCCGAGGACGCTGACGCGGAGGGAGAGAAGGGAACCCGGCTCTGCTGTGCGTGATCCCAAACACAAGAGCTCTTACAACTGCTGCCCCTGCCCCTGCCCCTTCCCAAACGGAAGCCAATCCCATTTCTGCAGCTGAGCCGAGGCAAGACCCCACTTGCTCGGGGCTGCTCCCGGGGCAATAACGGGGCTGGGCTTGCCTGGGAAGCGGAGCCTGCGCGGAGCAGCTGGGTGCCCAGGGCAAGAGATGGGCACTGGCCGCGCCGGAGCGTCACTTGGCTAATGGGCATGTGCGGACACGTCGCACATGCTCCCTCGGGCCGCGCCGAGGCTTGGGCCATGTGCCGCAGCAAAGCGGGCTCATTGGGCAGGTTCTGCTCGCGCTGCTCCGGCAGCTTTTCCTGCTGCTGCCGCTGCTCGCAGGCGCTATAAATAGTGTCCCAGCCCAAAATGCTCCTGTCGCTAGCGCGGTTGGCTCGCAGGCGAGCGCTGCCACCCTCGCCCGGGGCGTAGGGAGCCCGGCGGGCCCCAGGCGGAGTGCGGTAAGGGAACGGGGGTCCCCGGGGGGGCGGAGGCCAGCGGGGCTCTGCAGCAGCTGCTGGTGGGGTGTCACTGGGAGGGTCTGTCAGCGCGGCCGCCTAGGTGGGGTCAGACCCTGGCAACAGCTGGAGCGCGGCGCTGCCGGCTGCCAGAGGCGGCGACGGGCTGTTTGTGTGGCGTGGCCCTGCCCTGCAGCGAAGGGGAAGCAGCCGCCTGCGTTCGGGGCTTGTTTATTGCAGCGAAGTCCCGCCAGTGCTCGGGGTACCCAGTGGGCAGAGCTGTCAATCACTCCTTCTCCCCCAGCGCTGATCGCGGTGGGGCAAAGCCTCCCTCCGCTTGCTCCCGGCTCCCTTTCCCCCGGGGCGGGCCCCGCTGGCGGCAGCTCCGAGCCTAGGAGCTTGGGCTGTGGCCCGCGGGCGCAGCCTTTCAGGACGTTCTGCTTGTCCAGAGTTTGCGAGTGGGGGGAAAGGTCCCTGCTTGCCCCATAACCACGCAGCGGGAGGAGGCGGGCTGGGCTGGGCTGGCCAGGCTGCGAGACAGGGACTGGCTTGTGAGAAGAGAGGAGCCGCGCTGGCCCCAGCGGAGCCGCCTGCGTTTGTGCGATGACACTGAAGCTGAATTCTTGCCTCTTTCTGTTTTCCAGACCTGTCTGTCTAACCCTTGGATAAGCTCCCTGCATTCTGAAGCTGTTCCCGTTCTTCCCAGCTGCCTCCATAGACTGTGCGCCCTCTTATTCTCACCCTGTTCTGATTTTTCCTTTCCTTGTGCTCTACTTTCTGCACTCTTTTGGGGTGGGAGGCTGGAGAGGGGAGTTGTCTGTTCCTTTGGTATGATGTGGGGCCAAATGCTGCCCTTTCTTACACGCCATAATTCTGCCCTGCCCTAAGTAAATAAGATATTGCCAGCTATCCTCAAAATGCCTGGTTCTGCCAGTGTAAACCCAATGCAGCCAGATTAAGCTGCAGAAATGAGGGGAGGTCAGGACAAATTAAGCTGCTTCCATTTGTGACAACCAAATGGAGATGCTGTTTCTGTAGATTGTGCAGATCTTAAGAAACAGAGGCATACCAACCTTATTAAATGCTTTGATTAGAAGTTAAATGGTATATACTTGATATTTAAATTAGAAATTAAGTTTCAGAGTTAACATGCCATGGAGAGGAAAGGAGCAGTTCACACCTCTTAGAGCTATTGCTGCTTACTTTACTTGCTTTTGTTAGAGTCCGGCAGAAATCAATAAATCAGTTTCTGTTCACTTCAGATTCTGAAGAGGTTTTTATTCTTATATTTCTGCATATCATTTGTGTGCAACCAACTGAGCCAAATTTGGGGCAGAATTTGGCCCTGTAACTTTAGGTAAGACACACTTGTTCTGCTTTCCAAAACATAGAACTTCTTCTGTTTGTACATATTGCTTGTGAAGGGGGAATGCATCTAGCAAGAGTCAGACATGCAGACTTGATGTGCAAGATTCTCCCATAATGCTCTGCCAACATGCCTCTCTTGAGCTCCCACCACCACCACCATCCTCTTTCCATACTTGTCCTTGGCAGAGACAGAAGGTTTTGGAAATCAGGAATTCACTGGAGAACTGAAGTGACCATCAAAGTCCTCTCAGGTGTTGCCTTGGTAGGCTTTTTGATCCCTCATCTCTAGAAATGGAAGGGCATTGCTAGGCTGAGGTAAACAACAGCCTGCAGGCCCAACTCAGCTTACAGCCTTGTTAAATCTAGCATGCACTGTGGCTTATGGAAAGAGCATGAGCAGATTTTCTGTGCTTTAACACACCTAGGGAAGGAGTATGAAAAGTGTGGGGGAGGTGGAAATGTGGCTGTTTTAACGTGCTCCCACCTGTTTGCCACATGAGAGGGGAATGCATGAGAAGGAAGCAGGAACAGAAAGACTGAATGGGTCAGAGGAAAGCTACAGAGGAAAAACAAATATTTTTAAAAGTAAAACCCCTCCACCAAAAGCATGGTATGTGTTTACTCTTGTAATATGGCTGGCTGTTTTTGTCAGTCCCTGTTGTCATTCTTCCATTCCAGACTCCAGCAGTTGTTGCATAGGCAAAATAAAAAAAAACAACAACTTTGGGCATATTTACATTACATGTGCTAAAGTAGCAGGGCTGCTGCTATGCTGCTACAATTCTGTAGCATAGACATTCACTATAGCAAGGGAAGGGATTTGTCTGTTACTGAAGTAAATCCACCCCCCTCAAAAGGCAGTAGCTAGGTTAACAGCAGAATTATTCATTGACTTAGTGGTTCCTGCACCAAGTTTAGGTTATCTTAAATACATCTCTCAGGGGTGTGAATTTTTCGCATCCCTCAGCACATAAACAGGTCACCTATGTTAGATATAAACCAGGCCTTTGTCTCTTTCCCTTCTAGTCTCTTCTGCTGCCTTTCTGCTCAATGTTTTCATCTTCTTGTGGAGTTTGTGGGGATGTTGGCCCTTAAAGTGTGTCTATCACATGCATAGGCCCTTAGTTACCACTTAAAATGTTGTCCAGTCTCTCTCCCAATCAGTGAAGACCTAATGTCATAGGTTTCCTTAATGCGTCTTGCATACAATTCCTATTTGGTTGTCTTGTTTCCTCAGAATGGAAGCTCTCTGGAGCAAGTTCTGTCTCTGTTTCATTCAATGTCTAGCACAGAGGGCCCCACTCTTGGATTCAGTTGGTCCCTCGCCACACCCATAATATATTGTGATATCTCTGTGTATTCCTTTGCAGATACATGCACCCTGTATAGCTAATTTGAAACTAAGTTTCAAGGTGGTGAGAACCAGCAGTTCTGCAGACTGGTGGTGGTTTTTCAAAATCTTTTTTTAATACTGTAGATACAGCTTACTATTTTTGTTCAATATTTACCATTCTAGTTCATGGGAACTAGAAGCACTTATGTTATCTTGTTGCACTCCAATATTTTAAAACAACTTCAGTGAAAATGAAATGAAACCATTTACAACAATTTCAGGGAAATGTAATTTGTAACTTTCTGCAGTAACATAGCACTCACTGAATGGCAGTAGGTATCCCTATGCCTCCTTTAAGAATAAAACTCCAAGGGTATATGTCTGCCAACAGAGGCATGTAAAATAGGCTACCCGACATAGTCAATGAAGTGGGGATTTAAATATCCCCGGCTTCATTAAAATAAAATACCGCTGTGCCAGCTCAGCTGATCGTCGGCACGGCGCGCAGGATCGCGATCGACAAAGGAAGCCTTTGTTGACCGCTCCTTATGCCTCGTGAAACGAGGTTTACAGGAGCGGTCGACAAAGGCTTCCCTCGTCGACCGATCCGCATCTTGACTCGCGCGCCATGCCGACGATCAGTTGAGCTGGCACTGCGCGGCAGCCATTTTTATTTTAATGAAGCCGCGGATATTTAAATCCCCACTTCATTGACTATGTCGGGTAGCCTATTTTACATGCCTCTGTCAGCAGAGGCATGTAGTCTAGACATTCCCCAAGGGACTACTCTCCCTTTTTTTACCCTCTGAAGTACATAAATCAGGTTCCTGTAACTGCATCTGAACTTTAGTCCTTTCACTTAGTGTAGATACAAAGAAAATCTGAACTGTATTGGAAACTAGGTTTTACCTGAAGCAGCTATGTGTTCTTCCCTCCTTTTCCCCGCACCTTCCATCTTCACATAAGACAAGAATAAGACCGCAAATGTAAGATACCAGAGAGGTCAGTCACACATTGATGCTATCCTACCTCTTTGTGAGGGAGACACTCAAACTGCAAGGTTCCTTACCAGTAACTCATGGAATTTCTTACAGCTACCCATGTTGTTACTGCTTGTAAAAATAGCCAAGCACTTTTGGAAGCAGAAAGGATGGTACCTTTTGCCTGGAGGCATAATAATAGCCCAGTAACAAATATCTGTAAGTCTCCTCAAGGAACAGAGCTCTTTCTTATAGGAGCATATGCTACCTCCAATTATACCAGAGGTGGGGAACCTCAGGGGCCAGATGTGGCCTTGGGCTTGCCTGGATCTGGCCTCTGTTTTAGTTTTTTTGTTTGTTTGTTTGTTTGTTTTTGTTTTTTTGCTTCTCACTTGTGTGCAGCCCCTGACTGATTTTTCTGTGGGTCAAAGGCCCCCCAATCCAAAAAAGGTTCCCTACTCCTGAATTATACCAAAATGATGCCCTTTCATTACAACTAAAATTCACTTTAGTCTTGACTGTGTGGACCTTGGAATTACTAATTGGAAACAATCTGAAAATACTGCAAGAAAACAGAGAGAACCTATGTAAAGCTCTTGTGAATGGGGTAACATGTATTCTAAGCCTAGCAGTGGACTGCTGTGAAATGGGAACCATTCTGATTAAAAGTTGGTGTTCTCCCCATTGATTTCTCTTACATTCTTCTAGATAACTTGACAGCCCAGCACAAATTTTAGACACTTTCTCCTTTCTGACTTCATTCCTGCATGTAGAGTTGGTTGGGTTTTTTGTTTTGTTTTTTTTTAAGCCCTGGATCTGGTGTAATGTGTGTTTGTAAATGGGAATTGGTTCACGCTTTAATTCAAAACTGCAAATGAGCATTGTTGTTAGAAGCTCCCTATTTGGGGCAGGATAGAAGGTGAGAATATTAGAACTGTCTCTGAGTAACAGCTCTTGAAGATATCTATCCTATTGCCCTAAGTGCTGAGCAAAGTGTTCACATTCTTCTATTTGATATTTCTTCTTTTCAGAAATGATCATGAATCCTCTGTCAATTAATCAACCATGCTAACTTGTACCAGTTACTGAATAGCCTAGGGAAATGCGTTATAAAGAACCTAATTTTAATGAAGTTGTCTAGAATGCAGCTTTGTTCTGCACCTATTGTTGAACAAAAATATGAAATATTGATGGTTTTCTTACAGTGGCAATTCCTTTTGCAATATCAGTTTGATGCTCTGAGCTGTAATGTTGACACTACATAGATGTGGTAGGGCCACTAGCATGTAGCATAATAGATACAGCCTGTGAAAGCTGCAGAACTATTACAAGAAAGCAGAAGTAAATATATTTTCTTTCTCTGTGGAATTATTAGCAAAGGGCTGGATAGTACTTGTATGTTTTTTACATCTAGATACCTTTTTCCCAAGAAAACATACAGCAAAATCAGTGTCTGGTCCACAGTATTCCAGTGTTAGGGGTTGGATAATTAAATAGTGGTGACTATCTCAGCAGCATTTAAAGATAAGAGAATAAAAATTGGTGGCTGTTGAGTTTTAAATAAGATTGGAACTTGTAAAAGATGCTACAGAGCATTTGACATGGCGGGGGAGGAGAGTTGCAGGATGGGGAGACTGAAGGCCGGTGGTTATAATGGAATGACACATGCAGCCCTGAAAGAGCTGGTCTCTCAGGACCCAATCCTAATCCCGCTGATTTTGGCCCGTGTCAGATTGAATTGGTAACAGAGAAGGTAGATACTGTGGGAGCAGGTTAAACCAAACCTGAGAGATTAATGAAGTTAAAAGTAGACTGTTTTGCCCAGCCCTAGTAGGAGATGAATGGATACACATAAAATACCTTGACTGTCCTGTTTTATAAAGTGTCAAATTATGATGCCTGTCTAGAATGTATTTCAGCATTTGCTTCTAATTAAATCCAAATATTAGTTATCTGTAAAAATCCTAATTTTGTAGCTATTTATCCGACTATTATAAAAATAAAGATTCCTTTTGGTTTATTTAAGCAGTTTTATATAATACTTGCCACCTTGATTCTTTCTATAGCATGTATACACTGTCCTCCTCCTCTTAGACCTTTGAAGACTGCCCACTGGGCACACACTTGATTATTACATAGAATCATAGAATACTAGGACTGGAAGGGACCTTGAGAGGTTGAGTCCAGTCCCCTTCCCTCATGGCAGGACCCAGTATTGTCTAGAACTTTTTTTTTTTTTTTTTTTACTTTCATTTAGTGCAAACTTTTTAACATACATCTAGCCATAAAAAAAGTACAGGACTTCTCTACTAGTGAACTTCAGACTTGACCGGAAAGCAGTGCTATAAGTTAACAAAAGTTCTTACCAGTCTGGAAGGGAGAGGGGGCACACCAGCTAAGGAGGGGCATGTGACCCCCCACATGTGACTCATGCTCCAGCTTGTAACCCCCTGCGCCCCCAACGCACTTCTTCTCCCTATCCCACATTACCTGGGAGGGAGGTCTGGGGGCAGTAGGACAGCCGGAGAATCTGCTGGCAGTTCTGCTCCTTTTCCCACTGCCTCTGCAGGAGGGAAAGGAGCCGAACTCTCAGTCCTGCCCCTCCATGGAGCTGTTTGATCTGTGTACAGAGCTTGTGGGGGGGAGGAGGGGATTGTTCCTTTCCCTGCTGGAAAGGAGCAGAACACAGACTGATTGCCCCTCAGGCTGCCCTAGCATGCTCAGGCCCCAGCACTGTACACAAACACACAGCAGCCAGTGAGGAGCTATGGGTAGCCAGCAGGGAATCTTTCCAGTATGCCATACCAGCCAAAACTAACTTGCTGGTATGGCATATTGGACTACACTGGCCCACCTGCACCAGGAGGGGAGCACTTCTAGTGTTGAGGGGGAGTAATGAGCCCTTTCAGTCTGTGACCCCCTCTTTGCTGAGACTGCCACAGCTAAAGTCTACAGGCCCCATCCAGAATCAGTGTCTATCCCTAGTGGTAGACACTGCGCAGTCTCCTAGGAAGACCATCCCTAACTCCAAATCGTCTTCTCTATTTAGGATTCTAGACTTCCAAGGAGGATGGGAGGGGGTACTGAAGTGCAGAGAAGTGAGGTGATTTCCCACAGCAGGTTTTGTGACAGAGTTGAGAAGGCAACCTGGATCTCTGGACTCCCAGGCTAATGCTTTATTACACTGCTTCTCGCCATAAGACTATCGCCTCCTGCTATTCAACCCCAGTGAACAACAAGGATTATTGGCAAGTGGGAGGGAAAGGGGGCAAGACCCTCTTATTCCACTTCATTGATCTTATTTTGATTAATCATCTGTCATTAAAAATAGAGCATGTTTTAAAAGTCATCCAAAGAATCGGGTTTTTTAATGCAAGTTTTAAACTGTCAAGAAATCTTTTTAATCTAAAAATTGTTTAGAAGTAAACAGAGCAGCATATTGAAGGGAACCATTTGGGAATTAAGCCTGCAGAGTTAACTGTGTCCCTGTTTTGAATTCCTAATGCTGTGAACAAGGGCCCATTCAGCTCTTTGGTTATAAATTATGCTGAACTGTATCAAGAAGAGAAAAAGTGAATCATAGAGAGACACTTCAACTTAGTGTTTAAATCTGTTGCTTTTGTTTCAGTAGCTCATTTTTTGAGTGATGAGGCAGGATTATACTCTTCCCCTCCTCCCCCCGTTTTATTGGCAAAATTATTTGCCTAGAATGTAACTTGTGCAGGTCATCTGCTAATTGTTAGCATCTGTGGAACTCTACTCCGTTACATAAGCATAGCTAAAAAGTCAGTAAAACCTTGCATGGTTCAGATTTGTCCATTTTCTACTTCGTAGTAAGGCTTTGTGACTAACTTGTAATGGATAGCAAAACATTAAGAGGGCAGAAGTAAGAGTTGAAAGCTATGAAGTCCTTTGTCACAGAGATATTATATAATTGTCATTTTATTGTCAATACAAGTGTTATAAAGCTCAGATAACGTATTGTCTTGCTTTACTGTAAGGAGGGTTGGGTGTCAGGGTTACTCTGTAACAGCTGAGTCTGCCAAATAAATAAAGCTGAATTGTCTGGATAAGTTTGCTTGGAAGATAAGTATTTCCCCTAAGCCCTACTGCAATGTTAGTGATAAACTGAAGGGCTCATCTTCTGAAAGGTATCACAGATTAGACACACTCAGTGGTTTGATTAGTGCAAGCTGAACTATCTTTTAAGAGTCCCTAAATAGGACACATGTACACTAAAAATCTTGGACTAGAGCAATATCCTTCCATGTGAGAGATCATCCAGGGCTCACTGATCCAAATTGGTTTCAAGTCCCAATGTTTATAGTGTTTGTTACATCAGAAACTTCTGTTTACAAGCATCAGGCACTAATTACTGATACCTAAGGGAATACAGCCACTTGAAATCTAATTTTTCAAATGTGTCAAAATTTAGTTGTAGATCGTGTCCTCTGTCTCCCTGCTTACTTTTTACAGACACATTTTCCAGCTTTGAGGTGTTTTTTTCCCTTTTGCTGGCTAACAGACCCACATGGCCAGAGGAGACAATGGAAATGACTACATGCAAAATGCTGTCAAACATACAAAACAACCTGGAATTTTATTTTATTTTTTGTAACAGTCCTTGTCAAGGTTGTTCCCCACTCTGACACTTCAAATGCAGAAGGTGGGGGCCTGCAAGAGACTTTAAAATACTCTGCCACTAAAGGCTTCTGCTTAAACACTCCCCAAGGTCACGGATTCCCTGACCTTGGGTAGTACTCTGGGGGAAGTACTCTGGGTGAGAACCCAGGAAGATGCACTTGGAAACTTTTTCCTGTTGGGTACCCCCAAGCTCTTTAATCCTCCTTCAGGAGAGAGCTTGAAAACAAACTGCAATCTTCTTAATAGCTGATCTTTCAGTCTCTGGCATGTGCACACAGAACCTTCTGTCTTCTGGGACACAGGAATCAGATCAGAGTTTTAAAAAGGTGATTTTATTAAGAAAGTAAAGACAACATACTTGGTAAAGCATACTTGGTGGTTAGGTATTATCAAGAAGATTATCAAGCAGAAAAAGCAGATTAAAGCACAGATAATTGTTTTCCTGGGATTTAGTTTAAAAGTTACCATGTACGGGGTAAGGATGTTAAATATCGAGTAATTTACTAGTTGAGTAGTCCATGGAAATTCCATCTACTAGTCATTAGGCACTTCCACATTCCTCCTTTGGAATGTGGACGAATGTGGAACTCCGCGTGCAGCCTGGGGCCAGCGGGAAGTCCTGCTGACTCCAGGCTGCAGGGGGGCGCGCCAGCTTTGAAAAGTACAAGAGTCCCCAGCTCTTGTGTGTTTCAAAGCGGAAGTGCCTGTATGGAGCCTGGGGTTTACAGGGGACTCAGTCCCCTGCTGACCCCGGGCTCCATGTTGCGCTGCTGCTTTGAAATGCATCAGCAGCGTTTCAAAGGGGCAGCGCTGCACAGAGCCTGAGCTCAGCTGTGTGGCACTGCCCCTTTGAAACACCTCCTCAACTCGGTATGGGTTCGGCCACACTGTTCGGCCACACTCAGTTCGCCACACTGAGCTTGGTATGCGTTCTGTGTGGCACTGCTGCTTTGAAGTACCCCTTTCCCCCCCCCTTTGCTGCCTCTATCTGATAGAGGGGGTGGGGGGCGAATTGACTAGTCAACTCGACTATCAGATAAGCATTTGCTTATTGGATAGTCGACTAGTCCTTAACATCCTTAGTACAGGGAGGTATGTGGGCTCAGCATAGAGTTCAACCAAACCCCAAAATAAAGAAAATAACCTGATCACGTCTGTCTAGCCTTGTTCTACTCACATCAGTTGTTCCAAGGTTTAGCTCTTCCTAAGCATGGATATCACTGGAAATTCCATGTCTTGTTCCTGGCTCGGGCCATCTCTCCCAGCTCTTGGTGTGAAGTCTCACACAGACTGCAGCAGGCAGATTGCTGTTTCAATTCAAATCTCACACTGTCTTCTGGCTCCCTGCCAACACTTCTGGAGAGTCTCAGAGACCCACTGTCTCTGGGTTTAACCCTTATAGGCAATTTGGTTGACTGAATGGCTGGAATGTCCAGGAAAGGGTAGTATCCCTCCCATTCATCATATTTCTCTTAGGTGTTAATTGTAACAATTGAAAGTATTTCAGAGAAATGTGTCTTCAGTTTGATGCCCCTTTTAAAATCGCATCTTCTACACTAGTAGCTTAGAACTGGGCTCTGGTTTCACACTAAGCCCTGGTCTACACTAGGGAGTTATTTCAAAATAACAAGTGGAGTGTCGGCAGTACCAAGCCCATTATTTCAAAATAACCATCCCCTTATTCCTCGTAGAAAGCAGGAGTCATTTTGAAATGACGCTTATTTTGAAATAATGATAATGTAGACACGCCACTGCTGCTATTTCGAAATAACTACTCCCCAGAGTCATTCACTAGTAATGTCTCCCCAGCGCATCCACATTAAGAGAGCCTGTTTGGGAATAATTTCAAGGCTTCCCTGTAGTAGATTTTCAGGAGTTGTTATTTTGAAATAATTTCCTAGTGTACACATGCTCTCAGACGACTAGATCTTTTGCCCTGTTAAGCCCTATAAAACCAGCAGATCCAACTACCTGAGATTTTCCCTGCTTAAGGAATCCTCTGGGTAGCGCAGCGCCTTTGTGGTGACTCCTACACTACTGCCCTACACTCACTGATGAAGATGTGGTAGTGGGGGAAAGGGGCCATGGTTAGGACATTCCTGGACCCTGGTAAACTGCAGCTGCTAGAATGGCCTTTCAGAGTCATGAGAAGCTGGATGTAAATTAGAGCAGCTTGTTGCCCTCTTCTGGTCTTGTACCAAGTGAAATGTGCATGAGCTGAAGATCTGAGCAAGGACCTTAGCATCCATAACCTGTTAACTTGAATTCAGCTGATTGATACTTTTTCAGCTCCCATGAGAGTGGAGAAGAGTTCATTCAAAGCCATAGCTGTGCGGCTTCTAATGAGAACTTCCCATGAGTGCCGGAATATCCTTCCTTTTTGTGGGTAACCCAACCTGAAGTGTAGCAAGTTTCACATCTGGTGTCTGCTTTCTTTAATTGAACAAGGTGTGAGAGAAGAGAATGACCCTCTCTTCTTCCTCCTTTTGCTAAAAAAATCCCCAGTCCCCAGCTGAGAAGTTTAGAAAAAGCAAGTAGAAAAAGCCTGTTGTGCTCAGTCATTTTGGCAATCTGACATCCACATTGCACAAGCAACATTAATGCTGGTATTTTACTTTTTTTTTTTTTTTTTTTTTTTTTTTTGATAACTTGATTTCACAACCTGAATGTCTTTGTAATTGTTTGGATGTAATTTCCTAGTTTTTGTTAAAGGCAAACTGGAAAAAAGTCACGTAAAACATATTGATTCTCACATGCTTCAGTGTCACATCCATGAACTTCTGCCACTTAGCGAGTAAATGATAACTGTTGTAGGTTATCATCCTGTATAGGGATGTAAATAGTTAACCAATTGAAGTTATCTGGTAGGGGCTGGAGCAGCTCCCCGCAGGGTCCACTGGATAGCCAGAGTAGCCCCTGTCCATGGCAGGCCCGGCCCTGACCCCGAGCCACAGGTTACATGCTAAACTTTATACTATAGAGCCCGCAGCAAGTGTAACCACCAAAACAACTAGCGGTTACACTGTTACATTTTTAAATGCCTTTTTACATCCCTAATCCTGTATGTGGGCAGCCACTAGAGGGAGCCCTTTTTTGTGCTACTTTTTTCCATAATGGGTTTCACAGATGGTTGTTGATAGGGGATGTAGGATGAGATTCAAGAATCCTGAGTTCTGTTCTGAAAAGGAAGAGTATCTAGTGGTTACTGACTCTATTGCTCACCCTCCCCTCCCCAACTCCAGTCCATGTCCCAATTTCTCTCAGTCCACCTCTTCACCCTTATGCATTCCAGCTTCCTCTTCCTGTTTCTCACTGCTTGGGCATCAGCAGGGGAAGCTTTGAGGCATGGGTGAGACAGTCTCCCTGCTTTCAATCCCTTTCCCCAGCACCGTAGCGGCCCCTCACAATTGCATGGGAAAAATCAGTCCAGAACAGTAGAGACAGGAGCATTTTCAGTGTAGACTGAATCTTCAGCCACCAAACTCTGACAAGTCTTTACTGAGCCTAAGTTGACCAAATTTGGGCCGATTTGCACAGGGATGGCAAAAGCCCATCTCTGATGTTAGGGTGATTTCTCCCTGCCAAATTTCAAGCTGTTGTTCCAAAGCATGGAAATGCTCTAATCTTGCAGTGAAATGATGGTAAGAGTATTGTGATGTGAGCTAAACCAATGTATTTTTCTCAGGACAAGGCCAAGAAAATGGCTGAACCACTTTGGACAAACTATTGCTTTTAAAAAAGTCATTCTGAAGCATGGATGGAAAATTTCAACTGAAATGATAGTTTGGCCAAGTTATAAGCAACTCAAAACAGGATCATATAATGGGAAGTGTCAGACAATGTTAACCATAGACATCACTACCTGTATCACAAAACCTTAAAAATGACCTGGAACTGTGTAGCCAGGCAAATAGCTTGTCTATAACTCCATGTTCTCGTTGTTACATTCATGTTCTCTCTATATTGTTTCTTACGGTCACTGGAGCCAACCTAATTTAAGACAAGAAACAAGCTCTGTGGGGCAGGGGCTAGTTATATAGTAGGACTGTGATTTAAAAATGCTGCAAGTTCCCTAAATATGGGGAGGGCAGTGCCTGGACTGAAGAGGAAGGTCAACTACCCCACTGTTGTGGGGAACTAGAATGTGAAGTGTTCCATGACTGACGAACAGCACAAGATGACTGAAAATTTCCTTTTTTATTCATCTGCATTGAGAAATTGCATGGTAAAACATCTGCGATCTCACAGGTGCATGGCAGAAGAAAAGCTGCTGCTGTATGTCAGTGTGAAGGCAAGTCAAAGCCCTGGCTAGAATAAGGGATGTTAACGATCGAGTAATAGAATAGTGGACTAACTGCATGAATTCTTAGCAGTTAGTTGACTATTCCATTGTCCCCGGGGGGGCGGGGCCGGCAGCCAGTGCACTCTGGCCTCACTCCCGTGGAGCTCCCTGCCACCCCGTGCTGCTGCCTCTGTATCAGAGGCAGCAGCGCGGGGTGCTGAGGGGAGCTGGTCTGCAAGGGGAGCCGATTTAAAAACTAGCTTTCCGAGCAGACTGGCTACCTGCCACCCTGCAGCAGCAGCCTCTGTTTGCAGGAGATCCAAGCAGTGTTTCCCTCTAAGATTTTCCATCCATGAGAGGAGTGAGTTTTGTCTTGTGCACCAATATTGAGGTCATGTGCACTTACTCAGATGTGTGCCTTCATGGCATCAAGGTATTAACAAATACCATTTTTATATAACATATATGTGTGTATATAAAATGTTAGGGAAGAAAGAATACTAAAACAAGGGAAAATTAACAAGGTGCATGAGTTTAAATCGGGATAGGGAGCCTAAGGCTTGGGGGCCATGTGCGGCCCCCCTACTTGCCTGGATCTGGCCTCCAAGGCTCGGGGCTCCCCCCAGCATTTGGAAGCACTCACTAGTGCTCCAGTCCTGTTCACTGCTCCCCATGGAGCTGGAGCATACAAAATCTACTAGCCTGGGCCTCTCCTAAGCTCTGAATGTGGTGAGTGTCTTTCTCTTTGTCAATCAGGGGGCCACATCAGTAAGGGTGGCTTGGTTGGTTGGTTTTGCTTGTCACTTGTGCGTGGCCCCTGACTGTGGTTTGTTTGTTTTTTTTTCTCCCCCCCACCTCCCCGTGGATCAGAGGCCCCTGACCCCAAAAAGGCTCCCCACCCCTGCTTTAAATGTTTATTTAATATGAAATCAAATTAAAAGAAAATTAATACTTCATCTGTCATAGCTGGGAGAGTTGCACACCTGCCACCGAGTAGCGAATTTGGCTAATAAAACCTTTTATTGGTGATTATACACAAGATGGAGAGGATCCAACTTGACTTTGAACCCTGGTGTATCAGTAAGGATGCAAGTTAGAAGATGTGCCTAGCATATCCAGCAAAGCGATTACGTGCATACTTACTTTTAAACATATAAGAAACCCCAGGGACTGCAAGCTGAGCTCAAACCATGTAGAGTTGATATAAAAAACATGGAGCCCCCCACAGCCCAAATACATCCACAATTCCATTTTTCAAAACCGAGTAAGAGCATTTTAAATAAATAAGCCAACTGATGCGTTATGTTGCCTCTTACTGTTCAGATAGAGGTTTTGAGTTGAATGCCTCTGGTATCATCTAAAGAGAATGTCCTTTTCATATAACACTAGTATTAAAATTAGATCTTTAAGACGATCATATTAATTCAGCATAGACACCAGTTCATAGTGGATCAAGCCCTAACCATTACCTCACCTTTCCCAAAAAACATGTCAGTGTTTTCAGGAAAGTAAGTTTGAATAAGCTAAAAAATAGCTACAAAACCAAAATACCAAAACCCAGTGGGGACAGGTGCCCCGTGGCTCTGGCCCCAGGAGCAGCCTCACCACAGCCCAACTCTGGCAGCTGCCAGCCGGGCTGCGTGATGTTCTACTGGAGCTGGAACCAGAGCCGTGGTGAGGCTGTTCCAGCAGGGGCCTCACGATGCCCTGGCTCCAGCGAGAGCACAACGGGGGGCAGCTGCCCGCCACCCAGCCCTGTCAGCTGAGCCGCTGGCGTTCTGCTAAGCTTGAATGCACCACCACTGCTCACCTTCCAGCAGGAAAGTGAGTGGTGAGTGCTGCTGGGTGGCTCTGCAAATGAGGTGGGTGGGCCTAGAATGCTATGTGTACAGGCGCACCAAGGCTCGCTGCAGATGGGGGCTGCTGCCGGAGCAGCCTCTGTCTGCAGCCAGTCTGGGCCACTGATAGATACAGCAGCACAGGACGGGCAGGCAGCACCGTGGAGGCATTGCTGGGGGGAGCTGGCTTTTAAGCTGGCTCACCCGACTACCAGTTCCTGCTTCCCCACCCCTTGCTGCTTCTGATGCAGTCGATTAACCAATATGCCTAGGCTTATCGGTTAATTGACTAGTCAACTACTCGTTCACATCTCTAGCTAGAATATTGTAGGCAAATTCACAATATCTTGATTACAAATTCTCATCTTTTATGAGAGGCATTGGTGACTTTTTTTCAGTTGTTTTCAGTAGGAATGATGCAAGACAATGCCAGTCTTAAACAGAAACATCTCTTTTGGCTAAGATCTCCTTTCATTGTCAAGGGTGTGGCTAATTGGAGACCACAAATTATGGGGTAATAATACTCTGAACTTCTATAATGTACCATCTTACAACTTCAAAGCACTACACAAACACTAATTAGAGTTTGGTTTTGCATCCATTTCAGACCCTCCACTGTGAGGCATGAAGGGAGGCAAATACAAGTGAAATGGGGAGGAAAAGCCCTGAAAGGGGGTTGGGAGCCCAACACAACAACCCCATCTCCTCCACTCCATAAACAATCTGTGGATGCCCCCTAATGCCTGTTGTGGATGACTCTCTGGCTTGGCAGGACCAAGGAGAAGTCATTCCATGCAGCATCAGAAACCCTCAGAAACTGGCAGATGTGCCTGCGGTAACACTGAATACTGGTAGGTGTGACACTAACTCCTGTTTTACTCTGACCCATGGAAAAGGTTCTGCAGGGAGATAATAGCAGCAGGATAGGTCCAAGAAAGGCTCTCCCTGCCCCTGCAGATACTTTGGGTTTGGAGGCTTTTTCCTACGCAGGGTTTGAGAAGAGAGTCTACGCAACCAACACCCCCAGCTATCTCCGAGATACTACTGACTTCCTAAGGAAACTACAAAACATCGATAACCTCCCCGATAACACCATCCTTGCCACCATGGACGTAGAAGCTCTATACACCAACATCCCACATGAAGACAGATTACAAGCAATTAGAAACACTATCCCAGAGGACACCACTGCCAATCTGACAGCAGACCTATGTAACTTTGGTCTCACCCACCATTATTTCCAGTTTGAGAACAACTTATACCTCCAGATGAGCGGCACAGCCATGAGTACACGCATGGCCCCACAGTACGCTAACATCTTTATGGCTGACTTAGAACAACGTTTCCTCAGCTCCCGTCCCCTTTTACCCCTTCTCTACTTACGCTACATCGATGACATCTTTATGATCTGGACGCATGGCCAAGAAATACTGGAGACATTCCACAGAGATTTTAACAGCCTACACCCCACCATCAATCTCAGCCTGGACCATTCTACACAAGAGATCCATTTCCTGGACACCACAGTACAAATCACCAATGGAAAATTAGACACCACTCTCTACAGAAAACCCACTGACTCATACAGTTACCTACATGCCTCCAGCTCCCATCCAGAACACACCATATGATCCATCGTCTATAGCCAAGCCCTTCGATACTGCATCTGCTCTAATCCCACTGACAGAGACCAGAAACTTCAGGATCTCTACCAAGCATTTATAAACCTCAACTACCCACCTGGAGAAATAAAAAAACCAATTGAAAGAGCCAGACAAATACCTAGAAACCATCTACTTCTAGACAGACCCAAGAAAACCAACAATAGAATACCACTTGTCATCACCTACAGCCCCCAACTTAAACCTGTCCAACACATTATCAATAAACTACAACCTATACTGGAACAGGATACTAAACTCCGAGAGGCTCTGGGAGACAGACCCATAGTCTCCTGTAGACAACCACCTAACCTCAAGATGATTCTTACCAACAACCACAGGACATACCACACTAATATCAACCCTGGAACCTTCCCTTGCAACAAACCCCGTTGCCAGCTTTGTCCACATATTCATTCTGCTGATACCATTATTGGACCTAACCAGTTGAGTTATAAGATCAAGAACACATATTCCTGCTCATCCAGAAATATAATTTATGCTATCATGTGCCGGAAGTGTCCCTCTGCTATGTACATTGGACAAATGTCTCAGACACTTCGACAAAGAATCAATGCCCACAAAACAGATATTAGACAGGATCACAAAGAAAAAACAGTTTCTTGCCATTTCAACCAGAAAGGGCATTGTCTCAATGACTTGATTACCTGCATCCTGCTTCAAAGACATTTTAACACCAGACTTGAAAGAGAATCCTCTGAACTGTCATTCATGCTAAAATTCGCCTAGGTCTAAACAAAGACATTAATTATCTTACCCATTACAAAGATAGCTTCCCCAATTATCACCTCTAATATCATTAGCTCACAGACATTTACCTCCCCATCCGCCTTCTGTTCTGAAACTTGATTTGTCCTTTTCATATGTGTTCATTTTTTTTTTTTTTTTTATTGTATCCTTTTGGTATATATGGTTGTGCACATTTTCTTCCACTATTTGATCTGAGGAAGTGGGTCTGGCCCATGAAAGCTCATCACCTAATAAACCATCTTGTTAGTCTTTTAAGTGCTACATAGTCCTGTTTTTTGTTTCAGCTACACCAGACTAACACGGCTACATTTCTATCACCTGTCTTATATGTATTACAATTAGCAGTTATAATCCGTCTTTCCAGAAAATTCTTTGGGAATAAAAGAACTTTTATTCCTGGTGTGTGTGTGGAGTGGGGGGGAGGGAAGGGGAGGAGGTTGTTTGTTTTTTAATTAGTACTTCCTGAAGAGATGGGTAGGATGAATTTGGGTCCCCTCCCCCCTAATGCTCATGTGCACCAAGCATCTTTTATTGTAGAGTGTTTGGAATGTAGTTCTGAGAAGTTTCTGTCCTGGATATGCTGGGAGAAGCTGCTTTTCCTTATGTGTTTGATGCAGTAGCCCCTATGGACTCATCCTTTATTCTTTCTGCATGTTAAATTCCCCTGGAATTCCCTCTGACCTCCCTGCACACAACTACTGGAGGGCCAGGTGACAGGCCCTTCATCCTTTGTTTCTTAAATGTTGCTTGACACTTTGTGCCACAGTAAAACACATCAATGCTGATTCTCAGAAGTTTGTGTAGCTCAGGGATTCTGTATGGCATAATGTCAGCTATAAAATCAGGGGGCTTTGTTGTTGAAAGCATAGTTACACAGGGAGTAATATGTTTTTGGGAGATCAAACACAAATGAGCAGTCAAGTTTCAAAATTAGTGTTTACAATGGCAATTCCATGTAGAAGTTTTTAAAAATGTAACTTCTTTAGCTGGGAGAATAGTAATTATCCAAAGTTAAATAAAATCAAGGAATTAACACATAAGTAGGCTTAGCCGTATTCAGTTTCATTTCTTTTCATGAATTCAGCTGTTAATATAGATCAGTGTTTCTCAAAGTGGTCTGCAAACCACTTTGAGAAACCCACTTTGGCGGCCTGGCCCACGCTGCTTCCCACAGCTTCCATTGGCTGCAAACAGTGAACTGGAGCGAATGGGAGCCATGAGGCTCCATGGCCACGGCTCCGGTAAGTAAACGCAGTGGAGCGGCCAGTTCATAGGTTTTGCAAAGTGGTTTCACGGACCACTTTGAGAAACACCAGTTAACATATTTTTCAGTTTCCTGGCTGGACTGCCTATTATTACCTGTGGTGGCTCCTTGTGGTACCAGGGCCACTGGGTCCTTGCAGTTACAAAGTATGGGGATGGTCACAGTCCTGGTGGGGCTGAGCAGAAACCCCAGCCAGGACTGGGAGGAGGACAAACTCTGCTGTTCAGTGGTTCCTGCCAAGGGACAGCTCCCTACTCAGCTTACAGATGAGTTGGGCCATGGCAGTAGGGTTGCAAAGGGCTCCCTGCTTGGCTCCAGGCTGGAATACTGAATCTCTGTGGCTGCATTGTATGGGAGGGCTGCACTCAATGAGTGCTATGAATGGATATTGTTTTCATGTGTTTCTTCATGTCCAGTGAAATCACTGTTGACCAATCACTAATTTAAATTGAATACTGCCAAGCCTACATGTAATCCTGAGTAGATATAAACATACTAACAGCTGGTTTTGCTCATTTCTCTGCTGGTACGAACAGGAAAATGGATGAAGCGACATTATAATCTCCTGCAGCATTCAGTGCTTGGGGGCGTGCCCACAATACCTACAGCATGCCTGCCAAAGAGCACCATACTCATTCCTTAAGGAATCTGATCCATAGAAAACTCAGACAACGAGGGAGTGGGTTGGCACAGGAAGAACCTCCGTAAAACTATTGTGAGTCTTGCACCCTAGTGCCATTCCCACTCCCGTGGGCACCCTAAGTTTATAAAGGAGAGAAGAGGTTTAGCACTACCCCCTAGCTGGTAGCCTATTCTCAGTGCTCTGGTTTGCTTCCCTGAAGACCGTACTGTACTCGTAATCTTAGTTAAGCTGAATTTTGGAAATTGGATTGTACGATATTTTTATTCCATGATAAATAACCTAAGAGAAGTCTTCAAACAGCCTAGCTACAAAATATACAGTGACAAGACTCCTCACTGCCCCAAGATAACATTGTTGGAGCACATATTCATCTGCTCAAGCACTAATTCAATTCTTCCCTTCTCCACTGAGGACCTAGCCTTCTACTGTTTATTTTTTTTTCATCTTTGAATAATCAGATGTTTATTGTCTTTCACCCTTGGCTTCATTCTTCCATGGAACTCCTGCTGACTACACTGGTGCCAGATTGCTTGATGCCAGAACACCAGATGGCTGCATTATCTTTCAGTCTTAGGCTGCATTTTCAAGGGTCCCTCTTACTGGCCAAATTCACTATGGGTTCCTGTCTGTCCAGCCCACCACAGCCCCCAGCTATTGTGAGTAACTGTTTCTTTCTAACAGATATTTAGATAATTATTAATACTCCCCACACTTCTCTGTTAAGATAATGAGGCGGTTCCTAAAACTTGTCAAGTTTGGTTCTCTGAAAATTGGGTGATAAGATAGATTTGGAGCCAGGCACTGATAAGGGGCAATGAGCCTTTCACTTCTAAATTAGCAGTTTGAATCTTAGCCAGGCTGGTCTTAACTGAACATCAGTGCCATGTCCTAGCTTTTGGATGCTCTTTGGGAGATGAGAGAGAAGGTGAGTAAGCTTGTCTCTCCTCTTGGACCAACTTCTGTTTGGTGAGAGAAATGAGTGAGTTTACATGCGTCTATTTCTAGTGGGCCAGATGTCTGCATTAGAAGAGATACTAGTTAGCTTTCACGTTGAAATGCATGAGGTGGTCAAGGAATGAATCCGCATAAGCCTAACCCCCTTCCCTTAGCCTATGCAAGAAAACCTTTCAGGATGGGGCAGATGCTCACTGGGCATCGTGATCTGAGTAAACTTGTAGGGATGTTGCCTGTGTTACATCCCTAGGGTGTGAGTGGCATTTCAGTGACACATAGGCCTTGAGCCTGCCCTCTAAAATGGCCCACATCAGTTTCCAAGGCTAATTAATAAGAATTTTTAAAAAGCTACCGGAAACATATTGGGACCTTACATTCTTCACTCAGCCAAAACTCCTGTTCATGTGAAATTGCTGGTAAATTTGCCAAAGAAAGCAGAGGTGCACATCACTACTTTATTAGCAGTGAGATTCTGAGTTTTATGTAGATTATGTGTCCAATTGCTGTGGAATATACCACATGTGGAAAATCCTAAAATAGGTTTACACTGTGTGTACATGTTGTAAATTAAGAGTTGTTAATATTTTGTCTGTAATTAGTAATGACTAAACTCCACAAGAACAGAATTAATATTTGAAACTATTATACATTCAGACTAGAAATAATGCTCAAATTACAAATTTCCCTCTACTGGAACAATTTTAGCTAAGGATGTGGTAGAATCTCTATTTTTTTGATTTAGGGATTTCAACACTCTCTCTGTCTGGTTCAAGCAGAAGTTATGGCATTGAAACAGAAATTAATTGGTGAAATTCTGTGGCCTGTGTCACACAGGAAGGTGACTAGGTGTGTGGTTACCAATGTTTTTACTTAAACAACCTCAAGTGCATTTTCTTCTTTTTTGCCATTCACACCAGTTCCAAATTGATAGGCCAGTGTCTTTCTCAGATGATCAATAATATCTCTTCTGGTCTTAAAAGCTCTAAATTCTAAGAGTGTGTCAAGTAAAAAAAAAAAAAATCCCAAGCTGGACTCAAATATGAATGTAAAATTTTGTGATTCAAACATTTGGGAAAGAGAAATATGTTACTCTGTTCTAGCAGAGTTGGGGGTCTCATATGAGGTCAATGGGAGTTCTGATTTTTTTTCTAAGGAATGCTGTATCCAATTATGCAAGCTACAGAAACTCTTGATACCAGAAAGCATATATATAATATGGTATGAACAACCTTTAGAACTCCGAATTGCTGCTGCTGAATTAAACTTCTGCTTTTTAATATCACCATCACCACAATCTAATGGTAATGTAGTCAAAAGGATGAGTAGCCAGCAGACATGCCTTTAACAACCCAATAATCTAGAAAAGTGTTGGAGGTATTCTGCTATAATACTCACCTTCTGCAAAGCATGGGACAAATTCTGATTTTACTTCCAGGGGTTTTATACTAGTGGCTATAATGAAGTCAATTGTAATTAGACCCCGATTTGCACTGGAATAAATGAGAGAAGTGTAAGGCCCTCTGTAGTAAAAGTGGCCATTTTGGGGGGGGGGAAGTGGGGAAGGATTGAAATAACCAGAAATTATTATTTTAAATGCTGCTCTGTCATTATCAGTCTTACTCTGTATCCAAGTGCAGTAGACTTAGAAATCATGTACTGTGTGTGGATACAGACAGACACCAATACAATTCATCATAACAAGTCCTTTTTCTGATTCCTGAGATTAGGCTAAAATTGGAGTCATCTAATCCAACAGGACTTTTTGTTTTTGGTTTTTTTGGGGCGGGGAGGGGAGAGCCAGACCACTATTTGCCAGTTTAGCAACTATTACTCACTATATGTAGAAAAGCTAACTAGTTTCTCGATCTCTTGATGGTACCAAGCAAAGATTTAGCTGTATGACTATGCATCCTGTAGCTAAAACAGTGGACAGAAACTAAAAAACGTAGTCTCTTCTTTGCGTATGTCCTCTAGTTGTTGTAACAGTAGGCGCAGACTTCTAAAGAGCTTGAACTTTGTTGGAAAATATTCAAAATTCATTTATTTGAATCTTTTCAAAGGCTCTCCACACACTAGGTTTTGAGGCAAGACTCCTTTTTCTCCTGTTTTCCCACAAGTCAGAAATGATATGAGAACAGCAAGTGTTTTGTGTGTGTGCGGTGTTTCAGTTCTTCCAAATGATAACTGGAAAGGTGAGTTTAACTCAAAACTTTTGGCTCTCAAAGGTTTGGTTGAAGTCCTTTTTTGACTCAGATCACTTATCAGTCATACTTTTTAAGGAACAGGAAAATGTTCTTATTTGTTAAAGGGAGCCTCTTGGGCATCCAGTAAATATTTAAATCTCCAGGACACCTAGCCCTATATCACACATGCTCTAGTTCACCCCACTACCAAACTCCTACTGTTTACTAATCTGCAGCCCCCATCTGTGCTGATAATGAGCAAGAGGATGGAAACAGCAGGGAATATAAACTGTTGAGAAGTCCCAGTTTCCATGCCTGAACCTCTTTCAGCATCTATTGCCTACCACACTCCTGTGTTGACATTTGAACACCTCTTCTTCAGTGTCCCAATTCTTGTGATATTGGAAGATTATTATTTTTTAAATATTCATTATTAAGAGAACCTGTCCTTAAAATATATGTGGATATGTTAGCATTTGAGTGTTCAAGCAAAGCAGTAAGTTAAGTTGTTACAGTTGGTATTTGGTTAAAGAATGGAGGTAGGAGGTTATTTAGCCCCTAATATAAAACTGTCCTTTTAAAAAACTCGTAACAGGGTCATTGTAAAGGTTTTTTTAAATGAAATAGTTTTAAGTTATATATAATGGCTTTGTAAGCACTGAAACAATATTATCAGTGAGTCAGATATCAATCCCAGCTTGCTTCAGACAAGAGGATGAGATGAAATAAGATAAAATCAACAAATAGTGTTGTATCTATCTCTCTATGGTTCTTTACTTACTTGTTAGCAGTCACACATGCTGTAGTGGTCCTACATTCATGTATGTCTTGCTTGTTAAAGTTCAGGACCAGAACAAACTCCTACCCAGTAACATTGGTGTAATGGCTTTTTGCGCAGTTATGGCTCTGAGGGGAACATTAGATATAGAAAATATCTCACGATATTTTAGTAATCCGTGTGTGTGTGTGTGTGTGTGTGTGCAGACTGCCAGATTTAGTTAAGTATATGTGAATTTCCGCATCTCGGATATGCGGTCCAGCTCTCTACAGCGGGCACTAGCTCTGGCATGGTTACCACAAATTGACTTTTGGGCTATGCATTCCCCATTTGTGTATATTGTCCAATATACCAGCAAGTATTTTCATAAACTGTGCTCTTCTTTTCAAGTAAGAAACCTCAAACATTCCATGGTTTTCGTTCTGCTCTCTGAAACCATCTGGGACAACAAACGTCGTTTATAAATTATGACAGCCATGTGTACTAGCATCTTACAAAAGCATGTATGCTTGCGTGAATAAAAGATGGTACTGTACGCAGTACTGGTAGATGCTCTGAAGTTTGTTAGCATGATCTTTGACCCAAAGGTTCAATTGTTTAAGTGTGCAGGTGTGGCAAAATCTCATATGACATTGCAACAACAATTCTCGGTGGTGCATTACATTACTCTTTTCTAGATCTATACCCCACTCCATTCACTCCTAATAAGGGTGCTCTATTTTTTTTCTTTCAATTGTAAGTTACTGTTGCATATTGTAGTGATATCAGTGAGGTAAGGATCAGGACCAATTCTAAAAATCTGTCCTTTCATATAACTTACTGTCTAGTTATGGCATATATCACCCCTTCATTGGTTATATGGCTGCACACCAGGAGGAACTTAGGTATTGCCTCCTGCCCTCAAAAAAAAAAAGGAATGGCTTTGTTTCACTGTGTGTATAGGACACGCCACATTAGGAGGTAAGCCAGTCATTCGTAATGAATGTATTGGGTTACAGTAGGGCACCCCCTGCCAGAGACAGCAGTGCTCCCAGATCTGCCAGAGTACAGCCTCCCCATTGCTGGCATGGATGGACAATATGATAGAAGAGAAAAAATGAGTTTGTCCGTGGGAGGTGGACATAAAGGCCTTCAGGTGCACATTTCCATCCTTATTTTGGAGATGTCAGGGCAGCCACAGTGGAGACTCCAAGCACCCACAAACCCAGAAGATCCAGCTAAGTGGGAGGTGTTGTAAATTTCCCTGATAGTACAAGAATGGCCTAGCTAGAGCTCCACCACCACCTCAGGACAAGGAAGGTAATGCTGGAGTACTGCTGCACTCTGATTATCTCTTGTTTGTGGCAGCTCCTTGGGAACAACTATGGCCAGGCATAATTTTAAAGCAGCACTGAGGCTGCTCTAAGTTACTCTGAAGACCACCTGTCCCCTAAGTGTACAGAGCTTCCTATGCCCCCTTCCCCCCCCTCATCTGCACCAAGCCAAGACCTGGAACAACTGAGGATCTAGCTTTCTATTTCTAACTAGCAGTTCCTATATTAAATGTGCCATTGTAAATGTTGCCTTTTTCATGTAATAAAAAAATCTCCATTTTATCAGCAGTGACTGTTACTCTTGAAAAACTTCTAAAGGATCGGTTTAAGCAGAAGATGAGTACAATGGAGCAGTGTGTTGTGAACAAACATAGAGCAAGTTCCTGAACTCTTCAACTTCCCTTCAGTCCTCTAGTGCTGAGGCATACAGAGCAGAATGTTTGCATGCTCAGAGAAAGATTATTCTAACTGAAGGCATTTCACAGTGCTCTAAATTGTCTTCTAATGTAAGTAATACTATGGCCCTTATTTCCTCATTTGGGCCCAGATTTTCAGTGGTGGATGCAGCAAGGATGTCTGCAAACATAGAGTTGTGCATGCATGCACACAGTGCTAGCACAGGCACTTGCAGATGCATGCACAAACAGGCACTTGTGGATCCAAAATGGGAATTTCATGCACAAATACCCAGTTTGCATGCAGGTGCTTAGTTTACACACAGACACACACACACAGTTGTGCCCTCCTAATATTAATCTCTTTGTTTTCTTGGAGGATTGTTTACCTAACATCCAGCACCCAAATTTTCTTAAGTTTTGAATTGGTATTGCTGTCCCGATTGGAATGGGGGAACTGCTTTATGAATTCATCTTCCCCCACAACAATTTATACCAATCTTGGGCAATCTTCCTAGTGATAAGAGCATAGGGCTAGGAGGTAGGTCTGTTTGCCAGTTACTCACTTTATGACATGAGGCAAGTTACTTAACTTTGTCTCTTCCTCCATTTTTTACCCATCTGAAACATGGATTAATACTTGCCAATTTGAGGAAAAGTGTTTTGAAGTGTTCAGATGAAAGACTTATTGTGAAAGTATGTGGACACAGCATCCACCTCATGAGGACAGATGGTACAAAGAGGACGGAGAAATGCAATAGCTTTTCCAGGAACTGGGGAGAGCCCTATAATCTCTTAGATGCATGTTGCCTTTCATATTTCAGAGATCTTGGGGCAGAGAGAATAGATCGGATAAGAAATCACTCTATGTTGTTGCCCCTTTTAGCTTGGGGCCTTGTGTGATGGTTTCTATTCGGGGGAGAAATTGATGAATTGAGTCATCTATTTCTTTGATGCATTCTTGTTAACTTACACACAAATTGTCTGTTTTCCCTGAACACAGAAACAAATGGGAAGCAATTTCCTTATCCAGAAATCCAAATCTTCCTTCTCTGCAAGTAATGTGCTCAAAGCTCATTCTGAGGGCTTTCTGCCAGGCCTCACTCCCATTGCACACTTTTCCCTCTGCACACTTTTTCTCCTTGCTTTCTGGTTTTTTAAACATACATCGAGGCACACAGATGCAAACCAGTGCCCTACCCCCGGCATTTTCAGTCAGGAAACCCTTCAGTCTATATGGCTTAGTTTCTACTGAGGTCTTGCCATGGTGGCACTTACCTTCAGCTGTGGCTTCTATTGTTTCATTTATCACAAAACAAAAATTTAATTATTCCTTCGGTTTGCCTAAAAAAAGACTGTTTAGGGCACCCATCGTTTCTCACCAGGTCTGTGATTGTTGGCCACCATTAACATCTTTCAGCATAACAATATTTTGTTTCTCCTCTTTCCATGTCTTTTTAGTCCATTTGCGATGACGGCTTCCTATAATTCTTTTTCCTTACAATATCTTGGTGTGTCCTTTCATGGTGCCACTGAGGACTGAAATGCTCATCCAAAATCCACTTATCAGGTCTCCATTCCTGACTTCAAATCACTGCTGAAAATACATTTCAAAAGCACTAACTAATGAGTAACCATGTAATCATATTCAGAATTTTCACCATCCCTCTCCTACTTAGTTTATGTTCTGTTCCTGCGTGCTTGTCAAGTCCGTCATTGGATGGAGTTACTTGGCATGTACACTACGGTAAATGAAAAGAGTGTTTGGCCGTATGTCTTCAAAGCACTTTATAAGCATTAAAGAATTGCTCCTGAGAATATCTCTGTGAAATAAGTACATTGTGTCAATGATGTCTTTGTACTGACAACTATTTTTCCCCAAAACAAATTTTTAGTACATTCTTCCTCTATGCAAAATCGATACTTTGAACCTAGTACCATTCTGAAAAGCCTGTGAGCAATATATTCAGACTGAAATTTCATACCCATGCGCCACAGCATCAGTGCCTAATTGGTGCCTGATGAGGCCATTCATGCTTCCTTTAAAAAAAAAAAAAAAAAAAAAAGCCAGCTAATTATATTGTCATATTCACAGTGCAGCATTAATATAAGTGAGCATCAGATAGTGATCCCTTCAGTCTTCTGAGAGCAGCCCCAAAAGGAATGTACTGGTGCCTTCCTGGCTATGCAGAAATGTATGAATTGTTTCTTAACACAGCAGTTACAGTGTGTTTGTAGGTCTTTATATGCTTCTAACCAGTAAGGGAGCTTAACAAGGTGTGGTGAGGAAGTGGTGATGTCACATGCAGCTCTTACAGGAAACAAGCTAGAAGATTATTTAGGGGAACTTGAGAATTTGGTGATTTCCAACGGATTAAACACCACAGGTTAGTCTTTCTGAAATGTCTGTTTCTAATCGCTCTCAAGATACTATTAAAAGGGACCTTTAAAAATGTTATTTGATTCGGAAGGCTTTAGTAGAACACTTGGGTTGGTAGCTGTTTGTAAGCGTGAGCTATTATAGGAGCAAACTCGGAGGCATTACTATGAGCATGGAAAGAGCATTTAGCATGGCTGGTTGCACTGGGATGATGTACAGGTGAATTGTTTAAAAATATTTATTTATTCAGATTTACACTGAAGACACTGTTACTGGCTTTTTTTGTGAGGGGTCTTCGTGGATTCTTTAGTGAACAAAGGAATCAGTTTTATAAAACTAATGTTCAGCTACTAACAAATACAGTAAAGTGCTTTTTAAAAAGTGGGTAGAAGTTGTCAGCTAGTGTAGGAAATGTTGATAGTAAGAAAAGAAAATTTACATTTCTTTCTTTTAGCACACATAACAAGAATTTATTCACTTAGTACAGGATTCTTATTTTCCCTTCTCTCCATTCTGCTCTTCTCCTGTACCCACTCTAGATTCCCTATGAAGATTCTGCCTCAGTATTTCCTCTACTTTGAATTTCCCATGCTTGGAAATTTTGTGTCTGAAATGAAACTGAACCCAATGTCTTTCATGTTCCACCTGGAATACAAAGGAATAAGTAGTCTGAATGAGGTCTTCACTTTAAATTTCCAAGCTGCATTTTTCTTTTAACAAGTCAAAAGACACACTTAATTTTAAACATTCCTAGAGAACTGTAATTTAAGAAATTAAAAAAAAAAGTTTGCAAGTCAGACTTGGCATGAAATTAAAAGTAAGATTAAACCCCTGAAAGACCGGAAATGAAATGTTGTACTTGTACTTCTGAAAATTTAAGCAAAGATCCTGGAAATCAAGATAGAGAGAAAGAGAACCTTAACTGAGTAACTGCATTCTTACTGTCATTTATCCTCCACTTAGTAATGGGACAATTGTAGCAATGTACCATGAAAGAAATGTCCTTCCTTTTTGCGTGTATAACTTTCAAAAGTATGGTCTCTCACAACATGCAGTGAGACTATCCCTGTATTGAGGACTGTGTGGAAATGTTGCAGCCGATGCCTATTCAGGAAAGCTAATGGAAGGTCTACCTTCCAGCATTGTATTGGCAAGAGTGTCTTTCTGGGATAATGGGAGTCCTGTGTTAGCTGTGAGATATGATGGTTGGGGCTCAAGGAGAAGTGTGAAAGTAAAGGTTGGACTTTTAACATTTTTAAAATACCTATTTCTTCCCATCACCTTTTAGTATTGATTTTTTTTTTTTTTCTTGACAGACTATTTTTTGTTCATTTAAAAAAAAAAAAACCCCTCATATGAACTGCATGCTGGCCTTCACCTCAGTCCTAAGGTAGGGATTAAAACATCAGTACAAAAGTCATTGAGCAGCACATGAAGGGCCAAACTGTCCCTTGTCTGGCTGTGCAAAGCTATCCTCCTATCTGTCCCTGGGTAGCAACACAAGGCCCTCTCACAACAGCTGTTCCTGTGCTGCTCTTCTCTCCTGATCCTAGCAGCATATGGAAGCTACTTGCTTAGGTCCTATGTGGCACTTTGAAACTCTGCCAGGTGAAAGCTCCTACAGAAGACCAGCTTCTGGGTTTATTCACTCTGCAGAACTTACATGGGTAACTCTCTTTAAGTACTGTGGAGTTGATAAACCCAGGAGGCTGCACGCAAGAGCTATCTGAGTCAGGTCCAAGGAGTTTGAGGCAGGGTTGCCAGGTGTCCGGTTTTGAACCGGACAGTCCAGTATTTGAAGCTTTCTGTTCGGGAAACAAATTGAGAAAATATAAATGTCCAGTATTTTCTAAATAAGATGTAATATAGATTGTGATGTAATGTCAAGTGTGTCTGGTATTTTTCTTGAAACCATCTGGCAACCCTAGTTTGAGGAGTTCTTAAGCTTTGCTAAATAGGCTCTTTGCACTAGCTGAGTTTCTCTGATCTTGCAGAACTCACAAGTTTTGTGAGCTCCCAAACTGATTGAGAATCTCTGCTCCAGTGAGAGTCCTTTACCAGAACTCTCTAAAACCCAGGTGCATCTCAGTGTTTCACCAGTAAAATTAAAATGAGCATCTTTAATTTTGTCCCCCAAAAGACGCCATTTTACATTTGAGGACAACAGCATAATCTGAATGGTAGCATTTCTTTGAATTCTACCATACCAAGAGACAGGAAACCTCTCTTTCAAAAAATAAAAATCTTTGATTATTTTTTCTAGTGGCTTGTCACTTTACTTACCAGACGTTCCAAAAGCACCGCTTCTGCCACAGGTCTAAACAAAAAGACATTAAAAGCAGACTGGTATAGCAAGAGGAAGGGTAAAAATTGGGCATATAATGGAAACCTAGTCGCCATATGAACTGTAAAGAAGTTACCATCTATTCGTGATAGCTAATGAGTTTTGTGTGATGGTCCTATTGTTCATTGTTCTAATATTACATTGTGAAGGAAAATGGCAAGCTAAAGTAAAGTAATTTTCCATCTTCAAAATATTTGTTTTACTTAAAATTCTAGTTCCTGGAATCTTATAAATACTGAGGATTTCAGCTTTCAGTGGAAGAAAGAGGGAAAGGAAGATTCTAGTCACCACGGTCACAGAGAAGTTAGAAACATAAAGCCTAAAGACTCAAAATAAAAAGGCAAATAAAACCAAAAAAAGCTGCTGTTTAAGTTAGTCTCAAGATTTATTTAATTGCATGGACCTGGCAGTACTGGAAAGTTATAAAATAAAACTCTTTGACCACAGGGACGTTTGCCAGCATGTGTATTCTCTTAAGGACTGTGCACTTGACTCCATCAGCTAGGAGTCTTATTTCTGTGCAGCTTTAGGTAGTGGGCATATCAGTGGTTGGCATTTTTATAGATGTAGTATGTGTAATCATTTCTTCCCAACACAATGGCTCCTTCTCCCTTCCTCTCTGCCTTGCTCCTTTTTGTGCTCTGGGTGATGCTTAGGGCTTGCCTACAGGGAGAGCTGCACCAGTTTAATTAAAGGGATGGCTCTAAAACAGTGTTTCTTAAACTGTGTTCTGCAGTTGGAGGTGTTCTGCGGAGAACAACAGAATTCAAAATGGCCACCCTTAAAGTGGCAAATGACTTTTTTTTTTCCTCAATAACTTTCCCCTGACTTCCTCCCCCCCCCCCCCCCTTCAAACTTTCTCCCTGGCCCTTTTTCTTTTCTTTTCTTTTTTTTTCTCAACAAAAAATCCTTCATGTTCCTCATTTTAAAAAAAAAATTGGGGTGTTCCTCAGTCTTAAAAAGTTTAAGAAACACTGCTCTAAAATTCTAAAATGATTTAGTTACAACAATGGAAAAACCCTGAGTTACATGATTTTAGTTTAATAGTGGTTTAGCGTAAATCAGTTAGGAACTGCTGTACATAAATAAAAATCTGCTACTCTTAAAAATAAGCGTGTCCACACTGGCATTTGCAGGTGGCATTTACATCAATTTGAAAAAGAATTTTAACTTAAGCTACTGTGCTTTCTCAGGTAGTCATGGCCTAAGTTTAATTCTGCTGCCAAGAGGGAACACAAATAACCAGTATAACTGGAAGAAGTATAAAAGGGAAAGGTAGGAGAATCAGAACAGTGGGGCAAGAGCAAATGAAGGGGTGGGGAAACTTTCTATAAAATGGGCTACTGTATCATTCTGTTACATAAAAAAGGGGAAGAATATTTATTAATTTTCCAAGCAAATTAAAAACAAGAGCTGCAAAAAGAGACTAGAATAGGGTACTACTAAACAAAGAAATGAAAGTAGATGTGGAGGGAGAGAAGGAAACCAAAACAGAATATAGAAATAGAACCAGATGGGGACAAATTCTGTGCTCTGTTAAATGTGAAGTTGATAAAGGGGTGTTCTTATATCTGTGAAAGGTTATTATTTGATCCTTAGCATGTAATGTAGAAAATTTGATTTTTTTTTTTTTCTGTTGCTATCTGTGTTTTGGGTGCCTTCTTCAGGGTAGAAAGCACACAAGTTTGTTTTAAAAGTGACCTGAAAATACTAATGTTTAATAAATGTGCCTAATTCCCCCTCAAAGGCTAGGTCTACACTACACCCCTCTGTCGGCAGAGGGATGTAAATAAAGCACATAGAAAGTGAAAATGAAGCGAGGGTTTAAATAGCCTGCGTTTCATTTGCATAATCACATTCTGGCGCTGTTTCGAACAAGCGCCATTTTGAATCTGAAACCGCAGTTTAGATGCGGTTCTGCTGACAGCTGGGTGATTTTTTTTTTTTTGACAGATCCTGTATGAACGTGATTATGCAAATGAAGTGTGGGATATTTAAACCCCCACTTCATTTGCATTTTCGATGTGCTTTATTTACATCCCTCTGCCGACAGAGGGGTATAGTGTAGACCTAGCCAAAGAGTAACACGTGCTCAGCACAACACCTATTCACTCAACAGCTCCTGTTTGCATTGTGCTGGTGACTTCATACCTGTTACAAAACAAACTGCTGTGGGATGAACGTGTCCACTCATCTGACCCTATAAGATGGGACAGAGATACACAGCACTGTAACTTCTGTGTCTGAACTCAATAGGTTAGTGTCAGAGACTAGAGCAAGCTTCTGCTGTGCATTTCACTTCACTAGTAGTTCATGCAGGTACTCCCATATGGAGCAAGAGTCAATTTGGACATTTTGACCTTAAAATATTGGTAAGTTATGTCAGTCATGAACCCTTGGAATGATGCCATTACCCTACTCAGAAGGGCATTCACTACACTATTGTAGAATTATTAGATTTTTTTTTTTTTAAAGACTATTTTCAGGTCATTTTTAAAACCACTGTGCTGCCTTGTAGAAATGGGCCTTCTCTGCTGAAGTGGCCAACAGTATCTTTTGTCTGTTGCAGTATTTGCAATACTTTCCTCATGTGCCTTGGCCCCCTTCCCCCATTTGAACACAAGTTCTGCAAATCACTTCTGTAAGCAGCAGTTCAAGTGTGGCTGGAGGATGTGGGGGGATGGTTTCAGCTTTTGCATGCATTTTTTTTCCTATGATATTCAATTTCAAAATAGCCTATTTATTATGAAGCTATTCACACAGACTTGGTTCCTTCAGGACAGCAACTGCAGATGCACCAGTCAGTCTCCTCAGAACATACCCACCCACACATGCTTGCTGGGTCTGATTCTGCTTTCACTTACGTTTGATTTTTAAACTGGTGTAAGTCCATTGACAGAACTACGTTCATGTGGGACCAGAATCAAGTCCTGTCTCTGTTAGACAAGTGTTGCATCTGGACACTAGGGGCATGTCTACACAGCAGGGCTAAACTCGAAATAAGCTACGTAACTAGAGCTACGCTAATTACGTAGCTCAAGTCAAAATAGCTTCTTTTGGTGTTGTCTACACAGCAGTTATTTTGAAATAGAGCACTCTCCCCTGACTTTTCTTACTCCTCATACAATGAGGGTTACAGGAGTCTGAGTAAGAAGCCCATGATTTCAAATTAATTTTGAAATAATGGGCTTGCTGTGTAGATGTGCACTTCGTTACTTTGGAATAACGCTCCTGTTTAGAGATGGCATCTTTGTGCCTTCACCAATTTTGTCCACAGAAAAACAGCAGCACCCTTTTTACATAACTGCCAGATTTTCCTGCACAAATTCTCATTCCCACAAGAAAATGCTTCTCACCCACATGGCACAAATGTAGAAGTTATGGGGCTTCTGATAATTTGGCCCTCTGTAGATACCAGATACATGCTTTTGTCACAGTAAAACTCCCAACTTTTGGAAATGTCACGTTCTGTTGAATTTCAGTAATTGTATTTTTAGCTGAGCTTGGGAGCTTCCACTCAATTTGATGACATTTCTCTGTTTGAATGGTGGGAAGGGAGGAGAATGGGAGACCCTGATATGGCAGGAAAGCGTGAATGGGAGTGCACGCATAGCCCTGGTATGCGTGGGAGGCTTGAAAGCCTTAGCCTGGGGGTACATACAGCCTGGGGCGGTGGGGAGAGATGCAGTGAATCCTTGGAAAGATAGAGGAGTATGGTAGGATGGCGTAGAAAGAGCATGTGAGGGTGAGTGGAAGGATGCAAAGTGATCCTTTTATATACAGTAAATTCAGATAAAGAAACTACTAGTAGGTCGCACACGCACTTTGTTGTTCTTAGAAGGTTCCTTGTCGCATAAAAAAGCGGGGGGAGATTTTCCTCAGGAAGAGTTAATGGCGATGTTGGCAAGTTGCTCAAAATCTTTCTGATGTGGCAGTGTTCTTTCCTGATGCCACAGGAATGATTTTAAAGTCTGGCTGTTCCTAGGTTAAGTGTCAGATCGTGAGCCAGACCCACAAGCAAGTTGGCGTGCACAGTATGTTTTTCCAAAGCTAACTGCATCTTAGAGCTTTGTAAGATTGTATCAGCAGATCAGGAGCTAACAGAAGGGTTTGCTTTGACCAAGCATCATGAATTTCTACTTGTCCTGACTCACGGATTTTTATAAAGAATTATTTGGCAAAGGTTGCATATTTGTATTTAACTATAGTTGCACTGTGAAGCTAAATCTTAAGATTAGATGGGGGCTTTGTGGGGGAAGGGCTTGTTACTAAAGAAAAAATATTCTGTTTAGACCAGGGATGGGAACCTTTTTTGGGTCGGGAGCTACTGACCCACAGGAAAATCAGCCGGGGGCTGCACACTAGTGAGAAGCAAATTGGAAAAACCAAACCTTCACTGACATGGCCCCCAACTGAGAAGGAGAAAGACACTCCCCATATTCCCCTTGCGCATACCAGAACCCCGGGGGGGCTCAGGGTAGTAGATTGTGTGCTCTGCCCCATGGTGGGACGGCAGGGGTACTGGAGTGCTAGCACAGGCTCCCCAGTGCTGGAGGAGAGCCGTGAGCCTTGGGAGACAGATCCAGGCAAGCCAGGGACCGCATCTACAATTTCTATTACAGTTCCATTGTTACTGTTCTCCTCTAAACAAGAATAAAAGAGCAGTGTTTTGCTTACAATGAAGCTACAATAGTGTTAGCAATAGCAGGAAATCTGTAAGAGAAAGAAAAGCTAATGTAGACACTGCCTGTGAGTCTCTGGCTGACTAAAAGCACCTTGATAAATTCAATAATCATGAAGTCCAAATCTTGCCAGGTCTGGTTGGTTTTTTGTATTTTTTTGTTTTACAAGATTAGCACAATCCTGGGCAGCAGTCTTAGGGTAACACTTGCTGTCATGAGAATAATGATTTGTTGGTCATGACTAAGCAAAGGACCAAAAAACAAGTCCCTTTTTAGCTCTGGAGTTGACCCAGATGCAGAACTATAGAGATGAGTTTGAATGTCTGGGGTTCCTCCATCACTCTGAAAGATATGGGTTCAGAGTTGAGGTGAATGAGGTTCTTCATTTCTATACGAGATTTGAGGCTTCAGTCCATCATATGCTATACTTGATTCCCAAACCCTCTTAAATGAAACCCGGTTTAGCTTTCTCCATACTGTCCAGCCAATCAGAGTTTAACCCCAGTTAATCTGCACAGGCTTTAAACTACATATTTTAAATGTGCTGAGAAGATCTGATTGCCATTCCCATTATAAAGAGGAAATTGAAGCTAAAATTAGCTGCCGTTCTCAGAGTTTCTGTAGTTTAGGAACTATGACATACAGCATACCACAGTCAATCTATAACTCATTTTCTCTTGTGAGGATGAGTGGATTTTTCTTTACCATCTCAATCATCATTCGGATTCAACTGTATAAACGATGGTCAGGAAATTCTGTTGTTTCCTTCACGATTTGTAGCACCTCTTCCCATAGCACAATAAGCACTTTGCATAGGTACAAAGATGTAAATTTAAGAGTGTATAATGTAGAGTATACTTAGGTAAGTGCATGTGAATTCATGTGATTTGGGGTTCTGTCTTTCTGTAAAACTATAAATAGATGGTTGGAAGCCCCAAGAGACAGGCTCAGTTTGGCTGATAGCCTGCAATGCCAATGAAAGTAAGGATCTCTGACAATAGAAGGGGCCTTCAATGGATTTTTGCTTTTGAGGCCTTTCAGCTGTCTGTTTCAAATTGTATTGATGTTCTCTTTACTTGGGCAGTGCCTTCTAGGTCCCAGCATATGCACACACTGAATTGAAGGTATGATCTACTGGTTACCTCTTCCCAAAAAGTAAATAAGTGGTGAAATGTGATGGGGTGACTACTGCACACTCACCCTGCAGGGTTTAATACAGGCCATGGGGGCTAATTAACCCATTAGGCAGCTGTTTAAGTAGGTTCAGCTGAAAGCAGAAGGGGCTGCTGGGAAAGGCAGATCCTCCCAGGAGAAAGGGAGGAGTGAGTGGAGACTGCAGACAGTGTTCATGCCGAGGGAGGAGGGCTTGGGAACTGGTAGCCCCAAGAAGAAAAGTGGAAATTAGTGGTAGGAAGAAGCCTAGGGATAGAGCAGTGAGGCCAAAGAGAGAGGGCTCAGACTGCTGAGGTAACAGAGATGTAAGCGATTAGTTGCTCCCCACCTTGTTGCCTCTATCAGAGAGAGGCAGCAAGGGGGCAGCAGGATCCAGTGCTGGAGGGAGCCAACTTAAAAGCCATTTCCCACCAGCACGGTCTCTGTTGGGAGAAGGGACAGGTCACAGCGGGGAAGCTGGTGGCGCTTCTGCCTTTGAAATGTAGCAAGAGTCAGCAGGGCTCTTGCTGCACTTCAAAGGTGGAGACGTCCTTATCCACTAATTGAATAGTCAATGCAAATTACATCAACTATTTGATTAGTTGATTAATCTAAATTTAACATCCTTACTAACAGTTCCTGGTCTGGAACCAAAAAGAGGCTGGGTCTGAGTTCCCCTGCCAGCCAGTGGGTGAGTGGCACTGAGGCAGAGAACAAGAGGACTGTGTGGGCCTACTGAGGGATTAAACTCCCTCAGAAGTGGGGTACACGGAGAGTGATGTGGACAAGCCATGAAGAGGATGTTGTGGTTCCTCGGGATGTGGTAAGAGTTGAAAATGGACAGTGAGGGTATGCCAACCATGGACCAGAGCAGGAGGCGGCTGGCCTCAAGCTGATTCTCCAAGGCTTTGTCTACACTGCAGGGTTTTTGCGCAAGAAGCCTTTTGCTGAAGAGACCTGCTGCAAAAACTTCTTGCGCAAAAGCACGTTGAGACCTCAAAGCGCATCGCAAAAGCAATGTGCTTTTGCGCAAGAGAGCATCCACACTGCATGGGCACTCTTGCGCAAGAAAGCTCTGATGGCTATTCACAGAATGGCCATCAGAGCACCTGTGCTTTTGCCAATAGGGGTTTCTTCTGCAAAAACCCCTCTGGAGCATCCACACCTGCCTTTTTGCACAAGAGCTGTAGCGCAAAAAGGAGTTATTCGTGTAGTCGTAGCCAGAGTATCAGTAGGAGGCAACAGTCCAGCAGTGAGTGGTGCATCCCATGACGGGAAACAATGAGAAGATGCTAACCATGTGCAAGAATCAAGTTAAGATCAACTTAACTACACCAAGGGTGGGCAAACAGCAGTCTGTGGGCTGAATGGGATTTGCCAGGGTTAGCTACTAGCAGGCCTCCAGATGCATTGTTTACCCATGGGCTCACAACTCCTGTTGGCCATGGATCACCGTTCCTGGCTAATGGGAGCTACAAGCAGTCATATCTGTGGACCTGCAGGTAAATTAGTGTTTGGTGGTCCACTAAGGGCTATCCCTGGCGAACCGTGTTCAGCCCACAGACTGCTTATTGCCCACCCCGGCGTAGTAGATGGAGCTCCCTTTCCATTGAACATCCACTGCCTATGACTTTCACTGATCTTTAGCAATTATTTTTAAATACTTTTTCTCAACTGGAAGTTTTACTGAACTTCTCTTTTGGGCTCTGAGAACAAGCACGAGGTACTTTAGCTCAAAGGGTGACTTATTTCAGTTTTTCTGAATGCCTGAGAACATGTGAATTCATGCATGCCACGGTTCTGTGTCCTTCAGAGTGTGCAAAATTACAGAGCGAATCTGCAATGAATGTGCCTCCTCAACCGTGCAGAAATTAGCATTGCTACCGGAGCACTATAATGAATTTTCACATATTCCACTTCATTTCTCATGCAGTTTGTGAAGTTGATTTTGATTTGGTGAATCTTTTAGAGTGTCTGTGCTACAGCTGGGAGGAAGTCGCTTAGCTTGGGGAGACAGACTTTTACTAGCAGGGCTCAAGTTAGCATGCTAAAAATAGCCATGTGAATGTTCCAACTCAGAAGCTTGAGTTTTGAAGCCCAACTTAGGCGTAGGGGCCCAAATCAGAACTCCACATCACTGTTTTTAACATGCTAGCTCAAGTCCCCTTAGTGCAAGTTTGTCTGGGCTACTTCCCCCCCCCCAGCTACAGTATAGACACATCCTTCATTTCTGAGAGGCCACCTTTCATTCCATGTTTATACCAGCAGCTAAGATCATATTGAAGACTCAAGCTGATAAAACCTGATGAGCATTGATGCTGGATCTTGTTGTTTCTTTTGATCTGACATATCTTGTGTGTTAACCATCCCTTCCCAACATGTTGTAGGGGCCCCCAATTCATGAAGGTCTACAACCTGTCATTCTCTCCAGCTTTTAACAGTCTTCATTCACTAGTCACATGCATGACTTATGCAGCTGCAGAAAACTATTTCTGAAAACTATTTCTGTGCGATGAACTGGAGTCTGACCTTTGCACTTCTGTAACCTCCGTATAGTAAGGTCTCTTGACATTCTTGCTATCGCTTTAACCAGTACATTTGATGCCCAGACATGCAATGTTCCCTCTAATCTTTTCCATCTCTGTGCAGATTTTTTCCATCCATGCGTGGACTACATTTGTATGTGCACTGAGGCATGTGCACCACAGCTAGGTTTCTGTGTCATTGGAATCTCTCCTGAATGGCCACACAAGCACACAGCTTACAGGGAACATAGCAGACATTTGGGCCCCTGCTTGCCTATGTTCACCTGTATGGCTTGGGTACAGTGGCATCCAATACGGCCAATTAAAAACTGGCTAATCACTTTATATCCACTATAAAAAGATTCAGATGGACAGGCTGGCTAATGCAAGTATTCTGGGTTCTGTAATAAAGCCTTCTACTGCACCAGCAATGCTGCATTATGTGACAGAAGAGAACTGTATTGATGCTCCCTTGATGGAAGACAAACCTTTGAAAGGGTGCCATAAAAATGTGAGTTTGGGGAGTTTATCTTTAGGTGCCCAAGTTCAAAAATTTTGGCCTGGATCTAAAAGTGAATGCACTAAATGTTTCTGGAAACAAATGATGAAATTCTGTAGACTTCACAAACACATACACAACAGGAACAGAATACAGTATCAGCCCCTACATAGAATGGGGGCTTAAATTTGGCAAATCTAGTTGACAGTGCGACTCAAGTTCCATCTAATGTTAAGACTGCCATGAACGTAAGAGGAATGGCCTGTTTAATGAAAAATATAAAGTAGTACTGCATAAAATTAATGGTAAAGAGAGACTCTGCTTGGTTATCTGCTGCATCAATAAGAGGAGGAACATATTTCTGGTGGGTCTTTTTTTTTTTTTAATTATTTTATTTCAGAAATTGAATGTTCAGAAACCTACTTTAATATGGGACTTTTTTACCTGGACAGCAAAAATTGATTTAAATGCAAGCAATTCGCTAGGATGTTCAAGTTTTGGATGTTTATGCAGTAATTGTCAATTTAAAGTGGGCATTTCTTTAGCTATGTGCAAATTTCATTGTACAAATGCCAAGTTCAGCCATCAAATTAAGGTGCCCATATTCAATATTTGCACATTTCCTCATCTCTTGGGCGAGATTCAGTACAGTGCTTAAACTTGACCAAGGCCCAAAAACTAGATAATAATAGGCTTGCCAAGGTGAAGTTTCGTTGAATCTGAGCCTCTGTGACAAGTAAAATATATTTTGTCTTGATCGTATTTGCACTTTTATAAGCAAAGTGGAAATTAGACCAGTGAAGAACGGAGTATGTTCGTTAGCATTGAGAATTTACTGTGTGAATCACTTTTATAAAATGTGGTTTTTTTTTTTTTTAAAAGAAAAGGTGAAAAGTTCACCTCTTTCTTTTTTTCCCCAAGTACCTTATGATGTGACATTTCTTTTTTTCCAAAGAGCAGCACTGGAAATAATACATAAAAAAACATTCAGTCTTGTGTTACTCAGGAGTGGCGGGGGTTTTTTTTGGTTTTTTTTTTCCAGAATGGGCTGAACGGAAATGTTGGGTGATAGGAATAGCAAATGAGCACAAATGGCAGAACTGCCTGCATAAGGATAAAACATCAAATGCAAGTAGTGAACGCTATGGTGTCCTCTCTTCAATGTGCTAGTGGACAATCTATGGGCTTCCAGCTGCTATTCCATTAAGCTGAAATAGCAGCCTCTTATCTCTCTGGATTTCCTGTGTAAGAGATTTGGGATAGAGCCACTGGATCTATGTAATCATAAACCCAGTGTTCCCTTCCCTAAAATGTTCCAGTGGCTTGTGTGGCACACCTTTCACAGTGCACAGGGTTGGAGGAATCCCCATTCAGCCATTCCACGTGCGTTGCCACATTCTTTTAGCATGGGGCTACCACTAGGACTTCTGCAGACCCTCTCTCCCCACTTTTTACTGGACTGAGGCCTAAATCCACAAAGGGACTTACGCTCTGCAATGCTCAGCATCACTGTGCTTAACTTTGAGATGACTGAAAATCACTGTGATTGACAAGGCTGGAATTAGGTGCTTGGGCTCCTATACAGTGAATGGTGGGAGAGAGGCATGGAAGACTGTGATCCACAATGCCAGCATGCTAAGTGAAGAGCCATCTAAGCTAATCAATGGGAGAGGGATGTGAACTAAACCCTGCCCCAACTCAGCGATAGATGCCTAAGTTGGGGCTGGAGGAAGTTGTCTGTCTCTGCTTGCAGTCCATGAACTGTGAAAAGCCAGGTGTTTGTGCACTAGGTTATAGAGTCATTCTAACTCTCTCTCTGGCCCAATTAATATTTAATTATCTAAATGAAGGAGACACTGAGGGATACACACATTAGAATAGTTGCGTGCTCAGGGCACTCACCTGAGACATGGCAGATCCCTGTTCATATCTCTTCTCCCCCTCAGGAGGGGAAGTTGAATTAGTGGCATCCTGCATCCTAGCTGAGTACTCGATCCTCCACGCTAAATGAGTCCAGCTGCCTCCTCTTGGGTGTTTTTGTATGAACTCACCTGAGGGGGCCCAATCCAGTTACCAGCCTCTGGGCGGATATGGATGCTGTGACAGATTGCAGGGAGCAAACTAGGGAGCCTGGGCTCTGTCACTTCAATGTTAATCACTTCCCCTTGAGAAAGCTGCCTGGAGCAATTAGACCAGTGTTTCTCAAAGTGTTCTGTGGGCCCACACTGGGAAAGCCGCTAATGGGCCTGCACCACTTTGTTTACCTAAAGAGTCTGTAGCCATGGAGCCTTATGGCTGCAGTTCGCCATTTCCAGCCAAAGGGAGTAATAGGAAATGGCAGCCTGGGCCACGTCGCTTCCCATGTCTCCCCTTGGCTGGAAACAATGAACCAGGGCCAATAGGAGCTGTGAGGCTCCGTGGCTACAGACTTTTTAGGTAAATCATAGAATACTAGGACTGGAAGGGACCTCGAGAGGTCATCGAGTCCAGTCCCCTGCCTTCATGCTTGGGGCCAAAGTGACTAGACCATCCTGATAGACATTTATCTAACCTACTCTTAAATATCTCCAGAGATGGAGATTCCACAACCTCCCTCAGCAATTTATTCCAGTGTTTGACCACCCTGACAGGAACTTTTTCCTAATGTCCAACCTAAACCTCCTTGCTGCAGTTTAAGCCCATTGCTTCTTGTTCTATCCTCAGAGGCCAAGATGAACAAGTTTTCTCCCTCCTCCTTGTGACACCCTTTTAGATACCTGAAAACTGCTATCATGTTCCCCCTCAATCTTTTATTTTCTAAACTAAACAAACCCAATTCTTTCAGCCTTCCTTGATAGGTCATGTTCTCTAGACCTTTAATCATTCTCATTGCTCTTCTCTGGACCCTCTCCAATTTCTCCACATCTTTCTTGAAATGCGGTGCCCAGAACTGGACACAATACTCCAACTGAGGCCTAACCAGCGCAGAGTAGAGCAGAAGAATGACTTCTCGTGTCTTGCTCACAACACACCTGTTAATGCATCCCAGAATCATGTTTGCTTTCTTTGCAACATCATCACACTGTTGACTCATATTTAGCTTGTGGTCCACTATAACCCCTAGATCCCTTTCTGCCGTACTCCTTCCTATACAGTCGCTTCCCATTCTGTATGTGTGAAACTGATTGTTCCTTCCTAAGTGGAGCACTTTGCATTTGTCTTTATTAAACTTCATCCTGTTTACCTCAGACCATTTCTCCAATTTGTCCAGGTCATTTTGAATTCTTACCCTATCCTCCAGATTAGTCGCAACCCCTCCCAGCTTGGTATCATCTGCAAACTTAATAAGCGTACTTTCTATACCAATATCTAAATCGTTGATGAAGATATTGAAGAGAGCCGGTCCCAAAACAGACCCCTGCGGAACCCCACTTGTTATAACTTTCCAGCAGGATTGAGAACCATTAACGACTACTCTCTGAGTACACTTATCCAGCCAGTTATGCACCCACCTTATAGTAGCCCCATCTAAGTTGTATTTGCCTAGATTAGTGTTAAGAATATCATGCGAGACCGAATCAAATGCCTTACTAAAGTCTAGGTATACCACATCCACCGCTTCTCCCTTATTCACAAGACTCGTTATCCTATCAAAGAAAGCTATCAGATTGGTTTGACATGATTTGTTCTTTACAAATCCATGCTGGCTGTTCCCTATCACCTTACCACCTTCCAAGTGTTTGCAGATGATTTCCTTAATTACTTGCTCCATTATCTTCCTTGGCACAGAAGTTAAAGTAACTGGTCTGTAGTTTCCTGGGTTGTTCTTGTTTCCCTTTTTATAAATGGGCACTATATTTGCCCTTTTCCAGTCTTCTGGAATCTCTCCTGTCTCCCATGATTTTCCAAAGATGATAGCTAAAGCAGTGCGGACCCATTAGCGGCTTTCCTGGCGCAGGCCCACTGAACACTTGTCTAATTCAGTGTTTCTCAGTCAGGCTGGCTGGCTGGTTTAAGGAGCCAATTACCTCATCAGCCCAAGGCTGATAGAGGCAGGAGGGAAGTGCCTAGGGGAGGAGAGAGAAGGGAGCAAGGCTAGCTGAGCTCAGTAACATGGAGGCTTCAAGGGAGGAAGACCTGTTTCCCCTAGGGCCAAGGGAGAGGGTCAAGAAATGCTGTTGGTGCTATAAATAGATTACTGCCAGGGATTGTTGTGGAAATTATAGCAGAAACTTTGAAATAAAGAGTAGGGTGAAGGCACAACTCCTGGAGTCTGTGCAGCTTCTGCAGAGAAGGCAGGAGAGGAGTCCTACCCCATGACAGGCCCCCACATGCAACCTAGGCAGCCAAACACTTATTTTCCCTGGTTTGAGAATTTGTGTGGGGCTTAGGAGGGAGCCAGGCAATCAGTCATAGAGGGACACAGAGGGTGTATGCTCAGGGCAGAAACTTAGGCACCGAAAAGGTGTCGTTGGCAAAAATGTAGGCACCAAGTACCTTTAGGCACCTAAACAGGGTTAGGTGGCAGCTGAGGGAATTTTGAGATGGCAGTGGTGCCTACAAACCAGGACTTGGGCACCTAATTATATACTTAATCCTTATAAATACTGCCACTTTGAAATAGTCCTTCAGAATCTTACCCATCACAGTGGTAAGTGCCAGATATTCAGAACAAGGCATAAAGCCTATAATTCATGCAGCTGTTCAATATTATACCATGGAGTAAGCATTCATCCTGACCCCAGTTAACAATCTACATGTCTCCTGAAGCCTGAACTGAGAGCCCTTGTAATTTTATTGTAGCTTCTGTAACTGTTGACCAGATACTCAGCCAGTGTAAATCTGTCAGTCCATGACTTTGATGGAACTATGCCAATTCCTGTCAGCTAAGGATGTGGTCTTCTATTTTTATTCATATCTATATCAAACCTTTTAAAATTAAGCTGTTTTGCCAGGCAATGAGATAATTCAGTTAATGTAATAATTATATAAAAGCGACCTTTTTAATTATGAACATAAGAATGGCCATACTGGGCAGATCAAAGGTTCATCTAGTTTAGTATCCTGTCTTCAGACGGGAGAATGCTAGGTGCCCCAGAGGGAATGAACAGAAGAGGCAATCATCAAGCACTGGGTTACCTAGTTCAGTGGTTCCCAACTTTTTTTATACCATGGACTGGCAAACCCAGTCACAGACTTTTGTATTGCAGCTCACATTTTATGTGAGATCACAATTCACCAAAGTTCCTAAGAATCATAGAATACTAGGACTGGAAGGGACCTCGAGAGGTCATCGAGTCCAGTCCCCTGCCCTCATGGCAGAACCAAATACTGTCTAGACCATCCCTGATAGACATTTATCTAACCTACTCTTAAATATCTCCACAGATGGAGATTCCACAACCTCCCTGGGCAATTTATTCCAGTGTCTGACTACGCTGACAGTTAGGAACTTTTTCCTAATGTCCAACCTAAACCTCCCTTGCTGCAGTTTAGCCCATTGCTTCTTGTTCTATCCTCAGAGGCCAAGATGAACAAGTTTTCTCCCTCTTCCTTATGACACCCTTTTAGATATCTAAAAACTGCTATCATGTCCCCCCTCAATCTTCTCTTTTCTAAACTAAACAAACCCAATTCCTTCAGCCTTCCCTCATAGGTCATGTTCTCTAGACCTTTAATCATTCTCATTGCTCTTCTCTGGACCCTCTCCAATTTCTCCACATCTTTCTTGAAATGCGGTGCCCAGAAGTGGACACAATACTCCAACTGAGGCCTAACCAGTGCAGAGTAGAGCGGAAGAATGACTTCTCGTGTCTTGCTCACAACACACCTGTTAATGCATCCCAGAATCATATTTGCTTTCTTTGCATCACACTGCTGACTCATATTCAACTTGTGGTCCACTATAACCCCTAGATCCCTTTCTGCCATACTCCTTCCCAGACAGTCGCTTCCATTCTGTATGTATGAAACTGATTGTTCCTTCCTAAGTGGAGCACTTTGCATTTGTCTTTATTAAACTTCATCCTGTTTACCTCAGACCATTTCTCCAATTTGTCCAGGTCATTTTGAATTCTTACCTATCCTCCAGATTAGTAACCCCTCCCAGCTTGGTATCATCTGCAAACTTAATAAGCATACTTTCTATGCCAATATCTAAATTGTTGATGAAGATATTGAAGAGAGCCAGTCCCAAAACAGACCCCTGCGGAACCCCACTTGTTATGCCTTTCCAGCAGGATTGTGAACCATTAATAACTACTCTCTGAGTACGGTTATCCAGCCAGTTATGCACCCACCTTATAGTAGCCCCATCTAAGTTGTATTTACCTAGTTTATTGATAAGAATATCATGCGAGACCGTATCAAACTCCTTACTAAAGTCTAGGTATACCACATCCACCGCTTTTCCCTTATCCACAAGACTCGTTATCCTATTAAAGAAAGCTATCAGATTGGTTTGACATGATTTGTTCTTTACAAATCCATGCTGGCTGTTCCCTATCACCTTGCCACATTCCAAGTGTTTACAGATGATTTCCTTAATTACTTGCTCCATTATCTTCCCTGGCACAGAAGTTAAACTAACTGGTCTGTAGTTTCCTGGGTTGTTCTTATTTCCCTTTTTATAAATGGGCGCTATATTTGCCCTTTTCCAGTCTTCTGGAATCTCTCCCGTCTCCCACAGTTTTCCAAAGATGATAACTAGAGGCTCAGATACCTCCTCTATCAGCTCCTTGAGTATTCTAGGATGCATTTCATCAGGCCCTGGTGACTTGCAGGCATCTAACTTTTCTAGGTGATTTTTGACTTGTTCTTTTTTTTATTTTACCTTCTAAAACTACCCCCTTCCCACTAGCATTCACTATGTTAGGCATTCCTACAGACTTCTCGGTGAAGACCGAAACAAAGAAGTCATTGAGCATCTCTGCCATTTCCAAGTTTCCTGGTACTGTTTCTCCCTCCTCCCTCCCTGGGCCTACCCTCTCCTTGGTCTTCTAATGTATTTATAAAAAGTCTTCTTGTTTCCCTTTATTCCTGTAGCTAGTTTGAGTTCATTCTGTGCCTTTGCCTTTCTAATCTTGCCCCTGCATTCCTGTGCTGTTTGCCTATATTCATCCTTTGTAATTTGTCCTACTTTCCATTTTTATATGACTCCTTTTTATTTTTAGATCATGCAAGATCTCGTGGTTAAGCCAAGGCGGTCTTTTGCCGTATTTTCTATCTTTCCGATACATCGGAGTAGCTTGCTTTTGGGCCCTTAACAATGTCCCTTTGAAGAACTGCCAACTCTCCTCAGTTGTTTTTCCCCTCAGTCTCGATTCCCATGGGACCTTACCTATCAGCTCTCTGAGCTTACCAAAATCCACCTTCCTGAAATCCATTGTCTCTATTTTGCTGTTCTCCCTTCTACCCTTCCTTAGAATTGTGAACTCTGTGATTTCATGATCACTTTCACCCAAGCTGCCTTCCACTTTCAAATTCTCAACCAGTTCCTCCCTATTTGTTAGGATCAAATCTAGAATAGCTTCCCCCTGGTAGCTTTTCAACCTTCTGAAATAAAAGTTGTCTCCAATGCAGTCCAAGAACTTATTGGATAGTCTGTGCCCTGCAGTGTTATTTTCCCAACATGTATCTGGATAGTTGAAGTCCCCATCACCACCAAATCTTGGGCTTTGGATGATTTTGTTAGTTGTTTGAAAAAAGCCTCATCTACTTCTTCCACCTGGGTAGGTGGCCTGTAGTAGACTCCTAGCATGACATCGCCTTTGTTTTTAATCCCTTTTAGCCTAACCCAGAGACTCTCAACACTTCCGTCTTCTATGTCCATCTCCACCTCACTCCAAGTGTGTTCATTTTTAATGTATAAGGCAACACCTCCTCCCTTTTTTCCCTGTCTATCCTTCCTGAGCAAGCTGTACCCTTCCATACAAACATTCCAATCGTGTATTATCCCACCAAGTTTCTGTGATGCCAACAATGTCATAATTGTACTTATTTATTAGCACTTCCAGTTCTTCCTGCTTATTTCCCATACTTCTCGCATTTGTATATAGGCATCTAAGATCCTGATTTGACCTTGCCTCCCAGTTTTGCCCTGACCCTCCTTTCTCTCTGCCATTGTAGCCCACACTCCCTCCCATTTCTGACCCATCTCCCAGGTCCCCATGTTCTCCACTTACCTGTCGGCTTTGCTCACCTGTCCCCGTCGAACCTAGTTTAAAGCCCTCCTCACTAGGTTAGCCATTCTGTATGCAAACAGGGTCTTCCCCCTCCTCGTAAGGTGGATGCCATCCCTGCTTAGCAGTCCTTTCTGGAATAGTATCCCATGGTCGAGGAAGCCAAAGCCCTCCTGGCGACACCATCCTCGCAGCCAGGCATTCACCTCCAGGTTGCACCTGTCTCTGCCCGGGCCCCTACCTTCGACAGGAAGGATCAAAGAGAATACCACCTGCGCTCCAAACTCCTTCACCCGTACCCCCAGAGTCCTGTAGTCACTCTTGATCCGCTCAGTGTCACACCTCACAGTATCATTAGTGCCCACATGGATGAGTAGCATGGGGTAGTAGTCAGAGGGCTGGATAATCCTCGACAATGCCTCCGTAACATCTCGGATACGGGCCCCCAGCAGACAGCATACCTCCCGAGATGAAATGTCAGGGCGACAGATGGGCGCCTCTGTCCCCCTCAGAAGAGAGTCTCCGACCACCACTACTCTGCTGCCATCACTGCGAATAGGAAACGTAGACCTCCCAGCCTTGGGGGTACGGGGCTTCTCCTCCTCCGGTGTAGGGGGTGATTGCTTATCTCCTGTATAAAGAAGAGCATAACGGTTTCCTAGTACCACGGCGCGGAGGGTTCGAGCAGGGGTGGAGCAGTGCCTGCTGCCAGAAGTAACCAGCTGCCACTGTCCACCCTGAGTCGTCTCCTCCTCCACCAGCGGTGTGTCCCCAGTCCTGTGTACCGGGACAGCTACCTCAGCTGTCTCCTCATGAACACGGTCCAGGAATTCCTCATGGATGCGGGTGCTCCTCAACCTAGCCACCTGCTCCCGTAGCTCTGCCACCTGCTGCCTGAGAGATTCGACCAGCAGGCACCTTTCGCATTGGATGATCTCCCCAGCCTGGATATCAATAAGTGGGAATTGCAATCCACAGTCCCTGCAAAACCACACCAGGATCTGGGTAGAGGCATCCATGCTCAGGTGCTCTGTCTGGCTACAGGCGCCGGTGGAGGAGACAGAAGCAGTGCTGGCACAGGTGTTGTGGGTCTTCCTGACCATCGTAGGCTTCCCTCTGCCAAACTCCCTCTCAAACTCCCCTGTCTGCAGCTCCTGTCCACTTCGCTCCCTGGTCGCTCTGCCTCTGGCTTTTAAGCCTGCTTACCTAGGCCAGGCCTTCCACCTCATGAGTCACCCAGGGGAAGGCTGAACAGATGCAATCAAGAGAGCAACTGAGGGAACAAAGGGTCAGGCACTTAGTCCCAACTGCCACAGCAGCTGAAACTGAAATTGCAGTCACCTGAAATCAGATTCAGAATTCAACAAACAAACAAAATTCAAACAGTCGAACTACGGGGTACAGAACTACGGGGTCAGCTGGGAACAGCTTCAGCCTTAATTCTGTGTCAGTTGATTAAAGCATATACTCCGTTTATTTTAGATGCCTTTTGCATGGGATCTTTCTCTTTTTTTTTTTTTTTTTTTTTCTTCCTTTTAATTGTCGATTTAAAATCACTTTTGGGAATTTGGATTAAATTGTTGGACGTTCGAAAATATTTACTGAAACAATAGCGGCATCTCCAAATTTTGTGGTCTAAATTTAAATATAAAATCCAGAATAAGATAATCTTTATAGGGCAGAGACTTAGTTCAAGCAGACGAAGTGTAAGCACTGTTACTTCAACTGCTCATGTACAGGGATCTGTGATCATCCATCTGTGTGCCCAGCTTGGTGAAAGTGAGTGAGGATAGGGGGAAATTGAGCGATAGAGAAAGGGGGATAAAGCGAGTGGGGGTGGAGCCTCAGAGCAAGTGGTGGGGGAGGGCCTCAAAGAAGGGACGGGGGAAATTTTAAAATCCAAAAACTGGGTCCTTGGTTTGCTAAAGTTTTATAACCACTGCTATAGTGTATTAATGGTGTGTGCAGATGTATAACTAGTTGCAACAATATTATGTGCACAATCACACACTTTAGTGATCCAGCACAGGTTTATCTTTGCACAGTATTAAATATGAATAGGCTTCTGAGCATATACTGTTTTCAAATTTTGGGCTTGATACCAAATGCTTTTGAGCCCCAGCTTCAAGATCCTAAACATACCACGAGCTTGGGCAAACTCCCACTGAAGTCAATGGGAGTCTATCTGTTGATTCTGAGAGTTGCATTTGGCCCCGCATTTCTGATTTCAGGAGTTATGGGTGCTCACTAGTTTGCAAGATCCTGGCCCTATGTGTATATCTGTACTTTAGAACATAAAATATAATTTTAGCTATCAACACATTGTCTCCCTTGCACATCAGAAAACTGATTCAAATGAACTTCCACATCAGACTTATAAAGTATTTGGAAGACAACTGTTCTGGCACACAGCAATCTGTTACTTAGCTGGAATTTTCTACATACACAAGTCTGCTGGGTTTCCACAATCTAATCCTTGGTTGCTTCAGACTAGTGAGCAACAACTGTTGAGGATCAATAAAACATTACTGGTGACAGCTATCACTTTTTGCACATATCCGCACTTACACTGGTTATTTACACAGTTGGGATGGTTCGAGTGTTACCTGCAATTCAGTTTTGCATTACTTTCTTCTGAACTAATATACTTGGTTCCACTGGAACTGTTCTGGGGTCTTGTGCTGACTTGTTAATAAGTTAGAAAGTCTGAGAGATTTGGAGAAAGTAAGGAATTTTTCAGCAGGATAATAAGGGTTAGTGTTACCAAAAAAGGTACGTCTAAACTACATCCCTCTTTCGAAAAAGGGGTGTAAATTAGACCCATCTAAATTGCAAATGAAACCAGGATTTGAATTTCCTATGCTTCATTTGCATAATTGCATCACGGCGTTTTTTCGAAAAACGCTATTTCAAAAGTGAAACTGTGGTCTAGATGCGGGTCTTTCAAAAAGAAAAGCCTTTTTTGAAATCCTATAAACCTTATTGTTTGAGGAGTACAGAATCTTTTGAAAAAGGCTTTTCTTTTCAAAAGAACCGTGTCTAGATCGCGGTTTCACTTTCAAAATAGCATTTTTCGAAAAAAACGCTGTGATATGATTATGCAAATGAAGTGCGGTAAATTCAAATCCCGGCTTCATTTGCAATTCGGATATGTCTAATTTCATCCCTCTTTCGAAAGAGAGATGTAGTCTAGACATAGCCAAAGAGTTCACTGGTTCTGCTGGCTCCCTCAGATAGAAAAGAAATGGGCCTGAAAAGATGATCTGAGAGGAGCCACAGGATCAACCACACGTAGGGGCCAATGTGAGCCGAACTTTTGTTATTGTATTGTTGGTTTGGGGTTGGTTGTTTTTGGTGTGTGTTTTTATGTTTGTTAGAGGATAAACCTATGAGTGAGTTTGGACTCATTTCATGCCTAGACTATTTGAACAGATCTCAAACTTACCTTTCTGCACTAATAAGAAAGTGGACATATTATACCCACCCTTGCATTTTTCTCAAGAAAAGAAGATTGAACTTTATCCTGTTGTGTGCTTTGTTTGTCTATGAGCCATTAAATACCTGCAGTTTCTATGTGTCTCAGTTCATGCTGCTGTTTGCAATAGGGAAAGAATTAAAAAATAGATTAAAGTGTTGTCATGTTGTTTAAAATTTAAGCTGTGACTCTGAAAGAAATGAAGTGTGTGTCTGCAGTCTGACTGGGACTTGAAAAACACTTACCCTGACACTGGTTTTACATTTGCATATTTCTGAAGACTTCCCCATGCGCTGCTGTTAAAGATCTCTGGTAGTCTGTTTTCCTACTTCCTGCTTCTGGACACCTATAAAATTTCCAGTTTTGTGTGAAACTCGTTTCCCTTATCATTACTAAATTAGTCTGTTTTATAAGGGTGAAGTTCACTCCTGTGCAAAAGGGCTACACAAAACCAGTGTGCCATTTAAATCATATTAAGCCCTGTTTTGAGGTCTTAAGTGAAGAGGCCTTTGTTTAATCCTCTGCAGAGGAAAGAGAGCAGGGGAGCTCTGAGTTTGAGCTGCTAGAAATGGAAGGAGATGCTTAATATGAGTGTTGGCCCCCCTCCTACTTCATTGGCTCAGACTGCTTCCTTAGCCTTTTAGTGATACTGGAGTTTAGGGTTGCCAGGTGTCCGGTTTGAGCCGGGCAGTCCAGTATTTGAGCTCTCTGTTCTGGAAACAAATTGAGAAAATATAAATGTCCGGTATTTTCTAAATAAGATGTAATGTAGATTGTGATGTAATATCAAGTGTGTCCGGTATTTTTTGTTGAAACCATCTGGCAACCCTACTGGGGTTTTACACAGGAAGTGGCTTGTTTGGGAGCAGGTAGGTTTCCAGCCAGACAATAGTACCTCTCTTTGGGACTCACCTCTGCTTTCAAATAAACCCCAAAAATCTCAGAAGAAATGAACTTCCCCTTTCTGGAGTTGTCTTCTCCTGGAATTTTCTTGGGTTCTTTGTGTTCATGGTAACTTCCCTTTTCTGCAGTTAGCCTGTTCTTTACAAGGCCTTGTTAAAGGCAGATGTCTACATCTCCTGTTCTTTCCTCGGCTTTTCCTGTAGTGCAGGTTACTAGTATTTTCACCTCTGATCTCTTTCCCACCATTTTGCTGTTACAGCCTTTACTGCTCCAGTGTTCTTCTGGAGTAGAAGTTTGGTATGCCACAGGCCTTCCTTTTAAAGGTACATACACTTTGATTATATTAATCCCGAGGGCATTCTGTGCCTGAGTATTCTGCGCACAGTATTTTAAAATTCCACACATTTTATTTGTCAAATAAATGTGGAGCCTTCAGCATGGCATTGGGGAGCACAGGCCACTGACTGCCCTAAGATAGGAGATGACGCTGCAGCTCCCTCCCACCTCTGAAAAATAGACACAATGGTGAGGCTGCATCCAACTCTGACACAGTGCAAGGACCAGGCCTGCCCCAGAAATGCCTAAGGTTGCCAGATAGTTTCACAAAAAATACCGAACATGGCAGGAAAAAAATTGGTTGAGGGGGGGAAAAAAATGCACCAAAAAAGAGTCACTGTGCCTTTAAATTACCCCACTCCTCCCGCCCCCACCAGACGTGGCAGGGGAAGAATGTCCCAAGCGGCCTTTCGTCCGAGAAAAAACAGAAAATACTGGACATTTTACATGTCCGGTATTTTGGTGTTTTTTTTTACCAGACAGAAGCCACAAATACCGGACTGTCCGGGCACCTAGCAACACTAAATGCCCCAGGGCCTTTCCCCGCTATTCTGGGTGCAGTCAGGCAGGCTCAGCCTAGCAGGATCCAAGTGTGGGGGGGCTTAGTGTGTAGGTTCAGAGAGGTGTGGGTGGCTCAGTGGAGGTTCCAGGCACTGGGGAGAGCTGAACGCAAAAAACCCCAAACCAAAACAAAAAAACCCAGGCTTGTTGAGGGGGCCTGTGTGCAATGGCAATGTGAGACTGCAGGGGTATCCAGGTGGAGGTAATTGGGACTCAGCAGGGGGGGATTCTGGGTGTGGGGCAGTGAGGCTTGGTGGGAGGGCCTAGGTATGAGGGAGTCTGGATGCACGGGGATTGGGCAGCTGACAGTGCAACTCCCCATACAATGACTCCCTTCCTGTGCATCTGAGGAGTGATGGGTGCAGGAAGTGAGGGAGGATTTGGCAAACTTCCCGCAGCCTGGGAGAAATCTGAGGGTGGGTCTGACCTCTGGCCCGCTGTTCCACAGTGATTTCTCTCTCAGCAGGCTACCCTGGGGACCCATAAACATGCTGTTGGGGAGAATCACAGGACTGCTCTTGTGGCTTCCCTTTGCTTCCCCATCAGTCATTTTTTTTTCTGTGGGGAAGCAAAGAAATCTTGGAGTGGGCATGAAGTCTATGTGCGTGCAGTAATGTAGAATTCCCCCAGGAGTATAATAACTAGGTATTGAGGGTAACCTATCCGTTTCCCTTTACTGAGCTACCATGATTTCCATAGACAATTATTTTATATTTTGCCCCCAAACCAATTTTTCTTTTGCCTGAAGACTGAAATATTCCAATTGGAATATGCTGCCCTCCTGTCTCATGGAAGCTGTGCCCCCATTCTCTTCTGTGGGCCAGGATCGCTGGCCAAACTGCATCTTCTAGGGTGCATTCTTTTGATGGAACCCTGATGCCTAGTGAGGGGGATATAGACTGACCAGTGTCCCTGGTCAGGTGCCTCACAATCCTTTTTCCTCAGTTGAGCTACAGCTTTCATTAGGCACTGCAGCAGCATGTCTGAATTTGAATTTTTCTGGAAAAAAAAATCAGTTCTCCATTTAAAAATTGAGATTTTTTTTTTTCATGTGCATTGACATCGATGGGTGAGGAAAGCCCATTTTTTCTAACCAACTCTAGTTTCAGGTTTTATTTTTTTTTAACTGTGATGTTGTAACTCTTAAGCTTGGTCTGCCTGAAGGTAGTTACATTATTGAAGCTGTGACTCATCTTACCCAGTTTCCTCAAATGCAGTACTTTTTGTTTTCCTTTCTCTGTCCTTAGCAAAAACAGTTGGAATTTGAATAGTCCTAAATAAGATCTGTGTTGGAGATCAGGCTCCTTTTCACAGAATAAAGAAAGTCTAGAGAAGAATGGTCAACACTTTTGTCTGGTGACTTCGGTTTTTCCCCCCTTCGGGTGCCATAATTTTTTTTCTACAGTTTGTTGTTTGTTCCTTCCTCTTTCTCTGTTTGAAAATTCATCATGCAGGAAATGATTAACCACAGCTAGTTTTCTGTATGCCCATTTCTGACTTAATGTGTCATGTTATGAGAGAAGCCTGAAAAGGACTTAAAATGGCTGCCTAGATGCACACAACAATCTTTTGTACAGACTTACAATCCAGTTGTTCACTTTGGCCATCCCACATAACTAGTCATCCTTTTACATTTAGCAGAATAAGACATTTGTTTAAAAATAACTTATTTCTCAGACAAGCTTGAACTATAAAATTAGAATCTGAACTTGCCAAAGTTTGCATATCTAGGGTGCCAGCAGGTCCATTTCTACTTAATTCCTTTGCAGCTTGCTTTTGTAGAGTGTGATGTATAAGAGAGAAGTCCTACTTCTACCCTAAGCTTTTTAAATGAGATTGATTTATTTTGTTATGACATGCTGCATATCATAACTGGTTTTATTCTATTATTAGAAATGGATGATGGAGGTCTAACGAATAGCTGGTGGACTTAATTAGCACAACAGTCATGCACATTTGGTAAGATCACAGCCTCCCTGCATTGGTCCTTGGTGTTTAACATATGTGAGGTTTACTGCAGTTTTTAGTTGCATTACCTCCCTAGTGACTGTAGTACAGTGTTTCTCAAACTGTGCTCCGAGGAGTCCCAGGGCTCCACGAGACATCTCCAGGGGCTCCGCGAAGTTGACAAACTGGAAACATAGATAGGTACAACACATACAACAAGTGGACCGCTGGGGCTCCGCATAAATTTTTAGGCATGTAAAGGGCTCCGGAGCCCAAAAAGTTTGAGAACCGCTGCTGTAGTAGATGCCTTGAAAGTAGATGAAAAAATAGAATGCTGCATCCTGATTCTCTTCTAGAGAACTTTGTAGAGTGGGTGTTTTTGGATTTGAGAGTTTTTAGTCCTAGTCTCAGCAGGAGCAGATACTGCAAACCAGTCTGTGATGGAATGCCTCTGGGATAGTCAGTCTGCTATTAATAACACTATATTGTCATGATTATGAACCTCAACGGGTTTGGGGGGGGGGCATAAGGCAGCAGTTCGCAAACTGAGGATCCCCATATTGATTTAAATGTTTCAGGGACCTTCCAAGCTCCCTCCCAGCCTTTGTCCTGACCCCTTCTCTGAGGTCTTGCCTCCTGCTCACTTATCCCTCCTCCCGCCATTGCTTCTTTTCCCCACCCTCACTGTCACCAGGCTGAGGCAGGGGGTTAGGGTGCAGGAGAGGGTATGGACTCTAGGTGTGGGGGGAAGGGGTTGGGTGTAAGAGGGGGTGAGGCTCCTACTAGTTGGCAGCTCCCAAAAGCAACTGGCACATCCCTCTCGCAGCAGCTCCTAGGTGGGAGGACTAGGGGATCTCAGTGTGCTGCCCGCATGTTGCAGTTTCTAGCCAATGGGAGCTATGGAGTCGGTGCTCAAGGTAGAGTAGGGGCAACATGCAGAAACCCCCTCGCGCTGCCCCCAAGGTCCTCAGGGATAAGCTAGCCACTTCTGGGAGTGTTGCAGACCCAGGTCAAGTAGGAAGCTGGCCTTAACCCTGCTGTGCTGTCAGACTTTGTGTGCAGAAGACAGAGGGAGAGGAGTTAATCAGCAGGGCCCACGGATCCCAGTTTGAGAATGCTGTTCTAAGGTTTACTTCAATAGCATAAGCGGCGAGGAGTCCTGTGGCACCTTATAGACTAACTGAAGTGTTGGAGCATAAGCTTTCGTGGGCAAAGACCCACTTCGTCAGACCATGAAAGCTTATGCTCCAACACTTCAGTTAGTCTATAAGGTGCCACAGGACTCCTCGCCGCTTTTGCAGATTCAGACTAACACGGCTACCCCTCTGATACTTCAATAGCATAGTTATATTATGGTAGCTTCTTGTCATTCCCGAACCCTGATGAAAGATGCTAGCAACATTTTGAGCAATACTAGAGACAGCACTGGGGTATTTCTATTATGATCTTGATTTGTGGAGTTGGCATAATGTACTGGATTTGTATGTGATGTTGTATTGCAACTGTTGCCCCTGCCAGTTGTGGAAATTTCCTTTTTAGCACCTCTGTTGTAGAGATGAACCTGTTTCTAGTCGTGGATTCTGAGAGAGAGAGGGGTGTGTGTGTGTTGTGGTGTCTCTTGCCTACAGCACAGGGATTCATAGTTAGTGTTCAGATATTGGCCCTTTTAATTTTTGTGTATACAAGTACCAATATGCAGTACTGTCCAGAAATAATTTCATTGCATTTAAAAGATCTATGGTCCTAAAGTGTCAAAGCCTAAGACCCTCATCCTTTCGATTTTTGTAAAGTGGTGCTCAGTCTCACTCCTCATTAGTGTTACAAGCACTTTTGTTCTTTGCAACTACAGTAGGTACATTTATTATTGCACCAATAGAGGTTAACATTAAAAGCTGGGTCAGACCAATAGTCTGTCTAATCCAGTATCTTGTCTTCTCCCAGTGGCCATTGCCAGATGCTTCAGAGAGAATGAACAGAACAGGGCAATTTATCATGTGATCCATCCCCTGTCATTCAGTCCCAGCTTCTGTCAGTCAAAGATTTAGGAACACCCAGAATATAGGATTGCTTTTTTTGACAATCTGGGCTAACAGCCACTGATGGATCTATCCTCCCTGAATTTATCTAATTCATTCTCTCTCTCTCTCTCTCTCTCTCTCTTTCTCTTTTTAAACCTATTTATGCTTTGGGCCTTCACTAATTCTCTGTCAATGACTTCCATAGGTTGGTTGTGCATTTTGAAGATGTACTTTCATTTGATAATTTAAAACCAGTGGCTTATTAATTTCATTGGGTGTTCCTGGGTTCTTATGTTATATGAATATGTAAATAACATTTCCTTATTCACTTTTTCCACACCTTTCATGATTTTATAGACCTCTATCATACCCATTTAGTCATCCCTTTTCTAAGCTGAGCAACCTTGATCAGAAACCCTTTAGTTTCTCCTCATTTGGAACCATTCCATACTCTGAATCACCTTTGTTACCTTTCTCAGAATATTTTCCAGTTCCAGTGTATCCTGGACAAAGTACAGACGGTGTGGGTACACCATGGATTTATATATTGGCATTTTGATATTTTTTGTCGTCCTTTATCCCTTTCCTAATGGTTTCTGACACTAACTTTTTTGACAGCTTCTGTACATTGAGAACTAGCTACAAAGACTCCAATATCTTTTTTTGAGTGGTAACAGCTAATTTAGACGCATCATTATATATGTACACTTGTGATTATGTTTTTCGAAGTGCATTACTTTGCATTTATAAATATTTGACTTTCATCCGCCTTTTTGTTGCTCAGTCGCTCAAGTTTTGAGATCCCTTTTATTTTTTTGCAGTCTGCTTTGGTGTTATCTGTAAACTTTGCCACCTCTCTATGAACCCCTTTTTTTCAGATCATTTATTAATATATTGAACAGTATTGGTCCCAGTATAGCATTTCGGGGAACCCTACTATTCTCTCCACAGTGAAAACTGGCCATTTATTCCGACCCTTTGTGTCCTACTTTTTAACCAGTTACTGATTACACCAATAGTCACCAAACTTCACCAGAGGTTTTCAGGGAAACTAAACAGGGAAGGGATAGGAGGGGAAGGTACACAAAAAGTGGACCTTTGGTGCATGACCTTATCAAAGGCTTTCAGAAAAATCCAATTACATCATATCACCTGCATCACTCTAATCTACATGCTTATTGATCGCCTCAAATAACTGTAATAGTATGGTAAGACGTGATTTCCATTTACAAAAGCTATGTTGACTCTTCTGTAACATATGTTTATGTGTGTGTCTTATAGTTTTGTTCTTTATTGTTGTTTCAGCCAGTTTGCCTAGCATTGAAGTTAGGCTTACTGGTCTGTAATTGCCAGGATCACCTCTGGCGAGTTATTTAAAAATTGGTATTACATTTATTTACTTCACTCAAGTCAGCTGGTACAGAGGCTGATTTCACCGGTGAGTTGCATACCACAGTTAGAAGTTCTATCATTTCATATTTGAGATCTGTCAGAACTCTTGAGTAAAGACCATCTGGTCCTGATAACTTCCTACTGTTTCATTTACCAAAACTTCCTGTATTGACTCCTCAGTCTGGTCATTTCCTCTGTTATGTGTGGAAATCTCTTTCATGGGGAAGGAAGGGAAAACAAGAAAGTGCATGCTCCTCCCCTGCCCACAAGAGTGCATCTGCTTTATTGGCTTCCCTTCCTTCCCTGTTCTCAGGGAAGGAGGGTAGTTAAGATGGTGGCACAGGATCCAAAGTGGCTGGATTTTTTTAAAAGGAGCCATATGTGTGCTTCTTCCAGTGTTGTCTGCAGATCCTGCCCCAGAGATCCTTATCCCTAGAGACCCCCATGTGCCAACTGAGCTGCCCCTGCCTCCTCTCCCCTGGCCAGACCCCCACCAGCACCCTGGGCCCAGGCCAGACCCTCAACCAGCATCCTGCTCCTGCCCCCTCCTTCCGGGCCAGACACCTATCCCCAGCTTGCCCCTGTACCCTACTTTCCACCCAGATTCTGCACCCCCATCCCTATCCCACTCACTGGCAGCCCTGTCCCGCCCACTGGATCCCTCACTTTTGGCCCCACCTCAGAGCATAGAGGGACCCACAAAATCCACTAACCCTGGAACCCCAGAAGAGTTAATCTGGCCTGAGGCCTGAACCTCAGTCCTACCTACTCCCCCATGGGGTTGGGGTGCTAGGGGAGTGAGGTGTCTCAGTTGGAGCCACATCAGTGAGGCTTGGGCGGTTTTGGAGGGGTTGCTTTTGCATCTCACTTGTGTAGTCCCTGACAGATTTTTTTTTTTTTTCCTGTGGGTCAGTGGCCCCTGATCCAAAACAGGTTCCCCGCCCTTCATAAATAAAGACAATGCTGAAATGTTTTGTGTTGGACATAATATTTTATTTAAAAATGAAGCCTGGACAACAAGCCCCCAGTTGGGGCCCAGCCCACATCTGGCCTCAGCATCATAACACTCCTGCACACACACACCCAGACTCCAACCCTGAGCCCATCAGACCCCTCAACCCTATGCCCTGAGCCCCTCATATATCCCAATCCAAACTCCTGCACCCCCACATCCACAAGCCTGCATCTTGCTCCAGCCCCCAACCCTCCACCTGACCCCAACGCTCTCCAGCCTGGAGCCCTCTCCCTGAGCCAGCAGCCCCTTCTCCACCACCTCCTGCACCCAAATTCCCTCCCAGATCTTGCACCTCTCACCCCTGCCCACACCCAAATCCCTCATTCCCGCCCCAGAGCCTGCACCTCCTGTCTCAACCCAGTGAGAGTAAGTAAGGGCTGGAGACAGCAAGTGATGGAGAGGAGGGGAATGGAGAGCGCAGGGCCTCAAGGAAGGACTGGGGTCTTGGGGAAGAGATGGGCTAGATCGATGTTTCTCAAACTGTGCTCCGTGGAGCCCCAGGGCTCCGAGAGACAGCTCCAGGGGCTCCGCGAGGTTGACAAACTGGAAACATCGATAGGTACAACACACACAATCAGTGGAGCGCTGGGGCTCCACATACATTTTTACACATGTAAAGGGCTCCGGAGCCCAAAAAGTTTGAGAACCATTGGGCTAGATCTTGGTTTGCCCTGATATTTAAAAAATGATCTTGGGTGTAAAAAGGTTGGAGACCACTGCCCTAGGAGGACCAAACACCAGTGGTTATTAGGAGGAAGAGCCTGGGATAAGGAAGGTGCTGGGGAAGGCATGAGGAAGTAGCCCAGGGGTTTTGTAGCTCTCTCTCAGCTGGTGTTAGAGACTTTTTTTTTTTTTTTTTTTTTAATAAATATTGCAAGGCCATGGGCTGGAACCCGAAGTAGATGGTGACTCCAGGTTCCCCCCAATACCTCCCACACCTATTTCCACTCAGGGAAAAGACTTTAGAATTGGACTTTCCCTCTATACCTAATGCTGGCTTATGGTGAAAGTAGCTTGACAAACAGTAAGCTGATGCCCTAAGTGTGGTCCCCAAATTGAGGGCTGCTGTGGCAAGCAATCCATCTGAAAGCACAGGACCCATCAAGTGCAAGAGTAGGAGCTCTGTCACAGTACCTTTGTCTCCTTTAGTTCCCCTCTGGTCTCCACAGCCTTTTCTCAAACTCTGAGTGTACAACTTGCACCAAATGCGCATACAACCCACATGCCTTCTAGGTGTGGTGTACTGTCCCAGCGAGTGGTACTAAGACCACTTACCGAGTGAATGAGTCTACTCCGCAACCTTAGCTAACTGCTAGCTGGCTTTTAGCTCATGCAGTACCAGTGCCTGTCAGCGTTTTACACACACGGACACACCAACTGTATACAAGTTGCATTCAGTGTAATAATTTGCATAGCTCCAACTCTACTGCTGGGCCTCTGCCACCATTCTTTTTACTCTTGTGGGGTTTTGTTTGTGTATGTGGCTGAGAGGGTGGTGGTTGGTTTTTTGGGGGTTTGAGGGAGGAGAGTTGTTTGTTGGCCTACGTTTAGAGAATGTTTGTTTCGTAAGTGTAGCTATCTCTGTGTCTCCTTCAGTACTTCCCTGTCTGTTGCTCTTGTTTGCTAGCTCTCTGGGCTAGTAGGTTGGTCCAATAAAAGCTGGTCAGAGTTAGTTCAATAAAAGATATTGCCTCAGCCACCTTTTTCTCTTTGCTATCCTGGGACCAACACTGCTACAACAACACTGCATCGGTCGGTTGAAAGTCCAAACTACATAAATGCTAATTGTCAGCCATTGAGTATACTTCCTATTTGTTAAAAGCGAAATCTTTCCTGCTGATCATGCACAAATCCAGAGTCGTAACTAGCTAATTTGGCCCCTGAGGCAAGACCATCTTCAGCGCGGGCAGGGGTGCTGACGTGGCATGAGTGAAGACCGCATAGTAGCTGTCTTTTCTGTGCCCCCTCAGCTATGCGCCCAAGTAGGGTTCCCAGGTGTCTGGTATTGACCCGGACAGTCCGTTATTTTCGCCTCCTGTCTGGTAAAAAAAAAAAAAAAAAAAAATTCAGCAAATACCGGACACCTAAAATGTCCGGTGTATTCTGATATTTTTTTCCCCCCTTTCCCCTGCCAGGAGGCGAAAATACCGGACACCTGGCAACCCTACGACATACTCAGCAACTGGGCCCGGCTCCACCGCCAGGCCCCCTGGAGTCCCCGCCTGGGCCCCCCCGGACAACGTCCCTCCCCCACTCCCGCTTACGTGGTTCTGCAGGGGCTTGTCTTGTGGCTGAAACAGAAAAACAAAATGGCCACCGGCAAAAAAGCCTCTTCTTAAAGGGGCCATGCTGATTTTTTTATTTTTTAATATTTTATTTTATTTTTTATTTATTTATTTTGGGCTCAACAACTTTGGTCTCCCCCCCCCCCTTTTTTTTTTCTCAACAGAATTTTTTTCCCCGTGTGTTTTCTTTTTTGGGGGGGGAGTGTTTCGGTATTTTTGGTTAAACCATGTGGCAACCGTATGCCCAAGGCAAGTGCCTCACTCGCCTCGCCCTTGTTATGGCCCTGCACAAATCATACGCTGCACATCTTTAATCTATTGCATGTTGGGGGGAGAGTCAATATGGTTACCAAACAGAATACAATTACTGAAGCTATTGGCGGACTACAGTTAACATCTGTAGAGCAATTACAGTACATTTCTCTTCATACAGGCTCATCGTGATACAACGTTATAGATCGGGGTGGCCAGCCTGTGGCTCTGGAGCCACCTGTAGTTCTTCTGAAGTTAATATGCAGCTCCTTGCTCAGGCAGTGACTCTGGGGCTGCAGCTACAGGTGCCAATTTTCCAGTGCTCAGTTCCTGGCTCCACTTCCTCTTCCAAGTGTATTGCCGCTCACTCCTTCCCTCCTCCACAAAGCCTCCTGAGTGCCAGGAAACAGCTGAGTGCAGTGGGCAGGAGGCACGGGGAAGGAAAAGGAGGCACTGATTGGTGGGGCTGCTGGTGGGCAAAAGATGCTGGAGATGGGAGAGGAGGCACCTGATGGGGCCTGTTCACAAATTACTGTAGCTCTTTGGCAATATAGATTGGTAAATGGTGACTCTTTTTCAGGCTCAGGTTGGCCACACCTGTTCTAGATCAAGCATGTTGGTATTTGCTCACAAAAAGAAAGGAAAGAACCTGGACTATAGTGTACAAAAGTTAACGTACCATGCCAGTGATGAGTCAGGGTTGCAAGGATGGACAATTGTTTTTTGGTACAAAACTACAGTGTGAGCTGCAGATAGGAAAAAAGTAACACCAAAAGAATGTCATAACTCCCTCTATTTTGATAAATGTTACACAGGTCACAGTGCGCGTGTGCACACACACACACACACACACACACACACACACACACAGATTTTTTTTATTTTTATTTTTTGCCAGTTTATCTGACAAAAGCCATATCCTCCATTTCTAATAGCTGCTAAGTGAAATAAAAGCACCTAGCTAAAGTACAGGAAAAGAACTGTGAATTGTAGTTCATACCAGAGCATCGCAAAGTTGTCTTTTCAGTGGAACGGAGGGGTACACTGGACCAAAGTCTGAAGTGACTGCAACCCTACTGACTGCATTGATCTAATAGCATTTTGGAGGCTTCAGAACGGATGGTATTATTTCACTTCAGTCTCTGAATTGAATGTATTTAAGCCTTTAAAAAAAGATTATGTTTGCTTGCTTTTTGTTTACTTGGCCTGCAGAAACCAAAACCACACGGTAGCCAAACAGTAGTCTAATGTGATGAGAGCTGTGCAAAAATCTTGCCTCAAGCTTCCAACCCACTCTGCCTAAGTCTGGGTGAATTGTTGAATTTCAGCCCATGCTCACAAAGCTTCATAACACTCGCCTTTGGGAGTTCCCTGAGCTCATTTCCCTGCTGTTGGCAGCAAGCCTGCACATCCTGTTTTCTCTCCCACCTGCCCCAGAAGCCTCACTTCAACCAGTCTTTAGAAACAGCTTCTAGCCTTCTACCTGTGGGGCACTGAAGACACATGGGAGACAGCCAAGGGGACCATTTGCCACTGGAGAAGCAGGATAGGAAGGCAGGCCATTGCCTCCTGCCTGGTTCCTCTCCCCCCCGCCCCTCTTTTTTTCTAAACAATGTGTGATTGGGAAAATGGAGAGGCCTGTTTTGGGTAAGGAGTGGTCTTAGAAATTTGAATTTGTTAAACTTCCAGGCCTACCTGCAGTCTTGGTTCACTTCCACCCCCTTGAATTTCTTAAGAAGCCAGTTTCTGCTTACAAATTCTAAAATGATCCATTAAAAAGTAAGGGTAACTTAATAGTACAGTTTTATGCAAAACTGGATAGCTGAAATAAGTAACAAATAAACAGCCAGTCTTCAAGGAAACATGAATAGATCAGAGAGTAATTGGACTAATTTACCTTTGAGCTACCTACATGCATGCATTTTATTGAGGAATTGTACATTTCTCCTTCTGCTAAAGATGCTTTCTCTGGGCATTTGTAACGGTGTTGTTATACACCATTTTGGAACTAAAGTCTTTGGTAGTCTTTTGCCATAGCATTTAAATAAGGGAAACAAATTATTTCACATTTCACTCAGCTGAAGCAGTTAAAAGATTTTTCTTGTAAGCAAAAAGCGAGACTCTTTTTTTTTCCCTGTATGATGGCATAGTAACTGGGCAACCAACTGCAGCTGTGTAAAGGCTGTCTTAAGAAACCGGATGGTTGTGGTTTGCTGTAAGAACTAATTTTTCTGTTGACTTTTTTTTTAACAGGAAGTTGAAGGCAACTGCATAAGTCTTAATTAGCTCTTTTGTTATATTAAAATTCAATATTTAAAATTTGAAAGCTAAGATTAGGAATAGATTATGTTCCACTTTATTTGAGCATGAGAGTTGGAAATATGGATAGGTCTGAAAAAGAAATGTTAAGCACTTTCGGGGATACTGTCAATTGATAACACTTACTTCTCTTTGGGACTATTTCACTTAGTACTGTAGGTAACGCCTGTCACTACAAAGATTGAAGATAATTTCTTTGTGTGCCTTTGACAGTGCTGTTTGTAGACTCAGTAAGTTAGTCAGCTTCTCCTTTGATTTGCATTGGTGTCTCATGTAGCAGCAGCAGAGAGGAAAAACTTGTTTTAAAGGAGAACATAAACCTACAAACATGGGCAGAGTCCTGAGGCAGCAGTAGACCCTGAAACTATTTTGAACTCCATTTCCCTTCCCCCAGTTAGATGTCAAGTTGATGGTGTTCTTTTGCCATTTCTCTTCCCCACACTTGTTGAAAACTTTAGGCCAGGGTTGTATAATAATTTGTGATTGGGAGCTTCGCCAATATTATGGTAAGTGGTCATGGGTCACATTTTTCAATGGAGGGGGGTACAGGGTCTGGGACAGAGGTACAGAAGCGAGCTCAGGGTAGGGGATTGGTGTTCAGGAGAGGGTGTGGAGTCTGAAGGGGGAGTTTGGGTAAAGGAGGGGGTTGTGACCTGGGTCAGGGGATTGGAGTGCAGAGTCCGGAAGGGGGTATGGGTGCAGGAGAGAGGAGTGTAGGAGGGGGTACAGGGTCTGGCAGGGAACTGTGAACTGGGGTGCAAAGGGTTTGGGTGATGACCTGGGGGGAGAGCTGGGGTGTGGGAGGGGCTGGGGTACCGGATGCTGTGTCTGTCTGGGAGGCACTCACTTAGGCAGCTCCCAGGCAGCAGTCCAACCGACCCTTAGGCAGGCTTCCTGAGGATCCTGGCAAGGAATGCTGCAGGCAAGATTCAAAGGCTTTGTCCCAAATCGCTCCATGTGCCCCCCCATCTCTTCCCCCAGTACATGCCATGAAGAGGCACGTGGAACAGTCAGGGGCTTTGAGTGGCTTGGGGGCTGCTCCCTACCTGAGGGTCCCAGCGAGGCATGTCGCAGGCAGGATTCAAAGGGTTGGTGGGCTGTATCTTGCCTGCAGACCATATCTTGTTTGCTCCTGCTTTAGGCAATATTCCTTATGATCTTGATTCAGGAAAACACAAGCACATCAATGGGACTAAAGTACACGTTTAAAGTTAAGCACATTCTTACATGGGGCCTATGTAAACTTCTCTGCTCACCTCTCTGTAGCATGGATTTGCAATTTGTTTATGAATTTAGAAAAAACTAGGAAAATAAGTTGTTTTCTGCTTTGAAACACACTAGCATCTTGAGAGAGCTCCATTTCTAACCAAGTTTTTCCTAATGCACCTAAATCTTGTCATTTCTGAGATATTACAGAATTGTGAAGTAATGATTTGACTCCAAATGGTTACTAACAGCTCAGATAATTGAACTTCCCTTTTCTAGCATGAATCTGATTTTAATCAGCATATTCGATATATCATGTAAGGTTGCCAACTATGACTGAAGCTATTCTGGGAGATTTTTTTCCCAACATGATATAATGCCAGTTTCTTAAAATAATCTATTAAAATCTCCAGGATTGATTTCAACAGTCACTGGGAGGTTGATGCTGATTCCAGGAGGGTTGGCAATTCTGCTAGCATGAGGTAGAGCTGAAATAAGTAGAATTTGGTTTTATGTAAGTCTTGTTTTGAGACTTCAAAAATAAGTGTGGGGAAAAAAATAAGATTTGTGTTCCTCTGAATAACCACAGTGGGCAATATTGCTGTCATCAAGGAGGCCGGGTGGACAATTTTATTCTGATTCCCCTTACTTTTACCTATTCTATATAAGTATGTCACTGCCCTGTGCTATTAATACCTGTTTGTTTGAACTGACAACAAAAACACACAGAGAGAAGGGGATGGAGGGAGCTTGACAATGCAAATCTGACACTCTCACGCACTGTGTGTATGTCTGTCATTCTCACAAACATACACTGTCCTTCACTCTTACCTCCTGACCCAACACATACATGGACAGATTGTTGTTACTAATTTTACTGCTTTTAAAGTGTTATTTTTAGGTTTTGACTGGTCTGTGCATTTCATCATTTTCATTTCTCTCTTATGAGTTCTAAAACGCCTAACCTGTCGTGGCTGGAGTCATTATCCCTGTGGTAATTGCTGCTCCTGGAAGTGGGTGGCATGTCCCTGCAGCCCCTGAGAAGGGCAGAGCAGGGGATCTTCACATGCTGTCCTTGCCTGCAGACACCACTCCTGCAGCTCCCATTGATCTGTAATGGGGAACTGTGGCCAGTAGAAGCTGTGGGCTCAGTGCCTATAGATGAGGGGCAGCATATGGAGCCATTGCTGTACATGCCAGCTGCTTCCAGGAGTGGTGCAGGGCCGGCCAGGAGTAGGCCTGCCTTAACCCCACTGCTCTACCACCTGGAAGCCATCTCTAAGTGGTGCCCAGCCAGAGCCTGCTTCCTGAACCCCTGTCCCAATCCTGAGCCACATCCTACACCCAACTTCCTGCCCAGATGTGAGTCCCCTGTCCCCAAACTCCTTCCCAGAGTTTGCATCCTGAAACTCTACTGGACCCCAATCTCCCACCCTGGGCTAAGCCTGGAGCCCCTCCCACACTCGAAACCCCTTGGCCCAAGACCAGAGCCTGCACCCCAATTTCCTACTCCGGACAGGTGAGGAAGGGGGATGGAGTGAGCAGGGTGAGGCCTCGGAAAAGGGGTGGAGCTGAGGCAGGGCCTCAAAGAAGGGGCGGGAAGGAAGTGTGGCAAAGGTATTTGGGTTTAAGGTAGCTCTTACATTGCACTTAAATTGAAAAAGTGATCTTGTGGTTGAAAAGGTTGGAGACCACTGCTCTAATAACTCACGTACAACTTGGCTAACTTAGGTCAAGGTGTGTGGGGAGGTTGTTGTATTTGTTAGGAGATCTTTTGACTGAGACAAGGTTTTAGAACTTTTAACCAAAAAAGGTTGTTAGAGAGAGGATTATTAAAAGTAGCTGAATATGAGGTTGAGCATGAAATTAGAAGCCTAACCTTACCTGAAACTAGTTCTGCTTGTATCTGGTGCTGTTGTTGCTACAGCCTGCACTAGAGACGTCAAAACTCCATGGTTGCACATATTACTACTGGCCATTGGAGTCTCCTCAGCAGCTGAAATACTATGTGCCACTGTAAGTGTAGACATACTTCTAGAGTACAGATGCCGCATACCCAGCTAGCATGGCTATAAGTATCATCATAGATGGCGAGGCTCAACTAAGGCGAGTAGAGTAGAGGGCCCTCCACACCAGAACCCCCAGGGTGTGTATCTGACACAGGCCAGCCAAGCAGTTCCATCACAATCTATGCTGTTGAGACTTTTCTTTCTAACATACGTTGCACTGTGAGGCCTAGGTTTTTGTTACGATAATAATTTGCATTTATATGTCGTCTTCACACTTGCACATCCCCAAATGCTTTGGGCTAGACTGCCCTTTACCCAGCCATACATGGAAATAAGGCCTTGGTTGCATGGCCGGGTAAGGGCAGCCTAGACTGCAAGGCCAGACTGATGGTTTCTCACTCTGTGAAGAGGCAGGTGGGAGGAGTTGGGGCTGTGCATACTACTCGCCAGCCAGAGTAGCTTGCCAGGCACACCACAAGGAGTAAGTGCTCCCAGAAAGAAATGAAGTAACATAAGTTATTTCAAAATAATTTCCTACTGTACAAATGCCCTATTTCAAAATAATAACTCCTGAAATAGCTATTTCAAAATAAGCTTATTCCCCCAGGAAAGCAGGAATACAGATTTTTGAACTAACCAGCCTGTTATTTTGAAATAATGGGCTTGGTAGTGTGGACGCTCTGCTTATTATTTTGAAATAAGGGGGGTTATTTCAAAGTAACTCCCTAGCGTAGACCAGGGCATACTTTCTGTCAGCCCCATTCCAGTCCCGGAGAGTAAATCGGGCTCTGGGAAGAGGCACAGTACTTTCCTGGAGCTCATCCAAGGGCAGTGCAGCTACACTGAGTCTTTATTCAGGGATGAGCATGAGCCTTGTGTTTCCCTATAGCCCTTGATAAAGCTATAGAGGTAGCAGTACTGTACTTGCAGACATCAGTGTTTAAATGGCTCCTAGGGGACTGCATCCTTTCTAAAGTAGGAATTTAGAAGTTCTAATAGCCAGTGGTGTGTTTTCAAAGTGTAATTTTCATACAGCGAAATCCCCACAAGCATCTAAGACTTATCCTGAAGTGCTGGCTCAGGAGAAAATGTCATGGGATTCAATGAACATTTTGCTTGGGCATTATTGCACTTCCAAAGTGCCTGCCATCAGAGCAAGTTGTACTGAATAAAGTCCATCAGCGTGCACAACTGAATGCCTACACATTGCATCTACATTTTGGTGGTATTGCCTGATAAGGCATCCTTACCTGATCTCATCTGGAATTACCATTGTTGCAAGTTACTGAGATCTTGTATGGACCCCAGATTATGTATTTCACCATTGCTAATACATGTGTCTGTTTCTTGTCAAAGTTTAAAACATGAAATATTCTTCTAACACTGATTTATACTCGGAAAACGTAGCTGTTAAATCTGTTAACTAAGCCTATGGTTCAGCAGTGAGGATAAAGTGTGAATAAGGAGTTAGATTTGTGACTTTACTGTACGTTGTTGTTGTTCCAGGTTTCATAGCAATATTGGAAAAAGTTCAACTGTAGACCATGCCTGTCCCTCCCCCTCCAGCTCCTCCGCCTCCCCCAACTCTTGCACTGGTAAGTTTCAACTTAGAAGTAGTCTTATACATTTAGAATAAATGTTGTTACAATCTACCATGTGAGTCATATCTAAGGGGCAAATTCTGGACCTTTGTGCATAATTGTGTATTGGGATTCAGGTAAGGGTGGTGGGAGAACACACCCCTTGCAGGAGTACTAGCAGTGTTGCTACTCCTTCCCAAGGAGTCCGTTGCTGTCCACATCTGCTGTGTATGTCTGTCTTTCCTCCACACAGGAGGGTTAGTCTCATATATGGTTTCTCAATATGGGGTCACAGCCCTATTTCAGGAGGCTGTGACCATCTTCTGTCATTATAGCTACATAGGAGGTGGTTCATGAAACTTTTTTTCTGTTGTAACATGAGGCCATCCTATGGAGAAGGTTGACAATCATGGCCTCATGGAGCCTCCTATTTGATGAACAAAGACTGGGATCATTCCCTGCCTATTTCTCCTCTGTGCTGCTCCTGGAAGCCATCACACACAAGGTGCAGAAGCCTTCTGTACCGTCTCTGTGGCTACTGTTGCCATTTTCTGGGAAATGTCCATATTACTGAGCCGGCACGTCAGGAACCCCTTTCAATGGGCATTAAATGATCTCAAAACTTTGGGGGTTTTTTGCAGTCTTTCCTCAGCGGTAGTTTTGCAAGGAAATGGATCAAAGTAGGGGAGATATCTAATGCAATAAATTACATCTGAATGAGTAATGTGGTGTGTTTTTCTCCTGCCCCTCCTCCCCCCTCTTCAATCTTGAGAAGCTTTAGAAATGTCTGGAAAGATTTGGAACTCTTGTATAACAATACAAAACATTTTCTTTCTCTTTTTTTCCCCTCAACTTGTTACCTCAGTATCCAAAAAGGGTCATGCAAAAATGACACTCTGAAAAGACAAAGCAGAGCTTAAAACCTTGAGTGGAAATCAGAAAGGCCTGGGATGTTTCTAGACTGTGCTTGGTCCTGCTGTGAGGGCAGGGGACTGGACTTGATGACCTCTCAAGGTCCCTTCCAGTTCTAGGATTCTATGATGCTATGAAGCAGAGGATCAATATTTTATAGATATATTTAATAAAAACAATAGTCAAATCCTTAGTTTCATTCCAAAGATATCCGGTATTTGGATATTATGTACTTTGGTGTGATATTTTTTTCAGGAACTTCAATGCAAGTCAGCGATAGGTTTGGGGGGATACCCTTGTTCTAAATAGCAACCTTTTTCTTCCATCATTTCAATTTTATATTTTTAAACTGGGATTTCTGAAAAAGGCACACATCCATCTTAGCTTCATATGTGTCAAATTTGAACTCTGAATGCTGGATGGAAGAGAGGACTGTTTTTCAAATCAGACCCTCCATGTGGCAATGGGTTCTAGGGGACCAGAATCTTTGCAAAGCTAACTGCTCTCAGTGCTGCTTTTGAAAGAGGGAGATTTTGTGACACGAAAATGGTTTTACTGCATTTGGCTTATAAATGGAGGTATCCATTATACACTGTACTTAAGCAGGACGCTTCAGTTTTGTATATTTGTTTGTTGTTTCATTTTGCAGGCAAATACCGAAAAGCCTTCCTTAAGCAAGTCTGAACAATCAGGGCGAAATGCTCTCTTATCTGATATTAGTAAAGGAAAAAAACTAAAGAAGGCTGTTACTAATGATAGAAGTGGCCCTATCCTAGACAGTAAGTACTATCTGAATGTAGTTAATGAATGATGAGTTAATATGCAAAATTACAGTTGTTTTTATCATTCGTACATGAAAAGATCCAGGTTGGTCAGGCAAAATAAATTATTGCAATATGATCATAAATAATTTTGCTATATTAATGCATGTTTTAAATCACTTGAGATATCAATTACTGTTTATAATATGTGTATATTTGTGTTCTAATTCTGGTAAACCTATAGAAAATTGTAATTGGTAGAACTAGGCTTAATGGTAGAGGGAAGTTTGCTTTCAAGGTTTGCAGTACTGCTTGTTTTAAAGGCAGACTGCAGTGATTTTTTTTTTTGTAAAAGAACTACTTTAGATGGCTATAGAAAATATTCTTAATTTCAGAGCAGCATATAAAAAAATCTGCTCCCACTACGAATATGAAATGTTTGGCTGTTTTAATAATTACAAAAGAAACTGCATCTTGGTGTTGGGAGAGAAAGATGAGAGCTGTGGCTGAACACCCAGGTTGGGTGTTAGAAGCACTGGTCCTTTATCAGCTCTGACAAAGTGTCCATATTATATGGCTGAAAAATACAAGCAAATACAAGTTCATATATATATATACATCTGTGAGAGAGCAGAGAACACAACCTAGGTCTCCTGATTGCCAATCCTGTGACCTGCTCATTGCACCGTGGTTCTCTACATTAGTCCCTTGCCTTTATTTAGAACTGGGAAAATACTTTCATGTGTCATTTCAGTCATGGGGTCACAATATTTGTCATGGTCACAGTAGAGAAGCATTTTTATATTATAACCATGGCTGCCTGTTAGGAAAACAAGCTAAAATCCAGTCAGTCCATTTCTAGGCCATACCAAAAGTAGTTTAAAAACAAATCACTGATCCCCTGAGGTTTGTACACACTCCAGGCCTCTAAATTGGGCAGACCACCACCAGGAAGGACCCCTCTTCCCCAAGTTTTAGGTTGCTTATAGATGCATAGTAGAGAAGGACAAAGGCAAGGCAGGGGCGAGGGGTTGGAAGCCCAACATGGAAGTGGCAGCTGAATGCCACATGGAATTCTCATTATCTCTACCTAGTGTAGTCCCAGCTTCTGCTCAGTTTGACCTGCTTCATAACCCTTTTATCTAAGACAGCGAAAAGAAAGGGGGGGAGAGAGGCTATGAAAACGATTGGTTTATGTGTTTAAAAATTCTGATTTTTGTTTCAACAGAACCAAAAGGATCTGGTGGTGGTGGTGGTGGCGGCTTTGGCGGCAGCAGTGGTGGAGGAAGTGGCGGTGGCTATGGTGGAGGAAGTGGCGGCGGCAGCGGCGGCGGCGGTGGTGGTGGTGGTGGCTTTGGCGGAGGTGGACCACCTGGCTTGGGGGGCCTGTTCCAGTCAGGAATGCCAAAGCTTAGATCTACAGCGAATCGAGACACTGGTAAGGAAAATTTCCTAGATCTATGAATTCAATTGACAATATTAAAAGCCGTCTAAATGATAAACTTACAAAAACATTCATACAAGAGTAATAAAGTAAGCAAGAGTTCTTTGGCTCAGGGAAGGCCTCCAAACATATGTAAACCAAGTACAACTAAAATATTTTAAGGGGCTAATTTTAAACTCTGACCACACAGTAAACTCAAAAGAAAACCAGTATTGACTCTTGTGCCTCTGAATTTCAGTTTCTATAGCCAGTAAGGCCATCCGTTGAGTAACTAGGTACAAGGAAGGGAGTTAAGAAATGCAGTTTCAGACTTAAATTTGGCTTTGTTTATTTCATCCTTAGTGCTATGTTTTATATAGCAATATTTAGGGGGGAGAAGTGAGAATCCTTCCTTCTCCCCTCCCCTCCCCCTGAAAGTTATTACTGAGAAATAAAAATCCAAGGGATTGAGACTTTACTTTCTGTGTAAAGTAATAAAGGCCAGATCTAGTCCATTGCTGCACGTGTTCACCCTGAAAGTGGAGCATCAAGAAGATCCCAAGCTAGAATTTCCTTAAGCCCTAGGAAAACTAGACCACCTAGACTGGAAAGCACACTAAGGGGGCAAAATTTACCTGTTTAGGTATGTGGCGAATATCCCATCTGGCTGCTGTGTAAATTGTCATACATTAGCTGGGCATACACACTTATGCATTGCACAGGTTTTCAAACGAGCTAAAGAGTGCACCATGGAACAAAGCACCAGGCAAGACTTATAAAACTGAGGGTTTGACAATCAGCATTAAGGATTGGGCCTTAGGAGATGTAATGGCTCCACCTAAATGTGTACTTAGGATGCTATTAGCAGGGGCGGCCCGAGGCGGGCTGCCGGCAGCTGGCACCCCAGGCGGAATGCGCGATCGGTGCCCCCGCCTCCACAGCTCTCAATGGTGTGACGTCATCATTGGGCGCCCCATTTAACGCGGCGCCCTAGGTGATGGCTGAGTCGGCCTATACGCACGGGCTGCCCCTGGCTATTAGTGGCCTTTGTTCATTCTAGATCTAACTTGCTGACACAACACAGTATTTCAGAGGTGGCATTATCTATGTTAGCCTTAATCCAAGGTTCAGAAGTTGTCTTAATCCAAGGTTCTCAGCATAATAGGCCAGTGTTCCTTCAACTGCAAAACTGCCTTTTCAGAGAAACCCAAGCAAATCCATAAAAATAGAAGGGAGAGGGGGAAATGGAAGCATTTTTTCTTTCTCGTTCGTTCTTTCTTTCTTTCAGTTTTAGTGGTCAAATATTGATTGACCATTCAGATGTTTTTGCTCACATGTTGAAAACCCAAAATTATTGTTCCTCAGATTTTTCAAGGAGATTTTCTTTCCTCCTTGCTGTTGTTGGGTCCATCAGGGAAGCTTGAAAATAAATCCTATTATATCATTAGCAATGGTCCATAATAGTTCTAGTCCAGTGGACTAGTACCTTGGGAGTATGCAGAAGTCTTCCTGGGGATACATCAACCCATCTAGATTTTGTTTAGTTTTACAGCAGGCTACATAAAAAGCAGTAGCAAAGTCAGCACAAATTAAAACTTCTTTTAATCTGCCCTACATACTATACTCTGAAAAATTATTACAATATTTATATTCCAGTTGATTTATTTTATAATCGTATGGTAAAAATGAGAGAGAAAACAATTTTTCAGTAATAGTGTGCTGTGAAACTGTTGTCTTTTTGTGTCCGATTTTGTAAGCAAATAGTTCTTAAGTGAGGTGAAATATGGGGTATGAAAGACACATCAGACTCCTGAAAGAGGTACAATAGTCAGGAAAGGTTGAACACCACTGCTCTAATCTGTCATGAGTATCCTTTATATGTGGTCCTTCTGTGACTGAACATAATGGCTACTTTGGTGCCATTGCTACAAATAATTAATTTAAATCACCCACTGAGTATCCTTATGGGACAAATCCTGCAGACTTCAGTCAGTCCTTATGCCCAGTACAAAATTCCCAGTGCATCTGACTAAAGACTTGAAGGTTTGGTCCATTTTCACAGTGTGTTTTACCTTCTCTTGGCTATTGCCCAGCTCTTTATCCCGATGGGAGTAGTATTTATTTCTCTTGTGTTTCCAGATTCTGGAGGAAACAGACCTCCCATGCTGCCACCAGGAGGAAGAACAACATCTGCCAAGCCTTTTTCACCACCAAATGCCGTCGGCAGATTTCCGGGGCCGTCCCCTTTGGGGCAAAGAAGTACCGCTCCTGAACCACAGAGAAACCGAATGCCACCTCCAAGACCTGATTTTGGTTCCAAACTAGATACAGGGCCTCCTCCTGTTCCAAATACTCCAAGACCCATTCCATCAGCTCAGCATAACAGAGCATCCCCTGCTGTGCCAGGAGTAAACAGGCAAACAAGCGCAGGGCCTATCCCTCCATCTTTCCCAGGAAACAGAAATACAGGATTTGGAGGATCTATTCGCCAATCAACTCCAAGTTCCTCACCTTCTTTCTCTAACAGACCTCCCCTTCCTCCTGCTCCTGGCAAATCAACAGATGACAAGCCGCCGCCGCCGCCACCTCCAACAGGAAATCGGCCACTCCTCAATCGGGAAACTTCTTTTCCATCTCCACCACCTCAGAACAGTAAACCTCCTGTTCCTTCCACGCCTCGGCCATCTAATCTCTCTCAGGCTCCACCCCTGCCTCCAAACAGGCCAGGCTTACCTCCAGTTCCACCCATTTCAAGTGGAAATGATGACATGCCACGTCTTCCACAAAGGAATCTCTCTCTAGGTTCTCTTTCTGCTTCCGGCTTGCCTGGAACAGGTCGTTCTGGCCCTCTTCCTCCCCCTCCAAATGAGAGGCCTCCTCCTCCAGTAAGAGATCCACCTAGCAGATCAGGTAGGGTACCAAGTGTTTTTTCAGCTCTCCGGACCGCCCTTGTAATGACTCAAGTAATTGTCATCCACATGGTTTCAGTGAAGTAGCTGAATTTATCTCCAATAACACCAACTTCCTTCCTGCTTTTCAGAATGGAACATGAGCTGTAGCTTTAAGCAGACTGATATGTTTTGCTGTTTTTGCCATATAAATTGAGGCCATAGACCAAAATGCCAATCTGTTTTAAAAATGAAGTCCTCCTTTCACTAAAAGAGTGTAATGGGCTGAGTTACAGTTTTAAAAGAACTATTCAGACTTGGATTAACTGCCAGGACCTGAGTTTGTTTTGCAGTTATTTTGTAGTTGATACTTCATATAATACTACATTTCATTCCCACTCAAGTAACTTTCAGTTAGTAATTGTGCTGTAGTATTTGCACATTAATTACTATCATAGTTAACAGCAACTACACACAAGATGTTTGATCATTATACTCCTTTGACGCAACAAACTTGTATTATCTGTGGGTCCAATTAGATGAGGAATCTCCTGGGAATAGTTTGTCAGTGGCGATGATCACAAGTAATCGTTTGCAAAAACAGGCCCTGTGTGTATTAAACGTGTATATTTATGGAAGTATGTAAATTAGTTTAATAGACTGTGGCAAGGGCCCTTCTTTCCCTTGCCAGCCTCTGCACCCCTTCCCCTTGGCAAGATGGGCCTCACCCTTAGCAGAAGGTTAGGCTTGTGGCCTTCCTCTGGTATAGGGAGCCCAACCTCTCCTCCTGAAGCTTTAAAAAGGTCTCAGGCAGGCCTGGAGTGCAGTCACCTGACCCTAATTGATCCAAGGTAGCCCCGTCTCAGCTAATCCTACTCTTGTGAGCTGATCCTGATTGACCTGCAGTAACTGACTTCTGTTTAACGGGGGGATTGGGCCTTTTACCACTCTAGGACTGCCTTTTCCCACTTTACTGCAGCCTTCTGGCCTGACTTTGCCACAACAGTATACAACATTCAACAGCAATTAGCATAACAAATGTCATTATATTTGAGTTAGCTTTGTCATTTTTCATTTTGCAGATGTCTAATGAGACAGAAAATAATATTGTATCCATGATGATATTTCATAATACACTTTGTCCTGAGCCTTTTATTACTAATGTTCAAGAACATAGATTATACCCTTAGGCTATGTCTACACTGCATCTTTTTGCGGCAGAAAATATGCTAGTGAGGGATTCATTAGCATGAGTCGCGATGTCATTAGCATATTTTCTGCCAGTTCTTTTTGCGCAAGGGGTTTTTGCGCAAAAAGAAGCAGTGTAGCTGCTTCCGTTTTTTGCACAAAAAAAACCCTTTGGTGCAAGATCCTCATGCCCGGTGTGCTGTTTAACTCATATTTTCCAATATTTACACTGTTTTCATTGAAATATTTTCTCTCATTATCTGAAAGATACTAAAATGAATCTTTTATTAACCCTCTCTAAGGGAGCATCATTCCAGGAATGCAAACTGTGGTTTACATTTATGTGCTACTACAAAGTATGTAGGATTTCTTGTGGTACGTTTTTGCTTTTGGATACTGACAGAATATCTACTGATTTATTTTTAATACATGTATCTTTAAGACATCTGTAATAGCTGTAACTAGATTTCTTTGAGAAGAGGGACTACTTCTAATGACTTAATCAACATAATTAAATTATCCCAATTGACCCATATTGTGTGGGATATCTTTCATGCTGGCTCTAAGCATGTTACCGCTATAGTTGGCCAAATGTACTGACATTGGAAATGTTAAAACCTGTGTGTGAGGTCTGTTTCTAATTTAGAGGCAGATTGATGTACTGCAACCATAGCAGAGTGTGTCCTGCAGCAAATATTTGTGTAAGAGAGAGAACTGATGCCACACTGCTTAACATTGCCACTATTGAGCTCAATTCCCCTTTATGCTATGCCATTGGCAGAATCTCGTGCTAACACCTAGAGCAGTATGGGGAAGGGAGTGAACAGTGAAGTACTAAAGTTTGCTGACAATACAAAATTATTCAGTCCAAATCTGACTGAAGTTTCAGAAGGATCTCACAAAAATGGGTGACTGAGCAAAAAGTGGCAGATGAAATTCAACACACACACACACACACACACACACACACACACACACACACACACACACACACACACACACACACACACACGGTTTTGGAAAATAAAATTGTACATGTGTCATTTAAATCATTGCTCTGGGGATGAGGAGGCTGTTCAGGGAAGAATGGACTACCGCGCCTCCTCTTACCGCAGCAGCTTGGGGCTAGGTGAGAAGCACCCTTCCATAGCTGCTCCAGAGGGCACAGCCAAGGGGAAGGGTGCATGTCCCCTGGCTGCGGGAGACCCAGATTCATCTGCCTCCTGTACTCCCCAGCCAGAGTAAGGAATGCAGCAAACAAAGGCATGTAAAATCCCGATTAATTGGCTATCCAGATAAACACATTGTTTAATCGATTAACGAGGGGAAAGCGGGGGGACGCTCCAGACCAGCTGACGCTAGGCTGGGAACCGACTCCCTCTTCCCACCACAGGCAGGGGCTGCTCCTGTGTCCTGGTTGGAATTGCGGGTTACCCCGGGCCCACCACGGACAGAGACTGCCCTGGCTGGGACCTGCAAGGAGCTGCTGCAGCCCCACCAGTTAACCTTAACCCGTAAACCTCATCTGTTAAGGCTTAAACCTTCACATCCCTACAACAAACTCTGCACTTTCTTCTCACTCCTTGACAAAGGAGAACAGCCAGCAGTGCCCACATACAAATTGGGGGTGAAGGAAGCTTCAACTTCCCTTCCCCCTCCTTGAAGGGCACCTGGGGGGTGGGAGACTCAGGGTTGGCACAGTCCTGGAGGGTGGGGCGCACAGCCCCAGCCAACTCCTTTCACCTTCCTGGTGATTGTCTCTTTTCTGTATGGTTTTATGAGACGCAATCCCATTATAGGCATATCCCATTTTCTTGGCACAACCAAATCCTTAACAGAGGTAGGATTATATTCAATACAGGGTATACTCGATTTGGTGGGCCCAGCTCTTACCGCTTAGGAGGAGTTCTTGGATGGAAGGACAGACACAGACACAGAGACAGACACACACATTCTAAATTAGCTGCTCTCACCCAAAAAGGAGACTTTGGGATCCCCATGGATTGTTTTGGGAAAACTTCTGCTCAGTGTTCAGTAGCTGTGGAAAAAAAAAAAAAAAAACAACCTTCCCCAAAAAAAAAAAAAAAAAAACCCACCTGTTTGGAACTATCAGGAAGGAAATGGAAAATATCATAATGCCACTATGTAAATCCATGGTGTGCCTTCCCCGACAATACAGAGTCCTGTTCTGGTTGCCCTATCTCAAAAAGGATATAGTAGAACTAGGAAAGGTTCAGAGAAAGACAACAAAGATGATCCAAGAGTATGGTAGGGCTTCTACATGTGGAGAGACTAAAAAGATTAAGGCTGTTCAGCTCAGAAAAGAGACAGTTGAGGGGAGATATGATAGATGTTTATAAAATCATGAACGGTGTGGAAAAAGTGAATAGAGATGTGTGTGTTACCCTTTCCCACGATACAAATATCTGGCATCTCCTGATGAAATTAATGGACTATAGGTTTAACACAAATAAGAGAAAGTACTTTTTTACACAATGCATACTTATCCTTTGGAACTTGTTGCCATAGGATATTGTGATGGCCAAATGTATTACTGTATTCAAAAAAGAATTAGGTGCATTTATGGAGGAAAAGTCCATCAATTGCTATTATAAGGCCTTGCCAAATTCATGGTCCATTTTGGTCCATTTCATGGTCATCGGATTTTAAAAATAATAAATTTAATGATATCATGAAATGTCAGATTTAAATAGCTGAAGTTGTTGCTGTAATTGATTTCTGACCTAAAATAGTTGCAGAGAGTGGGGGCGTGTTGGGGTACTGCTACCCTTTCTTCTGCACTGCTGCTGGTGGCTGCGTTGCTTTCTGAGCTAGGCAACTGAAGAGCTGCGGCTGATGGCTGGGATCCCATCTATGCTATTGCCACCCTTACTTCTGTACTGCAGCTGGCAGGGTGCTGCTTTCAGAGCTGCCACTCTCCAGCTGCCCAGCTCTGGAGACAGCACAGAAGTAAAAATAGCAGTACCGTGACACACCTCCCAATAACCTTGCCACCTCCCTGCAACTCCCTTTAGGGTCGGGATCTCCAATTTGAGAAATGTTGGTCTCCCCCATGAAATCTGTAAAAGTACACAAGAGACCAGATTGCATGGTTCATGACACTTTTCATTGCTGTGAGTTTGGTGGAGCCTTAGTTATTAGCCAGGATGGTCAGGGTGACCGTAGGCCTCTGGCTGTCTGAAGCCAGGAGAGGGTCATTCCAAAATTGCCCTGTTCTGTATACTCTCCCTGAAGCTGTGTTTCTGACCATGGTTGGAGGCAGGATACTACACTAGATGGACCATTGGCCTGACCCAGTATGGCAGCTGTTACGTTTTCATGCGTCAGAGAGCTCGTGTGCCACTTCCCCTCCCATTGCCTGAAAAGAGTGTGTGGCTAAAGAAAATGGCATATGGCCAGGCCCCTCTGTGCTGCACTGATGCTCCATTGTGATTTCAGCCCTTGGTGACCAGTGTAAGTTAGAGTAGCGTTAGGGCTGCATTCACATGGAACAAAGAGACCAGCCCTGCACAGAGGCTATCCTAGCCAAGGGAAGTGGAAAGGTGACATTTAAGCCACCTTTCTGTATACCCATGCCCCATTGAACCTGCACTCTATAGAGCTGATCGAATAATGGTAGGTTTTATGTACAATAGATTAGTTGATTGATTTGTTTCTCTGTCTTGATTCAGGACCCCTTCCACCTCCTCCCCCAATAAACAGAAATGGAAGCACTTCACGGGCATTGCCTGCTACGCCACAGTTACCTTCCAGGGCAGGATTAGAAAACCAGAGAGGTGGACCAAGGCCTCCACTTCCTCCTGACCGATCTGGTACCGGAGCTCCTCCACCACCTCCTCCACCGTCATCAGCAATCAGAAATGGCTTCCAGGATTCATCATGTGAAGGTGAGCTGTGTTCTCAGATGTATTCATTGTATCACTCTCCTCACTCTTAAGCCTGACTTAAGTCAAGCTATCAGCATTTGACCCCCAACATCTGATTCTGAGCTCTCACCCGTGTTACACAGGCATTATTCCTGACTGACCCAGGTGTAACTTGGGTCTGAAAAGGCCTGCCCTATGGAGTTATCTAATATTTTAAAGCTGAAAACAGAAGTGCAAAGTTAACAATATTTACATGAGCATTTAGTGGCATAGGAACCTTTTTAAAAGTGGGGGTGCTGAACGTCCTTGCCCCGTCCACCTCTACCTGCAGCTCAGGCTGGGAGCAAAGCCCTGATATATGGGACTGGCAACCAGGACCATGGACATGGGGTTTTCAGAAGAGGCCCCCAGTGCATAGGGTTCAAACCAGAACCCCAGCACATGGGGCAGCAGCAGAGCCCCTGGTGCATGGGGAAGCAGCCAGGAACTTGGTGCATGGGACTTGAACCAGGACCCCAGGATATGGGTCTGGCAGCAGAGCCCCTGGCCTATGGAGCCAGCAGCTGGGACCCTGACCATTAGGCTGCAGCACCCACCGTACCTGTAGTTCCCACGCCCATGTGAACATTCTGGCATGCCACTGGGACATCAAGCATTGGACCTTAGAAACAACCCTTCAAAGGTAACCTGAAAAGAGAAAACGTGTGTACCATTCTTGCGTTCTTTATGATGTATAAAGAAGGCCTAAAATTTTTTTTTCCATGTTAAAAATTCTGGTTTCCTCTGTCCTGAAACTCTTTGGATGACAGAAGTATGGAATTATAACCTCACAGGAGACAAAGGGAAAGCTGAGTGGTAGAGAAGGAGAAGGGATCTTTAGTCAAACTGTTTAAAACTTTGGGGTTTTCCATTTTGCCTACTAAATGGTTGGGATTAAGGATGTAAAAAGTTGTTTCAAAATGTAACCACTAAAAATCCTAGCGATTTCATGCGCTGCTGTATAAAGCTTTTATCTAAGCTTTATACTTCAGAGCCTGCAGCGAAGCTGGCTCCTATAAATGTTCTATCACAGAGTCTGCAGCAAAGCCAGCGTGTAACCAAACTGAACACTTATTAGTTAGCCATTTAAATGATTACACTTTTACATTCCTAGTTGGGATAAAGGATAACTACGTTAAAGATTAATCCGTCCTTTCCTTTCAATTAAGCCATGAGCTCACAATGCACATTTGAGTCTCCCAACAAAATCAGGAAAGACCATACTTGATATTCCTGATCTTTCTAAGGTAAAATGTAAGCAGAAAATAAGACTATTTAAAAAAAATAATGTTGAGCTTTCTTTTTGCATCATAAAAGGCAAAACTGGATGCAACTATATTTTTTTCTTGTGTAAGTCACCTTTAGAGGTCAGAACCTACCCCATTCCTACATAGGCAGAACTAATTGAAGTCTAGTGAGGTCTTACTTGCCTCAGGAATGCAAAACTGGGTCCCAAAATAATCTATCATGTGGTCAGTTGCTGCTAACGTTTACTTATGTCATAACTGGATGATGTCATGCAAAAAAACCTACATAACAAGAATGTTATGGTTGCAAAGTGTGGAAGCACTCAAGTATGGAAATGACAAAACCTAGGTTGCCTGCGTACCCTTATTCCACCCCTTGAGCATCTGCATTCAGAGACAGAACAGTGTAATATGAGCATAGATTATTTTTGCCGTGCCGTGATTTTGATTAACTATTAACATGTCATTGGAATCCTATACAACCAAAGATGGGTCAGGAAACATGGAGCTGTAGTGGTTGAAGAAATATCTTCACACATCTTACATATAATGTACTTTTCTCTTTGATTATGCATCTTGTCTTATTGTGCTATTATTTTTTTCTTTGAAAATGGAATTTTATTGGATGCTGTAAGCAGTTCTGGTTGTTTCAGTGCTTCTATATTGATGAGGTCTGAATACTTGTTGTGCATCCTAGTACACATTTCTGTAGGAGGATATAAGATTAATTTAATATAGAATATGTAGAGCCAGATTTATTTTATGCATAAGCAGGTGCGATATTGATTTCACCAGCAAGTGGCCTTGAATTAGGAAACCACCTAGTGTGAGATCCTTCCACCAACTTCAGGCCCTTAGTTCATGCAGCATACAAGGGCTGTAGCAATGTAAAGGAGTTCTGTAAAACAGTGATGGGCCGACCATGGGCCGAATGCAGCCCATCAGAGTTCCAGGTGTGGCCCATGTACCCCCTCTCTGCCCCCTTCTCCCACATTTCTCATGCACTGGGGCCCCTGCACTTACCTACTCCTCACCCTCCCTCCCAGTACTTCCAGAGCACCATGAATTGGCTGATTTGTGCCTTGTCCCCACTCCTCCCGCTCCCTCCCAGAGCTTGAATGCTGCAAATCAGCTGATTCATGGTACTCCAGAAGGGTGGGGAAGGAGCAAGGATGGGATGTACTTAGGAGAGGAGACGGGGAAAGGCCAGGCAGGGATTTGATAATACAAAGTAAGTGTAAAATGTTTTGCTTTTATTATTATTTGAAGTTGATGAACGTTTTATTCATATATGAATAACTAGCAGACCTATACAGCATTGTCCAGGTCCTTCTGGGCATGGCATTGGGGATGTGAGGAGGGTGCAGAAGGCTGGAGGCCAGGGACCTGTTCTCTCTCTTCCCACCCCTGCCCCAGCACCCTCCAGGCCACCCGGGGCCTGTGCTCCCCTGCCCCAGGCTACCTCCTCCCCAGCCTGCCTGGGGACTATTCTCTCCCCCAACCCTTTGGCCACCCCTCCCTAGCCTGCCCAGAGCCTGTTCTCTCTCCCCTGCTCCCACTCAGCCCACCCACTCCCCCTTCACTGTGGCCAAGGGCTGGGAGATGGGGAAAGGGTTTGGGGCAGCGGGACTACTTACTGGTGTGCTGGCAGGCAAGATGGCAGAGCCCCAGCCCTACTAGCCACTCCCTTGGTGGCACAGCTGCCCTCCAGTGGCCACTCGGCAGGATAGCTCTCCCCTATGGGCTCACTTCCCCCAGTGGCCACTCTCATATTGCGTCCCTCCGAAAACAGCCTCTCCCTTTGCATGTTATGGAAAACTCTCCTTTTCCCAGGGTTTCCACTTGTCCTATGTGACGGCGCGTTGGGGAGCCCCCGTCCGTAGCAAGATGTGACTCCGCCAGCCAGGAGAATAGAGAGAGATTATTGCTGCTCCAAGATACAGCACAGGACCGATGCAGGCATAAGAGGATAGGCCGACAGCCCTAATTCCCTTGGGGGGGAAGGGGTTACAGGCCCCTGAAGCCCCCTACACTGGTTAGTCTGCTTCCTCCATGCTTCCCTTCGCTCTCACTGCCCCCTCCCCAAGCCACACCCTTCCTTTGTTCAAACCCTTCCTTGGTCAGGTGAGAACTGGTTGGGCCATTGTCTACGTGACATGAGGGCCCTCAGTGCCACCGCCGCTGGGCAGTGCTTACAGACGGAGGCCAGTAGGGGTCATCCAGAGCCCACATCCCAAGCACAGCGACCAGTGAATGCCCAACCAGAGTGGGCCTACGCCCACTAGAGTAGACAGCCCCCCAACTACATCACATCATAGCAGAACAAACCCTGCCCTTGCTTTAAGTTAGGAGAAAAGGAAGCTGCATACCAAATTTGGTGGCCCTGGCTCTTGTTGTTTAGGAGGAATTCTTGAACAAACAGATGTGCAGACATATAGATAGAAATGCTTTAATCTATATCTATCTATCTACTTGTTTTGAAATATTCAGCATGCCATGTATTGATGTATTTAATCTTATTTTGGGGGTGATGGTTAGTGAACGACTGACTTCAATCTTGCTGCCCACTGAGACAAAGGAAAGCCACTCAAGTGGCCTGCTCACTAACCTGGATTGCACATCACTGCTCTAAAAGCTTCATGGCCAACTATGGGAGAATCCTCCACAACACAAGCACTGTGAAAAGATAGCCATAAGTCTGCCCTCTAAGGACTTCCCTTTACAAGCCATAGCATAGGGGCCACGTTCAGGTGGAGCAAAGGGCAGGAGGGGTCCCAGCGCCTAGCATTGCAGAGATTAAAGGTAGTGCTGTAGCCTGTGGGAAACTATCATAACTTAGCTTAGAGATCTATCTGTGCCAAGGCTTGAAGCCACAGTCCCCACGAGCATTGACTCTCCACCCTGAAAATGAAGTTTTCCGCACGGAAGTGAGATGGAGAGAATATACTAAGTCTTCATCTAATGTTCTGAGTCACACTGTGAGCTTGTTGCACTTCAGTCACTGGAACACTTCAATGGACTCCTGTTTGGATAGTTTTTCTTTGTTTATTTTTTAACGAAGCTTGTAAACAAGAAGACAAGGCAGGTGCTATGATGTAAATGATGGATGAATGAATGAAGTGAATTCAGGCTTATTAGGCTATCTTTTTGTTCTGTTTGTACAGCGCCTAGCCCTCTGGGGTTCTGGTTTGTAACTGCAGCTTCTAGGAGGTACTGCAAGACAGAGTGTATAATAATATGTATACTACACAGCTCTTCTATCAAGGATTGTTATTTTTAAATGTTCCTGTAACAACTTATTTTTCCCCAGATGACTGGGAAAGCAGATTTTCCTTCCATCCCATATCGGACTTGCCACCTCCAGAGCCATATGTACCAATGAACAAAAGTTACCCCAGTAAAGTGGGTAGGAATGAAAGCAGAAGTAAGTTGTTTGCCAAAACGTGTTAATTTTGAAAGATAATGTGCAAGGCCTTCAGATGACCTGTGATAGATGTGGTGAAAGAACCTATAGAATGTAGAGGGATACTTTTTTTAGGAGTAGTTAAGAATATTTATAATTGGGAACAATTTGCATCTATATGTTTCTGTTTTCTCTTAGTAGCCTGAGTACTAATTTCTCTGCTAATTATCTTTACCCCTTTTCTGTTAGCTATTGGCTACACACCATTCAACATAAAAAATCCATAATTCTGCCTTCATATTTGCAAATACAACTCCCATTGGGATTGTAAATGTGTTGGAGGGCCCATTTGGGCCTAATGGATTTATGGTGGTGTTGGCTGGAAGAAATTTTAATGTCTCAGTTCTCATGTATACAAATAGTGTAGGTGTTCCCTGTGCTAGTCCCTCTTCTGTTATTGAGAACAGACTCTTTAGACACACACATAGGTAAAATCTCTGTGGGAAGAAAAATAGGGAGAGACATTAATAAATTCAGATATAGAAGTCTAAGGTCCTGATCCCACATTCTGTCCATGCAGGAAACATTGAAAGATGGTTTGCAGGATCAAGTTCTATAAAACCTGTTACTTTTTTTAAGTGGGTGGAAGGTCAGGAAACTGTGTACCCGACTCAAATTTAAATTTGCTTAGTTTGGGGGATATTGAAAATTTGTGGGGAAATGGTGCTTTGAGATTTTATCACACTTAAACTGTAGAACTTCAGTGTTTATATTACAATTTGCATTTGTTTTACAGTCATAATAAGACTTAGTGCCCTTGTATAACGGATAACTCTTAATAATGCTAACAAGAGTTACAGCCACATTTCAAGAGAAGGAAAAAGCCCACAGGCAGAAGAACAACATGCTTTACAGGCATTTGGAGTATTAAATACTTACTTAATAGTTAGAGCCCTTCAAATCCATGGCTATCTGCTTTATATTCCTGGGTATCTGCAACTCATTTTTTGTGGCTATGGATGCAGATAAGAATATAAGGCTGGCCATACTGGGTCAGACCAGAGGTCCATCTAGTCCATTATCCTGTCTTCTGACAGTGGCCAATGCCAGATGTCCCAGAGGGAGTGAAAAGAACAGGGAATCTTAAAGCAGTCCCTTTCCTGTCACCCATTCCCAGCCTCTGACAGAGGCTAGGAACACCATCTCTACCCATCCTAGCTGATAGCCATTGATGGACCTAATGTCCATGAATTTATCTAGTTCTTTCTTGAACCCTTTTAAAGTCCTGGTCTTCACAACATCCTCTAGCAAGGAGTTCCACAGGCTAACTGTGCGCTGTGTGTTTAAAAAACAAAACAAAACAAAAAAAACACTTCCTTTATTTGTTTTAAACCTGCTACCTATTGATTTCATTTGGTGACCTTTATTTCTTACGTTATGGGGACAAGTAAATAACTTTCCTTTATTTGCTTTTTTCACACCAGTCATGATTGTATAGACCTCTATATAACCCCCTTAGTCTCCTCTTTTCTAAGTTGAAAAGTCCCAGTCTTTTTTAATCTCTCATCATAAGGGACCCGTTCCAAACCCCTAATAATTTGTGTGTCCCTTTTCTGAACCTTTTCCAATGCCAATATTTTTTTTTTTTTTTGAGATGAGGCAACCACATCTGTATGCAGTATTCAAGATGTGGGAGTACCCTGGTTTTATATAGGGGCAATAAGATGATCTCTGTCTTATTGTGTATTCCTTTTTTAATTATTCTTAACATTCTATTTTCTTTTTTTGACTGCTGCTACATATTGAGTGGATGTTTTCAGAGAATTATCCACAATGACTCAAAGATCTCTCTCTTGAGTAGTTATAGCTAAATTCGTCCGCATCATACTGTATGTATAGTTGAGATTATTTTTTCCAATGCGCATTACTTTACATTTACCAACATTAAATTTCATGTGCTATTTTGTTGCCCAGTCACTTAGCTTTATGAGATCTTTTTGAAGCTCTTCACAGTTTGCTTTGGTCTTAACTATCTTGAGCAGTTTGGTATCATCTGCAAATTTTGCCACCTCACTGTTTATTCCTTTCTCCAGATCGTTTATAAATAGGTTGAGTAGGATTAGTCCCAGTACAGACCCTTGGGGGACACCACTAGTTACCTCTCTCCATTCTGAAAACTTACAATTTATTCCTACCTTTGTTTCTTGTCTTTTAACCAGTTCTCAATCCAAACTTGTATCTAGAACCCTGCAGATTTGAGTATCTCTGCTTTACATCAAGTATCTGCATCTGCAGATGGCAACATGAATAGCCATGGCTCATTTTTGTGGAAACAGATGCAGATACTCATTTTGTATCCGCACAGGGCTCTATTAATAGCAATTATTCTGTACATTACTTATATTTCTTATCTTGGTAATTAAACCATCCAAAAAACCCTACACAAAATTCATGGAGGGGATAATACAAGTGCTCATAAATAGTTTCATGGGGAGCTTGGGCATGTGTGAAAGAAATATACATGATGAGCCGTCTTTCTTTCCTCCCTAGGTGGTTCTGGCCGATGGGAAAGAGGTGTCCCACCACTCCCACCTATACCCAGGTGAAGTGGGATTCCAGCACTTCGTTGGGTGACTGCTGCTTGCAAATTTCTCTTGAATTACTTCTCACGTCCACATTGTTGGAAAGTTGCTCTTCTGCTCTACTTACACTTTTGGCTTGTGAGAGGGGTAATTTCTGAGTATCTATTAGAGAAGTAAGGTACAGTTTATGAACCATAGTTGCTTAAAACTATAGATTTTACTAGCTTATATTGCAGGTTGTCATGAATGGCATTTTGGGGACCATATATAACAATATACATTTGCTTACTGGGTCCTGTCCTGTTCCAAGTGATCTCAGTGGGAGTTTTGCCATTGAATTCAACAAGAGCAGGGACAAGCCTGCTGACTAGTTCTGAGTACCACATTTGTAACTTTTGAACTACAAAGTCCAATAGTTTATCGCTTTCTGCCTGAAAACTAGTCACCTGGGGATGCCACGCAGATGAGGTTCCCTTGGATCTTTTTTTGCCTGCTTCAAATACCCTATGCTGCTTCTGCAAGCTACTGCCCAACTTTGTGATTTTGCAAATTAATAGTTCAACCCAAATTTGTTTGACCACCTTTTTAGCCTGTCAGAAATGAATGCTTATGCTACAGATTGTGTAGCCTTCCCATAAGGGAGACCACTAAATGGCATCATTTTCTGATACTCCACCAGTACTGAGCTCCAGTAGAAGTTATGTCCAGCCTTTGTTGTACAGAGAGATATTGCCATGACCTGAAGGAGAATCCTCAAAAGAGAAGTGAAAAATTGAGAATTCAGTGGTGCCCTGATCTCTTGTTTTGTAACAGTCTTATGCTCTTAATCTCCACTGATCCTTTCCATTTGGATGTGGATCATGCCACAGTTATCCAGGCCCTCAAAATTAGTTTACTGCAATGCACTCTATGTAGAGCCATACCTGAAGACAACTCAGAAACTACACAGACTGCATTAGCTTCCCATTTGTTTCTGGGTATAATTTCAAAGTATTTTTGACTTGTGAAGTTCTGTGTGGTTTGGCTGCACAAGAAAGTGTCCCTCCCTTGTGGTGTTGCATGGCAACTGCGATCAGCTGAGTGTTTAAACTAGTGGTCCTCACATTTGAACAGTAGGGGTCTAATAAAAGGGCATTTTCTAGTGCGAGCCATAAAATCTAGAACTTGCTGGTTCAACAGTGGTGGAGTGTATTGACCTTCTGAGCTTGCTGCATGGCCAACCTGTGTTCAAACTTTTCTCTGAGGGCTTCAGGAGGGATCTGAAGGAAATTCCTTTATTAGGAGAAAGCAAACTTTTTTTTTAGGCATTGTGATAGAGAAATCATAGACCTGCTTGAGCAGAGTGTTTTAAATAGTATATTTTTATAAGCTGATAAACAAATGGAGAAAGCCTTTGGAAAAGACTTTGATTCTAGATTTGAACATGGCTGATGAATGTATCTCTGCCAGCTGGACTTCAGAAAGCTAGCTTTGAAGAATGAATCTATCACCTTCCCACCAATCACTAACTCTCTCCTGCTCACCGGAGTTCCCATTAAACTCGGATGGACTTGTGCTCATTAAATTAGAGGAAGAAGCCATTCAGGTTAGAAATACATTAGGCAAAATGCCATCCCTGGAGCAGTGGAAAATGTGACTCCTGATTCAGTTCTGCGGATTCTGTTACAGTATAAGACCTTTGAGCCCAGCACTTGAACATCATCTGGGGGGTTTCAGAGGAGACTCTTCAAAATGAACATTTAAGCATAGGGAAACATGTCCAGGGAGACCCTTCTCCATTGAAGTGACTTTCCCACCCTGTCTTACAATCTGTGCAAGCCCATTGATGATCATAAGACAGGGTATGATTTGAACACGATGAATACAGCTTTGCTTTTCCAGTATGTGTGTTTACAGAAATGCGTTTGGATTTTTTACCTATGATAGTGTTTGATAAAATATGTATTTTTACATTTTGATATCTCAGGGCCTGATTCTGAGATTTATTCCATGGACCTGATCCTAGACCAAAATATGCCCACCAGCACACACATACCCAGCTGCTGGATCAGAGCCATCTGAGCTTCTTGCACAGATTTCAAAAGAAGCTCCACATGTGAAATGTATCTTTGGACCAAGCCCATTTGATCTGTAAATGTACTAACATCACTTTGTAAGAATGGCACTTAAAAAAAAACCATACGGGCTATGAATATTGAAAGTCTGTGTGTGACATATTATTGTGTGAGTCTAAAGTCCAAAGAACATTTAAAACATAGAGATATTTATAGAATAAATGATTGTATTCATGCAGTTAAGCCAAAGCATTTATGACTTTCTGAGGAATGACATTATGACCTTGAAAATATAATATTTAATCAATCACCCTGCCAAAGTCTTAATAAAATATGAATAATGTAATGCAGTGTAATAACTGAGAGCAGCTGCAGAAGTTATACATTTTTGTAACTTATTTGCCTATAGCAAGAGAGTTTCACTTTAGCTGTGTCAGTGAAAATGTTGTATTTTATTCCTGTAGCTGACTGCACCATCCAAACTACTTCACAATTCACTTCCTGAGCAGAATTTTTCTATAATCATAACCAAAGCCATAACAAATTAGCATAAGTTTAATTTTAAACTGTGATATGGGCTTCAATTAATGAAGCGCAGAAATCTGATCTGATTTTTAGCACTTTCTTTATTATTAGAAATTTTTTCACTATGTATATGCTAACCAGCTATAAAACACCTTTCAGAGAAATGAAAGCAGTCATTTTCCCTTAGATAGTAATAAATGTATATCTTTTTATTGTAAAATTCACCAAATATATTAAACAGTGCATCATTTTAAAATTCAGTATATCATTTTGTGTACTAGTAAATATTTACAATAAGATCAGTATTACAGTATTTATTTCACTATGCACAGTGTTTAAAAAAGATATGCATGAAACAAAACTGGTTAATCCAATGGTGCCTTACTATATTTTAACATACTTTTAATGTCAAAATAGCAGTTACTGCTTTTTTTATTAAAAATGATATATTATACTTTGATGTCTAATGTAAAATACAAAACAGTGCTTACAGTATGACAATATGATGTTTGAGCTAAGTGTTTGCATTTGTAACATGTCCAATCCACTAATTTCAAAGGGATTGATTTACATGGAAAGACTGATGGATCAGGCCTTTAATTGGGGTATGAATGGAGTTTCCTTAATTCCAAATCAATTTCTCATGCAAATGCATTTGAAAAATTAAGTGCATTTTTACATGTTTACAGTCTTTGAACCAATGTAGCTCTTCTGCTATTCCTGTACAATCCAATTAACTTCAGGGGGGCTGTGCAAGTGTATTAAATGACACATGGCTGTTTTTAGGATTTGGGGGGGGGATGTTTGTTTTGGTGGCATGGTGTTTTAACATGTATGCCTTAAACTATCTGTATGTCATCAAATTATGAGAAATGACCACTGAAACCATTTTCTGTACAAATCTAGTACATAAATAAAATCAGAGCTTTGTGTGTGAAATGGCCATTTTTATGTATATTTTTCTATTCAGTATTTTTTTGGCTGAAGAGCACATGCTATGTATTTGTTGGGATGACTTTGACATGCTTTATTATATTATTCTAACCACTCTGTTTAGGGATAAGAATTGTTACAGGAAACTAAATATGTGATGCAGGAATCAAGAATTTTTGGAAGTAAAGTTCAGGCAAAGCTATATTGTAATTTTGGAAACCCTTACTCACAGAACTAAAGGTTCAGAAGAGCAGCGTCTTTTGGATGGAACTACAAAATATAGTTTGTACACTGTTTAAGAAGTTAGACAATAGCTTCTATTCACAGGAATAACTGTTTTATATGTTTGTGGTGCAATTAGCATTCTATTTATGAGGAAGGGGGGTATGGGGCACTAATTTCCTATTGGATTTGGATGTCTTATTTCAATAATATATTTGCTGTACAAGAAAATGCAGTTAGAAACTGCAGTTTCCTCCTTTGGAGTCAAGAATTCTGAGTCTTAAGAGCAAACTTAATTTAATTCAAACAAAATATTATGGAATGGGGAATCTTGGCATAGAGCCATTATAACAACAGAATCTTAAGAAATTTCTATGCATAGCATTACCTAAACAATTAACTGAATATTGATCTAACAGAACCAAATAAGATCTATGTGTGGTTTCTCAGTGTCTCAGTGTAGTATTGTAAATGTTGCAGACTTGCTGTTCAGTAGGAACAAAATTTACACACAACCAGGAAATAATGAGAATACCTTGCATGAAATATTCATTAATTAGCTATAAAAAAACCACTGCAAGGAAAATGTCTCTTTGGGTGGAAAGAGAGGAGGTGAGGAAACCCTTTAGGCTTCAAACTGTCTAAAGTAAAATCTTCTGAGCTGGTTAATTAGTGTCTGGACCTGCACCATTCATGACCGGGGGAAGCTGTTGGTGTTGAAAGGGAGCAGATCTATTCAGTATTTTTCTATTCAGTAAAAAAGAGTCACTGTGGCTTAACCACCATGTAAAAGAAGCAGTGAGGGACAAAAAGGCATCTTTTAAGAAGTAGAAGTCCAATCCTAATGAGATAAATAGAAAGGAACATAAACACTGTCAAATCAAGTGTAAAAATGTAATACGAAAAGCAAAAAAAGATTTTGAGGAACAGCTAGCCAAAAACTCAAAAAGAAATAACAAAATGTTTAAGTACATTTGAAGCAGGAAGCCCCCTAAAAAACCTGTAGGTCCCCTAGACGATCGAGATATAAAAGGAGCAATCAAGGACGATAAAGCCATTGCAGAGAAACTAAATGATTTCTTTGCTTCAGTCTTCACGGCTGAGGACGTTAGGGAGATTCCCAAATCTGCACCGTCCTTTGTGGGTGATGAATCTGAGGAACTGTCCCGGATTGAAGTGTCATTAGAGGAGGTTTTGGAACAAATAGAAAAACTTAATGTTAACAAATCTCCGGGACCGGATGGCATTCATCCAAGGGTTCTAAAAGAACTCAAATGGGAAATTGCTGAACTATTATCTGTGGTTTGTAACCTATCCTTTAAATCGGCTTCTGTACCTAATGACTGGAAGGTAGCCAACGTGACACCAATATTTAAAAAGGGCTCTAGAGGCGATCCGGGCAATTACAGACCGGTAAGTCTAACTTCAGTACTGGGCAAATTAGTCGAAACAATAGTAAAGAATAAAATTGTGAGGCACCTAGAAGAACATAATTTGTTGGACAAAAGTCAACATGGTTTCTGTAAAGGAAAATCATGTCTTACTAATCTATTAGAGTTATTTGAAGGGGTTAACAAACATGCAGACAAGGGGGATCCAGTAGATATAGTATACTTAGATTTTCAGAAAGCTTTTGACAAGGTCCCTCACCAAAGGCTCTTGTGTAAATTACATGGCCATGGGATAAGAGGGAAGGTCCTTTCTTGGATTGAGAACTGGTTAAAATACAGGAAACAAAGGGTAGGAATATATGGTAAATTTTCAGAGTGGAGAGGGGTAACTAGTGGTGTCCCCCAAGGGTCAGTCCTGGGACCAATCCTTTTCAACTTATTCATAAATGATCTGGAGAAAGGGGTAAGCAGTGAGGTGATAAAGTTTGCGGATGATACCAAACTGTTTAAGATAGTCAAGACAGAAGCAGACTGTGAGGGACTCCAAAAAGATCTCACCAAACTGAGTGATTGGGCAACAAAATGGCAAATGAAATTTAATGTGGATAAGTGTAAAGTAATGCACATCGGGAAAAATAACCCCAACTATACGTACAGTATGATGGGGGCTAATTTGGCTATGACAAATCAGGAAAGAGATCTTGGAGTTATCGTGGATAGTTCTCTGAAAACTTCCACACAGTGTGCAGCGGCGGTCAAAAAGGCAAATAAGATGCTAGGAATTATTAAGAAAGGGATAGAAAATAAGACACAGAATATCTTACTGCCCCTGTATAAAACTATGGTACGCCCACATCTTGAATACTGTGTACAGATGTGGTCCTCACCTCAAAAAGATATTTTGGCCTTGGAAAGGGTTCAGAAAAGGGCAACTAAAATGATTAGGGGTTTGGAACGGGTCCCATAGGAGGAGAGGTTAAAGCGACTGGGCCTTTTCAGTTTAGAAAAGAGGAGACGGAGGGGGGATATGATAGAGGTATATAAAATCATGAGTGGTGTGGAGAGGGCAGATAAAGAAAAGTTATTTATTAGTTCCCATAATAGAAGAACTAGAGGACACCAAATGAAATTAATGGGTAGCAGGTTTAAAACTAATGAAAGAAAGTTCTTCTTCACACAGCGTGTAGTCAATCTGTGGAACTCCTTGCCAGAGGAGGCTGTGAAGGCTAGGACTATAACGAGTTTAAAGAGAAGCTAGATAATTTCATGGAGGTTAGGTCCATAAAAGGCTATTAACCAGGGGATAGAATTGGTGTCCCTGGCCTCTGTTTATCAGAGGCTGGAGAGGGATGGCAGGAGACAAATCGCTTTGATCCACCCTCTCTGGGGCACCTGGTGCTGGCCACTGTCGGCAGATAGCCTACTGGGCTAGATGGACCTTTGGTCTGACCCAGTACAGCCGTTCTTACGTTCTTATGTTCTTATCACTTTTTTTATATACAGTTTTAGTTCCCAAATACATGCAGTGGTTATGTAAATCAAAGAAGAGGAAATGAAGACTATCTCCAGAGAAAAGGAATAATGCATTTGGTTCACTGATGCCACCAGGTCTGTAACGTATAGTAATATAAAATGTGCTAAAGGCAATGCTTACAAAGCCACAGAAGACTGAAAAGAGGAAGGAGTATACGTGAATATGGTGGCTGAAGAACAAATGACATTTCTTTCAGATAAATGTTCAACCCACCTCATAACCAGATTTCCCTTCTCACCACAGTGGGCTAACTTATGTGACGTCTTTGGGAAGCTTAACCAAAACTATCCAGAACTGAGCTTTTCATAAAGTTAGTTGTCATGGAGAATAAAAATAACTTTTGTTTTGTTTGATTTTTTTTTCTTTGTTCCCTATGTTTAAATGTTTGCATTTATTTAAGACAAATTGGTTACAGAAACTACTACATTAATTTGGGAACAAACAGTGTCAGGTCCTTCAGGAAAAATAGGGGAGGGTAGGAAATTGACTTCTGGTCTTAAAAGGGAAGCAGAAGTGTAATAATGGTCTTGGGTAGTTGTTCACGACTTGCAAAACTATTTCCCAAATTGGTATATGCCACTTGGTTGCGCTGTCTGGTTATAATCCATATATACTAATTTAATATGTAAATTAGTCTGTTAATAAATGTCACATATTTACATTATATCTTTGATACTATACTTATAGATCATTATTACTTTAAGGCCAGATCCTACTGTCATAGCTGAATAAAGACTGCAGGATTTGGTTCTAAGCAAGACAAACAAACTTTATCACGGAGTGCAATGTCAAATAAACACAAATGTGTACACACAGTATTATGTATCAAATGTCTCTACAAAACAGAGAGAAGCAAATAGTTTGTTTTTCGGGATGCAAAATTTCAGGTACTTCACTTGTTTGGGGAAATCTGGATCTTTTCACCCCTTATAACTCTGCTCTCACTCCTGGTCTTTAGACCTTTTTTATACTGTGACAGGGTCAGGCCAGGGAGCTGCTGCAGAGAGAGGAAAAGGCAGCCCAAAAGAGTAAAAACCCCTGTGAGAAGAAGCAGAGAACTGCAGCCCAATTAGATGCAGCTGGGAGGGAGCTGGCTCAGGCAAATTGGGGCCAGCTGACTTCTCTGCTGGCTGACTGAGGGCCTTTAAAAGCCTCAGCAGTTGGAGGTGGAGAAGGAAGGAAGGGAGAGGAAGAAATTAGAAGAATTTGGATCAGCACTAGGTAAATGCAGCTAGGGAGGGAGCCTGAGGGCACCTGGCTGGGCTCCCTACCATTGAGACCCGCTGCAAAACCCCAACCCCTGGAGCGAGGAGGAGGAGGCCTATCCAGTGGTGGCTTGGGGAAGAGGGGCCCTTGCCGCAATACTTTGGGTCACTTGTAGCCAGTATATAAGGTTAGATAATTGGTAGATGTCTGAATGCCTGAAACTAATTTTAACTCTTCTTAAAGCGACTGGGTTTCAAGTTGGTGACTCCTTATCACAGTTTTAGTTGCGTTCTTAGAGATCCCAACTGAAAATGGGGCCCCATTGTGCTGTGCAATGAACACTTAGTGAAAAACAACCCTGACCCCAAAAGCTTGCATTACAAGAAGGGAAAAGGAGCGGAAGTAACATTCATATCAAGACTGACACAAATCTTTCACACAAGGATCTGATTGTCAAAAGAAGTCTATATAGTACAGCATCTCAATTTACCATCATAAAAATGCAGGGCTCACCTATTCTTTCAAGGCTGGTATTCTGTAAAATAGTGCCTTCTGAGATGGCTAAACTGTTAAACTCAGGGTACATGCAGGGAATTATATTTGAATGTAGTCTTCAAAAACAATTTTGATGGACAATTCTGTTTATCACAACTAGACAACCCTTAACTAAGTTAAGCTTCAACAGAAAGGCAAAGAATAGACTTTGAAAGGAAGCCACATAAAATAACTTTGTAAATGTTTAAAATACAGAGGGTAAATTTCATTACATTCCCACAGGGAGCTGCTGCTGCTAATGCACTCATTGACTTGCACACATTGAACAATATCTGTGTGGTAGATGAAAATCTTTTCACCTACTTATCAAGGAATTAAGATGAAACAAAATTGCAGTTCCTTTTTATATAAGGAAATAGTTCCAGACCAAAGGCATGCTGTTAAACCCCTCCTTGGAAATTCAGAATACTTGAAGGGATCTTGTTTTCAAAATGGAAATCAAGTGAATAACTTGAGTAAAATGTTATAAAGGGAGACTGAGTAGAAGTACAGGAGATGAGGCCTTGTGTTCTACACTGTCATTGCAAGAAACTAATTAGGATCAGATGTGTTCATGTTAACATTACAGCTCACATCCATTTTGCTCACAGTGTGGTTTACTCTCATACTTTGCAGTGGTAAAGTTCTTGGGTAAGAGTTTCTAAATAACAGATGCCAGAAAACAAGGTCAGCAACAGTCTTCGTTACTCAGCGGCAAATAAGCAGCTGCCTGCCAGCTCCTGCTCTTCTTAGTGTGATGGTGGCTAAAACTAACACAGTCACCCCTACTAATTGGCTGTGTCTAGACTGGCCAGTTTTTTCCAGAAAATCAGACGCTTTTCCGGAAAAACTGGCCAGCTGTCTTCACTGGCCGCTTGAATTTCCGCAAAAGCACTGACTTCCTACTGTAAGAAATCAGTGCTTTTTGCGGAAATACTATGCTGCTCCCGTTCGGGCAAAAGTCCCTTTTGCGCAAAAGTTTTGCGCAAAAGGGCCAGTGTAGACAGCTGAGATTTGTTTTCCGCAAAAAAGCCCCAATCGCAAAAATGGCGATCGGGGCTTTTTTGCGGAAAAGTGCATCTAGATTGGCCATGGATGCTTTTCTGCAAAAAGTGCTTTTGCGGAAAAGCATCCGTGCCAATCTAGATGCTCTTTTCTCCGCAAATGCTTTTAACGGAAAACTTTTCCGTTAAAAGCATTTGCGGAAAATCATGCCAGTCTAGACGTAGCCATTCTGTTCTCTACATGATCATTTGCCCTCTATGAGACCAGCTGGATAGTCATTACATTTGCACCAAATCTCTGACACTGAAGAATTCAAATCTTCAACTTGTAACGCAAGTTATTTATTCAGTGGCTTTAGATTCTAGAAGAAACATCTTCAGAAATTCAGAGAAGCAAGTCTTCTATTGGGGCTTCCAGGGATGAGCTGTGGCTGTAACCTGGCTGGCTATGAGCATAAAAGATAAGAGGAAGCCTTAATGTGAGAACCAGTTGAAGGTTGTTATATGTTACCTTTATTATTTTTATTTCATTAGCATCTAGAGTGCCCACAGGAGAGATGGAGACCATTTTGTGATGCAATGCACTAAAACAGTCTTTTCCCCAAGGAGGATAATTTAAAGAGGTGAGAAAAAAAGTGGGAGAATGATTTTTTTAAAAGTGCTTTTGCAGAAGTCAGCAATAAAGAATAGTACCATTTGTGATGTTGCATCCCGGATTCATTATGAAAACACGCATAACTGGAAAAAGATTCATGCAAAATTTAAGCTCTTGCAGTACATCACTAGAAAAGCTATAATCTGCTGAATGTAAATATTCTATTTGTGTGACTGCATATTTCTATCTTCAAAACAAGAATGATAAAGTATAAACCTATTTACCAATCTAGACATGCTAAGTGAGGGCCATTAGTAATACTCAAGGAACTTAATGGTCAAGACCTCAGGACAATTATCTTTGAATAGTCTATGGTCCCGCCAAGACACATGGCCGGGTGGCCTGAAGCTCGAATCCATTTTGGAATCTGTACTTTCCATTGGAAGTGTGAAAAATTTAAACTGAACATAAAGGATTCTCACCTTTGGCAAAAGGGATATAAAGATGGAAAACCAAACAATAAATAGGGGCTTCCAGGTGCCCCTGCTTACCACCCATGATGACTTCTGGAAACATCTAAAACTGAACAGGGGAAAAGATCAGGTCCAAATTGGGAGGCTCCCCATCCTGTGAGAAAAGATTATTAAAACTATTGTTAGGGTAAAAATTGCATATAGCAAGCTTCTTAGTGTATTAGACTTACCTGGCATGTTTTGTTTTATTTTGCTAAGTAACTTACTTTGATCTGTCTGCTGTTACTTGAACCAGTTAAACGCTAACATTTATAGATAATAAAGTCATTGATTAATTAATAAACCCTGCGTGAATAATTGTTACAGGAGGGACAACTGCTGTTCATATTTCTTTGGTAAAGGGGATGGACAATTTTTGAGTTTGCTCTATATAAAACTTTATGCAGAGTAAGACTGATTTACCTGGGGTTCTGGCTGAATTTCTGACTGAGCCTTCTCAGAGGTGAGCTGATCTCAGTGTCCTTATTCCTCTGCTGTGGGCTGTGACCTCAACTCTATGCCTGTGTTGGGGGAGACTCGAGGGTCTGGCTTAGCAGAACAGGGTCTTGGGGCACCCCAGAGGGTAGGTAGGTGGATTCAGTGCTATTTCAGCACATCAAATGACAGTCTCATGGGGATCTCTGTGACAGAACCCATCACACACATTGTCTGTAATCACAATACATTGTGTACTGTGTACACAGCATGTACAATAATATAAAAGTACTTAGCCTGCTAGGCCCTTATATTAATTGGTAAGGTTTTATCAGTGCTTTTTTACCATGTAATCTCCTTTACATGCCCTTCTCTATTGTTACATCATTCATTTTTTTTCTCTCTCAGCTGAAACAAGTAACATTTTATTTCAGAAGTGCTGGTACTAGTTCCTGTGAGTGCATTCCTCATTTTGAATCTATTTCTTGTTACTTTTCCTTGTATCATTTATTTGTAAGCACCCATGTGCTGTGCAAAAAGAAGACACAATCCCTGTCCAAGTAGCTGGTAATTTTTTTAACAGACATTGGGATTGGGAAAAGGGCCCAATATGCATACATCTGAATTATATTTTAAGTAGAATATTGCTTTTCCAGGCTATCCCATGCTTCTTCAAAAACAGGAATTTCTGATATTTGATTACAGTCATTTTTACGAAAGAACATTTTTAAAATTTTAGGACTCTGTTTTCAAAAGAACCTCTCATCATACAAGTGCAACTCTGCCAATCTGCTTTTGTGTGTGAAATTAGTCAAATCCAAGTCTGTGTGCACAGAAACATTCAAATTTGTGTGCAAAGTGTACATGTGTGTGCCTATGTATGTGCTAGTAATTTCCATAAGAAAATCAGATTGTTAATTTGTTTCTGTATGGACATAAATTTGGACATGAAAGTAATTCTAATTTAAAAACATGAGCGTTTATACGTACATAGTACTGTGCAAATGATAAATTACCTCCTGTTTGCACCAATATTTTGACATTTATTGTAGAAAGGAGATTTTGATAAACACAAAAACAGTTACCTGGCAAACAGGATGCATTCCTTGTACTTTCTAAGTCTGCTGTTTTTCTTTTTTGACAGTAGAGGGCAAAGGTGTCACATGCAGTTAAAACTCAATGTAGGTAAGCCATTTCCTAAGAAGAGAAGGATTCATGTGGATTAAAAATAGGTAGCTGAAGTGTTCAGACTATGACAAAAGCTCCCTAAAAGGAAGTGGCTCTGCATGTAAGAGGCAGCAGCTATGAAAGCAACACACACAGTAGAACTAGAGTCTAGTGTTAAGTCTTATGTCCAGTGCAACATGAAACTAAGGGTTGTGGAAAGTGTTGTTTTGTTGTACCACTTATAAACCAGGCCTTTATTGCTGGAGTGTTTTGAAATCGTTCTGGAGCCTAATTGAAAACAGAAGCTTTCACTTCTGCTATCTTGCAAGTTACTTGCATTACTATGAAAGCAGTGAGATAATGAGGATGGTTTATTTGAGAACACAGATGGGGTCTACAAAATTCTAGTCACCTTCTGGGTTTTTTTCCTGATTAGTTTCATGGATCACATTTCCTGAGACTGCCTGCTTAACTCCTTCCCTTCCTTCCTTCAAATTCCTCCTTCAAACTAATTTTGCTATACTGTCCCGCCCAAGTTAATGATGTATTTAAAATTAAAATAATGCCCAGGTGCCCAAATAGTCACATCCTGCCTGTGCGTCTTGCACAAAACTAAATTCTTCAGGGTAGGAACCTTTTCATTTTCTTTGTTCTTTACTGTGTCCTACAAACTTGGGAAAAGAGGTCTGTAAAATGGTTAATACATTTAAAATTATTAAAAAAATCTGTATTTGATGGAACAGCTATGCACACAAGTACCTATATCACAACACAAGAGGCTGCATATGTATAGCTTCATGTTTAATAGGCAGGAAAAGTCATAACTACCTAGACTTTGGAGTTGTTTTGCTATCTTCCTGATAGCATGCTGTGCACATACTGCATCTGAATTTCTAGTTGATGGAAACTGCAAATAGTTATAGTGTGCATCTGGTAATGCCCTCAGAGAAACAATTCCCCAAACAGCTAAAATTGTTTTAAGCAATTAAGCAGGTTTGCACAGTATATTTTGCAAGTGGCCTAACACAGCATGGCATTTCATAGCAGTAAGTCACTGAAAAGGATATTAAAAAACAGTGGCTCATCTTTTGCATTAATGTATTCTGAAGTGTCTCCATGTTACTCTAGATTTACACTGGTATAACTCAGCACAGAAACTGGCTCATTTAAAAAAAAAACTTCTATTTGCCTCAATCTTGTTTCACTAATAGCTTATGTCTCATAATTTTGATCTTAAATATATATTTGAGCCCTTTCCCCATTTTTGGTAGGTTGATTCATATTTTCCCTCCAGGGGAATTAAGTAACTCTTTAAGACCCCCTTTAAGTTTTCAAAACCAAAAGATAGAGTTTCTAAGTTTACAAAGCTTCATTGAAGTAAATTGGTGAGATCCTGGCTACACTGAAGTTCTTGGCAAAATGACCATGGACTCCTGTGGGGTAAGGCGTCATGTGGAGTCAGATGTTTGCATGCCCAGTGTCACTAATAGGATTGTGGGATTTGTTCCATAGATACTTTTTTGGATTCTAATTTGCAAAGGAAGTGTCTACTAAAGCTTGTTGTCAGTAGACATACTTTGACTTACTGAATTTTGGCAGCAAATAAAATTTCAGCTTACTGCAAAGTATTTCCCCCAGAATGTTCTTTAGTAAAAGAAAACCAAGATGGTGTTTCTGACACTATACTAGGTGGCGCTTGTGATTTGCTCACATGAGCCTTTGTATTGTGATCACAAGGTACTACATCTATAAGGTCACAAATTATGAAATTATATCATTTAGATATTACTTTTTATCAATATTTTACCTCAAATGTGGGAATATATTTTAAGATATTCCCAATGTTAAACTAATTTTTTTCTTTTAACCTCTGATCAGAAGTATAAAAATGTAAAGTTAGTGACAACAGCACTTACATTTTGCCTGCTGGTACAGCAAGTGAAAGTGACTGAGGTATAAGGTAGACAAAACCTGATTCTCCACTCAATAAGAAAACTTTCAGGTCAGTATAATTGCATCAACCAACCTAAAACTGATGTTATAAAGTAGAGAATCAGCTCAATAATTGTGTTACAAGAACTAATTCATCCAGAAGGAAGGATACTATTAGCATTTTAAAATATAAATAAAATACCCCACATCCATTATTATAGCTAAACGGATAGAAATGAACGAAGGTGAGAATAAGCCAAGAGCAGGTGTTTGTTGACACTGTTCAGAAGGAATAAACGGAGAAGGGAGGGCTTCCATCAATGAAATTATTCAGATCTAGAAACATAGATACCTATCAATCAAAGACATTTAAGAATAATAAAACCAGTTTTGTGATCCAAAGCGCTAATGCAGTTGTGATCCATTTGAGCAGGGGAACGGATACACTCACCAGCCCCTCGGCAAAGGGGGTGGGTGGATCCGCACTCCCAGCCAGCCCTCAGCGCTACCCAGACCACCCACACCCAAGGGCCCAAGGCTCTGGGAGTGATTTAAAGGGCCCCAGAGATCCAACTACCACTGTAATGGCAGCCTCAGGCCCTTTTGAATCACCGGGACCCAGGGCAGTCGCCCCCTTTTTTCTTCCCCTGTGGTGGGCCCACATTTGAGGTCCCTTGCAACTCAAATGTGAGGGTGGGTATCTACCCTGCACTGGTTCAGCATGGGTTAATTGCATTCTGTGGGTGAGGAGACCATGCCCTCTCAGCCCTGCAGGACATGCTCCAGCTGGAACTTGGGTATAAAAGACAGTAGCTCAGCTCATTCTCAGCTGGCTGCTGAAGAGAGTAGATGTTTGTTGCAGACTCCTGCAAAGACCCCAGCAGCATTTCAAGGTACCGAAGCAAGCCAAGGCTCCAACCAATTCCCAGCTGACCACTGCCAACAGAGGAGAGATAGTGGAAGCCTTGAGACTGCCCATCTCAGAATAGAGGGTAGGAAGTAGTCCAGAAGAACTAGACAATTATCTGGTTGTGAAATCCTGTGTTTTGACAGACCCATGTTGAGCCTATAGTGGGTACCCCTGGGCTGGTACCTGGTGAAACAGGGAAGGCCCAGCTGCTGCCCACTTTATTCTGGCTACAGAGTTGTGATACCCTGCATAGGACAGTCTTACTGAGTCTGGTCACTGGGCTAGGCTGACCTGGGAGCCAGAGCTGCTACTGTAAGGTCACTTGGACTGCCAAGCCCCTATCCTAATTCCCCCACTAACTAGAACCCCTCTGATGGGGTTACCTACCCCCACAAGATCATGATAAGCAGGGAAGAGAGTTCAGTTAAGGTCTGGTCAATATTGAATAGGTTTCAACGTACACTGTTCAAAAGTTTATGATATGTCTGTGTCCAAAGTGTATTGTTTTCCAAATGAATCAGCTGGCACAATTAACAGGCCATGTAGATTTCTTATCAAGAAGGCAGTTTATTTTATGCAACTTACTTGAGTATATAATTCCTGAGCAAAGTCAGAGAGACCTTGAAGCAGTGTTTGACACCTGGAATCACTACTGCTAACATTCCATTTATTTATTTTGATTGAACCAAAATGAATTTAATTTTCTTACAATGACCATAGATAACTATGCTTAAGTGAGTGCAGAGCTGATGGAAAGATATGACAGTGACAATACCATTAACAGTCCTTATACAGAAAAGTGAATAAATGTGGCTTCACATGGAAACTAGCCACAACAGACATTTTACTGCATCATGTGGTGAGTCCTCAGCTAATTCAAAATAAATGTGCAATGTATAATAGCTACAATGTCTATATATTGTACACTATATACATTCATGCTACTCAAATGTGTAGTTATTTCTAAATCATAAAAGACAATCTTTTTAATTGCAAGTAACAAATCCCATTGATTAAGCAGTTCTAAAGCAATAATGTTAGAAAAATGAAGTTTAGAATACTACTTGATAGGTCCACTATGTCTTTTGGCATTTTTTATTTGTTTTTTTTTCTCTGCAGTTTGACATGTTAACACCATATTGAGGGGCAGTCTAGAGTTTGTACTTTGACTTGTCAAACTGATTTGTTTGCTTTGATAGCTTTCAAGAAGCTGACTTCAATATACTAACAATCAAGCTGCTTTTTTACTATTTTTGCATTACATTTCTGTCTCCATTATAAACTTTTAGGCCAAATCCTGGTCCTACAAAAATGATGGAGTTTTGCCACCAGCTTCACTGATAACTCTGTGATCCTTATATGTTATACTCAGCAAGGGGATCTATATAACATTTTCTTTTGAAACCTAGTACCTTGCAAGAAGATAGTTCCATTTCAGCAAAGTGTGCTTGCAGAAGAGAAGGTTACTGACCTCGATAGTAACTGACGTTCTTTGAAATGAGTGTTCCCGTGACGTTCTTTGAAATGAGTGCAACCACTGAGCCTTAGATTGGAGATTTCAGAGCAGTGTCCCTAGGGCCACGCATGTGTGTGTCTGCAGTCATGCACTCCTAGATGGCAGGCATTGTGCATGTGTGAGTCTCCCACATCCCCAGTTCCTTCTCTACCCCGAATGATGCCTGTGAGGAGGCCAGAATTGCAAAGTAGAGGGGAGGAAGGGAAGATTATGGAGCACCCATGGGGACACTCATCTCGAAGAACATCAGTTACTATCGAGGTAAGTAACCTTCTCTTCTTCAAGAGAGATGTCCCTGTGGGTGCTCCACATTAGGCGACTACAAAGCTAATCCTGATTAGGGAGGTAGGGACTTCGGATCTGACAGAAATGCAGTGGAAAGGACCGCCTTAGCAAGTTTCAGGTTGGAGAGAGGCCCCTACGTAAGTACGTAGTGCTTTGCAAACGTGTGGTCTGACGACCATGTAGCAGCTGCACAAATGTCTCTTTTGGGGTACTTTGTGGAGGAATGCTATTGAGATGGCTATGGCTCTGATTGAGTGTACTCTTATGCTGTCTGAAGGGGGCACCTCTGCTTGGGAGTAACAGAGCTTAATACAGTCCAAAATCCAGTGGGAGAGTCTCTGTGATGAGAGAGACTGGCCTTTATTGTGGTTAGCTATTGACACGAACAGTCTCGGAGATGCTCAAAAAGGTCTAGTTCGTTGCACGAAGAAAGAGAGATCTCTGTGCAGATCAAGGGCGTACATCTTCATCTCAAATGAATTGGCATGTGGTTTGGGGAAACAGGTGTATTTTCTAGAAGGAAGGTGTACTGTGTATGAAGGTGGAAGGATGAGGCGGGGAGGAATTTGGGGTGGGTACATAAAATGACCTGGTCTTTAAAAAAGATGGTGTATGGGGGATCAGCCAATAGGGCTGCAATCTCTCCCACCCGTCTCGCAGAGGTAATGGCTACGAGGAAGACAGTTTTCATGGATAAGTATACTAGTGAGGTGGTGGCCATTGGTTTGAAAGATAGCCTAGTTAAAGCGTTCAATACTAAATGCAGGTCCAATGGTTGTGTTGGTGAATTGATGTCTGGATAAAGTGCTTGAAGACCCTTTAAAAACCTTTTAGTGAGTGGATGTGCAAATATGGATGAATCGTCTATCTGAAATTGGAAGATAGTAATAGCCGCAAGATGAAATTCAATGGAACTTATTGCAAGGCCCGCTTCCTTAAGGTACAAAAGATAATTGAGGATGGCAGGTAAGGAGGATGTTGAAGGTGCTACCTGATGGCGTACACATCACATTGAGGGTTTTTTTTTCATTTCTGAAAGTAAGTCTTACAGGTGGTTAGTGCCCTATTGTGTAGCAGTACCATTTGTGCTTGTTGTGAATAAGTCAGTTCTAACTCAGAGAACCATCCAGGAGCCACGGCTTCAGGTGCAGTGAGTGGAGGTTCGGTTGGGTAGCATGAGGGTCTGGAGGAAGAAGGAGATCTTGACTGTAAGGTAAGTGTATTGGTGATGCGCGGTACATCGCTGTTAAAAAGGGGAACCATGGTTGACGTGGCCATGCTGGCGCTCTAAGTATAAGGTGGGCTTTGTCTCTCCTTGTCTTGTGGACAACCATGTTCCACAGGGGTATGGGAGGAAACGCGTACATTAGGTGAGATGACCAGCTGATAAGGAAAGTATCTCCCATCAATCCGTTGCCGATGCCTGCCCTGGAACAGAACAGGTGGCATTTTTTGTTGGATTACGTGGCAAATAGATCTATGGTGGAGTGACCTCACTGTTGGAAAATGTTTTACAATATGTGTAGATTCATTTGCCACTCATGTTTGGTCAGACAGGCTCTTCTGAGTGTGTCTGCCATTGTGTTCAGGGTGCCCGGAAGGTGCACCGCGGTAATATTTATGTTGTGTTCCAGGCCCCAGTTGCAAAGTGCTCAAGATCGGGCCCAGTCCTGATGATCTATATAAAACATTGCTGTGACATTGTCTACGTTGATGATGAATGGGAGGAATTTCACGCATGCATTCCTGACTGCATGGAGTTCCAGGACATTTATATGTAGGTTCTTGTCACTGCTGGACCACAGACCCTGGGCTGTGTGATGTCATGGGTGGGCGCCCCATCCTGTAAGAGATGCATCTGTTGTCATGGAGATGGACGGTTCTGATGGGTAGAAGGGGACTCTGGAACAAAGGTTGTGTAGACTCGACCACCACTGTAGGGATTTCTTTACCAGTATTGGAAGGACTAGGGATTTGAATAATGGGTGGATATTGGGCCTGTAAATATGCCCCAGCCATCCCCGTAAATATCTCATGTAAAGGCGAGCATTGCTGACAACAAAATTGCACTCTGCCATGTGTCCCAACAGCCAAAGACATTCGAGTGCTATTGTGAGAGAGCTGGATTGTAAGGTGTTTACAAAGGCCACAATTAGTTGAAAACAGTCCATAGGGAAGGATGTGGTGGCCCTTGTTGAGTTGAGGCATGCTTCTATAAATTGGATCTTTTGGTAGGAGGCAGCGTTGATTTGGTTTCATTTAATTACAGGCTGAGGTGTTGGAATAACTGTCTGGTGATTGACAGTGAACGGCAGGAGTCGTGTAAGCAAGCTTTGAGGAGGCAGTCGTCCAGGTAAGGAAATATAATGATGCTTTGCTTTGTCAGATATGTTGTGACAACCTCCAGAACCTTTGAAAAGATCCTCAGGGCCATAGAGAGTCCGAATGGAAGCACATTGTATTGGTAGTGTTGAGAATTTACAACAAATCAAAGAAAACATCTGTGAGCAGGTGGATGGAAATGTGAAAATATGCATCTTGTAAGTGAAGAGACGAGAACTAATCATCCTGTTCCAATGCTGGTATGATAGCGGAAAGCATTACCATCTTGAATTTTTGTTTCTGAATGAATTTGTTGAGTGCCCAGAGGTCCAAGATGGGTCTCCAAACTCCCGCTCTTTTTTCCATCAGGAAGTAATGGGAGTAAAAACCTTTGCCCCTAAAATGTGCAGGGGCTGGTTCGATCACACTTATGTGCAAGAGGTGTTCTACTTCTTGTTGAAGTAGAATCCCGTGAGAGTGGTCTCTGAAGAGGGACTGGGATGGAGGATGAAAAGGGGGTAGAGACACTAAGGGAATAAGATAGCCTCTCTCAATTATCTGGAGGACCCATCTGGCAGTTGTTAAAGAAGGGTAACGGTCAAAGATAGAAAAACTTGGCTTGTGACGATGGCGTTGGAATAGGTGAGAGGCTCTCATGACCCTCAAACTGCTGTTAAAATTTGATTATTGGATTGCTGCGACTGTTGAGAGTTGATAGAGGAAAGGCATCATCGTTGAATTCTGCCTTTGCCTCTGTTCTGTTAGTGTTGATGTTGTCTGCTGTAATGTTGAGTGTATAGAGGGTATCAAGGTCTCGGGTAGGGCTGATACCTGTATTGTCGTCTTCTAGGTGCCTGGTTGTGGATCCCTAAAGAACAAAGCATTGCTCTGGAATCCTTCATGGAATGAAGAATTTTGTTGGTGTTGGCCGCAAACTGCTTCTGATCGTCAAATGGAAGATCTTCTACCATAGATTGGATCTCTCTAGGGAGCAGAGTGGAGTTAAACCATGAAGCCCTTCTCATGACTGCTGCTGTTGCTGTGCATCACAAAGCCATGTCAGCAGCATCTAATGCGGCTTGCAATTCTGTTCTGGCAATTGTGTGACCCTCCGATACCAATGCTTTGAAGTCTTTTAGCCTCAGGAATATCAGTAATAAAGTCCTTTAGTTTGGTGTAATTTCGGTAGTCATATTTGCTTAATAAAGCAGCACAGTTGGAAATGCGAAATTGTAAAGTGGAAGACGTGTATACTTTGCGTCCAAATAAGTCAAGTCTTTTACTATCACAGTTCGATGTGGTGGAAGGGAATTGTTGCTGATTGTTTTTCTGTTGTGCAGCCTCCACCAGGAGAGAGTTAGATACTGGGTGAGTAAAAAGAAACTCAGAGCCCTTGGGTGGAATGTAATACTTTTTTATCTGTTCTCTTAGCGGTAGAAGAGATCGATGCCGGAGTTCGTCACACCATCTTTGCCGGTTCCATTACTGCTGGATTAATCTGCAGTGCTATTTTAGATTGTGTTACCAAGTGCAATATATCAGTTCATGTTGATTGTCGATGACCTCCCGGAGATAAATGTTTAATTCAACAGCTACACATTTTAAAAGGTCTTGGAAATGTGCAAAGTCATCTGAAGTAGTTGAAGCTGGAGGCACAGAAGCTTCCTCTGCTGAGGTGGATTCATCTGGGTCCAGGGAGGCATCCTCAACTTGAATGAGTGGGTCCCCTTCTTGTATATGTTTTGAAGGTGAAGGGGAATATTGCACTTTGTGTTGTTTCCGGCCATAGTGATGCTTTCGATAAGATTTCCATCCGTCCCAATATTGCCAATTTGGGTATGGCATAGGTGGGGGTACCCAGGGATTGCCATAATATGAAGGCATGTTCCCAAATTTATGGTAAAATCTAAATAGTCTGATCTGTGTAGGGAAAATCCCCTAGAAAGTTCATCTTCAGATTTGGATGAAAATCTTTCTTGAGAAAATGATCTCTGTGAAGTTAACATAGCAGAAGAATGATCAGGGTTTAAAAATGATGAGTTGAACGCAGAGGAGACTAACAAGTCTCTCTGTTGAGTGTAGTGCTTCGCTGGTGTTGAGGGTGCCATAGTAGGGAGCACTGGTGCTATTTGAGGCATTGGATTGTGCCTTGGTGCCAAGCTGACTAGTGCCATGTTAGGCGCCTCTGAGGCAGAGGCGCCAGGTGATGTGGTAGGCTCTTATGCTGCACCGGCAAGATAGTGTCAGTACCTGATGTTGCTGCAGCTGATGAGGCAGGCAACTTAAAGCCTGACACCTCAGAGCAGGGTTTAGCATATGCCACTTCGTTACTGCACTGGTGGCTCCTGAGACATTCGGAGCGTCATATGTGCTGAGATGTGGTGCCACTGCTGTTCTCAGCATCTCCCATGAGGGAGATGGTCATTTCATGCCGTAGCCTCCTGAGGCAAGGAGGAGACTCATTTTTTGATGGGCTTTTTGCCTCCACACTGTTTCTGTTTCTCGGGCTGTTGACCCAGGTTGGAAGCCGGTCTAAGAGAATTTTCAAGTAAAATTAGCTTGAGATGCAAGTCTCTACCCTTTTGCACCTGTGATTTCAACTTTGCACAATGAGGGCATTTTTGAGAGACATGCTCCTCTCCGAGGCAGCAGATGCAGTGTAAGTGCCTGTCCGAGATGGGGATAGGGCAGGGGTGGGCAATAATTTTTGATGGAGGGCCACTCAAAGATTTTGGAAAATAGTCAAGGGCCACACTCTTCCAGGATATTAATGGAGGAGATGCGGGGTCTGGGATAGAGGTTGGTGCAGAATGGAGCTTGGGGTAAGAGATTCGGGTGCAGGAGGGAGACTGGAGTCTGGGAGGGAGTTTAGGTGAAGGAGGTGGTTGTGACCTAGGGCAGGGACTGGGATACAGGATTTTGGCATGTAACCTAGGCTAGGAGAGGCTTGTGATCTGGGGCAGGAGATTGGGGTGCCAGATCTGGGAGAAGGTATTGGTGCAGGAGGGGGCAGAAGGTTTGGGTATGTCAGGGGGCAGAGGATTGGGGAAGGGAGAGGTTGGGGTGCCAGAGACGGGCTCTGGGTGAAGGTGGCTTGCTGCTCCAAGTGGCTCCGCTCAGGCATGAGAAGGAGGGTAAGCGGGAGGGTGGACAAGGAGGGGAGGAGAAGACTTCCTACACTGCCCCTGCTCCCAGCAAAAATTCTTGGCTCCTATTGGCCGGAAACTGAAAGATTGGCCAATGGGAGCTAAGAAATTTTGCTGGGGGGCGCGAACAGCATGAGAAGTCTCCCTCCTCCCTCCCCAGCCAGCTGGAGCGGAGGACAGCTGGCTTTCTAAAACGTGAACTGATCTCTGCCCAAGGGTTCCAGCGAGGGGGCCGCAGGCCAGATCTAGTGGCTTGGTAGGCTGGATCTGGCCCACTGGCAGCCTCTTGCCCATCCCTGGGATAGGGTCTTTGCATGAGGAACAGCACTTAAAGCTCAGCGAGCTGGGCATGACATTGAAACAAGTCAGTAACTGCAGGAAAGGGTTAACTGGGAGGAAAAATAAAATTATCCTAATCTGTTTTTTTGTTGTTTTTTTTTAAAGAGCAAATTAACTAACTGGAGAGGGAAAAAAACCCTTGGTTTTGAAAGGGAATCAGTATCTAAACGTGAAGAAGCTAGGGAACACTGCTGAGGTCCGTCTGCAGCCAGAGGCGGTAGAGAAGGAACTAAGGGGGCTTGTACATGCGCGATGCCTGCCACCTAGGAGCACGCTGCCAGGGACACTGCTCTGAAATCTCCGATCTAAGGCTCAGCGGCAGCACACCAACCTAATGTGGAGCACCCACGGAGACATCTCTTGAAGAAGAACATAAGAATGACCATACTGGGTCAAACCAACAGTCCATCTAGCCCAGTATCCTGCCTGCCGACAGTGGCCAATACCAGATGCCCCAAAAGAAGGGAACACAACAGATCCCTCCCCTGTTGCCCATTTCCAGACAAACAGAGGCTTGGGACACCATTTCTACCCATCTTGGCTAATAGCCATTGATGGACCTAACCTCCATCTAGCTCTTTTTTGAACCTTGTAAGAGTCCTAACCTTCACCACATCCTCTGGCAAGGAGTTCCACAGGTTGACTGTGTGCTGAGTGAAGAAAAACTTCCTTTTGTTTGTTTTTAAATCTGCTGCCTATTAATTTCATTTGGTGACCCCTAGTCCTTATATTGTGGGAATAAGTAAATAACTTTTCCTTATTGGCTTTTTCCACACCAGTCATGATTTTATAGACTTTTATCATATCCCCCCTTAGTCTCCTCTATGCATTGATGCCCTTTTGGTTGCAATATGTTTTCAGAATTTCATAAAGCTTTTCTGCTTAATATAGAACATAGGTTGAAGATTATAATCATGACATTTCTCAGCTCTTTGATATTGCCAGTTTTGATGAATGGCCACCTCACAGAGCCCCCTAGTGTCCTCCCAGCAGTCCTGCACTTAGCCCCTCACCTCAATTTCACTTCTTGGAGCCCCAGAGAAATTCCACAAAGAGTTTCACCAGCCCTCTTTAGGGTTTGATTTAGTACTTTAAAATTAAAAAGTAAATAAAAATCTCTCACACATCCCAGCTTGCTGCTCCCCATGTTCAGTCAGATCCCCAGATACTCCCTGCCTTAGCAAGCTTAACTTAAATCTTAACTGGAGCAATTCCTCTGCTCTCAGAGTCTTCCTTCAAGGAACCTCACTGTAGTCTCACTACAGCCCCTCCACCAGCTCCTTCTACTCTTCATGGGAATTTGCTTCATTCTCAGGTGTTGCTCATTCTGTAATCAGGATTGGCTTGGCTTCAGACTATCAAGGGTAAACAACCCTGTTACAACCTGTAACAGTTGTCCATGTTCCAGATATAAAATAAGGTGTAAGTCTTTAAACAGGGACTTGTGTGTGATACTGAGATTTTCCAGATGGTGATCCAATCTGCCTTCCAGGAAATACCAATTTGATTCTGGTACCCATTTTAGACAGGAGCAGAACTGCCACTGCCCAACGTTAGGGTTACCAGGTATCCGGTATTGACCCGGACAGTCTGGTATTTTCGCCTCCTGTCTGGTAAAAAAAATTCACCTAAAATGTCCGGCATTTTCTGTGGTTTTTTCCCCTGCAGGAGGCAAAAATACCAGACTGTCCGGGTCAATACTGGACACCTGGGCAACCCTACACACACTCAGCAACTGGGCCCAGCCCTCGCTCCCTGTCCCCCGCTTACCTGGTTCTGCAAGGGAGCTGTCTGGCCCAGAGCAGGAAGACAAGATGGCCTGTAGGTCCAAAAAGCTTCAAAGGCTTTTCTTAAAGGGGCCATGCTTTTTTTGTTTTTGCTCAACAATTTTGGTCTCCCCCGTTGTTTTTCCCTCAACAGAATTTTTTTCCCAGTGTTTTTTTTTTTTTTTTGGGGGGGAGTTCGGTATATTTGGTTAAACCATCTGGCAACCCTACCCAAGGTGAGTGCTATTTGCCGTCCCTTCCCCCACCCCTTCCTGGTTCCACCTCTGCACCAGGCTGGGATAGATCTGGGCACAGACCTCCCCTCCACACACCAATGTTTTCATTCTTCACCTATGATTAGAAGTCCCTGCTTTCAGCTGCTCAGAACTTGACAACTTAAGTGCATACCAGAAATTGTCCATGCTGGACCTCTGCCTCAGGGTGTTGTGTGTGGTTTTTTGTTTAATTTTCTGCCAGAACCATTCAGTGAGCTACGTGAATGAAAGTAGGGAGAAATACATTGTTTTGTCTATATGAAAATGTTTTTTAAACAATTTCTTTGAGCAATCCTGGCTAGAGTGGGTCATAACCAAGATGGTTTCCCAGGATAGGGCAGCTTTGCTAACTGCACTTGTGTACTTAGAATCTGTGGGATGATCTGACTGAACTGTAGCAATGCTTTTATTGGATGCAGTGGGAGTGCATGGCGCTCATAGTCAATGTTGTGTCAATGCACCTCACTTCACATGCATGTCACTTTAGTAATATCGTAGCAAAACCAAAATGTCTTGCCGGCCACATATAGGACCCTCATGGGCTGCAGGTTGACTACCACTGTCCTATGGCCTTTGACTGTTCAGCATAGCTTCAAAACTTTAGAGAGCACAGATAACTATCGCCCTGACATTCTCTTATGAATGCTACGTAATCACCACAAAATAATTAAGCATGCTGTAGTGCCAAGCTACCAGGACCCAAAAGGGTTTCCCTGTAATGTCCACTCCAGACTGAAATGGGACCAGGCACTGGAAGTATCAACAAAAGCGTGTCTTTGCCTATGCTCTGATGACACTATTCTCCCTACCCCAAGCCCAGGCAGCGTGGAGGCAGCTGTATGATCTGTGTGCACAGGGAACAGAGGCCAGACATGAGAGTGGGGCTATGAGGGAAGGAAAAGGAAAAGAATGGGACAAGGAGTCTGGTGAGAAAGGAGTGGGTAGGAGGATGCAGAGAAGTATGCCGGGGCGGGAGAGGAGGCAAGGATGTTAAATTTAGATTAATCAACTAATTGAATAGTCGATGTAATTTGCATTGAGTATTTGATTATTCGATAAGGGCGCCTCAGCCTTGGAAATGTAGCAAGAGTCCTGCCAGCTCTTGCTACATTTCAAAGGTGGAAGCACCACGGGGAGCACAGGGCCAGCACGAGACTCAAGTAGTCTCCTGCTGGCCCCGCATTCCTGGCAGCACTTTGCTTTTGTACAAGAGCCCTCCTGGGCTACATTTCAAAGGTAAAAGTGCCTCCAGTTCCCTGCTGTGCTCCTGCCCCTTTTAAGCCTGCTCGCCCAGCACCAGATCCTGCTCTCCCCCTTGCTACCTCTCTCTGGGGGGAGTGAGTAGTCGAATCACTAGTCAACTATCCTATAAGCATTTGCTTATAGGATAGTTGACTAGTCGTTTACATCCCTAGGGGGAGGAGAAGGAGCTAAGGTCAACATTGGTTGGACAAGAAGACTGGAATAGGGAGCTAGAGTGCAGAGCCAGGGACTAACTGGGCAAGAAGAATGGGAGAAAGTGGAGAGATAACAGACCAGGACAGGTTGGACAAGAAAACTGGGACTGGGAGCTGTGGGGGAGGCTGGAACTGGGAGCTGCTGTGGGAAGTTGGGTAGGGCAATGGTTGGAAGACAGTTGACTGTGGGAGAAATACTGAGATTGGAGGAGGCACTGGGGAGAGAAGAGCAGGCTAGGACTGACTGGGCCAAGAGACTGAGACAAGGCTCTAGGGACAAGGAAGACAAACTGAATGAGGATCTGGGGTAGGAGACTAAGATTGAGCCAGTGGAAGCTGAAGTGGAGAGGCTGATCAAACAAGGTGCCAGGAGAGAGGAACTGCTAACTTACAGTTGGATAAAGATTGGGTACAAGGATTTGGGGAAGGAGGAGAGACTGGGAGTAGTGCAAGGAGACTGGAACTAGGCTGAGAAGCCTGAGTAGGGACTGGGTAGGCCAGGAGAAGGGAGAGACAAGGAGCCAGGAAGAGTGGGAGTAGAGGAGAGCAGAATTTGGAAAAAGACAGATTGAAAGGGGTGGGTAGAGATGGGTAGTGTTTGGTGACCTCGGCAAAAAAGTCTGTAACCATTAGAGCACACCCTTCCCTCCAGAGCCCATCAGTTATTCCATTGGCTCAAATGGCAGGTTCTGTTGATCTAAAGGTTTCAAATCTGCTGATGAACTCTGGGGGTCTCACTTTGATGCTATATGTTGGAATGTTGTGGAGGCGAGTTCAATTTACTGTTTTTAAAACTTAGGATATTACTCCCCAGCCACAGAAAAAATTGTGTGAAAAAAGAACATTATTCAAGTTTCAAAGTGAAACACTCTGAAGTTAGGACATACCAGAATTAAGGCTGCCTGTGGAGTATCTGAGGGCACGATGACCTGTTACATGATTTCTTTTCTTTCTATCTGAGAGGCTGTGATGGGATGTATCTGGCCCTTTGGGACCCTCTGCTGGAGGCCTTGCAGTCGTACCACATCCAACCCGCTAGAGGCCCGGCTCTCCTACCACACCCTGCCCCAAGAGTGGCAGATCCTCCAGGCCTGCCTAGAAAGGCTACAGAGAAGCAGTCACAGTGCAACAGGTTCAGATAAAAGAAGCTGCAGGGACTGAGTGGCTCAGTTGCGAGCTGAGATCAGATGGGCTAAGAGACTGCAAAGCTCTCTAGGAAAGGATGCCTGAGAGAGAGCCTGCTCACGCGTGGATAGCACAGGATATGTCTACACAGCAAAGTTATTTCGAAATAACAGCCGTTATTTCGAAATAACTTTACTAGCGTCTACACAGCCAAACTGCTATTTCGAAATTAATTCGAAATAGCAGAGCGCTTATTTCAAATTTGGTAAACCTCATTCCATGACGAATAACGCCAAATTCAAAATAGCTATTTTGAAATAAGTGTTGTGTAGACACTTGTATCGAAATAGAGGCCTCCAGCTTTCCCAGGGTGCCCTGGTGGCTACTCCAGCCTCAACCCAGAACACTCCTCTCCTCCTCCCCCCTTCCCGGAGCCCTTAAAGGGGTTGACTCTGGCCACAGTGCCTGTGCCAGCTCCAAGCCTGCCAGCCCAGAGCCAGCAGTCACTGCCCCGACCCAGTGGCCAAAACATGAGCCAGCAAGCCACTGGCAGCCAGCCTTCCACCACTCCCCAGAAGCTGTCTGCCAGCTTCCAGGAGCCTGCCAGGGCCCGGAGAAGGCGGGCACCTTCCTGGTCCAGGGTGGAAATCATGGACCTTATTCAGGTTTGGTGGGGATGCCCCCAATGTCCATGATCTCCGCACTAGATGGAGGAACGTGGCCGTCTATGGCAGGATAGCTGCCAGTCTGGCCAACAAAGGCCACATGCGAACCCAGGAGCAAGTTTGCATGACAATCAAGTTGGTGCGGCGAGACCCCAAACCCTGAACTTCCCCTCCCCCTTCTTCCCCTTGCTTCCCCCTCCCAGGTTTCCCCCGCCCCTCTCGCACCCTCTCTTCTCCCCTCTCCCACCTCCTTTCCCCAGTCTCACCAGAGTTTTGTTCCTGCCCCCAGTTTTGTTAAATAAAGAGAGTTTGTGTTCATGAAAATACATGTATTTTATTTGACATCAGGAAGGGGGGTTAGGGAGGGGTAAGTGGAAGGATGTGAGGGAGGAATGAGGCACAAGCCCCCAGTGGGGCAGACCAGGGAGGCTCTTAGTGCTCCTCAGGGTGGAAGCTCTCCCGCAGGGCCTCCTGGATACTGACAGCCCCCCGATGGATCTCCCGGATGGCAGCCTGCAGAAAGTGCAGCCAGGCTCGCAGCAACACATCCACGAGAAGCACCAGAGTGCCCAGGGGCAGCTCTGGCTCCATGTTGCAGAGTGCTGTGGTGTCCCGAGTGAGGGCAAACAGAGCACACAGACACAAAATGCTTTGCTGTCCCTCCTCGAGGTAGGCAAGCAAGCAGGGAAAGCTGAGAACCGGCTGTCCAGGGAGGTCCCTTTAAGCACAGGCCTCAGATACTTTGTATGGCTGCTGCCTGAGGTTAACTCCTGACCTGATGCCCTGCCAGACCTGGTTCTGGCCAGCCTTAAATGCGATTCAGCATCCAGTGTCACCAGAGCATAGGCTATTTCGAAATGCATTTTGTGTGTAGACACGTTATTTCGAAATAACTTATTTCGAATTAACTATTTCAAAATAAGATATTTTGAAATAACACTGTAGTGTAGACATACCCACAGAGAAAACCCAAGGATTATGGCCATAAGTTAAAACATGAGGTGGTGGCAACAACTGGGAATGCAACAGTAACTATTAAGGGAAGGAGTATGTGGCTGCTGGCCCAGGATCCCTAGAATGGGAGCTGAAGAATTAAGCAGGCCTGGGACATATGCCCCACCCCCAGCCAGTGTTGGAGAGGGGACATGGCTAGTTGAAAAGCCCAAGAAAAAAAGCTAGATTTAAAACAGCACAGAGATGGGGCTGAAGACTCTGGAGACGGTCAACCATTTGTTGAACCTCAGAGGGGAACTAAACTTGGGAAGTGGCCTGGCTGGAGAATTTGGGCAATGACAACTGGTAAGACCCACGGGGCAGTTCTCGACAACAGGTCAGGAATGGATTCTATGGGTATGTCTACACTGCAGAGTTTTTTCAGAAAAACAGCCATTTTTCCTAAAAAAATTCACTTATGCCCACATTGCAATTGCGTTTTTTCGAAAAAAAATCAAAAGTACAGAGGGGTTTTTCCGACATTGGTAAACCTCTTTCTGCAAGGAAGAAGCCTTTTTCCGAAAGAGCTCTTTCGGAAAAAGGCGTGTGTGGACGGGGAAGAGGGAGTTCTTTCAAAAGAAGAAGAAAGAGGAAAAAGTACAGGTGCCCTGGTGGCTACTCCATCCATAGTAATCACAGCTTAAATGCAAGATAGCGTCCATTCAGTGTGGACATTATCTTTTGAAAAAGCAGATCGCTTTTTTGATGCGCTTTTGCTGTGTAGACGCTCTCTTTCAAAGTAGATTTTTCAGAAGATCTCTTCCGGAAAAGTTTCTTCCAAAAGAAGCCTGCAGTCTAGACATAGCCTACAACACTAAGTGCAGAAGGAGTTCATCCATTGTTGACTGTGTAACTTATCACAGGAGGGCTGAGCCATTTAAGACTCACCTGGTGAGGTTGTCAACCCATCACGAGCACCACACCCAGCTGACAGGAAGTGCTCACAAGAGTGGGTTCATAGATTCCAAGACCAGAAGGGACCATTGTGATCATCTATGCTATGGGTGGGCAATAAAATGGCAGCGGTTAGCCCGTGGTGGGTTGCCACCATTATATTTACCTGCACCTGCGCAGGTACTAGCAATCGCAGTTCCTGTTGGCCATGGATCACTGTTTCGGGCCAATGGGAGTGGCAGGAAGTAGAGCTAATCTTGGTGGACCAAATCCAGCCTGCATGCTGGTATTTGCCCACCCTGGTCCAGGCCGACCTCCTATATAACACAGGCTATAGAACTTCCGCCAATATAGATCTTAGATCTTTTTAGACAAACAGCCAATCTTGACTTTAAAATTGTCAGTAATGCATTCACCAAAAATGTGATAGTCTGTTCAAATGGCTAATTACTCTCACTTTATCTTATTTTATTTCCAGTCTTAATTTACTTAGATTCAACTTCCAGACACTGGAGTGTGTGATACCTTTTTCTGCTAGAGTAAAGAGTCCCATTATCAACTATTTGTTCCTCATATAGGTTCTTACAGTCTACATGGGGCTATTTGTTAAGATGAATTATTAATCTCCTTCAGCCTGTTCCCATGAGGCATATTGTTTAATCATTTAATCATTCTTGTGGCTCTTCTATGAACCCTCTCCAGTTTAACATCCATAACAGAATTCCAGCAGCAGCTGCACCAATACCAAATACAGTAAAACTCCAATAGTCCGGCATCCAATAGTCCGGCACTCCTGATAGTCCGGCATCAAAATGGCAAGAGCCTAGTGAGTGAGCTTCGGCCAAAAACGAGTCACAAGGTAACAGCGGCAGCAGCTGAACTGAGCAAAAGGGTAAAAAGGCTTAAAAACTAAAACATTACAGTATACTGTATACAGTATGTACAATAAAAAGGGTTAAGAACACTTTATATACAGTATATAATGTATACAGTATATATATAACCATCTTATAGTACCTCCTGATAGTCCGGCATATCTGATAATCCGGCACCACCTAGGTCCCATAGGTTCTGGATTATCGGAAGTCTACTGTACAAAGATACACAATAAAGGCTCTATCCCTACTGAGTTTCCCTTGTTTATATGCATCCAAGGATCATAGCAGCCCTTTTGACTGTAGCATTGTACCGGGAACTGACATTTAACTGATTATCCACCATGGTCCACAACTCTTTCACAGTCACTATTCCCAAGATAGAGGTCTCCATCCTGCAAGTATGGCTAACACGCTTTTGTTCTTCGCTACATACATTGAATTTTAGCAATATAAAAACATGCATGTTTGCTTTGCCAAAATTACCAAGCAATCCAAATTGCTCTATATCAGCATGTGATACTTCCTCAGTGTGTCCAGAATGGTAAGTCTCCCTGTTACCCATTTGCCTCATATAAAAGGGAACTGCTGGTGCTAAACTCTTTTTCACTCAAATTTGTTAGTCAGCCCCACAGATTCCTCAAGACTCCACAGTCCTAACTTTTCCTTGCAAGTTAATCCTTGATGCATTTACTTCCTGAACTCTCCAGAAGCAATTTTCTGCAGCATACAGCCACCCACAGAAATTACCAAGTTCACTGTCTCCAATGAGACAATACATGCAGCAGCATCTTGGCTCAGCTGAGAAGTCACACTTTATATTAACACTTCAGTATGATGAACTTATAGTGTAAGTTTATTAATATACTATAAGCCTAAGTTTATTAATAAAGAATATATTCAAAAGATACTAAGCAAAAGTAATAGAGAAATAGTTACAAATAAAAGAAAGGATAACATGCTTCTAAGTGACTAAAATAAGATTCTTACCTAAAACAGCCACCCACCCATATGTTAAGGAGACCCACCATGCAAAGACCACAGACCTCGTCTCTAAGGATGGTTAACCAAAATGTCTTTTTGCTTCTCCTTACAGTCCCCAAAGTTTGTCTCTGACACCAGAGTCAGGATGAATCCCTGGGGTTCAGACTGCAGCATCTTCCCAGGCCGATTTCACATCCTCATGTGTTCCTCCTGTTTATTTCCAAAGCAAATGAACTGTCTACTATCTCTGGCATCAGCTTGCTCAGTTGCCATTAGAAGCATGAGGATAACTATCCTCTCTCTCATCTGGAAGACAACCCATTATTCCTCCCTTAGTTTGGTTACAGACTTAAAACATAATATCAGTAAGTAGTAATAATTCCTCATTGTGTAATAAAGGCATTTCAATGTCACCAGCTTTCATTTGATACTCACACATTCTTTATAGATTGATATCATGACAGCAAGGTGATAAATGTAATGAGTTTGTCAGGCATGATGGAACTTGCTGACAAAGTAGTGAAATACCAAATTAGTGAAAATACTTGTGCACAGAAACTATGGAATTAGATTGGTAAATAAAGGGGTTTTAGCAGCCAAGGGAAAGCCTTGGAAATACTGAGCTTAAAAGTTAGAAAAAATGTAACTGGAAAGAAGTTGTAAAAATGTAGCTGATAAGAGGAGCCTCTAATTATCATAGATGGTTCTAACTAGTTTGAACAATAAAGAAGGGTTGTGCATGTTGACAAAGTAATAACTTGAGCATAGCAATATTACCTTGAAGCAGTACTTGTTTTTATATAAACTTCAGCAGAAGAACTGTTGGTCAGCAATTGGGAAAAACTATAATAATAATAATAATTAAAAAAAAAAAGATTTGGAAAAAAGGAAGTTCGGTCAGAAATCTTGCCTACTTCAGGCCTAAGAACAGAGTCTAGAAACTAGGAAAATTAGCAATTGGCATGACATTACTTTGTTAAAAAAAGCAGAAAAGGGTGAGCTCTTAGAAGGCTCATCACTAGTACCTGGCTGCCAAACTGCAGCCAGTCAGCACAGGTTTGAACATCCCTGTGTCTCATACTCTGTAAGTATTAAATAACTACTTAGAAATATGTGGTGGTGTTTGGTTGTAGTAACTGATTATTATTTAGGCTTTAAACATGTTTAGAGTAATTACATAACATTACGTGGTCTAAATGGATTTAATCAAGGAATGTATGGCTAAATTAGGGTCTGGCAGTACCCTATATTAGCATTAGCAGCAATTCCAGTAGTGACCTGTCCTCTTCATTATTTATCACTCATCTAGTTTTTGTCATCCAAAAACTTTCAGTGTTTTTTTCATTATTATTTTTTCCAGGACAATTTCTTCTTGAAATTGTCTACTGTAGGACCAAGAATAGATCCATATGTGACCCACTAGAAAAGTGTTTCTTAAAGTGGGATGCAGGCCTGCTTTGGGAAAGCCACTACTGGGCTCTCAATGCATTGTTTACTGAAAGGGTCCATAGTCATGGAACTTCCTGCAGCTCCTCTTGGCTGGAAACGGCAAACTAGAGCCAATGGGAGCTGCAAGGCTCAGTAGCTATGGACCCTTTAAGTAAACAAAGCGGTGAGGGCCCATTAGTGGCTTTCCCAAAGCAGGCCCACAGCCCACTCTGAAAAACGCTGCACTAGAAACGTGCCCATTAAATGATGATTACATTTTGACACAAATCATTTAGACTGGTTTTAAACCATTGAATGTGTGCCATGTTAATTTTGAATCTTTCCAGTTTTTTACTCAAATGGTTACCAAATCAAATGATTTACCAAAGTGTATTACATCAACACTATTATCTTTATCAACTTAAACTTGTAATTTCATCTAAATAAGATATCTTATTTAGATGAAATTACAAGTTTAGTTGATGTCAAGTCATAACAATGGACTTGTATTGCAAGTTCACTGAAGGTGCCTTCCACCTTCAAATTCTCAACTAGTTCCTCCCTATTTTTCAAAATCTATTAGAAAAACAACTTCTTGCCTATGTGCTTTCTCTGCCTTCTGTAATAAAAAGTTTCTTGTGGGGACTCCCCTAGAACCTGACATAGCAAACACATGGGTTTGGGCACTGACTGGTGGAGCTGTGTGCATGTGTCCGTAGGGCCAGGGAAAACATAGGCTACATCTATATGCAGGCTTCTTGGGCAAGAACTGTTTTGTGCAAGAATTCTTGCGCAAAAGGTCTTGCACAAGAGCGCGTCCACACTGGTATGTGCTTTTGTGAAGGAGAGGTGCTTTTATGCAGGACCATCCATGGCCGTGTGGATGCTCTCTTGCACAAGAAAGGTCTGATGGCCATTTTAGCCATTGCCTGTTTACACTGCCTGCCTGCGCAAGAGCTCTTTTGCAAGAGGGCTTATTCCTCATGGGGAGAGGAATAACTCTTGAGCAAGAAGCCCTTTGTTCCGACGACGCCTTACTGTAAATTTACTTGTGCAAGAACGTGCATGCAGTGTAGACGCTCTGCAAGTTCTTGTGCAAGGACAGCCAGAATAAGCATTGGGAATCTGAGAAAAATCTAGAGACATTTAGGGCTAAATTCTGATTGGAAAAGCACCTAGAACTGTGAGCAAAGAAACTGTTTGCCTGCTGACTTCAGGGAAGCAGGACTTTGTAAATAAAGAGGACTGCATCAGAGAAACAGCTGACTTCAAATCAACTTCTTCACCTATCTGAAGCAACACACTAGACTCTGAATAAAGTAAAAATAAGGGTAACAATATTCTGTCTTGCAGTGTTTTTTTGAAACATTGACATCAGTGATGCGATAATTATCTGCACAGTATTTAATTGTACTGAGGACCATTTGGTTATTTTCCTCACGTATTTAATGTGTTAAAGGCAAGCTGCATTATCTACAATAGGTTGTTAATGTGTTTGCTAACATCTTCCACCTGCTAGTACAGACAAAGCATGGGCATGCAAGCATAAGTTTAAGTTTGGTCCTTAAACAATGTTACAACTAGTGTAACATGCATGCACACACACACACTTTTATTTTTTGTTATTCCCTTCCCATTTTTTCCATTTGAGCGCATCTCCTCCCTGCTTCCTGTTCTCTCCTTAGCTTCAACTTTTTGCTGTCCCGACTGTCCATTTTTTTTAATCTTCCTTCCAGTTCTGTTTCTCCCCTTTTCTGTTTTATTTTTATATTCTCCCCCAGGATGGTCATGCACAGAGCACTAAAAAAAAAGAACAAAATGAAAGTGATGTGGTCTGGCCTAGACTGTTTCACTCTCTTGCTACTATTGGAGATGCTTTGTGTGGAACATTAGTGACACAGGCCAATACAATTCTCTGCTCCTAGCAACGGAGGATAGAAAAGCAGTGTCCTCAATCAGTACTGAACTGTCACCTAGCATGATGCAACAGAGAATTATGTTGCTGTCAGTGCTGTTTTGAGACAATTTGTGCTTACTGGAAGATTTTTACAGAACTTTATACAAGAGTAAGGATCCTAACTTTGGTATCCTGTCTACTGGTATTTATGTTCTACCTAAACTCCCCCTAGAGTTTCAAATTGAGAAATTACTCTTCAGTTTTTGTTTGTGGTGTTAAGTGACCTAGAATACCTATCTTGTCTTATCCTAGAAGCAGGCATGTTGACAGAAGGGCTGTCCTAGACAGCCCTGATGACTGGGGGAGAGGGAGAGCTAAAGAAAGCAATTGCTCTGGGGCAAGAGCGCTGAAGGGCTACTGGGGAAAGGCTAGCCCCCCCCCCCCCCAACCCCAACCCTTCCACCCAAGACTCTGCCCTTTTTGGGAGTGGGACCCAGCAAAATCTGTCAGCAGCTTTGCTCCCAAAATAGAAGTGTTAGACTCAAGAGAGGGAACACTTTCCTGGATCAAGGGATGTGCATCTGACTACCATACTCAAGAAAGAATACCCTCTCCCCACCACCACCATTACAATCCCTAAGCTAAGTCAAATGTAAGAGGCCCCATACAACTACAAAAATAATGTATTTTCACAGAAAGGATATTAAATATATAAACCTAAAAGGTTTATGTTCTCACAAGAAAAGAGAGGATATATAATTTTTTACACCATGAAGAAGGAAAATGATCCTTTTTTCATATGAAAAAAGTATAAAACTTTGTATTTCATTACAAAATAATCAAGACTACATATAAAATATATTTGCAAATGGCAATGCTTGATCCTACCTCGAGTGCAGGAGACAGGACTAGGGATGTTAAAATGAGGTTAATTTACTAATCAAGTAGTTGATAGAATTTTATTGACTACTCAATTAGTAGATAGGGGAAGGTAGCAGTATGGGGGGGGAAGGGCAGGCAGCACTGCAGAGACAGTGCTGGGGGGGAACCATCTTTTAAGCTGTCTCCCGCCTGCACTAGTTCCTGCTTCCCCTACACACACCTTGCTGCCTCTGATACAGAGTAGGGATGTAAGTGATTAGTTGACTTCCTCCCCCACTTGCTGCCTCTGGCAGGGAGCTGGCTTAAAAACCAGTTCCCCCTTGCACCTTTTCTGTGGGGGGGCAGGGACCAGGCAGAAGCCGGGAAATAGATGATTCCTGGCTTGTGGCCAGTCCCAGACACTGTGACTCTGTCTCTGAGCGCTCTTAATACATTTAAAAATCAGAAGTGTGGAGGGGGAGGTACCCAGCGCGAGCTAAGCCAGCTGATTCCCCCATGCACTTTAGCTTTTTAAATGTAGTAAGAGCCAGCTGGTTCTTAATACATTTAAAAGTCAGAGCCACAGAGGAGTTAGCTCCTGGGTCCGGGAGCAAACCGCACTGCAGCTCCCCCGCTTATCAACTAGTCAATGGAATTTCTATTGACTAGTCAATTAGTTAATTAACCTATATTTAACATCCCTAATACAGAGGCAGCAAGGGGTGGGGGGAATGTGAGTAGTCGACTAACCAATAAGCCCAGGCTTATCGGTTAGTCAACTACTCACTTTCATCCCTAGACAGAACAGAACTAGATGATCTCTCAAGGTCCCTCTAGTCCTTCAATTGTTTATTCTGATTTAATTTTCACTATGAAACAATTATTTTTCTTTTACTGTACTATAAAAATACAGTGTAGGTTTTCAGAACTAATGGAGGGACACCAACACAAAGTTATCATCATCAAGATCCACTGGATCTAAGTCCATAAGACAATCACTTGCAAATTCAATAGTCTGAAGCATGGATGGTGCATGAAATAGAAAAAGGTTTGCACAGTAAAATACACAATTGTATGTATGTACTAGGGATATGAAGGTTTAACTGGTTAATTGGTGGGGCTGGACCAAACAAGATAGGCCAGGGTGTCCAGCAGGCATCTGCACAGGATGGAGGGGAGCAGGCGACCCTTCCCTGCCCCCCACTGCCTCTGCTGGAAGTCCACATGCTTGTATTGGTTCCTGCCTGACCTCCTCACCCTCTGCGCTACTGCTTCTGTATCAGCCTAGGTTTATTGGGTTAATCATGTAGTTGTCTACACCTTGACATCCATACTAGCTCTGCAACTCACATAGCTGGAGTTGCGTATCTTGCATTGATGTTTCTCTGCCACTGCAGACTTGACCTGAGATCTGATTCATAGTGTGAAATGCTTCTCCTGTTCACGTGCAACTGTGACAATATGACTGCAGTGATACAGCAAGTTTCTCTGTGAGTGGCCCATTCCTTACTCCTTCAGGCTCCCAAGAAGATATTCTAAGTGCTGTGGCGAATGAACCTCTCTCAGCATAAAGAGAATAGGGGCCCAGAAACTATAACCCCTTCTCTCCTCCCAAGGAATGAAACTGTGAGCAGCTCTGTTTCTACTAACAATGAAAAAGTGACAGGCTTATTCATCTCTCAGTCTTCCCTCTCATTCCCTGTGAGCACCTTTCCTCTTCCTGGAGATACAGTTTTGGACGGGGTGTCATGGCCCCTATCAGGGACAAGACTTGGCATCAGATCCACAGTCCCCTTTCTCCCGGTGTCAGGACATGCAGGGCTCACCTGCGTGACTTACCTTTCTCTCCCACAGAGAAGTGGGGACAGGGATGCATGAGAAACCTATGTGTTTCCACGCTGAGGAAACTTAGGGGGCATATCTGTAGTTCCCCACCCATTAGTAAGGAGATGAGGGGACAGCTCTGCAGCCCCTTCAAAGGAGAGAACAGGGGCATCTGTAAGCCCTCCCTCCAGCAGGCACAGGCAGACCCACATGCCCAAGGAGTGGGGGGTTCAGGCTGTGACAGACGAGTGGGGGCAGTTGCCAATGCCCTCCCACGCCAGCCCGCCACGCCCAGGAGCAGCTCCCTGAGAATGACAGGGCGGGGTCAAGCGGCTGCCGCTGGCCAGGGGCATGAGCCCATTGGGCGACGCCATCATGAGGGCGGCCTTCCCCCACCTCCTACCCTCCCCAGTCGCCCCCCTCCCGCGGCTGAAGCTCGTGCCTGGCTGCACCTCCTCCCCCGCAGGGCGGGCGCTTAGCTCGGGCGCCTCCTCTCTGGGGCCGGGCCTTGCTGCGCGTGGTAGCTGCCAAGGGGTCCGAGGCGGCAGTGCCAACGTGTCTCCTGCTCCATGGGGAGACCAGCCCCAGTCCACGGCAGTCACGGCTTTATTTTTTCCTTTGGATTTATTTGGCGGTGCCTCCACCCCCCTCACTCCTTCCTGGCAGGGTCACCAGGGCAGCTTGGGAGGAAAATTCTAACCCAGGGTAATCCCCACGCACTTGCCAGATAATTGGAGACTCCCAGAAAATAACACAAACACATACACTATAATAAACACAATTATATTAAACCGGAGACAAATATAACAGAACAGGGTAAAACCTATTTTTAGGGTCACCGGTGCCCAGCAACTGTAAGGTCAGTGTCCTGTTGGTACGCGTACTTTGTTGGGGCCCTTGATGACTTTTGACCACAAAATTCTTCTCTGCAGTGGTTTAGCAGTGGGGCTGACTAGGTCCAGTACAGCCCAAAGGACTCACAAGTAGGGGAAGGTGGTAAATCCCTCCACAGGTTTAATATGCAGCAGGTAATAAAATCCCCAAACAAATTTCCTGACTTACTAACTAAAAGATGGTGCACCCACACACTCCATGAATGAGCCTCAGGTTCGAAGATGACTCAATCACTGCAGAGGGGCTGCTCTCTTCTGGCAGGGATCCTCTTCGGGCAGGAATCTGGCTGCTTCGGTCCCAGAATTTCCCCTCACCACAAAGGGGTGCAAGGCTCAAGGTGCAGGCCACACAACTGCACCAAAATTCAAACTATAATCTCGGACCCCAGCATTCAGACACACACACACAGCAGCCCCAAACCAGCAGACAGAGCAGAGCTGACGGTGCGGTGACTGGTCTCACCCAGGGAGTCGGAGAGCCAACTCAGCCTGGCTGGGGAAGCCTCCCAGCAAACTCCACAAACTGGGAATCAACAGTGGAGAAATAAAACCCAGCTGAGGGATCCTGCCTTCAGGTCCCTAGAGGTTAGTTCTCAGCAGGAAACCCTGCATGCAGGCCTGCGGCTTACTAGATCCCACACAGCCAGCCTGCCCCTTCCCCCACTGGCTCCAGCCCCTCCAACAAAGGCGCCTCCTTCCTGAACTCTCTGGGAGGAGCATCTCACTCCCTATGGGTTGCCAGGCAGACTCTGTCCCTGGTAGGGAGGGGGAGCCAAGGCAAACTCAGTGTGCCTGTCTCTGAGCTGCCAGCAGACAGAGCCCCAGGAATCTAGGGAATCTCCTTGGGGGTTACACTGGATTGAAAGGATTTTGCTTTAATGTACAGGAGTAGAGGTCTGTACCAATCACTTCTCACCACTGTATAATGTAATTGCGTCATCTTAGTGCTTGAACTTCCCCTTTCTGTTGATTGTATCACTCTAGCCATTTTTAAAAGCAGACAAACCCATTCTTTAGGTTCTTCCTCTAATGTAAGCACCAGTATTTAGAAGAGTGTTCAAGAAACAGTACTTTAATCAAAGCAGGGAACTGGGAGCTGCCACTGGAGAGTTTAGTTTGTGTTCCAGTAGTGATTAATATTTGTAAAGCACTAAAACTTACATCAATCCTGTGAAAGAGGTAAGTGAGTATTGTCTCTGTTTTACAGGTAGGGTACTAAATCAGTGAGGGAACTGGGGTTATCGAATGCAGTAGGTCCTTACACTCTTGCTTTTTAATCCACCGCTAGGCCAAACTACCTTTTGTTGAGCTATTCTTCCTCGTAATCAGCGGCCACAATATTTTCCTGGCAGAGGAGCAAGCAGCTGTCCTTAGCATAACTGACAGCCTAGGCAGCACTGTCTCCAGCAGTAATTGGTTTGCAGTCCCCCCCAAAATAGATGAATCCATGACTAGCTTCTCTGGAATAAGGGAAAAAAGTGGGAAGGCAGGTCTCTACTACAGACTTTAGATGGTGTAGCTATGCCAGTCAGGGATGTGATTTGTGAATGACTATTGTACTAGCACAAGCTGAAAGTATAGCTTCACTTACATTGGTAAAACTCAGGGATAGCTTATTTCATTTGAGGTAGTACAAGGGTGTTAGACTGGGGTGGGCAATAGGGATGTTAAAATGCATTTAATCAAGTACACGTGTAACCACTGAAAACTTCAGTAGTTACACAGAAGGGAGCAGGTGGCTCTCCAAGAGCTGGCTTGCATTGGGAGCCAGCTTTTATGCTGTGGCTTCACGAATACATACTGAGAACCCGTGTGTAACCATGAAGGTTAACTGATGAGCCCAGGCTCATCGGCTAATGGTGTACACAGTTACGCTTTCCCATCCCTAGCGGGCAATAAGTGGCCCATGGGCCAGACATGGTTTGCCAGGGTTAGCCTCTGGCAGGCCGCTAGATGCTTTATTACTTGCATGTCTGCTGGTACGGTTGTTCGCAGCTCCCATTGTGGTGATTTGCCATTCCTACCCAATGGGAGCTACGAGCTGCCTCATGTTCATTTAGGGTTTGTTACCTGCAGAGGCCAAAATATACATCCTTCTCAAACAGGATGGTAATTATGCAATAGTATCCCGCTTGGGACTTTTTGAGTGTAGAGGGAAAGGCTGAAAATTAATCATTGTACTGATCTTGTGCTGCATTCTAAACTGTTTAAAAGGGACTAAAATCTATCTTGGAAAAGTGCTATCCACCAATAAATTAGTGTAAATACACAAATACAAATATTTATTGCAAGGGAAAACCTGGGACGCAGGGATGCTGAAAGAGCTTTAGAGGTGAGTGAGAGCAGTAAATTAAAGCTGAATTTGCAATGTTACATGGGAGTGAAAAAGCCACTATAACTTTTGGCTGGAACTGGCTGCATTGTGGATCAGGGAGGAAATAATTTCTATGTGGCTCTCATGCAACCATGTCTGAGATATTGTGTTCAGTCTGGATGCCTTATCAGAAGGCTTTTGAAAGCTTTGAGTCAACAAGAAAAATAATCTGCTGTCTTTAAGAAAGTTTAAGAGCTAAACATGTAACGCTGAACTAAGCATAAATTAAATTGAGGAGGGGAGAGAGCCTCAATCCAAATACTTAAAAGGTGAAAACACCAGGAATGAGGAATTCAAAAGTTGGTGCATAGAAAGCTGTGTCCATCTCTTGGTGTGATCTTTTGAGGGGCCCAAGTGGGTCTTTGCCCACGAAAGCTTATGCTCCAACACTTCAGTTAGTCTATAAGGTGCCACAGGACTCCTCACCGCTTCTCCTTAGCTTGTCTTCCATCAGGTGAGTTTTTGAATCCTCACCTCTAATTAATACTAGCAATTTTTTTAGTTCTAGGGCTCACAGGCTGCTTAACTCCCTTGGTTACTTTCTTGAAAGCAGCCTGGTGTCTGCCCTTTGCTGTCCCAGGCCTTTCTGACTCCCCCTTAATCTGTCTGTTCTATGCTCAGGCCTTTTTTCCCTCTATTGGTTGCAGCTGTGGGTGTCTGTCTCCATGATTGGCAGCTCTGGCAGTTGTGTGGGAGCGTGTTCAAGCTGAAGAGTTTCTCCTCCCCCCAACCCCAGTCTATGTTTGCTATGGGATTGTAAGACCCTTTCACAAGGGCATAGCTTAGAGCAGTGTTTCCCAAATGGTGCTCTGCAGAACCCTGGGGTTCCGTGAAAAAAATCTGCTCCCCCCCCCACCCCGCAGAACGCTAGGCAGCTCCCAGTGAGGCTTTGCCGGCGGGGGCGGGCTTCTGGGGGCACGCAGCTTTGGCCGCTCCACCCCCCGCGCACGGCACGGCCCCTCCTCACCCTGGAGGACTGCTCTGAACCGGGCCTTGCAGCCGCCTCCTCCTCGTGTGCAGGCGGCAGCTTTTACAGCGGCGGCGGCGGCGGCGGCGGCTGCTGCTGGGAGGGGGAGGAGTGGGCAGAGCCGAGGAGCTGCTCTCAGACCCCGGTGTTTTAAAACTGCCACCTGCGTGGAACCCAGCTCTGGCTCTGCTGCCCCCCCCCACCTGGGGTGCGCTCCGGCTCTGCTGCCCCCCATGTGCTGCTGCTGCTGCTGCTCCTCTCTCTCCCCTGCGCTCCTCCCCAGCCTGCTGGGGAAGTGGCAGAGTTTGATCTGGCGGGGAAGGTCGAGGTTTTTACTTCTGCCCCGCGCTGCCAGCGGGAAGCATGATCTGGTGCTGCAGCTGCGCTGGGTTCCCCGCTGCATGGGTAGAGGGGCGAGGCTGAGCTCCCTCCCCCAGCAACAAGAGCCTGCTGCCTGGAGGCTTTCCCTGCTGCAGAGGGTGCCAAGCCAGGTAAGCGTCCCCCCTCGTGCCCAGACCCCACGCCCATATCCCCCTAACTCTGCCAAGACCCCAGTTCCCACCCTGCCCCAAGTCCCCTCTTGTACCCTCCCTCCTGGCCAGACAACTCTGCCGCAAGCTTTCTCTTGTACTCTTCTTCCTGGCCAGGACATTGCAGATCATCTTTGTGATTTATACACAAACATCATGTAGTGTTTTCCAACCATAAATGACACCAATAACTGGATTTGAGATCCATTAAGTATAACATGAAAGCCAGTCAGTTTTTCTATGCAAGATTCGGAAAACCTAATCAAAATCACTTCAGATGGCTAATTAATACAAAAATTTAAAGAAATTTCTCTGATTACATTTTGGGGTGGCTTATGTCAAGAATATTCAGCTTTATCAAGATGTGCAATTTATCAGTCATTAACATTCACCAGCACATACTTGTGTGAAACTGGCATAGGAAAAAACAGAATCTCTGTGGCCTTGTGTACATTAGCATTTTTCTTAAAATCTCCACTCTTGTTCTAGCATCAGTGCTTTACTGCTTGTAAGTGAGAGTATAGAGCAGCAATTGATATCTTTACTACAGTGTTGTCTGCCTATGGTAAAGAATGCCTGTGTTGTGTCTATTCTAGTGTCAGCTGTGGTTATTCTAGGAGGGAAAAATTTTATGTTCTTTTATTTGCCCTTAGCCAAAATTCAGAGTCCTGCAGTCAGTTTCAGTTGGAAGAAGAAATTGATGATGCAGACAGCTATGTCTGATGCAAATCTGTTTGCTTACCGAGAAAATACAAACTCCTGTTTCCTTGAGCACAGGAGGAATCAAAAGAACAAGAGAAAGTTTCTTTGATTATGTTTCTGACCCCCTTTTGGCTACCACTCAGCCCCAGATGTTTTCTCTCTCTTTCAGGGTTATGCTCCTAGGGCTTGCTTCAGTCTCTGCTTTGGTGCTTCCTATTCTCTCTCTCTCTGAGCTGCACTGCGCCAGACATTGGCCAGTCTCTCAGATTATCGCTCTTCAGAGAAACCCATTGGCTGGTGTGGCCAGCCCCTGAGTTTTAGTACTAAACTAAGTTTCCTCCCTCCTACTTTTTTAATGGTTCCTACATAGGTACTTACCCAAATCTGTGATCCAAGCAGCCACCACACCATCTCTAATAAAATAAATACTTTGTTTTGAGTTCTTGAGCAGGTGAATGATGCAGAAAGTCTGGTTGCTCAGCAGGTTTTATTCTGGTTGCAAGAATAATTGGCTTAGAACAATGATCTGTTTTGGTTTTTTTTCCACCTGGGTGGAAATCATGAGCTCTTCTGTGGAATTTATTCTTGATTAGGAATTTGCCTCTCTAACATCTTATTGAGTATCATTAGGCAATGCTGATGAAATACTGCTCTCTTTATTTTTAAACTAGAAGATTTACCCAGCGTTGCTCAGATCTTTAATTCCAAAAAGTTTTGTTTAATTCATTTAAATCGTTGCTCTGGGGTGGCGCTGGGGATGAGGGGTTTAGTATGCAGGGTGCCCTAGAGAGAGAGGACTACTCCCAGCCCTCTCTTACCGCAGCAGCTTAGGTCAGGTGAGAATCTCCTCTCCATGGCTGCAGTGGGCACAACTGGGTGAGAGGTACGTGTCCCTAGCTGGGTGACAGTCACGCCGATGCACAAACAGATAAACTCTCTGAAATACATACTGGATAGCTGTCCCTTTCTTCACTACTGTCCCCCCTACTGGACCAGTGGGGTTATAGCTGTCCCAGTCTCCATTTCTGGCCCTTAGTTGTCATCCTCCTTTACCATTTTATGACAAACAATCAAATTCCAGGCACATCTCATTGTCTTGGCACAAACAAACCCTTAATTTGCTTTAAGTTGTTATAAGAGGAAGCTGCATTCCAAATTTGGTTGGTCCTAGCTCTTACCGTTGAATTATTGAACAGACTCGCAGATGGACAGACAGACACACACATCTAAAATATAAAGTAAGTAAATTTGTAAATTGGTAAGGTTCCCTGTCGACTCCAAAATGTCCCAGAAGTCAGGCAGAGAATAAAGCCAGTGGGAAAGGGAGGAAGCTAGTTCCTTATTTCCTAGTCTGCTTAGCACTAATCTTACATTTTAATGCCATATAGCAGGGGTGGGGAACATAAGTCCCAGGGGCCAGATGTGGCCCCTGGCTTGCCTGAATCTGGACCCCGAGGCTTGGGACTCTCCCCTAATATTTGGGAGTCTGTCCTGGCACTCCAGCCCCTTCCTTCCCCCTGCCCTCCTAATGGCCACCTCCCTCGTGGGCTAGAGCCCACATAATCTACTAGCCTGGGCCCGCCTATGCTCTGGTGTCTGAGGGGAACATGGGCAGTGCCTTTCTCCTTCTCGGTCGGCAGCCACATCAGTTACAGTTTTTTTTTCTTTTTGTGTCTCACTTGTGTGTGTCCCCCAACTGATTTTTGTTGTGGTCAGTGGCCCCCAACCCAAACAAATTTCCCTACCCCTGCCATATAGCATTGTAAAGAGAAAGCAGTACATTCAAAACATGTATTACTATATTAAACTAAAATGTGCTTTCCTTGCTCTTGGACAGGAGGCCCATCACTTGACAGCATTAAAAACCACATGACCATCAGCCAATTTTTTTAAAGACTGTAGAAAACATTTTAACTGTCTGAATAATTGAGAGACTATTTTTGCTTTCTTACATTCAAAACTTGCATTCTTCTTATCAGATGATATCATTTGTCCTTTCAAATGAACAAACGATCAAGATGTGTGATGGGTTCAAACATACTCATATTTTTCTGGTTCTGTAGTCATCAATGAGATGGTTTGTGGGGGGGGGGAGCATTTGATGTCTGATGAAAGAGGCAGATCAATTTAAAAATCACAACTTTGTTTGAAAATGTTAACACCCACCATTTGCAAGCAATATTGTAACCAAATAGACTATACTGAATCAGATTGTTCACTCTGCATTTGACAGCACTCTGTGTTTAGTCAAACAACAAATAGTCTGGTAGCACTTTAAAGACTAACAAAACATGTATGGTATCATGAGCTTTTGTGGGCACAGCCCACTTCTTCAGATGACCGACAAGTTCTGCCAGACTGTTGTTTTTTAAGTTTGACCTGTACAGATTAACTCTGCTACCCCCTCTGATGTGTTTAGTCAGTTACTGTTTCCTCAGCAGAGTTAGTCATTTGCCCATTTGGATTGGTGTCTTATTCAGCACCATCAGAAATGGGAGGAGAGAAATCTTTTGCAATTATATAAATGGGTTGTATAACAATACAATTTGACTAAGGAGCTTGAGAGCAGGCATTGGCTCTGAAACTGCTTGTGATTCCTCATTTGAAATAGTTTAGATTTCAGGTTTGCCACAAAGGTGTCATGCATTGGGAAAGCTCACTTTTTTTTAAAGCAGACTCCTTCCCCTCATCTACACTACAACGACGTACATTTTTCTGACTGTGCTCACATTCATTTTTCATGATGTTAGAAAAGTTTCTTAAAGAGGGCTATTAAACATCATTTCAGCTAAAATAGGGCTGCCTGTTTGGGATACCTGAGACTTAAATTACTTAAAATAGTTTGTTTTTAAAAACAATGTTGTGTACACTGGCTGATATGACCATGTTAGGTTAAAGTAGTTTTCAGTCCTGGTCTAACAAGACAAATGCATTAGGTTTACTTTGTGATAGTTCGCAGTTATGTTCCCTATAATCTTTTCCATCCATATGCAGAATAAATTTTTATGTCCTCCCTGGTCTGAGTGTACATGCACCACCAGTGGAAACTAAAAACCTAGTTGTGATTGCTCTGCTAATCAGCTGGGCAGCATTTGAATCTCTTTTGAGCATCTGGAAAAGTGCACAGCTTACAGGGAATACTGCCTCACAGTGACTTATTTTTCTTTTGATTTAAGGAGCTGAATGTGCCTTTATTTTAAAGACATTTTAGATTCCAGGGAATATAACAGAAAATCCGCAAGTCATGTTACCTTGCAAGCCAACAGATTTTTCATTGTTTCAGCTGATGAGTTACAATGAGCATCAATGTTTAATTTGATATGTATACTAGAATTAAAGCAAAAACCTAAGTGGCTTTAATATTTGTCCTACTTGTACAGTTGCGCTCTTGCTGAGGGGTGTGTACTTGCCGCTGTCAGCAGAAGCGAAAAATAGCTAAGGAGAGAAGAATGTACATTTGGGATCCACCCAATGGATTTTAAGTTTTCTATTTATCAGTCTCGGAAGGGTAGCCATGTTAGTTTGTAACTTTAAAAACAAGTACAGTAAACTTCCGATAATCCGGCACCTTTAGGACCCGGGGGTACCGGATTATCAGATATGCCGGACTATTGGAAGGGGGGGGCTATGAGGGGTCTAGGGTAGTGTGTGTGGGGAAGCCACCCCAGACCCCTCATAGCCCCCCCTTCTGATAGTCCGGCTCTGCCCCAGGCATCCCCTTTCAGCCGCTGCTGGTCAGTTTCAGCAGCAGCTGAATCGGGAGGCCTGTGGCAGACCAGCTGGGGTGCTGCCAGGTTGGTCCGGTAGCGCCACCCCTTGCCAGGTTGGTCCCGCAGCGCCGAGGGGCGGCGCTACCGGACCAACCCGGCAGCACCCCAGCTGCTCTGCCCCAGGCGCCCCAAGTCAGCCACCGCTGAAACTGACCAGCAGCTGACTCCGGGAAGCCCGAGGCAGAGCTTCCCGGAGTCAGTCGCTGGTCAGTTTCAGAAGCGGCTGACTTGGGGACGCCTGGGGCAGAGCAGCTGGAGTGCTGCCAAGTTGGTCCGGTAGCGCCACCCCTTGGCGCTGCGAGACCAACCCGGCAGCACCCCAGTTGCTCTTGGGGATGCCTGGGGCAGAGTAGCTGGGGTGCTGCCGGGTTGGTCCCGCAGCGCCGAGGGGCGGTGCTACCGGACCAACCCGGCAGCACCGCATCTGCTCTGCCCCAGGCATCCCCAAGAGCAACTGGGGTGCTGCTGGGTTGGTCTCGCAGCGGCTGAATCGGGGACAGCTGGGATGCTGCCAGGTTGGTCCCGCAGTGCCCGAGGGGCAGCGCTACGGGACCTACCGGCAGCACTCCAGCTGCTCTGCCCCCGGCTTCCCGATTCAGCCACTGGTCAATTTCAGCAGTGGCTGAATCGGGGAAGCCGGGGGCAGAGCAGCTCCAATGGTCCGGCTGCCCAGAGCACTTCCGGGTTCCTGATGGTGCTGGACCATCAGGAGTGCCGGACCATCAGATGCTGGACCAATGGAGTTTTACTGTAGTCCTGTGGCAACTTAGGGTATGTCTATACTGCATTCCTCTTTCGAGAGATGAATGCAAATGCAGACAAACGAAATTGCAAATGAAGCGCGGATTTGAATTTCCCGCATTTTATTTGCATAGTCGCGTCTGGCCACTTTTTGAAATACACTATTTAGTGTAAGGGGTTTTTCTCAAAATAACTGCGTCTGCACAGCGTTTTTTATCTCAAAATAGGGTATTTCGAAATAGCAGCCGGACGCGATTATGCAAATGAAATGCGGGAAATTCAAATCCGCGCTTCACTTGCAATTTTGTTTGTCTGTATTTGCATTCCTCTCTCGAAAGAGGAATGCAGTGTAGACATACTATATATATTTTTGTTATTCTCTAAGGGTATCATGAGCTTTCATGGGCAATACCCACTTCTTCAGATAAGCTTGAGTGGAGGGTTATCTGAAGAAGTGGGTTTTGTCCACCAAAGCCCATGCTACTATACATATATTTTTGTTAGTCTCGAATGTGCCACAGGACTACTCATTCTATTTTATCAGTTTTGTTTCTCTCAGTAGCTGTCATATCTGGCCTGGTGACAGATAAAGTGCTTGTGGGAGGGACTTGGAAGTGCATTTTAAAATAATCAGTGAGATGCACACCCACTCAGAAGTTGAGTAACAGTTTCGTTTTTATTTTACAGATCAGAACATTTCTAACTGTGCTTTTAAAAAGAGTGGTGAGAGAAGATGGATGCTTTCTCAGACATTACTGCAAAGAATCTCTCCTCTTCGGCCAACATGTCACATTCCCTGCCTAGCAATTTGGACGATCAATTCAATGTTACCAGCAGTTCTCCTTCTATGTCAATAAGTAGGCTTTTCCCTGCCTTGCTACAATGCTTTGGCATCATACTCTGTGGATATATAGCTGGAAGAGCCAACATCATCACGTCAACTCAGGCCAAAGGACTGGGAAATTTTGTCTCCCGTTTTGCACTCCCAGCTTTACTATTCAAAAACATGGTGGTACTTAATTTTTCCAATGTGAACTGGTCCTTCCTTTGCAGCATCCTGGTTGCCAAAGCTTCTGTATTTTTCTTGGTCTGTATTTTAACATTATTGGTAGCCAGTCCTGAAAGTCGATTTAGCAAAGCGGGACTGTTCCCTATTTTTGCTACACAAAGCAATGACTTTGCACTGGGGTATCCCATAGGTAAGAATTACCAATTATGCTTTCCTTTTTTTTTGTTAACTTCTGTTTTTTATTGTGCTAGGCACTTGCTATTTGTACAGTCTTGTACACACATGCTTCTAAATTTGAACTGTTTTACACTCTGCAATCTTGGGCTGTCAGCAAACAAATATACTTGCACAGAGCCATGCTTATGACTTCAGATGTGTTGACTGGATGGCTCTGGGAATACAGAATAGGATATAGAGTCTTTTGGCCGTAATTTGTCAGTTTGCATCTATCCCAAGTATGTAGGGACCAGAAGTAGGGAAGAATTTCCATTGACTAGTCGATAAAGGGGTTATCTACCAGGGGCAGCACAAGCCAGGACTGAGCAGTCCTCACTTGCACCAGGTCCCAGACTGCTGCAGCTCTGCTTTTTAAGTGTAGTACGAGCCACCTGGTTCTTACTACATTAAAAGGCAGAGGAGCAGCGAGGGACTCGGTGGCTCTTAGTACATTTAAAAAGCAGAGCTGCAGCGGTCTGGGACCCAGCGTGAGCCAGGACTGCTCAGTCCCATCTTGCACCAGGCCTCCTGCTGCCCCTCTGCCTCCCCTGCCCTCTCCTGCAGCCTTCTCCCCTTCCCTTCCCTCCCCTCTCCCTTCCCCCCCACCCCCACAGAGATGATACTGGGGGGAGCTGGCTTTTAAGCCAGCTCCCCCCAGCACCTGCTCCAGTTCCCCATCTTGCTGCCTCTGATAGAGAGGCAGCAAGGGGCAGGGAGTGAGTAGTTGTGTAGTGACTACTTGATTAGTCGCTTACATCCCTAACCAGAAGTTGCTACAATCTGTTAGCTGTTCAGTGGTCTCCATGTCATGAATTTGTGATCTTAGTTTGGTTTTCAGTGGACTGATGTCCACATTCATGTTAGCAGTGTCAACAGAGAAACTAATAAATAAATAGGCCAAACTAACATGTCATGCACGCGAGTGAGCCTTGTTAAGTCTGTGTTGAAGCACGATAGCAGGGCAGACTAAGGAATTTTGTGTTACTGCTTCTTGTGCTGTACTCTTTCTGTATAGAAAGAGAGTATTTAATTCTCCAGAAGAATCAATCTGATGTCAATTGTGAGCAATAAACTTCCCTTAAATGTACCTTTTAAATAAAAATTGTTAGTTTTTGTGTGAAAGCTTTCCTAAAACTATACATCTTCCATGCACAGTAAATATTTCTAATGCAGTATATATTGCAGTACAAAACTTCCACAAAGATTGGACATCTTCCCATCCCCCCAAATGACTTCACACACAAATCTGGAAGGTTGACTGAAATAAATATTGATGTCCTATAGTCATGTTGCTCTTTGTACTGTTGTCACAGAGTTATGGGGGGCTGCAAAGGCTCATCATTTATAATGTTAGCTTTCTTTTTGTTTCAGAATTTGTTGTGTTTCCACAAATTTACAATCTGGAATAAAAATCTTATTATGAATGGCTAATTAAGGGTTTACTACTCCCCTAGAAAACATGCCGATTTCAATTCAGGCTACTAGAGTTTCCCCGAACTTTAACATCCTGAAGGTGCAACTTAATTGTACATTTATATACTATTTCATCTTCCCTTGTTCACCAAATGATAAAACTTCAAGTTGCATAAATATGGAAGAATTAATAACACTAGCTGCAATGAAAATGCTTGCACATCAAGTAAGAGTATGTTTCTTGATGCAGTGCTATATAGGCAGTCTCTACTGTAGATGCAGGAAAGCAAAGCATTATTAGAGTGGTCGGGGGTATTTTCAGTAGTCACCTGGGAAAGGTGAAGTAGGGCCTTATCTACTCTACACTACCAAGTTTTTGTTGCCAAAAATTGCCTTTTGGCAACAAAACGGTGAGAATGTACACACTGCAATATGCCTTTGTCAGAAAAAACCCATTTCCATCCCTAAAAGAGACATTTTTCTTTTTCCCTCCCTTTATTGTTGACAGAGAGCCAGTCTAGACTCTGCTGTTTTTGTCCACAAAACTGGTTTCCACCAGTATCCCACAATGCCTGTCCTGATCATTCTGTGTTTTGATCTCTGCTGCCCTGCAGGCATGCGTCCCTCCCCTTGTAAAGCTCCAAGAAGTATCTGAGAGCTGAGCATGCTGCTCCATTTGGGGATAAAAGGAAGAGCAAATCCTTGGACTACTCCTGCATCCCAGCTGAAGCAGCCCTTGCCTGGAAGGGGGCGCCTGGACCTGCCGCAGGCAGGGGTTGCTTTTGTCCAGCCAGAGAAGCCCCTGTCAGTGGCGGGAGTCCCCACCAGTTAACTTTAAACAATAAGCCTCACCCATTAAAGGTGAGGCTTACCTGTTAACTGATTAGCTGGTTAAATCTTCATATCCCTAAGTGATTTAGCAAATCCAGATGGTTTCTGGCTTCTGTTACTTTAATATAAGAATAATGCACAACAGAGTCCTTATAACTTGCCCTTTAAACATACTGATAACGTAAGTACTGTGAGTAATGCAAAGTATGCTGAGTTAATGAGCTGTAAACAGACAATGAAGTGTTTTACCATGTAATTTGAGGTCAATAGCTGAACAATGAGTCTTACAGGTGTGTGTTCTTTTAAAGCCAGAAAGTCCTATTTTTTTTTTTTTTTACATTGCCTGACCTCCACTCAGCAACAGTAGGATCCTTTTGATCTTCATGGTGTTAGTTCATAAAACCAATCTTCCTCCCCTGACTTAGTCTTATCATAGAACCATAGAGCTGGAAGAGACCTCAGAAGGTCATCAAGTCCAGCCCCGGGCTCTAGGCAGGACCAATCCCAACTAAATCAACCCGGCCAGGGCCTTGTCAAGCCGAGACTTAAACACCTCTAGGGATGGAGACTTCACTTCTAGGTAACCCATTCCAGTGCTTCACTGCCCTCCTAGTGAAATAGTTTTTCCTAATATCCAACCTGGACCTCTCCCACCACAACTTGAGACCATTGCTCCTTGTTCTGCCATCTGTCACTACTGAGAACAGCCTTTCTCCATCCTCTTTGGAACCTCCCTTCAGGAAGTTGAAGGTTGCTATCAAATCCCCCCTTCCTCTTTGCTTCTGCAGACTGAACAGACCCAACTCCCTCAGTCTCTCCTCATAGGTCATATACTCCAGCCCCCTAATCATTTTAGTTGCCCTCCGCTGGACCTTCTCCAATGCGTCCACATCCTTTTTGTAGTGGGGGGCCCAGAACTGGACACGACACTCCAGATGTGGCCTCACCAGAGCTGAATAAAGGGGAATAATGACATCTCTGGATCTGCTGGCAATACTCCTCCTAATGCACCCTAATATGCCATTGGCCTTCTTGGCTACAAGGGCACACTGTTGACTCATATCCAGCTTCTCATTCACTGTAACCCCCAGGTCCTTTTCTGCAGAACTACTACTTAGCTGGTTGGTCCCCAGTCTATAACAATGCTTGGGATTCTTCCGTCCCAAGTGCAGGAGGGTCTTTCTGAGCAGGAGGTTGTCACTCTTTTTAGAAAATGCCCTCTGCATATTTTGAAGTCTTTTACTATTATAATCAATGCTGTTGAGCAGTCGGGTTGAGGCTCCTACTTTTTGCTCCTCTGTACCTTTATTTCTCCAAATACTGCTTAGATCCACACAAATGGAAGCTTTCATCCTACATTTCCAATCCCCTGCCTTCTGGAATTTTTCTTGTTGTTAGTCCCTTTTAGAGATACTAATTGATCTATTTTATAGTATTTGCTCTGCCTAACCAAAGGAATTAGCCTATCCCTAGCAGATAGCTAGTTCTCTGCTTTGTCCTTGAAGCTAAAGAGATGAGGGTTGTGTAAATCTTAGGCTTCTTGCAAAACATATCTGCTCTATATCAAATATGAAATGTGCTAGTGGATTTTAATTTATCCTATTTGGTACTAATTTGGCTTCTCTCAGCACTCATTTCTGACTAGCACATTAAATAGTACTAGCTAACTGGTTGGTGTCTTGTTGGTCTTTTCATTTGGGACACAGGTAAAAAGGCTGTCAACAGAAACAAGATTAATATTTATTTCAGAAAGTGTAACTTTTCTGGACTTGTTAGGAGGTACCAGGAAAGGTGTCAGATATAAGAATAAGTTATATCACCGAATATAATATACGAATGTTTATTACTGACCACTGGATCCTCATGGTTCCTTGCATTTGAAACAAAGTTGGTATGGCTGTTGTAAACCATTAAGTGTAGTACAGGCATAAAAAAAATTGCTTCTGTGAAATGGTAAGTTTTTCCAAGTAAGTGAGGGGACCAATCCCTGTGTTTGCAAACTGGAATTGCAATTTACTTACAATTTATAAGGGCTGAAATTGTGCTGGTAATTTCCCAAATGTGAACTAATTAAAAGGAGATAAGGTCTTTGTTCTGAGTGCTCGTCTGGCTTATAGGTTTGCAAAACAGAAGTAGAACAATTAAAAAAAAAAACCCTCTAGTTTGTTTTCATTGCTGCTGTAGGTAGTAGTGAAATTGTCAAGAGCTGGTGACTTATGCAGCTACTTCTTGGTAAAATTTATGAACAGCAGGGGAGGCATTCTTGGGGAGCTATTCACAAGGGAGGCTGATGGGGGAGGGCAGGTAAGAGTAGCTGGCATTTTTTCTCACTGCCTTTGAGCCAGGCAGGAGGTTGTTGGTGATGTAAAGTAGTGGAACCTCTTCCCTCTGACCTTTCCCAGCAGCTAAGAAGTCTGGAGGTAAGGAGATGGTAGTGAGCAAATTACTGGCTTCTGCAAGGAGGGACTGGCTTTTCAAATAGGACATAAACTGGTGCACAAGATGAAGCCAAAGACAGCCACCTCCTACTTATTTGCAGGGTTAGGCTTCTTACTGGGGATGTTTCCCTGGATCTCATTATTGGAGCTCCCAACCCTACTTCAGGCAGGTCTAATTCTTCCATTAGCAGATGACCAAAAGGCTTTTCAAGCCCTAGGCCATGTCTGTATTAGGAGTGCTTTTCTGCAATAGCTATTATACTGACTAGTATACTATACTAGAGGCTACAGCTGTGTCACTCACAAATTTATACCTTATCACACCATGGCCGATATAGCAGTGCCAGCAAACATTTGTAGTATGGACTTGGCCTGAGTTAAGTGACTGATTTGCACCAATCTCTATTTAATCCCTGCTTTTGGTTCACTGAGGCATGGTCTATATTTAAAACTAGTTTGAGCTAGCTACATTACTCAGGTATGTGAAAAATTTTGCACCCTGGGTGCTGAAATTAAGTTGACTTAACCACTGTTGTAGACACAGCTAGATTGATAGAAAAATTATTCCGTTAGTGCAGCTACACCACTTGTTGGAGAGGTTGAATAAATACGTAGATAGAAACAAACCTTCCATCAGCGTAGGAAGTGTCTACACCATGGCTGTAGCGGTGTAGCACAGTGTTTCTCAACCTTTTTTTAATAAAGTACCCCTTTTAAAAAAAAAAAGTACCCCCAGTACCTATAGTTTTCAGACAGACAATTTTTTTTCTACCATTGCAACACATTTGTTTGAACAACTTAATTGTAGCTGGGCGGATGATGAAATTTTTGGGTGTAAAACGTACAAAAATAATAAAACGCTGTAAATCTTAAAACAAAAATTCAGTTTTCTTCACATTTCAGTTGTGTTGAAGTACCCCCCCAGACTTCTCTCGAGTACCCCTAAGGGTACTCGTACCACTGGTTAAGAAACACTGGTATAGCATATCCTAATAATAACTTGAACTTATTTTGCTGCTTTCATCCAAGATTTGGAAAATACTTTACAGGTTATTTTACAGTGCTCTTGTGGTAGACATCTGCAGAACATATAGAAATTACAGATACTGCCCTGCAGGTCTGACATCATAAAAGGTGTGGAAAGGGTTGTTAATGCTATAGTGTATATATGTATGCACCTCTAACTAATTATTTGACAGTAGTCCTATGAGGATATATGTCTCACACCCTTTTTATACCCGTGTAAAGTGTGTCACAAAGTAGTTAATTCTGAAGATCAGGCCATTCAATGAGAACTATTTGCACTCAGTACCTTTGAAGTGGGAGCCCAAAGTGATTTACCCAAGGTCACAAAACCAAACTGTAGAACCCAAGATGCCTAAATCCTAGCTCCTGACTTGAGTAGTCATAGAACATGATTATTTGTTTTGCATTAATGTATCTCTTAATTTGTAATATAGAGTGCCATAAAAAGAGCATAAATATAGCATGATGAAGTACACCTGTCATACGCACATCAAGCGGCTGGTTACATTTCAAAGAGATCTAAAAAGACTTGTAAGAAGAAAAACAATTTGCAAATTGGGCTCTTATGCAAACTGTACTATTAATATTCAGTGACTCGACCATGATTCTGGAATATAAAGCAAAACACATTTATTTTATTTGAAATGTGGAACAGTCTACAGTAGAGGCCATATGGCGGTGGTATTTTTTGGTTGTATAGCAATATTAGAACACTGTTTCAAAATGAATCAGTCATCTGGCCCTTGAAATATTTATATTACAGCAAAGCAACATAGGATAATTAATTTTTTTTATCATTTGTATTATTTTCAATGCATATCTGTGGTCTAATGGCAATTAACTATGCATTTCTTTATATCCTGACTGTCATTTTGCATTAGTAGTAAAAATATTCAACTGTTAATTAAGCTAACTTCGTTAGCATGAAGAACATCTTTTTGTATGTTTAAGAGAACAATTCATTTTAATATTAAATCATATATCTTTGTTAAAGCATTGTCAGTAATCACTTTCCATTTTCTGTTTTCTAGTTGAAGCTTTATATCAGACCACTTACCCAGAGTATCTCCAGTACATTTACTTAGTGGCTCCAATATCTCTTATGATGCTAAATCCTCTTGGGTTTATCTTCTGTGAAATCCAGAAATGGAGAGATAATCGCAGTATGTCACACAACAAAATAAAAATAGTGGGTCTTGCGCTCCTTCGAGTGTTGCAGAACCCAATAGTATTCATGGTATTCATAGGAATTGCCTCCAATTTTATTCTTGGCCAGAAGATTCCAGTGTATCTTGAAAACTTCCTTGATGGACTAGCCAGTTCATTTTCTGGCTCAGCACTTTTTTATCTTGGTCTCACTATGGTGGGACAAATTAAAAAACTGACAAAGAATGCATTTGTTGCACTGATTCTTCTCATCACAGCTAAACTGTAAGTTTGACATGTTTACTTTTGTATTTACATGTTTCAATATTTTTGTATATCTCAATATTTAGAAAAGCATTATCTGGAGAGTCAATATTTCTAATACTTATCCGTATCTGTTAAAACAGATCTCATTTTTAAAAAAAAATTCATTCTGACTTGCTTAGTTAGTTTTTGCATTTTGCTTAGTTTAGACAATGAAACTAAACTGGTGAGCTGTATTTGTTCCTAATTGCTTTTGAGTCGTTTTAATTTCTTGTGCTATTTAGAATTGTTTATATTCCCCAAATGTGTATTTTGGGTTAAATTATTTTTAAAACTGACTTCTGTCCACATTAGACTATAAAACTATGTATTTAAATGAAAATTCTGAGTATAGTTTCCCTTTAAAATTCAGCTGATTTGACAATGAAGTAATTTCTGCCATCTCTCTGCCCTCACTAAATAGAGATAAATGTTCTTGTTGATGATCTTTGCACTCTTTGCTTGCTGTGGAACTACAATTCTCATCACAGTATTACTGCTCCAATAGAGGCAAAGAAGTATAAATGTCAAATGAAGAGGAGTTTAAATGTTGGCAGAGTAAAAATAATTAGCATGCATAACCCAGATCAGTGATAGTGAAGCTGTAAATTACTAGGCCTATATGAATCTGTGTGGATTTTGTTTGCTCCTGGTTCTCCCTGCTCCCTCCACATCCAGAAAAGATGTCCTAACACAGCATTTCTAAGGGAATCTTTTTTTGCTTGGAAATATTGGCCAATATTTCCCAACCCAAATGTCTAAAGATAGGCTCAGTGTTCCATATTCAGGTGGTGAGTGAGCACCTGCAGCTACCAATGACTTGAGTGGCATTTGTTGATGCTCAGCACCTCTGAAAACCAGGTATATTTTCCTTTACAAGGAGATAGGAGACTAACTTGAGACACCTGCCTTTGGTTTTTGACTTTGCATAAAAAACAGTTCAGCATATTATGAGATCAATGCAACTTATACAAAAATTCTTTGAAAGCTTGTTAGATTTAAATTGTCTCTGATGTTTGGAGACTAAGTAGAAAGGTTTATCGGGTAGTACATGAATGCGGTTTCAGTTTTGCAAGAACTCCGCTGATTCTTTGCTCAGTTCACCAAACAAAAGATTTTCCCTCTTACATTAGATGTTTGCTGTTTGTTTTCTTTTTAAGAATGGACAGGGTGCCTAAAATTGTTTAACCTGAACTTTTGTAGACAAAATACTTGTTTTATTTGTAACTATTGGACTCTTACAGCAGGCTGTTCAAACATGTGTGATTGCCCACTTCTTTATTCTGCAGCCTATGGGGTTTCCCCAGTTCTAGTATAGATTTCCCCCAGGAGCCATTGTCAGTATATGACATCTTTCTTCGGTTAACAGAGCAAGGTATGTGTAGGCTTTCTCAGTAATTTTGCTGATGTATGGACTGTTTGGGAGATGACAAGGATACCAAAAATAGAATTCCTACTATATCTTGTCTCAGAGACACAGCATCCCCAAAATGATGCCAGCAGCTAGATTTGTTTTCAAGTTCTACATCTGTTTGCCTGATCTGTAGAAAGGCTTTTTTTTTTCCACCTAACTTAATTATCTCAAACTGGATTCTGGACCAGGCTCTGCTCTTGCTGGTGCTGGTATAAAATTAATATTGACATCAATGAGCATTAGCTCTGATCCAAAAACCAGAGTAAATTGTTTTAGAGAATTTATATAGTGACTCTGAGATTGGATCTGTTTCTGTCTGTATCGCGTCTCAGAGGGGTAGCCGAGTTAGTCTGTAACTTTAAAAACAAGTAGTCCTGTGGCACCTTAGAGACTAACAAAAATATATATGGTATCATCAGCTTTTGTGGGCAAAACTCACTTCTTCAGATGAGCTGGTAGCTGGACTGGAAATAATAGAAACCCAGAATTTTATAAAGAGGAAAAGGAAGGAAACAAAACAAAAACTTCCATCATTCAAACATGATGCAATAGTTAGCAGGTACCCAAACTTACTGTTTTGGTTCTGTTGTATATTTATTCTTTTGAACATGATGATTTGGGTAAACCTACCATTGTATCTAAGGAAGTAGTTACTGAAAGTCAGGTTCCTATTTTCTTCATATATTTAATGCTGTTATTTAGATATGCCTGAAATTTCCCCTTTTGCGGTAAAAGCAATGCAGGGAAATGTCACCTAAGTGAGTAATATGTGCTTATATTTTCTTTCCTTTTTAGACTGATGATGCCACTTTTCTGTAGAGAAATGGTGGAATTGTTGGACAAGAGTGACAGTTTAGTCAACCACACAAGTTTATCAAACTATGCATTTCTCTATGGAGTCTTTCCAGCAGCACCTGGTGTGGCTATCTTTGCAAACCAGTTCAATATGGAAGTAGAGATTGTACGTGCTTAACGTTTAGCAAACTCAGCACTAATTTTTATTTTTATTTTACTGAAATGATACTTTTAATACAAACTCGTGTAAAGCCAACTTTCTCAAAAAATAGACATGTCTGTGTCTCTTATGCTCCCTAGAGATCTAAATATGAATTATATAAGAGATATTTTTAAAATCTAAGGTCCTATTTCTAGAAACTAGATCAGCGACCATTATAATGTAGTCACAAGGGCTGGCTTAGACTTGCTGAGGCCCAAGCCCCAGCACCTGGGCCAAAGCCAAAGCTTAAGAGCTTTTGCCATGGATGGTAGTGCTCGAGTTACAGGCCCTCTGCTAGGGTGGGGGGGCTCAGGCTTTGGATCTCTCCCCACTCCCTTCCCCTCCACCGCCCCTCCCCCCCGCCTGGGGCAGCGTGGCGTAGGCTCAGGCTTCGGTCGTCCCTCACGTGGTCATGTACCTGGAGTAATTTTTGTCAGAGAGGGGTCATGATGCAATGAAGTTTGAAAACCACAGTTCTAGATTTAAAAAAATATGTAGACTGAAATTACTTAAGGCATAAGGGAAAATAAAGTGTGGGATTTACAAAAAATGCTCAGCATTGACCTAATTCTGTGTGCTCCTGTTGAAGCGAATGGAAGTTTTATCACTTACTTCAGTGAGAGCTGAATTCACTGCTATGATCGTTTTAAAATCCCACCTTGGGTGACTCTCGCCCCTTTGATTAAAGCTTATGATAAAAACCAAGAATTACATTTTTTTTTCTTATCCAGAGGACACTGCTCCAACTTATCTATTGAATTTATTAAAAAAAACTCTTAAACAGATGAGATTTTTATGAAGTAAGTTAAATTCTTAAGGTATTCCCCATACACTTCAGGGTGGAAAGTCTAAGTAGCCAGGGTGCATCATGTTTATTACTGGACCCAGCAAGTGGCTCCTACCCTCAGCTTCCTATATGGAGAGCTGCTGCTGCCTTGAATATGGACACACCCTGATTCCTGAATCTGGCACTATTTACATGTGCATTTGTAACTATTTTTTTCAATATTCCTTTTAGGCAAAATAATATTAAAACATTTGTTTTAATTTTTAAAATGCAGCAAATTTTGCAAAAATATACAAGAAAAATTCAATAACAAACCTCTATAGGCTGAATTTTGTGTCTACCAACCATGTCAATGTTCCTATTTTAGTCAGAGGACTGGTATGTGTGTGTAGTCTCCACTGATGCTGCCATGTAAATTCCAAAACTGAGGAAACGGTGGAAAATCAAAATATAAGTAACTTATAAATACATCTGTGGTGTTTTTCCTTCTCAAATTTGTGTGCCCGAAAATGCACATGTGCCCAACCAAATTTTGTTTGTTGCTTTAAAATACAAAGCTGTACATTGGAAAGAGAGGCTAAGCTGTGACGTACAGTGCTGTATTGCATGCATCCAATCCTGTACTGGAATCATTGGAATTTCTCATTTTAGAAAGTGTGTTAATATGAGAGAGAATTTGCAGAGAGGGCTTCTAAACTGATGATGTTTCAGATTACGCTTGTTACCAAATGTTCATCTTATTCTTAACTGACTGCAAAAAATGGATGAATTTTCTTCAATTCTTAGTCCAAATTCTGATTGATTCCAAACATACAATATACTGATTTCAGTAGAATTCCATATGATATTTAGGAACAGGGTAGAATTTTGCCCATAGCATATTTCCTAAAAACAGATAATTTAACTAGAGGTTTTGATATCTTCTCCACTGTGTTCTCTTGATTTCTGTTTGCAGATTACCTCAGGAATGGTGATAAGCACATTTGTGTCTGCTCCTATCATGTATGTTTCTGCTTGGCTGTTGACCATTCCATCCATGGATCCAAAACCACTGGCATCTGCAATCCAAAATATTAGCTTTGATATAAGTATTGTCAGTCTTGTCTCCTTGGTGAGTATTGATAATACAGTAAGGCACAGGAAATATCAAAACCACATTAAATGGCAGGAAGGCAGTGACAATCAACAAACCAGGTAATGGAAAGACAAAATTGTCACTTCATCACTTTCTTCTGTTGTCAGAGAGGAGGAGGGAGGATAAAAGGTATACTATAAAGCTAATGTTAAAAAAAAAATTTTAAAAGGATGGTCTAGTGAGTTGAGCATTTTGGAGAACCAGGCTCTGACACAAATTCCCTGTGTGTCTTTGGGTAATCCATTTATGTGCTCTGTGCCTCTGTTCCTATCTGTAAAAATGAGGATAACAGCAGTTCCCATCCTCACAGGGAATTTAAGAATAAATATATTACAAATTATGAGGCACTTGAATATTAGACTTATACACATCTGTAAGTTTTTTGTCCAATAGCACCCACCCCTGTATCCAAAAAAGGTGCTGCCATAGGCTATTGATGTAGCAAAGATAGACGTGAAAGCCCTGAGACCTCTCTGAGCTGAATGCCTCCACAGTCTTGGCTAGTGGGAGCATTTAGCTTGGAAGTTCTACATTAAAATCATAGTTCCCTCTAAGGTGCGCGCCAACAGGTTGAGTCCCGCCCACCCTTTTAGCAGAGCTGCACAGTGGCTTCTCGGCTGCTCTGAGGTGGGGCTGGGTGGCGGGTGGCTGTCCCACCCTAGGAGCAGCTGGCCAGCCACCACGCAGCATTGGCCCTCGTTTCAGCTCTTCCCCAGGGCAGGAGCTGCGGTCTGGGCAGTCTGCTTAACAGCTGCTGGAGCTGGAGCCTGGGCTGTGGTACTAAAAATAGCACTGCAGCCCTGGCTCCAGTCCATGCCCCAAGTGCCGTGCTGGGCCATGTGGCGGGCGGCTGCTCTGTGTGCTGAGACTGGAGCTGGGACATGGTGCAGCTGCTCCTGGGTTGAGGCCAGGGTACTTAAAATAGCCCCACGGCCCCAGTTCCATCCCCGGCACATGGGGCAGCCGCTGGCCATGCTGTCCCTCCCCAGCAATGGGGTAGAGGGGTGCGGGTGTCAGGAAGGCATAAAGGAAGGGGCGGCGGATAACTAAGGAGAAGGTGGGGTGAGGAGAGGAAGGGGCTTGTGCTAAGGGGAGAGGAGGGAGCCAGGGCAGGAGAAGAAAGGGGAAGGCACCAAGGGGCAGGGGGGAGGATAGAAAAATGCCAGGGGGCCAAGAGGAGACAATGAGGGGAAAGGGCAGGAGGAGCAGGGGAGGAAGGGATGAGGAGGTGTTAGTGGGAGTGAGAAAAGGGAGGGGGATAGGGTGATGCTGGGAGAGGGGACGGACAATGGGGGCAAGAGGAAGGAAGAGGAAAGGGAAGAAGAGGGTTTTAAAGGAGGGGTGGGCATGAGGAAGGCAGGAGATGGAGCAAGTCATGTGTTAGGGCACAGAGGAGCGTGAGGACAACTAGAGCAATAGCAATGAAAGGGTGGGCACCAGGGAGGAAGAGGACAAGGGGGGCAGGTGTTGGGAGGGCACAGGCCCAGGAGGGTGCAGGGGTAAGGGAAGGTGCAGGTGCCAAGGGGCTTGTGGTGGTGAAGAAGATGGGCAGACACAGGCAGGAGTGTTCAGGGGGAGGGACGGGCACCAGAGGGCAGAAGAGAGAGGCAGGGCAGGTGAGTAGAGGGAGGTGTTGGGAGAGGGGATGGGGAAGGGGCTACAGATGATCAGTGGGGCTAGAGGAGGGGTGGGCACAGGGGGAAGGGCAGGTGCAGGGGTCAGAGCGGATGGGGAGGAGGGCAGGTCCCAGGAAGGCTACGGGGAGTGAGAGGGGCAGGAGCCAGGACAGCAGAGGAGGAGAAGGGGTTGGGGACAACAGCAGGCACCAGGGGAGCAGATGAGGTGAGGGGAGGGTGGGAGACATGGCAGCAGAGGGGACAAGGGAGAAGTTTATAAAATATTTATAAGATATATGTTCATAAATTGGGTGCCATGGTGACACACATCGGAACCAGCGCACATGACCTCATTACTGGTGCACAAGACAAAACTCATTCTGCTCATGTATGGAAAATCTTAGCGGGAACACTGATTTAAAAGTTTTGGAAATTCTTTTCCTGGGAGCATCCTTTGGTGGTTGGTTCATAAAATTGGATGTAACATCCAGGGTACATCATTTGTTGTCATTACAATGCCATACGTAAGTTGGTTGGTTTTTAAAAATGTAAGTTAAAATGTCCATGCTGAATGGTTCCCACAGCCTGGTGAGCTACACCATTGAGCACAGTTCCTGAGTTTCACTCTATATTTAGCTTTGGAATTCATTTTCCCAGAAACTGTCCCAGACTTACATTTGCATTTCATGGTTTTTGCCTGTTTGTATCACCATTTTATGGCCCCTTTTTGATAACTCTGATAAAAAGGGGTAAGTTATGTTGAGATGTATTATATGTGATAATGAATTTAAAGAAACTAGTGTGGCTTACTGATTACATTCTTGTATTGTATTACTCCCTAAAGTTTTATTAATTTAAAAGAAAGGATAAATGGCACATAGTTTTAAAATAGAATTAAAAATAAAATGCATGTACATTAGTCCTTCGTAATAAGAAAAATTTTTCTCCTTACTAAGTACCAGTTCTGTATAGAAAGATTCTTTCTGGAAATAGACTTCACAGTGTAGCTCATGGGTACATATAGAAGAAGTTAGGGATGTGAATGAGTAGTCAAGCAGACAATTAACTGATAAGCCTAGGCTTATTGGTTAATCTAATTGACTACTTACATTCCTCCTCCTCCTCCTCCTCCCCCCCCGCCCCTTGCTGCCTATCAGAGGCAGCAAGGTCGAGAGGAGGAGGAAAGCAGAGCTCCTGGGGAGAGCCAGCTTAAAAGCAGTATGGCGGGGGGGGGGGGGGGGGGGTAGGAGAGGCTGCCATGGAGCAGCCTCTGCCCATGGCTGGGCCTTTCTCTTCCCGGGCAGAGGTTAGTTCGCAGCAGCAGCCCCTGTCCATGCAGGTTCCGAGCTCCCTGTGGACAGGGGCTGATTCTGGAGCAGCCTCTGTCTACGGCCAGCCCAGGATGGGCTGCTGCCACCCCACGCTACTGCCTCTGTATCAGAGGCAGCAGAGTGGGGTGGCAGGCAGACAGTCTGTGAGGGGAACTGGTTTTTAAACTGGCTTCTCTCACAGACTGGCTCCCGCCTGGCATCCCATGCTGGTGCCTCTGATACAGAGGCAGCAGTATGGGCTCCCTGTGAGTGTGACCAGATTGCACTGGCTTCTGGTCCTGCCCCTGGGGACTATAGAATAGTTGACTAACTGCTAAGAATTCGTGCAATTAGTCAACTATTCTATTACCTGCTATCTAACATCCCTAGAAGTAGGACTATAATAGTGTAGTTCAGGGGTTCTCAAACTTGTGATACCGCGACCCCCCTCTAAGTTGCTCACAACCCCCCGGGGGGTCGGGACCCACAGTTTGAGAAACGTGGGTGTAGTTGATTAACCGATAAGAAAGGTTTATCAGTTAATGCTATTGACACTGTGCATTTTTCCCCCTTCCCCTGCCAGAAAGTTTTTTAGCAGGCTAGCCAGCAGCCCAACTCAGTCCTAGCTCACGCCGGGTCTGGAACCTACCCTGCTTCTGCTCTGCATTTAAAGTGTATTAGGAGCCAAGCAGCCTGGGTCACACCAGGTCCAGAAGCTCAGCTCAGCTCAGCCACCCCACCCTGGACAGGACTGCTGCAACTGTATCAGAGGGAGCAGCCTGGGTCACACCAGGTCCAGAAGCTCAGCTCAGCCACCCCACCCTGGACAGGACTGCTGCAACTGTATCAGAGGGAGCAGCCTGGGTCAACAGGTAGCCAGTCTGCGCAAGGAGCTGGTTTTTAAACTGGCTCCCTTGCAGACCAGCTTCCACCTGGCATCCCGCGCTGCTTCCTCTGATACAGAGGCAGCAGCACAGAGTGGCAGGGCACTCCTCGGGCTGCCGGCCCCACCTCTGGGAACTATAGAATAGTTGAGTAACCGATGAGAATTCACGAGGTTCATTGACTGTTCAATTAACTGATATTTAATATCCCTACCTAGAAGAAATGTGAATTTTGTTAACCTGGATCCTTAACTATCTGAACACAAACTTGAAAGAGATGACAAAACAGAATATAGACTGAGGTACTGATTGTGACATTGAGGATGGAAAGACAGCCGCAACTAGTGCTTGCATCTTGGCATTCAACAAGCCTGTGTGGAATTGTAAGAGAGGAATGGGTGAAATCTGTGTTTTAAACTAAAAAGAGATACAGACAGAATGCACCAGATCCTCCTATCCAGAGCACCCCAGAGAGGCATAGGTAGCTTTCCACCTCTTTGATCATTAGGGTCAAGCAGTTTGCTGCATGTGACAGAGCGGCTTTAGCTTGTCCCAGCAACAACAGTCCCCTAGAAATCATACCCTGCCAAGCACAAGAAGAACTGCACTGAAGCTGTGCCTTCTATGGTAAAGCAGAGCAGGTGGCATAGAGCTGACTCATCTAGCTTTATTACCTAAAAACAAATGGAAATGACTTTTTGGGTATTTAATTCCAGTATAGTAAACCTGAGTGCTCATCTTAATTTTTAAAACTCCTAAATCGAGCTCTTGTCTCTTTTGTGTGTTTCAGATCTGGTCTCTTACTATTATTCTTTTGAGTAAGAAATATAAACAACTTCCTCATATGCTGACAACAAACTTACTGGTTGCTCAGGTCAGTACTGTGTAGCAGTAGCATAGCCAGAAGAGCCCAGTTAGGTGGGCCCTGACTTCAGAAGGGTGGGCATTGCTGGGGTGGGGTTAAACCACAGTTCCCTGACCTCGCTCCCAGGCTGTAGCGCCTGATGGAGCAGGGCAGGATAAACCCTGGCTCCTCAGCCCTGCTCCTTGGCTGCAGCACTGGGCGGGTTGTTGTAAGGTGGCCCTGGGAGTAAAGTGGGTGAGCCACAGTCCACTCAGGCCCACCTGTGGCTATGCCCCTGCTGTATAGAATATAAAAATCTTTAGAATCAAGCTTTTATTTTTTTCTGAGAGAGCTTTCCACACAGATGTATCATGAAAAAAAGGGGGGAAGGGGGGGGGGGAAGATCTAACACCCATTACTTTCTAAACAGATTCAGTGTTACTGTTCCTGAGAGATTTTGTATAGTAGACTGTATAGTATTTACTGTACAGAACAAGCCTGTGAAATGCTGTTGGAATAAAACCATTAATGATTAGGACATTAAAACCTCTCTGTTAGAACTATGTCTCAAACTGAGAAACAGAGGAAATCCAGAGTGAAGGCTCAGATTTAAAATACATTCTTTTCTCAAATATATGTGTGTAATTCTAAGTGGTGTTAATCATCTATCCAAAGATAGCATATATCTTTTTCTCCCCAACATGCTTCCCAGTCTATATATACATTAAGCACCACTGAGATGAAGCCATCTTCATTTGATTGCTGTCAGCCACTTGAGGACATCTGGTACACAGCAGATGGCCCAACAGTGAGAGGGAAGTGTTGTCCAAGGACATTTGGAGTAAAATCCTGTAATTGAGAGAAGATTTTCATTGGATTTTTAATGTCCAGACTTGATAGAAAAGATTTGTATTTATAAGGTCTCTGCTGCAAAGCTCACATAACTAGAGTAGATTGCATGACAATTCCACATGTACTATGAGACAAGAAAAAACTGAACTACCCTTTTCTTACAGGAATTTGTGTGTGCTGCTTTTTCCCATATGCTTTGCAAATGTTACTCTTGCATGCCATGTAGATAGGGGTCATAAACATGCAGCATAAATGTATACAGTAGCAAGGGTGCCATTTCAGGAGGGTAGGGGGGCAGCAGCTGTGTGCTACGGGACGCAGCTTGCTTTTCATCCCGTTCCCTGGGCTATCAGGGAGTGAGGGGAAAGTGCTTGCAATCGGTGCATGCCTCTTACCTGGCTGGTGAGGGGAGCTCAGTAGTTGCAGGATTGTTCTCTCAATACACATTGGGAATTCTCATTGATATAAGTAGCACTGAGCATTGGGGAAAAAAGACTACATAGAACTGCCTTCCCTGGAAATCAACTGCAAAACTCCCATTGACTTCACTGAGAGGAGAATGGTGCCTATAGTGTGCATTTGAGCACAGCTTTGTCTTATGTATAATACTGATAGAGCAATATATAGGTTGGACCTCCCTGGTCCGGCACCCTCGGGACCTAACTGGTCCCAGATAAGGGATTTTTGTCAGACCAAGGGGAGGTCATTTCTGGCCCCACTGCTGTTGTCCCGACCCCCTGTCCTGCCCTTCCATGGTGCTCCCAGCCCAGCGGAGCCACACACCAGGCTTCCCACCCCTCCTCACCCCCGCATGTAGCTCAGCTGAGCCATGTGTCCAGCTTCCCGGCTCCCATCCTCCTCCCCAGCCAAGCTGAGCCACACATCCGGCTTCCTGGCTCCCGCGACCCTCCCTGTCCTCCTTGCAGCTCAGCTGGGCTCCCACCCTATATCACACTGGGCTCCCAGTCCCCTTACCCCACACGGTGTGCTGGACCACGGATGTGGCCAGACCAGAGAGTTCTGGTTTATAAAGATGCAACCTGTAGTACAAAATATTTAAAACCAGAAAGACTATTTTGGGATCGTTCTTTTCCAACATGATTTGTTTAAATTAGACACTTCTGATTTTTATAACTGCAAGTTAACTTCAACTACATTTGAATTATAGTAAAGCTCTGTTTATCTGACTCTCTTCACTACTAAGATTATCCTTAGATAGGTTGTGTTCCCAAGTATGAATTATGTGCCTGGTAATTTTCCCAGATATTCAAACCTCTATCAACCTCAGGTTTTTATTCAGTACCCCTAAAACACTTCAGACTAAAAGGGTATGTATAACATTTTATAAATTTTTGTTTTCTGAACCCTCTTACTTCAGGTTTGTATTACTCTAGAGTAGGTTTGTAGACAAAAATAGGAATTCCCTGAAAAACAGGTGCTTATGTCAGTGACACAACTTTATCTTTGAGACCACTATTTACACTGCTTCAGTGCTATCAAAACTAATTTTTAAATAGCTGAAAATTTAATAAATTTAAATAAAATTCAGTATGCCTAGCTGCTAATAGTGGATTTTTGATAACTATTGTACCTGTGCTACAGTATTTATTTTTCCCATTGATATTTTCATTTCAATACTATAATGATTGCAGCTTCATTCTCCTTTCACAGGTTGTCGCATGCGTTGGAATGGTGATGTGGAATTTCATTATTAGAGAGAGAAACATCACTTTGCAGATTTTGGTGTTCATCTTGTTGTACAGTTCGCTTTATGGTACTTATTTGTGGACAGGTAAGTTAGAATAACCTCTGATTTCATGTGATACAAATAAGGTATTGTAGTGCACAATGTTCTGGAGTAATTGATTATATTCTCCAGAGTCATCTTTCCTCACATGGTATGTTAATCACTTATGTAATGTTCACAGCTCTATACAGTGTCAGGTCATTGCCAAACAGAAACATATATGCCTGTACCTATGAGCTTACAGTCTAAGGTCCTGATCCTGCAGTTGGTAGCATGTGGATACATGCTGTGCGTATGCAGAGCTCCATTGACTTGAGTGCAGTTCTTCATATATGCAGCAGCCTGCTTGTACTGAAGAAATTGTAGGAATGTGTCCTAAAGGCAAAAGCAAACACAGAGTGAACAATGGGGTGTAGACTTTTAACATTTTGTAAGCACAAAGTGTGGGCTCTTAAGGAGGGAGACCGTGGCAGATTGCAGTCTAGTAGCAGAACTTTGGGGAAGTTATGCTAGACATGTGAGGCAGCATGGAAGCAGACAGACTAGACTAAAGGAGGTGGAAGGAATGAGCCAAAACACTTGGGTAGCCTAAAGTGAGTATGATGGGGGGGTATATCAGCCCAGCACTAGGCCAATGAGGCTTGCCCAATCACTGTGGTACCAGGAGGCCATGCCCGTTGTCCCTGCTGCATATGCTTGAGGAAGAAGAGACAGATAACAGGAGGCAGCCCAGCTCAGTCTGGTTTGGCTGAGGAAGAAGGACATGTGCTGCAAGCTCCTGCAGAAATGTCTGTGACTCTCCAAGTGATGGGTACTGTGGACCTGGACTGTGATGTGAATGAGCAGCCAACCACGGAGAGTGACTGGGACACCAAGCCACAGCCAGCCAGGAAGAGGTCCAAGATGCACCTTGTGGTAGAAAGGACCCAGAGAATGTAGTAGAAGTTGATGGTTAAATCATTAACAGGAAATTTGCCTGAGTTCTCCTTTCTCTCTCCCCACTTGCCACTAGTGTGGCTACTGTTTGTTTGTTCAGCCCCACCCAGGGACTACAGAACCCAAACAGCTATTGCCTGCCTAGGCAGGAGGCCCAGCGATCGTAGTTTGGCTGCTCTAGCCCCACTAGGGGTCCAAAGTTGTCCTTTTTGTAATTGGCTGATCCCACAGGGAATCCCAACCACTGTGTGATGAGAGGTACACATTCCGCACTGGGTCAGTGGGGACAGCCCCACTCGCCACACAGGACCCCCATGACAGTGAGAGTAACAGTGTAGGAAAATTCTGATCACTACATCATGTAGATTATGGTTTATTACCTTTTCATTGGCCTTTGATGATGAAACATCAACAGGCACAGAAAAAGTTTCTTGTGAGGAAAATTTAACCAGGCTTGAAAAGGCCTCCAGCCCATCCTGTACTTCTCAACCATACATGTGTCTCAGGATCAGTTTTAAGTGGGCAGCTTCTTTGCACTTGCATTTCATTCACTCATACCCACCTATGGTTAGCCCAGGGGTGAGCAAAAGGGCCTCCATAGGCTGTATCCAGCCCTCGGACACCCTGCCACTCTCCTGACCTCAGGCCAATCAGGGCTTGGGGATGGGGAAGTGCATGAAGTCTCCCCGCCCCTCCCCCCTCAGGGGCATGGAGTGCTTGAGTCAATTGCTAGGATTGACTCTAAGCACTGTGCACCTCTTGCAGGGTAGGGGCAGGGAGTGAGAGACTTTGCATGCTTTCCCCACTGCTGCTCAACTGGTGGTTGACTCTAAATGCAGTGCCCCCTTGCAGGGCTGGGTCAGGGAGTGAGAGACTTCCCGGGCTCCCCCTGCCCCCAGGCCCTAATTGACCTGGGGGCTGGAGGAGTGTGTGAAATCTCCACCTGCTGCCAGGGGCACGGGCACCTAAAGGGAACCGCCAGCTGTTCAGAACAGCTGGTGGTTCTAGCAGGGGACAAAGACTTCACACGTTCCCCCCACCCGCAGGCCAGTCTGGGTCTGTGGGCGGGGAAGCATGGAAGTGTTCTGGCCCTGCCCCTGCTAGGGTGGCCCAGGGCCACTTCAAAAATTTCTGAAGTGGTCTTGTGTCTAAAATGATTGCCCATCCCTGGGTTAGCTATGTAAATGCAGGGCATTTCCCAATGGGAGTAGCTGGCTAAAAATCAGGTCCCTTATTTAGACAACAAATTATAGACTTAGGACACCAGCTTTAACCATTTTTAAAAATCTTATCCAGTTTTTCTCATAAATTATGGAAGTATGTAGTTTGCTAACTTCCTGAGTTGTGGCCGACTGATAATAGAATTGGGAAGTCCATCTCAAAGACACTGTTATGCATATGTAAAAATGTACAGCGTTTCTGGTAATGAATAATTTATATTAAGATTATGTTTCTGTTTAGCTATGTATAACTGATTAATAGATGTTTTAATCAATAATAGTTATAGTGACCAGCTGGTCAATTTGTTGTTACAATACCTATCTGTAACTCTTGCTATTCAGGTCCTCATGAGTAATGATAAAAACAAGCTACTCGTGTCTAACATTCTTATGACATCTACCAATTGTTTATTAATCCAGTAGAAAACATTTGTAAATGGAACCTTACTGTACAGGGGAGCCCAAGTTTCTCTAATGTTTTAAACTCGCAGGTGAGGGATGTCGTTGACAGGGCAAAGTCATTTTGCATAGATTACACTTACAGGAAAGTTCAAAAAATTAAATATATGTAATAGATTTTTTTTTATTAATGTGCTTGCAAGAGGGGAAGTAAAAGAACAGTTTTAAATTTCAACTTCAAACATTATTCATTTTTATTTCATATTTATTGAATAGTTACCATACATAGTAAATTTGAATCAGAAACTCATAAAGCTTCCATTACTGTTTCCATAAGTTATTTGAATTATTTTGTGATTTGTAACAGTAACATTTTTCTTTGCACTAATGTGACAGTTGAATAGGTGAATTGATTTTAATTTTGTTAGCAAATATTTTTATGAACACTAATCATAATTGTCATGACTATTTCCAATGAAAAACAAAAATAATTTATTTAAACCTTTCACCCAGCATATTCCAATGTAAAAAGAAGTGCATTCAGCTAATTTAAGTGGCAGGATTGTTTATGCAAAATTTGGTATCTGTAGGTAATCCTGAAGTATAACTTTATTTTGCACAAACAAACTAACTCTTGAAAATATAGAGTGGATACCTATTTATAATGTAACTTTGAAGATTATAATTTTGTCAAAGAAAAACAAGAGGAAAACATTGTCGTTTGTAGCTTTTGACTTGACATGTTGAGGAGCTACAACACGGGCAGGCAAAATACAGCCCACGGGCTGTATCCGGCCTGCCAAGCTGCAGGATCCCCTTGCCAGAACCCTCAGGCACAGAGCAACCTCATGCCACTTTAAGCAACTGGCTGCTCCCTGTGGCTTTCTGCTCTGGGTGCCAGAGAGAGGTTTCACATGCTGCTCCCATCCTCCCAACAAAATCTCTCAGCTCACATTGTCTGGTTTTCAGCCAGTAGGAGCTGACAGTATTTGCACGGGGCTGGGTGCAGTGCACGAAGCCTCTCCCTCTCCCCATGCGAGGAGGAGAGAGCTTAAAACTGCTGTCAGGGACTGTGGCAAGCAGGGAGCCTGCTTCAAGGTCCTACAGGGCTGCTGGCCAGGAGCCATCTAGGTAAGCATCTCCCAGCCAGAGCCTGGTCTGGCATCCTCCATCTTCTTCTTTCCCCCAATCTGTGCCCCCAAGCCACCACCCCTGCTTGCCACCTAAACCTTCTGTAACCCCTCCCACAAGTCACAACTTCCTCCCAGGCCCCACATCCCTCCCCCAAACCAGAATTTTTTTCTGCACCCATACCGCCTCCCACACCCTGCCTCCCAAGCTCCTGCCCCAGATCACAACCCTCTCGTTCGCCCAGACTCCCTCCCAGAACCCACACTCTCTCCTGCACCCCAGATCACTACTCTGAGCTCCCTTCTATACCCAACCTCTGTCCCAGACTCTGCACCCCCTCAATAGAAAAATGTAGCTCTTGACCACTTACCAAACTCTTTGGTGTGCCCTCTCCCCCCCTCCCCCCCATCAAAAATTACTTCCCATCCCAAGCTAGGAAAAAAAAAATCTAATCAGATGTATGATATTGGATACCAGTTGTAGAGTGTCTGGAGTTTTTAATTGTTATATTTTTAATGAAAAGTAATAAAGCAGCAATTTCTATTGTCATCTTAGGTTTCCTCTCTCTCGCTTTACTCCTGTTAAAGAAAAGAGATATAATAAAGATCCCTGTTGGATTTATCATCATAGCTGGGTGGGGGTAAGTTGGCAAAAGTTTCCATTAGAATAAATAGGAACATGCAAAATAACTATTTTCCTGACACACTTTGTATTTTGCTATTGTAGCATCCCAACGCTTCTAGTGGGAATCTTACTAATAACTGGGGAGCGTAACACGGATAGCATTGACTCAGCTTTTTTTTATGGAAAATACCAGGTATGAATATTTCTCTTCACCCCTCCTGACACTTGCGTTTCACAGTATGTTATTGACAAACTGTATTCTCTCTGCTTTACATATAACTAAAGAGCTTTCTTCCAAGAACAGTTTGCAGTACTAGCAATGCAAATACTAGAGATCAAATAGCCACTACTCAGCTTGGAGGCGGTGGTATTAAAATGTTTCTGTAACAAACCATTATGAAAGACTGAACAGGGAGCTTATAGGCAGCATTGACAAAAGAAAGCAGAGACTGAATAGCCTGGCAGTGATAATGGGCTGTAAATCCCTCATCCTCTAGGTCACTGGTTCCCAAACTTTTTACTAAGTCAAGCCACTAACTGCATTTTGATTGGTTACCCACCCAGAGTCCAAATTCGTGGGGCAAGGAGCACAAAATCATAGGCCAGCGTCCTTCTTTTCTCCTCTGCTGCTGCCACACCCTGCCAGCACACTGCAACTCTAAACTCAGCCCAATATGGAAGGGAGGAAGGAGGGGGAAGGTTAGAGAATGAGCCAAGCTCACGTTGTAGTCACCCAGTAGGAATGTGAGTGAAGGGCAAGCTTTCTAACTCACTGAGCCTGAGGTCTCCCTTCCTGCAACACGTCTACAGTTTTTCTGCAACTTGCTGGTGGATTGCATCTACTATTTGGGAAACAATGTTCTAGGTCAGTGGTGTGCAACCTTTTTTATCTGCGACCCCCACGATGTGGGGGCTGCCAACTGCCGCGCCCAGCCCCCGGCCGACCGGATCTAAGCGCTGTGACCTCCCAGGAATACATCCGCGACCCCCTTGGGGGTCGCAACCCATGGGTTGTGCACCATTGTTCTAGGTTACCAGTTTGAATCTAGCTTAGCTTGGTAGTTATCGAAAGTTGCTACTATCTATTGGCTAGTGAGTAGTCTTGGTCAGGGAGGTCTTGGGACAACCCTGCTCTGCTCCTGCCTTGCCTCTTCCCACACCTGCTCTGTTCCCTCCAATGCCCATTGAACCCCTTTCCTAAAGCCCCCTACCCCAAGTGAGTCAACCTGGGGGATTACCGGGGGCCTGGTGCCAGGCAGTAGCATTGGTCCGAGCCCCCTCACCCTGCACATACTGCGGTGGCAGGAGCCGCAGGAAGCAGTGATCCAGCCCTAGCCTGCTTCGCTCCACCATCTCCCAGCTGGGTCGCTCCACTTCACCACAGTGGCAGGAAGTGGCGGGCCCTTGCCCTAGCCCATTTGGGGGAGTGCAGCGGACTGGTACCAGGGCACTCCGCCTCCTGTGGTGAAGCAGAGCAACCCTGTTAGAGGATGGCAGAATGGAGCAGCCTGTTAGGTTCCTTTGCTTCCTGCAGCTCCTGGCCCCAAGCCTCCCTGGGCCACCCGGGATCCTCCAAAGTGCAGGGTCTAAGGAGGCTGCACCAAACCATCCTATGGACAGAATGGCTCTGGTCTTGGTCAGGATCCTACACTACCAGAGCGTGTCACTAACTGGCAATAATTAGCGTCCTCACTGGGAGTTTTGGCAGAGAAACCAGGGACTAAAAGTCCCTGAAGTGTGAACTACACTCTTACCAATAAATTGTCCGATCATGTCTGGCATGATGTACGCAGCTAGGACAATGTGAGGAACCTCTCCTTGCTGTAGTTTTACTTTGCTGGTGGATAACGAGGACATTATTCTGCAGGATTGTCAGACTGTAACTGTCACGGTTATTAAAATAATTTCAAAATTGATACTGTGTTGATGGCAAATCTGTCAGACATAAAAACTAATTGGCCTTGCAGAAGAAGTGGGGATGGAAAATGAAGCCCTGCAAAAGGAGGAAAAGAGAGTGCATTTGTCCTTCGAGTAAGAATCTCAAAAGGAGAAACGGTCTAATAGAGGGGGAAGGGATGGGAAGTAGGTGGGAGCTCTCATTGCATAAGAGAAGAGTTCCTATAGAACAAAAGCCAGCGAAAAAGAACCATCTGTGGGTTGTCCATGCTAAGAAAATCTGCTCATCCTACTATGGTGAGAGTGGACTTTTAGCTTCCTTTATGTCGTGTGGCATAAATATAGAAATACATTTTGGTTTGTTCAGATTTAGGTGCTCCTGGAGGGATGTATTCTAGGATTCAATGTGTCAGAAAATAATCTTTTACATTTTCTTACGTGACATTTCTTTTCTCTTGGTTTCCTCTGGCAGATGGTTACCACAGCAGTGACCCTATTCATCAGCATTCTGATGTCAGGTATCTCACTTCTGTGTATGAACAGAAACGGACAGGAGACTGACTATGAGGTATTGAACCCATATTCATGTAGTGGCCAGAGGCGGGAGAACCCTGAAAGGGAAGGGAATGAGGAGAGTCAGATGTCAAACAGTGGCATTCCACCTTTCACAGAATCATCTACAGAAAGAGGTACAGTGCCTGGCTCTGCAAAGAAGTGGGAGGTAGGGATAAACCATAATTCTGTTCAAGTATTGAACCTACCTGCTGAAAAGCAGTGGAGGGAGAGTTTGTCTTTGTCAATTTTTGATTAATGTTAAGATGCTGTGGTGATGCTATGGTGATGTATGCAAATACAGGAATATTGATAATGCACTTTCTCTGTTACTTTAATATAATGATTTAAGGGAGGCTTCTTAATTATCACTATACATAATACTGTGGGTGTATGTATTTACAAATATAGTGGGGTGTAGTGATAAACCTGATGAGATCAGGTATTTCTGGCCATTTTCATCTGCATCCTGCCCACTAAACCATCTCTTTCAGGACAGAAACTATTCCTTGTCCTATTCATTTGGATGTATTGTGCTCAGTTCTGCTAGTCCTCTGATTGGAAGCTGAAAGAGAATTGTCACACCCTTCTCCTTTGTGCGCTCATTAATCTGGATATTTGTAGATGTGCAGTCAGTGGTGTTCTTTTAGAGGATAATAAAATAATTTGTTTGCCCATCATATTACCATAAATCATGGAAACTATAACGGTCTCTTTAATACTTAATGCATTGTATTTTAATAGGTTGCTGTTCATGTCAAACAATAAATGGTGAATTATGCTGCTCTGGAGAAGGAGACCCAGTGTCAAATGCTACCACTAATGATCGCTGTACTCCTCCAACTGAAACAGGTACAGTAATAAAGTATTATCATATAAAATTCCATCTGTTGCACTGACTAATTTAGTTTTGCTACAGTAACAGCAAAAATGAAATCGGGAGATGTCATCACTTTAGCTGTTCTACTTGGATATCCTGAAATTCTAATGAAAATAGAATCATGTAACTGATTATAGTTTACACCCTGGCATCTGAGACAGTTGTCTGGAACTGTTAATTTGTAAGAGACGACTTTAAAAGCTGCATGAAATGCAACTATTTTAAGGGATTTGTCCTCAGATCTTTCAGCCCTAATCTTCACACAAGGGATGGGATTTTCAGGTATAGGGATTTTCTTCATAAATTCCTGGTCCTAAATTGCTGGGGTTTGCATGAAGGGTCTGATCCAAAGTCCACAGAAGTCTTTTTATTAATTTCAGTGAGCTCTGGATCAAGCCTTGTAGATTGTATTTTGCCCTCTTTTATAGAACATTCCCTTCCAAGCATTTGGAGTTTGGGAAAGCAAGTGTTTGAAGGAGTTCACAGAGCCACAGAAATTGAAGAATAGTTCATAATGAACTTTCTGCACCCTGCAAGAACCCTTGATCCATTCCATATGTACTGCATGCACAAAGTGTAACTTTCAACAAGTCCAAACGCTCTTTCTGACCCAAACCATTTCTCGCAGCAATGCTTCATCAAGTGTCCTCAGGGAAGGATATTTCCACATAGTGATTCCCAGTCATTTAGGCTATAGAGCCATTCAAACAAATGGGGTGTGTGTGTGTGCACGCACACCCCCCATTTGTTTGAATGGCTCTGTAGCCTAAATGACTGGGAATGTGGGCGTGTGCATGTGGCTTTTTTCATTCCTACCCCAAAATGCTTAAATCAAGCAGAGATGGTTTCAGCCAGATAGGGGGATACTTCAGACAGTTATAACCAATTGAAAATGGGGTTACAATGGAAACACTCATGTAACCTTAACTATAGCAGTTGATCATGCTTACGGACTGTTAACACTGAACTGCAGTGACATACCTTGTTTCTGCATGTGGAACTTATTCATGTCCTCTTCATGCAATTATTTTGTTGCCATCTAGTGGCAGGGACAGAGAACTTTCTAATAAGCACTTGTAACTTACAATTTGAAACAAAAGGAATATCCTGCTATAAGGGTATTTATAGGTGTTTTTAATGATGTGAGGTTATGGTAGCATATAATTCTAAAGCAGTGTAACAGGACTGTGGAGTCTAAGATGTACAAGAAGATAGAGGTGATAGTGTTCTTCTAAATACTAGAAATTCATCGTCCTATTAAAAACTCGTCCTGCAAAACTACTAATTTTTCAGTGCTGCCAGGAACAATTTCTCAGCGCTAACCACTTCCAAACTTTGCACTCATGTACAACTGTGATTTGGCTAGCAAACGTTTGTTTGGGTTTTTTGTAAAGTGTTTCTGGTTAGAGAGAAAGTAACCATCTAAAAAATCAATCAGTCCATTTTGGGACAGATGTTTGAACAATTTACAGTTAAAGCTAAAACTCCAGAAGTAGTAATAGTGTAGAGTGTGCATGAACTTAGAGCTAAGAACTGCTGAGTTGGTCAAGACTGCAGTGTGTGCCAGCAATGATTAAATCAATCAGTTCAGCACTAAATAATGAAATGGAGACTCTTTGCACGGTGTAGGTTCCAGACATGAAGAAAGCTGCTGTTCCTGTTCTTCACTTCCTCCTTCAAGCTCTCCCCAATATTTCCTCCTTTTCCTCCTTATCATCATTGCTTCTGAAGGGTTGTTGTGAGATTGTGGCTTTTGACTAAGTATTGTACAAGCTGTCTAATATACTGCTAAACGGCAGGGTCAGAATGATCAGACTGTGCAAGTTAAAAAGCCTAATTATAAATTCTGGTTAATGTTTTGCAGCAAATCCATGTGAGTGTCCATGCAGTTCTCAAAACTGCATATTGGCACAGGAAGAACAACGTCTGAAGAGTGGAGACAGACAACTGGGTAGACACGTGCTGCTGTGTTTACTTCTCGTTGTTGGCCTGTTTGCTGTAAATATTTCCTCCTTCTGTTGTTGATTACATCAGTGGTTTATGACACTTTTTCAGGAAACCTATGTAGGCAGACCAATAAAAAGTGTATAGTTCCCCATTTTTCTGGGTTAGTGTCAGTTCAGTCAGCACTTCATTAACTCAATGTGTGAATCTCCATTCTGTCCCTCATTAAGAGTGCATCACAAAATTAATTGTGCTAACCATTAGCACTACTGTTGACAGCGTGCCAATCAGGGCTGAGAACAATAGGGAAAGGGACAAAATTTGAATTCTCTGGTCTCCCAATTTAGGAGACTTTTTTGCAGAGATATCTTTCTTCACTACACAGTAGTCATTTTTTAAAAGGGGACTTAGAGCTAAGATGGCTCCTTCTTACTGAACAGATCTGTGCACATTCATAATCCATGATGCTTTAGTGATGAGCATGGGTTTAAGTACTTCTATAAAATAAAACAGAAAAGGCTATTTGTACTATTAATATTTCCACGGTGGACTCCACACAGAAAGTTACTCTATATTCCTTTGCTGCATCATGAACAGAACTATTTACTATGTTCAGTTATAACCAGTCAGTGAGTGAATCTTGTGAGAGAGACTCCAGACTAGTTGCTAGAGTGTAATTAAGTCAGGATTTGATCTGCGGAAACACTGTTTCTTGCTGGTGGTGATGCAGAAGGAGAAAAAAAACAACAGTTTGACTCTCAGAGCCCAAGTAAGTTTGTAGGGCTGACAAAAAAGATACATATTTAACAAGTAAAAATGTATATTTCATATAGAAACCAAGCGGAATCAAATTGCCAAGCGGAAGAGCAAAACTGCCTTTTATCTGGGTCAGCAGTTCTCAGACTTTATTGCAACGCATTCACTTCTGACAACAAAAATTACTGCATGACTAGACTCCTGCACAGATACAACATTTGTATCCACATCCTCATCTGCATCCGCAAAAATTAGCCACAGAGATCCATGACCATATCTGTGGATGTGGATACTCAGATATAAATTGTGTATCTTCAGATATGCAGGGCTCTATGCACAACCCAAATAGGGTGGACCAAAGCCTGAGCCTGCCCAAGCCCTGTCGCCATGGGTGAGGGAGTCAAAGCTAAAGCATTTCAGCTCTGGGCAGGGAGGTGCTGGGTGGAGGAGCTCAGGCTTCAGGTACTGACCCCAGCAAGTCTAATTTCAGCCAAGGCAACCCTATTAAAATGGGGTCACAACCCACTCTGGGGTCCTTACCCACCGTTTGAGAACTACAGAACTAGGTCATTGGAATCAAGTTTTTGCCCCCGTGCCCAATACTGTATATGAGACATTTCAAATAATTGTAAATACATTTTGTGGAGGCCCACAAGCTGAAATTTTGGCTCCTGTTTTATCTATAAATCAATAATTGGATTTTTAGTTGTAGAAACTATTAAACGAATTGTGAGTCGCTTGGTACTCAAAAAAGATTTGACCTTTATGCCCGAATGAGCTACCATTTGTTTTCCCAGATTCTGTTCAGCTGAAGTGCATACTAGCACCATTTAAGCTGTTACTGAGCTTCCTTAAAAGCAAGAAACAATGTAGAAAATGTTGACGTTTAGCTCAGTAGAAATGTTGGCTTTCTGCCTTATGAAATATTGGCTCAGACAGGTTTGCTACTTATTGATTTACCTAGAAGGACAAGGTCCTCCTTTGTTTAGGGTATTAGAGGTGCAGACCCTCTGCACCCTTAAAATCGATCAGAATATGTGGGTCCCTTTACAGCTACCCAAAAGGAACATAGCAAGTTACTTTTCAGTGACTGTTTTTGTTCGAGATCACTTATTGCATGCAGAGAGTTTTTGTTGTCTTTTGTGAAAATGACAATTTTCTAACATTCAATTTCTGTTTTTAACAGAATCTGTCCAGCTGTTTGTGGTGGTTGTTCAACCAAGAACCTGGAAGGCTCTATGTGGAATTGCAGTTCTTTTGCGCTGTATTTAACTTTGGTCAGGTACTTCGCAATGTTTCCTTTGAAATCAATTATTTCTCTTGGCTGCTAACACTGGTAGCTGCCATCTTTGCATGTCTTGGCAGTGGGCAGAATTGTTGTGCTGGCTAAAGGTCCTTGAACCATGCTAAAACTTCCAATTTCTGACATGGTTTGCAGTCAGCATTTTGGCTTCTGTGCATGTGAGAGACTTTTCACCTCTGCATGGTGTTTTATGGACATTAGAGGGCAATTTACAGTGGCACAAATGGCAACCTGAGTCCTCAATGCCTGTTGAAAGTCAAAGGGAGTTAGGACTTGCCTACAGTAGAAGGCTGCCTCGATTTTAACTTAAGGTGTGAATTCACACCCGTATGGTGACTAGGGCCAAAAGCTGTGTAGACATGCTCTTACTTCAGTATAACGGTAGCTAATTTCAGTTTGGTCAAACCTGTTCCTAATCATCTTGAAACTGAAATAAGCCACCATCTACTGAACTAAGCCCTTTGCATGAGTTTAACTATATTGGTTTAAAAGATGATTCAGGTTTAACTTTCTTAGGTAGTCAAGCCCTTAAGAACCATACTATATTTGAAAATCTGCCCTTCACTCTTTGTAGTAAGTATCCTTTGGCTAAAGCACTAAGCATTGATTTGGGAATATTTTTCTCTTGTGTTCAATGGATATTATGGTGCAAATATTGCTGAAATAACATGAAGTGCTCTTGGAGCCAAAATGAAACTGAATCCTTCAAGGTGCTAGTACCTTCTAGGATTCACAGTGTCCTCGTTTCACACAATGGAAGTTGAGGGTGGCCAGCACTTCATAGAAGTTAGCAATTTGTAGGATCAGAGCAGTGTTCCCTCTAAACTGTGTGGCACCACAGCCCCACAATCTCTTTCTCAGCCCTGCCTAGTCATGGGCTCAGAACTCTCAGGCATGGAGCTTACCTGACTGAGTGGGGCTGATTAAACAGCTGCAGGGCTGTGCTGCTGTGCAGCTTAGAAGGAACACTGGATCAAAGCCATACAAAAAAACTTCTCATGTCTTTTGGCTAGCTGCTTTTAAGATGTGTAATCAAAATAATGTTACATTTCTGTGGGTCATTATTTTACTAGCATACAAATTGACAAATTCTCCTTTCCAGCCAGCTTTGATGATTTGCTGTCACAAGCCAGTATGTCCTTAAGTCACACTTCATCACCTTGGATGAGATTCTGGTGCCACATGTGCTGAAATGTGGCATCATGAATGTATTGATAATGTGGAGTAGACTGATAAGAAAGAAGTCAGGTCAGTGTATGTATATACACAGAGACATCCAGGTAATCAGCCCTCGTAGGAAAAAACATAGTGAGATTTTACCTGACTTTCAGTGGAGGGTTGATAAAATGTGAAGTGTATCAAGTTTGCTAAAAAGGGGCAGTAACTTGTTTATACAGATCAACTCATCCAATTTTCTGAGATGTCTGCCATGGTGTTTTCTGCTTCACAGGTTGCTCATGCTATGCTTCCTGTTTGCAAGTTTTGTATGATGGGCAAGTGTTTAAGAAGCAAATTGTTATCAACTTGCTCTCTTTATTTTAGCTGGTCTTATGGGAATAGCTCTGGAAGGATGTTGTTGTTTTGTAGTATCAGATGAGATGTCGATGTACATGAATACATTTGCCAGCTTCTTTCTGGAGAAGTTCTTTGATAGCCTATTGAATACCTGTCTCTGTCTCTTTAGAGTCCAAAATTAAAAGGACTCTTAATCCTATTTACTCTTTGAAATAATGCCCAGGCCACAAAATTCAGTCCTGATAGTATTAAATTCAGGACATTATTTTAATTTTCTTTTCTGGATCTGAAATAATGTTATTTCTAGGTTTATAATACTGATATGTTTGTGTTGTGGTTTTTTTCCCCCCCCCCAGGGCTTCATATCCTTTGGTATTTTTGGTTTGGATAAACATTTAATCATTCTGCCATTCAAAAGAAGGTAAATCTAATCTCTCAATGCTTTCAGTTATCCTTTGCTTTAAATCTAGGCAAGTTAATTGTGAAGCATAACTATTAGTAATGTTATTGGTCTTTTAAACTTCAGCTTACATCCCTGCTTCTACCTCCTTTCCTGCTCATGCTCCTTCCAGGCTGCCATTCCTTGGGTATTAGATTGTTCTGGATACATGCAGTGAACTGCATTCTTCTGGATGTGCCCTGATATCATTGCTGCTGGCTAATCAGAGAATCCGTGGCTGCCAAACTGAAAATCTGATGGGACATAAAAGCTCCGCTGAATCTGCATTTAAACCTTAGCTTGCAAATGAGCTCTTGCTTCTGGTATAAGTGGGACTGCCAAACCACAAGAAAGCTGAATATGCCACTTACATGAGAGAGCTGGGGCTCCACAACCCACTAGGGTTGTAATAGTGTATTCGATTAACTGGTAAGCAAAAGATGATAAAAGCAGCAGTGCAGGTTGGCCGGGGCTCCTCAAGAGTGGGGCCAGGAGCACACTGGTCCCACCCCTGGGGACTATTAAATAGTCAAGTAACTGATAAGAATTCATGAGGTTAATGGAATAATCAGTTAACCAATATTTAACATCCCTAAGTCCCGCGCTACCTCAGAGTGTGGAAAGAACTTGAGTTTTGGCTGCAGCTTGGGAGAGGGTCACCACCCATTTGTAACCCTATATTCTTTGAGTGAGTGCTCATGTGTTTTCCAATATAGGTGTGTGCACACAGCGTGCACGTGCCGTTGGAAGATTTTCTCTCAGCAGTACCCTTAGGGCCAGCAGGGAGGCCCCCTGGAGTGGCGCCGGTATATTGGCCCATATATACCCCTGCTGGCCCCCTCACCCACTCAGTTCCTTCTTACTGCTGTGACGGTCGTTGGAACAACCTTCAGCTTGTAATTTTGATTGTTCTCTTCATTGTTCTTCTCCTTCTTTAGCCAATAGGGGCAGGGGCACGAATGTCAGAAACAACAGGCGCCGTCCGCGCCCAGCCCCAGATAATAATCAGGTGCACCTCAACAAACCCCCCGACCCCTGGCAGGGGTTTTGACAGGACCTCTGAGGGCACCCTACCAGTCTCCTCTCTATCTTTCCGGGACCATTTATCCCATTTCCTCCAGGCCTGGCGGTCTGTTACATCGGACCGATGGGTGCTAGAGATAGTGGAAAGGGGTTATGTAATCCCTTTCCACTCGCCCCCTCCTTCCTACCCCTCTACCCCGTCCCTTTTCAGGGACCCCTCTCACGAGCCTCTGCTACAGGAGGAAGTAAATCATCTTCTCATGCTAGGGGCGGTGGAACACGTTCCCCCCAAGTTTCGGAACAGGGGATTCTATTCCCGTTACTTTCTGGTTCCAAAGGCGAAAGGGGGCCTTTGTCCCATTCTGGACCTCAGAGTTCTAAATTTCTTCATCGTCAAGACAAAATTCAAAATGGTGACTGTGGCGTCCATTATCCCTTCCTTAGCCCCCGGAGACTGGTATGCTGCCCTCGACTTAAAAGACGCTTATTTTCACATTTCCATCACCTCCCTTCATCAGAAGTTCCTACGTTTTACTGTGGGCCCAGACCACTACAAATTCACAGTCCTCCCTTTTGGTATTTCGACTGCCCCTCGGGTCTTCACCACATGCATGGTGGTGGTGGCTGCCGAGCTCAGGAAAAGGAGCGTCCAAGTGTTCCCCTACCTAGACGATTGGCTCCTGAGGGGGGAGTCAGAGACTCAGATGAGAACCCACATCACCATAGTCTGCAGTCTCTTCGAAGACCTGGGCCTCCTGCTAGACCTGGACAAATCGACTCTAACTCCCATGCTGATCATAGAGTTTGTGGACGCCACTCTACATTCTCTGTCATAAAGGGCCTCCCTACCCATCTCCCGGTTTCTCACGATATAGACGGCGGTCAGGTCACTCCAGAACTTTACAGTGACTACCACCCAGATTTGCATGCACCTACTGGGCGTCATGGCCACCTGCACTTATGTAGTACAGCACGCCAGACTGCGCATGCGCCCGCTACAGATGTGGCTATCGCGAGTCCACAACCCGGTCGTCCGCTCTTGGGACACGGTCCTGACAGTCCCAGCCCCCGTCCTCCTTGCATTGGAATGGTGGACCCGCCAGGCAGAGGTATGTGCAGGGGTTCCATTCTCCAGACCAGTACTGTCCATCCATCTGGTCAGACACATCGGACACGGGCTGGGGAGCCCACTTAGGAGACCTGCACATACGAGGTATGTGGTCCGTGGACGAAATCTCCCTGCACATCAGTATCGGGGAGCTTCCGGCAGTCTGACAAGCTTGTGCTGTTTTCCTTCCCCACTTGAAGGAAGGTAACTCTGAAACCAATATTATAACAGTATCAGTGACCGATACAGTGGAGAATTTTCCCAAGTTCTATAATATTTTAGCTTTTAAATTGCCAGTTTCTTTGTTGATTTCTTGGTTAATTATTTTTCAGGTTTGAATTCCTCTGGGGTAGTAGAGAAGCAGCAGAACATACAGATTCTTCAGTACCTGAGGAAATCAGGATGACCTGTCAACAGTTTGTTCATTATCATAGAGATGTCTGTGTCAGAAGCATTGTCAAAGACAGAAGGTGGGGATGTGTTCCTTTACAGAGGTTCATTTAATCTGCAGTAAGCTGTTCAGAGATCACAGGCTGGGAAGAATAAGAGAGCACTCCATTAGGGTTTACAGCCATGGCATATGTCTTCAAATTGCAGTCAATTGCGTGAAAGATTAGTATTTACAAGTGTGTTTAAGTAACTTGTTCTAAATGGAAATCTCAAAACTCACTTTGCTACTATTAAAAGTATGTGCATGCGAAAGAGCTTTGGGAGGGAGGGTGTCTAATCCTGCATCCTATACATATCTGCATTCATTATGGCTGTGCCTGTAAAGACTGCTCATGTGACTCGGGGTTTGCAGGTCCTTTATCCCTTACAAGTTCATTCTTGTTGCTTATTCCTCATGTGACATCTTAAGCATCTTGTGGTGTCACACGAAGCTTTCAGAAACAAATTGATGCCCCAAACTAAAGATTATGGTCTCAAGTTTGTGTTTGAGGTGGGAGGTTGGGGAGAAGGAGCAACAGGAGCAGAATAACTTAAGAAAGCTTCTGCTTGTTTTGCAAATATCTGTGGTATGAAGAAAAGGCAGGAATGGTTGTTTTAATCAGAATGCTTCAGATTTCCCCAAGATGTGTGAGTAGATCTTTAAAGAAGGATGAAGTAAAACAATCTGACCTTACCTAGGGTATAATCTGGACTAATGAATAGCTGTGTCCTCTCAGTTTTCCACCCTGGGGTACTTTTTATACTGCTTTGCTGTGAGAGCTACCTGGTCTGCTCTCACACAACCTCCAGCATGCAGCTTACTCCCATCTATAGCGTATGAGTGCTGTAGCCAGCCACTTGTGAATTAAACTGCAGAGCAACACCAGCAAATGCCCAGTCCCACACTTTCCCCAGAAATGTACATCTTGTACTACCCAGCTCTCTCCTGGACAATACAAGCCTGTAGAAAGTTGTTTTAGTAACAGAAAATGATATGCACAAATCCTGTTATCCCAAATGGGAGTTTCCCCAATACTTCAATCCAAATGCACTGATTTCGGTAAAACAAATTTATTAACTACAGAAAGATAGATTTTTAGTCACTACAGTCACGAGACACAAAAGTTAGAATTGGTTACAAGAAAATATAAGTACAACATAACTAATGTATAAGAAGCTAAAGTAAATTCAAAGCAAAAGTCTCTCTCGCCACGTTTCATCTGTCTTATCAGCTGAATTCCTTTTAGTCAGGACTTCCTTTTCCACCACTCCAGTGCTGCTTCCTTTGTCTTTCAAGTGTTATTGATGCCATGGGTAAAGGGAAAGAGCATTTGGGGCTCTGCTCTCTCTTCTTATAGTACTTTCTCTTCTTCGAGAATGTACGGGACCAGACATCACATAGTGCATTTCCTACCACACAAGCAAATGTGGTGTGTCAGGAAGTATTTTTGCAAGGTAGGCAAGGGTTGGCTTTGTATCTAAACATTTTATCCCCTTGCCCTTCCACATTTTCATGGCTTTTATAGTTCCTTTTTCATTTGAGAATTAATCAGACTTCAATGTAGTTCAATTTAAGAGGATTTTCTTTGCAGGCAAAAAAGTACCTGGACAGACAATAATTTAGACCATAGGGCAAATAGCAGAAGAGTGAAACACAAGCTTGCACATATATATTGGGTCTCTGAATTGGAAAAATATCAATTTCTGATATCAAATATTTGTAATTCATTTTATCTTTGAATAGTATATACTGTGCAGCATTTCTTTCCCATCTTATTTCCATTTTTGAGGAAATGTGTGCAGTTGCTCCATCCCTTGTTCAAATATTCATCTAATTACGCCTTGATTTAATAATACTGTATATGATATCCTACTATGATATGGCTTCTTTGTTTTGCTTGTTACACCACTAATATAAGCTAACATTTGCTCTTGTTTTTACTGCTTGTTTTTAATTAAAATATAAAGAATTTCCTGGTTGTTACTGTCTTATGTAGCTGTTAATTAGATTTTAGATAACCAGACTACAGGTAAATTTCTGAGTGACAGTTTTATTACTATTTTGACTAGAGGTAATAGTGTTGTCTAATCCACTAGTCTAAAAAAAACCAAAACCCTCTTCTTGCATCAGTGTCATATTGTTCTCCGTGGTAAAGTAAGATAAACATATTAAATGATTCATCTACAATATACACAACTATTCAATGACCATTTAAATCTGAAGAAAAGGTGAGCATTAAAGTGCAGCTCAAGTACCCAATGCTTCTGGCATTTTACATTTTACAGTTAATTAAATCAGGTATTTTGTTACAAAAGTGGTCATGCTAATGAATGCATTTGAAGTAAGTATCTAGTAGTTTGTATGTGTACATGTGTTGTGATAGAATTGCTATGTAGGTTCTATAAAGTTTATTTTACAGGCATAACAGAATTTTGCATGCATTTTGATTTTCACTGAGGCCTTTTAAGAAAAGGTAGTGAAATGTGCATGCCCTTTACAGAATTAATAGGTTTGCTTCTAACATACATTTAACTGTCATGCTGTCTTTCCTTGTTTCCCCGTATTTTTCCTTGCCTTCCCCCATCGTGCAGTGGTGATAGCAGATTTACAGAACATATGGGTGAATCATTCCTTTGACATACAGGTGTGGTGCAAAAACCTCGACTGGCGTCTTCCTTGGCTGTGAGCTGGTGAACTGGCTTATCCAAGTTGGCCTTGCTTCTGACCGTGGTGAAGCTGTGAGGTACGGCGACAGACTGGCAAAAGGAGGAGTCATCCAGCATATTACCAATGAATTTGAATTTCAGGATGAGTACTTGTACTACCGGTTTATTCATAAGAGATCCCCAGTGACCGAAAGCCACTGAACTGGGCATGTATTCAGAGAGTAGGCAGCAAAGGGCGAGTTTGTCCTTCTCCTCTGCCCTAACCACTGACATCTAAAGTGTTTTCTTTCTTATGACACTTACAGCATTGGGTGTTTCTTGCTTGTAATGCAGAAGAAATTTGATGGTTCTTGTTCCACCTAAAGAAAATGTGTAGTAAATGACCTGCTTTAAATGCTCACTAATGAAAAAATTGGTTTTATTTAATTATTTTAAGTGATGTAACTGAAACAAAGTAGGACAGTTTTTCAGAGTTCAGTTTTTCCAGTTTGAACGTAAGCAATAGTAAAATGATTCTCTCCCTTCCCTGCACACAATAAAACAGCACTTAGCTGCTGATGCCACACAACTTCAAAACAATCCGTGTTAAGATTGTTTCCTTCTCCTGGTGAAGTCCTGAATTTCAGTTTGTCAGTTGGAGTTTTTCCTTTGACTTAATGGGACCAGGAATCCACCGTTATGCCTGTTACTTAGGACAGCTGCATAAAACCTAGGAACTCTGTTAAATTTTTACCTCTACGTTTATGCTGCTTACTCCTGCCTTGAAGAGAAAATCCTTTGTTTGTAATGATGTAATTGCTGTAAGATGATCATGATGTCAAGGAATTAGGAGTGAGAAATGAACAGATGAATAATTATCAAAGATCCTGTTTTAATACAAGATAACCAAGTCCTAAAGAGAGGGGTTTTTTAATAATAAAAAAAACCCCAACAAAACCATAGAAACATCACAGAATATAATGAATTCTAAGTAGTTTGTTTCCCAACTATTTTCATGCAGGCATTTAGTAACTCTGCTAAGACAGAGTGGCTAGCAAATTATACCTACATCTTCAAATGTTAGAAGCAATAACAATTCTTGGTGGGGCAATAGGTATTCAGTATCTCTTCAAACCAAGGCCAAAACTTCAAACAAAGCGTAAAACCTTTAAATGATGTGTAATAACTTTAAAATGCATGATCCAAAGAACCTGCACACTTCTGAATTTGGTTTTAAAATTTCTAAGAATTTGAAAATTGTATTATTTTTATCAAAGCTTTATTTCATGAATACAAGATAATCAAATTCTAGTAAGTCCCACCAACCGCCCTAAAATATTCATATGTACTCTAGTACTGTATTCAAATCTAACTTTAATGTACTGAAAGAGTTTGAGTCCATGTTACCTATAATAATATTGAAATGGCTAACGTAGAACCCTGGAGTATGAACTAGCCCTTTCTTACTGCCCATTTAAAACTGAAACAAAAGCACTAAATTGTTGCCATAAACTTCTAATCACTAGTGTGACTGAAAAAAACGAACAAAATCCGCTTTGTTTTGTCATCTAAGGTAGCTACATGTATACATCGATTTCCTTCGTCCCTTTTTAATTTTAAAGACACAGATTTTACTTTACCTTTTTATGTGGCCATTATTTGCTAGTAGTAAGAATAAAGTTGTTATAACAGTATAAACCACTGTACTAGAAGTGATTTTACAGTAACTACAATTGGATGTTACACCACATGCATGCAAGACTGACTGAGAAAGCAATTCCTTTTTTGCTTTCTAATATGTAGTCTTATTGCATGTTAGTCTGCAGTGTGCATTGATGCAGACAGTGTCCTATGTATGCTATATAAACTGACATTTTCTGTACAACAAAGCAACTGACATTTGTAGCAGGCGGTGGATTGGCATAATTTATGAAGGAAATCGATGGAGTACTTCTTGTTCCACTGTAACAGCTTAAAACAGTTGTTAAGCTATTTTGAATGAATTAGAGATGTTTTAAGAGTGGAAGCAGTTAACATCTCTTGCTTCTGAATGTTGCTACTTCTCAATAAATCTATAGTTATTTTATCTTGTGGTTCTGAATCTTTGTATATTGTGATTTTCTGGTTTACCTCAACAGGCCAAACACTATGGGGAATACTTCAATCTCTTTGTGGTGGTTTCTCTTCCTAATAGGAGAGACTTGGAAATTCTCTTTTTTGTCACTCTTAATTTCCCCCATTGCTGCTCTTTAATTGACTGGCTGGCTTCCTGTTGATTGTTAATTGATTTCTTTCAAGTGGAGACTATTGGTCCCTTCTCCTACCTTAGTTAAACAGGCAGCCAATTTAGCTGTGAAATATTTTAAGTGACTCAACTCCCATTCATTGGCTTCCTAGATTTGATAAGTTCTCCAAACATTCAAGAAATTGACTTGTTAAAGTTCTGAATGTGCCCATTATCAGCTTAATAACATGGTGTCTGTACATCAGTTTTTTTGCCTACATCCATCAGAATTGGCAACATGACGGCTTTGAGGACTTTCCATTTTGTTTGTTGACTAACACCTCTGCACGTAGACTGCCAAAGGTCACTCTTGCTTTGGCAATTCTAGCATTTGTTTATCACTGATGTGAACTATACGTGACCATGTACTGCCAGTATAGGTGAACTTGTACATTGTGTGGAGGAAACTGATGACACCTGAGCTGTGAGGAAACTGATAAGGATAATATGGCAAGACGAGGTTCCAGATACTGACGTTCTCATACAGACAGGCATTCCAAGCATCCATGTGCTGTTGATGAAATCAGAGCTACGGTGGGCAGGCCATGTCATTACAACAGGGGTGAGTTAATTCCAGCCTGCGGGCTGGATCTGGTCCGCAGGGTTACTTCCAAGTGGGCCCCCACCTCCATGTTTACCTGCACTTTTGCAGGTATCAGAGGATCGCAGCTCTTGTAGGCCGCAAATTGCCATTCGCGGGCAATGTGAGTGGTGGGAAGTGGCATCCTGGTCTGTGCTGCTTCTCAGTGCTAACATTGGCCATTGATCTGTGGCCAGTGAGAGCTGCAGTCGTCTGATACCTGCAAAAGTGCAGGTAAACAGCAGCGGTGGTGTGCCAGGGACTAACCCAGGTGGGCTGCCACTTTTTTATTGCCAACCCCTGCATTAGAATGTCTGATGAGCAACTGCCAAAGATGTTTTTATGGTAAGCTAAAGGAGGGAAAGTATGTTCAGCGAGGCCAAAAGAAACCTTTCAGTGACTCCCTCGAGCTATCCTTGAGACATACCTACATTGACCCAGAGTTTTGGGAAGATCTCATTCATGATCATTCTACCTGGTAAAACTTCATCCACATAAACTACTGACTATGACAGGACTGGAGAACCTCAGGCCCAGGGGCCAGATGTGGCCCCCGGCTTGCCTGGATTTGGCCCCCGAGGCTCAGGAGCACCCCCACCATTGGGAAGTCCATGCTGGTGCTCCAGCTCCTCCACTATCCCACCACGGGGCTGAAACAAACAAAATCTACTACGCTGGCCCCCAGGCTCTGGTGTGTGAGTGGAATGTGGGGAGTCTCTCCTTCTCAGTGAGGGACCATGTTTTTTTGATTTGGGGTTATTTTGCTTCTCACTTGTGTGTGGCCCCTGGCAGATTTTTCTGTGGGACAGTGGCCCCTGACCCAAAAAAAGTTCCCCTTCCCTAGTCTGTGAGTAGCAGAGAACTGATGAGGCAGAGCATAAGTGCCAGCAGCTTAAATCTTGCAAGAGCATCACATCTGCTGTTAATCAAATAACCCATAGAGGCATCTTTTGGTCGGTGTGCCACAGACCATTCAAAGTTCAAATTGGCATTCAAAGCATCCATGTACTGTTGATGAAATCAGAGCTAAGGTAGGCAAGCCATGTCACTAGAACAGGGGTGGGCAAATTCTGGCCTGCGGGCTGGATCCAGTCCACAGGGTTAGTCCCATGTGGGCCCCAATCTCCATGTTTACCTGCACTTTTGCAGGTATCAGAGGATCACCCCATTCATATGTTCACAGAAACCAAACCAATTAGTGATGTCCTAGTCATCTTCAAACTCAAAGACAAACAACAGCTTATGTCTAGCATCGCAGTAGTCTTTTTCTTTCCATTACATACAAACAGTCTTTCAGTTGTTTTTCTTTCTATGGATCTCTCAAGCCTAGCCTACTTTTGTATACAAAATAATCCACTGGTCTCAAAGGGAAAATTACAATCTTCTTAATTAAAAAGGTGCTTTCTTTACAGGGACATCACCATCTTATTAATAACTCAGAGTGAATGATACTTACCAGCTTAGTTATGTTATATGATCACTGATTATGCACCATCTGTCTGATTACATAGGTTGTGTACTTTGGTTAATGCAGATCTACATTAAAGATTTGGCCTTATCAGTGGTGGGTTTTTTTTTTTTAAACCCCCAAGCAGGCTAGGCACCACTACAAACTAAGTAGTAGACATCGAACAATATTAGAGGGTTCTCTAACCCCACTACAGAAAAGCAGGAGCTTGTTTTCTAGTGCCTATCAATGGAAACATTAAAAATGGCTTAATACCTACTGCATATTCATACAGATGTTTGGGGACTGAACAGTGATTTTTGTCATGAAGACATGTAAGGAGGTGGAAATGTGAAAAAGCTGGTCTCTTGTATTTAAGGTAAGTTAATTACAGGTGAACATCAGTTTTGGTAGTATCCTTATATAATTTGGAGATGTCCAAACTGCAGAAGGATCATTCAAATACTCTGCAGACTGAAGCACTGAGCTCTAGCTTTTTCTTGTATGTTTCTAGCCCTTACAAACGAAGCAGTGGAAAAGCAGAACATTTGTATTAGGTTTCAAAGTAGAAATTTTAGATAATGTTTTCCAGTGAATTATTTGTAAACAATCTTCCTTCCCTAAAGTTTGAGGATCAATTCAAGGTGGGGGATCTGTAAACCAAATATGTACAGAGGTTGCCCTCTAGAGGATACTTTAACTTTTGGTTTAATCAGTTCCTTTTCTCCTTTACCATCTCCCCCTTATATTTTGGCCCATCTTGTGTGAAAAAACTAACTCCTAGGGTGCATGACAGCAAAATATAGTTATATTATCACTTCATCCACCTCCAGAATCTAGAACCCATCTACATTACACATCACTTTTTAGGCTAGGAAAGAGAAAGCATTATAGGAGACTAGCTGGAGTGTCGCTGCCATGTTGGAATTTAGGTGGCACACATAATGGGACATCCCCACTCATTATGATCATGTAATACGGTAGTCCACTTTATGGACCTGCTTCTCCACTGTATTATTCCTGTTTTATGCCTATGTAACTATTGATTTAATAGGAATTACACCATCATAAAAATGGTATAATGCAGTGGTGAATCAAGCACTAGAATGTGGAAAAAGTACAGTTCACAATCTCATACCACAGTCTTGGTGACTAAGGCTTGAGCTTAAGTTCTGACCCAACAGCTTCTTTCAGCAGTTCACTCTGAACATAAAGCTGTCCATTTGAGTGCCTTTCTAGGAAGTGTGACAAGATTACAGCCCAAGGTGGAATGGCTCACTGTCAAAAACAGGCATTCATTAGGAGTGGAGGTGGAACACAGCAAATCGCTATACAAAAATATGCTCTGACAGTTTATGAATATTCTTTGTATTACTGAACTTTTAAGAAGTCTTATGGGAGTTTTAAAAAGTGCTAACCAGCTGAAGGCTCCTCCCAGGGGAAGGGGGCTGGAGGCACAGCTGCACTGGCCATGCAGCTCCTCCACCAAGGAGGGGAGAGGGATGGGGCTATGCTGCAGCTGAGGGCCAGGGGTGAGGAGTTAAGGGCAGGGAAGCAACTTAACCTGTGGCTGGCAATATGGAAAGCCCTGGCCCCAGGTAGCCTGGTGTGGCCGCCCCCCTTCCCCCCGGGGTCACTCTGCAGTATAATTGTCCCCCACACTCCCTGCCCCCAGTGGTCATTGTGGAGCATAACTGTCCCTGCGCTCTGCTCCCTCCTTTTCTGTGTTATGGAAAACAGTCCCATTCCAGGCACTTTCCATTTTCTTGGCACAATCTAACCTTGCTTTAAGTTAGCATAAGAGGAAGCTTCATACCAAATTCGGTGGTAAACAAACTTAGGGACAGATAGATTTTGGGAGAAGGCTCAAAGAGCCTCTTCACTTGGCAGGTGGCATTTATGGTAGCTGTAGGGTACAAAGGTTTCCTCTGCTTGCATTTTTCATGCCTTTGCTAGTGGGTGTTGCTCCTAACACAGAGAAATATACAAATGTTTTTTCACAGTAATTTGCTGACTAAAGTATGTATTTGTACTAAATAATTAGATGCTAAGCTATCTCTGTATGATGTTAATATATATGAAGAATCGAAAGTGTGGCCTGGAATCTAGTTCTGTTATACAGGCTTAGTTATAAGCACAGAAAAGCAACCTTTTTAGTGAGAAAATATACGAATAGCTCAAGTTCTTCAAATTTATTGTAATACTTGTGTAAATTGCTGTGTTCTGTGCTATGCTGCTAGCCTGATATACTTGAATGTGTCTTATTACCTACAGCTACTAACTAGTTGCATAAAATGTAAACCACTTTTAGCATGCCAGTAGTATCACCAGTTATTTTATGCATTCTATTCTTCAGACACTTTTCGTTATCTTTACAAGTTTACCTTACCTTTGGCTTGATTCTGTAAGAAAGGCATCAGAATCCTGAATCTATCGTTCCATTCTCTTGCCATGAATATGAAGGTAATGTTCAAATTCATCATCACTTTAGTACAAGATCAAGACTTTATCTTTGTTGAAACAAATCTTTAATAAATTAGCAGCTTTGGCAACACAAGTTAGGAATAACAAGGTGTTCATCTAAAGAAGAAAAGTTAAAGTTTATCACTTAAACTGTCACACTGTAAAAGTATGCACACTTGAGATCTTTAAATATTTAGACCTATTATTCATTGTACTTGTGTGTCTTAAACAGGTCATGGTTTGCTACAAGAAGCAATCCAGTGCTGTTTTGAAAAGTGCACTGGCAGAATTAATTTCAGAGTAATTATAAAGTAGTATGTAAAACCAAAACACAATTTTTCTAAATAAAAGTTAGCAAATGTAGGAGGATGTTAAAGCGTAAATGTTTCATTGTAATTGGCAGGACATTTTGTATTACTAAGATACCAAACACTCATTATCATAATCAACTTGAAAGTCTAAGCCAATCGTGGCCAACCCGTGCTTGCGAGCCGCAGGCGGCTCTTGCCCCCCCAAAAGTGCGGCTTGCGAAGCTGCTCCTGCGTCCGTCCGTCCCCCCAAACAGTCCCCGCTCCCTGCTGGCTCCCCAGCTTCTCTGTGCTTACCAGGTCAGAGATGCAGGGTTTTAAAAATGGCGCCCAAGATGGCGGCCGTCTTAAAGGGGCAGCCTCCTTTTTAAAAAAATATATTTAATTTTTTTTGGTTTTTGCTTGACAATTCTGTTGGGGGGGGGGCTTTTTTTTTTCCTTGACAATTCTGGTGCAGCTCTTCGCATTTTTTCCGCCGCTGTTTTGGCTCTCTTTGTTAAATGGGTTGGCCACCCCCCTGGTCTAAGCCATTTTAACAAATTTTAGTACAACTTACTTATTGTAAAGTTGAAGCTGTAATTTGTTTTAAAATGGCAGATTGCTTTAGGCACACTCAGATTCTGTGTTAAATTGAAGATGAGCTTCTCATTCATCATTGTGAAAGTAATGCAATGCAAGTATAACATACATATCTCCTATTATAATACTAGATTGAGATTTTTGTTCTTGTAAAAGTATCACAGCAAGGATACTTATTTTGAGACTCTGCTAATGACTCCCCAGTTTTACAAGAAAAATATTTTAATTGTCAGCAGTAAGAGTTTTCGTGACAGTTGTATACTTGGATAAATTAGAGCTCAAAGGATAATGATGCATAATAGTGGCTTCTCCATTTTAGAATCCTCATTTGTCCATTTAATTCAGACAGTGAAATTATGCTGTGATGATCAACTTTAGTACGAAATCTACATGCATATTCAGAGTGAGTTGCTCACATCAAAGATGCACAGAATGAAAATCTTAAAATAACCAAGCACTTCAATACTTACAAGGCATTTTAATATTTAGTTAAGTTAAACAACTTGGTTCTGACATTCACTTCGTTGTCAAATTCTTTATCCTCAGCCAAGAGTCATTTAAAGGCAAAACTATTCCCTACTTTGAAAACCTTTCTTGTTCGATCATTATATATGCTGGCCAATGGGCTCTTTTATAAGCTCCTGAACACTTAATCCTGAATGGAAAATTACTTTTGAAAAGTAAGATTTGAATCCCTAGAGTCACATGACTACAAGAGATAAAGATCACTAAGCCCAAACTCCACTATACAGTAAACTTCCAATAATCCGGCACCTTTAGGATCCAGGGGGTGCTGGATTATCAGATATGCCGGACTGTCAGAAGGGGGGGCTATGAGGGTCTAGGATGGTGTTGGGGGGGGATGCCACCCCAGACCCCTCATACCCCCCCCATTCCGATTGTCCGGCTCTGCCCCAGGCGTCCCGATTCAGCCGCTGCTGGTCAGTTTCAGCAGCAGCTGGGGTGCTGCCGGGTTGGTCCGGTAGCGCCGCCCCTTGGCGCTGCGAGACCAACCCGGCAGCACCCAGTTGCTCTTGGGGCGCCTGGGGCAGAGCAGCTGGGGTGCTGCCGGGTTGGTCCAGTAGCGCCGAGGAGCGGCGCTACCGGACCAACCCGGCAGCACCCCAGCTGCTCTGCCCAGGCGTCCCTGTCAGCTGCCGCTGAAACTGACCAGGGCTGACTCGGGAAGCCGGAGGCAGAGCAGCTCTGCCTCGGGCTTCCCGGAGTCAGCCGCTGGTCAGTTTCAGCTGCGGCTGACTTGGGGACAGCTGGGGTGCTGCCGGGTTGGTCCCGCAGCGCCGAGGGGCAGCTCTGTAGGACCTACCGGCAGCACTCCAGCTGCTCTGCCCCCAGCTTCCCCGATTCAGCCGCTGGTCAGTTTCAGCAGCGGCTGAATCGAGGAAGCCGGAGGCAGAGCAGCTCCAATGGTCCGGCTTCCCGGAGCACTTCCGGGTTCCTGATGGTGCCGGACCATCAGGAGTGCCGGACCATCAGATGCCGGACGAATGGAGTTTTACTGTATTTGATTTATACTCTTAGGCATATGTGTTGATCTCCTCTTCCACACACTGTGAAAAAAGGTTAACAGCTTGGTTAACATCAAGATATCCATTTTGCAGGATTGATTCCATCATGCTAATTTTCTCTTTCTCCAACTTCCGTATCTGTTCCAGCATCTCTTTACTTTTTGCCTATAAAAAAACAAAATAAAAAAAACTAGCAGCAATGTACAGTTTAAAACAAAGTCTTGCTATAGTCAATCATCTTTCTGCCTAGATTCTTATACCTGAGCCCATAACAATTTGTGACAGTAATGGGAATCAATGCTGTCCATTTCATGTAGGTTCCTCATAGTGTTCTTGCTCAGATGCACTCTCCCTTGTACAGTATTTGCCCCACCTATTTACAAGTTGCAAACCTTTTGTTTGAGGGGTTGGAATGGAATAACTAAAAAATTATTCTGTGATTACAGCAGCAATTGTGCTTAAGTGCCTTTTGTATGTGCGTCGATTCTGAATAGTTCTGTCTTCGGTTGGCATCCATTTTTGGACTCCACGTTTAAATAAACCCTAGGCTCTAGTTCACCAAAACCAGTGACATTTAGAAGCCAGCAGCAAGTCTTCTTGACCCATAAAATATATTCTGAGGCTGAGAAAAAGTGGGGCCTCTAATTCTCTAAGATGGTATCAAGAGGAAAACTGTAATGTCAACACATGGTATAGATTTAACCTGCTCTGAGCAGCCATAAAAAAATCAGTGATAAAAGCCTGAGCCCCATTTAGACTACACCTTTGCCCTTTGCTGTCATCAGTTTAGCTGTGCTGGTGGAAATTAGGGCCCCCACTATTCCTAGTGTAAACACAACTACAGTCAGGCAGAGCTGTACATTGTCCTAATGCAGTAACATGCTTTGAATGCCTCGACTGTGGTTGGTGTGTGAGCCTGGCTAGAGATGATATGGAAAAGTAGGGAAGAGAAGTGGACTTGGGAGGGAAAAACAGCAGAGAGGGGAAACAAGATTTAGGAAATCCAGAAAAATGACTGGCCTGATGCCACATCGTTGGCAGTTGGACCAAAGGAGACGGCAGGAGGGCCCAGCTAGAGGGAAGCCGATTACGCTACTTGTGGTAACAAATAGGTAGCAATTTCTGCAGAGGGGGCTGGACCAATTAACCGCCCACCTATAACCCCTAAAGTCATGTTCCTCTCCCGCATCCTCTGCTTTCAGGGGCATATTACAAGCAGAGCAGTGGTCAGAGAAATGTAGTGCTTTCTATCCCTGTATTTACACAAAACTGGATTCCCTACAGCTCCTCTCCACTCTCCCAATGTGCATGGTAGTACGCTCCTCCCATAACCTGGCCTGAATTGTTGCAGCTACTCGGGGGGGGTGCGTCTAGACTGGCCGCTTGAATATGCGCAAGAGCACTGACTTTGTAATGTACAAAATCAGTGCTTCTTGCGCAAATACTTTCACGCTCCCGCTCGGGGAAAAAGCCCTCTTGCGCAAGAATACTTGTGCAAGAGGGCCAGTGTAGACAGCGAAGAACTGTTTTGCGCAAAAAAACCCCGATGGCTAAAATGGCGATCGGGGCTTTCTTGCGCAAAATCGCGTCTAGACTGGCCACGGATACTTTTGCGCAAAAGCACTTTTTGCGCAAAAGCATCCGTGCCAATCTAGATGCGCTTTTGCGGAAATACATTTAACGGAAAAACTTTTCCGTTAAAAGTATTTCTGCAAAATCATGCCAGTCTAGATGCAGCCACCATGTTAGGCAGCTGCAATTTTAAAGCCTCCTTCCCACCTATCCATCTGCTCCAGCTCCAAAGTGCACCAACCCTAAGTGTAGTTTAAACCATGCTCTACTGATTGCAGAGAATTCTGGTGATTCTAAGAAGAGCTCCGAAACTTCAGCATTTTTGTAACTGGTGATTCTAATACTGGCCTACACATGCCAACGGTTACAGCAATTTATGAAGAACACATTGATAATTATTAGAACAAGTCCATGGTACCATTAGCTAATTTAAATTAAAATCCTCCTAATTCAACAGGTCATCTGGAGCTCAGGCAGAACCATGGAAAGATGTTAACTCCAAACAGTTCTGGAGCACAGTAATTGCACTTAATCGGTGGCATCCAATGGGCCTTCAAGAGAGAGAAAAAACAGTCTGTACCCTGTGACACTTAAACTGTGACCAGGGGCAAATCCTTCCATGTGGGGGCAATTACAGGAGATGGAAAGAATAGCTTGGTCTGCTCAATTCCAGACTTTGGGAATCTTAGGCTGAGCAGGACAGAAATTTGACTGGCCATGTCTGAGCCTAGGGAAATAGTTGGAGGATTGAGGGTGGTCCCTCAGCAATGAGTGCAGACCAGAAGCTGAACAGACTGCACACAGGGACACTACACAAAACATTCTTTACCATCCAGTAAACTAGGGCTTTAAATAGTATCACATCCGCAAGCCATGCGTGGAATGAATTACAACAAATCAGAACCTTGCCCTGAAATTGAATGTACCTTGAAGGTTTCCACAGCAGCACTTTCATGTTGCTTATAGAGTTCATGTCTTCGATCTGGCTTAGTGAGAAACCGTGGTTTCTTCTTCACTGGATCATCAGGTCCAAATGCTGGGGAGCTGGTTTTTACTAACTGAGTAATATTTGGCACAAAGATAAAAGGCTTAAAAACAGATCTAGAGAGAGGAAACAGAACACAGATTCTTTATTGATATAGCTTTATTAAAGGTACAAAGCACAAGCCAATGCATCATTGTATTTTCCCTGCATTTATACCCTGTACTCCCACTAGAGAAAGGTTTCATATAACTCTTAGCCTTGTTTTAAATTAATTACTCAGATAAAATGTGTATGAAGTCTCCCCACATTTACATCAATTTTGTACCTGTACATTGAGGTAATGAATCCCTAAATGATGACTTATGCATTTGGCACACTACATTTTGGTTCTTGTTTTAGAATAATAATGAAATAACCAATTAAATGACACTATCATATAACTTAGAAAACATTTCCTAACTTTTCATTTTAAGAAGCTTCAGGGGGTAGCCAAGTTAGTCTGTACAGAAAAAAAACAACAAATGGTTTGGTAGCACTTTATAGACTAACAAAACATGTAGATGGTATCATGAGCTTTCATAGGCACAGCCTACTTCCATCTACATGTTTTGTTAGTCTATAAAGTACTACCAGACCATTTGTTGTTTTTTTCATTTTAATTATTGCATCACCTGTCAGGGTCGGGAGTTCCCGTAAAGAAATGAATACAAGGGAGATTAGGGTCCTGAGGTAGGATGGAGACCATACTTCCAGTTGTCATAAATCCTCCTTCCATATTAATCCCGCTTTCTTTATCCCGAAGAATTTCCATCATTGTTTCAGAGGTTATATTGCCTGTTTAAAATACAAAACATTGAATTTGCATATAAAACTAGTAGTAACTAAATAGTGTCAACTGTCTGGTTTACTCCTCAAATTTTTCAATGGTATTCATGTTAATATGCTGTGTTGCCAAAAAGGCTGGTGCAAAACAAGAGATATTGGAGTAGCTTCTTACATAGTAGTTAAAAACATGAAAAGAGAAACTCTTTAGCTCTGTCATGAAAACAATCAATTCTTCAGCCCACATACCTACTGGTATAAGCCATATTTGTAAAATTAAAAATAAAACGGTAATCTTATTTGCTATCTTTTCTGATAAGTAAATGACAATGAGATATTGCATTTATGACTCAAGTGCTATAACAAATGTATTTTAGACTTACAAAGTGTATGACAAATAATAAGCCTAACAAATAGTTTTGATAAAATAACTTTTCAGATGAAAAATTCATAGTTCAAGATTAAAGACTACACTTCCTAAGTGCCGTGTAGGAGTTAAGCAGACAAATCACAGTATTGGTTACTGGTATTATCTGTGTACAAATCCCACTAGACTGCTTTGAAAATGTAAAAATAATGACAACTGTATATGAATTTCCTTTGCACTGCTTTGAAAATGCAACTCGAAGAGATTAAACTGTTCCTTACTATTTGACTTTCCAGGTAATTTATATTTCAAGATGACCAGCTGAAATGATACACTGGAGAATAATCAGTTTTATATCTTGAATGGAATGGAACCACATTGTCATACCTACTTGTGAAGGGCTATGCAATACTGATCAGCTAGCATACAACTAAATAAGGCAAATTTGAGTTTAGCATCCTTGTGAAAATGATTTTCTTTCTGATACAGGGAGAATGGAACTCCTTTGTTGGTACTGGCTATTCTTATGAAAATTCTAAAAGTAAATTATTTAAGTAGTTAATGTTCAAATGCCGTCTCTGGTTTGTATATATCATAGTGGTTTATGTGAAAATCTAGTAATATACTGCCAAGATTTTAACAAAGGCACATACAGAAATGTTTTCTCTAAATCTAATATAACAGGTGAGCAAATTCTTATATTAAAGAGGGAAACAGCTATGCTAGTAACTGGGGTTTTTTTCCATTTTAAAAGGATATTGGCAACTTGAAACCTCCTTATCATACCACCTTTTAGTAGATTAGGATTTCTAGTTTCAATGGCCTTGCAATCTAGTTGAACTAAGAAAATCAAGATGATTGCTGCTAAGTGAGAGAACTTAAGTTGACTTTCCCTGTATATGATGTAAGTTGCAATCTATCCTGTGCTTCAAGAACTACACATGGTTCATTAACCATGTGCACTCTTCTCTGGTATATGGGCAGAACAGAATGGAGGAAGCCAGCAGAAAGAATTCTGCACAGTTAACCAGACAGACAAATGAAGGAAACTAAAAATAGGAGGCAGTTTTCATATCTAGTCATTGCAAACCAAGATTGAATGCAGGTCAGCAGCTTGTCCAGCAGGGACTATTTATTAAGTTTCTCTTGTCTAGATCAGGGTTTTGATTATCCTGTGTTCACTGTATAGTCTCATAGTAGCTACTTTACAAATATAAATATCATAGCCGTTTTAAAAATTTCTCCACACACTGAAGAACAGTAATCCAGAAGACTTTTTTTTTAACGCTGTTGGGAGAAAATGCTTAGAAAGATCCAGTATGATAACTATATCTTTGCTGCTCTAAATTAAATAACTTTTAAGGCATTGATTTAAAAAAAGTCGGAAGGAAATGAAACTGTATCAGGCTGATCATTTGAATAGCTAGGGTGACTTAAAAATGGCTGAGGTGAATGCCTGAAAATGGGGATTTAGAATAAAAATGCTGATAGAACCTTAACACTTGCTATAATTCAGGTATTAAATATTCAGAACCTGCAATTCCCAAAATGGATGCAGGATTTACATGATCACCTGAATAAGATACCTATAGGTAATTCACTAGCAAGCAGTGAATAAGTGCTAAAGCTGGGGTGACAGAGCTCAGTAAAACAAAAAACACACAGGGATGCAATTTGATTTTCATTTAGATTAATCATTTCAAAAGCAACAGAGAATACTGATGCTTTTTTGAGGTATATGTAACAGTTAAAAGCAGTTGGAATAGAAGTAGCAGTTTCTCTACAGAAATATGAAAAGTTGTGAATGAGTTGGTAATTAATTCTCTGATAATGCTTTATCCTGCTTTCAGACAAGGTGTTTTATTAGATTTTATAATTTTAACAGTAGCATTTTAATCTGTATTTTTAATGAGTAAATAAAAAAGTTATATTAGGCAAAATGACTTTGTATTCATATGAAAATACTAGATATATGAAATAATAGAGTTGGGCTGAGTTACACCCTGTACTAATATAGGCCTGCCCCCAATGCTCTACCTAAGCTTTTAAGAGTGGCAGTGAATTTTTAGAAGTCTGCTTTTTTTCTGGCAAGTAGATAGATGGCAAATAACCCATCCCACATTCCAGAATTGGTCAGTCATCGATCCTTGCTGAGCGTAGACCAAGATGGCCCTGATTTGGTCAGCCTATAGGTATTGCTTCAATATTAAATGTTTAATCTGTTAGGCCAAAGCCTTGTTTTCCTGTGCTGGGCCCCAAGGCGAATTGCCTGACTAAGATAACAGCCCGGCTGCAACAAGACCTTGAGGGTTTTTTGTTGAAACTCTCCACTGAGTTTGTTAAAACTATAATTCCCTCCTGGATTCTCACAGGTTTACAAGAAGCTGTTTTGTCTCTGCTTTCTTTCCTTATCTACAGAACCAGGTCACCCCAGTCCTCCCCCCCTTCCCCCCCCCCGCTTACCCTGGCCCCATATCCTTGTGCAAAGATCCATTCCTTCTTGAGCAAAGTACCGATAAAGTACCTGTAGCTGGTATAATGATATGCATAACGTATGCAACTGATACATAAGACTTGTACTCCTGATGATTCTTTGGAAGTTGCTTTTGAGCCCTCCCCCAATGCATTGCTAATAAAACTGCTTAGTATTATCTGTGTGGCTTAATTATTGGGAAAAGAATTCCTTGCTTAACAAATGTATACAATTTGTTTATGGTTTTTCCTCACCCAATTGAGAGAGCCTTTAAAATCTAATCACTCTAATACAGTCTTCAAATGAATCATTGTATCAACCCAGTATAAATGTACAGGTTGGACCTACCTTGTCCGGCACCATCGAGACCTGGCCAGTCCCGAATGAGGAGATTTGCTGGATCGGGGAGGTCTCTCCCCTCCTGATCTGTGCTAAATTGCTGCCCCACCTGGGGCTCCAGCCCGCCCCACTGCTATCTGGTCGGTCCCTGGGCTGGAGTTCTCTAGCCTCCCACTGGCCTCGCTGCTGCCAAGGCCAGGCTGCACAGGTGGGGCTGGAACTAACAGTCCACTGCTGGGGCCAGAGCTCCCTAGCTGCCACCAGAGATGGAGCTGTGGCCAGAGCTTCCTGGCTGCCACCAGGACCAGAGCTGCATGATCACTGCCGGCCCACTCTATTTCCCAGCTGTTGGGGCCAAATTTCCCTGCGGCACCTCCCGCCCACCGCACCACCATCACCACAATGCTCCCGGCTGAGTCTCTGGCCCTCCCTGCTGCACTCCTGCCCCACAGCCAGACCTCCCTATACCTGGACTCTGTGGTCCAGGAACATCTGTGGTCCTGCCAGACCATGAATGTTCCGGACCAGAGTGTCCTGGTTAAGGGAGGTACAACCTGTACTTATTACCACTGCAGATGTTTAAATTGCTTGAATTAAATGAACACAGCATACTAAATACTTCATTTGATTTACAATATTCAAATAATAATAATGGGTACCTTTGTGCTTATTCAGTAGCTTATAGCCTTCACAGTATCTGCCCGTTGAAGTTCTCATTCTGGCAGTATTTACGTAGGAATATATGGCAGCAAAATCAAATTCTTTTTCACCATCCCACCAGCCTTTGCTCTTAGCATAATCTCTCATTTTGGGATGTTCCTGGTCAATTTTGGTTGTTATGGAGAGCTGGTTAGAGATATTCCGCGTGCCCTCTGTTTGTAAAGTGGGGAAAAAAATCATGTATAGTCTTTTATGCAGTGGATTCATCCAGTGTTTTGTTTGTTTTGTTTGTTTACATTTACCTTACTGAAACAGAATTTATATTTTATAATTCATGAAACCTAATGCATTTCTCTCGGGGATATTTTTGGGGACACGGACATGGACACACACACACACTTTACTCCTGCTGCTTTCTCCTCTGCAGCTCTGATATTCACTCTTTTCTTTCCATCCCCACAGACAAGTGTTTTTTTCTGGTCCTCGTTATATTCTAGCTCAACTACTACACTGGCTTCCCAAACAATTCTTCTTCAGTGCATATAAAAAGACGCAAACAGTTGAGAGTCATCTTCTCTGCTCATCAATGTGACTCACTCACTCCTCTTTGAATCCTTCCTGAGATTCCACATCTATTATCCTATCAAATTTTAAACATCTTCTCACTAACCTTAACGCCCTACATAATGCTGCCATTCTCTTGTTACACTTCACATTGACCATGTTCTCACCTTTATTAGATGGCACATTCACCTCTGTGACCCCATGTATGGTACAACCTCCCTGGGCTCATCAGTAAACCTCTTCTCTGCCTACTTAATCCCTTCTTTAAAGACCCCATTTCTGCCAGTGACATGAAAGCAGCATAGCACACCCTAGACCCAGAAGCTAACTGGATCTCCCACATCCTCATGAAATAGTTAGAAAGTTCCAGCTTTTATATACTAATGCTGTTGCAGTGATCATTTAAAACTGTAATGAAGAACATTATCCATACCTTCTATTTTCTCTGCTGCCCAATATTTTCCTGAAGTCTCTAGGACCCAAGCCTCCTTTCTGTCAGCTATCAGAAAACTGTTATGGTAGGTAAACACCATCTGACTCTCCATACAGTTTCCTCCTTGTCCATATTTTTCTAGCAAGTCAACCATGACAGTGAGGGCATTTTCAGCTGTATCAGCTCTTTCAAGGCCAAGTCTAAAACAAAATTAAAATGTTACCTTATGTAATTATCTTGTCTTAAAAGAATTCATAAACATGAATATACAAGTTGAATATGAATTGTGAATACTGTGGTTGGGGGCAAAAATGGATCAGACCCCTTTACTGGGAAGAAAGCAGCAACCTGCCTGAGCTCGTTAAACTGTTGGACTATAGACCTGATTGGCTGTGCCTCCTCCATGGGTGAGGAAACAATAAAATGGAAGTGTGTTAGGGAGGAAGAAGATTCCTAGGAAGTGTCCCCATTCATACACACACACCCCATTCCCAAGTACAAATGAACTGCTTGCTCTGAACCAGGGATGTTAAATTTAGATTAACTGGCTAATCGACTACTTGATGCAATCTGCTTTGAATATTCAATTAGTCAATAAGGGCACCTCAGCCTCTGAAGTGTAGCATCAGCCCCCGTGGCATTTCAAAGGGGCAGCGCCACATGGAGCCAAGGTCAGCGGGGGGAGTTCCCAGCTGACCCCAGGCTCCATGCAGCACTGCCACTTTGAAATGCCGCGTGCAGCCCAGGGCCATCTGGGAGCTCCCAGCTGGCCCTGGGCTGCACACGGCGTTTCAAAGCAGCAGACCTTGTGCTCCATGCAGTGCTGTGGACCGCGCATGCGGCATTTCAAAGCAACAGCGCAACATGGAGCCCAGGGTCTGGGCCTAGGCTCCACGTGGCACTGCCACTTTGAAGCATGCTCCCCTTTACCCCCAACCTTGCTGCCTCTTTCTGAAAGAGGCAGCAAGGGGGGGGGGGCAAAGTGACTAGTTGACTAGTTTGTCGACTATCCAATAAGCATTTTCTTATTGGATAGTCAACCAGTTGTTCACATCCCTACTCTGAACTAAGAAAGAAGGCTTAAACTATTGTCAGAGACTTCTACTGTAGCAAGACTAGTTTTGTTCTTGTTTATTTGCTTCTGGACAATTGGAAACTAACAAAAAAAAGAAGCTGGCCTTGTTTGTTGTTGTTTGGGTATTTTTGGGAGAAAAAAGTTATGGAAGAACAATTGTAGGGCATGAGCCCAATCCCTCACACTGCAACTGTATCCTTGTGTGAATTTCAAATCATAATTATGCCTTTAAAAAAAATTCTAGTATCTTCATTTGCATAGTCTATGAAAAAGCTTCATCTACCTCCAAGATTCCCAGTGACTTTAACAAGTTGTAGCAGGCCTTTCTTCCTAGAAGTGTTAATATTTTAACCAAGAACAAAATAGCAGAGAAGGCAGGATCCTTGCTTTTAGAGCAGTGGTTCTCAATCTATTTACCACTGTGGGCCACATACATGCGTTACATGGGCCATATTCAATACTACCTGTATCGCTCTAGGAAATTCACATGGGCCTACCTGCAGCTGTGTACTCATGGGCTGCAGATTGAGAACCATTGTGAGTATGTCTATGTCTATATTAAAACATGTATCTGGGTTATAACTTAAAACCAAATTCAACATAATGTATCTATCTAAATACAACTAGAGCTTGTACCAACCTGAGGAGGTCCATGCCTAGGAGTGCTTCATTATCCGAGACTTCTTCTCGTCCCCACACTGCTTCATTCCCAATGCAAACTCCATGTTCATTGGCTCCCATTTCAGCACCCCATAACCAAGATGGACGACTCAAAACAACTGCATGCGTTTTTTCTGCTTGCTCAATTTCTATATAAGTGCACTGCAACATCAACCATGGCATGAGAAGTGTAACAAAAAATCAAAATAGTACTTAATGCATGCAGGGCCTGAAAGTTCCTGTTCAAATGGATTTCCTATCTGAGGAGAGCCCCCAACAATAATCAACAAAATAATATTTTACTTAAAATTCTTAGGGTTGCCAACTCTCTCACCTGGATGGACTGAACGCCATTTGCACAATGGCATCTCGTCCATTTGGTCAGGAGAGTTGGTAAGTCTAAAAATTCCCCCTATTCTTCTTATTCCCACAAAATTAGGCAACAAAATGGCAGGATAATTTTCAAGTTGATAAATATAAAAATGTATATTGGAAAACATAACTATATGTACAAAATGATGGGAACAAAATTAGCTATAACCACTCAAGAGAGATGAAGTCATTGTGGATAGTTCTCTGAAAACATCCACTCAGCATGCAGCGGCAGTCAAAAAAGCAAAGAGAATGTTAGGAATCATTAAAAAGGGGATATAGAATAACAGAATCTCTTGTTACCTCTACATATCCATGGTATGCCCACATCTTGAATACTGCATGGAGATGTAGTCACCTCATCTCAAAAAAGATATATTGGCATTAGAAAAAGTTCAGAAAAGGGTAACAAAAATTATTAGGGGTTTGGAAAAGTTGCCATAGGAGGAGAGATTAATAAAACTGGGGAAAGAGGAAACTAAGGGGGATATGATAGAGGTCAATAAAATCATGACTGGTGTGGAGAAAGTAAAAAAGGAAAAGTTATTTACTTGTTCCCATAACACAAGATCTAGGGGACACTAAATGAAATTAATAGGTACAGGCTGATCCTCTCTTGTCCGGGACTCCCTGGTCCAGCAACATCCTTGGTTCGGCAGGACCACAGATGTTGCTAGACCAAAGACCCCAGTCGCAGAGGTTGAGAGTGTCTGGGAGCGGAGCCAGTTTGGTCAGCAGTAGCCTGCTGGGGCAGTGATGTGGGCGTAGAGAGCCCTGGGAGCAGCTGCTGCCCAGCTGCTTCCAAGGTTCTGGAGAATCCCGGGAGCAGGTGATGCCGCTCATGGGGCCGGGAAACCCTTGAAGCAGCTGCCCTGCCACATGCCTGGGGCCAAGGCTGGGGAACCCCAGGAGCAGCTGCTGCTGCTGCCATGGCATATGGGGCTGGGGAACCCCAGGAGTAGCTGCCGCCGCTGCAGGTGAGGCTGGGGAACCTCTGAAACAGCTGCCCTGCTGCGCGTGGGGCTGGGGCCGGGGAGCTCTGGGAGCAGCTGCTGCCGCACGCGGGGCTAGGGGCAGGGAGCAGAGACCCACAAGTGGGTATGGGGCAGCAGACCCAGGCAGGTGTGCCAGAGGTCAGGTCTCTGGATTCTCCTGGGGCAGCTGCCAAGATGGAAGCATCGGGCAAGCCCAGATGCCTGACCTCCCCTAGTCTGGGAAGGGTTGCGACTGCTTTGGAGGATAGGGTCATAATTCAAAATGATCTGGACAAATTGGAGAAATGGTCTGAGGTAAATAGGATGAAGTTTAATAAAGACAAATGCAAAGTGCTCCACTTAGGAAGGAACAATCAGTTTCACGCATACAGAATGGGAAGCGACTGTCTAGGAAGGAGTAGGGCAGAAAGGGATCTAGGGATTATAGTGGACCACAAGCTGAAAGAGAGTCAGCAGTGTGATGCTGTTGCAAAAAAAGCAAACATGATTCTGGGATGCATTAACAGGTGTGTTGTGAGCAAGACACGAGAAGTCATTCTTCCGCTCTACTCTGCGCTGGTTAGGCCTCAGTTGGAGTACTGTGTCCAGTTCTGGGCACGGCATTTCAAGAAAGATGTGGAGAAATTGGAGAGGGTCAAGAGAAGAGCAACAAGAATGATTAAAGGTCTAGGGAACATGACCTATCAAGGAAGGCTGAAAGAATTGGGTTTGTTTAGTTTAGAAAAGAGAAGACTGAGGGGGGACATGATAGCCGTTTTCAGGTATCTAAAAGGGTGTCATAAGGAGGAGGGAGAAAACTTGTTCATCTTGGCCTCTGAGGATAGAACGAGAAGCAATGGGCTTAAACTGTAGCAAGGGAGGTTTAGGTTGGACATTAGGAAAAAGTTCCTAACTGTCAGGGTAGTTAAACACTGGAATAAATTGCCCAGGGAGGTTGTGGAATCCCCATCTGTGGAGATATTTAAGAGTAGGTTAGATAAATGTCTATCAGGGATGGTCTAGACAGTATTTTGTCCTGCCATGGGGGGAAGGGGCCTGGACTCGATGACCTCTAGAGGTCCCTTCCAGTCCTAGTATTCTATGATTCTATGATAAACTAACATGCTTCTAACAGCAGTCTTCATTACCAAAGGACAAACATTAGTACAGGGCCCATAAAAAGTGGGTTTACAGTGGGTCAAATTAAACAGGGGGTCTCAAAAGCAGAATCTGAAGGGATGCATTGAGCTGACTTGACTGCACTAACTCACTGGTACTCACAATTGGGGGTATGTTTTGATGGTACAAAATGTACACTATTTTACATTTGTGCTAGGCCAAATATAGTAGATTTTTTTAAAAACTGCTGTTTAATTCTTTACTATTTTTATTGCGGAATGGACAAGCACCCTTAGTTTCTGCTCAAGAGCACTTTGCTCTTACCTCCAGCTTCTCTCCTGCCTTATAAGAAGCAGCAGGGAAGTAGACTATCTCTTGCACTTCATCAGACGGTCTATCTGAATTTTTTCCAAAAATAACCCGGCTGCCAACTGTGGCTGGAGGCAGCGCCACAAACGTGTCACAGGAGCAAGGCCCGGTGCTTCCTGAAGCCATGCTGGACACAGAAGTGCACAAAAATCAATTTAAAATCCGTTCCGGGTGACCTGAGCCGAGGGCAATCCGGGCGGGTGGCCCCACAGGCAGCTGAAGCCGGGCTGCTTTCTCCCGCCGCGGGACCCCGGCACACACAGAAACCGCCTCCGGGCAAGAGCTGCCGCGCAAAAAGGGTAAACGGAGCAGCTCTTCTGCGGCCCCGACACTTCCGGGCGTGCAGGGGCCGGGGCCAGGGGCGGGATCCAGGGAGCCGTGGGACCAGGACCTGTCAGCGACGGGGGGAGCAGGGATCGCGCGGGGCGGGAGCTGGCGGGGGGAGGGGACCGGGCGGGATCTCGGGGGGCGGGGCGACGGGCTGTCAGGCCCGAGCGCGCCCAGCGCAGCTCTCACCTGGCGCACGCCGCCCGGCTTCGCGTGGGGGCAGAGGTCACCGTGCCCCGCCCCCCTGCAGGAAGCCCCGCCCACTGCCCCGGAAGCTTGGGCCCGGGCTAGCGCAGCGCGACTCGAGCGAGCGGCCTGATCCGGCCTCGCCGCCGCCGCCGCCATGGGGAAATCCTTCGCCAACTTCATGTGCAAGAAAGACTTTCACCCCGCCTCCAAGTCCAACATCAAAAAGGTGAACGGCCCGGGTCCTCGGCCCGGCCAGAGCCACTGCCCCGGTACCACCCCGGGCCAGAGCCACTGACCCCGGTACCACCCCGGGCCAGAGCCACTGACTCCCCGGTACCACCCCGGGCCAGAGCCACTGACCCCGGTACCACCCCGGGCCAGAGCCACTGACCCCGGTACCACCCGGGCCAGAGCCACTGATTCCCCATACCACCCCGGACCAGAGTCACTGATTCCCGCCCCCTCTGCCCGGTACCAGCCAGAGTCACTGACCCAACCTGCCGGTACCGCCCTGGGCCATAGTCACTGACCCCACTGTTTATTTATCCCACCTGTGTGGTGCTGTGTGGTGAGCATCAGAAGCTACTGTTGGTGAAAATGACCAAGGACCAGTGATGCAGGGAGCCCTGACCTCACTACTTCCTTCATAACCCGGGGTGTATTGGAGGAGGGGGAAGCAAGCAGCTGGGCCAGATGTTCCAAGCATCCAGGTCAATTTCCCCATGTGAACACAGGGGTGGGCATAGTGCAGGGGCTGGATTTCAGAGTGGAGGTGTCGGGGTTGGGGAGCCCACAGGGGCCAGAGGAAAGGAGGAGGTGACATGCCCATAGAGGATAGGGGTGCCAAAATACAAGTTTGCCCAAGGTGCCATTTTATCTGAGGTTGGCCTGTAGAAATTTAAGGAGTGGGAAATTTCTTGCTCAGCTTTCCCAGATTCACATTATTTGATTGTCATGAAAAATCAATGTGTTGTCCAGTTATTTAAAAAAAAAAAAAAGGGGGGCAAGAGGCTGTCAGAGGTAGGTACAATATATCAAGTAGCTACCTAGGCTAGATTATCACACTGGAGTTATCGCAACAGGAGGCACACTTTACTGGTAGAGGCTACTGGTATACTAAACTGGCAAAGTGCTCTTAGTGTGAATGCAGTTTATACTGACAAAGCTGTACTTTGTTTAGTAGCTGTCTCTGTGAGAGAAACAAACTGTACTGCTAAACTCAGTTTTGCTGGCATAGCTGTGCCTATACTATATATGCAGTCACTGAAAAATTCACTTTAATCCAACCCAATTTTTTGTGTAGACCGTGCTAGGTCAGCAGAGGATTGTCTCCAAACCTCTTGAGGATTGGATTATCTGTGCCAGTGAGAGAACCCCTGCAGTTGGTATAGGTTGTGTATTCGCTACAGACAAGCCATAAAAGTTATCAGACATGGTGTAGCTAGTTAGCTATTCCAGACTAAATCTCTGTGTAGACAAACCTATACCTTGTTTGCCAGTTAACTCAAGGTAGTTAATGCATTTGTAAAGGTTGTTCTGGATATCTGTATCTATAACAAACATTTGGAGAGGATCCAGACTAGCCTTTATAAATATTTTAACTTCCTTGAGTTAATCAGAGGGGGTGGGTGAGAATCTTTTAGGATAGACATACCCGGGGGTCTGGTTATAGCACATCAGAGGCATGTCCTGCTCTTGGCTCTAATATGGAAACAGATATGATAAGGCCACATTAGTACATCTATTTACCAGTTCCCCCCAGCACCGGCTCCTGCTCCTCCCCCTTGTTGCCTCTCTCTGGTAGAGGCGGGGGGAGAGGGGGAGCGACTAGTCAAGTCGACTGTACCATAAGCATTTGCTGATTGGATAGTCAACTAGTCGCTTACATCCCTAGTTCCAGCACAGAGCTATTGTAGCAGAACAGCCAACTCTGGACTGGCTGTTTTTCCTACCTTGTTGAGATGCTTATTTCCAGCTGCCCATCCCAATCCAGGTAACCTTCCTGCTCCTGCCACCTTTGAGATCGGGAAGCTATAATTTGACAAACTTTTTTTATAATTTATATGGCATATCTATAGAGGAAAATAACCTAAAGTTGGATGATGGTAGTATTGCTTCATCTTATTATTCTCTTGAACAGCTGATTTAATCTTATTTGCTTGCTTCATTTCTGTGGGTTAAAATGCCTTCAGTGTATCTTATTACAGTCCAACTTTTGATGTTAGCTATTTTTGAAGATGTGCTCATCTGTAGAAAAATAACCTTGAAATAATACCTCACTTATCTATATCATTTTGCAATGTAATGATTGTTTGCTGCACATCCATAGTTGGGCATTATTTTATAGGATATAATTTGTACAGACATTCTTTTATTCAGTTTTGTTTATATAAAGATTTTGTAGACATATTTGATTATAAGCAGCAAATAAAAATTCTAATCACGTTAATAATAGTAGACTGAGACCATGTTTTATGTGCATCTATGCTATATGGTTTTATTTACGTGTAATGAAAATTCAAGATTAATTTTTAACTAGATTGTTTATTAAATAGGTGTGGATGGCAGAACAGAAAATATCTTATGATAAGAAGAAACAAGAAGAGCTAATGCAACAATACCTTAAAGAACAGGAATCTTATGATAATAGGTGAGAATTTCCACACTACTAACAAAAGCTAAATTTCCTTCCCTATCTGTATTTTATGGCATCAAAAACAGCTCACACTCAGGTGCTTGAAGGTGCATCATCACCTGGTTTCCATCTGTCAATAGTCCAAAAAGTTTCTCCTCTTTTTGAACAGTTATTCATAAACTTGAGAATACCCAAGCAAGGGTCATATGGATTTTGGTCCCTCCTTTTGTTTTTGGACATCCTTTTTTCTGCTTGATCCTCCAATTCTCCACAAGTTTTATGAGTATTTATCCAGTTCATATAAATGCAATACTATAGTTTTTGCTTCGAGCAGCTAGTTACCAGAGATTGCTGCAAAAGCATGTGGTGCAAATATACCAAGCTAAGTCTGTTTTTCATAATGCTGCTAGCACAGAAATGAGATGCAAAGTTATCTTCTGAAACTTTCATGTATTGTATTATGAAGCAATGCCTGCAAAGTTGTCCATCAGACTCTATAGTGTTCTAATATTTAACCTGTAATATTAAAGCTAACTAATAGGAGATGGTGAATTATTGTGACAATTCCCTTGTGTGAATTTCGTGTCCATTTAAAAATAGCTCTTTTAGTAAATAATCTAAACGTGTGTCTTTCCTGCGTGTCCTAAATTCAGTTCTTTTAATTTAGATTACTTATGGGTGATGAGCGTGTGAAGAATGGTCTTAATTTTATGTATGAGGCCCCACCTGGAGTCAAGAAAGGTACTTCTGACTTATCAAATGATTGGCAAAGTTGTTATAAGTGACTTAAAACAGGGACTTATAATGGGAAGTGTCAGACAACCTTTCTATAGAAGACTCTGTAATAATGTTTTGTAGATATAAAAAAGTGCTAATGATCTATATATGTTAACAGTGTGCACTATGAATAAGGTAGTAGTTTAAAAAGTCTAATGTAACATGCTGAGATTTCCTTCTAATTACAAGAATACAAAGCATATTAAATTTAATCAGAATAATCAAATAGCCCACATCTTGTCAGAATGAACAGGGATCTAAATCCACATTAGAAGCCCTTGGAAATAAGAGAGCTTCCTTGTTGTAAATTGAGATCTATAATTTAAGTTAAAAGCTATTAAACCAAGTTTAAAACAAAAAAGACTGTCAGTTTAAACATTCTTAGACACAAATGTAATGTTTTAACTTTATTAATATTTCAAATAACCCATAAAATTACTATTTCTGAAATTCAGGAAATTATGTTTTTCTCTAGTTTTTGTGTTAGTGTGTTTGACAGCGTTTTGTGTACTCAGGTTACACCTCTAAAATCCAGGTTTCTCTGGTCCGGCAACATCTATAGTCTAGTTCTAGGATCAGAGTCCTGGAGCACTGCAGAGGGTTGGAGGACTGGGAGCTGGCACGTGGCTCAGTTGGGCTGCGAGGGGTGGGAGCCGGCATGCGGCTCATCTAGGCTGTGGTGGGAGCCAAGCCTGTGGTGGGGGCAGCAGCAGGGGTCCTGAAATGACCTCCCCTGATTCAGAAAAATCCCTCATCCAAGACCAGTCAGGTCCTGAGGGAGGTCCAACCTGTAGTCACATTGCTCCTCTTTCTGTGATATAGTCACTTGGTTCCCCCCAAGGGCTCTGTGGTGCAGTGGACAGTGTGTTAGACTTCTAAAGGCCAGGAGAAACCATTCAAAGGTTGTGGGTTTGAATCCTACCAGAGTCACTTTAAGGGAGGTTGTGGAATCTCCATCTCTGGAGGTATTTAAGAGCAGGTTAGCTAGACATCTATCTGGGATGGTCCCTTCCAGTTCTAGTGTTCTATGATTCTCCAATTTTCCCTCAAGAGTGAGAAACTTTTCTTAAAGGTACAATTATTGTAGAACCCCAAAAATAGGCAAAAGGACTTAAGAATGGGCATAGTACTTAAAATGTTTTCTTTTAATGACTACATTTCCGGTTGATTTTTGTGGTACTTTTAACAAAGAAATTAATATAAATAGGACTTGTCTTATAATAACAATGAAATTGATCTCCAATGGTTTTTAATGAGAAAACTGATTCACTTCCTCTTCATGTCAGCAACCTGTGTGTGTCCATGTTAGGAAGTACATTAGAACCTTACCAGTGACTGACATTGTGAATAACCACATTTTGTAAATAAACAAGAATAGTCCTTTGTCACAAAATTTGTTCTTTTATTTAGACAAGTAGGGTTTAGGTTTATTTATTTATTTAATTTCATAGTCTTGTAGTAAATGTGGGAGTATATTTGTAAAAGTAATGATAACCTGTAATATGAGCTCTCACTGCAGCACTATTGTTCAGTTGCTAAAAAGTCAAGTGAGGCTGGTAGAGTTTATTTAAGAATAATCGGATTTGTTGTTAGCTCAATGAAAATTAGTGAGGTTCTGTTGTATGGTTAAGAAAGCAGCCCCCTGCAGAGAGAGATGCAGAGTAATTATTCAGAAATAGTGTTGAGTATTTATAAAAACCTAATAAATCTTTCATGCAGATAGTTAAAGCAGGGGTTCTCAACCAGGGGAACATATACACTTGGGGGTACGCAGTAGGGATATTAAAAAGCAGATAATTGGGTAACCGTGTAACCACTGAAAATTTCAGCAGTTACATGCACCTGCAGCATGGGGCAGCAGCAGGCTCCCCAAGAGCTGTACATGCCGTGAGCCGGCTTTTAAGCTGGCTCCCCTGGGGCATACCAGCTGCCACCCCGCACTTCTACTTCTGATATGGAGGCAGAAGTGCCGGGCAGTGGCTGGTTACCTAGGAGCTGGTACACACTGAGAGTGACTTTTAAGCCCCACTCCCGAGGAGTTGGCTGCCACCCTACGCTGCTGCCTCTGATACAGAGGCAGCAGTGTGGGGTAGCAGCCAGCTCCCTGCAAGCAGGGCAGGAGCCTGTGTGTAACTGTTCCTGGTAACTGATAAGCCCAGGCTTCAGTAGTATGCAGAGGTCTTCCAGGATTACATTTGCACATCTAGATCTTGTCTAGTTTTGCAACAGGCTGACCAACAACGTCAATATAAACTAAAATGTCATACAATGACTTGTTTATACTGCCCTATATACTGTACACTGAAACATAAATACAGTATTTATATTTCAGTTTTGTTTTATAAATATATGGTAAAGATGAGAAAGTAAGCAAATTTTCAGTAATAGTGTGCTGTGACACTTCTTTATTCTTATGTCTGATTTTGTAAGCAAGTAGTTTTTAAACGAGGAGACACTTGGGATACTTGGGGGGAATGTAAGCCAAATCAAACTCCAGAAAGGAGTACAGTAATCTGGAAAGGTTGAGAGCCTCTGATAAAACTTTAATTCTTTAAGGATCTATACCTATATAGCTGTTGTACATTACAGTGAGTTAGATATATCTGGAGTTTTCCTTTAAGAAAAATCTTTGTATGATAAATATTAATTTCATTTTGTGTAATAATGTTTTGCTATGAAATCTTATTTTAAGTATTTTCTCAAGAATTGAAAATGTAGGCCCCAATCCTGTAGGCACTTAAGCATATGCTTAACTTCACGAGCATTGTAGCCCTGTGGAAATCTGAGACTACTCATAATAGTGAAGTTAAGCTTGTGCATGCATAAGTGACAGGAGGATCAAGGCCCTAGATACAAAACTTAATGTGCCAGTATTTACTACTAATGAATGAGGAGTTCAAAAGCAAGTTGCAAAAGTGTTTATAGAACTTCAACTGTGTTCTCCTGCTCCTTTGTGTTAGTTTGAAAAGTCTGAGGGGAGGAAATGTTATACCTGTTTTTAAGGATGTTTATGGCTTTACAAAGTTTATAACTCAATATGCAAGAAATATGTTATGTTTATTTTGCATAAGCTATTTTCTGAAATAAGGTGCAGTATTACAATACTATAAACCATTAAAATGTTTTATCCACAACAGGCTATGTCTGTGATTAATGCCTTGTCTTTTTTTTTGTTTGTTTGTTTGTTTGTTCATTTTTTTCTGGTCTTCGTAGAAGAAACCAAAGAGGTAATCCAACACATCGTTTTTTAACAATTTATTTACAATTACTTAATATACCTTTTAGATTTGATATGGGATTTTCAACATTCTTGTATTTTATGTTTTGTAGCAAGAAGGAGAGACTGAATATAAATTTGAATGGCAAAAAGTAGCGCCACGAGAAAAGTAAGAACTATTTACTTGGATAAAATCCATCTTTAGCTAGTTTTTATGTTGTGCTTTATCTGTCGTAGTCTCGTGGCTGGTTGGTCAAGTTTTTAAAAACTAAAATATAGACATTCTTTCATCAGCTTTTTTTGGGGGGGGGGTGTTCTGGATGCATATTTGAAAAAACACCTATTTTAGTGCTGACACTTAAGTATACTTTTTTTGTGTTGTATGAAATTCCTCCCACTTGTGTGTATTATTTGAGAAACTTTGATATTGGAATAAATATGCAACCTGTACATCTACTGAGATGTTCTAGACTAGTTTTGTATATGATCGTTTGAAAAGCTTTTCGTATTAATTGATTGTATAAATCTTGAGACTTTAATCTGTTTCTTTTTGCATGTAACAGATATGCTAAGGATGACATGAACATCAGAGATCAGCCATTTGGTATCCAGGCAAGTTACATTTACCTTTGCAAGAGTCTTGGGTGTATTTCAAATGTTTGTCAAACTACATGACATTGACATAAATTGTACCATATCTTATTTAGTAAGTTAAAACACCTGCTTAGACAAAAGAATGCAGCAAGCTGCTAGAAGATATGAAGTTGTGGAGTTAACTCAATTATGTCTTTGCCGTTTATTCATCAGGTGCGGAATGTGAGGTGTATTAAATGCCACAAGTGGGGTCATGTAAACACTGACCGAGAATGTCCTTTGTTTGGTCTTTCTGGAATTAATGCAAGTTCAGTTTCCAGTGATGGATCAGGTAGGCACCAGAAATTAATTTAAAATGTTTTTTGATTGTCTGCCTCAGAAAGGATAAATCTTGAAGGCAGTTCTTGGATCTAAATGTTGAATGTACAGGTAAATTATGTTTCAAATGGTAGATGAAATAGGAATCAAGAATCCTTGATTCAAAATGTTTTGCCTGTTAACAAGATCAAAGATTCCAAAGATCCAATTATCCAACTAGTAACACATGAAGAGAAAATTCCCAGAACATAGTCCTGGTGATAATGTTTTGCCCCTCTTTATAGGCATCTATTTGTGATGCAACCTTGTGATGTCCACTTCAGTTCTAAATGGAAAAAAGATGCTTCCATGTTGATAAACTAAGCAGTTAAATGGGCCATCATAATCAGTGTATATAGACTCAAACCACAGGGTCATGAGAAGTAGGGAACACTAATTCGTACTGGTGACACAGTTTATCTTAATTTCTTAGATCTCTGAAGTGCCTAAATAAATTGACAAGTAATTGAGGCTTAGTTGTTGCATTTTCCCTTTGTATGAGGTTTTTACTGCTTCAAGAATAGTGATTTTGCTCTGTCATCTTTCTTGTTTACTAGAAACACAGACTTTATTTTTAGATTATACCATCCTTTAATCAGAAGCATATGTGTTTAATACATACCACAGTGTATTAGCTTGGAGTGCTTGAAGGGGAAATCAGTTTTAGTCTTCAGAAATTTGACCTAAGATTGTGACACTTTCAGTCATAATGAAATATCTAGGAGTGATTCTGGTTGCACTGAAGAGGTGTATTTATAAAAACATGAAGAAGTTGTCATGCTGTGGCACATTCTACTCCAGACCATAGAGAATCCTAGTCTTAGAATGAAATGCATTCTCAATTCATTTCTTCAGGAACACCATTACAGTTGGCATCTTGGTTAACTCTCTGAGTAGGGAGGCCAAAGATAGAAGCTGAACTATGTGGCTTTCATGTAATAACTATTAATTCTTTCTGCAGTCAGACTATTGATGATCTGTCTTATCTAAAGGAACTAATTAAAAAAGTTAATATGGGGTTTCTTTATTGAAGGGAAGTGCCATATAGTTTTATTTCAAGAAACAGTGCATCTCATGCTGCTTTGCTTTTAAGCATTGTCCAAAGATGATATCCGCATCATAATAACTTTATAGTTGTAGATGAGAGAGTGGTCTTTCTGAACCTGTGTTTCATGATTTATTACATTACAAAATAGTTTTCTCATGCTTGTTTACATCTTAGAAGAAAATCTGATTGGAAAGTTTTACTAATATGTATGTGGGGTAGAGGAGTGGGAAAATATACTTTCCAGCACGATCACGTCTTGAAATTTTCAGCTTTAGACCCTAAAAGAAGGTGTGTGTTCCTAAGCAACTCCTGATGCCCTTTTAAAATAGAGAGAGTATGGGCATGTCTGGTCAGGGTGGGGGTAAATCTAGAGTGCATATTTAAAATGTGCTTGCATTTGTGATCTAAATAATGTGATTTATATATCAGACACACTGGTATTTTACTTAATTTTCTATTTTTTTAAAGGAAATTACATGAAAAGTACTATACTTGGGATTTTCCAAAGCTCTCAGTGGTGGTTTAATTCTGTTCCCATTTTTTTAATAAAGGCAGTGTAAAGCCTTCATGGATTGTTTTTGAAAATTCCTTCTATGTAAATGCAATATGTAACATGGAAAGAGGAATCACAGTAGTTATGAAATTTATTTATTCCCATAGCAGCCATAGTTCAGCCACAGTGTATTAAAGCTAATGCTGTATCCAAGTAAAACAAGAGCTAAATCCTGAACTCAGGGCATAGCTCACAAAAGTGAGATGTGGGGAGGGAATAATTGTCTTCCACCACAGCAGTAGAGCCACCACTGTAGAGCTACACTCCAGCGATTATGCTAGCCTCACAACTCCAGGAGCCCTTGCTGAACCTCTCTAAGGAGAAAATGAGTTTGGTTCATAGATCTGTGCAGTTCCATATTTAGCATTCTTCCAACGCTTGCTCATGTCCATTCCAATGAAGGTGTGTGCTCGTCCAGTACAATTTTTCCCTCGGTTGTATGAGTCATGCTGTATCTGTGCCCCCTGGATTCATGTTGTCATAGTGGTGATAGGGCCTTGCAGACCTGTCCTGTCCTCCTCAGTTCATTCTTACTGCCCATAAGAGTCGTTGACATTTCAGCTCATCCTTGTGTTTTCCCAGAAGTAAGTCTCTCAGTGGACTTTGTTTTATTACTGTATATAGTTAATTATAGTGGTTAAGTTTCAGTTAATTGACTCTTCCCCAACACTGGAGCATGCCACAGTCCCAGCCGTGTCTGTTAGTTACCCCAAGCTGCCTCAACTGTTGGGGGGAGGCCCATATGCAGGAGGACTGCAAGATTAGCAAGGAATTCAAGCCCTCTGTTAAGGAGGACAGGGACACAAGACTCAGTCGAGGTCAGAGCCTTCCTCCCAGAAACCTGATCCCAAGCTGTAGGGGTGCTCAGAGCCTGAAAAATCACCCCATTACCACTGGAAGAAACTGCCTAAAGCTCTAGGGCATATGACATCATGTTACTATGTGGTGCAACACACAAGACTGACTTGGGCCTCTCCCACTTGGCTGGAATCAGTATATGAGCCAGACTGACAGCATTTGGATATGGTTGTCTCCCTTCCCCCTTCAGTGAGCACCACCTTTTTTTGGTAGTTGGACCAGTGGGCAGTATGTGCAGGAGTCCCGTTCTTGCGGTGCTAGTCAGTGTCTCTCGTTACAGACATGTGGGCAATGGGATTGGGGGGCTCACATGGGGACAAAGCTCATCACAAAGGTCTTCAGTTGTGCTCCTTTCTCAGTCATGGTGTGGGCTCACTTGCAGACACCTTTCTGCACCCTTGGACATCCATCTCTTCTATGCATTCCCTCCCTTTCACCTCAGATGCAAAGTCCTGCTGAAGGGCAGAAGCATTGGGCTGCGTCTTAACCTGATAGCTCTGGCCTGGCTCTGTCAGCACTGGTTCACCATCCTCCTGAACCTCTCAATGGAACAATCAATCCACCTGTTTCGATTTCCAGAACTGATCTTACCAGGACCCACCATCGCCTACCTCAGCTGAACCTCAAGCCTCTTTATCTCAACAACTAGCTCACTGCAGGCTTGTTCACAGGGTGCTATTAGGAAACAGAAAACCATCCACTAGAGCCACTTACCTAGCAAAGTGGAAGAGATTCTCGATCTGCTCTGCACAGAAAGGGATTTGCCTACACAGTCCACATTACCTTTCATTCATTAGCAGAACTGCGCAGGAGTGGGTAAGCTGGTGGTGGCGGCGGCGGCTTTGGTGGGTCCTGCGAGCTGCTTTTAAAAAAAAGCCTTTGCACAGTGGAGCACCTCCCTGCTCTCTGCAGGGCTGGAGCTATGGCCAGGCCCATGTGGTGGCTGTTGGCTGCTCCTGGTGCAGGGCCACATGGTGGGTGGCTGCCCTGTGTGCCGGAGCTGGATCTGGGGCTACAGTCCGGCTGCTCCTGGGGTCAGGGTCACAGTGCATCTGTCCTTAGGGATGGAGCTATGGTGGGCTGCATGGTGGCTGCCCAGCTGCTCCAAGGGTACCAAATGGCTACTGAAAATTTTGAAGTATTAATTTTCTTTTTATTTGATTTCATATTAAATAAACATTTAAAGACATGTTGCTATTAGAGCTCAACTCCAGGGTAATAGAGCCAACTTGATGGCTACCACAAAGGGAAAATATTTCTGGGGGTAGTACTCGGGGCAAGCAGACTGCTAAATTGGAATGGATGTGAGCAACACATCTCAAAGAGCAGTTATGAAAAGTTAGCAAGTGTGGTGTGTTTGGGTTTTTTTGTTTGTTTTTGTTTTTTCCTTAAAATCCCTCAGGAGCCTCTATCAATATGTTGTTTGCAATACACTGGTTGCAGATCCCCTGATTGGTTCCCTGCATTTTTCTCTGTGCATCAACCATTTGTTTCTCCCCCAGACACACCTGGTTTCTACTGCATCCCGGACATCCCTTGTCTGTAATAAGTGCATATGCAAATGGGACCTAAGTTAGTTGCTGTGACTTTCCAATCAATTTCCTGATTCTTGTGTTCTGAATCTTTGTACTTATCACTAGTCATATGCTCTGTAGATTTAATATGAACTCTGAATTAATTACTAGTGTACACACACAGGCATACCTGGAATCCATGACTGTTGCTGTTTTCCCTCATTAGTTTGCTTGCTTTTTTTCCTCTACTAGTCCTTGTCTGTTGACAATTGCACTACCTTTCCTCCTGCCCAGGCACATAATTTTGGTCATCTTTGACTCCTCTTCTCTCCCCTCCCCCCCCCCCCCAAAAAATTCAGGCTCTGAATAAATCCTGTCACTACTTCACTACTTTCTTTCTAATATCTGAAAAATCTGTCCCTTTTTAATGAACATTAGTTAAAAATCCAAGTGTTACAAGGTCTCCCCACCCCGTTCAGTGTCTCTACCCCAGCTAATAGTCAAATATCCCCGCCTGACGCGGAACTGCCTTGGTCAAGTCCCTTGACCTGGTCCTGAGTCTCCTTCACGCAGAGAGAGGCCTGGGCCCACCGTCACTCCAGACCTCAGCCTAGGACCCTAAGAACAAGCACAGTCACTGCCTGTTTGGCCGGTGGGGTCGCTCACCGGCCCATGCGCAATCCTTCACCCCGTCCTGGGCCACTTCCTCCCCTCCTGCTGAGCCCTCTTGGGCTAGCTCCCTCAGGATCCGGGACCTGCCTCGCCCCCGCTCCCGACCTCCCGCCGGTCCGTCTCCCCTAGACTTCCTCTCCAGCGGGGGAGTGTCCCGCTTTTCAAAGCCGGTGCCATCTAGCTGGGACACCGGCACAGGCGCACTCCTGCCGGTTGGCTGGCTGCCTGTGGCGCACCCACGCAGGCGCACCCCCACCGGGCCGCTGGCCGGCCTGCGACACCCCGGCGCAGGCGCCGGGGCCGAACGCCGCTTTAGTGCGGGGTGTGGGAACCTCTCCGTGGGTCCCCGACACCCCGTCACACCAAGGGTTGAGAGCGCTTGTGACTTTTCAGTACATAGCAAACAAATGCTATCTCCTTTTAATTTTAGAAAGCTCATAGAAATCCATATAAAGCACTTCCATTTGTTTTGACTGCTAAACCCAGCAGAGGGTTATGAAATACTACTTTTGGTGGAGTTTTAAAACTAAGATTTTGTGAAGTTCTAGACTGGTGGTTTTCACTCCACAGTCCATTTGTGACCCAGTCAGCACACAGCAGTGGCCCACATGACATCCTCTGAGCCATACAGGTAGTATACATACTGTGGATACAGCCCACATAACATACATGATCAGCCCACAATGTTAAGTTGAGAACCACTGTTCTAGTAACTAGATTCACAAAGGAACTTAGATACCTAATAGCCGCTTTAGGCACCTAAATCCCAGCATCGGGCTCCCCTGGGATTCACAAAGCCTCTATTTACCTGTCTGCAAACTCTGTAGGCACCTAAACTCGCCCGGCTCCCAAATTTTTCCAGTGAAAGTTCCCTACATGCCTGTGCATCTGCCTCTGCGCATGCACGCTGTAACCCCACACCAGGTGCCTAAGATTCCAAGTGATGCATGAACCAGAAGAAGATACCATTGCTTTACCTAACTTGCTTGCTAGTCCTGACCTTGCCTAACTGATTGATTGAACCCCTACAGAGAAACTTGCACATAATGCCAAGGAAGGAGGAGATGGAGGCCCTCCCTCATAACTTTTAGTTCAGTGGTTAGTGTGTACACCTGGAATGGGGAGAATCCCAAGTTCACCCTGCATCTGACGTTCACCCTGTATCTGAAGGGGAGGAGAGATTTGAAAAGGGATCTGCTGCCTCTCAAGTGAGTGTGCCATAGCCACTGGGATATAAGATGTTCTCAGTCTCTTCTGTTGAAGCTGTTCCCCTCTGGGTAAATCATTTTTTAAAAACTGAGTTACTTACCACTAAGCTAGTGTTACTGTCATGCTTGCTCTCTCATCCCACGTTGAAGCTGTTTCACTTGGAATAAATAATGAAAAAAATCATTGGACCAAACAAAACAAATATAAGTGACTTTGTAGCCTGCTGGTTATAACACTCAAGTAGGAGGCAGGAAACTCCCAGTTTAAGCTCCTCTCCACCAACTTGAGCAGAGCTAGGTCAGGTAAATCAACCTGAGATGTGAAATGCACCTCCTAGTTGAAATTTAGATGTACTTTAGGATCACAGGAAGACAAGGAATGCCCTGTCTTAATCACTACTGACTCCATACATTTACACAGACACTTCAGTAGTCTTATCTATAAAATACATCAGTAGCGTTAACCTGTTAACAGCCTGCTCAGAAGAAGGGTTGAAACTTACTACACCCACATGATTAGTAACCATGCAATAACTGTGTTGCTGTGTATGGAATCTGTCATGTTATAACCTAGTCCTAAAGTATTTAAAGTTCTGTAGAGAATAAGGGCTCTTAAACACAGGACAGATGTTTCCTTCCAGGCCTACTGTGTCAAATAAAATGGCAGCACTATGTCACTACCAAACCTTTACTGTACAATATGGAGATAGAACTGTCACTTGCCTTATTTAAGAGAAATTTTGAACATTGCACTTGATCAAAGGTTTGCCCTTTTTGGAAAACAAAGTAAGAGAGGGGTATTTGATAACTAGACTACCATGTTAAGATGTCACTAGGGTTATGGGTAGTACTCCATGATATCTGTGTTTCAAATATCATGTTCTTTGAAATGTTAATTCTTCATCTGATAAAGTTAAGGGCAAAATTTTAAAAAGTGCCCAAGGCCCCTAAATCTCACTGAAAGCAAAAATTATTTATTTACAATTTAAATACTGCAAAAGTTTTCATTCAGGCACTGCTGGGAGGATCTTATTGAAGAGACTGAGGCAAAGGGATGAGTAGAACTGTAAATAATACATTTCATGAAGATTTGCTGTCAAACATAATTTCTCACATTTCAACTCTTTGGAATATCTTGATAGTTTTAGAGTAGCCTATTGCTAGAATTTTCTCTTTAAAATCCTGCTCATTTTGTTCTTCAGATGCTTAACAGTTCACTTAACTTTTTATTTTGCTGAGTTTTGTTGGGGTGTCTGTGTGTATTTTATATAAATAACTTTCCTAGAATGTTGCTTTGTGTTGAGCACTTAGTTTTACCACGAATTAGTTTAGATAGGACACTGTGATGGGATGAATCACTCAAAAATTGCTGTGTTTTGTTCATTCTGCTGAAGCATCTGGTGCTGGCAACTGTCTGAAGATGAGACACTAAGCTAGATGGACCCAGTATTGCCATTCTTACATTCTTAAGCCTGTTTTAGACATATGAGAACTTTTGGGGATGGGGGTGGATTGGTGGAGGTTAAAAATGTTTGTACAATTCTAATTTAAAAAAAGAAAAGAAAAAAGTTGGTTCCTCTGTCCCATCCCCAAAATAGGTGAAAGGGAATTTCTCATTTCCATTCCTCCCACATGAACTGCCCTTTCACTGTAAAACCCGAAAAAAGTCTCCTCTAGGCAGAAACTAATTTCAGCCTCAAAGGGAATTTTTTAGTTGAAGTGAATGAAAAGGAGATTAACTGTGTGATCAAGTCATTTAAAAGCTTTGCTTGAGTTTCCCCATCTATATAAAACTGGGGTCCCATTTACCTAGCTCACAAAGGTGTTATAAGGACTAATTCAAGAATATTTGAAAAGCATTTTGTACATAAAAAGTACTATGCAAGTATAAAGTATTAAGTTGCAATTCAACAACAGTAACTATCATTCTTGTAAAAACGGAAATAGTTCTTCATAGTTTTAATAGTTAATAAAAAGGCATTTGAGCCATTAGTAGTGGTATGTTAAGAAGTCTGCATTGGAATTATCACTTGGGTTGCCATTTGTGGATATGAATACCATATCTGCTCCATATACAGATCTCTATAGACTTCAGTGAGGATTCTTCATCTGGAAATACTTCAAAATTAGGCCTATCCAGATTAAAGCATATCTACTGCTAATTAGGGTCCTGCCCTGTGAGAGGAGACAGCTGTTTCCTCAAGATCCAAAAAAGTAGGACTATGCTACAGCAAATAGGAAACAATAACAACCCAGTGCTGAGTTAGTTTCATTTTATTTTTCTTTGCAAATAGACCATTATACTAATTCAGTTGGTGATTTAAGCTAAAAATATAAAAAAACTTTAAAAAAAATTCACCTATTGAATAATATCTCACCAGTGAATAGAGATTATTTTTGCAATAAGGCAATTTCAGTGGATGTGGTTATCATGGGATAATCACACCCCTGGGGTACAGCCTTATCTGTAATCTCCCAGGAGTGTAATTATTTCATGATAACTGCACCCCCCGGTGTTGCATTATTTCCATTATGAAATTCTTAGATTGATATATAAAGTAACTTACTTTGATCACTGGAAACTGCAAGGTAGTGTTAAATGTTCCAGCTGTGAGGTTTACAGAGACCAACTATAAGATTTACTACTCCTTTACAAAGTTAAATTAGGCAATCAAAATGCTTCTTCAGGCTAGGCTGGTTTAGAATGTTTTTACTGGTACAGTCATAACTTCTAAAGTTCATAAGCAAAAAAAGGTAACAATTTTATGCAATGCTATATATCAGTTGTGATTACAAATTGGTATTCTTTGTGTATATCTATTTGTATTTAATAATTACACACAAAAGTACAGATAGCCTCCAAAAGTTTGCTTGATTGTATATAACCCTTATTTTTTTTCATTAGCTAACAGCATCTGTCAATTATCTGTTCTTTTGATGCTTAATGGAATTCAAACAGCAGCTTTTAATTTCTGAATACATCAGTGGTCTGTTAATTGAAAATGTCATTTACAGTAAGTGGTGTACATAGATTTAAAATATGCCAGAAGTTCAGTAATGGCATTTACTTTTGGAGGAACAAAAGAGGTCATAATAAAACACCAAAGTTAGTTTCAAATTTGGATGACTCCAAAGCTGTGGTCATGACATGTAAAATAAACTACCAACTAATTCCACTGGAAGAAACGGATGTCTTTGCACACCTGTGATGGTGTAATAATGTTATATTTAGAATGCAAATTGTTAGAGATAGAAGAATCGCAACAGGATCAATTTATTCTAAAAAGCTTAGAAACATCTCTAGAGAATTGACACTCTGCTCCAGAAAGCAGTGAGCAACATGGTGCTTTTAATCAGTTTTTGTTTTCTAGCAAATAAAATCTGCTTGCATGCAGTAGGAAAGCAGAACTTAATTCTAAGTGTTCTATTTAATCTAGAGGAGTGTTTTATTAAGAAAAAGTTGTTTAATGTGACTACCATGAACATTTGTATAAATAGTCATCTGAATTTAGGTACCATGAGAAAATGCATAGAAAATAAAACCCTCCTTAAAGATCTGCAGCTGAGCACTTTGATTGTAAACAGTGGGATCCTAGCAAAATCTTCACTTAGCCTGGTCACCAGTCAGATTTTAGATTAATCCCAAATTCATGCTTCAAAATTCTCAATATTATGGTGTATGGGCATTAAAAATAATATGCTTTCATAAAAGCATTGATGAATTCACTGTTCATTATTAAATATAGTAACAGGGCTTTAAGATGTCAATAAGACCATTTCCTCACCACTCATAAAAGAAAAACCTTCAATACTATCCCAAATATACCCTCTGGCTAAAGCATAACTGATTATATTGGCCTTTTGCTTTTGTCAAACCAACAAGGGGGAGAAGTGAGCTCTACTGTAGAGGTTTCCCTCATAGGGTATTTTCAATCTTTAGCCTTCTCATATTTAAATCAAGGGGGTTGTTAGTTCAAGTGCTTTAGCTGATCTCAGTTGCTATAATATAATGTAAGGATGGTGACCTCAGGTGACCAGGACTCAAACCCAACGCGTGCAGACTACTGACTTAACATTCTTATTATCTTCATTACTGTTTTGTAAGATAGCAAAAGTCCTCCATCCCTAAGTTCAACAATTGTCCACGGCATGATTCTGTTAGTTTCATTTGTCAGACTCACTGATAACTGGCATCATACTGATTGCAGTTTGAAAACAATCAAATGTTGATCCTTATAGTTAAAAACCATTGCTGCCAATTGCATGCAGAAGCAACTGTGAAGCCAATGAGAAGCACCACTAAGTGGGCAGCCATGTTCCATACGGGATGAAATCCAGCAGAAAGATTCAAGGGAAGCTTTGTAGATAAGTAATCAATTCTAGAGATGACATGCACATGGATCATCGTGGCAAGGTCTGCATCAGAATAGAAAAGTCTTTCAGAAAGATTTTCAAAAGTGAGTTAAAAACATGTCCCATTGACTTGGTCTTACCTGACCTGTGCACTTCTGAAAATCTCTCAGTTTCTGGAGCAATGCTTTCCCAAAGTCTTCAGTACTTTGTAATGAAGGTTGCTGACCTAATGAGTCACCACAGATATTTCATCTCTGTCCATTGCCAGGAGGAAAATCCTCAAAGTTGCCTCCATAACTTAACCAGTATTAGCAACGCTGTTTGGCCAAAACCTTCATAGTAACCTTCTCCCACGGAGGGAGGTTAGAGACAGGTCAATTATTGTCAAGATTATCTGCGTCAAGAGACAGATTCTTAAACAATAGCCTAATAACTGCTTATTGAAGAAATTCTGGCATTCTTCTTTTCTCCAAAGAAGCATTGACTAGCTCCACCAATAATTGTATCATCCCATTCAGTTTAATCACCAGAGAGACACTGACCCAAATGGAGGCTGTAATCTGATGTTCAAGAAGCACTTCCAGGACCCCAAAAGATAAAACTAGTTTAAAGTCAGAGAGAAAAGATGCTTCACTTACTATTTTTCCCTACAGTGGGTATGAAAGTTACTCCATCAAAGTGCAAATTTCATTGGAACCCAATCAGTCTTCTCTGAAGTAGTAGAAACCTTCTGAATGAAAAATGCTCAACTCTGTATTAGTGGAGGTGGCTCAGATTCACAAGGATGACTGTGACTGGGAATGACACAAAGAGAGGTGAGACATTTGAGAGTATTTTATTATAGAGTTTGAAAAATGTGTTCCAACAAGTTGTTGGTGGAATAGTCCATTGGGTTTAGAATATACTTCCTCCAAGAGTTTTAAAGTCTAGCCAATTTTCATTAATCTCCAAGACAGACTAATTAAAACGAGTCTTCCACCTCAAACTGTGAGCCCTGACGACCAACCATAGGAAGCAGTGTTCTGGTTCTCTAATCCAAACCCCCCCAAAAAATCTATACTGTGGCCAACTAGGTATATTAAGTGAAAGCTCACCAGAGACAGCCCTTGGTTGTTAAGAGCTCTTGAGTAAATCTGCAAGAGTTTATCTGCATGGTTAGTGAAGTCACCCAGAATTGCAAGACTTTGTGACTTCACATCTGACAATAATATGATCAACTCATCCAGGTGATCTGCACAAGTAAACACTTCCCATTGCAATCCAGTACAGGGACTCCTACACTTCGTTATGTAGTTTTTGACCAATAGGATCATCTGGTTTGTAAACATAGGTGCAGAGTTCCCATTGACTAAGTAATCCAGTAAATCTTTGGGGGTTTTTTTTTTGTTTTTTTTTAAGTTGCTAGAGGAACTAAATCTAAATTTTTGATTGATAGTCATCAGTTTTCCTCTGACATATAAGAGCATGCTTCCTGTGCAGCAGTGAGTCTAGGAACAGAGTAGAACAATGCTGTAGATTTATTCTATCTAAAAAATACCATTTTGGAAATATTACAATAGCAGATAGTCTCAGGCACTCTTTGGATAGGAGAGAGTAGACAGCTTGCTTTTGCCAAACATTCTAAAAACAATTCGTTATTCAAAGGATGCCATATCACAGGTGGTTAGTCCTTAATCTGCGCCATCAGCATATATCTATGAAGGCTCTATCATAATGGATCTTAGGGTTGTCTTTTATCATAAATAGAACCCGCATTTCAACTAAAAACTGTTCAAACCAGAACCTCCTGTTCCATCTCCCTTTACCTGTGAGAAGTTTTGATCTTAGCATTATCTTTTCTTAATAGAGATCATCAGATTAATTCTGCTAAATGGATCTCCGTTAAATACCAGGAAGAATCTGAGTGCTCTATAATGGAATCATATTGGAAACATGTTCAAGAAATCCCAGTACGAAACCCTATTTCAATCTAGTATAATTGGCTCTTGTATAAGCTTCAGAAAAATTCTGTTTTCAGCAGTATATTTAATTGTTATATACAGGGCTCGACAAATTATACAATGTACTCGCCTGTGGTGAGTAGATTGTAACCCGGAAGAGTTGGGTTGGGCGATTCTGCATGCGCAGATCGACAGCGCGGTTGATGAGCGGGCTCGGCGCCGCGTGCGGCGGTTATATATATATTACTGAGGTGCACTGGTGGCTGTGTAGTTATAGTTGCACTTCAAGCAAGATTAAAATTCCTCGATAGAGTTCAATTTCCACATTTAATACCCTAACTTTTCTTGGGCCATCTGAATTGTCTGTATTTCTTTGAAACTTAACCTGAGAGATTTTTAGCTGTGCTAGCTTTATCACAGTTGCCCCAAACTTCATACATTCATTCATGTGGCAACTCAGATGTAGGCCACATTGTATGTTCTATTAAAATGTTACAGCAAGTAAGAGCTCTATCTCTAACCTGCTTGATCCCTACAAGGAAAAGCTGATATAACTGCTAAGTTTCACCAGCTATTTCCAGTGTTCCCTCTAAGATTTTCCATCCATGAGCGGAGTGAGTTTTGTCTTGTGTACCAGTATTGAGGTCATGTGCGCTTGTTCAGATGTGTGCCACTTTGGCACCCAAGTTATAAACTTCTCCCTTTTCCCCTCTGCTGCCATGTCTCCCATCCTCCCCTCACCCCATCCTTTCCCCTGGTGCCTGCTGCTGCTCCCCATACCCTTCACCCTCCTCTGTTGTCCTGGCTCCTGCCCTTCTCACTCCCCTCAGCCCTCCTGGGACTTGCCCCACCTCCCCATCCTCTCTGACCCCTGCACCTGCCCTTCCCTCCGTGCCTTCCCCTGTCTACCTTCCCTCCCTAACCCCTCTCCTAACACCTCCTCTATCCACCTTCCTGCCGCTTTCCTCTGCCCTCTGATGCCCCTCCCTCCTCCAATATCCCTCCCCATGTCTGCCCTTCTGCTTCACCCCACAATCCCCTGGCACCTGCACCTTCCCTTACCCTCTGCACCCTCCTGGCGCCTCCCCCTTCCCTCACTCCCCCTGTCCTCCTCGCCCTCTTTCTCCCTGCCCATCCCCTCACCACCCACTGCCCTAGTTTTCCTCATGCCCCTCTGTGCCCTCACACGTGATTTGTTCCAATCCCTGCCTTCCTCATGCCCACCCCTCCTTTCAACCCCTCTTCTCCCATCACCCACTCCTCTTCTTTCCTCTTTCTCCAGCTGCCCCTCCCCTTTCTTCTCCCAGCATCACCCTGTCCCCTTCCCTCTTCCGCTCCCACTGGCACCTTCCCATTTCCCCACTCCCGCTCCTCCTGCCATTTTCCCTTATTGTCTCCTCTTGGCCCCCTGGCATTTGTCTCTCCTCCACCCTGCCCCTTGGTGCCTTCCCCTTTCTTCTCTTCTCTCCTCAGCACAAGCCCCTTCCTCTCCTCACCCCACTTTCCCCTTCCCTAACTTTCTACCATCCTGACACCTGACTAGCAGGGCAGCATGCCAAGTGGCTGCCCTGTGTGCCAGGGCCGGAGCCAGGGCCATGGTGCTATTTTTAGTACTGCAGCCCCAGCCCAGGAGCAGCTGCACCGTGGCCCAGTGCTAGTCCCGGCACATGGGTCAGCACATCATGTGTGCCAGAACTGAAGCTGGGGCCGTGGTGATATTTTTAGCACCGTGGTCCTGGCGCCAGCAGCCACCACACAGCCACAGCGCCCTCCCCCTTCCCAAAAGAGCTGGGCCATGTGGCGGGTGGCTACCCTGTGTGCTGGGACTGGAGCTGGGCCATGGTGCTATTTTTAGTACCCCGGCCCAAGATCCAGCGCCGGCAGCCACCATGCAGGCTGCATAGTGGCTGCCCAGCTGCTCCTGGGGTGGACAGTCACCCGCCTGTCCCCAGGAGCAGCTGAGGCCGCAGCTACGCAGCTCTGCTGAGGGGATGAGTGAGAATTAAATTGGGAACCCTGGCTATTTCCATTCTTTGCTGCTGCTACCCTGCCTCCATGACTGACCAGATAGGTAGGCTAAGGAAGTATGCTAAGGTAGGCTGGAGGGAAGCAGAGAGTGAAGCAGAGCTGTCTGGGTTGCTGTAGCTGTGGAGTCTATCCAAGGACATGCTTGCAACCTGGCCAGCTCAATAATTCTTTACTTCCCCTTTTACTTTTCCAGGTCTCCCTTTGCTTGTACAATAGCATTGTTGGGAGTCCAGAAGTGGACAGTGACAGTCAATGGAAAGATAATATTGGGGGTGTGTGGAGAAAAGGGGCAACAGAGAACAGAGTTTTATGAGGGATCAGTTTGACTTGTGTTGAGTAGTTGTTAGGTAATAGTCCATGGGAGGGTCACTGCGATGCACCACTGGAGACGTAGCTGGAAATAGTTTTTCTGACTATGAAAATAAGGGTCTTGGGTTGGATCTTTAGATACATTCTTAATATGGAGCCTCTTCTGTGTCACTCCATCATGTTGTTTTAATTATACATAAAGCTAAACAATTTAGCCAATTGTCGTCATGAAAAGGAAAAAAATATCTGGTACTATTCTGAAATTACCTGATTGCCATATGAGGACAATAATTTTTATGGCTATACAGACCTTTATAGAAATTCACAATTTTTATTGCTTGAATAGGTGTCTTCAAAGGTTTTTAAGTAACTTTTCTCTGTTAAGATGTAAATTCCAGACAACAAATTGTTTGTCTGGTATAATAATTGTTCAAGTGCTGTAATTGCCTTCAAGAAGACTAAGAAGTGGTGATGATGAAACAGATTATTTTCAATTTTACTGATGAGTGAATATTGAGTGACTATTGAAAAGGTGTCCAAGCGATCAGCTATTTTTATAGAATTGTAATGTCTAACTTTCCATAAACTGGTGACACAGTATCATCTCAAGATCTTTTCACCCAGCTCCTATGCCAGTTTCTCCAAAATGGTCCCTTGTATCCAGGTTTTTTATATAGTTTGGCGAGTTACCAATGTCAGTCTCAGCTATCTAAACATCAAATATGTTGTAAATTGCTGATTTAAGTGGAACTTAATGATCACAAAGGATGAGTTAATTCAAACCTAATTGCATCGATTTGCATGACTCCAAATAGCCTTCACACTGGACTTCACCAAAGACATTAGAGGAAAATGTGGCAAGATGGAGTGAGCAAAGCTCACCAACCATAAGAATCAAGGGTAAAGTTGAAACACCTAGTCTTTCAGATCAACAAGCCAGGTGAGAGGGAAGAGTGATGTTCCAGATCCTATAAGGCCAGCAACTTTGAGAAGAGGAAGTCACAATACCAATGAAGAGGCCATGTCAGCCTTTGATCAATCTCCCTGCACCCAAAGAAGATCTGCTAGTGCTCTGCTTGCAAAACTTCGCTGCCTGGCTCCTTAACTGCAGATCTAGCGCCTTCTTGGTGTTTTTGTTCGCATGGGAAGGTATCTGGAAACAGCCCTGACTGTTACCTTATCAAATTACCCATTCTAGTTGGTCGACAGTGTTTAAAAATCTGAGACTTGAGATTCTGATAGTTTCAAATTTCTGCTTATCAAAAGTGTGCAGTTAATGTCTGTATTATGTAATCTCCAGGCAGGAGTGAGGGGAGAAGAGTAGAAAGAGTTAGACAGCTCACAGAAATGTCAAGTCCTAAGGCAGAGCATTATAATACTCAGATTGTGTTACAGACATTAGAGAATAATTTGTTTTCATTAAACTTCTTAGCCATTGAAATTATAAACCTGATAGACAATGGTTAAATTTTTTTAATTGGGATTTATAACCAAACAACCACCTTCTCATACGGTCTTAGAAATTGTAAGGATTAATGGTTTAACTACAGTCCAATACGGAGGCCAATTTGTTGGTTTGATAGTTGTATTGCTTTATTTAAATGGTACCGTAGCACCCAAGAAACCTAATCATGGACCAGGAGTCCATTCTGCTAGACACTGTACAAACATATATCTTGGGTAATTTAATATTATGAATAGTAGCTTAGTTTGGTTACATGTTCCTATGACTTTATTTTTGTTTTAGCAAAATTTATAAAACTGATACGGAGTCATGTTTCTCTCAATGAGCAACATGGGTCCAGAACCTTTGAGGACTTGGCTGGATACCCATCAATCAACCCAAAAGCCTGACAAGCTCTATTTCTTTGATTTTCACAGCTACAAATTACTAAAGAAATACCACCTGCATCAACTAAAACCAAGTCTACAGGTCCAAAAAAACATAGGTCTCTATCTTAAGACAGAAAAATCTCTCCAATGCTTGGCAGCTACGGAGAGGATTCTTAAAACACAATGCAGCTAGGCATTCTTGGGTGACATACTCACAGTGAATGGGTGACATTCCTACACCATTTCCGCGCCCTCTTCCCCCCTCCTCCCCCCCCACCCCCACACACACACAGAGAACACGGTACACATGTACAGTAGGGGCTTGTTCAGGATTGATCTTTCTTCCTGGAGTGTACATTTATTCCGCAGGTTTAGAAACATGTAAGAACCTCAAGGCAGGACTTCTATTTATCAGTTTTCCAATAACCCTCAAGCATCTTTTCACTGTTTTTATCTCCAGGGCTTCCCTCAGATTTCCTGTCCTCCTTTTAGCTCAATCATTTTAAAGAATAACTCCGTTTTATTTTTTTCTTCCTTAGCTGATTCTAATGACATTTCACCTCATCTAGTTCAGGGCTAAATCAGCAAAATAGTTTGGCACTTCCATTGAGGGTCTTAATATCTGTCATCCTGATTTACACTCTCTCTCATACATATGCTATAATAATAACCTTTAATCAGAACTACAACTGTCTTAGTAACATTTTGCCATTTCAAAGCAGTTTCTTCGGATAGCCTGAACACAAAGTTGGAGAAGATTTAAATGTATGGGAAAAATTTCAAGGAGTACTAACCAGACAATGCTGAGCTAATGGGATCTAGAACACTGTCACATTTATCAAAATTCCAAATGAATAACTTTCATAGACTTTATAATTCAGTTTTACCAGTTTTCTTTAAAATTGGCAGAAAATTCTCCTTTGTCTTTAGAGCAAACCTCTTAATTTCAGGTTGAGCAGCCTGTTTTCCCAACCAGAATTATGTGGAGGCTCAGAATAAGGACAAAGTTTATTTTATGTTTCAATGTAAACAGACTAAAAAAAGGAAACTTTCCATGCTGTAGGCATCTTTCATACAAATTTACTGTTAACCCAGCTACAGATCTAATGATGCTTACCTCTTTTAAGCACTTATTATTATAGTAGAACCTGCTTCCAATCTGAAGTATTACAGGTTGGTAGAGATATAAGCATAGCTCCATAATGTCTTTTAAACAAAAAAAGTGGAAATCTCTTACTGGTGTAATTTATTTTCTTTACAGGCTAACCTTCCATGCGTTCTTAAATTTTTTTCTCCAGCAAACTTCGTAACTTGCTGAATACACTGAGTTTTCTCGTGATTTTGGAGAGCAGAAAAGTTAAATAGTTCTGTTTGTCAGATTCTAAGCAATCACTCGAGTAATACATTTGGCCTTAAATTCTAACCAAAATCAGTTGGAGCTTTGTACAGAAATTAGTAGTAGTATATATGCTTCTAAGCTTTTAAAGTGGAGAAGAAAAAAATGTGTGTGCTTTCTTTTTTTATAATTATATGCAGAGAAGGCATGAGAGATCTTTTAAAACTAAAGAAGTTTATTCCTGAAAAACTCTGGCCCCAGTTCTGAACTAAAACTCTTTTATTCCTTAGAGAATTCTGCACCCCAAAAAAATAAAAATTCTGCTCACATTTGAAAAATTCTGCATAATTTACTTCAAAATACCGGTCAGCTAACATTACAGAAACAAAAAAAATTAAGGTAATGTATTTCTGACATGTAGATTCCTTACGAGGCATATTCATACAGAACTTCGCGTAATACAGACACTACAATACAGACACATGTTTTCCATTCTCCTCAGAAGCAGTGCAAAGGGTTGGGGGAGTCAAAGGTAATGGAGGAGCTGAGGGAAGGGTAAGGACATTGGGAATAAACCTGGAGGGTTGTTGAGTGTGGGTGGGAGAAGTATGAAAAAGGTTTTCTGTGGTGGTTGGAGGGTGGATTGGTAGGTGGTTGGGGAGTGTCCTGTACCCAAGACTCCCATTCGGTCAGGCACATCTGTTCCTGTCTCTGTGTGTCTCTGCACCTCTCCATCCCCATGTGGCCCTATAGTATCCATCCCATTCAGCTTCTGGCTCAAGCCTGTTGCCCACTAGCTTGTGAGTCCATACCCCAGTCTTTTACCCCAGTATCCCTCTGAACTCCAGCTTGTGACCTCCCAGCAGCCTTATATACTCCACTCTATCCTAAACTGACTCCATAGGCAAGGTGCTATGATGAAAGCAGCTTGGTGCTAGCTGTTTGGGGATCACAGTGGCCCCTAATGGGTGAAAGGTGGAACGTCAGCACCTCCCAGACAATGTATTTTCTGCTGGAAAAAAATTTTCACTGGAGATTAATACTGTGTGCACACAGTGGAGCAGAACTCCCCCAGGAATACCTGCTGGAAGGTACAGCCTAAGAAAAGATCTCGAGAAAATGAGGACGAAGAGGACTGTAATTCTCTGATGCATCTGTTACTGAACATACCTGTAGCATAAGACAGATACCCACAAAGACTGCTCTGATTAATGGCAATTTTGAACAACCTTTTATGGACCACTGCTAGTCTAGAGAATAGTTGGAAGACAATAGTTGGAGTGCTTTGAACTCAGCCACATGTCCCCATCTCTGACATGCCCTTGTGCCACAGGAATCATACCACTAGGTGTGTGTGTTGCCAGAAAAATCCCTTAAGAGGATATTCCTTGGGGCGGGGGAGGGAATCAGATTAAACCAGTTCAGTAGACACTTTATAGCAACTGAGCCAACAAAAAAGGATGCCGTATGGGTGGCTTAAACAACTAGTAAAATCACAAACGCCAACAGAATTACAGTGATATTTATTCAGATGGTTCAGAACTTGATTTTTGGGTTTTTTTGCTCTTTCTTTTTTCCCCCTTAACACCTATTTAATTTCAAATACCTGGTGAGCAATTGGGAGAAGATAGCTCTTTGCAAAAGGCTGAATAGCCCCATATAAAGCCTATCAATGGATGGCTCAGAGAGCTTCCACTCTAGCTCATTAGTTCCATCAGTACCCACCTAACCGGGTCTGAACATAGACATTCCCCACCCCTCAACCATAGATTTTCCAGGTTGAGGTGGAAGGATTGCAGGTTTGGGTGGCACAGGTGACCCTGGTCCAGCTCCTGTGTCAACAGGTCTGGCAGGAGCGGCAAGGAGATGGGGTCCTCCACTGACAGTGACACCAGAGTAGTATACCAGTGCTACCTTGGCCACACTGAGGCCACCAGAATCATGGACGACCTGTACCTCTGCATCCTCAACAGGACTTTGTGTACGAGTGGGAAGGGTGGGAATGCATACATGAGGCCAGGGGCCCAGCTCATTAACAGGCATCCCCCATTGACCCCGGGCACCAGTTCATGTAAGAGCAGAATTGGCCGCACTACTTGTTGGTATCTGAGGTGAACAGGTGTAAGTGGGGAGTTCCCCACCTGTGGAAAAGATGGTGGGCTGCATCCTCCCTCAGGGACCACTTGTGAGTCTGAGTCTGTCTTTGCTGAGTCTGTCTGCCAGGGTGTTGTGAGTCTCCAGTAGGTAGGAGGCCTGAAGGTGGATACCTTGCACAATGTAGAGGTCCCAGAGGGCTAGGGCTTTCTGACAGAAGGGAGAAGATCGAGCATCACCCTGTCAATTGATATAAAACATCCCGGTTGTGTTGTCCATCAGCACTGAGACACAATTGTCCCTTAGCCCAAGAAGGAATGCCTGATACACCAGACGAACTGCCCTCAGCTCCCTGATGTTGATATGCAGCAATCGCTCTGCTTAGGACCACATACCTTGAGTCTCTAGGTCAGCCAGGTGGACTCCCTATCCCATATCAGAGGCATCTGTCACCAAATGCATCGAGGGCTGCTGCTGGACAAAGGGGATGACTCCACACACCTCCCTTTTCTGTAGCCACCAGTCCAGAGTAGACAGGACCTCTGGTGGGATGATGGTCACCATGTCAATGTGAGCACGGGCCAGTCTGTAGGCCCTCACTAGCCAGGTCTGTAATGGGCACAGGTGTAGCCTGGCATGCTGCACTATGTATGTGGAGGCCACCATATGACCCAGAAATCTCATATAGTTTCTTACCATGGTCAGAAGTGCGGCCTGAAGCCTCAGAACGATGTCCCTCATTGCCGTGAACCTAGCATTCAGCAGGAATGCCCGACCTGTCGTGGCATCCAGCCTTGCTTCCACAAACTCTATTAATTGCGTGGGGTCAAAGATTGGCTTTTCGTCATTCAGCATGAGCCCTAGGTTTCTCAGACTAGGCCTATTTGAGCCAACACCTGGCTTCTGGAGTGGCCCCTCATGAGCAAATACAGATAAGGGAAGACTTGCACTCCCCTCCTCCTGAGGAAGATGGCCACCACTGCCATGCATTTGGTAAATACTCTGTGGGCAGTGGACATACCAAATGGAAGGACTGTGAACTGGTAGTGGTCCGTGCCAACTGTAAAACGGAGGCACCTTCTGTGGGAAGGGATAATGGAAATGTGGAAGTGCACATCCTTCAAGTTGAGGGCAGCATACCAGTGCCCTAGATTGAGGGAAGGAATGATGGATGCTAGGGTCACCATCCTGAACCTTGATTTCTTTCTGAACGCATTGGGTCCTCTGAAATTTAGAATGGGGTGAAGGCCTCCTTTGGACTTTGGGATGAGGAAGTACTGGGAGTAAAACCCTTTCCCTTGAAACTCTCATAGGAACCACTCCTACTGCCCCCAACATGAGGAGCGAGTGGACCTCCTGTCATAGGAGGTGCTAATGAGATGGGGAAGGGAGGTGGGAGGGTGGAGAGGACAGGAATGGGATAGAGTATTCCCCCACCACCATCTCAAGGAGTCCTTCAGGCTGCATAGTTTGCTGTCCGCTTGCTCTGAAAAGAGCACCAACCCCTCTTAGGGCAGGTCCTGCAGGGATGATTGGACTTCACATGGAATACCCAATACCTGCAACCACGAGTTTCAGTGCATTACTATGCCTGTGGCCATGACCTTGCCGCCAAGTCAGCAGTGTCCAATGCGGCCTGGAGGGCAGTGCGAGACACCACTCTGTCGTCTTCCGTAAGAGCCCTGAACTCCTCTTGGGACTCCTTCAGAAGTTGGTCCTTAAACTTCTTGACCACCACCCAGGAGTTATAGGCGTATGTGCTGAAAATCTCCTGTTGATTTGCAATCCTCATCTGCAAGCCTGCGGTGACGTATGCCCTCTTCCACAAGAGGTCCAGCTTTTTTGGTTTCTTACTCTTGGGGGCAGGCCCAGTCTGGCCCTGCCTCTCCCTCTGGCATGCAGACTGCACTACAACAGAGCCGGGGGCCAGGTGGACAAACAAGTGTTCATGCCCTAACTGTGGTACAAAGTATCGCCTCTCTACCCCCTTCTGTGTTGGTGGAATGGATGCTGGTGTCTGCCAAAGGCTCTTTGTAATTTTGACCACCGTTTTATAGAGAAGTAGGGCAATCCTAGGTGGGTCATCCACCGCCAAGATGTCTACCATCAAGTCAGACTCCTGTCACCTTCTCCACCTGCACCCCCAGGTTTACAGCCAACCTCCTAAGGAGCTCCTAGTGGGTGTGCATGTCCGTGGCCGGAGACGAGTCAGCCAGTGCCTCATCAGGGGAAGAGGATGATGAGTCTCTAGGGAATGCCACCTCCTCAGGGGGGCTCACCTGCTGTTGCAGTGATTGGCTGAGACTGGCTCACCCAGGACTGGCTGCTGCATAGGCACTGGAGCCCCTATAGTCCCTGATGGGCTAACCCTGGACTCTGAAGGCAGTGCCCGAGCAAGAGGTGTAGACAACAGGGTCCCCCTATGTCCCAAGTACACCGGAGTTGAGGCCGAGGCTGACTTTGAAACACCCCGCCCCTGATGTGAGCTCGATGAGCTCATGGGCCGCAGCAAACATGTCCGGAGCCAATGACTCCAGGACCTCTTCCACCAACAGGTCCTGGACCTCCTAACTACTCACCCACATGGAGCTCAACCTGCACCTATGGAGCAATGTCACAGCTAGGCGAAGACAGAGCCTTCGGGTGGCCCACCTGCAGATGCACCCTGTGCTCTCGTCTCGACTGTGATCTCCCTCTCCGCACCTTGGATGTCCTTAGTGCCGGGGACTGGGACCAGTGCCGTGGTGCCAACGAGCAGTCTGACTTCACAGAGTGCCTTGGCGTGACACCCACTTCACACACCGATGCCGGCTCACTTGTCACCAACAGTGCGGGACTTGATGCCACAGGTTGAAGCGCCAGCTCCATGAGCAATAGTTTTAGCTGAGAGTTATACTCGCATTTGGTTCTGGGTTTGAACGACCTACAGATGTTGCACGGGTCAGTCAAACGACTCTCTCCTAGGCATTTAAGACACTCTTCATGAGGGTCTCTGCAGGGCATAGGCTTTTGGCACTGTGCACAGAGCTTAAAGCTGTGAGACCCCATCATTCCCCCTCGAGGGAAATAAGGGTGCAAAACAACAATTCTAATGTAAAGTAACTAATGACTACCCTAACGACAACTATTTACAAGAGATAAGATAAAAAGGTCTAAGGGTGTACTTGCAAAGGAGCAAGCAAAGCGTCCCAGCAACCCTCACAGATGGTAAGAAGGAACTGAGGGGGTGGAGGGCCAGCAGGGGTATATATGGGCCGGTATAACAGCGCCACTCTAGGAGGCTTCCTGGCTGGCCCAATAGATACTGCTAAGGGTAAAAAGCTTCCAGAACTCATGCACGCAGCACACGCGCACCTAGGTGGAATGGACATATGCATGCACTCAGAGAAGAACTGCCATTTCAGTTAGCACATCTTTCTGAAAAAGCCAGTCAAAAGGTATCCAGCATAGGCACCATTTCAAACAAAATTGAAAAGTCACATCTTTCCCCTTTGCATCCAGTTAATCTGGCATGACAGATTGTGTAATTAAAATATATTACATTATTAGTACATTTCTTTAAGGTTTGGTGGCATACTGAGATGCTACATATGTTGAATTTCTTGTGAATTGCTTGTATCAGTATGATTCAACTACTTTTCCCTAATAAATCATAACAGTTCCTTCACGGCAATATGTATATGTTTTGTTTGTGGTTGTACATAGGCTTGTTGGTATTTTATAGTCACCATAGATAGCTCTAATCAATGACAGGCATACACAAAAATGCCTAGGAGTTAGAGCTCACTACATTTCCCACCTCTCTTCAGTCAGTATTTAAAACTAAAACACAAAACTGAAAGAAAATATAAACAAGATGATCAGTACATGCATCTTATGTACCTCTGGTCTCAATTATATTAGAAGAAAAACAGTCTATGGTATATAATGCATTCTTTACAAATAATTTCAGGGTGTGTCTAGACTACAGGGTTTTGTCAACAAAAGTGGACTTTTGTCGACAAAACTATACCTGCGTCTACACTACCGCCGAGTTCTGTCGACATAATATCGACAGAACTCGGCAGTTTTGTCAGCGGCGGTAAACCTCATTCTACGAGGAATAACGCCTTTTTGTCGACAGAAGGCGTTATTGCATCGACACAAGGCGTTATTGCATCGACACTGTCCTTTGTGTCCACACTCTCATGTCGACAAAGCGGCTTGCTTTGTCGACAGAACTGGATGTAGTCTAGACGCTCTTTGTCGACAGAGGCTTTGTTGACAGTATCTGTCGACAAAGCCTGTAGTCTAGACGTACCCCTAGAGAAATAAAAAGTCACCTCCTCAGATAAAATCCTGTAAAGTTAGAAACTTCTGAAGAATCTGTAATGAAAAAGTTGATACGATTTTAAGCATATTTGAAAAAGCAATTTTTAACTTCTTAATTCCTATCTTGTGCATATGTTCATTTGCAGTTACAATAACTGTATTCATGTCATAGCCAATAAAATTGTGGACCTCAATTAAATGCTGAGAAATTCCAAGCAGTGATGTTTTACATTGCAAATTAAAGATTTGTGAGAAGTTTGTTGATCTCCAAAATGAATTATGGCCTCTGAAATTCTTGAGACTCTCAACACAGAATTGTTGCAGTTGATAAAATGTAACTTCATTATTTACAATACACCTGTTGAAGGCAATTTACCAATCCATTGATAAGGCAATACTGAATCACTGTATAATCAACTGTTCAGTAGTTAAATTTACTGAAAGGAAAATAATATTGCATCACTACCAGCAAAGCTTAACTAACAAGAACTATCTGTCCAGTTTGTGATACAACATCAGAAATAACTTCGGCCATATTAGGAAACTTGATTATTGTAGTAGGTAATCCCAGAAATAGAGCTACCTATAGTTTACTCTTTTATCTGTTTGCAAACAGATATAATCTGCATGTACTCCAAAACAAGTGTTCTAATGAGGTTTGTTTTATTGTTTTCAAACTATTACAATAGAGATTCATGAAGAACCCTACAATAATAACCCAGGGACCACTCAAATGTAAGGGGGAAGGAGCGGAGAATAAGTAAGGGTGCTGACTCCTTGTCTTCTCCCTCCCTGCCCCCCATATCCACAGCTTTCAGTGGGTTTTTATTTTGTTTGTTTATTGTTTGATTGAGCTAAATGTGTATTGTATGATTATGAAAAATGCTATAACGTCCCCTTAAATTGTGGTTTCTTATTGCTTTTGGAGAGAGGAAGTGTTAAAAAATCTTGAACTTAATATGGCTATTCTAGGCTTTCTATATTTTTTGTACTACAATCAAAAGCATACAACCACACAGTACCTAAATATATTGTTTTCAACAAGACAAAGTTACATAAGAAGAGAATCCCCTTGCACTTAAAGAAAAACGCAATTATTTTCTATTCTGAATCTCCAGACTGCTGTTTTAGAAAATCATATCTGATTATTTGCTCAGCAGAAGATTATTGAGTTGATTTAGCTGTGATTTCACTTAACAAAGCTTCAGCTGAATTCCTACTGTGGAGTCCAAAAAAGGTAGAGAGATATAAATGATACATTCAAACTGTGATTTTTGTGAACAGGGCCATCAATGCACCCCTCAGAGCTAATAGCGGAGATGAGAAACAGTGGGTTTGCACTGAAACAAAATGTACTGGGGAGAAACTTGACCGCAAATGATCCATCACAGGTAATGATCTTTTTATCAGTAAGCTGAAAATGTCTGTAAATCTAAATGTGATTGCTTGTGAATTGCGACTTAACATTTTCCAATATGCATATCCATAGGAAAGCTGGATAGATCTAGCAGTGGAAAATATCTTGAAACTTACTGTGCTTTGCAGCTTAGTTTTAGCCAAAGTGACAAATCTGAAAAGATTTTTTAAGGCCACAGTTTAATAAATTAAATACCTCCTCTGGTTGAGTAGAAATCGAATATCTCTTTGAGGGGATGATTTGGACTGCTGCAACATGTGTCTGATGTGATACTTGCTGCCTTACCCCTGACTTAGCTTTGGATGAAACCAGACGAAAGCATGCAAAAAAGGCCCCTCTATTAAAGCTTTTTATCTTAATTTTAAATTCATTACATTATCTTTACCATATTTTAAATATATGATTGTATTTATTTAGACTGAGTCTAAATAGCTGAGACTTGGAGGGAGCAAGGTTTGGACTGTATCTCCCAAACCTTCCCTAAAAGTCTGCGTGAACAGACAATTGCTTATGTCCTTGTTTATGCGCATAAGTAGCGTTCTTTGTTTTTCAGGAAGTTATGTACGCAGGAGACAATCTAATCCATGGGATTAGTGTTAAATGTATTGCAAAATTCTCACCAGTTTTGTAGAAAAGTCACATATGGAGAAAGTCTCAGAAGGGTGGCCGTGTTAGTCTGTAAGGCTTATGGCTACACTGCCATTTTTTTGCAGAAGAGGCTATGCAAATGGAGCTCTCATTTGCATATCTTCCGATTCTTTTTGCAGAAGAGGTTTATGCAATAAAAAGCCCTGTGTAGACGGGGCCATTTGTCAGAAAAAAAAAACCTTTTTCGCAAGATCCCTTATTCCTCAATAATCGAGGTTTTCAGGATCTTGCGAAAAAGGGTTTTTTTCCGACAAATGGCCCCGTCTACATGGGGCTTTTTATCACAAAAACCTCTTCCACAAAAAGAATCGGAAGAAGATACGCAAATGAGAACACCATTTGCATATCCTCTTCCGCAAAAAAAACAGCAGTGTAGCCGTAGCCAAACTGAAAAAACGTAAACAACAAATAATTCTGTGGCACCTTAGAGACTAACAAAAATGTAGATGGTATCATGAGCTTTCATGGGCACGATCCGCTTCTTCAGATGAAATGGAGAAGTTATGTTCTAGTTTCTGCCCTGTTGTTGCTCATGTGTTGTTAAAATTAAAAATGTGAAGTGAGATATCAAGTATTCCAGAAGCATGTAATTTGAAAGGAAGAGGATCTGAAAATTCCTAAATTTAAATCTGACCCGATTTTATTATTGTTATTACTGTAGGTACAATTGCAACATGCTGCGCTTTTATAGTTCTTCACAGACAATAATTTAATCATGTGAGATAGATGGGCATAACACTCATTTTTCCAATGAGTAAGCTAATGTAGGAAAAAGTTAAGTGACTTGTGGCTGACTTTGTGGTGCAGAGGGACTTGCAATCTTCCCCACCAACCAATGCTCCTATTTCTTACACTAGACAGAACTCAGGAAAGATTTCCCTAAATAACTTAATTTGTGGTGACATTATAGTATTCATGTAATGGAGCTATATGCTCCTTTTAAACCCAGTATATATTCTCTCATTGTAGCAAGCTAAATGCTTATCTTCCCACTGTTGCTTTATAGAAAGTGTGTATGTGTATGTGTGTTTGTATACATAAAATCCAATTCTCACACACCTTCTAATGTTCATAATATTTTAATATAGGAATAATGAATTTGAAGTTCTCCTTATTTTTATGTAAGGACATGACACTTTATTACTTTTTTTCTTTATAGGAATTTGTTGCAAGTGAAGGAGAAGATGACCCAGAAGTTGAATTTTTAAAATCACTGTCAACTAAACAAAAACAGAAACTTCTGAGGTAATTTTATTGCAGTTGCATGGCACCTACTTGTATGAGTTTAGTTATATATAGTCAATAGTTTTTAACTACAGTTTTGCATCTACTGTGAAAAAAAACAATTTAGGTCAATCTACTCTTGACTACAAATGGTTCAGAATTCACTTTGTATTATGAGGCATGCTTATTCATCATTTGTAAGCTAGTTTTAATAGCTTTGTTTTCAGTTTCATTTCATTTTTTATTTTGAATGCTGTGACATACACACTAACCTTGTATGTGTTTTTGCTCCAAGAGGACAGTGTCAGTTGCTATTTTAAAATATTTTCCATTCCATTGTTTATAATGCCCTCTTCCAATACTGAAAATTAAATTTCTTCCCTTATTGATTTTGCACTTGGCAAAATTTGATGTACTTATTTTGCTCCTAAGGGAGCAAAACATGACCTATCTTGTGTGCACCAGCATCACTGGTGGTGTAACAGCTTACCATAGCTCTAGGATTAGCATTAGTCAGCAGAGAGAGTTCACAATATTTTTATAGTTCCCACTGGAAACCATGTACACGGTTAACCAGTGAGTCTGGGCTCATTGGTTAACATGCATGGTTACCTGCAAGGCACCCTCTTGCCCTCCCCCCACGCTGCTGCCTCTGTATCAGAGGCAACAACGTGGAGTTGAGGGGCAGGCGGGAACCAGTGTGCGTGGAGAGCCAGCTTTTAAGTCGGCTCCCTCTGCATACCAGCTCCCATGGAGCCATGTGCCCTCCCTCTGCGCTGCTGCCTCTGATACAGAGGCAGCAGTGCAGGAGGGAGCAGGCAGGGAGCCTCCTATATCTCCCCCCACACCTCTGCGTAACCATGTAACTGCTGAAATTTTCAGCAGTTCTACATGTACTTGAATAAACACATTTTAACATTCCTAGTCCCCAGTTTGGGTTTTTTGGTTTTTGGTTTTTTTCTGTGCTGCTGCCCTGTTGATTTCATATGCTTAAGGGGAAAGAAGGTTTCACATTTCTTCTCCAATTTCCTGTGTCCTTTTTAACCAGTTGTGAATCACTGGCTGACATAACACACAAGTGTCATTCATATTTAAATATATTAACCTAAAATAGTTATAAAAGCACTGAGATCCAAAAAAATGTAATTCACCTTAAGGAAGGAAAAGCTTTTCCACTAAATACTCTAGTTTAAAGATTTTTTTTCTCTGATCCAATGAAGGCAGTTTAGGTAGCATGTAAAATGTTGTGGCTGACTCATTGCTAAGAATTAATAAAACAAGAGTGACCAAGAAATAAAAATTACAAAACTGGGCAAAAACAGTTGAAATGTGTTTGTTTGCCTGATAGACAAGTTTATTGTTGACTAGACATTTTATACCTGTGTTTGATATTCAGATGAGCTCCAGAAAGCTGTAAAGATCAGGGGGAGATTTTTAAAGGCACATATAGCTGATAGGGTCCTAACAAGACTATATAACAGGGTTCAAAAAATAACCAGGTAAGTTCATGGATGACAGATCTATCAATGGTTATTAGCCAGGATGAGCAAGGATGGTATCCCTAGCCTCTGTTTTCCAGAAACTGGGACTGGGTGACAGGGGGATTGATCACTTGATGGTTACCTGTCCTGTTCATTCCCTTTGAGGCATCTGGCATTGGCCACTGACAAAAAAACAGGATTCCGGGTTAGATGGCCCTTTGGTCTGACCCAGTATGGTTGTTCTTATTTCTTATGTTACATTGAGGTACATTTGGGAGTTGGGCATCTAACAGCTATTTGTGCCTTTGAAAATTGTCCTTGTTCTATTACTGAATCAAACCTACAGAATTAACTCAATTAAGAAACATAAACTGGTTGCACTGCAGGTTGTAAGGCACAGATTGTCATTTCTTACCCTCTTCTTCCTAAAATTGGTTAATTAAACAATATTTCATTGTAGTTCTGAGGGAGGGCTAAAGGGGAGCAACATTTTAAATAACTTAATTTGAAATTAAAAATGTAAAAATACATTATTGAAACAAAAAGTTCAATATGCTTTGTAAGAAAATGTTGCATGTTTACTGCATATGATTGTTGTAAGTATTGACCGTAGAAGAAGAAAATAAAAATGTAGCACCACTATCTTTACATGCTTGATTTTTTTTTTTTTTTTTCAAAATAAAAGGAAATTGGATCGTCTGGAGAAGAAAAAGAAGAAAGATAGAAAGAAGAAAAAGCAAAGGAAGAAAAGCAAAAGTAAACACAAGAAACATAAGATCAGCTCCTCTTCCTCCTCCTCTTCCAGTGAGACTTCAGTAAGCAGCAGTGACAGTGAGACTGACAGCAAAGATAAAGCATTACAAAAGAAGATGTATTCTAAGAAAAGAAAAAAAGACAAGTTTTCAGAGGCCAGCAGCACTGATTCAGAAGGGAAGGCAAAGACTAAGAAGGAAAAACTTTATGAAGAACCCTCCAGTAGTCACGGTAACAAGGACAAAGATAGGGAGAAGTATAGACTTTTAAAGCAAGATAGTTCTGGGGAGAAAAACAAATGGCGCTCCTGTGAGAGTGAAACAAAGTCCAAAAGCAGAAACCAGAGCACAGACAAGAGAGAAACTGAAAGAAATGAGAGGGCTAGCAGAAGCCAAAGCAAGGATGAGAGGAGCGGGAGAACCTCTTGCACAAGTCACAGCAATTACAAGCAAAGCCAGATAAGAAGACGACGAAGTCGAAGCCCCACTGAAGAGCGGTACAGGAAAAATGAAAACAGAAGCCGCAGCACAGATGTATACAGGGAGGAGAAATGTAGAGAGAGCTATGGGGATAAGAGCAGTAAAGTGGATCATAAAGAAAGAGACAGACACAGCAGAAGTAGAAGCAGGGAGAGAGACAGAAAATATAGATAGTGTGGGTGACAGGTGCAAACACATCTTTCTTTTTCTTGAATACCTTTAACTAGGGTTCACTCGTGCATTGCTTTCTTTCTAAAAAGACACTTCATTTTTCAGTTCTTATAAATTGTTTTGTCCTACAAAACAGCATCCACTCCATTAATGATTTTGAGATATTTGTAAGTTAGATATAAATATGATGGTATTTTGTAGAAATATTTTTGTTGGTAAACGTTTATTGTATTTGTGTAACAAGCCCCAGACCTTTTGTAAATTACACTTCCTTTGTTCAGTAATGTTTTTAAAATACTGGTATGTGGTGTGTTAACGTTCCTTAGAATATTATTTCTTTTCTGAAATGTAACAGTTGTTGTGGAGCAGAGGGCAACTTTGGAATAGTCCTGGGATTTTTATAATGCCAAAAATTGACATGGTTCACCATTAAAATCTCTACCTTAGACCTCAGAAGATGAGATTATTCTTGGACTGAAACTTTTTCAAAGGTTTCACATGAGGGCAATTTCACCTGTTAAAACAGACAGACATAGTTGTACATAAGTGTATAGCCAACATTTTTTGACCTTCTGCAAAGTCTAATTTAATTGGGCTATCTATGCATTTTGAACCCAGGTATGTGCCAGTACAGTGTCAAGTTATTGTTCAAGAATTTCTGAAGACATGAAAAGAATATTCACTTCTTTAGCTGTTTCCAAAGTATGCTATTTTGTGCAATAGAAAGTTAAGGCAAATGCTCATTCTTGTGTTGTCATGCTGCAATTTGACTTATTTTTTCTTAACATTTGTGGGATTTCTGACCTCCCATATATCCTAAGGATGAACTACTTAAATAAACTGTTGCTTTCTATAAGCAGTATGAATTGCCTACATTTTAAAAATCCTAAATCATTTCAAATACACAGGCAGAAAAATCATAAGCTTTTATACTGCAAAAATGTCTTCACTGTTTTAAGGAACATGGTTTAGTTAGCAGTTAAATGGTAAAATGGTGCAATTGGACTCAGGCAAGCGCTCTTCACTGCAAATGGAGGCTTGTAGTTCTTTAACAGTCCTACCTGCATGTTTTAAAACTGCCAGGCAGAAGTTTTTAAATACTACATTGAGTTAAAATGCTACCCAAGTGATTGCCAAGTGGTAGGTTGGGTTGTATCCTTTTAAAGCACATTCTGTTTGACTCACTCCATATTCACAAAGTACTCTCAGGCATAACCGCATACATATTGAGTGTGAGGTACCAACTAGAACCAGGCACCTTTGCTATCAGGTGGCATTTACTTTGTTTGAAAAGGTCTGTAATACACTAAGCATTAGGTTGGGGGGGACTATATTTATAGCAGCCTGGATCCATGGGAGAAACCAAGCTTGTTCCTTCCAATATTGGGTAATTGGGGAAAGGGTTTGTTTTCAGGTCCCACATGTTTGTTTTAAACTATGTGTTTTGAAGCTAATTGAAAGGACACAGGGGCTGTGTCTACACTGGCGCGATCTTGCGCCAAAGCGGCCGCTCTTGCCCAAAAACTTGCTGCCTTTCTACACTGGCCGTGTGTTCTTGCGCAAGTAAACTGACGTTCTACTGTATAAAATCAGGGCTTCTTGCTCAAGAACTATGATGTTCCTGCTCAGGAATAAGCCCTCTTGCGCAACTGTTCTTGCGCAAGAGGCCAGTGTAGACAAGCAACATGAATTTCTTGCGCAAGAAAGTCCTATGGCTAAAATGGCCATCGGAGCTTTCTTACGCAACAGAGCATCTACACTGGCATGGATGCTCTTGCGCAAAAGCACATCTCTTGCGCAAAAGCACATGCCAGTGCAGACGCTCTCTTCTGGAAGAGTTTTTGCACAAGAACTCTTCCGCAAAAGAGTTCTTGAGCAAGAAGCTGCTAGTGTAGACATAGCCAAGGAGTAGCAGGATGTGCTTCTGCTCTTCTCTCTGAAGAGTTCAGTCTGTCTCCCCATGAGTGATGCAGGGTATTTTGTTGCACGTGGCAATCAGAAACTTGGATCTGCACTAGTGGCTTGCCAGTCTTGCAGCTTGGCTGTAATACAGCTCCGACCTTTCTGGTGCAGACAGAAGGAGGAATAGCTCACCCCCTCTCTTTGTCCTAGGCATGTGTGTTTGATTTCTGTTTGCAGGCAGTTGGTAAAGTGTAGTGTGAGCATCTGATGCTGCCTGTGTGCCTGCATGGAGCAGGTATTAAGCTGTAGGTGAGCAGTGTGTGTCTGTTTTGTTGGCTGCCTGTTCCATGTCTGCAACCTGAGCCAGGCAGAAACAACCCATGCAGACTTGGAAATATCTCTGTAAGAGGCAACATCGGGCAGGCTGATAAATGCGGTTCAATCGCACTTCCACCTTTAGCAGGGAGCAGAGAGAGGCTTGGGGAAGGATTTACACTGAGGCAGGAGAATAGCCTTGTTCCTAATTTTTCTTTAGCACAGCCCAAGCGGACCTCAGGGCGGGTTTGGGTGCAGTCCCAGGCGCTTTGGCAGGCAGCTGTTGAGGGCCTACGGTGCTAACCCTACACATGGGCTGCTAAAGAAGGGCAGGCAGCGAGCTGCACCAGACCTAGCGCTACGGGGGGGCGGGCTCCTGCTGAGCCCTCTACGTGGGGGGAGGGGTACGTGGCGCCTTCCATGGCGCGTCCTCCGAGCGCACCTGGGCGCCTGCCCCACGGCACCTGCTCCCGCCCCAGGCGCAAAAGGCGCGCGGTGGCCCCTCGCGCTTCCGCACTAGCCCTTCCACGCAGCCCGCCCGAGTGCGCGCACACCCCGCGCGCGCGGCTCCCCGCTTCAGCGCCCTTGGCCAGTAGCGAGCCGGCTCCGGCAGGAGGTGCTGTTGGCTCACGAATGGCCAGGCGCGGCGTCTCCCGGTTGCCGCGGCGCGCAGGAGGGTAAGTCCCCAGACCTCAGGAGCCGCTCTGCGTGCGGGCGGCCCCGCTTCTCCCGCGGACACTGCACGGGCCCATTATTTGGGCTGGAAGTAAATGGGCTCCCTGGGAGGAACAGGGGCCCAAGGGCCGTCGCTGCTGGCCGCACCTGGCCACTCCTCGGGGAAAGTTGGGGGAAGTGGGGCCGGGGCGCTGCTGTGAACAGCCGAGTCCTGAGGGCGCCCCTCGGCTCGTAGCACGGCCGGCCGGGAGGACCAGCGCTGCCGCCCGCCGGCCTCACTCCGTGCAGCGGAGAGGAAGGTCCGTACAGGGGGCAGAGGAGGCTCCAGGCGCCTGGAGAGCGGACGTGTCAGGCCTCAACCCCCGGGGGCTGTCAGCGGCCTGTGATGCTGAGAAGTGCCTGGCCCAAGGCTGGAGCAGCTCGGGCCACCTATGGGCTTCGAAGGCGCCGCCTCGGCTCATGCATTCCTCGCGGGCGGGAGCCAAGCCCTAGGCTGGCTGTCAGGGAATAAAGCGCCCCAGGAAGAGAAGATGAATCTTCTCCTAGTAGCCTTCAGCCCTGTCAGCTCTTAGGGCTGCTAGCCGTGAGGAGGCCCCTGACCAGCCTCTGCTCCCGAGAGGGAAGTTTCTGGCCCTTTCTTTCCCGGGGTGGTTGTGGTGCGCCCCGCTTCTGGGGATGCAGGTGAGCGCCCCGGCGCCTTTCAGCTCCCCAGCTGCTCACGGCGCGGTGGATTCCACAGGTGAAAGGTGCCTTCCGCTTTAATTTCGGCGCGTCTCCTCCTTTTTGTGCTGTAACAATGGAGAGGCTCAACTTGTCATGGAAACGTGTTAATTAGGTGCGGAATGATAGTGATCAGCAGGAAAACAGGGCGTTTTCCGTTGTGCTCCCATTAGCCAGAAGTGTGCAGTATGGTAGACAGGGAGCCTTGCCCCTAGGAATTAAGCACAAGTGCCAGCGCGCTACTCCGCGGGCTCTAATGTGGGCCGATGGTTGTAATTTTAGGATGACGATCGAGTTGGCATTTTTGGTGTTCGAGTAACTCTCAGTATCGGCATTCAGAGCATATTTTTCGCATATTTTCAATGTTTTCCTTTAGCTCTTGGCGCTTGGAAAACTGATCACTGAAACTTATGGCGAACGAAAATAAACTATTACTAATTTGAAAGTAAATAAACAGGTGACTCAGATCAAATTCCTGCTTGGATCGTTACAATAAATATCCCTGAAGGAAGCTCTCTATTTATGTTGTCATTGATTAATTCTCGCTACCTCATTTGATTTCGATTTAGAACGATTTGATTCTAATTTAATTAGCATGTAATTTGGATGTACATAATTACTGTAATTATGACATTCAGGTAAGGCAGCTTTAGGCTGAAAGGCAATTTCAAATTTTCTAGCAACCTACTTTGTACTAGGAAATGGACAAGGACTTTGCGCCCTGCTATCCAAGTAGTAATTAGCACATCTTTGAAACAGGCAGGGCTGGGGATTTGTATTAAAACACCAACACAAATTGAGCCGCATTACCCAGCGCAAAGGTAACTGCATGCTACTGAGGAACATGTTATTTTACTCCTTGCATGGTCACGGATGACCGCGTTTCCCTACTATCTCCAGGGAAGCTCTACAGAAGAATCAAAGACTGTGTGGCACCAAGGTGCTGATGCCATTGTAGGTTAAAACCGCAGCGCGCACGTTAGGTGGACTTTTGAAAGCCATACGTGTGTGGACGATAGAACTAATTTGAAAGGGTCGCTCATGTCCGTGAAGTGGTTGCCCTGAATTAGGGAGGGTTACAGATCAGAGCAAGCAGCCCAGTTGTGTTCCCTAGCCGGTTGGTTGCCAACTCTGGGCACCGGGCCAGGTTGGGGGCAGGAGGGCAGGGGAGTGGTGGCCCGGGCCCGAGCCAGGACGCTTCTTGAGGTGGATGATCTCTGCAGCCTGCCTCGATTTTTTCCATCCTAGTCTGGTAATTTTGCACGAAACAATAGGACTAATTTGAACACGCGCCGTTTGTGTTTCCCTAGCTGACGAAGGCTGGGCGTGTGACATGAAGGGTGGGAGCCCTGGGTCCGCAGTCAACGGTGCCCGGAGCGGGTCACCCTTGCTCTCGGGAATGGCAGGCCAGTAGGATCGCGGCGACCTGCGGTACCTCCATCTGTCCTTTAGGGAGGTCAAATACATTTGAAATCCAAGTCACTCGCCAGTCGGCTGCAGTGTCTCTTATTTTAGCTTTACCTGTCCAACAATTCCAACCTTACCCAGGTAAAAACACTGACTGCAGCCAAGCCCAGCCGCACGCCACGAACCCCAGCGCTGAAGCCTTCTGGCAAACGAAACGAGCAGGGATCTTTCTTGCAGTGGCACAGAAGTCTTAGCGGTGCGGGGCTTGTGCCGTAGGTAGTGAACGCCCTGTGGTCCTGAAGCTCTAGATGGCGCCAAAGAGCCACAGTTACAAGCCTCCCTCAAAGGCATCAAGAGCGACTGTCAAACATAAAAGCAAATCAGAGGGTTGGTTTTTTTTTGTTTTTTTTGTTTTTTTTTTTTTTAAATGTGTTAAGAATGTTATTCCTTAAGAAAATTTGTGGCTAAATTATTCTCACTTAAAATAAACACTTAGTGTACCAATTACCCAAATGGGCGCGGGATTTCTGTAATATTTCCTTCATCTGCATTTTGGAACTGTGGAAGAGAATCTTAAATCATCTAATGTCTGAAAATAAATTAGAGCTTCAATAAATAAGTTTCCCTTTCACTTGAGGCTTTTTTAGAAAGATAACTATCCAGACAAATATAAAGTTCTATATTATCTCATTAAAACAAAATATTCATGCTAACTTTTTGAATTATTAATATTATATACACCCTAGGGGGGCAGAGGCCAAATCTCCTGTGAATCAGGCGCAGAGCTATCAAATAACATTTACACATAGTTTACTCTGATATTTTATCTTTAGTATTCTTTTCACCTTGTTTTAATGGGGTTAGCTATAGGTTAGAGAATGAAAATCAATTCTCACGACATGTACTGGTTGAAACAACCGCGCAGGCAAAATATAAATTAGAATAGTCATTGGGCTAAGATGGAAAAGTCGCGTTTGAATCGGACCAAAACGGCAGGGAAACAACACCGAAGGATGAAAAAAAACACCTAAATTCTCTTTCGACTTCTCTCGCTCCCTTCTCATTTAGAGGGTGACACGTTAAAAGAACGTTTCTTTATGCCACAGTGTTATTTTTTGCTCCCGGGTTTGCAGGCTCCCACTATAGAAATGCCACTGAACTGTAATTGAAAAGAATGAATCAGATTATTTTTCGGTTCTCACACTGTCTGTTCTTTATCCAGTCGTACAAAAGTCCTGTAGTCCCCAGACCATATAATTATCACCAACAAGTACTAAAGAATGCTGCCATTTATTTTTTTAAAAGGTTACATGCTTTCTATTTTCTTGGTTAAACGAACCGGCTCTGCGGCCCAGAGTTGCTCCCTTCTTCATTTCTGGGGAGTCTGTAAATGATAGACGTTTTCTGACCCCAAGGGGCAAAGGCAATGCAAAAAAGGTCCTTGATCATTGAGCTGAGAATTGTAACCCTGGCCTGGCAGAAACTGGACCTGGATGGCTTCCTTTGATCTGTTTTATTATGGATTGAAAACAAAGCTGACTTTTGCCCAAACACCCAGTGAGAATGCATTCCTTGGAAACCCCAACAACTAATAAGCAGGGAAGCCATGTCCTGCAGCCCAGCAAGCGCACTGTTTATTTTACCTCTGCCCAACAATGTCATCCTCGCCAACTCCCCGCCTGCCCTAGAATAAAATACATCTAATAAGATCCGCTAGGCAGTTCGGGGAAAAGAGTGGTGTGGAAGAGCAAGAGGATTTCCCCTTCATCTTACAGAGCGGTCTAAGTTTAAAAAGGGAAGATGAAGAAGACAAATGTCAGAAAAGGAGAAAGGAAAACGGGGATAATCGATGCTTTAGGATAATTTAGGCCGAAAGAAACAACGCTTCTAAGCTTATGTTTTTAAAAGGAATTGAAATTGCACTCTTGCCAAGCTTCCTTCTGTCAGTCCCTCAGTATAGTTGCGGAGCTACACTTGTGTGTATTTAAAACAAATGCGTGAGGCACACGTTCTGTTAGGGCTTGGTGACAGCAGTGGGGGAAGGTTAAATACCTTCTATTAATATTCTCAGCAGATTTTTTTTAATTCAAAATCTTTGATTTGTGACCGTACAGTTCTTTTTCTGGTTTTAATTGCATTCTCTGGCTTGTACTGACTTAAAATGTTGTTTCTCCTCTCCGTACTAAATTAACTTTTTTTCTTTTTAAATAGCGTAATTATCTCATTTAACCATTTTCTTTCTTCCCCCCCCCCCCCCCCAAAAAAAAACACTGTGGCTGTTAAGTTGGTGGTCAGGAGACAAAGGGAGTGAAAATAATTTTCATTTCAATAATTGCCTTCTGGTCAATTTAACTGTGCCTTATTTTGAAAGAGCCTGTCTAAATGAGATTCCTGTCCCAAATGTGTTCCCAGGCCTTAGCCCAGCCTTTAATTATTCCTGAGGTTTTTTTTCTTCAGAATAAGACGCTGCACTGAGTAATCACAAAGAAGTCAGAGAGCATCCTTGAACCTTTTCAATAGCAGAGCCACTGATATTCAAATAACATGCAAGGACCATTTGACTGCATGGGGACATAAGCATTTCCAATTCACTATTTGCATAGATCAACTGTCTTTGAAAAGGAAAGGAGCAGTTGTCTTCCATAACATTAAAAAGCCTAGTTATCAAATCAAGTGCTTAGTTTGGGGCTTTTAAAACGTTTACATTTTATCTCAGGTTGCCCTTTACCGTTTGACATGCAAATTTGGTGCAGTTAATTTAGACAATTAAAAGGATCTTCAAGGGAGCTTTGTCACCGAGAATATTCGGAGTTGTCCCCGTGGACCAGCTGAGATAAAGTTGGTCAGAACAAATGATGTCTAGGAGATTAATTAGATATTTGATAAGACATGAATCCCTAATAAGGGAATACAAGGCACAGGGGGCTGCTATGTGCTCTAAGTCAAAATTAATAACATTTAACAAGATTTTCATTTAGGCATGAAATGTCTTTTCCGGAGTATTGACTCTAGCGGTTTGTTCCCCTGAGATTATCTCCCAACCTGGGAAGCCTGGTGGAGCTAAAGACTTTTTAAAAACAGTTTCTTTGCAGTTTGTTTTAAATCTATTTGGGGGTATTTTATGAAATACGTTTTCAAATTTGGATAGGTTTTAAACCTTCTTTTATTTGGGGTCAGATCTCGAGGAGCGGGGAGAAAGGAGGATTTGAATGAAGAAACACAGTAATAGGACATAACCCGATTGAAATTTACCTTAAGATATTTTATTAAATTGGATCCCTGACATCAAATGCATTTGTTGCTTTTAAATTCCATTCACTTGTATTATTACTGTACTAACATAGGAGGAGAAACTAAGAGGGTTTGCAGTAAAAGCTGCCCCATACAAGGGCTGAGGGGAAAAGAACAAAAACCGTAAGAGTATTGTTCGAGTCCTTTAATAATACCAAAATGAAAATATTAAGTCAAGATTCTTTTCATACAGATAAACGCATTTAATTTCTTTAAATGACCTTAACTTACGTGTGTTTGAGTGAAATGTTAACTCAACATTTTAAATAGCTTTTACATATATACTGACTTCCACAAAGTGCATCAGAAATTTAAAAAAAAAATAAACTTCCTGAATTTCAGGAATGCACAAAAAAAGACAAAAGAGACAAAAATAAACCCCTTATCAGAATCAACGCTTACAAGAAAAATAAGAGAACACAATCTTTTTTAACCCTATTTATACAGATGTTTATGAAATACAGAGGAACTGTCTCAGACTTCCACTTTAATTTCTCACCTTAAACCTCTTTTAGGATGCTTTCCTTTAAAAAAAAAAAAAAAAAAAAAAAGTCATTGTACCTAGCTTTCGTCAGGCAGGACCTGCTGTAGCTAGAGACAAGTAATCCACACCAAGGCCGGTGTTAGGTCCCGTTGGTTTCGCACGGCTCAGTCTGTGCGGGCTGGGGTCTGGCTATTGCTCTGCACCAGGAAGCTGCGTCAGTGTCCTGCAGGGCTGAGGGATTGGACTGGGTCTCTGGAGCTTGGCCCTGGCCCCTGCGCTTTAGTCCGGTCTCTCCTGCAGTCTGAGCGCAGTTTGGGGGGCGGCTCCTTCTCCTCTCCCCCGCCTGAGCTGTGCAGGGGAAGAGGGCGGCTGTTCAGTCCGGGCTCCCTACGAGTCGTTTGGACCCGCGGTGGATTCCTTGCCGCCGCCTCCCCGGGCAGCGGTCACTCCCTCGTGCAGGATGAGGTCGGGGGACTCGGAGCGGGGGGTCTCCAGGTTGCTGGCGTCTGTGTCGCTGTCGCTGCCCTTTTTGCCCCCGCCACCCCCGTTGTGCGTTTTAATGTGTTTGCTCAGGTGGTCGCTGCGCATGAAGCGCTTGTTGCACACGGGGCAGGCGAAGCGCTTCTCGCCCGTGTGAGTCCGCAGGTGCCGCTGCAGCTCGTCCGAGCGCGTGAAGCGCTTGCCGCAGAAGAGCCAGTTGCAGACGAAGGGCCGCTCGCCCGTGTGCCAGCGCAGATGCGCCTTCAGGTGCGAGGTCTTGCCGTAGACCTTGCCGCAGCCCGGGATGTGGCAGCTGTGCAGCCCCTTGCGCCGCAGGCTGGCCCCGGCCGGTCCCAGCCTCTCTGCCTCCTGGCAGTTGGGGCAGTCGCAGGTGGCCCGGCCCGAGTACCTGCGGGCGGAGCGGGCTGAGCCTCCCCCGGCCGCGGCGGCCGCGGCGCCAGTGATCATGGCACTGGCTGCAGCCACCGCGGCGCTGGAGTCTGTGTAGGAGGGCAGCACGGGCTTGAAGCCCTCCTGGGTCAGCAAGTGCTGGCTGGTGGAGAGCAGATGCGAGGCTGCCGTGGAGCCCAGGCCGGTGGAGCTGAAGGCGGAGTGGGTGAGCGAGCTGAAGTCGGGGTTGTAGGTGCCCAGCTGGGAATGTAGCGAGGCCTGGGGGGCGCCCGAGTGCAGCGAGCTCTGGAGCCCCCCAGCGGGATTCTGCACCTCCAGCCAGGAGCCCGGGTTGGTGTGCACGTCCCACCACGAAGAGGCTGCCCCGTTAGCCACTTCGCCTGCGGCCAGGGTGGAATGGAAGCCCGACTTGTACCAGGATTCGTAGGGGTGCGCCATGCCCACCCGCGGGTACAGGCTCTCGGCCGCAGAGCTGTGTACTTTGGAGATGAAGGCCGACTGGCCGCCGGGCTCCTGCGGGGACACGCCCGCCGCCGCCGCCGAGTTGGAGAAGAGGCCGCTATAGTCGCTGCTGAAGGCCGAGGAGGTGGGCGAGGTGGAGGCCAGGCAGAAGGCACTGTTGGCGGTGCCGGTGCCGCTGGCCAGTCCGCTGGAGCCCCTGCTAGTGGCCACCGTGAAGCCCGAGAGACTGGAGCCCAGGTTACAGCTGGAGGTGGAGCGTTTCCAAGGGTGAAAGCCTCCTTTGGCGAAGGCGCTAGACTCGGGTAAAGTGGTCAGAGGGCTGGTGTTCCCGATCTTATTGCAGGTCGCAGCCAGCATGGCCAGGGGAGTTGTTCCAAATCTTGGCTCTTCCTAAGGGAGAGACAAAGCAAGCCAGTGAGCCTTGAAAAAAGCTCAAGGGAGATGCACACGAAGCACAGCAACGTGACTAAATACTCTGCCCGAAAGTCACACTGCAAAAGTAGCCTTTCGTTGAGGAGGAAAACGTCACCCTGTCCGGCTTGAAGCAATATCTAGTTTTCAGGGACATACAAGCGGATTTAAATTAAATGGTACACTTCTCTGTACTCATAATGGGGTCGACCGACAATTATGGTCTAAAATGACACACGAAATTTCTTAAGAGTTTTGTGGCGGTCTGAGACCCTTTATGACAACGCTTTCCTCTTTCAACGTGCAGTTGAAAAGGCAAAAATCCCCAGTGAAACGAAAATAGTGAGCTCTAAAGCCACAAGGAGCTTACAAAATGAGCCAACACAACACACTTGACTATACTGCTACACGGCTTTGGAGCAAGCATCACACTGGCTCGAGAAAATGTATTCAATTTGGCATAACCTTCCTTGAGTAAAAAAAGGCTTAATTTATTTCCAAACAAAATAAACTTGATATTAAAACCGTCTTGCATGTGAATGGTAGCATTGGAAATCAGCTCCGGAAACATTAATCGAGTTTACCGTTCAATTGCAGCACATAGTCATTTATGTAACGAGAAACTGCAATACAACAGCAGCAGCAAGTTTTTCCTCAGTAACAAAACTGCACCCGAGAAACCACAACCAAAAACGTGCCGTTTGTGTCTGACTTACCCCAAGTATCGACGTAGCCATAGCACGTCCCTTGCCTGGGAGATGGAATCGAATGGGGCGCTCTGCCTTGCGCTCAGCCCGGGGAGTTTGCTCAGATTTCTCCTAGCTCCCCGCTTTACGCCAGTTGCACTAAGTACACTCCTGGCTCTGGAGGGCTAAACTCAGCCTAAGTGTGCGGAGCGCCTGCTTTGAAGTACCGCTGGCTGGGTCTCTCACCCAATGAGGGCGCAGAAAGAGCAGGCAGGAGCTGCCCTTCAGCCAATCAGACACTTGGAGGTGCAAGAACCAGGGCTCAGGGCGCGTGCCAGTCAAAGGCACAGGGATAAAACTCAGTGCTTTGGACTAAAAAAAATTATACTGTAATTAACTTTTTTAAAACCCCTGAATTTAAATATCCTTAAGGTTGAGACACAAACCAACAAAGGCCAGGAAATTCAAAGTTAGGGATGACACTTCTTCCTTAACGAACGAGTTGCAGGGAAATGAGGGAAGCCACAAAGGGCAGGCGCTGGATGTCAGCATTTACTTTGAATTTTATCAGCTTTAAAATTATTAAACCGCATGGCTACATACAATATATTAAACACACTCCACACTTACTTACCCAATCCAACATACCAGCCGGATCCAGGAAATATGTATTTTTGTTTCTTGTTAAAATTAGAGTTTATTTGCACAACAGCCCCCTTTTCATTGCCAGTTTAGAATCCGGCCCATCAGGCAGATTGGGCAGCTGGGCCACAAAGAGTGCACATTGTGTATGCCCAGAAGTGATTATAAAAAGGAATTTGAGTGTTCAGTAACCACATTCCAAAGTTTATATTGCTCTATATCCGTCAAAATACTGAGTGAGTCGACATGTAGACGAATAATACATTTGCTAGTTTCTTTGGGGAAAAACCATTAAGAGGCTTTTTAATTGCATAGCCCCCCAGAACAGAATATTAAGCCGACGCCTAACTATTTTTCTTTTTCACATTCTCATAACTGCCCAAAAAAGAGCCCAAGGAGCGATATTTTTGGTGGAGAAGAAGGATTATATTTAAACAATCCCGGGTTAAAGACTTTGTATGCCAAGTTTACAACCTACAGCACGTTTTCCGAACCTTATAGAAAGCCACGAACGCTGTGCTGCTAACGGCGTGCTTCCTCCTCGCAGTGCTACGGCACCGCTGGAATAAGCCTCCCCAGCACTCGCTTGCGGCCTCTGCACTGTTCACACTCCGCACGCCCAGTGAGCGACAGAGACTTTACCTGCTCTCTGCATGTGCGAAATGTAAGTCCAAACCTTGGCTCCTAAATGTATTTCAGGCTAGTCCCTTTGTAATTATTAGAAGCTTCTAAGTAATTTCATTGAACTTACCCGCACTGTGTCGCGAGAGATCACTAGACAGACAACTTTTTAATATTGCGATTGTATTTGTAGCGCTGAGATTATTACGTATTCCTCTCTCCCTCTCTCTCTTCCCGGTGCAGCTAGTTACAGTTCTGAACCAGGAATCCGCGTGCATTCAGGCAGCCCTAGCTACTTGTTCTGGATTGCAGTAAATATTTTCTTTAAATCCGCTTCAGTGATCCAACATAAAGCCAGCACTAAATGCAAAAATACACATTGTTAAAGGACGAGGTGGAGCAAACCATGGATCAAGGTTCTTTTTTTGTATTTCATTTTAAATGTTCCAACGAGACATGACTAGCACGCTGTTGTACACTGAAGCATGACCCAGTCTGCAGTAACTATACCACAATGGGCAGGGACGTCAGTGCAGATTTTCTTTCATTTAAACATGCTAAGGCTATTTTCAAAGGGCGTTAGCCTTTTTGTCGCTGTGGATATTTAAAATTGTGGAAGTCAGAAGAAATATTCTTCTGTCTCTAATTCTTTGCACATTGACTTAGGCTGAACACAGGGGGCCAGCGAGTGAATTACAATTGCTTTCTCCAAGAGGTTTGCCTGGAGCAGATCATAAACGGCAGTTTTACCCGAGGGGCTGTAGTGCTCCTCGGGTGGAGGCTATTGAAAAGCGATTGGGGAGGGGCGGGAACCATGGAGCATAGGAAAGACTAGGAGTCCGACAGGGGCACCCGGGAGCAATCACCCAACAGGTGACTCTTTCGTACAGGAGGAAGCCAGCGCTCCTGTTTGTTTAGAGGATCTGCGGTTGATTTACTAATAGGGGTGATTGTTCAGTGGCAGCGAGGCGTTTCTGACCAACCCCGGGGCAGCACAGGGAGGAGAACTGTTGAGGCTCCCCCCTCTTTAAGGAAAGCTGACAAAGTAATGAATAAAATAATCTGCAAAGGCAGTTAGAAATTGTGATGTTCAAAACCCAGCCATTTAACCCAGAGGGTAAAGACACCTACATAGTATTGGTCTTGTCATATTTTAGGTTTCCAAATCCACCACATTTTTTTCCTGTTTTTAAACACATGCGAAGGGGTGTTACTTATTATAAAAATTGATTAATAATATGTAACTGAAATCTACTAAAAGAAAGCACGCATTTAAAGCAACAAACGAATGGTAGTGAAATAGGAAACTCTCCTAAAATCTTTAGGGGGTCAAGAATTTTCTGACAGATTTTTTTCGTGCGCCAAAAATCTAGTTTTTAAACAAAGATCAATGTGTTATGCTAAAATGTTGAGCTGACTGTTAAAACATTTTGGGGGATAATGACAATGTAACAAAGGCCTGGTTTGGAGTGAATCACCACCCTTTTAAAAGTTAGAGCAATTTCCAGGAGAATAGCTTTCAGCAAACGCTTTACATTATTCAAAACGGCCAAATAATGCTCTATTATAGCGCCTGAATGCTGCCAGTCAGCCCATAAGTGCAATTTGTGCAAAGGCTCGGTGCCTTATCTCCACTTCTTTATAAAGAGGTGAATATAAAACAATTTCTTCCAAACCCAGACAGAGAGCACGAAAATTGCTTCCCTTTCTGCAATCAGGGCAATTTAACTGGAGTGCAATTAGCACTATTAAATGTCGATTCTGCATAAACAAATCTGACTAAGAAGCGAAAGTGGGGTGAGAACCTCATATAAACTGAAACTGATTTTTTAAAATTATGTATCCGGGTCCTTTACAATTGATCCGTGACGTTTTCATCTCGGAATATATTTACATCATAAACACACTGGCAAAATCAACATAAATCTTTTTTTAAGTCTCAGTATGAGTACTAATAAAGAAGAATGGTCTAATTAAATGAAACAGTTCACTTCCTTTGAACAAATATTGTTTCCCACCTTCCCTTTAACATGGATCTTTTGATCTGTGTAACTACTAAAGTTGCTGTCTTCAGGAGGTAAAGCTGGGAAACAATTCGTTCATTAAAACTGATTGGAAGGGTCTTGGGTTCACATCCAAAAGCGTTAGATGAAATGATTATCCTGTTTAAACAGGGCTCTAGGAAAGATCTGCCAAATATTTTCCAAATAAATCGATGTAGCAGCAGTTAAATGTTAGGTTGCTGTACAATTTCCCGGGAATCCTAGGACGGACATGGAATTTACACATGGATGTTGAGGAGGAGGGAGGGATGGAGGTGTAAACCTTTCTAAGTTCAGGAGAAGCAGTCAGATTCTCTGTCAAACAGAAGAAACGTGAAGGGGAAACCCGCAAAATGCCCATCGCTTGTACAAATAATTGCATCCTCCCATTTTTTTAGCATCAGGGTTTCCATATGAACATCTCTCTTGCTCTCAATTATGCTTTTCATTTACATGATACGGACTCCACCATTGATTATCAGCTCAGAGCAGAGGGGGACCAGGTGATAAAATAATAACTTAAGACAAGGCTTCCCCACTATTCTATGCACAGAGTAGATATTAAGGGAGGGAGGGAAGGGTGCGCTAAAATACAGCCCATGGGGCCTGTTGAGTCCCCTGAATTATTTCCTCTGCAGAGAGTTTTCCATTTGTGGGCAAAGATGAAGTGCAGCTTTTGATTAGAAGAAAATCTTTTGTAGTTCACAAAAAGGGAATGAGCACAAGGATCAAATAGATCATGGAAATTAAGTGTAAATTATGGAACTCTCCAACAGTTTGTACTTCAGCTTTCATGTTATATTTGTTACATAACTCCCTCCCACTCCCACGCTTACCTATACAAATAGAGCCCCAAAGATGGACGAGGCTTTAATCTTTTCTCTGTTTTTAAGTTGCCACTAGTCGGAGGCAACAGGGAGACACATACACTCTACAGTTGTGAAGTCTGCAGGATTCATTGAAAAAAATCCTTATCTCAAGTGCTTTCCAAACATTTGCTTATAAAATTATTTTTTCCGCTAGATTTGGACCAGATATTTTAAGCCCTCTCTTGTTCTGTTTATCTTAAATGAAGATATGGTAACAATTAAAGGGAAGACTGCAGTGTCAAAGGAAAGAAGGTGACTCTAGACTGTATGATGATTTTAATTACTACAATTATTGGAAGATTATTCAACAAGCTTCATAGATTTGTTTACTGCATCGATAGAAAGGGCTCAGGAACATTTTATGAGGATTTTATCCTCTTAGTTCACATTCCTTACAATACTGTTATGGTATATCGCTTAGACATGACAAGATCAAAACGGAGCAGGTTTGAAACTCAGCCAATGCTAGCGGTCTTTCTGTATTAATGCGTTTCTAAATAAAGGGAATTGAATTAGCAAAGGACTGTACCCATATTTACAGAGCATAGAGCTACTTTGTGCATATACGTCGGTTAAAGAAGTTCTGATAACTTCTGCAATTTGGTAGCATTTAAGGAGAAACACTGGCCATGTCTATTAGTGTTGCGTTCTAGATATACAAGCCAAAACACCAGCGGTATCATTAATTTCAGATTTCTTAACTTCCATGGCTTCCTTTATCAGTGCTTATTAGAGGTGAGCATTTGCACTGCGGAAGTTAAACGCGACATTAGACATGTTTGCTCAAACGGTACGCTTCTGAAAAGGGAAGATTTTTAAAATTTCTGATCTTTTCACGTACAGCACTTCTGATATTGCCTTAGTTTATTAACATATATGACAAGATATGACTCAGTATGTTGGTTTGTGACTAAGAAAACTATCTGTAGGTATGGGTATATGGGAATGTAATAAGCAAGATGACTGACGTTACTAAGTGCTCTTCGGTCCACAATGACCAATAAATCCTTCGGCAGGCTTTGCCCATTAATGAATTGCTGATTTCGATGAGGAAAAATACACTCTCATATCTATGTTCCCCTCTTCTGCCTTCGCCTTGTCTTACCACTAGGAAAGACGGAGAGCCGTTCATTGTGCTCCTATGTGTGCTATAATTATTGGATCTCAAGCTTAAGGTGAATTTCAGCTCAGATCATGAACCATTTCACGTTCAAATGCAAGCTTGCAGTACTTTCTTAGTGGCAATTAGGAGCCTATTACAAGCCATTAGATTGATCAATGTACCTTAAACAATGTGAATGATTTATATGGCGAAGAAAAAACCTTCTTGCATCCATTGTACTGTTCCAGAGACCAACCTGGCCCTGTGAGTCCATCCATCACAGTTTTAAACAACAAAAGCTATTTATTTAGAAAACTTACATGGAAAGAAACAGGCTCAATTCTTTCGTCTTGAGTGGTATTCGAGCTCTGCCTGTCTCTCTCTTTATTGTAAAAGAGACGTAGGCTAGAAGAATTCGCGGGGGGGTGGGGGGAAGAGGAGGGAAGATTTGCTGGGCTCCAAACGGATTAATTCACCTTGTACCTGAAAGAAGGAAACAAAGAGATTCCTGACTGCTTCCTAAGCAACCCTAGTCTGCGGTGTAGAGGCAATGCAACGAGACAAGCACTGGGTTACGTGTTTGTTTAACGAAGTGTTTGGGTAGCTTTGTAGCCTTAATTACATCGGGGACGCAAACCCATTAGCCCCTGAAGGACTAAAACGGCCAAGGGAGCCGAGACCCAATTTGATGAAGGAAGGGCAATGCCACAGCGTTCCCTACGATGGCTACGGATTCCAGCTAACCTAAAAGGAAGAAATGGCAAAATATCTGCGGCGATCAAAGGCAGCCACCCTCCCTCCCCCCATAGGCCTGGGTCTGTTTGCAGTTGTTTTCTTTCAAGACACATTGAACTTCTCACGACAAGGAAATTCTTTCCAGTCTCTGACAGCCTGGAAGACAGGGGGCTGAGGGAAAGGACTAACGCACTTCACACTTGCCAACACACTTCTGGTTAGATTTGTCTACATTCAGGTCGATATTCCCTCCATTCTCCTTGCCTTGGAACTAAGCCGAATCAGTTTCTGAACTCAAGGCAAGGGTACATGTTTCTATTCTAATCAGAGCATGATTGGATGGGTTGTTTTTACATTTCTCTGAATGGAGTGTTCTGAATTTCAAACACTGGGAAGAAAAAAAACCTCACGCAAACCGCCTAAGCTTGTCTTTAAAATATCCCAAGTGATTCCCGGTGGGAATAGTGAAATTGGTGGCAATATTTGGTAATAAAAGTGGGCACAAGATTTGCAATTGCAGTGTATGTGCCTTTCCGCTAGACATTTTAATCCAAAATATCACACGAGTGACGATGTTAAACTAGCACGAGATTCTAAGTATTAATTTGTCATATGTCAGTTACCGTCTGGTCTGTTGCTTTCTACATACTAATCTCTAAGCAATCCCCTCAGATCTTGTCAAAAGTAAACCTTTATCACATCATTTGATGAGAAGGAGGTACAACAGCATCGGTACAAAGAAACAGGATGTCAAATCCCATCAAGAGATATGCGCCTTTAAAAAAAAACAGGGACTGGATACCATTACTTTAGAATCTGTTTTTCCAAGTTATTCCTACAAGACACTAGCCCATCTAGTTATCAACTGGCTTACTGGTTTAAAAAGGATTAATAAAATGCACCCTCTACCATGTAAACCGAGCAGTAGTCAATAGAACTACACGAACTGTCCTTCTCTATAGGAGATCCTATAATGAGAGAGGGAGTGTTTCTACTGAGTCTAACATACACAAACCCGGTTCTTCCCTTTCTTATAGAGCCTACACCATCAAGAGCTTAACACACAGAAGCAGCAGCATGTCCTGCTTACCTTAAAATTGTTCTTTCTTCTGGAGGAGACGTGAAAGAAGAATAAAAGACATAGAGGCCCCCTTCAAAGGCTTTCCACACACCGTCCATTTAATCATTTGGCTTTAATATCTTTTCCCCTTCCTTTTCCTCTAAAGCTTTGTACAGGACACTTCTCCGGGGAAAGTTACTGTGCCAACTTCTCAGGACAGGCCCCAGCGTTCACTTAGTTTCTCTGCGCAAAAACTGCAGCTGCTTAAGGTGCTTTTCTCAAGCCTAAACCCAGACCTGAACACTCTCTTGAGAAAAAAAACAGCCTATGCCTTCATAAAATGTCGCTTGAGGTAGTTATATTACATCTGGGTTGCATTGCCCTGTAATGATCAGCCTTCTTATTGTGATCAAGTGAACTTTTACTAATCTCCACATTTATTGTTTAGGTAAATAGATGCTGCTTTTAATCAATATGGAGGGCCACACCAATTCAACTCAAAGTAACTTAAGTCAACTGTAAAGAGTTCAATGTGTGTATAATTACAGAGGACGTCAACTATTCACTTCAATCTAATTCAATGTCTCTGTATGGGGGGAAGGGTGGGAAGAGGAGGGGTAGAGAAGGAGGAAAGGAAAAAGGAAAAAGCCACAGAGGCCAAGCAGCAGCCCAGCTGAACTTTCTGGTTGCTTAACAGATCGAAACAGCTAGGTGAGTGTAAGCATACGGGTGCAATACAACACTTTCTTCCAACACAAAAGATTGATTGCATCTTGCCCTGGCATTAAATGTGCTATTATCAGAAGAAGCTGAAATAATGCATACAGTCACTTTAAAAGAAAGCAGGTTTCCTTTGCGAATACACCTATTATTTCAACAGTACTCAAGAACTGTTTCAATAGTGGCAGGTTGTTGCTTACAGAAATACATTTGAATATACCCTGAGGTTTTTAAAACACATTTTAGTCTGAGTTATGCCTGAAGTTCTCATTAAATTTACCATTTGTAAAGGACAGATTAAATGAAAATGGCTTTTAGAAAAATAGAGCTGGAAATTATTTTGGCCTTTCTGACCTGGAAAAGGTGATAATTTACAGCTACACCAGATATTGAACATGTCTGGGCTTTTAGGCGTTCGCTAACAGTTTCGGTTCTCTACACAGCTGAACTCGGTCCGGGACCATCTAGGAAATCATCTTTTTGATATGCTTTTTGATAAGCGGTGAACGGAAGAATTTCCCACTACAGCTGCAAACCTGGCGGAGATAGTATTGATAGAGGACTGGCACTTTTTAGAGCAGAACTGAGGCACGAATGCTGATTGTCTACTCTTTATAATGTTTTCAAAGGAAACAAAATTAACTTTTCTCTGTTCACAATCAGTCCAATCCTTCTTTCAGGTCATTTACATAAACGTCTCCTCACTAGCTATTTCGAACTTAAACAATCCAGAGAACATTCGGTACCATAAGACAAATGGGGTAGTGGGTTCCACTTTGAGTGGAATTTCCCAAACCTCTAAGTGATTTAGGCGCATGAATCCTAAGGACTTTTTAGTGAGACCTACGTTCTTACATTAGTAAGGCGCTTTTGAAAAACCCCACCCTTTGCACACTCAGTTTCCAAATTCTGACACACGATTACATCGTAGTGTGTCAGTCGATCCTAAACTGTAAGATGATATTGAATTAGGAAGTCACGTAGAAACTAGCTGGTTTTCACCTGAAAAACATGAAATAAAACAAAGCTCGCGGAATGGACAGGAGGAGATATCGTGTCTAGCGCTCCTACTTTCTTACTGGGAGTGGAATCCTGAAATCTTTACCCAGGTGACGTCTCCACTGAAGACAATGGGAGTTTTACTTGGATGAGGATGCTAAGATCTGCCCTTTTGTTGTTACATGGTGGAGCATATTCATAGCGGATAGCATGAAACAGCTACTCCTCCTGTATGGAACTATTTTTGTGAAAAGTCATTGTTCTTTTTTGTGGTTATGTGTAACTTGTCTCCGCCTGAACTAGCCTGAAGAAGCGTTGTCTAATTTGACCCCGAGCTACATAACTGAGTGGAGAATAACATTATAGATGATGTAAACATCTGATGTCTTATCATTCCGCAGATGGAAACATTGGGTCTTTAAATGACCCGTTAGTTTCTACTGCTTTTAGTCCGCCTGGAGTGTACTCCTATTTACGGTGCTCAACAGTCTATTCTTGAATAGAACTCTTTCAACGGGATTGACTAAAACGTTTTAACTAACACGATTATAAATTCTAGTGTGAAGAGAACACCAATATAGTCTGGTATCTCTAGGCTGCAATCTAAGAGCAATGTCTCGGCCAAATATTTGTTTAGTGCCTACACTAAAATTTACAATCAGGTGATTAATACGCTCTTCAAAATGGGCAAGGGGAGGAGGACAAGAGTAGACACCAACAACGTTTGCAAGGGAGAGAGAGGACTTTAAAAAGTCGTCAATTGCTAAATACTGTGACGGTATGGAAAAAGCATGCGATCACATTTTGTTTAGTACTAATGCTCAATTCACGCGAGCACTAGTACTAATGTGATAGTTCGGGAACCACATTTATCTCACAAGTTTGTGCTTCAGTTTACTCAAAAGTAAAACCGTTTTATTAATTAGATATAACGTTTGCAAATAAATTAGGATCGCCTGGGAAGTAATAACATCTTCAGTTTTCAGTGGGCCAATGTAGACTAGGAATACCACTCTCCCTGTTTACACATGTGTCAAGTTGTTCGTGTACGTGTGTTAGAAACTAATCGTATAAACCTAGACATTACTCCAAGCTAGTATGTATAGAAACTTATGAGACATAGGAAAAGGATTTCATACCCGGGGCTTCCAAACTCTGAAAGTGAACCTCTACAAATGAAAAGTATTTGCAACTGATCTCCTTTCCTTACTCTCTCTCTCACACACAGAGACACAACAAGTATGACTAGATAAGGAGGGGGAAAAAATCCCTCAAAATTAGTTACTTTTTAAGAAAATCCAGTCAAATTACCAGCTTTGTAGTTTGATATGTGGCTCCCCTTTTGTTACAATATTTTTCAAACCACAGTTGCCATAGCAACTGAATATATTTTTTCTTTAATTTTTTTAACTCTTTGGGGAAAAAATATTGCCAGAATTCTTCCATAATATCTTCCATTAACTGCAGTGACTTTTATTGGTGAGGCCAGTGTTGATGTCTCCTGCTGTCAGGAGTCACTCACAAATCTGGTGATGTTTTGTTTGATAAGGCCAATTTGATCTTTATAAAACATGTATTTTTTTCCCTTCAAAGGAACAAATACCAATAAGGAGGGAATTAAAAACTGTTCATTTGATAGAAGATAAAGTACTTCAGACCAGATCAGCTATGCTGGCAGGAGGAAGCTAAAAAAGTCTCAAGGTTCCGGTTATTTAACAAAACAAAATAAAACTAAAAGGAAGGCCTAACAGTCAGACCAATAGTTTCCCAAAAGGCCACATTTACACTATGCAGAAGATCAATGCTCCAGAGGTCTATCTTCTGGTGTTTGATTTAGTGGGTCAAGTATGAAACATAAATCAAACGCTGAGGGTAGCACTGGCTGGTGTCCAGTACTATTCCTTTTGTGAGGAGTAAGGGAAGTTGATGGGAACATTTGCTCCTGTTGGCCTCCCGCTGTGTGGACGTGTGGAAATGTGATTTAAGATATGTTGACTTCAGCTATGTAATTCATGTAGCTGGAATTGTGTATCTTATTTTGACCTGCTGTAGGGTCGACCAGACCTAAGAGTCTTAAATACTGGAGTGCCAAAAAATGAAGAAGAGCCCTTTAGGGCAGGGGAGGGATGAGGCCTCAGGCCTGGGGGCCGGATGAGGCCCCTGGCTTGCCTGGATCCAGCCCCTGAGGCTCAGGGTTCCACCCTCCCAGCAGTGGGGATCCCGTGCTGGCGCTCCAGCCCCCCTCACAACCCTGCCAAGCTGGGCACACAAAATATACTAGTCTGGGCCCCATTAGGCTGTGGAGTATGAGGGGAATGTAGGGAGTGTCTTTCTTCTCAGTCAGAGGTCAGGGGACTCATCAGTGAGGGTTTTTTCCCCCATTTGTGTGTGGCCCCCGACTGATTTTTCTGTGGATCAGCAGTCCGAGACCCATAAAAGGTTCCCTCACCCATGCTTTAGGGAGAGGAGGTGATTTAGCAATCACAGGTTCCATCATTTAATATATTTCTGTTGAACTCTTGAGCTCAATGTAGCTGTAAACAAAAACAATTTGGTAACAGTGAATACCAGGTGTTGTAAAACAGAATGAATGCACCTAATATATTGAAAAATATACTCATATACTCATAATGAAAAAAAAATAACATGTGCAGTGAGGTGATCACCACAATAACTGCATTATTACTTGCCACACAAACACTAGAATGACAATATTATCAGTTTTTGTTTAAATTCCTAATAATTAATTTTATTGTTATAATAATTAATTGCCCTTTTATAGCAGCTGCCGTCTGAAAAATCTCAAAGCATATTATACACACCTCTCACAACATTTCCCTGAAACATTATCATCTCCATTTTATAGATGGGGAAACTGAGTCACTAAGTGTAAATTATGCAAGATTACACATACTTGTATTATATTAGATTATATCATATTAGATGTCACATTTACATTCTTCTTCTACAAACTTACAATCATTGAAAGTCCATTTTAATGTAGCAAACATTTAATTTATTCATATATGTTGCAAATTTCAAGGGCTGTACTTTTCTTTAAGATACACATCCAACAATGCCACTATTTGCATTCAGGAGAGCCTCTTTGTACTAGGAAACACTAGTAACTTTTTAAATGTAATTTTGTTGCAAATGGCATGGCATCCAAAAACAGCTGCATGACTTTTAATGTTATAACCTTAAGTTTAAGAACCCATGTCTTAGAAAAAAATAAGGGTATGTAAGCCACGTATAGGAGTCTTAGGCTATGTCTACACTGTCAGTTTTTGCCAGAAGAGACAATGCAAATGAAGTGCTGATTAGCATATTGTTGTGCTTCATTTGCATATTCTATTCCGAACCGTTTTTGGGCAAAGGGTTTTTGTGCAAAAACAAGCAATGTGGACGTGGACGTTTTGCGCAACCCCCCCGTTTTGCGCAAGATCCTTAGCCCTCGGATCTTGTGCAAAAAGGAAACGTCCATACTGCTTGTTTTCGTGCCAAAACCCCTTGCACAAAACCGGCTCGGAATAGATTATGCAAATGAAGCATGACAATATGCTAATCAGCACTTCATTTGCATTGCCTCTTCTGGCAAAAGCCATAGTGTAGACAAAGCCTCTAGATTTAGTGCTGCGGTGTTCAACACGCTAGCCACTAGCCCCATGTGGCTATTTGTCTAGTTGGGTGTAACTAGTTTGCCATAGCAGTAGCCACTGTACTGCTTCAGAATTGGTTGGACACCATGGATGTGTCTAGACTACAGGGTTTTTGCGAAAAAAGTGGCCTTTTTTCGAAAAAACTTCGCCTGCGTCTAGACTGCTGCCGTGGTCTTTCGAAAGTAAATCAAAAGAATGCGGCAGTTTTTTTGACCACAGAAAACCTCGTTTTATGAGGAATAATGCCTTTTTTTGAAAGTGCTCTTTCGAAAAAAGGCGCTATGTAATGCAAACTGTGCTTTTTCAAAAGAGAGCTTCCAGACTGCCTTGCTTGCTTTTCTGAAAGTACTGGTTGTAGTCTAGACGCTCTTTTTCGAAAGAGGCTTTTTCAAAAGTATCTTTCAAAAAAGGCGTGTTGTCTAGACGTACCCCATGGGTTTAGTGAATGGAAACTAACATTTAGGGAATGTCTAAACTACATTCCTCTTTTGAAAGAGGAATGTAAATGAAGCAAATCGAAAGTGCAAATGAAGTGTGGATTTAAATATCCTGCACTTCATTTGCATATTCGAGTGTCCTAGCACTTTTTCGAAAAAGGGGTTTTCAAAAGTGAAAGCGCAGTCTAGAAGGGGTTCTTTTGGAAAAAAAAAACCCTTTTTTGAAAGAACCCGTACTCCTAATTTTTTCAGGAGTACGGGTTCTTTTGAAAAAGGGTTATTTTTTCCAAAAGAATCCCGTCTAGACTGTGCTTTCACTATCGAAAAAACCCTTTTTCGAAAAAGTGCTCAGACGTGAATATGCAAATGAAGCATGGGATATTTAAATCCACACTTCACTTTCGATTTGCTTCATTTACATTCATCTTTCGAAAGAGGAGTGTAGTCTAGACATAGCCTTATTGTTGTCATATTATTTTTCTTGGTGTATGTGTGTGTGTGTCACTGAGAGAGTGTTTTTTTAGCTAGATGCTAATTTTTTTTGGTTTTCTACACTATTGACTTGAGAATATATCGCTAAATAACATATGGAACACTTTCAGTCCATCACGTTCAGCAGCTGATCATGCAAACCGTACTCATGTAAATAATTCTCATTAACTTAAGTGATGATACTAAAGATTTACACCAGTATAATAGAGATATTGATCTGCCCATTGATTTCAGTTAGACTACTCCCATAAGTAAAGGTCACAAGATCAAGCCCATTAAGGACCTGAGTGAAAGGTTAGTGTTTAAAGCAACATTTTATATTTTAGTTTCTGCTGTCTGGCAGAAATAATCACAACTGATATTAGTTAAGTTAAAATTTCATCAAGGATAGCAATTTCTTCCATAGCATGTTGGTTTTTTTTTTTTAATTGCCTAACTGAAGGGATAAAACTTTCAGTAATTGATTTTCCTTCCCCATCCTTTCAAGGTATTACAAAAATATATACATACATGTTAATTAGGGGTGTCACGTGATTAAAAAATTTATTCATGATTAATCGCATGATTAATTGAATGCACCTCCCCTTTGAAATGCTGCCACGGTGTTTCAACGGGGCAGCGCTGCATGGAGTCCGGGATCAGCTAGAGTCCCCAGCTGACCCCGGGCTCCATGCAGCGCTGCCCCTTTGAAGCGCCACGGTGGCGCACCAAAGGGGCAGCGCAACATGGAGTCCAGGAACTCCTTGGAATGCCGCTCCGGTGCCTCAAAGGGACAGCACATTAGGAGCCCAGGATCAGCTGGAGTGCCCAGCTGATCTCCAGTTCCATGTTGCACTGCCCCTTTGAAGTGCTGGAGCGGCACTTCAAAGGGGCAGTGCAACGAGGAGCCGGGGATCAGCTGGGCACTCCAGCTGATCCCCGGTAGGGAAGTTAAAGACTAGTCGACTATCTGATAAGCAAAAGTGGACTAGTCGATCCTGCCCCCCCTTTGCTGCCTCTATCAGACAGAGGCAGCAAAGGGGGGGAAAAGGGGTACTTCAAAGTAGCAGCGCCACACAGCTGTGCGGCACTGCTGCTTTGAAACCCCAAGGCGGCATTTCAAAGGGGTAGCCATGGAGCCTGGGGTCAGCTGGGGATTCCCCAGCTGATCCCGGGCTATGCGCAGTATTTCTGCCATGGGGAGCCCAGAATAAGCTGGGAGCCCACAGTTGACCCTGGGTTCTGCTGCCATGGGGAGCCCAGGATCAGCTGGGAGTCCCCAGCTGACTCCAGGCTCCACAGCTGCCCCTTTGAAATGCCACCTCTGATGTTTCAAAGGGGCAGCTGCCGTGGAACCCAGGGTCAGCTGGGGACTGCCCAGCCCATCCTGGGCTCTGTGCGGCAGCGGAACCCAGGGTCAACTGTGGGCTCCCAGCTTATTCTGGGCTCCCCATGGCAGAAATACTGCGCATAGCCCCGGGATCAGCTGGGGAATCCCCAGCTGCCCCCAGACTCCAAAGCTGCCCCTTTGAAACACATGTGGAGACGGCATTTTAGTTTCAAAGGGGCAGCTTTGGAGCCTGGGGTCAGCTGGGGACTCCTCAGCTGATCCCGGGCTCCATGCGGCATTTCTCCAGATCCCGGGGTCAGCTGGGGGAGTCCCCAGCTGACCCCAGGTTCCACACAGCACTTCCCCGGACACTTCAAAGGAGCAGTGCAGCATTAACGCCTGCGATTAACGTGTTAACAAATTAAACGCATTAATCCTGGACTGCGTTAATCGCAGGCAGTAACGTATGTCAATTGACAGCTCTAATGCTAATCTATTGCTGTTTTTCAGAATCCTGAGCTGCAGCAGATCCAGAATTGTAGTTTCTCTTTTTGGTTTAGAAATACAGATGTGAGGGGTGTGATCTAATGCTCTTTGATCACACAGGTCACTTTACAATAAAAATACAGGTTGAACCTCTCTAATCTCGCACTCTCTGGTCTGGCAACATCTATGGTCCATCATGATTTTAGTTAGCTTGATGTCCACTTACCATAGGTGTGGCTAAGTTTCCCACAGTATCATAAAGTTTGGTTACAGCCACCTGTCCTGGCTCTCAGTGTTCTGAACTGTTAGTTAGCTCTGATTTACCCCTAAATGTCATCTTAGAACCCAGTAAGCAGTGGAAGTGTCGGTAATGCTGCTAGACAATATTGACCTCATGTGGTGCAGCAAATTCTCTGATTTGGCACCAGTCAGGTCCTGAGGGTGCCAAACTAGAGAGGATCAACCTGTACTGCAATTTCGAATGACTGATAATATTAAGTATTTTTAACTTCACGCTTAGTCCACAAGTTTTTATTTGCTGAATCTGTACTACCCAGTTCAAGATGCTGTAATACAAGTAATGAGCTTGCAGTACTGAAAGAAAGTGACATGTTCCTTTGTTACATTGCATATTTTTGAAAGAGCATAAGAAGAAATATGGGTGAGATGTTTTATTTAGCTAACAATTTAAAAACTGTTGTTCGTATGCTTTAATATAGTTCTATTTCGCTATTTCATCAGAAGTTGCCCTAGTTTAGGGTATATAAAAATTCATAAGACGACTTTCTAATGTAGAACTATTGGTGTTATTTGAAATTCTGTACATTTACTGTGATTTTTGATAATTATTTCAAATGTGGGTGAGGTAACTTTTTTATTGGACCAACTTCAGTTGATGAGAAAGATAAGCTTTTGAGCATATACAGAACTCTTCTTCTGCTCAAAGCTTGTCTCTCTTTAAAAAAGCTGGTCCCATAAAATATATTATATTACCCACCTTGTCTCTCTGATATTCTGGGACCAACGTGACTACAACAACACTGCATACATCAAATGTAAACATTTAATTTACTGTAAGTATCCAAAATGATTTCTGAACTCAATGATACACACCCTTCTTACATCTTATTCATGTAAAAAGTTATGAGAAGTGTTTCATTGTTGATCTTAATTACTCTAACATGACTTTTTATTAGCTAGTGATTTAAAATAATTACACAAAATGCTTCTTGCTAACATTTTAAACAAAAACTGCTGCATTATGTTAATAGAACTGAATGTTCATTGGTGAACTCTCCAACGAGTTACTCTTTGAAATGTTCTCTAGAGATTTAAGGCATTTGAGTGTTTCAGGTTGTGGTTTTATTAGTTTTTGATGATGGAAAACTGTTTAATAAACAGTCTGAAAAAATTTAAAGTTTGATTAAAAACATACAGTGCCACAGAATTTACATAATATAATTTACAAAGGTTAACTTTAACATGTGGCTGACAGGTTATGTATGCCACATGGTTGGAAAAATGGGAATGGGAGCTCTCCCATTATCTGAACAGGAGAAAAACAGCAGTTATATTAAGTCATTAAAATTATTTTTTAGACTATATTAAACTATTACCTCTCACTTGGTCAGAACAACTCCTCTGCCTTTGTGGATGGAGGGGATGAAAATCCTATGCATCTTTACGCAGGAGGGTGTGGAATTCAGGAGTGCTACTCCTTTGCTCCTCATTATCTGTACATCCATTGTTTGGCCACTTTTCAAACACTTTCAAGTTCTAAAAAAGACAAAAGTGTAAATTTTATTTCTATGTTGGAATAACTCAGGAATCAAGTTTGCATTTTACAAATAGCGTTTTCTATTATAGAAGCAAAATTTAGTCTAATTATTATGGTTTTTAAAAATGGGTCATTGTGAATTCACAATATGTTGTAATTGATAACATGGAATTGCAATGCTCTTATTCAGCAGATCCAGCCAGCATAAGGACTTGAAACAAAGGATATCATATCCTTTATGCCACTTGGATATGAAACTCATTGACATCAGTTTGGGTTGTGCATGTAAATTGGGAATAATATAATATAAACATATGTATAAGTAATTGGTTCACAACATGTATTTGTGGGAGTTTCCACGTTTCACTTTTGGACTGCTAATTTTATACAATCCTTCAAAAATACAGAGCTTCAGATCTACATGATCTCTCCATTGGAGAAAACAGATCTAAAAACAGTGGCATAGTCTTGGTTAAAATATATATTCTACTATATGCTATTTATAGTAATCTGAAATAGCCATTCTCATTTGGGCCATTCTCCCTTCAGAGCTAGACATGCATCTTTGAAACATGACTGAGGTGAACCAAAATGTTTAACTGAGGATTTGTGACATTCGATTATCCTCCCCAAATATGCTTGATTTCAGAATCAAATGGAGCTCATACTTAAGCTCTAAAGGGAAGATGAATGAATGTTTACTAATTATATACATTCTTTTTAGCTTTACGTCTATTTCTGGAGCAGTATTACCAACTTTGGATTGTTTCTTTTTAAATTTTCCCAGGATGTTACAATTGCTGGCATCACATGATTCACACATTTTCCTGTATTTAAAATGGTGTCTATCTCACATTATTTTAAATGGGATTGAAGCCAGACTGCAGAGAGAATCAAAGACTGGTTAGGTGGAGCTGCGTGGTCTTCTTCACTGACTTGCTACTATCTGCCTAGATCTTCAAAAGTTCTGTACACACAATACTTATTGAAAGAAACATGACTTTTTATCTTTCTATACATTTTATTAAAACTCTTATATTGAAATAAAATAAACATATCACCAAAGCTAAACTATTAATAATAAACTAACCTAGAAATGAAACAATACTGCTATCAAATCAAGATAAAATCAAATTAGCTTCAAAATCTGGTTGGATTTAAATAATCAAATTTATACAAAAAACAATACTTACCCACTATAAGAATAAGTCTAAAAAGGTGTCTGTATGTCCGTCTGCTTGAACTATAAAGCCCAACTTAAAAATGTTACCAAAGTCTATCTGATTTAGGATTTGAAAGATTAAGTATTTTAATACTGAAGCCAAATTATTATCTAATATCTAAATCAAGGGTCTCAAACTTCCTGCCTGTGGGCCATCCCCAGCCAGAGCAATTGCACAATCCAGCCTGGGAGTCATGGAGGGAGGAAGGAAGGGCTGTCTATTCCCATTCCCCATGCTCCATCATTTCCCGGCCTCTTCCTCCCGTGGCAACCCATCCCCCCCCCACCTTGAGGACATGGTATCGGGGATTACGGGGTGGGGGCCTGGTGTGGTATGGCAGCAGCAGTCAGGTCCCTTGCATTCCATGTGGCACCCACCGAGTGCACTCCATTTCCCTATGCCTCCTGCTACTGTATGTAGGGAGTGTGGGGAGGGACTCGACTACTACTGCCACCCCCTGCCAAGCCCCCCGGTAATCCTCAAAGCCATGTCCATGGAGGATGTGGTATTGGGGGTGGGAGGGAGGGAAGGAGGAGAGGGCGGGACTTGGAGAATGGAAATGAACAGCTCACCCCTCTGGGACTCCCAGGCTGGATTGTGCAACTGCTCCAGCAGAGAGTTCGAAACCCCTGATCTAAATCATAAGATCTGAGCTTATTATAAGGCTTCCTTGTTAGACTGCAGTTCTTATGAGATGACTAACTCTTCCTCTTCCCTCAGCAGACATGATACAGAGTTTAACAGAGCACACTTGATAAGCAGAAGTTTGGCAAACTCATATTTATCAGAAATTATAGATGATAATCTCAAGTCTCCCAAAACTTTTAGACACAATACTCATTTTACTGACTATGTACATGAGATAATATTTAGGGCTGTTTAAATTAGGGAAACTTTTCTTTCCAGCATCTAGACTATGCGGTTTTTCCAGAAGCCCTGCCTTCCTCCTCCCACGAGGAAGAAGGGCTCTTCCGACAGAGGAGTTTTTCCAAATTTGGCCCAGTGTAAACGGGCCAAATTTCAGAAAAGCCTCTTCCAAAAAAAAAACTATCGGAAAAGGTACGCAAATTGCAGAGCGCAATTTGCGTACCTTTTTCTGATAAAGCCCCCGTAGTGTAGACATAGCCTGAAAGGCAAGGCTTTTCAGGATTACTTTTGATTTATAAATGGCTTGCAAATTTTGCTCACTCTGCCTTAAAGCACCTTTCTCTTCAGCCAAGTCAGGTGAGAGCCTTATCTTGGAATTTGGTCCAGTCATTCTGTGTGAATGTCAGCTTGGAAAAGTCTTGCTAAAATCAGCAATGTAAAAATATTTGATGGTTTTATAACACTGAAATCTGGGACTCTCAAAAATATTAAAAAATCTGGATATATGGGGCCACTTTTGATGAAAATGGCATGGTCTTATCCAGGATGATAGTATCACCAGTTTATGGAAAACTGAATACAAAAATCCTATAAGAGTGGGGAAAAAACTTCTTGTGGAAAAACCCTGCAGTGTAGACAAAGCCAATGAGTTGTAAATGTACTGATGATCAAGTTGCAGCCATATGAATTTCTGTTATATGTAGTTGAGCTAAAAAAACTTCAGTAGTTGCTTGAGTTCTTGACAGTCATGCTACCACCTTGCTTGGTGGGATGACTTTAACAATGTTACATAGTACATACATTCCAAGGAGGAAATCCACAATGAGATCTGCTGCATTGAAACTGGAGGCCCTTCATCTTGCTTGCAATTTCTATGAACAGTTGGGATGATGACCAGTGTTCCCTCTAAGATGCACTTCACAGGGCTTGGTGCACAGAGCTGACTAACGGGGCAGGGCTGATTAATCACCTGTGAAGCTGCGCTGCGGCACAGCTGAGAGGGAACATATATACTGGTGATGACCTAACAATCCAGTTCTGTCCACATAAAAAATTAATGTTCTTCTGACATCCATCCTTAAGAGAATGGAGCTTAGGAAAGAAAGTTGGCAAGTCAATCACTAGATTGTGGTGGAATTCCAGTATTATTTAGTAACACATTTTTTATATGGTTATAAGTAAACTTGGTCCTTTATAAAAGATTGTGTAAAGAGAGTTTGCTCTCAATGCTCATAATTATACCATATTTCTTGCAAAGGTAATAGCTACCAAAATATTACTTTCATGGACAGGTGAAGTAAGAGCAAGTAGTCGTCAGTTCAAAAGATGAATCTGTTAATGCCAAGCCCTTGGGAGATTTAACTTGACCAGGCCCTTTCAGAACCTAACTGACATGGGATTTGAGGATACTTTCTACTGCGATCATAAGAATTATTTTCACTTCAGCAGGTAAGTGGATTTAGTAAAAGGCTTTCCAGTATTAAGGAGGATGTTTTCTACATTCCCTGAACACTCTGCCACCTGAAGTATTAACTGTGGAGCACAAGGTGGTAAGATGGAGAGCAAATGGGTGTGGATGTAGAAGCTGACTGCAATCATGGGAGCTCAGCTCTGATTATGGAGGTAGTTGGAACCCTGGTTAAGATGTGCTTCAGAATAGTTAATGCTGTGTGGATCATGCAAGTCTCATCTTGCTTGAGTTTCATCCACACAATGAAGGGGAGAGGATAAGCATACCTCAGATTTTTCATCTGTCTTGTAGTGAGTGTTAGTGAGAGACCTCTGACTGATCAGCCCTTGAACAGAAGATATGGGGCTTACTGTTGTGAAGAATCCACTGGGTTTGAAAAATGAGTCTCACAATATCTGTCCTGAGAGACCACTCATGATCTTTGCTGAAAGATCTGCTCAAGGTATCTGCCAAGCTGTTGTGAACACCAGGAAGATGGGTTGCTTTCAGGTAAATCATACTGGTGATACATAACTCCCAAATCTGTGTCACCTCTTGAGAGAGACTGTCTGATTTGGTCTCCCCTTGTCTGTCCATGTAGAATATCAGTGCAGTGTTATCTGTGGGGGCATATAGAGTCTGATCTTTGATGTGTGAGAGAAAAGCCCAAGAAGCCAGATTAAAACATTAACTCTCATATGTTTATGTGGACAGCTAAATCTTGTATGACTAGAGACCATAAATCCATTGTTATCCATAGGTGAGCTCCCCGACTTAGAGAACACATGTCTATAACCAGTCTGTGTGGGGAAGAGAAGAGCAAAGGGAACTCCCAAACACATGTTCAAGGAAGCTAGCACTGCTGGGGACACCTGAATGAGCATATTAAACTGGGGAGAAGCTGAGGAGTACACTGACTTCAACCAGCCCTGAAGCTGTCTAGATGAAGTCTGGCATGCCAAACCATGTACATGCAGAAGGCCATTTGCCCTAGCAATCTGAGACAGTTCCTTACAGTAATAATAAACCCCTGGTGACTATAGAATCCCAGATAGTCCATATGAACTCTACCCTCTGAACTCGGGACAAGACTGACCTTTACTCATTGATCAACAGATCCAAAACACTGAAGAGAGACCAGATCTTGGCTAGATTGAGTTCTACCTGATTCTTGGACAGAACTTCAAAGCTGTTTGGATGCCAAAGATGGCAGTGCTATTACACTGTGCAGTGCACAGCAAGCAACAATAATATGTGAGGCTAAAGGTGAGTCATTTCATGAGGAGTGGGAGATTGCCGCAATTTTATCCATAGCCAGAAACTGCACCTATCATTACTAGGGTGTGATCCACACACACAAAGGAAATCAGGGATGCTTTTTGCGCTTACATAATGTGTTTGCAGGATGACATGGATGAGCAGGCATTATAGTTTTCATGAATTTTGTTTTATAAATACTGTTGATTTATCTCAACACACAGCATATGGATTACTGTGATGAGGTTTCTTTGTACTGATTTTAATAAAGACTGATTCTGTATCCTTGTTTGCAAATTCAACACTCTATTTTAAACTTTCAAATAAATAAATCACAATTTAAAAATCGTTTAGGCAGACCAGCTGCTATCAAGATGTAAAAGACAGTAAACAAAAACTGCATATTAAGATGCCAGATAAAAAAAGGACAAAACTACATAGACTGTCACCATACATTTTCAGTGTTGTTATGTCCCCTATTATGGTGGTCTCCTGGGCCCTTCTAATAAGTTTGTGTGGGCTGTAGCTGAACAGAAGTGGTGAATATACAGAGTACGTTTTACTGTTTTCATATGTCCGTTGCTTTTGCTATGGATGAGCCAACTCCAGAATTGCCAAAAGGCTGTATAGACTATAGGCCATGGTAGTGGGAAGGGGACTCAGACCATGAAGATAGTCCTGCAGCTGAAGATAGAGCCTACAGCCTGGTTGCCATGAGATTGGGCAACCACTCAAACAGTCCTGCTGCTGTATTCAGTCTTCTTCACTCAGCCTCTTTTTTGCTCCAGGAACTGGGAGGCTGCCAAACTTGTCTTCATCTGGTCAGCCTCTCTCTCTCTCTCACTCTTTTTCCCCTTCCTTCATCTCCCTTTTGAAAAGAAAGCTGGGCATTTTTGGCAAAGTTGATGAACAGCATCACTTGATTATTGACTCTCTTTCTCCGTATCCACTGGTGACAGTCTTCTCCCCCAGGTTCGTAGTTGTTTTTTTTCTGCCCAGCAAAGATGGAAGGGGATGTTAAGGACAATAAGAGCTTATTGTTTGCCCATGAGGAAGGAAAAAAGACATTTCTGCCATTTGCATGGGACGCATCACTTCAAGATCGAAGGATGGTGCATTTTATCAGTTTTATTTTATTCATGCACATTCATTGCCTGGTATAGAAGTTCCAGCAAGCCAACACACACATAAGAGGCACATACCAAAATCAATGAAGAGCATGCATAAATCTGCACATTTGTTCCCTGGAGTTGGAGTGTTTGTATAAAGATGCTGTTACTAACTGATTTTCTAATCCTTTCAAGCAGTGCAAACCCTGGAGTACATCACTGTTCTGGAGGACATGTACCCTCTGCTGTCTTTGTACAATGGTATAAAAGTTGGGGCTAACTCTGGCTCCCCACTCAGTTCCTTTTTACTGGGCAGACTCCAATGTAGAGGGGAAGGAGGGTTGGTCAGGTAATGGACATGTGCAACATATCTTGATGGGCAACACTTACTAACTTTTGTTGTAATTTGTTTTTTTTTCTTTAAGTGATTGCAAATGTCCATTTCACTCCTGGTGACATACAAACAGTTCAATCCAGAGCTGGGATCAGAATATACCTGAACAATGATTGAACTCTTCATGTGGACCCAGAGTCATCTGTAACTGCTGTGACAGCATAGTCAAATTCATGTCTGGCATCAGAACCAAGGTTATTTCAGCTATTTGATTTGGCAGATGCAGGATCTTATGCAGTAGTACCCCTGATTGAAGGGTTATGAGTATACCATCTTCATTCAGATTGTTATGCAATACTCTGGGTTTTGTGCTTGCTCCAGTTTTCAATACCTGCTCAAATTCCACATAGAATAGGCAGGTCAGAGACAAAGAGATGCCTGAGGTGTGGCTGGCTTCATAGTAGTTGATCTACAGCTGCTTGACTTGTTCGTGGTGCCTCCTCCAATACCAGCCTTTCCAATATACTTTCGATATTTTCTGGTGTTCTTGCTGAAGTAAAATGTTTTGCTTTCCCCTCACCATACCAGCATTCATCTGTGTTCCTTTGGCCAGAGAGCACAGCACTTGATAGAGGACTTCTTGTTAGTGCAGGTCATAGCTAATGCATGAAAGTGTTAACTGTGTTCCCTATTGAGCAGTCAATGTGGATATGAAGGATGAAACATCAAGCAGAGCAGCTGTATTTGAATCAGGCAGTTGCACCCTGTTTCTGGGAATTGGATGGGAAGATGGGGGATGAAAGGGGCTAGAACACACAGCCTAGGGGATTGTTGCTAGCACTGGCAGCGTCTCCAGGCACAAGCATAGCTTTAGCTACAGCCATACTGCAGAATGAGTGGGTTTGGACCTGTGCCACAGACCTGAGTCCTGAGAGGTTTCTGGTTGCGTTATAAGACTTTTGTGTGTATGGATGGTAGTGGGGTTTGAGCTCAAGCCTGAATCTGTGCCCAGGTCTACCATGCAGTGTAGATACCCTCCATATCATGAGAAAAACCTGGTCACTTCTCATTTACATAAATGGGGAAGATGACTACCAGTCTTCTACTAGAGGGTGATCTAGTCCTTTACCCCATCCAGAGATCCCATATGTGAGTGTAACAGGCACAGTGGATATTTACAACAAGCTTAGCGCAGTCCCATTCTCAGTAGAAAACTGGGTGGTGGTGGTTCCAGATTGTTTGAAGCTGTAGGTCTCACAGGAAGTGCTGGGAATGAATAAGCAGCTTTTTCTTTAGAACAAGAGGGACCTGGAAAGAGCATGTCCTGTGGTGGAGCTCTTCAGTCAAAGGACCTATGAAAGAGTCTGGGAAGAAGCTTAAAGTAATAGCCAGATAAGTGCCTCTATGTGAGGGTCATTTGACCAGATGTTGAGAAATCCCAAGAAGGAAAGCTAAGGGCCAAGGAAAAGTTCACAGCTGAATCAGATGCTCATTTTGTCATCTGGGGCCAAAGAATGAGGACAGCAGCTCTACATCAGATATAGTGGACTACTAGTGTATGCTTTTATTATAACCCAGAGGGTTTGGGAATTTGCTTTGATTTGGAATTTTTGTTTTTATTGAGAAACTCTAACCTGATAGAAGCAGTGTAGCTGGAGACTGGAGACCTACACAAATTTGCTAGTGAGGGAAATTTAGGCAATGGACACATTCCTTGACGAGAAACTGGGATCTGGCCACAAAGTATTTTACTCCCAAGTCCTTCTATCTATCTTGATCTTGTTACTGAAAAACAGAGAGAAAACAAGCAGGAATGTCATAAACCTGATGGCTGCGAGTTTTGAACTTTAGGAGACTTACAGCAAGCTCCTAGCGTTGAGTAGACTTCTATATGCAGAAGTATTGTGAGGACAGCAATCCAGAGAGAGCCCTCCATGAAAGCAGGAGGCTGTTCTAAATATCTGATTTTATCCAGCAAGGGTTCCCAGCTCAATCAAGCTACGTCTACACTGCAACGCTATTTCGGGATAGCGGAGTCTTAACAGCAAGCCCATTATTTCAGGCACGCTATTCCAACATCCTTGCAAACCTTATTCCATGAGGAGTAAGGGACGTTTCAGAATAGTGGGTTATTTTGAAATTTGACAGTGCCAAATTACAAAATAAACTATTTTGAAATAAGATTGAAATAAGATACACAATTTGCGTAGCTCAAATTGCGCATCTTATTTCAAGCTATGGTGGAGTGTAGCTTGGTGCAGCTAAGCAGCTATTGTAGATATACCAGATTCACATTGCCAGTAAACAGACACGAAAGAGAAAAATGTGCTTTTAAATAGTCACTGCATCCTCAGAGGGAATACTACCTGGAGCATCAAAGTGTACTCAGTTCAAAGCTCCAGACCAAATCACAGCAACAGGATAAGCTTCAAGGATCACAAACTGTTGAAAATGGCTGTGAAATAAACTTGAGCAATGACCTAAAATGGATCAGTTTTAAACCAAGCAGCTTGACATGTAGGTCAAAGCCTAAATTAAACAGATTTAATCTTCAAGTAATATAAAGAAATAAAGAGATTTTTGGTTCAGGTAATTACAAAAGACTGACAGGATGTTGGGTGTGTATGTGTAGAAATGATAACAAAAATAATATATAATTCTTTAAAAAGGGCTGAACTATTAGAACCAGTTTATCACTCCTGTGGAGATCTCCTTTGACTGTAGTTGGAAAGGAACTGGTGAGAATGATCTGGGGCTTGTATGATATCTGAAATTGGATTATGTTCAACAGGAATTAAGAAGGAATATATTACCACTCCAAAGGAGAGAACATTGAATAAGTGATCCCCACATTTCTTGAGCAGAAATATTGTAATTTTTAGCTATAAAGGGGCAAACTGGACCCAATTTTTCTCTACTGAAACGTCAATGGTTCAAGTCCTTTGTGGGTCTACATTACAAATAGTTTTGTAAAGAATGATTTACCTTCTTGAGCTTCCTTGGAGCTAGGATTGTTTTACACATCTCTGGACAAGATGCACCACCCAAATTCAAAATCAAGCACTAAAGGACATAATGTGATTTTTTAAATGTTTCCTGGAGAATTCAGGGTCAAATCTTGGTCCTACTGAATTCAGCTGAAGTCTTGCAATTAACATAAGTGAAATCAGGAACTAACAAACATAAAGGGCTATATTGTGCCCTTAACCATGTTCGTGTGACATAACTGAAGTCAAAATGAGAGGAAAATTTGCCCATTATTGATATTTTACCATCTAACACCCAGCTGCATACAGTGCTACTAGTATTGTATGTTGTTTTTTCATGAATCTCAAGCCACAACATATATTCAATTGCTAAAAGATGTTTACATATATTTATTATAATTTTTAGTATCAATTTTTGAAACTATTGTTCACAACAATGAATGGGTATTGTCCAGTCAGACATGTAAGAAATCTAGGATTTATATTTGGTTTCCATCACATCTCTGATATTGTTTAAATTTAACTTAATTATATATACTGTTCTTTTATCACTTACAGTTATATCTTAATGTGTTTTAAGCATTCAGTATAATTTTTAATCTGGATATGGAAGCTTACATTAAAACAGTTCTGTCTTGATCTCAACTTTTTAAATAAGCTTTTTGAAGTCAATATTTCCTATATGTAAAATCCTAACAGATATTTCCATGAAATAGTAGCTATTTTTGTAAACATTACAAAGTGATTATATATTTTCACCTCTTTGTTCAAAGATGTTTAGAAGTAGTGCTTATTGTTCAACCTGAGTAGCATTTTGGAACCAGTATCCTAAGAAGTAGATTCTGTAAGCAAAAAGGTAAATTACGAATGTATGATAGAATAGTCACCGCTAGATTACAAAATATATTTAAAAAAACACTTGACAAACATGGTACAGACTCTGCTGTGGCACTGTATGCTCTAAAAGCTGCAGGTACATTTTAGAAAACACTGATGAAGCCATTATGGCTCCATCCATTTGTTCATAGTATATATCATTATTCAAGAAATTTAAGAACCATAATGATGGAAAATCACACAGAAAGAAAAGAAAAGGAACATGGACTTTGTCAGAAACAAGGGCTACATTTTTATTCAAGAGGTCCATAATGATGGAAAATCACAGTGAAAGGCAGAGACGAAACAGGGATCCCATAAAGGACATGACACCCCACAGTAGCACAAGTAGCAGAACTGTCATAGCAAGTGCATAAAAATAAAGACAACAAAATTAACTAGAGAAGAACTGGGTTAGAGGATGAAGCACAAAACAGAAACAAATCACAGCAAATGCTGAAGATTAATTTCAAATAATCTACTGACAATAAGCCGTGAGACAAGCTACATCAATATTAATGAAGCTGAAATAGAACTCCAAACAACCACAGCCACAAAATGGCACACAAAGCATTTTCTTTTAAATAGATTGTAGATTGGATCACAGGGGCATCAGGAAAATGAACAGAATTCACACAAAAAATCATTGCATGGCTAGCAGTGTGATAAACAATTACAACATAAATCCTAAAGATAAACTAGAAAAGATTAACCATCATGGTAAAAAAGCAACAGCATTTTTTCAACAATTTGTAGATGGGTGAGAGAGAGGAGATGAAGAATTTATTTTGACCTCTAACGATACAGTGACATTTTAAAGAATCTTGTATAGCTTCAAGTCAGGCGGGGATTTTCAAACTTGCCTAAGAGAGTGAGGTACCCAACTTCCCTTAGTAAACTCTCTTAGGCAATTTTGAAAATCTCACCGATTAGTCATCCCCAAAACCTCTGCAAGAATATATCCCACTTTATGGTTTCATTATATATGAAGAAAGAAATTATTTGTTGTTCCCAACATTGAAATGAAAAAGGATAAATAGGTATTCTATATATTGTAAGTTGGCAAGTTAGAAATCTGAACAACCACAGAACTAAATCTTCTTGCCAATATTACTTAAGCTACCCAACTCACATTAGGCAGCCATGACTATAGGCTATAGGGCTTTCAGAAATTCTGGGATTCTTGACATGAAAAATTTCTGCCCACTAACTAGTCCTTTCTTTCTAGTCATATAGCACATAGCTAGAGATGAGGGGGGACTCATTTAAAGACCTGGTTTCTAAAAAAACCTACACAAATGTGTAATTTCTCAAATGACAATACATAACATAATAAATTGTTATAAGCAGCACAACAATCTTAGTATAGCCACTGACTTTTAAGCAAAAGTTTTACTTAAAATAATGGCAAGATAGGTTGAAAATGCCATATATATGAGAATGTAATTGGATTGTATCCCTGATGGAAAGAACAGTGTTTTTGATGGCTATGTGTTTTTGTTTTTCTTTACGGAGGCTGCAAACGAGAGGCTATAATTAAACCTTAATTTTCGGGTAAGTCTTTACTGTAGACTTTACCTAGATCTGGGCACCTTGGTCTGGAAATCCAGGTTAGCCAAGTGTGGATATATGCATCCACAGTATTAAGCCACTCTCAAGTGTAGTTAGGTCCACACTGATGCTGTATTAACCTGGATTAGGCACTGAAATTTCTTGGGTATATCACATGGTTCATAGCACTGCACTGCTCTATTAATTATTTCATAGTGTCTTATCTGCCTGTCCTTCCCTGGCCCTTGTGAGGAAGTGTTCTTAGATCACTGGCTCAGTAAACTAAAACATTTCCAACTTGGCATGTATCAAATTGTTTGTGAAGATGTGTCAGTTGGTAGCAAGGGATGGCTCCAACTCAGGATGATGACTTATTCTAGTTGTTGGCATTAATGCAACACTCATATGTGGTCCATCAGGTGAATGTGGGGCATGATACATAGTACACAACAATTTGCCAGCAGCTTGTCACCTTGAGAAGACAACACTGTGTCTTGTGGTACATCTACACTGCACACTTATTTCAAAATAAGATATTCCAGAATAGTTACTCCGAAATAGCTTATTTCAAAATAGCATGTCTACACTGCAGGGAAGCCTAAAAATTAGTCTGAGGCAGGCTTCCCTAATGCAGACGTGCTATCTTGATTTAGAGCCCCAGGAGGCACTGGGGAGGGGCTATTTCAAAATAGCAACAGTGGAGCATTTTTGGAATAGGCATTATTCCTTGTAAATGAGGCTTACAGATATTTGGAATAAGCCATCCATTACTTCAAAATTATTTTGAAAGAATAGAATGGCTGTGTAGACTCTTGCATTGTTATTTCAAAATAATGCTAGTTATCTCAAAATAACTGTGCAGTTTAGATGCTTTCTTCATGAGGCGATCATACTAGCTATATGCAGACATGGTGGAATGGAAATAGCTGTTGCTGGGCTTGATAGCTGTGAATTCCCCCTACACTGACTGGTGGTTTTGGAGCAGGCCCACAGGCTCAGAGTGGTGGCAGTACATCATCCTATAGACCTTAAATGAGTAATGGGTATAGAACTTCCACATGAGGAAGGACAGCATCATAGAGCTGTTTCAAAGACTTGCCTGATCCTCCAGTAACAGGAGATGTGGATGAGAGAGGCCATGCCAGTTCAGAAATGGGTTGTTATCTGGAAAGTGGGCACCCCATACTGATTAACTAGGTAAATAATCAACTTCATATTGGTGAGTTACTGTTGATACTGTAGTGATGGAGGTTTGCAAGGCAATTCTTTTTACCCATGGGCGGTGAAGATTGCTAATGTCCCTGAAATATTGGTTAGCTTTGAATGAAAGTGGTTCCTAAACCATGCAATCGGCACTGATGGCACATGTATCCAGTCTCTGCTCCTGTGCTTGATGTACATAAAAATAAACTGGAAAGCATGTTAGTCATGCAAGAGCTGGTTCATGAACACTAACATGGGATGCCCTGGAAGGGTACATCATGCTAGGATAATAATCCCTACTTTGCATGCATGCAGCAGTAAATGCTACAATACATCAGCAATTGCATATTTAATTTTTTCTTTCTATTTAGACTCCATTGTGGATCACACAAGTGCAGTGAGGAGGGTGAGGACAGTCAGGGAAATGGTATTTTGTTTGCCCTCCACTAAAGCAAAGCCTACCCCACAACACATAATATATATGTGACAATAATGAGATTAGTCATAAACTAGAAAAGCTGTCTCACCTATGTTGTAATATCTCCTATAACAATAACAACGCTGTTGAGGTATCTGGAGTGGCTCATGAATGGGGGTACCACTCCCTGGGCAGACTGTTTAAAAACCCAGGTATAAACCCCAAATCGGTTGTGTTCTAAAATTAGATTTTACTAACCATGTATTAAGTTTGAACTCCTCAAGTACCATAAGAGATTTAAAATGGAGTCACAGAGAGTCCTCTTGGCACTTCAATCTATCATGCCACCCAGACAAGTCTGGTCCCATGTGACGATCCCTCACATGAAAAATTAAAATAATATTTAGGTTATTTCCAGTCACAAAGGATCAGTCACCATGCCCAGTCAATTGCACTTCAGCTCACACATCAAAGACAATGCCTGTAGTCAATCCTTTGATAAACTAACTAAAGATTTTTTTTTTTTTTTTTAAGAATTACTTACAAGGTTAAAGCAGGCAAACATACACACACAAATGAGTTATAGTCTTAGGTTTCAAAGTGTATCCACAGCTGTTATAATGTGCAAGATCTCTATGTCTATCTGGACTAACCCAAGCAAAGGAGCTTGGGGATCCTTTGTTTATAGTTAGAAATATTGCAAGTTCCAAGCAGCATAGTAATTAATTTTCTTCTAGTTGGGTACTCTTATTCTCTTCTACCAGAGCTCAAACTGTGATGGGATGATGGTTGTGCACATCCCTTCCTAATGGAATCAATAAAGTCTTCTGTCCACTGATGTTCCACAATGGTTTCTCTGGTGTCTGTAAGTCTTCTTTTGTTGGGTAGGAGATGATACCTCTTGTGTAACCTAGTATTTCACACTTGGTTAATGCTTCTTTTCTCCCTGCGAGGGTTTCTAGTTTCATAGTAATCACTTTTCTAGTTATAAATCAAACACTTAAATATTACCTTTATAATATGAGGTACAGATATTAAAAGTGATATTAATGCATTAGCAAATCACAAGTATTTCATAAAGTCCTAACACTAAATACATACTTATAAATAATATGTTTTAACAAAACTAACAAAGAGGTTAGCCAAACTGGTTTCCAGCTATGCATTTGTCATTGTTCAGTGAGGCCTATGGGCCTTGCATGAGCTGGTACTTAGTCGGCCAGCATCACAGGCATCATCGTCTAACTAGCCAGCTGTGATGCTTCTTTCTTCCTGACCCATTTCTTGGTCTCCCCTGCTGAACAAATCCAAACTGAGGGCATAAAAGCTGTCTCCTGAAGCAGTTGATGATGTCTGCCCCAATTCCATCAGACCAGCAGTGCACACAGTTTGTTCAGGATCTTCTAATTCCTCTACCCTGCTGAATGCCCTTTTTTTATTCTTTCCTGCACTGAGTTGCTGTCTGATTTATCCCCTTCTCTGCTAGCCTTTTGAAGATGTTCTTGGGTGGTGCTGATTTTGGGTACATCTCCCCAAATTGTAGAATTTACTAATCTTACACCAGACACCCACTGGAACTTTGGTTTGAGCCTCTGGGCTACTATCAGCAGGCTGGGATGAGAATTTCCTGTAGGTAATCTCAGTTTAAGTGTTATGTAGACATGGAATAGAATGCAATGAATGTGGGTTGAAATGCTCATCCAATGTGCATAACCTAGTAGTTGCAGAAGAAAAGGGTGGGAGGGCAGAAAAATACGGCCCCAGAGGAACTGGGGGAATTCATTGGAGGATTATAAGCACCTGAGTTGTATAATTTGGGTTACAGCTTGTGTGCACCCTGCAAAATGTCCAAGTCTGAGGTAAAGCAGCTTCTAGGCTCTATACTATAACTCAGTGTTTCCCAAATGGTGTTCCGCGGAACCCTGGGGTTCCGCGAAGTAAAAATAAAGATTCTCTAAGAAAATGCCATTACAATAACATTTTATGATTTAAAATATAATAATTAATATTTAAGTATTTATGAATTTTATTAAAAACAATTTTCATTTGTGTTTGCCACAATAAGTGTCCCTGTGTAATGCCATCTTAGCCAGAGAGTGGGGACGATGATGTCACTACTCAGTGTTGCACGCGCAGTCAGTCAGTAGTGCGATCACCTGTTATATACCACCATAAATCCCCGTATTCATTCTCGGGGGTGTGGATCACATGGGTGACTGAATACGAATATACTAGCGCCGTGTCGGACAAAGTTGAAGCGTCAGCTGTCAAACCAGTTGCTTGCATGGGAGTGTGCAGGCAGTGCTCTCACAAATACTTTACTTCAGTATAGTAGCATGATTTCTTGTATTTAAAAATTTAACCGTGATAAATATAAATTGACTATGATAGATTAATCTACATAACTACAATACATAACAATAATACTTATTCGTAGTCTACTTTTTCAGCTCCATATATAAGACCATTATTAGGGGTTCTGCAAAATTCTTTTGAGTTTAAAAGGGTTCCGGGGCCAAATAAAATTGGGAAACGCTGCTATAACCTAAAGGTAGTCCGAATTCAAAGCTCCTCCAAAAACAGGCAAAAGGTTTTTGTGTGTGGATAGTAGCATGGCTGTTAGGGCTAAAAATTAAGTAAGAGCCTGGGTTAACTTTGCAGTGAAGACATACCCACAGCAACCTCACTATCCATCACAGAAAGGGGACAATTTTTAAAAGTGGAATATGGTAATTGTTTATATCTCATAGCAATACTGCACAACAGCTTAGAGAGGAAGTGAGGAATATTTTTCCAAATTAAATTATTGGAGTGCAGCTTTATTACTCTGTTAACTTTTCTCAGATAGAGAATTAGGAAGTAAGCTACAAGGTAGCTGAGATGGCTCTGTCTTAAACAGTTAGATGCAGCAAAATAATTACAAGATCCACTCATAAAAATGAGAAAACTGTTGTGAAATTTAAAATATTATTGTCCAAGTCTTCAGTTGCAAGCTGAATCACTGAGATTTTCATGGTACAGTAACTACACACTTGTTTTGTGATTAGTTCAGTATTTTCACAGGAATTGGAGGATTCCCTGAGCTATTGGGTTCTACACAAGCTTTAGGCTTTTGTGTGTTACAGTCTTTGTCTGCAAATTAGCCTTACTACGTACGTCACTATAACCCCCCAAGGTAGAATGGGAACCTAGAGGCCATTCTTATAGGATTGCAGTGCTCATATCATATTCCTGAATCTTACTGAGCTGTACACCCACTTGATCACCCTAACAATGTACTTGTACATCAGGCAGTGCCTCTGGGAGATGGCTGCTGCCTCAAACTCCCTAGACTTTAATACATCTTTTCACTGCAGTGAAATTTTTCCACCAAGATTCATACTGTCTTTCTTACCTGCATAGCTATGATGCTCTTTGCTGCTCTAATGAATGAGTCTACAGAAACATGTCACAGCTCCTTTGAGTGCACTACACTGACCTCTGATAGCATCCAGCCAGTTTTAGTCTCCATCATTATTGTAGAAAGTGCTATCTTTAAAGTGACACGGCTGTTATAATCTTGCAAGAACTCCAGCTGACATGGGTAAGGTTGCAGCCTGTTCCAGATCTTAAAGAACTCTTCTGTATTTAGTATTTTTTGAATAATGTCCCTTTTTCAGCTATTGTCCTTGAGTAACTTTCTTTTTCCCCACACCCCAGAAATACAGACTAATGATGTAAAAGTAATAGTCAATGGTATCCTAACATGTTAAAGTGTATCAAAAAATACCAAAGAGAAAAATTACTCAATGGGGTACTTCAAAGTGTTTTTTGTTTTTCATTTTCCAATCTTTTCTCAAATTACATAGAGTAAGTCAAAGAGTAGTTGTTATTTCATCGCTCATGATGTGTATATTAATCTTTTCCAACCTTACTGATGCAATTTATCAGATAATCCTATCATAGTCTTTCTTGTCACTAAAATATACTGAATACTGTGGGACTGACTCTCTACTGCCTAGATCTGGTATAGTCACATACACCAGTGTATAGTGATTAATAAGTGCTCCCAAACCAAATGTGTAGCATTTGCAATCACTTTGCACAATTGCTGATGGCTACACCAGATGCATGACAGTGGAGTATCAGGCTCTATGTGAAAATGCTTGTATGCTTAGCTTTTCTTTTCTTTTCTTTTCTAAAGGGTGAAATAAGAAGACATATATTTTGAAAATAAAAGGTAGAATTGTTTAAGAGAAAAAGAACAAATTATGGAGTTTCAAGATGTCACTATTACTATACCAGTATTCTCTGAAGTAAGGCATTTTTTCACTTGAAAAGAGCTGAATATGCATTAGTCTTGGCCCAACTTGAATTTAGGAGCCTTGTTTCCTCTAAAACCAATTCTGAGTGCAATTTATCCAAACCTGTTTTACTACATAATGTTTTATTGAAGAAATAGGAACTGACTGTGTTGATATAGGAAGGAAATATATAAAAGCAGTATTCTTCAAACAAATTACAATGCCACTGATATTTTTATTGCCATGTAGCAGTTCACCCCCATAGAGTCACTTGGGAAAACAAACCATGCACCAATCTTTGCAATGTGCATTTTCTTCCTTCCTAAAACCTTGATTCTTCTGGGTGGCAAAGTCTAAACCAATGAAATAATTTTATAATAAATCTTAAAGAAGATGTCCCCTCCATAGACATTTCTGTCAGAATTTCAGATTCGTTTCACCTAAAATATGGCAATCACAGTCAGTATCCAGTAATACAGTTCAAACTCTGATATAACCCCCCGCATCTCCACAGGGCTTCTTCTTTCAAGATATTCGTGCTGGGTTGTTGATTCTCTTCAGAGATCTGGTGAGCACAGAAGTGTTGAACAGAGTATTGGAACAAAGTCCAAAAAATCTCCTCAAGGTTTCTTCTTTTCCAGCATTCCTGTCAGTATTCCTGGATTCTCCAGAGATCTAGAAAGATAGCCCAAACAAACACGCAGACACCATTCTCCCTGCCTCTGAGACTGCTGCTTCCACTTCTTCCATAGTCTCTGCATTCTGAGAACAGGAAGTGGCTTTTGTCCTTTCTTAGGATTTGTTCTGGCTGGTTGAGACAGAGGGAAGCTGTGTCCTGCCTTACCCTGCCCTGCCCACCCTTTCAGGCTCCAGTCCCCAACACTAAGTAGAATGGACAGTGGGTTTGTCTTTAAAACACCAGCTGATACTTTAGGACCACTTCCTCCTTCGTATCCATTCTTTCTTTTGTGCCCTGGTGACGCATTTGCAGGAAGAACCCTGGAATGGGCTAGAATGATCCTGATGCCCTCTGCAGCCCTAAAAGGCTAGTATATCCCACAACCTACCTCCTAAAACGTACACTATTTTCTTTGCTTTTTGATGTAATATGGTACTTGCTCTTACAGTTTTCTTGTTGGGCTAATGAAACTGTCTGGAAATTGGGCCTGTAATTCTGTTGTTTCTCAGATACTGCACCTTAAGCCAATTTTTCCTCTTCGGTAGACTCTCTTCTTTGCTATTCTCACCACAAATCACAATTAAAGTGATGTAACAGTTTGTGACATCACCTCTGTTTTTTACATTTTGAATTGAAGTTGAAATTGCCAGTCCAATAATTTAGCCATAGACACTACTATGTGGAAGATTCTGAACAGATCTGACATTCTCTATCCATCCTTTGCTTTGGCTTTTCAAAGACTGGGTGCACTGCAGAAGCTATAGGAAAGACACCTTATGTAACTGTAGCAAATTTTGTGGCTAATTTAGGAGCATCACTGACTGCAACTCCTCCATTTTGTGTTTCTTAGCACCGAGGACAGTGAACCACAAGAGTGAGTGGAGTAAAAGTACAATACAAAGTATAAACTGTAATACAGAAAATAGAAGGACTTACTTGAATCCAGAAATGGAACAGTATGAGTCCAGGAAATAAAAAAAATTGTCACATTAAAACAATTACTATCCTCGGGAACAAATCAGCCAGGTGACACTGATGTGTACCCTTAAACTCTGCTGAAGTCGATGAAGGTTGAAAGTGCTCACCACCTGGCTGAATTGTGCTTTAAGGGGAGCTGTGCCCTGTGCCATTTAAAAATGTCAGTGTTTCCATTCCAAAGAGACGTCCAGTTCTCTTCAGGTAGCCAGATACCCACACCAGCCAGGACTTAGAGCATGCAAAGGCATCATTGCTCCTCCAGCCCCCATGGTTGTACTTGGCACTGCTCAGTCACTGCAAGGATCAGCATCTCTGTATTTACTCTTTCAATTCTATAAAAACCTCTCATTTTTACAATTTATAGTGACTTGGGTGTAAATATATGTTGTAGGCAGCAAAGAGTATGTTAGTGGCACAAACCATAAGGTGTCTGCCTTATTAAGCTGCCTTAAATATTGTTTTTAATTGAGTAGAGATGCTGGAAGACTAACTTCTGCACGTGTACAATAAACTATACTTCTTCAGTATATTTGTGCTGCAAAGTGAAATTATCTTTAAGGTCACCTCTGTCTAGATATTGTTTTTCTCAACTTTTACAAGAAATTATATATGTGTTATTATGAATTAATGTAAAATACGTTTGTCAGTTTATACTGCAGCTTTCATCAACATTAAAGTGCTGTACAGAAAAGTACTCGACAGTGTCTCAAAACAGACTTGAAAACAGAAATATTTTAATATTTATCTTTAAAATAGGAAGAGACTAACTGGCGTGACTGTTACATTGCAATGATAGACCCCCAACCCTGCAAACACTTAACTGTTTAACTTTTCTACCATAAGTAGCCTCACTGAAACAGCAGCAGTGGCTAGGATCTCTCTCTCTCTCTCTCTCCTTCTGTGTGTGTGTGTGTGTGTGTGTGTGTGTGTGTCTGTCTCTCTCTGTTAGAGCTCATCTATACTCCCAGCTATCAGGTCTAGTGTTGTATGTATTGTAGGATCCCTATAAATGTTCTTCTCTGACATAATGCTGCGCGTGGGAGGGATCTGGTTTATAAATAGACTATTCTAATTTTTATTGCCTTTGCTACAAAAACACAGCTCCTGGCACAGAGAAGCCTCCAGAAATAGGAAAATTTAAGTCAAAAGAAGACAGAGAAAGGAGAGAGATGTCAGCACTTTCCAACCTGCCCTCAAAGTAAGAAAAAAAATTAAAAAGTAAAGGGAAAAACAAACCCTACTATTGAAAAGTTCTCTGAAATAGAGAAATTCAGATCTCTTGCTGCACATCTAATGACTGATGAAGTACAAATAGAAATATGAAGAGTTTTAAAACAAATCAACAAAAATAACTGAGTACAATGTGACTACAGCAAGCCTGTACCAAAAAAAAAAAAAAAAAAAGGTTAAAGACCAGCCAGTGTTAAAATATAAACTTGAACATATTTCATACAGTGGACATATCATGATGCAGGGACATGTATTGCTCAGCACAGTCTTAACTAATGGAAACAGGTGTACTTATGTTGAAGAACAGCCTGCAAGTGTATAACTGATCCACTGAACAGGACACAAAAATATTCTTAACGAATTTGATGAGGTGTTTAACAGCCTGGGATGTATTAACGCTATAAATTCCCATGTGCCAAGAAAAATAGTCTGTCTCACGGAGTGAGTCTCAAGTTATTTCATACTGCACCTATCTTCTGTACTGGGACCACCACAATAACTCTCTCCCAGCCATCCAGGCTGTAGTGGATCCTGATCCCAGATGGAGTTTGCAATATCCAGGATGCAAACTTGTATGAAATCAAATAAATGTTTAACTTGATGAGAGGGATAACATTAAATGTTACTGAGCTGAATTAGAGCACTGGTTGTCTGGTCAATGTAAAATCAAACAAGTTAAGGATTTTTATAAATTGAAGAGGTTTGAATAAGGCTATTCCCTGAGTCTAGTTGAGAAGATCATGCCTCATCTTTAAAATGCAAGTGACAAAGGACATCCAGGGTCTCACCTCCATATTGGGCCTGCAACCTGTCTAGAACCATCTGACAACTTAAATCTACCATTTTGGAAAACATTGCTAAAGAGCAGGCAAAGTGCTTCCTTGAAGTAGACTTGGCCATTCTTGTATTCAGGACAAAATTTGCTAGTAATCATCCATTTTAGCCAACAGAAAAAAACCCACATCTAAATCATAAAATCTCTTTGGGACTATACAGTCAAAATGTTTCTCATGATAGGATTGTTTTCAATAACACGTAGCACGAGATCAGAAACGATAATCATAGTCCATAGTGCCCATAGTGGTGTTAACAAGTATAAGAATGGAACTGAGATTTCCTTTCCTAGTCAGATATGAATGATGCTTTCTTAATGCATGGCCACAGTAGCAGGTTGGATGTTAGTAGGTTGTCTGAGGCTCAGTAGGAAGGCAGAAGATAAAAAAGGGAGTGAAGCTGGTTGATTAGAGGTAGCATCTAGAATCGTAAAATATTAAAACTGGAAGGGACCTCGAGAGGTCATCAAGTCCAGTCCCCTGTCCTCATGGCAGGACCAAGCACCATCTAGATCAGGCTTGGGCAAAATATAGCCCACAGGCCACACCTGGCCTGCCAAGCCACCAGATCCAACCTGCAGAGGCAGCGGGGAGACCCAGACAGGCTCCCCTGCTTGCACCGGAGCCCTGCACGCCACTCAGAAATGCAGCTGTGGGGAGCTTTCTCTTTGAGTCCAGAGGAGAGGGGGGAAGATTCAGACACTGTTCCTGCCCCCAGCACAATCCTATTGGCCAGTTTCTGGACAGAAATTGACCAATGGGAGCTGCCTGTTGAATACCAGGCAGCCACCCTCCTGCTCACTCAGGCGCATGGCCGAGCATGCAGAAACATTTTAAGCTCTACAAACAGACTGGTTTGGCTGCTAACTGGTAAGTCTCCTGGCCAGAACCTATCTCTGGCACCCAGCCCCCTCCCTTCCCTAACCCTCTGCTCCCCACTCTTGCCCTGCTACTCCACATGCACCCATACCCCTCCCAGATCTGGACCAATCTCCTGCCCAAGATCACACTCCCCTCCTACCCTAGGTCACATCCCAAAACTTGCCCCCCAGTTCCCTGGCCTGAGTCACAACTGCATCCTTCACCCAAACTTCCTCCCAGACTCCATTCTCCCTCCTTCACCCCACTCCCTTACCCCAAGCTCCCTTCTGTACCCAACCTCCATGCCAGACCCTGCATCTCCGCCCATAATATCATGGAAGAGTGTGGCCCTCGACTACTTTCCAAAATCTTAGAGTGGCCCCCTATCAAAAATTATTGTCCACCCCGATCTAGATCATCTCTGATAGATGTCCAGCCAACCTGCTCTTAAATATCTCCAGTGATGGAGATTTCACAACCTCTCTAGGCAATTTATTCGTGTTTAACAACCCTGGCAGTTAGGAAGTTTTTCCTAATGTCCAGTCTGAACCTCCCTTGCTGCAATTTAAGCCCATTGCTTCTTATCCTGTCATCAGAGGCCAAGGAGACCAAATTTTCTTCCTCGTCCTTCTAACACCCTTTTAAATACTTGAAAACCACTATCATGTCCCCTCTCGGTATTTTCATTTCTAAGCTAAACAAGCCCAGTTCTTTCAGTCTTTCAGACCCTATAGGTTATGTTTTCTAGACCTTTAATCATTTTTGTTGCTCGTCTGTGGACCTTCTCCAATTTCTCCACATATTTCTTGAAATGTGGTGCCCAGAACTGGACAGAATACTCCAACTGAGCCCTAATCAGTGTAGAGTAGAGCGAAAGAATGACTTTTCGTGTCTTGCTCACAACACACCTATTAATGCATCCCAGAATCATGTTTGCTTTTTTTGTAATAGTGTCACACTGTTGACTCATATTTAGTTTGTGGTCCACTATAACCCCTAGATATCTTTCTGCAGTACACCTTCTTAGATAGTCACTTCCCATTTTGTATGTGTGAAACAGATTATTCCTTCCTAAGTGGAGTTGCACTTGTCCTTATTAAACTTAATTCTATTTACCTCAGACCATTTCTCCCGTTTGTCCAGATCATTTTGAATTATGACCCTATCCTCCAAAGCTCTTGCAACCCTTCCCAGCTTGGTATTATCTGCAAACTTAATGAGTGTACTTTCTATGCCAATATCTAAATTGTTGATGAAGATTTTGAACAGAACCATTCTGACCCCTGCAGAACCCCACTTGTTATGCCCTTCCAGCATGACTGTGAACCATTAGTAACTACTCTCTAAGAATGATTATCCAGCCAGTTATGTACCCACCCTATAGTAGCCCCATCTTGGCTGTATTTCTCTAGTTTATTGATAAGGTCATGCAAGACTGTATCAAATGCTTTACTAAAGTCTAGGTAAACCGCATCCACCTCTTCTCCCTGTTCCACAAGACTTGTTATCCTATCAAAGAAAGCTATCAGTTTGGTTTGACATGATTTGTTCTTTACAAATCATGCTGGCTGTTACCTATCACCTTCTTATCTTCCAGGTGTTTGCAGATTAATTCCTTAATTATTTGCTCCATTATCTTCCCTGGCACACATGTTAAGATGACTGGTCTGTAGTTTCCTGGATTGTTCTTATTTCCCTTTTTATAGATGAGCACTATATTTGCCTTTTTCCAGTTTTCTGGAATTATTCTGACTTCCATGACTTTTCAAAGATGATAGCTAAAGGTTCTGATACTTTCTCTAACAGCTCCTAGAGTATTCTAGGATTCATTTAATCAGGCCCTGGGGACTTGCAGACATCTAACTTTTCTAAGTAATTTTTAACTTGTTCTTTTTTAAAATTTTAACTTTTAAACCTACCCCATTTCTACTAGCATTCTCTACGTTAGGCATCATGTCACCATCAGTCTTCTTGGTGAAAACTGAAACAAAGAAGTCATTAAGCACCTCTGCCATTTACAAGTTTCCTTTTATTGTTTTTTCCTCTTCACTGAGCAATGGATCTACCCTGTCCTTGGTCTTCCTCTGGCATCTAATATATTTGTAGAATGTTTTCTTGTTACCCTCTAAGTCTCTAGCTAGAGTGAGCTTGTTTTGTGCCTTTGCCTTTTTAATCTTGCTCCTGTATACTTTCATTATTTGGTAATATCCATCCTTTGTAATTTGACCTAGAAAGTACAGCAAGGAAAGTGCTTGCCTGCATGACTAAAAAAGAGTGCACATCCTTGGTAGTTGAACATAATAATTTAGGGGGATGAAGGATATGGGGCTGTACTTCCGTAAAATTAATGAATATTGTATCTTGACCTGTTTATTGGAATGTTTACTGTATTAATATGTTATGTTTTCAACAGTCTGCTATTAAACTAACCCAAGCAGGAAATGAAATAATGACTTGAGATAAGACATGTCCTGGTAAACGCTTGGGGAGGAGAGGAGAAAAAGCGAAAAAAGCCTGAGCTATTAACTGAAGAGCTTAACTTGTGGGCTCCAGCGAAGTTACACAGCTTGTTTTGCCAGTGCTGGGAACCACCAGATCAAAAAGCACTATGAACAGTTGAAAAGGACATTCTCCATCTGGAGGTTAGATAATTGCTGTTCAGGTGAAGAGACTGAGACCCAGAACCCCAAAGACCTGGGGTAAGATAGGCCTGCCTAAAATTTCAGGTAAAGTAGGCATGGGGTAGATCTTTTGTTGTTTTTAAATCTCCTTTATGTTGTGTTATACTTTGTTCTTACTGGTAAGATTAATCTGTCCTTGTATTTGAGAAGGCTTTCTGGTCACTTTATTCCAGTGTTTCTCAAGAATGGGGTCTTGACCCAAAAGAGAGTCACAAAATTATTGTCTTGACACCATGATACCCCTACATCTGCACTGTCTTGAGAGCTGGGTGGCTGGAAGAAGAGCCATTACTGTTGGCTGGGCAACCGCACAGAAATAAGGGTGTTATGGTATGGGGGAGAACCATAACTTTCTTGGGGGAGGGGAGGGAGTTGTCATAGTGTGAAATGGGGTCCTTCCCAGCAAAAGAAGTTTGAGAACCCCTACATTCCCTGCTGGTCATGCAGGCCAGCACACAACTGTTGCAATAAAACCAAATGAGAAACCAACACGAACTTGGTCTTCATGAATATTCTGAGATCCAGAAATACCACAGCAGCAGCACAGAAATGAGGGTGTTATGGTATGGGGGAGGGTCATAACTTTCTTGGGGGGAGTTGTCACTGGATTTCACTCCTGGAGTGATAAAGGCATAAAGTCTAATGACTCAAAGGGTGCACTCAAAGAAACCAGAGAGGGATCAGAGGTGTAGTTAGTTCTGTAACCATAACTGGGTACTTCTGCATCTTAGATTATTTGTGGAGACTAAGTTAGTGTTGGTTTTTCATTTGGGTATGCTGCAGCAGTTGTGATAATTTCTCTGATTTTTGGAATTTCTTGGGCACCTATTACCTAATTTAGAGGTGGGAAATAATTTTTGATGGGGGACCACTCCAAGTTTTTGGTAAGTAGTCTAAGGTTGCACTTTTCTATGGAGAAAATGGGGGGTGTCTGGGCAGGAGGTTGGGTGCAGAGGGGAGCTTGACTAGGGGTGCAGGACAAGGTGTAGGGTCTGAGAGGGAGTTTGGGTAAAGGAGGATGTTGTGACTTGGGGCAGGGAATGGGGTGCTGGAGAGGATATTGACCTAGGGGAGCAGTGTAGGAGGGAGGTGCAGGATCTGTGAGGGAATTATGACCTGGGGAAGGAGAAAGAGGGGAAAGGGTTTGGGTGGTGACCTGGGGCAGGGAGTTGGGATGTGGGAGCGGTATGGATTGCAGAGGCAGGCTCTCATCAGGAACCACTTACCATAGGCCAGCAATCCAACGGGGACCCTTAGTCAAACTCCATGCCTGCCACAGCCCCAGGCTGCTCAAAATGGCTCAAGGCTCCCTTCATGTGCCACTCTGCGCTGCGCGTCCCGGTGAAAGGAGAGGAGTCTTTGCATGTTGCCCTTGCTCCCAGCCCAATCATTGCCGCTCCCATTGGACAGTCTCTGGGGAGCATGCATTTAAGATTTTGTGGTTTCTGGTCAATGGAACCTGCAATGATTGGGCTGGTGGATGGGGGCAGTGCAAGATGTTTCCCCCACCAGCAGGCACATGGCACCTAGAGGGAGTCACCAGCCATTTGAAGCAGCTTTGGGCTGCAGTAGGTAGGGAGCCTGCCTTGGGGTCCTGGTGGGGTGGGCCATGGACTGGATCAAAAGGCTTTGTGGACCAAATCCAGCCTGTAGGCCTTATCTTGCCCACTTCTGATCTAAGTGATATTTAAGCATGATTGATATAGAGCTTAATTAGGGGATATCAACTATCATGTATTTGTGTAAATGTGTAACTGCTGGAATATTTAGTGGTTACACGTTTACATGCTGGGAAGAGGGGCAGGGAGGAACCAGTGCTCACGGGGAGCCGGCTTTTATGTCAGCTCCCCCTGAACACTGGCTCCCTCCTGGACCTTCCCCACACTGCTGCCTTTGTGGGAGGCAGCAGCATGGGGGGTGGGGAAAGAGGCAGTTAGCTGGGAGCTGATACGTGCAGGGAGCTGGCTTGAAAGTTGCTTCTCTGTGTGTGCCTGCTTTTTGCGGAGCTGCCTGCTCCTCCCTTGCTGCCTCCCACAGAGGCAGCAGCATGTGGGGGGCAGGCAGGAGCTAGCTAAAAAGCTGGCTGCCCATGGACACTGGTTCCCACTCTCCCCCTTACTGCCTCTGATACAGAGGCAGCAAGGGGGTGTGTGTGTGTAGTCATTAGGATTAACCAATAAACCTGGGTTTATTGGTTAATCATGTAACTGACTACAGGCTAACATACCTAAGCTTAATACAGTTTTCCTTGTATTTGTCAATTCCAGGTAGGTTTACTGAAATGAATGCTATATGAGACTACCCTGAAGACCACTAGGAAGCTGGTGAGCAACATGGTAGTCTGCTTCCTTGCCACTGTTAGTCAAAGGGGGCATATCACGTTGATGCTCCAAGGACTGAACTAATTCCATATTTATTTCCAGGCATAACTCAAAGTTATGCTATTAGAACTGCTAATGGACATAAACTCTGAGTCCTAGATACATGAAAAACTGCCTAGGTCTCTATACATTCTGGACCATCCTATCACAAAATGCAAACGTGTTTCTACATGTCCAAGATTATATTTCTTTTATTTTGATAGAGCTGGTGTATAAACCAGTTATAGTCTAACCTTGACTCCTCACCAAAGAACATTTCTAATGATTCTCAAACTATGAGAATTTTATTTTATAGACTTAAAGTAGCACATGCTATAAGAACAGTTTTTACTGCTCTCCGTCCTTCAATTTTCTTAGCAGGCAACACTTGATGGTGTCTATCTTTAATGTTTCAGGAAAAACTCCCAGCCTGAGTTACTATTTCTTTAGATTTTTGGTCTGACATTTCTAATATTCTTTATCCATAATTTGTTTTTAATAGATTGTTAAAGTTCAGCTTTTTCTTCTGAACTCTTCTGAGCAGTTCAGGTCAGATGTAGACCCTAATATCAATTCCTAATGTCACATTTAAGATATTTTGAAATCACAGTTCTCAGGTTTCTCTGTCATTCACAATTTTCTGGTTTTGCCAGCTTTTCCAGCACAAGGCTTTCCCCAATCCAGCTCAACCACTAATAGAAATTCTGCCTTGTGATACAATATTCCCAATCCCCATGGTGGTACTACAAGACTGGAGTCCTTTTGAGGCTGGAAGAAGTTGCTTAAATCATTAAATTCAGAAGTGAGCGCAACAAGAGGGGCTGGATCATATCTGTATATTTATGAAAGCCTTGTTTTGTCCCCTCCTGTATGGATGTAGAGTTGCCAGGCATTCGGTTTTTGATCGGAACACCTGGTCAAAAAGGGACTCTGGTGGATCTTGTCAGCTCTGCCAACTGGGCTGGTAAAAACCTGATAAAAAAATGCAGTAGGCTAAGGTAGACTTTCAGGCAGTCCAGGGCTTTATAAAGCAGTGAGCAAGCAACCAAGGAGCGTGCGAACAGGTGAGTGCTAACAGGGAGTTTAGAGAGGGAGTTCTTCAGGTAAAGGAGAAGCAGATACAGGACTCTTGAGGGAAGTGTGTGTTGTGTTTGGGGCTTTCTTGCTGTGTGCTGAGCTTGTGTTTGTGAGTGAGGGTTGGTGTGTGTGTGGTTTTTTTGTTTGTTTGTTTGTTTGTTTGGCAGGCAGAAGAGCCAGAGAGGGCAGTATGGGATCAGGAAGAGAACTGGCAGCATGTAACTTCTAGAAGGGGAAAAAGGCCAGCACAGGAATCCCTCAATGCTATAGAGGTAAGTAATCACTTTCAGGCTCTCTCCACAGGCTCTGCAGTGGTGAATGCTTTGGAAGGGACCTCACAAGGAAGAAACCTCAAGAGAACACCATCTACTGGAAGGCATGGAATGCGTAGTCCTAGGGATGGGGGTTCCATGACCACCACCCCCAAAAGAAGAGTGAGAAAGTCGGATACCGGGAAGAAATGCAGAGAGGAATGAGGAAGAAAGGAGGAACCCTGGTTTGAATGGAGAAGATAGGGCGATCAACTGGGTACCTGAGGTGTTTGTACACTAATGTGAGAAGCCTGGGCAACAAACAGGAAGAACTGGAGGCCCTGGCCCAGTCCGAGAAATATGATTTAATTGGGATAACAGAGACTTGGTGGGATGACTCGCATGACTGGAGCGCTGTCATGGAAGGGTAGACTGTTCAGGAAGAACAGGCAGGGGAGAAAAGGAGGAGGAGTTGCACTATGATTGCTCTGAACTCCAGTATAAAGAGGGAGAAAAACCTGTTGAGAGCCTTTGGGTTAAGTTTAAAGGAGCAAACAACAGCAGTGATGTTGTGGTTGGTGTCTGCTACAGGCCACCGAATCAGGTGGATGAGGTAGATGAGGCTTTCTTCGTACAACTGAGAGAAGCTTCCAGATCGCAGGCCCTGGTTCTCGTGGGGGACTTTAATCACCCTGACATCTGTTGGGAAACCAATACAGCAGTACACAGGCACTCCAGGAACTTTTTGGAGAATGTTGGGGATAACTTCTTGACGCAAGTGCTGAAGGATCCGACCAGGGGCAGTGTGCAGCTTGACCTTCTGCTCACAAACAGGGAGGTGGAGGTGGGTGACAACCTGGGAAGCAGTGATCATGAGATGGTAGATTTCAGGATCCTGACCAAAGGAAGAAAAGAGAGTAGTAAAATACACACCTTGGATTTCAAAAAAGCAGATTTTGACTCCCTCAGAGATCTGATGGGCAGAATCCCCTGGGATGCGAACATGAAGGGGAAAGGAGTCCAGGACAGCTGGCAGTATTTTAAAGAAGCCTTATTGAAGGCACAGAAAGAAACCATCCCGACGCGTAGCAAGAGAGGCAAACATGGTAGGAGACCGGATTGGCTTACGGGGGAAATCCTTGGTGAACTTAAGCACAAAAAGGAAGCTTACAAAAAGTGGAAACTTGGACAAATGACCAGGGAGGGGTTTAAATGTATAGCTCGAGAATGCCGGGGGGTTATCTGGAAGGCGAAAGCGCAAATGGAATTGCGACTGGCTAAGGATGTGAAGGATAACAAGAAAGGTTTCTACAGGCATGTTAACAAGAAGAAGGTGATCAGAGAGGGTGTGGGGCCCCTACTGGATGAAGGAGGTAACCTAGTGACAGATGATGTGGGGAAAGCTGAAGCACTCAATGCTTTCTTTGCCTCTGTATTCACGGACAAGGTCGGCTCCTGGACTTCTGTGCTAAGTGACGCAAGATGGGATGAAGATGGACAGCCCGTGGTGGGTAAAGAACAGGTTAGGAACTATTTAGAAAAGCTAAACGTACACAAATCCATGGGTCTGGACTTAATGCATCCAAGGGTACTGAGGGAGTTGGCAAATGTCATTGAGGAGCCTTTGGCCATTATCTTTGAAAAGTCGTGGAGATCGGGAGAAATCCCGGATGACTGGAAAAAGGCAAATGTAGCGCCCATCTTCAAAAAGGGAAGAAGGACGATCCAGGGAACTATAGGCGGTCAGTCTTACCTCGGTTCCTGGAAATATCATGGAAGGGATCCTTAAGGAATCCATTTTGAGGCACTTGGAAGAGAGGAAAGTGATTAGGAATAGTCAGCATGGATTCACAAAGGGCAAGTCGTGCCTGACCAATCTGATTAGCTTCTATGATGAGGTAACTGGCTCTGTGGACATGGGAAAGTCAGTGGATGTGATATACCTTGACTTTAGCATGGCTTTTGATACGGTCTCCCCACAATATTCTTGCCAGCAAGTTAAGGGAATGTGGATTGGATAAATGGACAGTAAGATGGATAGAAAGATGGCTAGAAGGCTGGGCCCAGCTTGTAGTGATCAACGGCTCGATGTCAGGATGGCGGTCGGTTTCTAGCGGAGTGCCCCAACGTTCAGTTCTAGGACCGGTTTTGTTCAATATCTTTATTAATGACCTGGATGAGGGCATGGATTGCACCCTCAGCAAGTTTGCAGATGACACTAAGTTAGGGGGGAGAGGTAGATACACTTGAGAGCAGAGATAGGGTCCAGAGTGACTTAGACAAATTGGAGGATTGGGCCACAAGAAATCTGATGAGGTTCAATGACAAGTGCAGAGTCCTGCATTTGGGACGGAAGAATCCCAAGCATTGTTACAGGCTGGGGACCAACCAGCTAAGTAGCAGTTCTGCAGAAAAGGACCTGGGGATTACAGTGGATGAGAAGCTGGATATGAGTCAACAGTGTGCTTTTGTAGCCAAGAAGGCTAATGGCATATTAGGGTGCATTAGGAGGAGCATTGCCAGAGGATCCAGAGAAGTGATTATTCCCCTTTATTCGGCTCTGGTGAGGCCACATCTGGAGTATTGTGTCCAGTTCTGGGTCCCCCACTAAAAAAAGGATGTGAACGCAATGGAGGGGGTCCAGCGGAGGGCAACCAAAATGATTAGGGGGCTGGAGCACATTACCTATGAGGAGAGGCTGAGGGAGTTGGGTCTGTTTAGTCTGCAGAAGCGAAGAGTGAGGTGGGATTTGATAGCAGCCTTCAACTGCCTGAAGGGAGGTTCCAAAGAGGATGGAGAGAGGCTGTTCTCAGTAGTGACAGAAGGGAGAACAAGGAGCAATGGTCTTAAGTAGTGGTGGGAGAGGTCCAGGTTGGATATTAGGAAAAACTATTTCACTAGGAGAGTGGTGAAGCACTGGAATGGGTTACCTAGGGAAGTAGTGGCGTCTCCATCCATAGAGGTGTTTAAGTCTCGGCTTGACAAAGCCCTGGCTGGGTTGATTTAGTTGGGATTGGTCCTGCCTAGAGCAGGGGGCTGGACTTGATGACCTTCTGAGGTCTCTTCCAGCTCTATGGTTCTATGATTCTATAAGGTATGCTTTCCTGGGCTCCACATGGGTCCTGGAAATGGTTGGCGTGTGCTAGGTGCAAGGATGGCTATGAGGGCTCAGTGCACTGCCCCCACCCTGAGTGCAAGCTCCACTGCTCCCATTGGCTGGGAACCGAGGAGCTGGACATGCTGATTGTTTCCAGGAGCCTCCTGAGATAAGTGCTGCCTGGCCAGAGCCCATATTACCTCCTACATCCCAACCCCCTGCCCTAGTGCTGAGCTCCTAGGGAAAATCCTTCATCCCCTATCCCACCCCAGAGCCCACACCCCTAGCTGGAGCCTGTACCTCCTCTGGCACCTACTCCTCCGTCTCAATCCTGAGTCCCCTCCCACACTCCAAACCCCTCGGCCTTAGCCTGGAGCCCCTCCCAACATTCTGAACCCCTTATTTCTGGTCTCACCACGGAGCCTGTACACCCAGCCTGTACACTCCCTTCCACACTCCAACCCCTACTGCCCCCCAGTGAAAATGAGTAATGTTGGGACACACAGTAAGCGAAGGGGGGGCGGAGGGGGGGTGTAGTGAGCATGGGGTAGGCCCTCAGAGAAGGGGTGGAGCAGGGCTTTGGGGGAAAGGAATGAAGTGTGGAGGCAGGGCAAGCATGTTTGGTTTTGTGTGATTTAGAAAGTTGGCAATCCTATGTACATGCCATTCTGGTACATGAAGGTGAGTGGAGCTACTTGAGCTGGAATTCCTTTTCTGTAAGGGGTTTTGGGCTGTTGGCAGGGTGCTGTCCATGAAATCAGCTTAGTTTTGGAATTCACTTCCGCTTGTTGGCCTTCCAGAGTCCAGATTTATTAACTTTTGATTACATTCCACAGGCATGTGGGAAAGTGAGCATGGGGAAACTTTATGATTTTATTTGGAGTTCTGTTTGCTATTTAGACCATTAGAGGTTAAATATTTAAGGCAAGATAAGTAGATTGTTATTTATTGTATTATAATAATTAAATTGAAATTTTTAATTGTAAATGTGGCCATAACATAGAATGGCTTCTTGTTGAATGTATGACATCCTTTACAAATAAATACAAAATACATCCTAATGTATCACAGTGATGAGTGTGGTATAAGAACCTGAATAGAACAGAATAGAATAAGAGCTCTTTTCAAAATTTGATCACTTCTTGGATGAGCCAAAGGAGCACTGCAGCTGTGTAGCTTGTCTCTATACGAGCTGGCAATGCTACCTTTGCAATACTTTCTCAGGATAGCTGAATCCGAAAACGGAAGACCAAGGACTTTTGAACCAAGGTCTCTGCTTCATAGTGAATAGCATTTCTTTCTTGGCTGGCTCTAATGTTTCTTTTTCATTCAAGTTATTGTTTTGAGAAGAGTCCAGATTCTTGTTTGCAGCTTCCTATAAGCCATAATCATCTCAGAAAGCTTTTGGAGATCACATTCACTAAAACAGCCTAGATAGGAGGGTATCCTAAATAATAGCATCACATATTTTGACAAGAACAATTTAGGCTGAAAGAATTGTTGTTCTCTTGCTGAAAAGCTTATTTTATGGAGCATTTTTGAAGCAAATGGCAATATGAACTGGAAATAAAGGAACTAATTTTCAATTAAATAAAATATTTTTAAAGACAAAATAAATAAAGTTATACACAGAAGTAAAATAACTCAGTCATTATTTACATTCCTGGGGATATCTGAGAATAATGATATACACAGTCATATGCAATTACAACAAAAACATGTTTCAGGGACATCAATGATTCAAAAAGTAGTCATTGTCTTGCCCTTGCAACTGAAGCAGGTCCAGCTCTCCTATGATAGACCATGTAGTTCCAAGTGGTCAAATTAAGGGGCTGAGGCTGCACCTGGAGATATAAAGGACTGGTGGGAGCTCTAGCAAAGTGTTTGTGAAAAGGAACTGGTTTAGTGAGAGGCAGGAAGCCAGAGTGGTATGTATTCTGGGAGGGTAGGTAGTAAAAGACTGAGATGGAAAGGGTGTGCTGAAGAATTGTTTTTGGTTGTTGGTTTAAGTTTGGATAATATAAAAATCTGCCAGAGAGAGACTGTGAGTATGGCAGAGAGTCCTTAACAGGCTGGGGAGAAGCCCTATTTCCTGACATGTGATGGAGAATCTGAACACCTTGATCAGCTCCTCATACAAGGGGAGAGTAAGCAAGATCCTTAGTGTGAAGTGGAAAGGAAAGGTGGGAATTGAAGGTCTTGACAGTGACTAGTCCCACCTGGTTGGGTGATTAAAAAAATGGAGGAGATATGTGTATGGGTGATGGTACAGATGACTATGTTACAGTGGCAGCAGAAACAGCAGCAAAAGGTTTAGGTTATGCTCTAGCAGCTGATGGGGAGCTTGTAAAAACTATCAGAAGCACAATTTGTTTCTCAGCAATGTATGGCAAGAAGCTCACTTCCAGCATGCAGGAATTTCAATTCCTCCCTACCAAGAGGGACATAGCTCAGCAGAGATTCCTAGGAGTGGAGGGTGGTATCCTGAAGAGGACTTGGAATGATATGAATTTACAGGTGCCTACTTTGTGAATTCCCAGCGGGTGCTTGATTTCCCATTCTACCCCAGATCCTACCCACACTCCACATCTTCCCTCAAGTACCCACCCTACCTCCTTCTGCCCCTTCTTGTCCCTGCTCTTCCTTTTCTCCCCCAGTGCCTCCTGCATGCTGATTGTGGCAGGTGGGAAGCACTGGGGTGGGGGGAAGAGATGGAGCTGATGGGGCTGCTTTTGTATGGATGAGGTACATGCTCCTTTGTGGATGGTTTAAAGTTTCTGGTGAATAACTTGGGAACTCCTTGGGTGTATATCATGCATACTGTGAAATGTTTTATGGAGTGTTTGAATAATATGCCTTTGGGAAAGCTGTTTTGGTTTGGGGATGAAAGAAGCCTATTAAGTTCACTGAAGGTAAAAAACAATTGCAGGGTGTGTGTTTGTTTGTTTTTTAAAGGAGAAGAGGTTAGCACATGGGGATTAGAAAGGATCAGAGAGATACCCAGTAAAAGGGAGTCTCTCCAGTGAGTCAGAACAGAGTGGTGCAGTCAGGAAGAGCAGGTGATAGCTGCCAGACTCCAGGGGACGAGATGAGTCTGCTGGAAGGAAGAAGACAATGGTTTCCATGAAAACACTGAAGGCAGGAGAGAAGTAAGAGGGGTTTGCTGGCTAGTGTCCCCAAGATGGAGATCCAGAGCCACAGGCTGGAGGGGGCTGAAGACAGGAGAATCAGTAGCAGAGCATATCTGCTGATATCTCCAGCAATAGAGAGATGGACCCAGAGGAGTCATGAGAGGGACAGGGAAAGTGAAGGATACTCCCAGCAGAATGACTGTGAAAGTTCCTGCTGGGAAGAATAGGGTTATATTCCAATTGGAAGGCCTGGGGTGTCCTGGCACAAGAAAAGGGAAAGACTGAAAGAGTGCAAGATGTGTGGTATATAGTCTATTACAGGATGAAATGTGGGGTGATCTTAAGAACTGTTTGGGATGAGAAATGAATTGTATATTTGGAACTGTTACTAAGGATTATTTGAACTATGATCTAGTAATAAATCATGTTTATGGACTAGAGACTAAACCTTGTATGGAGTTACAGGGTTATGTAAGAGGGGAAACTGAGGCAAGTGTGCCTGTCATGCCCTGGCCCTGGCTTGCGGATGAAGAGTGCTCTGGAAGGGGATGACTTTTTCTTATGATGTTTATACTTAACATATTTTTGGCATGGAACTAATATAACAAGTTTTTTTATTTAATAAAGTTCAGGAGAGCTAGCAGTCTTGGTGACATCACTAGTTAGCTCTCTTCAGTCAGTTTACATATTAAAATTATATAATGAAGACGGTTCCTAGGGATTGATGACAGAATTCTCTGTTCTGGTAGTAGCCCCAAACCTGCCTACGATGAAATATGCCTCAGTACACAGCATAGCCCTCGACAAGCCCCCTTGGGAGTTATTTTCCCTGTTGGTCTATGAATGCTGAAGACATACCACACATGCTCCTGCTGTAGCCCAGGCTGATTTAGCACATTTCCCCAGACAGGGATTCTATGTTCTGCTCAGGTTACACCTGTCTGTGCCTCAATTTCCTCCTTTGAGGATAAAAATATTGCCTCTGTGAAGTGCTTTGAGATTTATGGATGAAAAGCTGCAGTACAGATTCCCAATGAGCTCAAGGTTGATGAGCCTCCAGGTGTGTACCCTCTGCGTCCTATCCCCATGTGCATTTAGAGACCTGTGCAAGCCAGAAGCCAGATTTGCCATAGTAGAGAGAAAAATGGGTGAAAAAGCAAAGCCTCACAGCTGGGTTACCTGTTGTCAAAAAAAAAGAGCAGGCTGCAGTTGTAGCCCTTTGCCTACACGGTGTTAGCTTGCAGAGGATGCTTATCTTTTCAGGTGGGTTAGCCACGCCGTTTATCCTCATCAGCCTTGCTGTCTCTGGCTGGTGCTTCTGCTCTATCCCATTTCTCTGCTTCATTTCACCTCTGTTGCTTTACCATTAACTTTTCCTCGCTGCCCAGGATCTCAGGGTGGATCCTGTTGTTGTCACTTGTATCTTCCTCAGAGCTTTCTTCCTCCAACCAACTGCCACGGAGCCTTTGGATTCCAACATTCCAAACCCTCTGGGTTAAGAAAATAGCACCCAAAGTTTGTTTGAGCAAGATACAGTCAATAAAATCAATCACTACAATGTACTTGAGCTTGAAGAGGGAACTGTCTTATTCAGACTGAATCATTTGTGAGAAATAATAGCTTTGGCTGTCTGGTCAAATAGCAGTTGACAGTCTTGTCCTATGGGCCACATTCTAATCTGGCAATTGCAGTTCTGCATTGATACAGGCAAAACAGATCAAAATCAGTGTGTATCACTCCTGTCTTTGCATGTTGCTATTGAGATGGATGTAAAATTACCTTTAGCAAATATATATAAAAATATTTATTCTCAATGACTGAAAAGAAACTTTCTACTTAAATTTTTGTCAAAATTTGAAGTGAAAGCATTTGTATATGTTATTGCATACCATGACTTTTCTATAACAAAATTCACTTAAAATATTTCATATAAGGAATAGCTTGTTTCTTTCTATTAAGTGACTAAGACTTGTGTGTATGTCTTGTTTTTAACGTCAACCTGAAATTGCTGCATGTAGTTATTTGTTTCAAACTCTGTCCATTTATAGTTGGTGAGTTTGATATATATTTTCATACGGTAATTGCCATTGTATTGTAATATACTTGAATCATGTCATTCACTTTCATATCACCATTATTAGAGATACTATGTGCTGGATTAGATTATTACTAAGGATGGTGTAAAGATCATTAATCCATTGTGTCATGACAAAGAAAGATGAATTGTATGTGGCCCTACTGAAGTTCTTGTCAACCTGTGTCATTCAGCAACCTTTTTTCTTTTTGTTCCTGCTGGATTTCTTAAAATTCCTGTTTCTTCCTCAAAAGTGATACAGCACCCTAGAGTGCTTTAGCCTCCATTCCCATGTGTCAAGTTGCCTCTACCCAGCTCTGAGGTTTTGATATTTATAGAAGCTTGTTAGAGAGTGCACATGTGTAAATGCCTACACATTCTATCTCATCTCTGTGTTTGTTTGGGATGAAGAGTGGGCATGTGTGAGCTGCATTATATCTACTTGTATAAGTGGAGTCATTTGAAGACATACAGGGTACGTCTAATGAAATCCCCAAGCTCATTTTCAGGCTCAAGCACAATCCTCCCTTAAATCTACCCATAACTCTCTGATGTGTGCCCAGGCTTCACAGGATGGAGGGTCTGAGCTAACTCCCATGGGACTTGAGACCAAATTCCATAGTCTTGCCTTGTGGCTACAGCTCAGGTCCTGACCCCCAAAGTTGGGTCCTTAGAGTCTGCTACGCTACCCTGTGTGGGATAGTGTACTTTGTCCTTTCTATATCAAGACTGGTTAATTGAATCCCAGGAAATAGAAGCTACTCCTCCTAGGTCAAGTACAACTGCTTGGTGTTTCCATTTTATTCTGATTGTTGAGGTACAAGTGGAGTGAACCTTCTCCTGCATTTGTGATGGCCATGGATATGAAGAAGTCCTTTGCCAAGCACACTGCTAGCTGGTTAACAGGAATACAGCCAGATTTTGTTCAGTCTCTGGTGCAAGGTGAACAAACAGGTTGATGTTAGCTAAGTTCCAGCATGACCATGTGTACTGGTAAACAAGCTGGCGGTATTGGGAATTTACCAGGCTAGTGACCAGTGCAGGGAGCAGATTAAGTAGGTCAAAACTGATTATCTAAAAGACAAGGATGAGAAACAAACCTCTAGGAACTCACCATTATCCTATCCCTTTTATAAGCTGTTTGAGTGTTTCACAATAGCCTGCTCAACCAGGATGGAGACTTTCTTACCCTGTATCCAATATAGAACTGAAATAAAGCCAGCAAAAGATGGATGAGGCTGCCAAAGTGACTCTTGTGCTCAAAATCAATCCCTGAGGATGTTTTTCCACTGGAGCAGCTGCAGCACATTCTGGGTCCCTATTTGGAGAAGCTTCAGGATAACACCCCTCAATCTTGGAAGAGAGTCATAGAATCAGCAATAAAATTGCATAATGCAGAAGTAGCCTGTTAGCCTAGTCAGTTTCTGGCTCTCCTCCACCCCTACTCCAAAAGGCCAAGTTGGTATGCAATTTTTAAATTATAAGCAATTGTAAATTTTAACTTACCACTGTTTCTGGATTCTTTTTCACCAGGATTAACTGAGTTGTGTCCAAGGGGCACTTTTGAGACATTTCTCTCTGTAAAAAAGAGCTTCAGTCTATTCCCAGTATCATTTTTTGACCTTGCAATTCCATAAGGCACTTTTTCCTGCTGATGTGTCAAAGCTGTTTTTGAAGCACTAAAACAATATTGCACTATTTGATACCTGAATGTAGGTCTTTCAACCACTACTGGTCCTTCCACATTGGAAGTGCAGGCCACGGCTGCAAGTCCCAATGCCAAACTGTCATGGATTGGTCCACACCATTTCAGTGTTTCTGTGATGCACTGATGTTTGACACTCTGGAGAGGGCCAATAAACAGGTCCATTACCAGCGGGGAAAGATTGATGGCAGATGGAATGGCACAAACAGTCTGCAAAGCAAGAGGACAGAATTTCAGCATAAGAGAAGGTTGCAGCAGTTTTTAGAGCAGGAATATCAGCTGATGAAGACAGATTCTAGCAAAGAGAGCCTGTTCAATAGGCTATTTATGCTTTTGGCAGCCAAGGTCTAGGCTCCTGCTGCTCCACATCATATTTGGAGTCCCTTCCACAGTATCACGTGATGCAGAGCAAGAACAGTATGATAAGTTCTGTGGTTGAGTGGATAGTTTAGTTGGGACTTAGCGTGAGGCAGGGCAAATCTATACTATGCAGTTATCCCCCCTTTGCAGTCTCATTTACTACTTCAAGCGTCCACTCTAGTGCAGACCCTTGCACCTGTAAATGCTTCCTTTGAGAGATGGGAAGTATAGGCTAAACCTGAAAGAAGGGAAAGGAGAATGAGGGAGAGGCAAATATATGCCGCAGTAGGACATTCTTTTTTTGAAAATGGTTTCACTGTTTATGCAGTGGTTTTTGTTTAAAGCAGGGGTGGGGAACCTTTTTTGGATTGGGGGCTACTAAATCACAGAAAAATCAGTTGGGGCCACACCCAAGTGAAGGAAAAAAAACTTTCACTGATGTGGCCTCTGACTGAGAAGGAAAAAGACACTTCCCACATTTTCCTTGCACACCAAAGCCTAGGGGGCTGCTACTAAACTGCAGTGCTAGTTTGGGATACCTCTGATATAGTTCGAAATAAGTGCTCTGTAGACAGCACCAAATTTCGAAATAAGCTGTTTTGAAATTGATTCGAAATAAGCTATGCAATTGTGTAGCTCAAATTGTGAAGCTTATTTCAAGCTTCAGGTGCAGTGTAGACGCACACGGGGAGCCCAACCTCCTAGATTGTGTGTGCTCCAGCCCTGTAGTGGGGCAGCAGGGGGACTGCTAACAGACAGAGAATCCATGATACATGGTGGCCCTGCAGTGGGGGGACTGGATCACCAGTGTGGGCTCCTCAGTGCTGGGGTAGGGGGGTGGCCCTAAGCGTTGGGGGCCGGATCCAGTCAAGATTGAGGCTGCATCCAGCCCCCCGGGCCTGAGGTTCCCCACTCCCTGCTTTAAAGGGTTTGGTGTTGGTTGTAATTGTAGCTGGTTTTCCTGACAAGGATTTAATATTGTAGTTTTCTAATACATGTTCAAATATACATGTTTTTATTTTATTAAGAAGTATTGCCGTTACATCATACTACTTGCTATGCACATTATAAAGGTAAATGTGATAAGGGACAACTGGAAAGTTGTATATAAACAGTATTTCTTAATGCATTTGACTACATCAAGCCATACTATAAATCCACATTTGTTGCCACATATCCCCTCCCTATTTTATAAGCTGTTATGCCATGCACTGTACTTAAAAATGGCAATCAATTCCCCTCAGCCCCAGTTCATAATCAGTCCTGTTATCAATATCAACGATGCATTGCAGTCTTCCCTTTCACAATACATAATGAAGTTGAAGGACAGCACCTTATTTACTGTAAACATTGCACAAACACATTCATAAATGTACTATTAACCCTTTTTTATTGGCCCATGTAAGTGTAATGTAACAGAACGAAGCATCTCTGACTTGTGTTGCTCAGGTAAATCCTGTTCCAAGTGTGATAGATGCACTTTATAGTTAAGTGTACTGATTAGGCAATCCATTACTGTCATAGTTTCATTCAGGAACAAATGGCTCACCTTTGGCTTCACAAAGACATGTAGAGCAGAGCAAGCCACAATAATGTAATAAGCCTTGAGGACACTGGAATCCAAATCTTTCTGTAAACTGTGCTAGCCAGATTTAAGTCTGCTAAATGCATATTCAATCACCATTCTGCATCTGCTGAACTGTAATTAAACGTTCTTTTACTAGACCTTCTGAGATCTGGATATAGTTTCATAAGCCAAGGCAAAAGAGGGTAACACTGGGGACAGTTACTCCATTTATGATAATACCATCCAATGGGAATTTGTCCTAGCCTGTCCATTAATGTAGATTCCTGATAGATCGAAAACCCAGGCATCACAAACTTTTCCAGTGAAGCCCATGTTGGCATGTACATGGGCTTACAGTATAATAGGGTAGTACCCATTTGTGATTTATGTGTTTGTGCTCTTTGGGGAGGGCAAATTATGCTCACGATTCACATATATTGCCCCTATGCATTTCAGAAACCCCATTCTCTCAAAATCAGCAATTACTTCAGAGATCTTGTTTATGTCCACTATTTTGGGATGAATCTTGTCTGACGGCCTCAAAAAACCTCTGTGACCATTTTAACTATGGTTGACTTTCCAATGTTGAATGGTTAGCAACAGTCTTAGAGCAGTTTGGGATACACAGTTTCAACAAGGTTACAGCAACACACTTCTGGACTGGCATGGCTGCCCTTGTTTGTCTGTCCTTACACTGAAGGTTTGGGGCAAGCTGCTCACAAAGCTGCAGAAATGTAGCTTTCTTCATGTGAAAGTGCTGGACTCATTGCTAGTCCTCCACTGGATGGAATCCTACCAATCTGTTCCTGTGACCCTTCTCCAGAAGTGCTGGTCTACATAGGGGGCATCAGCAGCTACACCAAGAGTCACAAGCAGCATCAGCCAGTTCAATTATTCCATGTCAGTGTTGTCCTCTGTTTCCACTGGGAACTTCTGGTAGCTCAGAAATCACTTTCAGAATGTCATAGAATCATAGAACCGGAAGAGACCTCAGAAGGTCAAGTCCAACCCCCTGCTCTAGGCAGGACCAATCCCAACTAAATCAACCCAGCCAGGGCTTGGTCAAGCCGAGACTTAAACACCTCCAGGGATGGAGATTCCACTACTTCCCTAGGTAACCCATTCCAGTGATACATGTCTACCATGTATCATGGATGCTTTGTCTGTTAGCAAAAACAGGAGTGAAAACAAGCAAGAGAAGCTCTTGAAATAGGTTAGTGACTCTTTCACATGGTTGGCTCTTGTTGCTGGGAGCATGCAGACTGAAAAGACATCTCTGCAAAATGTGCTGGTGAACTGCAACAAATTCTTGTAATAGGCTGCATGGGCAGTCAGTTTTCCCACACTACATCACGAACCAGAGTAGTCACAGCAGGAGGGAGCTCTAGGAAGCCTGGAATATACTGGTTTTCTCAGATCTTCATACTGTATTGCAGACATTGGAGCCCTGGATTTGGGCCTAGGTCCTGAATTTCTAAACTGAAGGTCCATGTGCAGTGTATATATTCAAGCCCTGGGTTTGTAGCCGAGGGTCCATAAACTTGAGCTCCATTAATTCTCATCTTACATGGTAGCGTAGACATACCCTTAGGCTACGTCTACACTGCAGGCTTCTTGTGCAAGAACTGTTTTGCGCAAGAGTTCTTGCGCAAAAATTCTTGTGCAAGAGTGCGTCCACACTGCCATGTGCTTTTGCGCAAGAGCGTCCATGGCAGTGTGGACGCTCTCTTGCGCAAGCAAGCTCTGATGGCCATTTTAGCTATAGGGGTTTCTTGTGCAAGAAACCCGTTGCTCGTCCACACTGCCTTCTTGCGCAAGAGCTCTTGTGCAAGAGGGCTTATTCCTCGTGGGGAAAGGAATAACTCTTGCGCAAGAAGCCCTCTATTCCGACGCTTTACTGTAAATTTACTTGCGCAAGAACACGCATGCAGTGTAGAACCTCCGCAAGTTTTTGCGCAAGAACGGCCGTTCTTGCGCAAGAGCCTGCAGTGTAGATGTAGCCTTAAGGTTAAGGCTGATCACAAAAAACTGGGACAATCTAAGAGCACAAACTGGCTTCAGGAGGAATTTTCTGTGGAGAGTGCTTGAGGAATTGGGGAGAGGGGTGTCTGTGTAGAAGAATATTTTTTTTAAAAGTGAGATTTTAAATCTCATTAAAACAAGGAGCAAAATCTTTCCATCACTAAAGAGCTGTAATAACACTGCCATGAAGCACATGCCCTGTCATAAATACATATAGGCTGTGTCTAGACTTGCAAGTTTTTGCGCAAAAGCAGCTGCTTTTGAGCAAAAACTTGCCAGCTGTCTACACTGGCCGCTTGAATTTGTGCAAGAGCACTGACTTTGTAATGTACAAAATCAGTGCTTCCTGCGCAAATACAATGACGCTCCCGTTCGGGCAAAAGCCCTCTTGCGCAAATATATTTGCGCAAGAGGGCCAGTGTAGACAGCTAAAAAGTGTTTTGCGCAAAAAAGGCCTGATGGCGAAAACGGCGATTGGGGCTTTCTTGCGCAAAACCACGTCTAGATTAGCAGGCGCTTTTCCGCAAAAGTGCTTTTGCGCAAAGCGTCGTGCCAATCTAAACGCTCTTTCCACAAATGCTTTTAACGAAAAAACTTTTCCGTTAAAAGCATTTGCTGAAAATCATGCCAGTCTAGACGTAGCCATAATGTAAAAGTGTGAGTCTTTCTTCTAAGGAGTGAAATTCAGCAAGCATGATAGTATGTATTCTAAGCTGCATCAGCATTATACAGCCCTCCCTCTGTAATAATTATAAATCATATCCACTGCTTGGGTGATTGTATAGCAGAAATGCCTAAACAGAAGCTGGGCTAAGAAGTTCTGAGTTTGAGACTATAAAACAACTCTACCAAATTGGGCATTTGAATAGGAAGGCCTATGGTAAGTAAAAGCATACACTGAACTATCCCATGCAGAATTGAGGAGCGTGACTTAGAGTAAAAATACTTAATATTTTACATAGCACCCATACTGCAGTGTTTTATAGAATATATATGGTTTCTTTCATCCCAAAGGAACCTAAAGTATTTTATCAATTGCATAAGAACAATACCATTACATTGCCTAGGGTACAAGTGTGGCAAGCAGTACTCTCTGCCAATGCTTATTGGCAGGGGTGAGCTGGGGAAGAAAAGGGATATTTTATAAGGATTCAAGACTGCAATTTGTTTAAAAAAATGCCATAAGATCTGTAGAATAGACAGGACCTGTTTTTACAGTCTTGTCTGGCAACAGCTCCCTTGTTTTTGCACCCTGCTGGACCACCCTGGCATGAAAGCAGCAGTAAGGGTTTGCTGCTGCAGTTGAGGGAAGTAGGGTGACCATGTAGCAAACATGAAAAATCCGGAAGGCGTGTGGCGGGTAATAGGTGCCTATGTAAGAAAATGCCCTAAATCTCGGGCCTCTCCCCAGAAGACAGGGGCATCTGCTCAGCCCAGGCGACAGCCAGTTGCCGAAGCACTAATTCTGAACACGCAGAACCAGAGGCGCGAGAGCTGGGCGACACTGTCCAGCGGGAGTTACTTTCACATTCCTCGGTGTCAGAGATCGCTCTGGGAGGCCCGCGCCCGGCCTGCAGGCCCCCCAGGGGAGTAGTGCGGGGAGCTCGGCGGCTGCAGGTGGGAGGGGCAGAACCACGCCGGCCTCTGGCCACGCACAAGGCAGCCGAACGCTGCAGTAGTAACGCCAGCGCCGGGCAGGAGCAGGTGGGCGGGGAACAGCAGCTCCCGCAGGGTTTGTGACAGCTCCAGCCGGCTACCGGGCGGGAAGCCAGAGCCCTGCCGGGGGGGCGAGCCAGCGCATCACCCCTCCCCCTCCCGCCCAGACCGCCACTAGAGCCTCCCCCAACGCCCGTGCGAGCACGAGGCTCCCCCGCCCCCCGCGTGACCTTTCCTCTCTGGGCGTCCCGCCCAATGGGAGGCAACGTGGGCCCCGCCTGTTCCGCCTGCCGCTTGGGCGCGAGCGTGGCCGTGGTGTGGGCGCTGTCGCGGTTGAGGCCGGCGGGGACAGTGTAACCCTCACCCCCCCCCTCGTCTCAGCAAGGTGAACGCGCCCGCCCGGCCCCTCCCGGGGGGCCTGTGCCGCGGGGCGCTGTCCCCGCCGCGCCGCTCCTTCTCCGGCCCGCCGGGAGCGCGGGGCCGCGGAGCAGGCCTCGTGCAGCTCCGCACCCGTCTGTCAGCTGCCTCGGGGTGGGCAGGGGCTCGGCCGGGGCAGCAGCGCGCGTGCGGAGGCAGGCACGGCCCGTCCGGCGGGGCAGGCAGGCGGCAGCCGCCCTCCGCTGGGAAACGAGCCGCTGCCCTGCTGACTGGGCAGAGGCAAAGGCGCGGCGCCTGGCTCTCGGGTGGGGCGCGTCGACCGTGCCTAGGCGCCCGACTCGGTGCCCAGTTGGCCGAGTGCCTGCCCGGGAGTCCCCGCCGCGGCGCCGGGCCCCTCCAGCCGCACGCGCCAGGCTTCCTAGGGGCGCAGGGGCGCCAGCGGCCGGGGGGTGGGAGTGGGTGTGTGTGTCGAATTTCGCTCCCTTCCTGGGCTCTGAGCCGGTTATTTTTAGCTCAGCTTTTGCAGGGGATTTGCAGAAGCTGCAGCATCCAAATCCACCTACTCAGCCGCGTGAGGTCTCTGTGCGGCGTGAGGGGGCCATGCGCTGCTCGGTGCCCGGCCACCGTCTGCTGCCTCTGCCTGCGGTGCTCCGCTGGTATGGCTCCCAGAAAGGTACCCGAGATCTCCCTGGGCAGGGAAACGTGTGTGGGGTGTTGTAGGCCTTGAGGGATCAGGAAGGAATGGAGCTACAATTCTGTGTTGTCATTTCAGATGCCCCCCAAAAAGGGAGTTGATGGGGTTAAGCCACATCCAATCATTGGAAGATTTGGGACTTCCCTGAAAGTCGGTATTGTTGGGCTGCCAAATGTTGGGTAGGTAACTGAGGATAACTGAGTTATCTTTCAAATCTCAAAGGGCAAGTATTGTAGTATGTCTCATTCAAGTATTGAAGACATACAGGATGGACCAAAACTCAAGCTTCATTTTATGTATGTATTTCTTAAAAGAAATGGTCTGATTATTCTCCATTGGCCGTTGAAAATGTTTTAATCGGATGTCTCATGAATGCTACTCAGTCATGATCTGGTTTGTCAATCTTAATATATTTATTTGAACCAGAGGGCTAAAATGCAATATAGTCATATATGCTAATGTATACTTTGAGGCCTAGACCCGGCCCATTTATTTGAACCAGAGGGCTAAAATGCAATATAGTTATATATGCTAATGTATACTTTGAGGCCTACCTTCTGGAAATATATAGAGTTATTCACCTGCTTTAAAGTCTTTTGAGGAACTGACTCCTATTAATTTGTGAAACAAATAAGTAGTACCTTTTATTATCAAAATGCATGTTTGAGGTGTTGGCTTAAATAACATTTTTGAAAGAAGCTCTCATTTGAAAATTGCTTATATTTTCTGTGGAAACGTCTGAAATGATGGATTAATTCTGATTTTTTTTTTTTTTAAGTTTGAATTGTTTTTAAGTTGAGAATGTGAAAAATACTGTACTACAATAACCTTACATAAAGGGCTAAAAACTATAGTGGAGAGACAATAGGCTGAAAGAAACAATATTATCAGGTTATAATGCTGGTAATCCCGTTATTACCATTCCTAATTTATAGCACACAGAACCATGAATGTAGTAGTAGTAGTAGTAATAATAATATGGGTAAATCTAATAGGGATGACTACCCTATTAATGGTGTGTTAATGGTGCCACAGCGATAAGTACTAAGTATAACTTTATATCTTCCATCCTTGGTAAAGTTTTCTGAGATCTGTGTAAGAGTTCTCTTTAATTGAAAGTGTAAGAATAACTAGGAAATGCTAGGATATAAACTCTCATGGATTGGAACCCCCTTCATCAGATGCAGCCCACCAAATCTTATGCCAAATAAATTTGTTAATCTTTTAAGGTGCTACAGGGCTCCTCCATTGTTTTTGTTGAAACATACTAACACGACTGCCCCTCTGAAATATGGGAAATATGGAATTTTTGGTAGATTTGTAGTCATTGGTGATTATGCTGCATTTGGGCAACCGCTGCTAAGGTGAGGTTGCATAACAGCATAAAGAAAATTGGCTGGCATATGGGGTACAAATGTTCATACTTACCTGTCATTTGACTTAACTCTCTGTTACTCTGCTGAACAATTTTGTGTTGAGGTCTGACTCCTTTTGTCTCATAACCAGTTGGCTAATGCTCATCTGCATTCCACCATGAACATTGTAACTGGCGCTGTTTGACACACATCAGTGCTGTGACTCCCCATGTTAAACGTCATCACTCCTTGGCACATCCATCATGAGGATGCTACAGATAGAATGATTGAGAAGATTAGAGAAGAGCCTACCACTATTCACAAATCTTTTTGACCACCCAAGAACATGCTTGTTGTTCAGACACCTATTATGTGCAACTTCACCAGCCCGGATTTCTCTGTGATGTCCATGTGCTGTGAATAATGTTTTGCAGTAGATGTCAGAAATCAGTGTCTTACAACTGACCTGACCATGTGTTACTCAGTTTGGATTTGCTTTGCTGCTCATGGCCTTTCTGAGCCATTTTTGAACAGGCCAGGGTCAGTGTACAGCAAGCCTTCACATCTGGGTCCTGTGAAAGATTTTACATGCTGTAATGTCCAAAGACAGTGTCTCACCTGACTGACAGTTGCCTTCTGACCAGTAGTCATTGTCCCCTGGAATTATTATTTGTGACCTGAGTTTAACTGTTTCCTCTTTTAGGCTTGGAGGTGGAACCTCTGGATACACTCCCTGGTCTCAATAGGTGATAAGATTTGTAGCTGTACTCACTTAGATTTTTTTTTTCTCCTCATATATTAAATTTGTACAATACAAACAGGAATAAAACTTCTAGTTGTCAAATGACTGCAACATTTTCTCTTACGTTGGCTTTTTAAATATACGAATAATGGAAATAAATTTCAACAGACATGAAGTTAATGTATTTAGAATTGACAAACAATTCTGATAGGATGGCCTACTTTTTATTTTTTTTAAAAGAAAAAGTATATGCTGCTTTCCTTTTAGTCCAGAAGTTCCTTTTAAAACTTTGAGGACAGTAGCACCAAGAATACTCTGTTGGAATTATTTATACAGGATATTATCCTGACAGTAATTGTACCCAAAATTCCTTTAATTCCAAAATAGAGATTATAAAGAAAAGAGGTGCAGTGGGGAACTGAAGCAATCCCCACTCATGTGAGGTCCCTGTTGCTGTGCCTCTCTTTTTTGAAATGTACAAGAGCCGTGGGCACTGGCTTCTGCTCCCCGCCCCCCCCCCCCTTGGTGCCTCTGATACAGAGGACGACGACTAGTTGAATAGTAACTTGACTATCCAATAAGCCTAGGCTTAACGGGTAGTCGACTAGTTTCTTGCATTCCTACTCCAAAGGCCAAATGGTATTTATACAATTGCTCTAAACATGTGTAAAAATCCTAAATAATAAGCAAATTACTGCATACAGATAGTAACTAAGCATTTGATCAAGATATTTTCAAACAAGTTAAACCCAGGGACGCTTAGCGCCCTATTGGTAATCTCCAGTTTGCTCAGGCAGATGTTAGCAATGAATCCTTTAAAACAATGGTCTCCAACATTTTATGCCCAAGATAATTTTTTTTTTCATTTTAAGGGCAACCTGGGCCCCTTTGCTTCCCTGAAGCCCCATCCTGTTCCTTCCATCTCTCCTTCTCTTTACTGCTTGCTCTCCTCTACCCTCACTCATTTTTATTGGGCTGGGGGAGGGAGTTGGGGTTTGGGAGAAGGTGCAGGCTCTAGGTTGGGGCAGGGGTTTTCAGTGTAGGAGAGTCTAGACTGAGCTTGGAGCAGGGAATTTGGGTGAAGGAGGAGGTGGGTGCAAGTTCTGGGAGGGAGTTTAGATGTAGGAGGGGGTGCTGTGATGGGGCAGATATAAGGCTTGCTGCCTCAGTGAGTGGGCTTGGGGTGCAGGCTCTCACCAGGTAGTACTCTACCTCTGGCAGCTCCCAGTCACTGGTGCAGTGGGGCTAAGGGAGGCTCCCTGCTTGCCCTGGCTCCATGCTGCTTCTGGAAGGGGCTGGCCGGATGGGGCACATGGATCCCCCTATTGGGTCTCTTTGTAAGCACTGCCCCCACAGCTCCCAGTGGCTACAGTTCCCTGTTCCTGTCTGATGGGAGCTGTGGGGGCAATGCTTGCAGGTATGAGCAGGTTGTGGAAATCCCTGCTCCTCCTTCAGGGTCATGGGGGCATGCTGGCAGTGAGGGGTTGGGGCAGGCAGAGAGCCTGCCTGAGTGGCAGTCCCATTGTGCTGCTGGAGTTTATCGACTGGGAGAATTTCCAGGATTGACCACTTAGTGACCACTACTTTAAGAATTTCCTTTTTTTTTTTTAATATTCCTTAACCAACAATTTAGGTAAGATTATATGAAGCCATTTAAAAAAATAATACATAATACAAACTTGGATAATAATTTATTACACCTAGAATCTAATTAAGTGTTTTATTTCCATTATTTCAGGACAAACATTAAATATGAACACTGGTATTTTGAAGGATCACTACAAATTTAACAATGTTTTTTCTTGTGATTGCTTTTTGATCATGTACTTTGGGCTTATTGTTTATGCTGATATCCATCTCAATTTAAAGCAGTAGTTTGCTCATCTTATAACAGGGAACTGCATTCCTACACCCTACTTGAACTTTCTATTGCTTTCTCTCTTTACTTTGAAATTAAAAAGGCAGTGATAGGTACCACAGGACAAAATAGAACAGTAGACTTACAACTCAGGGCCTGATAAAAGACTTCCATTACCTTCAGTGTTTTTTCTGTTCTGTTCAATGGACTTGTGAAAAAGGTGTCCAGAGAGGAGCCAGGTAACATTTTTGTGTCCTGCTTCTGGTCTGCTGTACTTCCGTTTTGTTCTGATGAGTAGTGTGTATGCAGCATAGACATAACAATATGTAGTGGGAAATTTTTAAAGACACAAATGTGGGTTGGGTTTCCATTTCCACTTTCTACCTTTTACAGTGTCTTGTACTAGAAGAGGAACAATTGATAATATTTAATGTATTTTTAACTCTTTGTGGTCTATCCTAGTCCACTGTGATTTTATTCATAATATTATTTTATGGGGGTCTGGTCTTTGTATTTTGGATCTCAGAATAGAATGAGAGAAATTTTTATCTTGCTCTTTTTGATACCTCTAATTGAAACTAGATTAAGAGGGTTTTTTGTTTATAGGAAATCAACATTCTTCAATGTGTTAACAAAAAGTCAAGCAGCAGCGGAAAACTTCCCTTTCTGCACCATTGATCCAAATGAGAGTCGGGTACCTGTGCCAGATGATAGGTTTGACTTCTTATGCCAGTACCATAAGCCTCCAAGGTATTTCTAAATCTTATTTTGTTCTAACTAAAATGCTTGTTAACAAAGTGTCCTAAGTTATTGTAAAGGATTCATGTGAGTTCAGAGTGTCTTTTTTTTCTGTATTCACTTTCTACTAAAGACTGCCTCAATGTGTGATTTTTAGTTCAGAATTAAGATCTTTTAGAATGACTTTTATGAGTAGCTGGAATTTAATTCCTTCCATGCGACATTTGTGATAGAACAATTAGGAATTGCCCTTCCTGATCAGACCAGCTGCCCATTGAGGATCTTTATCAATTAGAGCTAGTTTATGCCATGATTGGTTTATAGCTCTAATTTTTTATTCTATTTAAATATATATGGTTTAATTGTCCCTAATAATCTAATTCCTTTTTAAAATTTTACTCAGGTCAGTGAGTCAGTGATGATGTAACACTGAATTGCACAGGTTACTACTTTCTGACTGGTCCATTATTTACCTTTGGTGGTTGTAAACTTGCTTCTCAGTTTCATTAAATATCGAGATGTGAATGGTTACCTGGTAAGCATCACCCTTATCTGTTGACTGATGTCCGGGAGCAGCCCTGAGGGGGCTGGAAGCAGAGTCTGGCTTAATCAGTTAACTGGTTAAATTTAAGGTTTAACAAGTTAACTGATGAACAGGGATTTTATATCCCTAATTAAATGTCATCTTTTTAATAAGAGGAAAAAAGTCCACTCTGTTACCTCTTTCTATTACTATTTTATGGGCTTCTATCATATTCTTTCATTTGTCTCCTATAAATAGTTGGAAGTTTTGATGCACGTGTTTTTCTTTGCCTATAATCAAAGTTATCACCTGTCTCTGGACTCTTGTTTCTGTTATAAGGCATATTAGAGTTGTATCTGATACATTGAGCATCAGACTTGGAGTTAGGGATGTTAAATATTGGCTAATTGAATAGTCGAGTAACCTCATGAATTCTTATCGGTTAGTTGACTATTCTATAGTCCCCAGGGGTGGTGCTGGCAGCAACTGTATCAGAGGCAGCAGGGCGGGGTGCCACGTGGGAGCTGATCCATGAGTGGCGCCAGTTTAAAACCAGCTCCCCTCGCAGACCGGCTGCCTGTCACTCAGTACTCTGATAAAGAGGCAGCAGAATGGGGTGACAGCACCCCTGTCTAGGGTGAGTCTGAGCTCCTGGACCTGGTGTGAGCCGGAACTGAGCTGGGTTGCCTGCCCGCCCAGCTCTAATACACTTTTAAATGCAGAGCCACAGCAGGGGTAGGTCCTGGACCCAGTGTGAGCCAGGACTGAGCTGGGCTGCTGGCCAGCCTGCCAAAAAATTTATTTGCAAGGGGAAGGGAGGGGGAAAAGAAATGCGTGTAGTCTAGCATTAACCTATAAGCTTTTGTTTATTGGTTAATTGGTTAATCAACTATACTATTAAATTCCTACTTGAAGTGTGCATACTTAAAAACCAGAAATCACAATTTTAAAATTACTCCTTTTTATTTGCTTTTGGAAATCAAACTGTATAAACACCTTTCTTTATCACTTAGAAATTCTAGCTTTGAGGTTGCTGATGAAGCCATATGATAATCAAGCTAAAATAATAATACAACAAAGGTGGCATGTGTCTGCATTTCTGTGTATTATGCACAGTTCCAGTTTGTTACAGCTCCATTTTAGTACCAGATCATCAGCAGAAATAAAATGAAATTGTTGGCCAAATATTAATTGCTTAAAACTTGCCAGCTTCTTTCTAACTATAATTGAAATGTATTAGAAATAATTATGTATCAAATAGTTTTTTGGATACTGGAAAACAAATTAGTGTAGAGATCTTTGTGTTATAGATTTCTTCTAATAAGAGCACTGGTAGTATAAGGAGTGCAGTGCAGGATATAGAATACTGCTTTAATTCTTGCTCCAATGACCTTACAATCTCAGCCCTGCCCCAAGTACAATCCATTGGCCTGTTTCTGGCAAATGGGAGCTGCCTGTTTGTGCACTGCCTGTGTTTCAAAGTACCTCTCCCCTCAGGCTTGTAGCTATTCAGACATAATAGCCCTGCAGCCTGGGCAGGGCAGGTAGGAACCTGCCTGAGAAATGTGCTAGGCTACTGGCTGGCAGTCACCTCTGGCACTCCATCTCCTCCCTTCCCCCACTCCTGCCTCCATGGCCCACATAATCCAAATCCTCTGCTCCTCTTCCAGATCTCACACCCTCTCCGGCACCCCAGTCCCTTCCCCCATGCTTCCCTTTGCACCCAACCTTCATCCCATCTCCACAACTCCTCCATTAATATCTTGGAAGAGCGGTGACCCGTGACCACTTTCCAAATTCTTGGAGTGACTCCCCATTAAAAATTATTGCCTTCCCCAGTTTGGAGGCTCTGCACACTATGGCTGCTGCACTTCATCCTTGTTCCCCTTTGGATGTGAGACCCAATTTTGGCAAAGGGTAAGAGAGGGCAGGGCAATACCACATCACAAATGCTGGTGAAACAGTAAAGGAAGCTGGGGGAGTAAAGGTTCTTGGAGTGCAGGGGTCCTAGTTTGGGGGTTGTCCTATATCTGGGCTCTTGAGGGTAGGGAGGTGTGTCTGGGCTCTGGGAGTGCGCCACAGTTGGGCTTAGGGGGGAGGGGCATACTGGTGTGTTGGCTTCTTGGTTTCCCCGTGGCTGGGCTCTTGGAGAACAGAGGTGTCTGAGGGCCACATGCAGACCCATCCTTCAGCCCTCAGTGGGAACTGGGTTGTCAGAGGTTTTTTTTTTTTTTAAACTCCTGGGAGAATGTGTGTAGTGTTGACATACTTGTTGACAGGTACTTTGAAAAAAAAAAATTACCAAAATAGTTGAAACTGGAGTGATTTTAGTGTTGTTTAATTTAGTTTTGCAGAATTTTAAAATATTGTGCACAGAATTTTTAATGGCTTGGTGCAGAATTTACCTATGAGTAGGTATTGCTACCTTTTCCTCTCTGGTGCCTTCAGAGCAGGGCAGCTGGAGATCAGTAGATGCCAGATGTCGGCACCCATACAAGATGATCAGTCTTTTGGGGTGAGGAACCTTGTTTCGGTCAGGGCCGCTGACCCACAGAGAAAATAATCTGGTAGCCACATATAAGTGAGAAGGAAAAAAAAGGGGGGGGAAAACCCCCAACCCCAACTTCACTGACATGGCCCCTGACGGAGAAGGAGAAAGACACTTCACACATTCCCCTTGCATGCCAGAGCCTAGGAGGGCCTAGGCTAGTAGATTTTATGTGCTTCAGCCCCAACGGGGGAGGGCGGAGGTTTGGAGTGCCAGCGCGGGCTCCCCAATGTTGGGGTGGAGCCCAGAGTTTTGGGGGCCAGATCCAGGCAATCCGAGGGCTAGACTTGGCTTCTACTTGGTTCCCTACTTCTGTTTCAGGGAAACTTTGGCGTGTAAATTTGTAGTTCTGGAAATCCATATGATTACATAAACAAAGAGAGGCCAAAAAAGATTATTTTAACTTTCACTTCAACTTGTTCTTGGGCCAATAAAACTTTGAGACACACACTTCTGCTGTTAAAAGTAAATCATGTGCCAGCAGCGCAAGAAATTTTAAAGCCCACAATTTGGACTATCTTTTTTTTGTCTAGATAGGAGAGAGCACATTTTAGTTCCAGTACTGTATTTTGTTGCTGTAGTAACATTGTATTTAATCTTTCAAAAACTAGGCATTTACAGTAGATTCATCCTGATCCCCTTACCTCTTCTGTTTTCTTATTAACAAGATGGCTTTCTTAAGAAGCATGGTGCAAACAATCTTGAGTCTTTTATTTGTACTTTCTCATGACTAACTCATTCCCATGTATCTAGTCGTATTTCACTTGCTATAAGGCAAACTAGGGCACAATCCTTTTGTTATCCCTTACTATGAGGGTCGGCAACCTTTTCAAACCAAAGAGCCGAACTAAATCAAAATTCAGAACAAGTGGTCAACAGAGAGCTGTATAAGAATGCCCATTTGCATGACTGAAAATAGACACTTAACATTATTGATATTTGACATAATGATTCATTTAATGGGACTTCTGCTGCTGCATGTTTTTGCACATTTCATTGAAGTTTACATCATAACTGGTCAAATCCAGCTTCATGCACCCGTTGAGGCTGTTGTCTTACAATCTTATGGTAGGGGGCTGGGAATGCGGGGGTGCAGGTGCCTGGCTTGAGGTATATGAGGGGGTATGGGTGTATAATGGAGTCAGGGCACAGGGTTGGGGTGGGAGGGGTTGAAGGTAGGGAGGATGAGAGCTCCTGGAGGGGGTCCTCCAGTGACCTAATGGTTAAGGCATCAGCCTCTGGAGTTGTGGGATTGAGCCCCATCCTCAGAGCAGCCAGCCAGCTACTGCCAGCCTTCCCAGGGCAGGAGCAGCAGGGCAGCCGCCACACACCCCACCCTGGCTTTGTGTCAGAACCAAGCCACCAACAACAACCTGCTTGGGGCTGGAGCTGGCACTGGCACCGGCACCAGCCAAAGTTAGGGAGTATAAGACAACAATTGAAGGTCAAACAGGTCCTCCAGTGGCCCAATGGATAAGGCCTCAGCCCCCAGAGCCTGGGGTTGCGGGTTCAAATCCACCTGCCCACACCAGGAGCAGCTGGTCAGCCGGAGGGGAGGGAAGTGCAGTCAGCTTGCTCTGGAGGTGCTGCCAGGGTGAGGGCAGCCACCATGCAACCTGCGGTGTGTCAGTGTTGGCATTTTTCATTTTAATTTAAAAAGTTGCATGTATTTTGGGAATGACAAAAGAGTCATATTGGGTTCCATACTGAGCTGCATTTGGCTCGAGAGCCATAGGTTGCTGACCCTTGCCTTAGTGCAGTAGTTTTCAGGAAAATACTCTTTGGACTCCTGATAGGGAATTCAGCCATAGCACCCAAGTCCTCTAAATCTGCCTTTAGGTGGTTTGTAGTTATAGAAAATCCATTACTTGTAACAGCTTTTGTAAATTGGTTTCAAGCCTAACATTGGTAATACAGACAACGTTTTTCAAATGCTGCCACTAGGACACACTTTGTTTTGTTTAGCCACAGCCTCCTGGGCAGTGATTGGGGGATAAAGTATAGTTAACAAATGTACAAATATAGTTTTAACAGAAATAAACATACTAGCTAGCAAGCCTCAAAAAAAAAAGGGAGAGGGGACAAAAGCAAGAGCAACAACAACAAAAAAGACAAAAGTGTAAAAAGTACATTATTCTCTACTAGATCTAAACAGAATAGAAACTAGTAGAGACAACTGTACATTGTCTGCAATAAAAACCTGCAAAAATAAATTACGATTTGGACATGCATATGTGGCTGTTTATCTTTCCTAAAGCTAATTAAGGCCGTGCCTTCACTAAGGATGTTAACGCTTATTGGATAGTCAAGTTGACTAGTCGCTTCCTCATAAGAACGGCCGTACTGGGTCAGACCAAAAGTCCATCTAGCCCAGTAGCCTGTCTGCCGACAGTGGCCAGCACCAGGTGCCCCAGAGGGGTGGACCGAAGACAATGATCAAGCGATTTGTCTCCTGCCATCCCCTCTCCAGCCTCTGACAAACAGAGGCCAAGGACACCATTTCTATCCCCTGGCTAATAGCCTTTTATGGACCTGACCTCCATGAAATTATCTAGCTTCTCTTTAAACTCTGTTATAGTCCTAGCCTTCACAGCCTCCTCTGGCAAGGAGTTCCACAAGTTGACTACACGCTGTGTGAAGAAGAACTTTCTTTTATTAGTTTTAAACCTGCTACCCATTAATTTCATTTGGTGTCCTCTAGTTCTTCTATTATGGGAACTAATAAATAACTTTTCTTTATCCGCCTTCTCCACACCACTCATGATTTTATATACCTCTATCATATCCCCTCAGTCTCCTCTTTTCTAAACTGAAAAGTCCCAGTCGCTTTAACCTCTCCTCATATGGGACCCGTTCCAAACCCTAATCATTTTAGTTGCCCTTTTCTGAACCCTTTCCAAGGCCAAAATATCTTTTTTGAGGTGAGGAGACCACATCTGTACACAGTATTCAAGATGTGGGCATACCATAGTTTTATACAGGGGCAGTAAGATATTCTGTGTCTTATTTTCTATCCCTTTCTTAATAATTCTTAGCATCTTATTTGCCTTTTTGACCGCCGCTGCACACAGTGTGGAAGTTTTCAGAGAACTATCCACGATAACTCCAAGATCTCTTTCCTCATTTGTCGTAGCCAGATTAGCCCCCATCATACTGTACGTATAGTTGGGGATATTTTTCCCGATGTGCATTACTTTACACTTATCCACATTAAATTTCATTTGCCATTTTGTTGCCCAATCACTCAGTTTGGTGAGATCTTTTTGGAGTCCCTCACAGTCTGCTTCTCTCTTGACTATCTTAAACAGTTTTTGGTATCATCCGCAAACTTTATCACCTCACTGCTTACCCCTTTCTCCAGTTCATTTATGAATAAGTTGAAAAGGATTGGTCCCAGGACTGACCCTTGGGGGACACCACTAGTTACCCCTCTCCATTCTGAAAATTTACCACTTATTCCTACCCTTTGTTTCCTGTCTTTTAACCAGTTCTCAGTCCAAGAAAGGACCTTCCCTCTTATCCCATGGCCATGTAATTTACACAAGAGCCTTTGGTGAGGGACCTTGTCAAAGGCTTTCTGAAAATCTAAGTATAATAAATCTGCTGGATCCCCCTTGTCTGAATGTTTGTTAACTCCTTCAAAGAACTCTAATAGATTAGTAAGACATGATTTCCCTTTACAGAAACCATGTTGACTTTTGTCCAACAAATTATGTTCTTCTACACGCTTCACAATTTTATTCTTTGCTATTGTTTCGACTAATTTGCCCGGTACTGAAGTTAGACTTACCGGTCTGTAATTGCCAGGATCGCCTCTAGAGCCCTTTTTAAATATTGGTGTCACGTTGGCTACCTTCCAGTCATTAGGTACGGAAGCCGATTTAAAGGATAGGTTACAAACCACAGGTAATAGTTCAGCAATTTCCCATTTGAGTTCTTTTAGAACCCTTGGATGAATGCCATCCGGTCCTGGAGATTTGTTAACATTAAGTTTTTCTATTTGTTCCAAAACCTCCTCTAATGACACTTCAATCCGGGACAGTTCCTAAGATTCATCACCCGCAAAGGACGGTACAGATTTGGGAATCTCCCTAACGTCCTCAGCCGTGAAGACTGAAGCAAAGAAATCATTTAGTTTCTCCTCAATGGCTTTATCGTCCTTGATTGCTCCTTTTATATCTCGATTGTCTAGGGGACCCACAGGTTTTTTAGCTGGCTTCCTGCTTCTAATGTACTTAACAAACATTTTGTTTTGAGTTTTTGGCTAGCTATTCCTCAAAATCTTTTTTTGCTTTTCTTATTACATTTTTACACTTGATTTGACAGTGTTTATGTTCCTTTCTATTTATCTCACTAGGATTGGACTTCCACTTAAAAGATGCCTTTTGTCCCTCACTGCTTCTTTTACATGGTGGTTAAGCCACGTGACTCTTTTTAGGTCTCTTGCTATGTTTTTAATTTGGGGTATACATTTAAGTTGGGCCTCTATTATGGTGTCTTTAAAAGTTTCCATGCAGCTTGCAGGATTTGGATCTAGTCACTGTGCCTTTTAATTTCTGTTTAACTAACCTCCTTTTGTGTAATTCCCCTTTTTGAAATTAAATGCCAGAGTGCTGGACTGCTGAGGTGTTCTTCCCACCACAGGAATGTTAAATGTTGTTATATTATGGTCACTATTCCCAAGCGGTCCTGTAACGGTTATCTCCTGGACCTGGTCCTGCGCTCCACTCAGGACTAAATCGAGAATTGCCTCTCCCCTTGTGGGTTACTGCACCAGCTGCTCCAAGAAGCAGTCATTTAAGCCATTGAGAAATTTTATCTCTGCTTCTCTTCCTGAGGTGACATGTATCCAGTCAATATGGGGATAATTAAAATCCCCCATTATTATAGAGTTCTTTATTTTGGTAGCCTCTCTAATCTCCCTCAGCATTTCAATGTCAGTATCGCTGTCCTGGTCGGGTGGTCGGTAATATATCCCTACTGCTAATTTCTTATTATCGGAGCATGGAATTATTATCCATAGCGATTCTATTGAACATGTTGATTCACTTAATATTTTTATTTCATTTGATTCTACATTATCTTTCACATACAGTGCCACTCCGCCACCCACCCGGCCTGCTCTATCCTTTCGATATATTTTACATCCCGATATGATTGTGTCCCACAGATTTTCCTCATTCCACCAGGTTTCAGTGATGCCTAGTATGTCAATCTCCTCCTTTAATACGAGGTACTCTAGTTCACCCATCTTATTAGTCAGACTCCTAGCATTTGTGTAGAAGCACTTGAAAAATTTGCCACTGCTTATTTGTCTGCCCTTCCCCTGATGCATTGGATTCCTTTATATGCGGTTGTTTGTCTGCTCTGGCCCATGGTTTGCCCTCTCCCCTCCTCTTTCTGACTACAGCTTAGAGAATCTCTATCAATGGATTCTCCTCTAAGAGAAGTCTCCCTCCGATTTACGTGCATCTCCGCACCAATCGGCTTTCCCCCCATCTCTTAGTTTAAAAACTGCTCTACGGCCTTTTTAATGTTTAGTGCCAGCAGTCTGGTTCCACCCTGGTTTAGGTGGAGCCCATCCTTCCTGTATAGGCTCTCCCTCTCCCAAAAGTGTCCCCAGTTCCTAATAAATCCAAACCCCTCTTCCCTTCACCATCGTCTCATCCACGCATTGAGACTCTGAAGCTCTGCGTGCCTACCTGGCCCTGCGTGTGGTACTGGAAGCATTTCCGAGAATGCCACCATAGAGGTCCTGGATTTCAGTCTCTTTCTTAGCAACCTAAATTTGGCCTCCAGGACATCTCTCCTACCCTTCCCTATGTCATTGGTACCTACATGTACCACGACCACCGACTCCTTCCCAGCACTACACATAAGTCTATCTAGATGCCTCGAGAGATCCGCAACCTTCGCATCAGGCAGGCAAGTGACCATACAGTTCTCCCGGTCATCACAAACCCAACTATCTATGTTTCTAACGATTGAATCACCCACTACTAACACCTGCCTCTTCCTAACAACTGGCATTCCCTCCGCCTCAGAGGTATCCTCAGTGCTAGAGGATACTGCAACATCCTCTGAAAAGAGGGTCCCAACTACGGGATGGTTTTCCTCTGTTCCCATTGTATGCTCTGTTCCCTTGAGACTTTCATCCTCTTTAAGAGCACTGGGGCTCTGACTGGAGGTGGGACAGTACTACAGTGTCCCAGAAAGTCTCATCAACATATCTCTCTACCTCCCTTAGCTCCTCCAGTTCAGCCACCCTGGCCTCCAAAGCCCGAACTCGGTCTCTGAGGGTCAAGAGCTCCTTGCAATGGGTGCACACATACGCCACCCGCCCACAGGGCAGGTAATCATACATGTTACACTCGACGCAATAAACAGGATAGCCCCCACTCTGCTGCTGGGCTTCTGTCTCCATTTTTCTTATGAATAAGTTTAAGTATAAACTGGGCTTATTAAATGTCTGGAATATAGATTATTATAAAAGTTATGTTTAAAGAAGGTCAGAAGTCACTAGTGCCCCCTAACCTCCCCCTCTAAATTCCCTCTCCAAACTCCCTGTTCGCAAGCTCCCTGCTTGCTGACTCACAGGCTTATAAATTCCTGGTAGCCCCTTCCCCTGACTGAGGCTCAGCCAATTAACAGAGGCTTCTAGATTTCAAACCTTTTAGAAGCTCCTTCAAACAAACCAACCAACCAAACAGACAAACACAAGCTCAGCACACAGCAAATAACCCCCACACACCCAAACATACACTACAGATAGCCACTTACCACAAGGGTCCTGTATTTACTTCTCTTTTACCTGGAGAACTCCCTCTCCAAACAGTTCACAAGCTGTTCCTCCCCCCCCTTGCTGCCTCTATCAGATAGAGGCAGCAAAGGGGGACGGGGGGAAGAGGGAATACTTCAAAGTGGCAGCACTACACAGAGCCTGGGTTATGGGCTTAGTGCGGCGCTGCTGCTTTGAAATGCCATGGCGGCATTTCAAAGCGGCAGTGCTGCGTAGAGCCCGGGGTCAGCTGCGGATTCCCCAGCTAACCCTGGGCTCCGTGCGGCATTTCCGCGGAACCTGGAGTCAGCTGGGGTGTCCCCTGGTGATCCTGGGCTGTGTATGGTGCTGCCACTTTGAAATACTGCACAGAACCTGGGATCAGCTGGGGTGTCCCCAGCTGACCCCGGCTCTGTGTGGCATATCAAAGTGGCAGCGCCTTATGAAGCCTTTCAGTCCCCCGCTGACCCCAGGCTCCGTGCGGGTGCTTTCGCTTTGAAATGCGCAAGAGCCCCCGCTGGGGACTTTTGCACATTTCAAAGCTGGCACAGCAGGTGCAGCCTTGACCAGCAGGAAGTCCCCTGGGCTCGTGTGCATTTCAAAGCAGAAGCACCCAGGTGGAGCCCAGAGTCAGCGGGACTTCCCACTGGCCCTGGGTTGCACACAGAGTTCCAACTTCGAAATGCAGAAGAGCTCCCGCTGGGGCTCTTGTACATTTCAGAGGAGGAATGCGGAAGTGCCTGTCGAGTAGTTGATAGAAATTCCACTGACTGCTCGACTAGTAAATTAATCAATATTTAACATCTTTAGTCTACACTGTTCTTTCATTGTTAAAACCTTTGTCACTCGGAGTGGTGACATTCCTGCCCCCCTTCCCTGAATGACAAAACTTTTAATGGTGGAAAAGCACCTGGTGGACAGTACTTTGTTGGCAGAAGGCAGTCTCCCAGAGATGAAGCTAACGTCCATTGTTGGCAGTGGCTTTATTTTATTGCTGTGAGAATTCCCAGCGAAAGAATGCCTATGCTGTGCGCCTTACAATGGTGTGGCTGTAGACACACACCTGTGCCCTTGTAATGCGTACAGCGTAGAAATAGCCCAAGTATTTTAGGAAAAATTGTCAGAGTGGCCACCTGCAAAAATTGGTGGCTGTACTCAAACCACCAAAAATGTGAGAACCCCTGGTGGATGCTGGCTCTGATATGGTTCCTAGGTGGAGGAGGAAAAGATCAAACTTTTTTGTGTGTGGAAGCAAGCCCAAATACATTAAAATACTTGGAAGGACAAGTAAATAGAATTCTGCAGTCTTCAATCATTTTGGGGAACTGTCTTAGTATAAAGTGCTTCTGGTTGTTATAGTATGTGCTAAATACAGCAAGCTGCTACTGCTACCTATTCTGTTGTTGGCTGCTATTCAAGTGGAATGCTGATAAGAAACATGGCATAAGGCCTATAATGCTTTGTAGGAAATATATTCTTTGTTTGGAAAAAGTTCTTACTGATGGTTCAGAAATTTGTTAGCAGTATTACAGTCCGTACAAAAAACAAATTTCTTGGCAAGTTCTCCTTTTTAAGGCTGAGTCAATAACAGCATCAAATATATTAACTTGTAAGTTCTCCATTGTTTTGCCAAATCATTTGTGGTGGGCACTTATTGATGCTAAATTCTCATAGGGAGAAGCTTATTTTTTAAAGCTTCCATTTTTAGAGGCGAATGCAGGCAGCCGGATATGAAGAGCTTTTAATTTGCTCATTATATGGATACAGTATGACTCCAGCTATAAAACTCACCCCAACAAATACATTTACGTTACACATTTTTAAGATCCTTGTGGTGTCCAAAACCTTTTCTGGCTTTTCAGTGGTCTTTATTTTAAAGTTTGCACTCAAACACAAACTAACAACACTTGGTTAAAAAGAGAAACGTTTAAATGTGAAAGATGTAAAGGCAGCAGCTGTCAAGTCGGTAAAGTCTGTTGGTGCCAGCTTGCTTGCCTTAATCAGAACTGAAGTGTAGGCACTCCTGTGTCTGAAAACTAAGTCAGGAAAAAGCCAAGTGGCTTGCTAGTGACGGATCACATTATATTTTCAAGCCTCTGGCAGGTGCTTAAAGCACTCCAGAATTGCTATGGGAGCAGATCATCTGATGGTGAAATAGCTAATACTTCTGTGACTGGACTTAACACAAAGAAAGCAAATCATATAAGTTCTGAGAGGGGGCAGCCTTAAGATGTACTGCTGAAAGACAGATTACCCTTAAATCTGGGTCAGTATAACAAAGCTGAAGTGTTCAGCGACTGCTAAAGAGGAACATCAGGGCACTTGACAACCACTCCCCCCATGACTCCTCCCTGCTCCACCCTAGCCCTGGGAAGGGCTGGGACACACACCCCTTTTATCCCTGGCCAGCCTTTGCTGCTGCTCCTCTCCTAAGTGATGTGGCCAGGAGGTTAGTAGGGCTTCCCTCTCCACATTCACTGGCACTGGTGGGGGAAGCGGAGTGTTGCATTCTCAGCCCACTCTGCTCTCCTGGGCATGTCATTCAGCTTCATCCAGGTGAGTGCAGATAGCAGCCCTGCCTCCTCCCCCACGTGACATGGCTGGGAGCCAATGGAGAGGGCGGGGCCACATTGCTCATTTTCCCCATGCCAGTGACTGTGGGGAATCTGATTTCTGCTGTGGGTGCCAGAGGGCTCCTTTCTCCTACCCTCATTAGTTTTTGGGCCACCTAGAGGCTCTGGCTCTTTGCTTCTCCCACCCACGGCATTTAGGGAGGGAATGTGCTCCCTCCCCCCCATGCATCACCCCTGGAAGCATTATTTCTTGATCATTGCTTAAGAAGACTTGCATAGCTACCAAATGAACATAGTGCTATGCCTGATAAGTATAATTCTTTCAAATATCTGTCAGGGACTGTTGTGTAAGGAAAATCTTGCCATCAGTTAACTTGTATATTTGCTTTACATATTGCCTTCCGTTAAGAGTATTAGAAGGCAATCCATGGCTACTTACAGAGGGGTTTCCCTCCTCTAACCCACTTTGAAAAGAACTAGTATAAAGATGAACCTGACCTTGAGATAAATAACTTATTTGGGCTCTGCCAGACAGATGCAAGAGGACTGGAAACTTTTTCTGGAATTAAAATCGGAGGATTTTTCAGCAAATAGCTGGGATGGTTCATCTATAGCAGATTAGCCTCTTAAGTTTTCAGGATCTTGGATCAAGTAGTATTTAATAGACTAAAAAACAATGCCTTGAATTGCATTAGTAAGCAGATAGAAAATGAGTGCAAAGCTGCTGCAGTAAGGAATCTACATTACTCAACTTGATTTATAAAGTCAAGAAGGTGGACTATTGGAAGTTTTAAACAGTCTAAAATACAACCAGTTATTAGAGGTAGCTTGATGTAGATTGGATTGCAGTAATCTTAAGTACATTTGATAAAAAAGTATATTGCCATGTCTTGCTGCACCTTCAATAAAAAAGGTGGCAATCACTTAACAACATCAGGTGTAAAAAATATGCTTTTGGATGTTGCTGCAATCTGAAAAGCCAGAAGCACTTGTAATGTACTCCTGGGTTGCAAATTGTGGAGTGTGAGCAAGCACTCATCAAATCCAGTGGTATTATTTTTGTCTTTATATGAACTAAATCCAAATTTATCATGTTTTCTTTCTGGAGATGTGGCTACATATGTGTAGCATCTTACAGTACTGTATATTACAAGATGTATGAGGCGATCTAGGGAAACAACTTGAGAAATACATTGTCAAACATGCTCAAGCAACATGAAACAGATGACAGTATTGTGTGGGCCTATGTAAGGATTTAAGTCACAAGTGTGACTTTATAGAGGCATTATTTTCAGAGAAATTGAGTCAGATTGAGGGTTTTTGGGGAGAAAGGGAAGCATAAGGCAGTACTCCTCTAAAGTTTGTTCACAAGATTAGATATGTACACTTGATATGCTAAAAAGAGCCACTGCTCTGTTTCATTTGTGGCTGTTCAGGGTATGGCCATGTGTGATTGCTTGGGTCCACTGCATTCTACAGAGTTCCCCCCTTTGTGGGGGGGAAAGGAGACTAAATTGTGATATTCCCCCAAAACCACCGGTTGATGCAAAAATGTGCTCTTTATTCAGAGTGGCTCATGCAGATCTTCATAATATTTTTTCTTCTTTCCTCTATGCTCTGAGCAGTGAAATACTTTTAAATGTTAATATTGTTAATTATTGTTACAAGCGTCTGACTTAAGAGCCATTGAGGTGAATGAGACATTTTAGTCTCGCCACAAGTTCAGGAGACATTGTATCAGTTATGTGGTGTATAAGCTTTGAAGATTGTCCTTACTGCCATAACACGCTAGAACCTTACCACCTTTTAAGTGAAAGTTGAAATTCCAGAGAACTAGAAGGCAACTAGGCATAGGTGCCACTACGTGCCATTACACCAATTCAGTGCTTTCAGGATAAACTTTTAGTGTCAGTTGTGCTTGAGTGACATTACTCTAAATATGCTGCTGCTAACATTTCGGTTCTTCACATCTGAAAATATATCACTTATTCTTCAATTACATTAATTTATCGAGTTCTTTCGAACTTTTAAATCAGTAGCATATGAATGTGATTACTGTAAGCAAAATCAAGCATAAAAATAGCTTGATATTAAAGAATAAGAGATACGCAAAGGAAGAATTAATGTTGTTTTAGATTGGGTTATATGGAAAACCCACACTGTGTACAATGCTGCCTGAGATATGAAAATGAATAAAAAAACGTTAATTTGCTAATACTAGTCTAGAAGTGTGAACTTTCAGTTAGTTTGAGATGGTATAGCTACTGTTTTGAGGTCTCTCTCTCTAAAGGCAAACCAAAACCATCCTGTTGAATGTATAACATGAACTGCTGACAGTTTTAAGATACTGAGGCCATCCTTATTTTTGTTGACTTATAATTCTTTATATTTCTAGTGGTATTTCCCAATTTTCACCTGAAGGCAACTTCTCATGACGCTCAGATACTGGGCCATTATGAAAATTAAATTAGTTAAGCTTCTGAGAGAAATGTAAAATCATATGTTTTTTGCAAGACTGATAATTGAATAAACATTTAAAAAAATAGGAACAGAGAAGGTTGCATATTAAATATTAACATTGCCATTTCTGACAACTGCAACTTTAATATTGTATTAGTATTTTGCAAGGCCACCATCATTCTCATATTAAAAGCAGTATATCAGTGTTGCAGGGAAACATTTCAGTTTATCATCTCCATCAATCAGGTGGCCATCACCCTGTCTGGAGTGCCAAACTTACAGCAGACTGTCAAAAAAGTAAGATACAAACTGTTGGTGTATTCTATAATTAGATTTCATTACCAAGTAACAAAAGTGAACTCCTGAAGCAGTATGACACTCCTACTTTGGAGTCACTGACAGTCTCTTGGACACTGTGGTCTGGCTTGCCACCCAGGCAAGCTGGACTCAGTGCTAGTTGTTTGCTATACACCAAAGATGTCATAAGATTCAGGTTGCTTCCCATCCCCAATAGGTCAATCACATATCCTAAGTCAATTTATGCCTCAGATCTCATGCCTCGGATCTCAAACATGAGATTTTTTGTAGTACACTAAGGATTTATTAACTAGGAAAAAAGAATGAGTGCACTTATTTACAGGTTAAAGCAGGTAAATGCACGCAGATTAGTTAGTCTCTGGTTCTAAAAGGTGACAGAATTGTAAGTAAATATGTTTGCGTCGAAGTTGACCTGCGGGATCTCTGCTTTTGTTCCATAGCTCCAGTTCTCTGAGTCCAAACAGCAAAAGAGATGAAATTTTCTTCTTCATTGTCTAATTTCTTCTTCCATAATTCAAGTTAATGGGATGAGCCCTTTTGCGCACAGCCTGTGGCGAGTCAAGTAGCAGTCTTTTTTTTGTGTGTGAATGTGAGTGTGAGGTCCCACAATTGGCCATTTAGTTTTGATACTTCTTCCTGATGGCAAGAGATGATTCTGATGGGTGACTGTTTCAGGGCAAACACTTTTTACAGTTATAAGCAAAAACTTAAGTAATAAAGATGTGAGATTAATACATGCAACAATTTACAAGCATTTTATAAAGTCTAAACACAGAAGTTTAGTACCCATCTTACCATACTAATGAACAATGCTGGTTTGCAACATTGTTGGTTTTCAGTGGCAAGAGTGGGCACCTGGTTTGCAAATGTCAGTGACCCTTCCTGTTTCTGATAGTTTCACACTTGGGCTTAGTGGGACAGATAGTAAATATCAATCTCTGGGCCTGTAATTTGGAAACTGCATGTTTCCTTTTTTTTTTTTTTTTTTTTGGCTTTGATTTGGATCTCTAGGTCTGATTTATGATATTAGTGTACTAGAGAACCTTTGCTTATGGGAGTCCTTATCTGGTCACTTAAGTTATAACTCTTCGTGAAGCTCAAACCCTAAAAAGCAGACTTAGGTGGGACAAAGGATTTGGTCTTAAATGCCTGACTCTGTGTACTATGTCTGAGTGATAGTTTTGTATGAGGGCTCTTTTTTTTCCCCATGAAAAAAATCTGGAATGCTATACAATGCCATTCCCTCTCTTTAGATCAGGAATCTACCTTTTTCAGTCAAGGATTCAAATTCTTGTAGCATTATATACCTGAAAGGTAACTGGAAGAGGGGAAAAAATTGACTTGTATGTTTTTCTTTGTATATAAAAAGGTTTGAAAAGCTTAAAACCAAAAATCTCTTGCTTGTATTTACTTTAGTGAGATCAGGAATGTGAAGTCTGTCTTCCTTGTTTTGCTGAAGGCTTTGGGGGACTTCGGATATGAATTAGGAGTTCTTTCCGTCCTTAAAGGCAGCGTGAATGCTGAAACCTCAACAAAAGATTTTGTCTTAACAGTTGTAGGTGAATATTTACAAAACAAGCCATACTATTAAAAAAAATTGCATAATAATTGCTTCTCTTCTCAGTCAGTTTAGTTTTACATCCAACATTTTTCTTTCTAATATGAGCTACTTATAGACTAGAAGATTTAACCTGTCTTGTCTGTTTGATCAAGAACTCCTCCAAAATGGTAAGAGCTAGGACCACCAAATTGTGTATACAGCTTCCTCTTATCATAACTTAAAGGAACATAACAGTGTGGTTGTGCCAGGAAAATGTGATGTACCTAGAATGGGATTGCTTATCATAAAACCAAACAGGAAAAGAGACACTCACTACAGCAAATTCAGTCCTCACTTGACATAACTGAGCAAATTTTGAAAGAGACTGAATCAAGATGAACCTGGAACAGGATTGCTTCTCAATAAACCTTACAGAAAAGAGATAAAATGGAGAAATTTGGAATAGTTCTCTGTTTTGGCAATGCCAGGTATATCTGCTAGTTACTTATAAAATCTGATGTTTACTCTGCTTACTGGGTAACTGGTTAACTGCTTACCTGTTTACATTCCTAGACAAAAGACCTGTATTTAAAATGCATTCAGAAATGTGTATGTTATTTTATGTTGCTTGTTTCTAATGTATGCAGAAAATGTTTCCTTATTTTTCTTTTAATATAAAATAAATAAACAGGCCATTTTTATACATCAAAAACAAGCAAAAGGGAACAAAAGAATTTTATTTTACAGATCTAATTTTAAAAAAGAACAGATCCTATATTAACCTCAGTACTTTGTAGTATTTTGGATTTCTTTTTGTTCTAAAGTTTTGGTTTGTATTGTTTAGTAATGAAATATTTAACTTTTTATCTTTCAGCAAGATTCCAGCCTTTCTTAATGTAGTGGATATTGCTGGTCTTGTGAAAGGAGCCCATGCTGGCCAGGGCCTAGGAAATGCCTTTCTGTCTCATATTAGCGCCTGTGATGGAATCTTTCATCTGATGCGTATGTAAACTTGTTGATTCATGTGAATTATTTAACTTAAGAATAATACTGTAATGTTTTTTAAGACGGAAACTGTACAATCAAGTAGAAAATGTCCATTTAAATGGGAAAAAATTGCTTCAGTCATACAGCTGAATCTTACTAGGATTTCTGTCATACATGTTTTCAAGAACTCGCCTATTCTCAGATATCTAGTGAGTTATTTAATCTTGATGGCATTGTTTGGTATTTCGAAAATGTAGCCATGAACTAATTTTTTTTTCGGTTTTGAGTAACTTTCTCTCTCTCTTTGGGGGAGGCTGAGAATGGAGGGATATTTAATTTCACAAACAAGGATGAATGAAAAGTGTTAATGGAAGGCTGAACAATGCAAGGGGAACTCGGTAGTGTTTTGCACTCTGTCATGGTTACAGGTCTACTTCTGTTTTCTGATCTGAGTGCATCTACTCAGGTCTTGGACCTTATGCCTTTACCTCACACACTTCTTCCCCTCTTAGTTGGGATCCTGGCTATGTGTCAGCTGTTTATACGAAAGCTCATCTCCTAATAAACCATGTTGTTAGTCTTTAAAGTGCTACATGACTGCCTTTTTTAAATTTTCTTAAACCAAAAGTATTGTTTGTTTTGTACCAGGAAAAATGGTACAGAAATTTTTTTTAAAACAGTCTACATGCGTGTCTGTCTTATCTAGAAGCTGCCATTTTATCATGTGAGCAAGGCAGGATTAGCATCTCCAGATTTCCAACTTTCAGCACGTTCATGTGTCTGAATTTTGCTTTCCCCTGTTGCTCCCCTATGGGTCAGTCTTTTATAACCCTGCTATGGTTCTTTGATTTCCTGTGTTTGGTGGTTTCTGGTCATTCCAGACCAAAAAAGAGGGTTTTTTTTGTAGTGCCTGGAAATGGAGGCAAAATCATCAAAGGTAATAGTTCTGATGTTGATTGTCTGTAGCTATTCTTCTTGCCAGTATTTCAGACAGGTTCCTACTGAGTTAAAATTGGTGTGTGTATATATAGCCAATAGCGTCCAAATCATCAGACCAACATTCAGTATTCATAAATTCACCAGGCAGCTCCTGTCCTTCACCTAGGCTTCACGGAGTATTGTGGATCTGTTGCCAATGACTTTGTGAAGAAGATAATTTCAAGTTCAAAACCACAGTTAAGTCTGATTCAATAGAATGGCTTTGAATCTGGATGCTCAGGGTGCATCTATACAGCACCCTAAATTCAAAATAAGATACGCAATTTTCATAGCACAAATTGTGTATCTTATTTCGAATCTATTTCAAAACAGCTTATTTTGAAATTTGGCACATCTACACAGTTCCAAATTTTGAAATAACATGCTAGTTCAAGATATCCCGTAACCCTCATGGAACAAGGGTGACCGGGATGTGGAAATAGAGCGTCTGTTATTTTGAAAAATACTTTGAAATAATGGGCAGCTTGTGTAGACGTGGGATAGCTATTTCGGGATACTGAAATAGCTGTGCAGTGTAGATGCACCTTTACATATCCTTGACGGGTGTTCCATTTGGTGCTCTCTTGACCTATACCTGAAAATTGTCAAGACTTTAGACTCAAACTACTTCATTTGGAACAATCCATGAAGGTAGTATTTCATCCCAAAATAGACATCTAAACTGGAGCCCAGGAGACTACCATTAGCAAGTATCCTAGCTGTGAGGCAGCATACCTCTGGCTCCAGCAGGAAGAAGAAAATGAGGAGCGTCAGTGCTCTCCGCACCAGCATTTCATGTGCTGATCAGGTTAACCAAGATTCTGATGACTTTGTCATCAGTTGGTTGGCACCAATTTCTGGACAGAAAGGCCTAGTGTAATTCTCTTAGGATGTCAAATGATACTCCCACACAGAGTGCAAACATCTTGGAGTGGTCAACATGACCCTCCTGCAAGAAGGACTTGAAACTCTGAGATAAGCTCTGCTTATCCCCTAACTGATCTCAAGGGAGGGCATCAAGGCACCAACCGTGAAAAAGACTATAGACCAGTGGTCCCCAACCTTTTGGGGATGCCGGGCGCCCGGGGGCGGGGCCACGCATGCGCCGCATGCCCAGGGCCGACACCGGCATGTGCCGCGACCCCGGGCAGGGGCCACCCAGGCGTCTGTGGCTCGCACCGGCATGTGCCGCGACCCCGGGGCAAGGGCCGCCCATGCGCCAGGCGTCCAGGGCCGGCACCGGCATGTGCCACGACCCCGGGGCAGGGGCCGCCCTTGGGGTAGGGGCCGGCACCGGCATGTGCCGCGACCCCGGGGCAGGGGCTGCCCTTGCGCCGGGGGCCGGCACCGGCATGTGCCGCGACCCCGGGGCAGGGGCCGGCCCAGATTGTTCCCGTGGGCGCAGATAAATGGCCCGGTGGGCGCCATGGCGCCCGCGGGCACCGCGTTGGGGACCACTGCTATAGATTTTGTGGCATTGGTGCTGATGTCAATTCTGAAATTCATCCCAGTACTGACTCTGAAATCATCTGAGGACCCACTTCCACCCCTTCTCTTAGAACTGGAACCAGGAACAGCAGTATCAGTGCCAGAACCACATCCAGTGGCACTAATCCATGTAAGCTGGTTAGGCTTCCCGGAGGGGTTCCTCCGCCTCTGGGTCAGTGGACGGACAGTCCGCCCCACTATATAGCTACTTAAAATAGTCCCCAAGTCATTAGTTTCACGACCCGGCCTTGCTTCAGGTCGGGGTGAGAGGCAAATAGTTCAGGCACCCTCACCCTAGTACAGGGTGGCCATTAAACAGCCCCTATGAGGATAAGGGCCTAGCCCTGGATCAAGGCTGGCAACAAGCGCCAGTAGTTGACAGGCTCTGGCCTTGATTCAGGCAGGGCGGCAACAACCATTCAGTTCAGAGAGCCCTGGCACTAGGATGGGCGGGCAGCATACAGTTCCCCAATACAATGAGCCGTGGCCCTAGGGCAGGGAGGGGCAGCACGCAAACAGTTCACTAGTTCAGAAGGGCCTGGCTGGTCTCAGGCAGAGCAGTAAATCCTTGATTAGGAAGGCCCTGGTTCAGGGCGGGGCGGCAAACAAACAATTCAGTTTAAGAAGCCCAGACCTGGTCCCAGGCTGGGTAATAAACAATGCAGGTTTGGGGTCTCCTTGTTCAGGAGGGTGGCAGGCAGTTTGCCTGCGGTGGTGGTGAGGGGAGACTGCCACCCGGTAGGTGGGTGGCAGGGGAGCACAGGCCTGCCCACTCCTCTGCACCCCGGCCCAGGGTCCTGAATGCAGCCAAGCAGCTGTGGCTGGCTCAGTGTGGGCTCCAGCCCGAAACGCGCCAGCCTAGGGCTCTTACCAGCCTAGGGCTGTTACCAGCCCATGCTATCCCCTGGGCCACTTCCCGTCTCCCCCTCAGTGGGTACCTGGTTCTCCGGCTGGTCACTCGGGGAGTCAGGGGTGGTGTCATCCTACAGGGGCCCTGGTGGGCTGACCCAGGCCTCAGTAGCTTGCAGGTCCCCGTGCTCTGGTTGGTAGGCTGGCCACAGCAGGCAGGGTTGCTCGGGCTGGTCCTCGGGGTCCGGTACGTCCTCAGGGTTAGGCGCGGTCAGAGGCCCGAGCCAATCCTCAGCCTCCCCGGCAGGAAGGTCTTTGCAGATGGACCCTAGCCTTGCCACCTCCAACTCTGAAGGAAGTGGAAAACTGTTACCAAGTCCCATCTAAAACCTTTGAGCAGATCTATCTGCATCTGACATCAGGGTCTCTTGTCATATCAGTGGTCCAAGAAAAGGCTAGAGCCACCAAAAACAAGGGCACCAAGAAGATGGCTTGTTTGGCTGGGCCTCCAATTCTGCATCACAAATTTACTAGATCCTTTCATGAAGTACAACTTCCTTATGTTGGAAAGGGTGACTCATTTTCACTTTTGGCTTCTGCAGGCATGCAGGAATAATCTGAGACACTAACAGAGTAAGGCAGATGATAGCCAGAACACCTGACAAATAGTGCTTGAGATTCATCTGTTATCATTGCCCAGCAAAATACCTATGTGAAAAACTACTTTTCTATGTCAATATGTTGTATAAAGCAGTGAAGCAATCTTTTCTAAAATGCTGTAGTCAGCTATAGTCGTAATCGTGCTCAAGATTTTTGAAATCCTTGTTTTACAGGTATTCTTAATGCACTTTAGTTTGTTGGTGAGATATTTTGAGGTATTGCAGCAGTTAGGAAATGATTGTTGCTTTATGCCTTATTTTCTCCCTGGGAGTGAACAAGGCAATGCTGGTACCTTTTAGATGATCTTCCTTTCACTTGTTTTGCCCTTCTAGCAACTAGAATGAATGATATGGGGTTATATTATGCTTTTTTAACCAGAATTGAAGTCTGTTATAGACTTTGAGATGTGCTGATTGCTCTGTAGATATGAATAACTTCTCAAGTAATATCTAGGGGCATATTTATTTCAAATGTGAAAAATTAGAGTTTAGTAATGCAAATTAGTTGGACTATGAGAGATCAAGTTTTTTTCCGAATATAAGTTGCATATTCTTCTGTACTTTTCCCATAATATTATAGGAGGAAAATGATGTAGTCCTAGTAGCTGGAGAGAGACATTTTTTTTAATTGTTTTCCTATTTTTCTTATTTTAATTGTGTGTGTGTGTGTGTGTGTGTGTGTGTGTGTGTGTTCGTGTTCAGCTCAACAAAATATCATACCTTTCCAACAACTTGTTTCAGTTTATAGTGTTAATACATCTGAATCATCACAGTGGCTAGATGAAAACAGTATCAGTTTTTATAGAAAAATGAGTTTGTAAATACCGTAGCCTATCATTTAGAACAAAAGCATGTCAACCATTTAACTTGAGGTAAGGGGGGAATTAAAACTGTGGTTTAAAAGAAAAATGGTTCCAGTATAAGCATGTATTTAAGCTACCTTTTTAAAATCTAATTTAGTAAATGCAAGCAAGAATAAAAATAATTATTGCTGAAGGAATCTGTCCCACAGATTCCTTTTTATTGCAGTGTTACTATAATACAAAATCTTTTTTCTCGCCACTTAATATTAAAATGTGAATTCAGGATTTAGGATTAAAAGGGGAATCTAGACACACAATACCTGAAATTGTGCAAACTTTTAGATACATTACTCCCTCCTCCCCAAGCCCTTCTGTGTGGCCTTTTTTTTTTTTTTTTTTTTTTTTTTCCTTTTCCTTTTCCTTTTCCTTTTCCTTTTCCTTTTTGGTGGCCAAAGATCTGCAAGTTACATAACACAGTCTGAATGTGAAAACAGTCAGACTCTACCTTGAACAATTCTATTAAGTGTCAGTTTTTAATTTCAACAAAAATGCATAATCTTTAGTTGATAGAAGTAATTTTTAGCCAAGACAGAATCCATTTGTTTACACAGTACAGATAGAACACAGGGAAATAACTTTAAAAAAAACCTGTCATCCATTTTTTGTTTTTACAGTAAAGTCACATCATGCAAAATCATTTTTGGACCCTAATTATTCAGTCAAATCAAAAGTCTTTTAAAGTATCAACAGATTTCATATGTTGAACTCAAGAAGTGTCTCCATGCTACATTTCTGGTTTCTGTCCGGAACAGCTGAATCAACTGTAGGTGTGTCTTAAAATAAAATCACTTAACAGCTTTTATAATGGCAAGTTTCATTTTCTACAGAAACTCCTCTGGTTTGCCTAGTTTAGTGTTGGGTTACCTTGTTGATAGCTATTACAGAAATACCCATTTGTTGAGTTCTTGATATCCACAGAAGCCTGTGAACTGTGACATAGCCCCAATCTGCGTTATTTCTTCCAGATTGCTATGCTTACTTGCACTTTTTTCTAATCCTACAGAATTTTGAAGTCTTAGGTTGTGAAGCTGTTTTGTTTACTTTTTAAGCTATTCTTATCTGATTCATTCTTTCATATTACTAAGTCCATTAGAAAGGTTCCTTTAGACATCAAGAGAAGCAGCAACAATTGTTTTAACTCAAAACAAAAGCAGCTTTCTGGCCAAGTTTCAGTGACCTCTTCCCTTAGTCTCAAAACAGCATGTTTGTGTTCCCAGAGAGCCTGGAGCCAGGTTTTAAGGAAGAATATTCACTTCTGTCCTTGGGCAATTTTTGTCCTTTTCCTACCTGCATAGAATTACCTTGGGGAAACGAGTTTTGAGAGAAATTTTTTTTTTAGGAAGTCAGCGCACACAGGATTTTATTCTGGCCTTTTTCTTTGAGTGTACTTAAGGGTGAAATTATTGCTGTATTTGAGTTAACAACAAAAGTAGTTGTTTCTCGTTCTGAGAGAATGTTCTGTTCCTCAAAGAAAACTTTGCATCCCATATTGGATTGAGATTTTTAAGTAAATTCATTTGTGAAGTTTGTTTCTTGTGGAGATTTTGACAGTGATCTTTTCTTCTTTATGTTCACAGGATTTGTTCAGGCCTGCAGGATACTTATTTCTGCATCTGTCCAATCACGTCACAGGAAATAAAAAAAATATTTTAGTTGGGAGAGAATTCATTTCCATGCCAACTCTTCCTTTGTAGGTTATCAGCAAGTCCCTGAGTTTTCCCAAAATGTCAGCAGACAAGTTAGCATACTTGAGATATTGGGGTATTCTTGGTGTGCTTGGGTGTTTATTGTTAAAAGTTCAGGTGCCTTAAGGAAATTTCTTTTCTGAAAGTTGTTGGGTCATTCTTCCAGTAACTGGACCTCAGAATTAGGGATGTAAGCAACTTGTTGACTACCCAATAAGCATAAGCTTAAGTCGAGTAGTGACTTGACTCCCCCGCTGCCTCTATCAGAGAGAGGCATCAATGGAGGAGGGGGAGCAGGAGCTGGTGTTGGGGGGAGCCTGCTTAAAAGCTGGTTCCCCCCAGCACTGTCTCCGTGTGGGGCATGGGAGGCAGAGGCACAGGAGGGAAATGGCATGAGTGGGAACTGAAGCAGTGCCTGCTCACACTGGGTTCTGACTGCTGCGCTTCTGCTCTTGAAATGTAGCAGAAGCCCCATAGGCGTTGAAATATTAATTGAAAAAATATGCATTGAAATTATTTCTTTGTGGCCCGTGGATGAAAGTTTTAATCCTAGTTCTTCATCGCCTCAGGATTTGTTGATCTATTTGGATGACCTTTGAAAGAAAGATCTGGTAGTACTGTAACAGAAGCTGTAGTAAAGCTGCTATATCAGGAATCATTAGAATTTACCAAATGTACCATTACATTTTTGAAGAAATTATTATGGGCCTAGGTGGCATTTACCAAGGCAGCAGCACTGGGAAGGTGAGGGGGCAGGCAGGAGCTGATACACGTGGAGCACTGGCTTTTAAGTTGGCTCCCTGCATGCACTGTCTCCATACTCCCTCCCTTCCTCCCTGTGTAACTGCTGAAATTTTCACAGTTATACAATTATTTAAATACATTTTAACATCCCTATTGCTAAACAGATGAAGATCTGGCTCTTGTCCCAAAGAACATACAGTCTGAGCTTAGATGTGACACCATGAATGAGACTAACATTCGGTAGGTGAATAGGGTGAGATAGGGCTAAGGCACCAACTTTCCAATGTGCTGAAGGCACTTGATCCTCAGGTCCTCCCCATCCAGACACTTCGCACCCTGAGTGCACCATGCCCTCCCCACAGAGTCTCCAGCATGTTGTGGAATAGCTGATTATGACAGGCAGGAGATGCTGATCCATGGGGCCTGTTGTTGGGCTGGAGGCACTGGGAAGGAAGTGGGGATCTGACGGGGGGCGGAGGGAGTTGCCATTGGTTGCTCAGCACCCACTCTCTTCCCCGTGAGTGCTTCAGTCAGCACCTGTTTAATAAGACTTGTAGAATGCAACAATAACAAAAATGACAGAAGTCTTGCAGGGAAGAGCATTGGATTTTTGTCTAATTAGTAAATTTATATGGAAAGCTATATAAAAGTTAAGTGGAATAATTTATCTCTTGGCACACCAAGGTAATAAATAAACAGTGTTTTTCAGTTAAGAATAACATACTGCTGAAATTTTATTTTTTTTCAAATATGTTTTTTATCCTCCTCATGAGTACACTATTAAAGGCATTATATTCGTTCTTGTCTAAATAGTATAAACTGGAAAGTAATTTGTATGCTTTAACCAAAAAAGTAGTCACGAGCAATAGATTCCAAATATTTTGTATTCAGAAGTCAGTTTTTTCAGAAAACTACATTTTTTTTTTAGGCACAGGAACATTTTGTTCGAATGTTAGTGGTGTGGTTTTTTTGTTTTTGTGTGTTGTGGTTTTTTTTTTTTTTTTAATTCGTGGTGAGTTAAAACTGAGAATTTAATTGAAAATCTTTTCCATCCATAATAGTTCTTGTTCCTATATTAGTGCTGTGGGTAATATGACACACGCTCTTTGAACACATAGTAACAAGCTTTGTCCAGTATCCATTTTTCTGTATTTAATTCCTGTTGAAGAATTTTCATATTACTGTGTTCTTTTGTAGTGTTTCAGGAGCTTAAAGGTTTTTTAATTGGGGTAGGAATATTTTCATTGTTGTACAATGTACATTTCTTTGCTAAGGTGGGAACAGTGTTTTGTCAGTTGCAAACCTTTAATTCCCTTTCAGCTTTATAGCAGGGTAGTCACAAGCATTTATATCAAATTGCCTTCTCAGCATGGTGCGTTTTGAATTAGGATTCTTGGTGTAAGTGTTAATTTGAAGATCCACCCTTAAATAATGTCTGACATCAGGTGAAGCAAATGGTAGACTTATTAATCCCTCTTGATTTCGCCTCTCTTCTCCCCCCCCCACCCTCTCCTTCCAACTTTGTTATTGTTTTTAAACCTTTGTTATTCTGAGGAAGTTGGTTTTTCTAAGTTTGCTTCTAAAGCCCGTTTTCCATCACAATTCAGATTTCATCTGCCTCCGTGCACTGGGATAGGGATCTTATTTTTTTTAAAACATGCTCTCCATCTGTCATATTTTTTGTTTCTTTAAGCAAAGCTTATTTTCTCATTTCCTGTAAAAGAAAAACTTACCTTAGTATCAGTTGTTTCTTTAAAAATTCTAGGTTTAGGAGATGTCTGATAGTTCTATGGAAATCTTAAACTATGTGTTAAGTGACTAGCAAAGAATAAATCAGCATGGTAAATAACATTAGGAGGTTCATGGCAGTTCTTAATAATAGATAGTTCCTGAAAAGCCAGGCTTTTGTTGGGCAACAGACAGGACAGAATTATGCCTTATAACCATCTTACTGCACAATCACATTGGAGAAGAAATGACTGCTTTCGTTAGTCTTCTCCGCAAGAATCATTCCATAAAAAGTTATAATTAATCACTTTGTTACTCAGTTTTATGACCATGTAACTCTATTAATGTTCCTTAAACCCCAGGTTCAGTTCCTGAACAGGGTTTGGAAACATTTGTAAATCTATTTTGCCAAGTTTAAAATTTGCACGCTCAGCATTCAGACCATGTACTCTATTTAAAAAAATATTAAGGATGTAATTCAGTACTGCATTACTGCTGTTTTACATTGGTGCAAACCTCTATTAAAAATGGGTTAGAAAACTTGTTTCACTATGTTCCCCACTAAATTTAAGCTAAGGTTTATTGGACTTTTTTTATCCTGTCTTTCAAGAGGGTTGCTGAAGTTGTTACCTTAAGTTCCCTAAATTTGTGTGCTTTCACCAGCAAAGACGAATTCTTTTTTTTTCCAGGGTACATCTAGACTGTGTTGCTATTTCGGGATACCGGAAGTATCCCAAAATAGCAACGCTGCATCTTTAAAAGCGCCTGCTATTTCCTGAAATAGAGGGCGTGCTATTCTGGCATCTCTGTAACCCTTGTTCCACGAGGTTAAGGGATTTGTCGGAATAGTGCCTTATTTTGAAATTTGGCACTGTGTAGGCAGCGCCAAATTTCAAAATAAGCTTTTTTGACTTAGACTCAGAATAAGCTACGCAATTTGTGTAGTGCAAATTGCATAGCTTATTCTGACAGAAGGGTGCTGTCTAGACTCACCCTCAGAGTATAGTGATGGCAAAAATAACAGACTTTCATAAATAAGTGAGGTGTAATTTTTATTGTATATCTTTTATTCTCAGGACTTAATATACTTTTTTTAAGAAACTTTAAGTGTAAATTATGGGCAGGGCAGGACACTTTATGCATAATTGATCTATCAAATGTGTACTTTTTTGTAGTAAGCAATGTGTCTCTGCCTTGTGTGTATATAAATAAATAAAATTCTGGCTATGCTGTATTTGTGTTTTCTAAGCAGATATCATCCCTGCTGATGGATCCTTCTGAAAACTGACAGCTACAAAGAGGCATATGATGAAATACCACTTAGCTATATTGCATTGACCCAGCATTTGAGCATCTTGTCTCCTCAGCACGTATATATTTTTGTGCTGGCAATTATAGTTGCATCATTTGATTTGTGCTATAGTTTGGTTGTGTCACTGTGTTCTGATATGTGTAACTTGATTTCAAAACTCACCCTGAATTGAATCTCAGCAAGAATAGCATAAGCATCAGTCTCTCTCAGAAAATTTAAAATTCTTTTCATTACAAGTGTTAGCTAAAAGTTTTAGATGCCCTTTTAAGATGCATTTCTCATGCACTTTTGTTTCCATGTAATTAAAATGAACTGCAACTGTTAGCATTTTAAATAATGTAGGATAAGCCCTTATTACTAAACATGCAAACAACTTCCTGCTGAGCTACTGAAATATAAATGCAGCGTACTGCACTTTCCTGTCCTGCAGAGGATACATCTTAATTGTTCACTGTTTACATCAGGGCTACTCAACATGCGACCTGACCTGTGGGCTGCATGCGGCCCGCGGCCTGTTTGTGGCCCGCTGTGTGGTTTGGGTTTACGATGCAGTTTGTGTTGATATGTTTTCTAGTAGTTAAGTTCCTGGACTGTTGTGAAGCCAAAACAAAAAAGTAGTCAATATAATGGTCTTCCTTTGTTATGCATTTTAACAGTTAAATTCCTGGACTGTCATTGCTCATTAAAAGTGCTATCATATATGTGGAAATCAGGCAATTTTTGCATTTTATTAATATCAGCAGAACTAACTTAAATGGGGCCTGCGTGTTGTGTAGTCTTGCCTTAATCTTTGTATTCATGCCAGTCAGTGTGCAAGAAGTTATTTGCATGTATATGCAACCACTCTTAAGTGGCCCTTGGTATGTACTGTAAGTATCATTGTGGTCCCTGGGGCTTCTAAAGTTGAGTAGCCCTGATTTACACAATCAACTAGATAGTTAGTCTAACTTGGTGCATCTCCAAATGAATATTTACTTCAAATATTTGGAATAGCTCAAAGGAATCACTGTCATAGTAATCTTTTCAGTTGTTTTTGGCAAATTCATCAACAACTGAAGCTCTTGTCCACAAACAGTAAGGTAGTGTTGAGTTTTTCCTGGAAAGAGGTTGGTTGTTAAATAAGGGCAGGATCTCAAACTGAGTAGGGATTTGAATTTGGAAGTCTTTTTGCACTGAATCAATGTGCATGTATGTGGGCAGAGGAGCGAGATAGCGGGTAGAAGTGTGTGAAATTTGACTGAAGGACAAAAGATTGGTTGGGTGGTTAGTAGGGATGTTAACCTGTACCCGGGAGCAGCCCCCAGCGTGAGGGGTTGTATGTGGAAGGAGGAGCTGGACCTCCTGTGCCTTAGGGCTGCTGACAATGGCAGCTGGCAGCCCCAAATGTATATAGGAGGCTGGGAGCAGAAGCCAACTCCTGCCTGCACTTGGGGTGCAAGGGGACTGGCAGTGGCAACTGGCAGTTCCATGCGGGTGGGGACGAGAGCAGAAGCTGCTCCCCCCCTCCCCAATGCTTGGGGCTGCAGGCTTCTTTTTCCCGGCTTCCTGGGAGGATCCCACTTTATCTGTTAACTGGTTAAACCTAAAGGTTTATCCGGTTCACTGATTAACTGGAATTTTACATGCTTAGGGGTGAGAACCACATTTGAATAATAATTCAGAATTGCATTATGGGTTATAGAGGGATGGTGCATATATTTATTCTTGAGAATAGAAGACTGATGTATCTTTAGTTGATACTAGGCCACTATAGGGGTCTTTGTTACTATATCTGGAAGTTCACTTTAAATGTGAACTACAGTCACTTCTGACACTTCACACACACTGAGGTTTTATCTTCCTTGTGAGGTAGAGTAGCAGTATTATGCCTGCTTCCCAGATGGAGTCTTGGGTCACAAAGATATAAATGACTTGCTTGGTATCACACAGGAAGTCTGTTGAAGATATTAACAGCCCCCTATCTTCTGAGTCTCCTCCATGATGGGTCTTCGCACCTTAGCATCATTATACCTTGAATAGAGGTATGTGGAGTATCAAGCAGGTTTCTAGAAGCAAAACCTAGTAAAATTCTAGACTTTTAATAAAGTGATCTTCTGTAGCAGAGTGAGCAATGGTACATAGAGCGGTCCAGCAAAGATGACTGACTTTACAAAAAATTGTGCATATAGATTTCCTATGTTCTTACTAATCAGTTAAAGCAGCAAGGAAAGTAAACATGTATTTTGAGCCTAAAAAATAAAGTTTGATTCCACCTGTGTTTCTGGGACAAGGAAGTCAGTTCAGAGCAAAGAAAAATGCAGAATGGATGGTAAAATAAGGATCACAGAAGACAATGATCATGAGTCATTGAGAGAATAACCCGCAAGAGGTGTTAACTGTGATGGAAGGTTGTGGAGTGACATGTACACATTCAAGGGTATCGTGTACTAGCATCATCCAGTCTGAAAATAAAATACAATGGTTTTTCTTCTGTCTAAATCCAAAGGACAGCAGCATGGCAGTCTCCTTTTTTTGTGTGTAGAAAAAGTTTTGGTAGAGAGAAGAAACGTTAATGGAGATCTGTTCAAGGAAACTGCTTGAGAAATAAGCATGCAGGATTCGGGTAAGCATTTGCACAGCATGAAGCAGAGTAGATGGTGGACTTGAGTGAAATTGGAAGTAGATTAGGGGCAAGACCAGACATCCCATTGTGTGAAAACCATTATTATCCCTTTACTCATGTCTATTTTTCTATAGAGTGGTATGGAAAGAAGTACTGTGATGAAAGCTGGTGCTGCAGACAAATTGTTTGTCAGATGTTATAACCTACTTTTTCAAGACCTAGTTGAAAGAGCAACATAAAATAGTACAAACAACTCTGTAGTCTGTATGGTTAATACAAAATTAGCCAAAGTGCTATTGATAAACATAAAAAATTGTAGTCAATAGGAAGCCAAGAATTTTTTGGAAGTTGCAGAATATGTAGATCCCAGTAGCAAATTTAAAGGAAAAATTGATTCTTGTTTGAATAGTGCGCCTATGGGTTATTTGCATTCATGTGCTACTTACTGGAGAACTTTTGGTAGCACTGTCCATTGGGCCAGGAGGCTAGACTGTACACGTAGGTTAATTGTTCTCCGTTCCTTCTAGGGATGTTAAGTAGCGATTAATTTGCTAGTCGAGTAGTCGATGGAATTTCAGTCTACTACTTGACTAGTCAATAAGCACTTCTGCGTTCTGACTTTGAATCTTCCATGGACTAAACTGACTTACTGAGGACCCCTAGTTTGAGAACCTCTGCTCTATACCAGAAATGCAGAGTGGCTTTCTCTTGCCTTTAATTTAATCATGATGTTTTACATATTCCTTGCAGGCTTAAGTTAGTTATTCCGTATTCTGTAAATAACATTTAAGGTTATGTCTTTACTGCAGTGGTAACTCGGGTGATAGGCCATAGGATCAGCCTAGTCCGGATGTGAGCAGCCACATTTGCAAAGTTGGACATGAGTTACTGTGTTCTAGCTGTTGCTGCACTCACCTGTGTGCTTTGCTAGAACTTCTGGGTACATATGCAATGGCTCTTCTATACTGTAGTAATACAAGCTGTTTTAGCAGTGAATTATGGGAGGATTTGTCTGTCCTTCTGGGCACAAGCAAATTATAGGAAGTCACTGAAGGACTGTCAGCACTTGAGTGATTGTAACTTGTGTCAATGCAAAGTTGGTAAGCTTCAAGTTTAACCTGATCTCAAGCTGGCCTTGAATGGTAGGGTTTGTGTGTGGATGGGATGGGGAGTAGGAGCATCGCTGAAATAAGCCAAACTGCATTGAAAACACACCTTCAGAAATAAACTGGTGTGACATATCTGTGGGGTTTTGCATTGTAACTGGTTTATATCTGCTGACAGTGGCACATAAGTACCTAATTTGAGTTTGTATAAAACCGATAAACATACACATTTGTGAATTGGAGACCAATCCTTCTCTTTTTTTTAAACCTCCAGGAAGTATAGTTATGGATCTTTAAATGTTCTCTGTTACTGTTTAGTGAAATTAATTTTTATTTTGCATATGCACTGAATTTTGACATCACATTCTGAACATTTTCAATTTGTTTGCACGTGTTAAGGTTCTTTTCAACCTTAACTTATAGTATTCTTTATTGCAAATACTGCATTAGGGTTGTAGTTTGATGCATTATGTATAACTTTCTTTCATTACTTGCAGTTTCAGAAAGAAGGATTTCAGTCCTGTTTTTCTTAGCTCTGGCCTTCATTGTAGTCTACAAGTTGTGCCAGATTGTTTAATGTCTCACCATAGTAACCAAACCATGACCCACTACAGATTTATGAAGCCAGAAAACTCATTCTACTTTAGCTTAATAGATTGATTTGCATCCTGTTTTATTATTTTTTTAATGGCACAGATAAAATCAAAACAAAAATCTGAAGGCCAGCATCTTTGGCAGTATAGCATCATCTTCTGCCATGCTATTTATAGATAGAACTTAAAAATATGACCTCGCAAACCAGAAACAAGAGATTTGCCTACTGTACTACAGGGGCTGTCTGTCATAATTCTAAAGTCTATATAGAGAAATTTCTAATATACTGTACTGTGAATCACAAAGCACTTGACCAGTAACATGTCCCCCCAAGAATATGCAGCTATTTTGTTATAGTCTGTTTCATTCATATGGCCGTGTGTGGTTGCTATATAGGTAAATTTGAAGCACTTTACAGTATAGATAAAACATAAGGAATTTAAAATATTACATGGAAAGGCTGGCCAGATTACTCTTATTTTTGTAAACATGTTTATGGGCCTGAAGTGGGTATCTTTATGTAGATGTTCCTGATAAATAAGGTTGCAAAACAGTGTATGGGTATTGTGATTACATCTACATAGACAATCAAGTCAAGTGTGTTAGTCTGTGTCTTAGCTATTCAGTAGCTGAGGGAATGGCATGCAAATCTACGAAGGAATCAGGCAGACCTTATTAAGGGAAGCCTGCTACTGTGGCCAGTTAGAAGTAGACGCCATATTTGCAGAAGTGGGAGTTACAAAGGCCTCAGTTATCATTAGCAGCACATCAGTCATTACACATCTGCGGCAATTGTGTGTCACCCAAATATGGTGTGGAAGGCTAAAATCAAGGGGCAAGATTGTTGGATCTGTCATGAGGGAGGCATCAGCTGTATCTGAACCTTGTTCTTGCCACATCGTATACCACTTGGAGGCAGTATTCAGATTCCTTAGAGGAACTGTCTGATGTGATGTCATGAGCAGAGACGATGGCTTGGTGGATTAAATAGATCTTTAAATGGGTAACAAGGCATAAGTAAGTAACTTGAATTTGTACAAAATAGAAATACACATTTCTGCCATAAAACCCTCACTCAAATGAGAAGGTTACAAATGTTAACATTAGAGATGTCGACTATACGATTAACCAATAAGCCTAGGCTTATTGGCTAATCTTGTCAGCTACATACATTTCCCCCTCCCCTGCTTCCTCTGTATTAGAGGCAGCAAGGTGGGGGGGGGAGCAAGAGTTGGTGCGTGTAAGGAGCTGGCTTTAAGCAGGCTCCCCATGAGCATCGGATCCACCTTCCCCTTCTCCCCCCACTCTTCCACTGCTGCTTCTGATAGAGAAGCAACAATGCAGAGGGTGGGGAGGGCAGGCTGCAGCTGATAAGTGTGGGGATTCGGCTTTCAAGCCAGCTCCCTATACGTGCTGGCTCCGTGGACCTGTCCCCCTTTCTGTCTCCTACAGAGACGCAGCAAAGGGAGGGGGTCAGGCAGAAGCTGGTGTTGGGGGGAGCTAGCTTAAAAGTCAGTTCCCTCCTGCACTGGCTCCATGCTGCCATCTGCCCCCGTTCCTGTGTGCTGCTGCTTCTATCAGAGGCAGCAGCGTGAGGTGATAGGGGAGACTGCTGCGAAGCAACCTCTATCTGCAGTAGGTCTGAGCTCCCGGCAGACAGAGGCTGCTCCGTGGGAAGCTTGGACCTCCCCATGGACAGGGACTGCTGCCACCTTGTGCTGCTTCCTCTGTATCAGAGGCAGCATTGTGGGGTGGCAGGCAACCGTTCTGTGTGAGGGAGCTGGTTTTTAAATTGGCTTCTATTGTAGACCAACTCTGCCTGCCACCTCATGCTGCTGCCTCTGATGCAGCAGCAGTGCAGGGTGGTAGGAGGAGTGGGGCTGGGAGCCCACTAGCTGCTGGCCTTGCCCCCGGGGACTATCAAATAGTCATGTAACTGCTAAAATTTCATGTAGTTACATTAATATTCAATTACCCAATAGCTAACATCCCAAGTTAACAAATGTCTTTATGAAAGACTGACCTGTCTCTCTTAATGTCTGTCTGCTCAGTTAAGTTTCACACATTCATCACTTTTCTTAGTTTTTCTTTTTTCTTTTTTTTTTTTTTAAACATGGAAATGTGTGTTTGCCTTGCAATTTTTTTTTTTGAAACTTGAGGGAAATATTTCAGCTTTTTTTCTTAGCAACTTGTTATAAGCTGATAAATTTGAAATCCTGGTCTCCATAAGGCTGGGGAAAGTATGAAGAGCTTTCTTAAACAGAGTGATATTGACACATGCCACTTATACCCACAGGAGGGAGGGGAAAAAACAAGCCTGTAACTGACCAGAAGTTTATACAGTATCACTTGTCACCCACTGCAAAAGTCTACCATATTAGTGAGTCTTCAGATTCAGAAAGCACTGTGTTGGTTCAGATTCCATGTTGAGCTAGTTTTTGACAATCTGGAGCTAGTATTGATATAATTGGAGCAAAAGACTTTTTTCTAATCTAATGCACAAAATCATTCTGAAGATGGTTTCTGTAATTGAAGATCAAAATGGCACTTCTGTATATCCCATCAAAACATTTGTGACTAGACAAGTTTTCTCCTAGTGCAGTTCCACTGATACAACATTGTTGTTCTGCCACCTTCCCATATTGAGCTATTTGTAAGTCCATCAGTGGAGTTGGAAGGAATTTTTATTGCCATTTGTGTTTAAATCTGTCCTGAAACAAGGGCTTTTTTAATAATGGGAAAGGAAAGTTGTATACTTATTTTTAAAAGGTAAAATATACTCAATGTTTGAAGGCAGTCTCATTCCACTTCTGGCAGGTTGTGGTAAGTGTATGAATATTGTCATGGCTTAGGGCAGGGTTGGGGAACCTTTTTTGGATTGGGGGCTGCTGACTCACAGAAAAATCAGTTGGGGGCCACACACAAATGAGAAGGAAAAACAAACAAAAATGTACCCTCACTGATGTGGCCCATGACTGAGAATGAAAGACACTCCCCACATTCCCATTGCACACCAGAGCCTGGGGGGGCCCAGGCTTGTAGATTTTGTGGCTCCAGCCCTGCAATAGGGTGGCGGCGAGACTGGAACACCAGTGTGGGCTCCTCAATGCTGGGGGGAACCCTGAGCCTTGGGAGCCATATCCGGCCCCCTATGCCTTAGGTTCCCCACCCCAGCTTAGAGTAACTTTCAACCTTTCACTCGGTAGACCCTCTGTGGACACCCCTGTTGAGTGATAGAACTGGAGCTTTCATTTCACATGTCTTTTGGATGGGGGTCTCAGTAACTTCATTTCAGTGGGGGCTCTTGTACATTTCAAAGGAGGAATGAGGAAGTGCTTATCGACTAGTCGATGGAAATTCCATTGACTACTTGACTAGTCAATTAACCATTACTTAACATCCTTAGTGGCCACTCTCCTCCCCCATACATTGGCCTTTCTGGACCCTCTGAGCTTACCATCAAACTCAGGGTACACCTTCCAGAGACTCCAGGTCAGTAGCCTCTGGACATCCTCCTTTCCAGTCCCCAGTGGTCAGGCCTACTCCTTGGTTTCTTCGATAGTCCCCTCTCCAGGTCATCGCATCATATTTCAAAACTCGGGGGAGCCCAGGACACATCTGACTGCACGATGCCAATGGATTAACCTAATGTGATCAAGGAACAGCCTAGGTAGTTCTAGAACCAAGAAGTCTTGGGTATCCTGCTGGCCACCTCATCATCTTCACTTGAGCCTAAAGTCCTCTTCCCATTGATTACAGGGCACAGCAGGACCTGCTTTGTTGCACTGCCCGGAACATGGGCTTTCAAGCAGAAGAAGTAATGGAATCTGAGGACCTAATGGTGGATAGCCTCACCCCAGAGGGTCCTTCTAGGATAGTGTTGTTCATAATAAAAACCATACAGAATTATAACCATCTGTGGCAGCCTCCATCCCACTCACTTTTGGGGGAGTAGAAGAAAATATTTTGTCCCCCTGTAGGGGTATGAATCTATTCTCCCTCCTGGACTGGTTGATCAGTGAAAAGGAGCACCAAGAACAACAAGCACTGTCCCCTTAGGTCAAGGAGACAAAGAGTATGGACCTCTTTGGGAGGAAAGTTTATGTACCAGTGGACCTACAACTGAAGATAGCCAATCAAGAGCCTGTCAGCAAGTACAATTTTTTTTCTTGGGATGCTATGTCCAATTTCAAAGAGGAGCTCCCCATGGAGTCAAGAGTAGTGTTCTCTGATCTTGTAGAGGAGGACAAGGCAGTGGCCAGGACAGTCCTGCAGTCCTCCCTGGACTCAGATGACTCAGCAGCATGGGCTCTGTTCTCGGGGGTGTTCATGAGGAGGTCAGCCTGGCTTCAAGTCTCAGGTCTTTCCCCAGAAGTCCAACAGACACTGTAGTAACCTCCTTTTAAGGGTGCAGGTCTATTTTTCAGATCAAACAGAGTTAGAGGGTCCATAGCCTTGAGAGCAATGAAAAAGTTCCTGTGGATGCTCATACCTGCTACCCAGAGAGAGCCCTTCAATCCTCAATCCCAGTAATGGCAGAGGCAATACCTTCCTCCCCTAGACCGGAAACAGACTGCTATACAGGCAGGAATAATAGGCATAGGCCTTCTAATCCACCATCAGGCTAAGGGCAGGGCTATATGTAGTAATCTTCAGGGCTCAAACAAGGGTTTTGAAGGTACACCTGAGGATGGTGTACCCACCTCCATCCTGGATCCTCTTCCCTGTTTTCTGAACCATCTGTCTCACTTCTACTGTGTGTGGTCCCATATGACATTGGACTGCTGGATTCTTCGCATGGTAGAAATAGGATATTCTTCGTCGAGTAGTGTCCCCGTGGGTGCTCCACTGAAGGTGTTGGGCTCGTCCCGGCGCTGCAGCTCGGAAAGTTTTCTGTAGCAGTAGCCGTGCCGGACTGCGCATGCGCAGATGCCGCCTCGCGCCATTCGCGCCCTTTTGCGGAGCACGGTCCGGCCCCGCCAGTTCCTCCTAACCGTCCACGGCCTCAGATGGAATCCGGACGAGCTCCTCCTTCGTTCTGAGGAGAAACACAAAAAGACTAAAAAGATATAAAGTGGTGGTGTTCGTTCCAGTTTATCCCCTTCCCAGTAGTCATAGTTCTAGTTTATATAGTTCTCTTAAAAAAAGTTCATGTATATAGGTATTTAGAGTTTCAACAGTTCAGTGTTGCCAGTTTAAAAACAACAACTTATTATTAAGAAAGACTTTGCCTGACAGACTCCTCCAGTGCCACCATGCTCGGTTCCCCCAGGTTCAAGAAGTGTGCGACATGCGAGACGCCATGCCTACGTCAGATGGCCATTTGCGCTGTATCAAGTGCCTTGGGGAAGGTCATATCCCCCAAAAGTGCACGCACTGCTCCAGATTAACTGTCCGCACCAGGCAGGACAGAGAGATACGGCTCAAAATGCTGCTTTTTAATAGAGCGTTACAGCCGCCGACCACGGAGCAGCCAGCAGATGAGACCTCTGGGCTGCGTAAGTCCCATGAAAAGAGGAGTTCCGCTCCTTCCAGGAGTGTCAGTGCGGGCAATGCACCGGGCACCTCGGTTCTGCCACCGAGACCTGCTATCAGCAGGACAGGCAAGAGCCGTAGCACATTGGCTCCGATCCCCGCCATTCTGATTGACCCAGCATCGATGGTCCGCGTGGCGCCGCAACCAGAATCGGCACTGGTGGCGGCACCGAGAGAGCCTCATGCTGTTTCGAGACCGCCAGCCTTGGCACCGATACCTCCGGCACCGAAATGATCGGCGCCGATGGTGCCGCATCAACAGCCATTGGTGCTGACGTCCTCGGCACCGATGCCAGCGCGGTTGCCGGCACCGGCGATAATGGCGACACCGACATCGCCAACACTGACACCGTTAACTCCATCTCACCGTCGGGAAATGTCGGCACTGAGAGATTTTTACCTCCGCACCGACTAGCCCTTTGGGCATGGCTCCACCTCCTTCGTGTGCCTCTTCGATACCTACCAAGGCACAGCGAAAGTCTAGACATGTACGCACACCGACACTGAGCCCTGAGAGAGCTGTCTTCTCTCCCAAACCTTCTCCTCCAGCTTCTTATCATTCAGGAAGCCATCAACATGGGCATTACACTCTCCCTCGAGAGCGGTATCTGAGATTTCCGCGTCGATTTCACTCACCACGGCGTTACTATCGATCCTACCGCTCCCGCTCGCCTTCGCACTATACAGTGTGATCAAGGTCACCCAGGTCTCCAACTCCTTCTTGGTACTCTCGTCACTATAGGAGTGCAAGTATCTATTCCCCAAGGTACTCCCCTTGCACATATCACCGTCACAGCCGCCCTTACACCTACTGCTGGCATGAATATCCATGCTCGCATAGCGCAGTTAACTCCACCTCCAGATCACTGAGGCACAGACAATCACAGTCTCCGTAGCTCCCAGCCCAGGACATCCCACCTCTTCGGCAAGCTCCTCCAACGCCCACAGGTGATGCGCCCTCGACCTCTAGTAAACAGGAGAGGGATGATAATCTGCCCTCCGACCACAGGGAGCAGCACATGGACTCCCCCACGGATCAGTCGTCCTCTTCACCAGACAATGCGGTATTTCAGGGTGATTCTTCCCCTACAGACGACTACAAGCAGTTCCAGGAACTCTTTAAGAGAGTAGCCCAGTCTCAGGAATTGCAGACCACGGATATGCCTCAAACAGCACCGCCTGCTAAAAAATCTTCAGCCGTCTCAAAGATCCAAGCTGGCGCTCCCCTTTGACGAGGCCATCCTGGAGATTGCCAACGACATCTGGCAAACTCCAGCCTCTGCACTGCCCATGAACAAGTGGGCTGATAAGAAATATTCTGTGTCGTCTAAGGATACGGAGTTCCTGTTTACGCACCCCCAGCCCAATTCCATCGTCATGGATGCTGCACAACAGACAGCAACGATGGCACAGGGTAGAAACCAGACCACTGATAAGGATGCGAAACGCTCGGATCTGTTGGGCAGAAAAATTTATTCCTCTGCTACGGCAACCCTCAGGATGGCTAATTATGCCGCTCTCCTCGCTAATCATGATTTTGACAATTTATACCAAGCTGGTCACTCTCCTGGAATACTTACTTGAGACTAAGAGGCAGATATTGAAGGCTGTAGTACAGGAGGGCTACACAGCAGCCCGCACAGCACTACAAATCGCCCTCGGTATTGCTGACATGGCTTCTAGGACCACAGCAACATCAGTGGTCATACGCCATGCCTCCTGGCTCCACCTGGCATCTGTCCCAAAGGACTTTCAATCAAAAGTGGAGGACTTACCTTTTGATCGTTGGCTGCTTTTCGCCCAAAATACCGATCAAGTCTTCCACTCCGGCAAAGACACTCGCACGACACTGAGGACGCTCGCGATGTACACTCCACCGTACAGATGCAAGAGATTTGGGCCCTACAACCAACAGAGACCATTCTCTTATGCTGCGCCTTGCTTCAGGCCATACGATCAGCCTAGACAGAGGCAACGACCACAGAAACGCCACCCACAGCCCAGCGAAGCGTCCAACCAGCAGCACGCTTGGCAGCAGGTTTGACGTGCCTATTGAGGGACTGTGTGCCATCCCTCTTACAGAGGCGCCACACGTCATGGCCAGTTTGTTGCATCGACGGTTGAGACCATACCACCTGCTCTGGTTCGCTATAACCACAGACCTTTGGGTCTGAGAGATCCTCACGTCAGGCTTCACCATCCCTTTCTATACTCGGCTCCCTCCCTCCCATCCTTCCCCGTCCCTTTTCAGGGACCCCTCGCGAGACCTCTTGGTGCAGAAGAGGTTAATGAGCCTACTTACCATCGGGGCAGCGGAGAGGGTACCAGATCAATTCAGAGGGAATGGCTTCTACTCCCAGTACTTCCTCACCCAAAAGTCTGGGGGATGGAGACCTATCCTGGACTTGCGCAGCCTCAACCGCCATCTTCAAAAACACAAATTCAAAATGGTCACGTTAGTCTCTATCATTCCAGCTCTGAACAAAGGGGATTGATTCGCGTCCCTTGATTTGCAGGATGCGTACTTTCATGTAACGGTACACCCTGCCCACAGGAGGTTCCTCCGTTTCACACTGGGTGCGGAGCACTATCAGTACAGGGTGTTACCCTTCGGTCTCTCGGCAGCACCAAGAGTATTTTCCAAAACCCTAGCGGTCATTGCTGCCCACTTCCGACGTCTCGGCATCATCATCTTCCCCTATATGGACGACTGTCTCTTAAAGGCCCCTACCTTAGATGGAACTAAGGTGGTGGTCGACACAACCAGGGCAACTTTCTGCCATGAGTGGTTGCAATTAAGCAACCGATGCCCTCAGCAGGACTTTTCCCCTGCAGCACGAGTGGGAGCTGCTTAATGACATAGCCTGCAACCTCTTTGAATACTGGGGATATCCCACCATAGACCTTTTTGTGACTCAACGCTTTCCCCCCTTTCCACTCATTCCACGATACTGGAGAAAATAGCTTGGGATGGGGCTACAGTGATACTAATTGCACTTTTTTGGCCCTGACAAACATGGCTGCCCCAGTTAGCATGAATATCTGTGTCGCAAGTGCGATGACTCCCGCAGCTACACAACTTACTGTTACAGCAGCACAAATCAGTCCTTCATCCTTACATCGACTGCCTACACCTCACTGCATGGCTCTTAGCTGGCTCCAAGGTCCAGAAATGACTTGTTCTCAGGAAGTAAAAGATATCCTTATACATAGCAGGCACCAGACTACTCAAAAGACCTACCTTTCTAAATGGCGTCTATTTCAATCATGGTGTGAGGCAAGAGGTGTCGACCCTCTATCTATTTATACCCATCCAACAAGTACTTGACTATATTCTACATCTGAAGACTGGAGGACTGGAGATATCCTCGCTCAGGGTCCATTTAGCGGCAATCTCCGCCTTCGACCTCCCCATTGATGGCTATTCAGTCTTTGCTCACTCACTGACCAAAAGATTTCTGAAAGGTACTGCAAATCTATATCCCTCTCACAAACCTCCCCCGGAGCCATGGGACCTAGGTTTAGTCCTGGACACTTTGACTCATCCCCCTTTCGAGCCACTTACCGCATGCGATCTTCACACGCTCACCATGAAGGTGACGTTCCTGCTTGCTATTACTTCCGCTCGGCGCGTGAGTGAAGTGGCAGCACTCTCTGCTGATCGTCCGTACACGTTATTCACCGAGCAGGGAGTAACACTTCGCATTCATCCCAATTTTCTGCCAAAGGTTAACTCGCCTTTCCATATAAACGAGCCTATAAGCCTACCTACCTTTGACCTGAAACCACGCTGTACCATGGAGGAGATGCGATTACATGCCCTGGACATTAGGAGAGCGCTTGCCTTTTATCTGGAAAGAACACACCCCTTTCGAAAAATCTCAGCATCTTCTGTTATCTATAGCGGAGCGTTTGAAAGGCCAGCAACTTTCCACACAACGCATCTCCACCCTCATCATATCCTGCATCACTCGATGTTACTCCTTGTGCAATAAACCATTACCACATAGACCGAGGGCACATTCCGCTAGAGGAGTTGCAACATCTACGGCTTTCGTCAGGGGTGTACCATTGAGGGACATATGCCGGGCGGCTACCTGGTCCTCTACCTTGACTTTTGCTAGGCATTATGCCCTTGTGAACATGCTGACAGCTGATTCTTCAGTGGCCCAGGCTGTCCTGTCCACAGTGCAAAGACCTTAACTCCGAAGCACATCGCTAGCACCAGACCACTGCTATGGTCCTTCAGTGGAGTACCCACGGGGACACTACTCGACGAAGAAGAATGAGTTACTCACCCGGTGCAGTAACGTCTGTTCTTCGAGATGGGTGCTCCATGACCCGCCCTCCTCCCTGCTTCAGAATTGCTATCTTTCTTTCAGGTGATTCCGGCTAGGAGGAACTGACCGCGCTCTGCAGAAGAGCGCGAACGGCGCGAGGCAGCATCTGCACATGCGTGGTCCGGTGGGGCTACTGCTACAGAAAACTTTCCGAACTGTGGCGCCGGGACGAGCCCGACACCTTCAGTGGAGCACCCCTGGGGACACACATCTTGAAGAACAAACGTTACTGCACCGGGTGAGTAACTCTTTCTTCTCTCCAGTTCAGCTGCTCCCCTCCCTCCCACACCCCTTCCCCTTTATGGAACCTTCTCATGATCTTCTTATTTAGGAAGGGCAATTGTTCCTTGCCATGGGGCAGAGGAGAAGGATCCTCGGGGACAAAGGATTCTACTCCTGCTATTTCCTAATCCCCACGGTGAAGGGAGGTTTTAAACCCATCTTAAATCTGCGAGGACTCAACCAATTTATGGTAAAAAATGAAATTCTGCATGGTCTCCCTCAGCACAGTGATCCCTTCTCTGGATCTTGGAGACTGGTATGCCATCCTCTACGGAGTCATACTTTCATGTAGCCATTTGACCAGCACACGCTTTTCCTGAGTTTTCTGTGGTCAACCTGAGACTATAAGTTCATGGTGCTCCAATTCAGTTTATCGACCGCTCCCAGAGTGTTCACCAAATGCATGTCAGTGATTGCAGCATTTCTCCACAAGAAGCATGTGCAGGTATATGCCTGCCTCCACAATTGGCTACTATAGAGGCATTCCAGGGAGTAGATGGAATCCCAAGTCACAGATATACCTTGCAGACACTCAGCCTCCTCAACGTGAACAGCCCTGGCACTGACCCAACAAATAGAATTTATTGAGGCATTGCCGCACTCACTTCAGGCAAGTGTGACACTACCAGGGGCCAGATTTCAAACACTGGCTAACATCATCTGGACTCTCAGGAGTATCCCATCACAATTACAAGGCATAGTGGCCTGCACTTACATGGTCAGGTAAGTGGGACTGAGGCTCTGAGCACTCCAGGCATGGATCATCTCAGCTTATCACCCTGGCTGAGACAGTTTGGACTCAGTAGTAACAGTACAGAGAGAAGTCCTAGATATTCTTCAGTAGTGGCTGTAACCTTGAATGGTTTGTGAAGGAATTTTTTTATCACCCGTCAATGGTCTATGACTTTAGAAACAGATCCATCAGATCTGGGTTGGGGGGGCCCACCTAGCAGATCTGTAGATGCAGGGCCAGTGGTTGTAGTCCAAAATCCTGCTCCACATCAATATAAAGGAGCTCAGAGCAATGAGACTAGCCTGCTAGGCCTTCCACACCAGAATACAGAATCATTGTGTGGCAGTACTGACTGACAATACTACTGACATATTTCACATAAATAAGCAGGGAGATGCCTTTTTCTTGCCTCTTTGTAAGGAAGCCTTCCTGCTCTGGGAGTGGTGTGTTTTTTTGTTTTGTTTTTTTTATAGCTCACTCAATTCAGCTGGAGGTGTCTTATCTGCCAGGACTGCAGAATGATCTTGTAGACCCTTTCAGCAGGATGTTTCTCACCCACAAGTGGCCCATCCATGCAGACGTCATAAGTTCCATCTTCCAGATGTGGGGGTGTCCCAAGGTAGACTTATTTGCCACCAGGAGCAATAGAAAGTGTCTGTTCTTCTCCTTTCAGAAATATACTCTGGGCTCTATATCAGACAAGTTCACGCTCCCCTAGGGAGGCTGACTCGTATATGTTCCCACCAATTCTTCCCATATACAAGGTACTGCTCAAGATTTGCAGGGATATAGCAGAAGTAATTTTGATGTCCCCAAAGTGGCCATGCTAATATTTGTACACTATGGTTCTGGACTACTCAATGGCTCACCCTGCCACTCTTTCCTGATCCAATCACACAAGACCACATCTGCCTCCTTCACCCAGATGTTAAGTCCCTAGATTTCATGTTGTGGAAGCTTCATGATTAAATCTGTGGTGCTCCAGTGCTTAGCACCAATGAGGGAGGTGCTTTTTGGGAGCAGGAAACCCTTCACCAGAACCACTTAGCTAGCTAAGTGGAAAAGTTTCTTGTGCTGGTGTGAGCAATGTCCCACAACCATTCATACCTGAGTATCTACTACATCTGAAACACCAGAGATTGGCAGGTTCTTCCATTAAGGTGCACCTGGTGGCTATCTCAGATTCTGTCTGGTAGAGATGAGGCCATTCTATGTTCGATAACCCCATGGTAGGCAGTATCTTGAAAGGCATGGAGAGGTTATATCTGCATTTACGATGACCAGTCCCTACTTGGGATGTCAACTTATCCTCGTCAGATTAACATTCAAACCCCTTGTGACATGTTGACTTTTGTATCTGTTGTGGAAAGTGACATTCCTGGTAGCCATTACATCAGCCAGAAGGGTGTCAGTTAAAAGCACTAACCTCAGACACCTACCTCTCCTAATAGGGACTACCATAAGGACAAAGCGCAACTCAGATCCCACCCAGCTTTCCTACCCAAAGTAGTGTCTCAATTCCACATGGGCCAAGTCATTTTCCTACCAAAATTCTACCCCAAACTGCAAGCTAGTGCAGAAGAGCAAAGGTTACATGCTCTAGATGACTGGAGAGCGCTAATATTCTACACTGAGCGTAGAAGCTTTTCAGGAAATAGAATAATAGTGGCAGACCGGATGAAAAAGCTCCCAGTCTTGTCACAGCACATCTCGTCCTGGATCACCAACTGCATTTGGACTTGCCATGAGCTGGCCAAGATACTGGGCCCAGAGATCATGGCTCACTCCACAACAGTGATTCTCAAACTTTTTGGCCCATGGACCACTTGGCTCAATGCAAATCTTTCCACAGACCACTAGTTGCTAATGGAAATACACTGTTAATTACATAATTACGCTGGAGCCATTTTGCTAGTGCTGCGCTAGGGAGATTGGTTTAATTTAAATTATTAAACAGCATGAGAGTTAAAATGCTTAATCTGTTTTATCAGACTTCATTTTAAATAACGTAAAATATTAATTTATGTCCAACAAAAAACATTTCAATATTTTCTTTATGGCAGAGGTGGGGAACTTTTTTTGGGTCAAGGGCCACTGATGCACAGAAAAATCAGTTGGGGGACCAAGTAAGAAGCCAAAAAAACCCCCCAAAAAACCCCTCCTCCAAAAAATCCCTAATCCTCACTGATGTAGCCCCCACAACTGATGCACCTTACTCCTCTGGGGCTCCAGCCCCCTGGGGTGAGGGGAAGGGACAGGGAGGACTGAGGTTCGGGGCTTCCCATAGGCCAGATTTATTTTTCTGGGGTTCTGGAGTTAGTGGATTTTGTAGGACCCCCCCTTAAGCTCTTGGGTGAGGACAAAAATGAGGGGTTCAGTGTGTGCAGGACAGGGCTGCCAGCAAGTGGGATAGTGATGGGGGGTGCAGGACCTGGGCGGGAGGTGGGGTACAGAAGCAGGCTTGGGAGTAGGGTGTCTGGCTGGGGGGAAGGAGCAAGAGCAAGGGAGGGTGCAGTGTGTGGCCAGAAGGGAGGGTGCAGGATCAGTGGTGGATGCAGGAGCAGGGTATGGGTAGGTGTCTGGCCTAGGGGGAGATGCATGAGCAAAGGAGAGTGCAGAAGCAGACTGGGGTAGGTTTTGTGGCTGGGGGGAGGGAACAAGAGCAAGGGAGGGTGCAGGAGCAGTGGTGGATGCAGCAGCAAGATGTGGGTAGGTATCTGGTTAAAGGGGAGGTGCATGAGTGAAGGCGGATGCAGGAGAGGGCTTGGGGTAGGGTGTCTGGCCAGGAGGGAGGATACAGAACATGGCCAGGAGGGAAAATGCATGAGTGGAGAGGGGGTAGGGTGTCTGGCCAGGAGGGAGAGCGTGCAGGAGTAAGGGAGGGTGTAAGCTGGGGGTGCAGGGTCTTGGCGAGGGGAGAGAGGTGAATGAGGGGAATTGGGTTGCAGGGTTCTGGTCATGAGAGGGGATGCTTACTTTGTGTCCTGGTTACTCCCATGGTTTGTAGAGAGTTGCTCCCTTGTAAGAATGTGCTACCAGTAGCAGGATCTGCTCCTATAATGTATTGTTACCGGAAGTAGCACAATCCTACAGGCTATTGTTTCTAAACAGAAAACCAAATATTTAGAATTTCTACCCATTTCAGCACTGGGGGGCTCCTCTTTTGTTCTCTGCACTGCCTTTGTGTTTATGGCAACTCAAATGATACCTTATCAGCACAGGAAATCCTGACATTCTAGATGTCTTGCTCTGTACCACCATGAAAAGCTAGAGTTTGGGGTGTACTGGGCACAAAGCAATACAGAAACATTTCTCAGTTTACACCAGTTCTTTGTTGAGGGGTGAAGGTGGGGGACAGTGTCCCGTAGTGACCCTGCTCCTTCTAGCTGTACCCCTGACCTCCTGGGGAGACGGGCAGCCCCCTCCCCGGGTTTCTGGAGGAGACCCACTCTGCGCGGCTGCCTTGTAGAGTAGCCCTCCCCGCCTTGGAAATGCAGCTGCCTGCTATACTAAGCAGGAGGCAGGATGGACGGGTCCCATGGGGGAAAGGCCTCTGGGCACCTCTGGATGCTTCTCCAGCCCTGCAGTGTGGTAGCACCAGCCCTGCTGCTTTCAGGGCTTCTCCAGCAGCTGGTGCAGCACCTCCCCTGGGCAGTACATGGAGGCAGGGGGGCCTGCGAGCAGATGCCACAGCGCAGCATGAGGAAGCGGATGCTCATCTCCCTTTCAGCAGAGACCGCTCCCTGTGGGCAGGGCTGGATGCTGGGCTGTGGTGGCACTAGAGGGCTCGCGGTGGTGCAGTGTGTGGGCCACTGGTTTCCTGCTGGGCTGTGGTAGCACTAGAGGGCTCGAGGTGGTTCAGTGTGCGGGCCACTGGTTTCCTGCTGGGCGCCACCGAGATTGCTGCCCAGGTAGCACCTGCCAATGGCAGCAGCGGTGAAAACCTTGCAGCCATTCTGAGAGGTGGCCGTGGACCACTAGTGAACTACTAGTGGTCCACGGATTGCACTTTGAGAACCACTGCTCTACAAGAGCCCAAGTCTGGTCAATTGCCTTTCTGACCCAGGTTCCCATCCAAGTCCTCCACTCCGGGAAAGATTCTCGTACAACCTTACGCACTTTGGGGATGTTCACCACTCCGTTTAGGCGCAAGCGGTATTATCCATACCAGAAGAGATACGACCACCAGTATCAGAGGCAGCAGCAGCGCCCATATGAGCAGTCACGTCCGAAACAGCGACCCCAGTGCAGATGGCCACAGCCTGTACGAGCGAATAATCCATCATCTACAAAGCAGCAGGTTTGACTTCTCAGTCGAGGGCAGTCGTTGCAAACAAACATCACATTCCTCCCTTGTTCCACCATCGGTTACGGCCCTTTTATCATCAGTGGGCCGCAATAACATCTGACCGATGGGTGTTGGAACTGGTGACTACCGGATTCAAGATTCCACTCACCTCCGTTCCTCCCACTACCCCACCAACCCTGTCCCTTTTCAGGGACCCATCTCACGAGGAACTCTTACGACAAGAAGCCCACCATCTTCTCTCCATCAAGGCAATAGAGGGAGTTCCGGATCAGTTCAGGGGAAGGGGGTTTTACTCCCGCTACTTCTTAACTCAAAAGAAGTCCGGAGGATGGAGACCCATTCTAGATCTGCGGGGATTGAATCGTTATGTCCGGAAACAGAGGTTCAAGATGGTGATGCTAGCTTCAATTATCCCATCGCTCAACAATGGGGATTGGTTTGCAGCCCTCGACCTGCAAGATGCTTATTTCCACATCGCCATGCACGCAGGCGATTCTTTCGGTTCACAATAGGAAGCGATCACTTCCAATATTGCGTTCTACCGTTCGGTCTGGCGGCCTGTCCAAGGGTTTTTTCGAAAACGCTTGCGGTGGTGGTGGCACATCTCCGTCGAATGAACGTGGTGGTATTTCCTTACTTGGACGATTGCCTCGTCGTGAAGGACAGAACGCGGCAGGAGGCAGCATGCATGGTTATGTTGACTGTTCAAACTTTCAACTCCCTGGGCCTTATAATCAATGAAAAAAAGTCCACTTTGGATCCTACTCGGAACATAAAGTTCATAGGTGCCGCACTTGACTCCATTACTGCGAGAGCGTACTTACCTGTAGAAAGATTTCACACAATACAAGACTTCATGACCTTGCTCGTCGATGCTCCCACGGTGTCAGTACACACTTGCATGAAATTGATGGGCCATATGGCCGCTACCACTTTTTGTAGTTCTTCATGCCCGGCTACATTTTTGATGCCTCCAGCACTGGCTAGCATCCGTATACATACTTTCAAGGCACAGCATCCAAAAGATAGTGGTGCCCCCAGCCTATGTCCGCAAGTACCTCACATGGTGGATGAAGCCTCACAACCTCATGGCAGGAGTTCCATTCCATTGGCTGCAACCTTCCTACCAGATAACCAGACACTTCCCTCATCGGTTGGGGTGCGCACATGAATGGGGGGAAGGTGCAGGGCAGGTGGTCGGACTCCGAAAGACTTCTTCACATAAACCTCTTAGAGCTGAGAGCTATTTTTCATTCATGCAAACACTTTCGCACCCGTATCATAGGCACTGTGGGCAGGGTGTTGACAGACAATATTGCCGCAATGTATTATACCAACCGGCAAGGAGGAGCGAGATCATGTTCCCTGTGTGCGGAAGCAGTCCATCTGTGGAACTTCTGCATCCAAAACAACATCACCATCATAGCGTCATACTTACCTGGTTCCAACAATACAATCGCAGACTCGGTCGCCAGTTCCCGCTGGATCACAACTGGGAAATACGAGCAGACATCCTTCATCAAATTTTCCGCAGATGGGGGAACACCTCTTATAGATCTTTTTGCCACTCCATACAACAGGAAATGTCGATTTTTCTGCTCCAGAGCAGGAATCGGGAAGGGATCACTGGAGGATGCACTGTTGTTTACCTGGAAAGGATCGCTACTTTATGAATTCTCTCCAACAGTACTCATACCCAGAACACTAGAGCATGGGTTCCCAAACTGGGTGTGTGTGCCCCCCTGAGGGGGGCGTGAAGGAATTCCAGTGGGGCGCAAGAGCTCCCGGGTCAATCCCCTTGCTATTTGTTTTTCGGCCACCGTCAGTTCTTTTTCTTTTCTTTTTCTTTTTTTTAATTTTTGCTCAACAAGTTTTGCGGCTGGGGGGCCGGGCGTGAGGGTTTCTTAAAAATCAAAAAAGGGGCGTGATGCCAAAAAGTTTGGGAACCACTGCACTAGAGAGAATCAACACCGACTCAGCACGGGTAATATTACTGGCCCTGGCGTCGGTGAGACAGCCCTGGTATCCATTTCTCCACAGGATGTCGGTAAAACCGCCTTATCTGCTTCGCTTCCCTTCTCTCCCCAATCAAATCTCCTATCGCAGAATCGAGGTTCTGTCCTTCATCCCAGGCCAGGAACTCTCCCCCTGACAGCCTGGTTCCTGATTGGCTCAAAGCAAACGAGCACCTCTGTTTGGAGCAGGTGAAGGCAATCCTTTTGCACAGTAGGAAATTATCTACCCGAAAGACTTACCTGGTGAAGTGGTCTAGATACGCATGGTGGTGTGGCAACAGTCAGACTAACCCCGAAACAGCTCCACTCCATCGAATCCTTGATTACGTTGTTCATCTGCAAGGTTCTGGTCTGGTGATCTCTTCGCTGAAAGTACATATGGCAGCAATTAGTGCTTTTCATCATCCTATAGAAGGATTCTCCATGTTCTCCCAGCCAACTACTAAAAGGTTTCTGAAAGGTCTGGCTAACCTTCACCATCCACGGAAACCACCTACCTCTTTGTGGAACCTAGCTTTGGTACTTGATACCATGATGTATCCTCCGTTTGAGTCATTAGCAACTGTACCATTTCGAATGTTAACAATGAAGGTAGTCTTTCTATTAGCGATTACATCTGCATGTAGAGTCAGCGAGTTGGCTACGCTGATGGCAAATCCACTGTTCACAGTATTTACTAAAGAGTCGGTTACATTACGCTTGCATCTGACATTTATTCTGAAAGTATGTTCTTCGTTCCATCTCAATGAACCCATTGTATTGCCATCTTTTTATCCTAAACCTTACTTATCACAGAGGGAAGCCTTATTACACACCCTCGATGTGTGTCGCGCATGCTCGTTCTATATCGATAGATCTCGGGACTGGCACAAGATGGACAGATTACTGGTGTCAATAGCACAACGATCCAAAGGCAGCGTGCTTTCCAGCCAGCGTATTGCGAAGCTCATAGGCACATGTATTATTACCTGTCACACTACCCGAATAGACCTTTTCTTTCACAACCAAGAGCTCATTCCATGAGAGCAGTAGCTACAACCACAGTCTTCACCTGCGGGGTGTCCTTGGAAGATATCTGCCGCACGGCTATGTGGTCATCAAATACTACCTTCATGCAACACTATGCAATCATGCAATGTTTAGCCAAGACTTGGCTGTGGCCTCGGCAGTATTATCAGTTGTGGACAAACGTTAAGTCTGGAGAGCTGTCTAGGTACTGCTCTACGGTCACCAAGAGTGGAGCACCCACGGGGACACTCGAAGAAGGAGACGAAGTTACTCACCTTCGTGCAGTAACGATGTTTCTTCGAGATGTGTCCCCATGGGTGCTCCACGTCCCGCCCTCCTCCCTGCTCTGGAATTTGTTTTTCTCGTTGTAGACAACTGAGTGGTGAGAGGAACTGACGGGAGCCGCACCGCGCGATCAAAGGCGCAAAAGCCACAAGATGCTGACCGCGCACGGGCGGTCCGGCTGACAACTGCTACTGAAAACCTCTGACCAGTGATGCCAGGATGAGCCTGACACCAAGAGTGGAGCACCCACGGGGGCACATCTCGAAGAAACATAGTTACTGCATGAAGGTGAGTAACTTCGTCTTCTCTGTCTGGGTTGGAGGGGTGGGGGGAGAGAATGCTGCATGGGGTGTGTTTGTGTGCTAGGAGGACATTTACATGTTTACATTTAAAACAAAGTTTACAGCAGTGGTCACCAATCAGTAGGTCAGGATCTACTGGTAGATCTTGGAGCCTCTGACAGGTGATCCTGACTGGTTTGGCTAGAAAGCTATCAAGCGCAGACACCACACCTACAGCTCCCATTGATTAATAACGGGGAACCGTGACCAGTAGAAGCTGTGGGGTTGGTGCCTGTAGATGAGGGGCAGCACATGGTGCCATGGAGTCATTGCTGTACATGCCAGCTGCTTTCCGGAGTGGTGCAGGGCCAGGGCAGGAGTAAGCCTGCCTTAACCCCACTACTCCACCACCTGGAAGCTGTCTCAGTTAAGTGGTGCCCAGCCAGAGCCTGCTTCCTGAACCCCTTTCCCAGCCCTGAACCTTCTCCTGCACCCAACCTCCTGCCCCAGAGGTGAGTCCCCCTGTACCCAAACTCCTTCCCAGAGCTTGCACCCTGAAACCCTCCTGGACTCCAATCCCCTGCCCTGGGCTTAGCCCAGAGCCCCTCCCACACTCCAAACCCCTGGGCCCAAGACCAGAGCCTGCACTCCAACCCTCCACCTCAGCTTGGTGAAAGTGAATGAGGTTCAGGTAGGAAGAGGGATGGAGTGAGCAGGGTGAGGCCTTGGAGAAGGGGTGGAGCAGGGGCAAGAACTCAGAGAAGGGGTGGGAAGGAAACAGGACAAGAGTATTTGGGTTTGAGGTAGCTCTTATATTGCACTTAAATTGAAAAAGTGATCTTGTGGTTTAAAAGTTGGAGACCACTGGTTTACAGTAACATAGGTTCTTCTTGGAGTAATTGCTCATGTGCATTCCAGTATAGGTGTGTGCGCGCAACATGCACGCGCCGTCGGAAGTTTTTCTCTCAGCAGTACCCTTAGGGCTAGCAGGGAGCCCCCTGGAGTGGCGCCTGTATACTAGCCCATATATACCCCTGCTGGCCCCTTCACCCACTCAGTTCCTTCTTATCGCCGTGATGGTCATTGGAACAACCCTCAGTTCCTCAACGTGATCGTTGTCTTCATTGTTTTTCTTCAATCTTTAGTTAATCTTCAGCTAAGTGTCTGCAATTTAAGTTAGACTCTTTTGTTTGTTTCCCGCCGCGGCATGCCGTGCGCCCGCGGCAGGGCATGGCCAGCCCACAAGGCTTTAAGCCCTGCAAAAAGTGTAATAGGCCTATGCCGTGAGGTGACCTGCACTCATCATGCTTAAAGTGCCTGGGAGAAGCACACCTTACAGAGACGTGTAAAATCTGTAAGGCCTTCAAGCCCCAGACGAAACGTGAGAGGGAGTCGCGCCTTAAGATCCTCCTCATGGAAGCAGCGCTCCGACTGGCACCGGACTCGGCACCAGCCTCCTGGAGCACACTGGCCTCAGCGCGCAACGGTTCCGCGCACTGTGCCTCTCCGGTACCACAGGGGCCCCGGCACCGCTCTCAATTGCCAGTGCCTCAGAAGAAGAGGCGGCCTAACGGGGGTCAGTCCCCGCCTAGGCACGTGCCTTCTGTACACCCTCCAGTGGGGCACATGGCACCAACGAGCCCGGAGCCCAGGCTTTCTAAGTTGGGCGGGCCTGCCTCCCAGCGAGTGGACGTCAGCCCTCTGGAGGACTTCCCAGAGCCATCCACACCAGAGGCCTTGGAGGCAACGAGGGTTCTTATCAAGTCTTCCCCCTCCCCTCCTCCTCCAACTCTGGCACCCCCTAGGCGTCATGGGGACACTCAGCACCAATCGCCTCCCGGGGTGACCGAAGGCAGACATTGCCCGGCCCCGACGGCACCACATGCGGCACTGGCCATTGAGGTACCGGCTCACCTGGTACCGGCCAAAGACATGGCACCAGACTCAGCTCAGCAACATCGCCCAGCGCTGTCACCGCCCCAGGGCCTGCCGTCACCACCCTGGGGCCCATTGGCACCTACCTCCGTGCAAGACTCCCGCGTGGCCATGCCTCCTCCACCACCTCTGCACCGTGGCAAGCTGGAGTCCATGTCTTAGTGCACTGCAACTCCTTTGGCATCTGCGCTGGCACCGCCCTGGTCCGCCTCGGAGTACTCGTCCGACTCAGAGGTGGAATCCGTCCGGTCCTCGAGGGCCTTCAGGTCTCGCTTATGGTGCCGCTCCCACTCTCGGCACCGTTCCCGTCACCATAGTCCTCTGCTCCCGTACCAGCAGCAGTGGGCTCAGCCGGTTCCGGTGCCCGTGGTACAAATATGGCCCCCTCAGCCTCCGGGGCAATGGCCCTTCTGGACTCCCTGGGCTTACCACCAGAGCCAGGGCGCAGACCCACCCAGACGGGCTTCTGTCTCCTCGGGGCCATGAGTTCCTCTGTCTGCAACACCTCTTGTCGGGTCCCCCACCTTGGGACATTCCCTACCTCTGGGCCAGTCATCCCCGAGTCCGGGGGGAGCACGGCTCTGGTGAGCCAACTTCCCCCTCTTTGTCCGTGGACACCTTGGACGATCCAGGTTGCGAGGATGCCCCTGTGGGTGAGGTCCAAAAAGGGTCATCGTCGTCCTCCCCGGATGAAGCGTTAGCCGACTCCACCCTGTGCATGCCCTCCATGGATGCTAGAGTCCATCAGGACCTTCTTCGCCACCTGGCGTAAAGTTTGGGGGTTCAAGCAGAGAAGGTTTCCGACGACTCGGATCCTACTGTTGACATTCTGCATGATGACACCCCCTCTAGAGTGGCTCTACCGGTCAACAAAACAGTGGCCAAAATTTCCAAAGCCTTGTGGCAAACCCCTGCCTCTATTCTTCCGACGGATAAGCATGCGGAAAGGAGGTACTTTGTCCCCCAAGAGGGTAACGATCACCTCTTCTCTCACCCTCCCCCAGGCTCATTGGTGGTGGAAGCCGTTAATCAAAGGGAGAGACAAGGGCAGCCTGCTGCCACCGCTAAGAACAGGGAGGCCTAAAAGTCTGACCTGCTGGGATGGAAGGTCTACGCGTCTGGGGGCATCCAATAGCTCATTGCCAACCAGCAAGTCCTCTTGTCCCGTTGTCCATGGACGCCCAGGTGTTGTATGCATAAGTTTACGGACTTGCTCCCTAGGGACTCCCACTTGAAATACAAGGCTCTTCATGACGAGGGGAGAGTAATCTCCAGAGTGGCTCTCCAAGCGGTTCTTGCCATGGCAGACACCACAGCTCGAGTGATGGCCTCCGGGGTGGTTCTGCGCCGTAGCTCGTGGCTCCAGGGTTCTAGGGTGCCACTGGAGCTCCAAAACACCATTCAGGACCTCCAGTTCGAGGGCCCCTCACTCTTTTCGGAGCAGACCAACCAGAAGCTTCATGGTCTCAATGATACCAGGGTGACGTTAAAGTCCTTGGGCCTGCACACACTTGCCGCCCAGAGGCGTACCTACTCAAACAAAAATGTTCCTAGAGTGCCTCCCCAGGGTCCACGCCCCGACTTCGCCCACCGTAGGAGCAGGAGTGGCAATGGCAGGAACAACAGGCACCAGCCGTGCCCAGCCCCTAATAATAGCTGGGGCCCCCTAACAAGTCCCCAGGGCCCTGTCAGGGGTTTTGACGGGACCCTTGAGGGCATCTTACCAGTCTCTTCTCCACCTTTCTGGGACTGTTTATCCCATTTCCTCCAGGCCTGGCGGTCTGTTACGTTGGCCCGATGGGTGCTGGATATGGTGGAAAGGGGTTATGTAATCCCTTTCCACTCGCCCCCTCCTTCCCAATCCTCTACCCCATCCCTTTTTAGGGACCCCTCTCATGACCCTCTACTACAGGAGGAAGTAAATCATTTCTTCACGCTAGGGGTGGAGGAAGGTGCCCCGAGCTTCGGAACAGGGGATTGTATTCCCATTGTTTTCTGGTTCCAAAGGCGAAAGGAGGCCTTCTTCCCATTCTGGACCTCAGAGCTCTACACTCCTTCATCATCAAGACAAAATTCAAAATGGGGACTCTGGCGTCCATTATCCCTTCCTTAGCCCCTGGACACTGGTACGCTGCCCTCAACTTAAAAGATGCTTACTTTCACATTTCAATTACCTCCTGCCATCAGAGGTTTCTATGGTTTACCGTGGGCCTGGACCATTACTAGTTCACGGCCCTCCCCTTTAGTATTTCTACGGCCCCTCGGGCTTAAGAATGCCTGCTTCCACATACATATCCGGCAACCACAGAAAATACCTGTGATTTAGCGTAGGAAATAAACATTTCCAATACAAATTAATTTTGGTGTATTGAACTCATCAAGTGTTTTGTTTATTAAAAAAAAGCAAGGCATGTATATATCTTCTGTTTCTAGACAGTTAGCTTTCAAAGCCATTTCACATCAGGAGCTCCTTTGCACTTTCATCATACTGTGCCATCTGTAACAGATGACAGGATTAGCAATCAGCTGGGACAGATGACATCACTGCCACAGAGAGAAACTATTGTGGGCGCAGTACTGAACTCCACCATGGGCAGACCTTAACTACCCATATAAGCAATCTCTGCAGATTATGAAACAGCCCACCTGGAGACATACTACTTTCTAAGGCTCATGGTTCAGGTGCAGACTTCCAACGTAGACAACCCACAGTGTTTCTTGATTATCCTAGAAGAGGTGTTAAAGAACCTATCTTGGCATAAAGAGAGAAATGTTCTAGTGCGGGTTCTATAGAACCTTCCCGTTCCAGTGGCAGTAGTAAATACGGTCACCACCTTCATGGCTGAGGAGCCTACTTGGAAAACTTAAAGCTCAGTGTTTGTGGGACAGCAGGATTCCAAACAACACATCAGTATTCTGGAACTCTGAATCCTACATTGAAATCTGTAGTCTTGGTCCTCTGCCTCAAGAGAATTATACATGTATTAACTGAAACCCCCCCCACTGATGAACATTATTTCAGCAAGTGGGTCAGGGCTCATTCTACAGGATGTGTCAAGGGAAAAAAAGCTTTGGATGTGGTGCCTTCCTATTGGATTGGTGCAAGATGTTTCTAGGCATTCCCACCTATACCACTGTTATGTAGGGTCATACTCAAGATTCAGACAGGGTCAAGATTTCCCGATAGCACCAATGAGAGCCAGACATCATTGTTATGTTGACCCATTGCAAGTCACCAATCCACAACGTACCATTCACTGATATTACCAGGCATCTTGTTCCAAGCATAAGTTAAAATGCTCCATCAAACCAACTCTGTGTACCTGGTGGCTTGGATGGTAGAACTCTATTTTTTTTTTTTTTTCTTCCTCCACAAGAGTAAAAGGTTCTCGTGCAGTCCATGATACCTGAAACTAGAAAATGTTATAGGTAGAAGCTTGTGGGATAATGACCTGTCCCAGAGCCCATCACTGTCTCTGGTCCTAGATCACATACTACACTTTAAAGTCCTGTGCATTTCGTCCCTAAAAGTTCATTTATCTGTAGCTGCAGCATACTGTACCAGTAATAGTTAATGAATGCCATGTGTGTTCCTATGTCATAGCTACCTGATTTCTAAAACAACATATCAGCATTCTTTTCACTGTAGAAGAACTTGCTCCTGTGTAGGATTCAGACTTTTTGTAGATCCTAAGATCAGAGGGGACTATTCTGATCATGTAGTCCAGTGGTTCTTAAACTTTTTGTATTGGCACCGCCTTTTTCACAACAAGCCTCTGAACAGGGTCAGCCTTAGGGAAAATGGTGCCCTGGGCAAACTTGTATTTTGGTGCTCTTTGAGTTTCAGTATGTGATAGCGTTAATGAAAATTTCAGAAATGAAGCTGTAATCTCAAAAGTTTTTATAATTTTCTAAAAAAAAAAAAATTGACACCGATTCAATTTTATTAAAGTAATAAATTATGTAAATTATAAAAATCTTATAGCTAAGTGTCAAATTAAACATTAAACTAATGAATAACTGAAATAAAATTTTGTTCACCAAGATGCTAAGATTCAGAAGACCGTGCTGCGAGCCTTTGCTTCTACAAACTGATACTGCTTGTGATGGCAGGATTTTAAGCCACAGTATTCTCAATAGGGTGTGAAATTGAAGACTCATGAGATTAAGGGACTGCACGTTCTTGGGGTATCCTGGAAGGAAACCGCTCAGTCCTTTGCTCCCCTGGGTGCAGGGCCCGCTATTGTCTCTGCCGCTGCAAAGGGAATTGTTATCAGTCCTTTGGCCAAGCACTTCTTTAAAGAGCTACATGGGGAATGGGTTATTTTAGATTAAATATTTACCCTAAGATAAATATGATGAGGCACAGAAGGCAGGCTGCTGTTTTGAAATGGCATCAGATTGTGAAATGAAACAGTGAGTAGAAGAACTGAGTGGGTCACTCAACCTTCAGTGGGGTTCTTTCTCCACAGTTTGAGCTGCTCTGTAGAAGCCCTGTCAGCTCCCTTGCTGCAGCTTCACTTTCCCCTTATGCCTGGTGCTTGGCCTGCAGCTCAAGGTGAACTCCATACTGTCAGATGGGGGCTGCATCTTGCATGAGCCCATGGCCCTCCTGCAGCCCTCTGGCCACTCCTGACTCATCAGTGGTGCCATTTCAGATTGTGGGAATGGGGGAGGCAACTTTAACTGCGATTCCAAAGGATACGTAGGCACCTGAAAACTGTTTTTTTTCCTTTTTGTCCTTTCCAGCACACACACATCCTGAAATATTTCCATCAGTAATTAAATTATGTACAAATAGGAAAAGCAAGAAAAATGCAGCTTGAGAACTTGTTAGGGTCAAAAATTCAGAGAGAAAAGCTTCTGAACTGGGCTTGTTACAAATGGACTAGTGAATGAATAGTTAAATCAACAACTCATGTCTGGTTTTAGGATATTGAGTTTGTATGTCTTGACATGTAATATGGTTTTTGCTGTTTTGTTGTAGTCATGTTGGAAGCGGGATGAGAGCCATAAGGTGAGTGAATTAATATCTTTCGTTGGACCACCTCCCAGCATGAAGGCAGCAGCACAGAGTGGCAGGTGGTATGTGCAGGGAGCCGGCTTAAAAGGCGGCAGCAGCACAGAATGGCAAGTGGGAGCCAGTAAGTGCAAAGAACCATCTTAAAGTGTGCTCCCTGCATGCACTGGCTCCTGGGGAGCCAGCTACCACCCTGTGCTGCTGACTGTATGAGAGTCTGCAACTTGGCGTGGCAGCCAGGAGCGCACTGGCTGCTGGCCCCACTCCCAGGGAGACAGCATATAGCCGTTACAATTTTTAACAACTACATGGTTACAGTAACAGTTTTTTAGCATCCCAGTTCTCAGTACAAATCTTAAATCTAGTAACTGGGACTAGTATACTGCCTAGGATGTTACGCAATTGCATATTCTGCAACTCTCTTTTAGGCAAAAGAGGCAGAAGACAAGTAAGCAAGCTGAAATCAGGGATTTATTCAAAAACAGCTTTCAGGGTGTGTCATAGGTATATTACAGATTCAGCCCAGTTTCCTATCCTATCTACATCTACAATGATGTAGATAATGACCCTGAGGTCCTGTAAGATCCTGAAGTACTTTCTGAATCATCAAAGAAAAATTGTTTTTGCTATAGTTTTAGAGTTGTGTACTTCTAGTGACCTGGGTGTATGCCAAGTGCTGCCCATAGTGATTTGTAGTGTCATAACTGACTGCACACTTTATCTGTATACCTGAGTGCTTCAAGAAATCAAGTCCTCTGTAGTGCAGTGCTGATACTGGATTGGTGAATACCTGTATACCAGGGCTACTCAACATGGGGCCTGTGGGCCACATTCGGCCCGCGGCCCGTTTGTTTGCGGCCCACGGTGTAGTTTGGATTTATGCGGGGCTCAAAATGCGGCCCACGGATGGGAGCCAAAACAAAAAAATAGTCAATATAACAGTCTTCTGTTGATATGCGTTTTAGTAGTTAAATTCCTGGACTGTCATTGCTCATTAAAAGTGCTGTCATATGGGTGGAAATAGGGTAAATATTCCATTTTATTAATATCAGCAGAACTGACTTAAATGGGGGCCTGTGCGTTGTGTAGTCTTGCTTGTGTGAAAGAAGCTATTTGCATATATGTTTGCATGTCTATGCAACCACACTTAAGTTGCGTCCCTCAGCATGTGCTGTGAGTATCGTTGTGGCCCCCGTGGTTTCCTAAGTTGAGTAGCCCTGCTGTATACTGTTGTATACTTTAATCATTTTATTGTATTCTAATTATTTGAAAAATGGTATTCCATTGATAAAGTATAATTTTCAGTTAACCAGAGTGTTCAACTAACCAGCATGCACCATTGCTCTAATATGTAATATAAAGATAACAGAGCTTTTGTTGTATTTGTACATCTCCTTGTTTGAGGCCTTGGTCGTGATTGGGGTCTTTTGGTGCCTACTACAATACAAGTGAATTTACTTTCCTGTATTGTGTATCTTTCTAGTTAATATGTTGAATTTTTTTAGCTGTAGTAAGATTATAGCTTGTCCTTCTGACAAAGCGTATTATAAAAATGTTGATCATGAAGAGTTAAAAAGCTTTTTTCAGTGTTTTCTTTTTACAAACCACCTGTTGCCTTAGATGCATAAGTGTGTAAATTCAACTAAGTGCTCATCACTTGTCAGCCATCAGTGGCAGCATAAAAATTACTTGTGGTGCTTGCTTTGCAAGAAGTTCTTTTGTGTTTGTGACATCAGCTTTGTTTTATACAATTAAAGTATTACACGCTAGAATAATCCAAATTGCAACCACTAAATGGTGATGTAGTTCTTCTCCCTCCCGCCCCTCTCCTGTTCACCCAAAGCTGAATTTGTTTACTGGTTGTAGGCAGCTATTGACTACTGTTTCATGTGACAAATCCCTTTTTCCTTAAGTAGCCTTGGGAAGGGTGCATGTCTGAGGGTAGTGTGTGGGGTGTGTGTTTGTTTTTTACCATGGGAGGCTTTTCTATGCTTCTTAAAAAGTTTCTAAATTTTTAAAAATAACAAATTAAAGGCATGTAATTGTCTTACAAGAGAGAAATTTTACACTGGAGAGCCAGACCTCAGGAGACAGTTCGTATGAACTCATTATTGCATGAGCTACAAATAGTTATATTCCCCACTGTTGTTAAACTGCTACATTGTGGTAGCACCAAGAGACCAAAAAAGTCAGGGTCCCATTATGGTAGGGGATTTACAAACATACACTAAAATAGTAGCCCTGACCTAAAGATTTTATCTCCACATTAATTCTAATTCCATTGGGTACATGTCTTTGCTTTTAAACTTAATAGATAAGCGAGAGAGTTCATGTGTGCATCTTATGTCTGATTGATTGATTCCATAGTTAGATAAGTTCTGTTTTACTTTTTTTAAAGCAGAGATGATGAATTTTTAGATCATTTCCAGAATTACAGCATGCGCTCTTAATTTTTGGAGAAGTCATGAGAAAATAAATTTTTTTATTAATTAAATTAAATTAAATTAAATTAAATTGCTTAAGAAATGTGGCATGCCTGTCGAGCCTTTTTTGTCCCACTAACTCTCTTCAAATTTCCCATGCAGTTAAAATTAATTGAAAGCTTAAGCATAGGATGTATTTGAGGAAATTAGGTTGTAATTAAGGTAAGTTATTGCTAATTTTTTGTATCAAATTTTATGGTAATATAGACTGCAAGCAAAGCCAGCTCAACTAACTTACATGCAACAATTGTATTGATTCTAAAAAGGGAGACTGGATGCATGTCAAACTCACCGATAGGTTGCTTGGCCTAGGTTTAATGGTTCTGTGGCTGCATGCTATTTTGAGCATCAGTATTTTAAAGGCTCTTGGTACTGCTATGTCTACTTTTAATACTGGAGAAACTGAGTCAGGACCATTTGATGTACAGAGACATCTATAGGGGGCAATTCATTCCCACTTGCTCAGCACTGAACTCACTTAACATATCCCTCTAGACAAATAAACAGTTTGGTACATCTGGACCTTAATTTGCAATGAACTTCAGTGTACATTATGCTTGCTCTAATGAAGTAAAGCAGATGCATGTCTAACATAATTGGACAGTATGATCTGACCACTTCATAGTGTACTGATGGACCAATGAATTTTCTATTAAAATTTTAAAAATTAAGATTGAAATTGCACATATTAAAATCTCTGGTCCGGCAACATCCATCGTCCAGCGTGGATGTTGCAGGATCAGAGAGTCCAGGTGGAGGGCCAATGGCATGGATCCCTGCAGGGCTGGCAGGGCAGTGGGCTGCCTGCAGTGAGCTGATGACGGGGCCGCCCAGCGCATGGCGGTGGGACTGCCCAATGGGGTTGGGAGACCTGGCGTGCAGCTGCCCTGTGGGTCCCGGAGCCCCATCGCAGCGCACGTAGCTGCCATGCAGGTCCTGGAGCCCCAGCGTAGCACCAGTCCCAGAGCCCTGGGTAGCGATGGCTGCCCTATGGGGTTGGCAGGGCAGTAGGGCCAGCAGGTGGTGGGGAGCTGACCAGGAGGCCAGCAAGCAGGCCAGGGAGGCTGGTGTTAGGGGTCCAGAAATGATCTGCCCTGGTCTGGCAAAATCCTTCATCTGGGACCAGTCAGGTCCTGAGGGTGCTGAACCAGGGAGATCCAACCTGTACTTTCTCTTGGGGTGGGTGGGGGTGTGTGTGTGGGTGGGTGGGGGTGTGTGTGTGTGTTTTAAGGAAGATAGGGTTGGGAGGAGAAAAACCACTCCAAGAAAATTCCAAGGCAAAAAACTATATTAATATGGAGGTAAGATTGAAATGAGAGTACCCTACAGGCTTAAAGGGATGTTGCAGTTACTTCACAAAAGGCATAAACCCTGGAAATTCTAAGTTAAATATAATCTAAAGATGTTCAACTGTAACTTTAAGTAAGAAAATGAACAATTTCAGCACCCAGACATTCTTTCCTCTCCCTTACAGTGGTATCATGTAATCATGGTATGATTATGAAAATATTTTAGTATTTGTGGTGTAAGAGTAGATTAAATAGATACATATTTAAGGTCATTTTTTATAACTTGATTTTGGGATAACTGCAACATTCTTGTAACTTTTCCCTCAAAATTGTTGAGGCATTCTTTCAACCTTTACTACACTTTAACATAGTGTTTTTTTTTAAAAGAAATATGTATAAAAGAAATATGTATGTATAAAAGAAATATGTATAAAAATATGTATATGTCCCAAATATTATGAAACTGATTTTATGTACTTTTATGTTCTTAAGAATCTGATTCTGCCATTTTTACTAAACTGGTATGAACAGTTTCAATGGAATTACTTGCAGTCAGTTACTACTCAGTATAAATAAAGGTGGCTGAGTCTGGCCGTGAATTTAATCAAGTGTTTAAAGAAAGTCTTTTTGATTATATTTGAAGAATTCATTCATAATAATTATGCTTTATTTACAGTGCATAATTTCATATTTCTATATACATAATCTTGTATATATCTGGAAATAATAAATCAAGCTCAAATATCTGATGGCTAAATTCTTCCATATTATTTAAACAAGTAAACAGCATTAATATATTGATATTATTTAAGATGAAAAGTTTTTTCATTTTTTTAGCATAAGTAACTTTGAATAGCAATGGAATGGAACTGCTTCTATAAGCAAATAATGTTTTTTTAATAGACTTTTTTTTGAAATAATACGGTTAGATTTGCTTTTAGCTATTGTTACAAACCTAAAGTAGAGTATGAGTACATTTAGCCAATGTAAAGGTCCCCCTCAAGCTGAATAGGCCAGTCAGCTTGCGCAGTGTTGAAAATCGACAGGGTTTCTGTGACTAAAGTAGAAGATAACATGCAAATTAGGGATCTTAAAATAGTTAAATGCTAGTGCTTTAAACTTTGGGTCTGCTGGTTGGCCAGCTGCAGCCGAGGGGTCTAGCTGTGGTCATGGGGTCTAGCTGCGGTCATGAGGTCCCACTGTAATTGTGGGTCCAGCTGGCATTCACTGTCAAAGGCCAGTTAATGGTTTAACCCAGGGGTGGGGAACTCTTTTTAAGTCGGGGGCCACTGATCTACAGAAAAATCAATTGGGGGGGGGCAACAAAAATCCTCACTGACGGCGGCCCTTGACTGAGAAGCAGAAAGACACTCCTCACATTCCCCTCGCACACCAGAGCCTAGGCAGGGTCCAGGCTAGTAGATTTTGTGTGCTCCAGCCCTGCAACGGGCAGAGCGGGAGCTGGAGTGACCCCTGAGCCCTGGGGGGCCAGGCCTGAGGTTCCCCACCCCTGGTTTAACTGGTAAGTATAAGGCTTACTGATATGGTTACCAGTTAAATGATTAACATCCCTAATACACAGGGCTCGCCGAACCGCGGCGAGCTCGCCGCCAGTTGTCCGCGCATCTGGCGCGATGCGCAGATCGCCCGAACCCGGCTCTTCTGGGTTACAATCTACTCGCCACAGGCTAATACAAATACTCGCCACAGGCTAATACTCGAGCCCTGCTAATACAAATAAAGTTACTTAAAAAAAAAAATGCCAGTGTAACCTTTATGGAACAGCTGAATATCTCTGAGTAAATTCAAAGCTTGTCTCTCTTACTAGAAGTTGGGCTAATGAAAGATATGTCATGCACCTTGTCCACGGAAGCTTTACATATTCATATTCCCACACATGCTTTGTTTAATGTGATATTATGAAGGCATTATTGAGCAGGTTGCCAAGTGTTATGAAACATGAGCACAGGGATGCTGAAATAGAGCGGGCCAAGTGGCCATGGCCTTCCCGCTTTTATAAAAGTAGATGGATTTGTCCTGTTCACTTCTTGGTGGGCCCATGCCCCTGCTATTTCTTCCCCTCCCCCCTGTCCCCGCCCTTTGGCCTGGCTGGAAATGGGAGTTTTGCCCATGTAAGATTGGCCCAGGGAACCCAGGCAGCTGTGGGCCCTCCACCTGCCTGGGGTTGGGAGGACCAAGAGCAGTTCCCTGTCTGTGTCCTTGCCACCTGGGCTGTCTGTTCAGTACTGATGGAGGGTCTGTGGCTTCCCACAGCTGTCTTGGCAATTCTTACCATGCCTTGGCTGTGGCTGTACAGCCTTTTTCCCCCATGCCAGAAGCCATTACCAGGTTGGGCACTATTAGCCTGAGGCCCAGTTCTGTGAAGTGGGAGGATGGTGAGATTCCTATGATGGAGCAAGCTGTCCATGTATGCTGCCGTAGGGATCCATTTTTCACATTAGCCTCAAGCTTGTACCAGGTCACTGGAAAGTTGTCTTCCTGTTGGGAGAGGGTTTTTTCCCCTGACATGTAACAGCTGAAATAAGGATAAGTTAGGATTATGTTGTGCTTCTATTTTTATCCCTTTTGTCTTAAACTTGAATTTTTGGGCTGCTCCTTTGTGAATATCATTGGTGAAATGCTTGTGTTGTTGCTTGCACTATTCGGTTGCATTAGCCGAGTAAAGTTGATGTGCAGAGTTTTGTAATTTACCAGCATTTTCTTAATTTCAATCTTCTGCTGTCTAGGTTAATCATGACAATCATGTTGGAAAACTCAGGAAGCCTTCAGAGCATAAGTTTGCATCCTGATGGTTACTTTTCAATCAGAAGTGGCTTTAAGCAAATTATTTTTAAAAAGAAATTTTAATTTTGGCCTAACTTGATGGACTAAGCCATAGCTCACCAGGGAAATCTTCCTACTTAGCAGTGGTGAAGTTGAGTTTTAAATCTCTGCTTTAACAAGTCATGATTTTTTTCTTCTGTTCAGAACAACATAATTATGTGGGCTAGCACTTTTTGTATATGCAAATGTAGAACAGAAACAATAACAGTAACGTGAATAAAAAAATCCAATAAGTTAGCAAGAAAAATCATATATATTTTTTAGATGGATTCTGGAAAAAAAAATTGAATGGGCACAGAATTTGAGTTATTTAACCAGCAGCACAGGTAGAACTTAAAATTATTGCTCAGTCTTTATATTTCTAGTAAACTTTGCAAATGTTTGTTATGTTGGGGGTGGAATCCATATGGAAGTTGTATCTCTCAGCAGGATTGAGACTGGATACTTGTGGGAATACAAGATAGCTCTGTAGGCTGCTGCTGGTGGGGGATAGTGTAATAATATCAGCAGTAGTTTTTTGAAAGTTGGAAACTGGTAACTAAAAGCACATTGTAAGGGAACAGATGATTTTAATGACATTAAAAAGATTTTTTTTAAATGCTAGTAATCAGCAAACCACAAAACAAAATGATCTTGTGAGCAGATTTCTGTTTTTTGACTACAATCTAGTCAAAAGTAATCCATCTTTTCTTCATCTTGAAATTTTTTAGTTTTATTATGTACAGGTTTTCAGAAAGGAAAATATGTAACATTAATTAGCATGACAGGAGAGAAATTAGTAGCATTGTGCCAAATTTCCTCTTCCAGAATAACACCATTTCAGTCAGCAGAAAATAATTGCATTAAAGCAAGTCTTTCAACACTTACTGGTATTTATTTATTGGCACACAGATTTTGACCTATTGTTATTACTTTGTAACGACTAACTATACTTTTATCCTTTAGATTTTTACCAAGATTGTTCTTTTGTAGACCAAAATGTACTTTTTAATCTACCTTTTTATATTAGTTTGTCTAACTGCTCAACAACATGGCTTTCCTGCCAAATGGCAGGGAGGAAAATTGAAATGAATAGAACTGTTTCTGACTTTAAACTTCTATGATCCTTTTGTTTCACCATCATTTTGGGTAGAACACTTGTATGTATAATAGGTAATTATAATGCTGTGGACAAGTAGTGGGTGTTAACAAAATTAAAAGATTTGAACTGTAAACAATGGTATGTGAGGTGAGCCAGATTGGGGTGGAAAAATAAACATATAAAATAAAAACAGAACTTCACTTTAACCGATCTATTCTGTGCCTCCAAAATCACTTCTATTGAATCTGCTTTTTGAAGGATAGTATTAGACACATATAGGTAAATTCTTTCCAGTTGAAAAGATTTTTAGCATCCTTAAAGGTTGTTTTGAAAATATTTTGGAGAGCATGGTGCATTCAATTTTTACTGTTTACGAAATTGACTAAAATGACAAATAGTTAAATAAAGGAACGTGCTTTTATTAAACTATTACGTCTGGGTTCAAATCAAGAATTATCACACAATATGTGAACTTTTAGTGAAAATTGCCCAAAGGTTGATTAAAACTAATTGGATGAAATTCTGGTTCGATTAAAGTCAGTAAAAATGTTACACAGATTTCAGTGAAGCCAGAATTTCACTTAGCCAAAATCTGCCAGTAGAGAGAGGCAAGCATACATGCTCCCTATAGCACAGTTCCTCTGGCATACTCTTGAACTGAAGGATTTTGAGAGGTGACAGGACCTCCATTTTTACAGGGAGGAAGGACGAACAGTGGCTGATGGGTTGATGAAAGATGCATTGACGTTCTCCTATGTGGAAAAACACAAACTGAAACTCAAGCAGAGTGCGCTACACATGGGAGCCAGTGGCTGAAACAGGGCCCAACTGCAGAACAAATATAAGAGTAAGGATGAGGGAGGCAAATCTTTTCCTGGTCCTTCTTGAAAATATTAACTTTTAAAGTTAAAGGGCTTATACCAGGGGTGGGCAATAATTTTTCAGGAGGAGGGACACACCAAGGTTTTGGTAAATGGCAAAGAGCCACACTTTTCTGTGGAGGGACTGAGAGGTCTGGGATGGAGGTTGGGTGCAGAAGGGAGCTTGGGGTAGGGAACAGGGGTGCAGGAGAGGGTGTGGGGTCTGAGGGGGAGTTTGGGTGAATACAGAGGGTTTGTAATAGAGATGTAGCTGTGTTAGTCTGGTCTAGCTGAAACAAAAGACAGGACTATGCCGCACTTTAAAGACTAACAAGATGGTTTATTAGGTGATGAGCTTTCATGGGTTTGGTTGTGACCTGGGGCAGGGAATTGAGGTGCAGGGTCCATGAGGGCTATGGATGCAGGAAAAGGATTCTGGGCTGGGGGAAGGCTTGGGAGGGCTGGGGTGCCAGAGGCAGTCTGTGGCTGGGAGATGCTTACCTAAGCAGCTCCTGGCCAGCAGCACTCTCGGGCTTCCTCCCCCCCCACTCCCCAGTTGCCCCAGAACATTGGCTGACTATGCATGTGGCTCTCTGTGCTGCCGGAAGGGGGGAGATAGGGAGAGGCTTTATACGCTGTCCCTGCCCCCAGCAAAATCTCTCAGCTCCTAATAGTCAGAAACTGGCCAATGGGAGCTGATAAATTGTGCTGCACTGTCCCATCCCCAGCAAAATCTCTCAGCTTCCATTAGGCAGCTTCTGGCCAGTAGGAACTGAGATATTTTGCTGGGAGGCAGGGCAGCATGCTGAAGTCTCTCTTTCCCTCCCTTCTCTCACAGTGCAGAGAGCAACACAGAGCAGTTAGCTACTTTGACCAATGCTACTCCCTGATTCAGGGGCAGGCACAGACCAGATCCAAAGGGTTGGTAGGCTGGATGCAGCCCATGGGCCATATCTTGCCTACCCCAGCTTACATACATCCAGTCCTTACTAAAATAATGTATCCAATCCCATCATATAAAAATACACAAAGGTAGACAAGTAGGCAGTAAAATAGAATCTTGGGAATGGAAGTTGTTCATATCTCTCTAAACAAAGGTTATAGTGGTTCTTTCAAAAGTTTACAACTGAATATTGGTTTACTACAGCTTTGAAACTTTACTAAACAGAAGAAAAATTCTTCTTCCTTTTTTAGTAGCATACATTTAACAAAGTACTGTCCTGTATTTGTGCCTTTTTTATCTTGCTGCTGCCTGATTGTACTTTGGGTTCCAAATGCAGTGGTTGGCTCATAACTGTGGTGTTTGTAACTAAGGTTTACTGTAATGTGAAGGACAGGAACATGTCGCTTTTAGGTTTTCTACACCATGAATCCTTTGTTCCCCTTAAAATGTTTCTTCTTCACTCTTCATAGGAAATAGGAATATGAATGCTGAACATTTGAGACCAAGATATAATTCCTGTTGCCCTGCTTCAGACTAGCTGCATGTTACTGGGTATATGTGTATCGTGACATTATGCAAAGAAGGCTGTTGTGATATTTCTCATAAATAAGTGCAGAATAACTCCTATTATTTTGTACACACTTTTATAGCTGAGATGTAGTTATTGTTGTGAGTACATTTCTTTTAATGAAAAACAATGATAAGTGGAAAAGAGGGTTAATTTAAAATCAAAATAATATATATAACAATGGATGATGGCAGGATTGAAGTGGTAAAAAGAAGCAGAAGTTGTTTCTGGATGAAACTAACATAAGTGAGACTTCTTTTTGATGTAGGGACTGTCTTCCTGTGTGGGTGCTACTAAATTATAAATAATGATAGAATATAAGACCTGGGACACACTATGTAATAACAGCATGGAAGTTAATTCATCTGCACTGTGTTTGGTCTGTTTTTAAAATGGTGGCTTAATTTAAAAAAAAAAAAACCCACCTTGTCTGCTAAAGACAGCGTTTTGGGGATCTAAAGCTGCAGGACGTTGTCGGTTTAGTGCCTCATTGAAGTATCACTTTAGTGAGAGAGGTGCTGGTGGGCTTCTTCCTGACAACTGATCTGTAGATCAGTAGGGTTGCTATTGGAGTTGTCCTCCGCTTGCTGTCCCACTCAGAGGTCAAGTACTGTGATACTGCATAGTAACTACTTACTACTGCAAAAACAGTGGCGCTATTATGTTTAAGTAAGGTCTCTGCAAAGACTGAGCCTGACTTAAAATGTGAAACCTTACTGAAGAACAACCCCAGTTCTAGTGTTTTTATATTGTTTTTTTGCCCATATTTTGTTAATCAGGTGAGGATACTCTCCTAAAATGTGTATTTGTGTGTGTAAAATTTTTACATTTTTCTGATTTCTGAAATTAAAAAAATTTACAGCCAAGTTTCTAGTACTCTAGACAAGAGGGTTTAAAACAAAATATATACTATATAACATCTTTGTCTTTTGCATCATTAAGAAAAGTGTTTCTGTAATGTTAATTAGCTAGTAACTGCTGTTTTCAGTGTGCTTTAATTACTGTATGTTGCTTGATTATATGTTATGAAATAAACTTAAGGTTATTCTATGTTAAAAACAGTAGTTATGTATTAACTCACTATTTAGGATCAGGATTTTAGGGACGCTAAAGAAACAAAATGGTTACATTAAGGCAGGTGTTTGATGTAATACACGGATCTTTTAAGAATTAGACTGAATTTTAAAGTTTCCATTTATAATAGATATTAATAAAACATAATATAGAGCATATATTTAAATCATATCTACATATCACCACATTATGGCTAATTAAAATTCACTTTCAAATAATTTTAAGTTTAAATTTTACTAACACAGATATATTTGACACACAATTCAGAAATGCCTCAAAGATTTTTTTAAAATTCGGTATACTCAGGTTTTATTCAATAATAGCTGTAGTAGTAGTAGATCATTCTATTGTGTATCTGCAGGTCTCTACGTGTTTTAATACTGTTATATTGATTGTTGTAACTTTGAATTTGAAACTTTTTTGATTAATAAATCTTCAATGTAGTGTTTTATATCTTATATTAAATATTTGAGAAACTGTGCTAAATGGAAAGTTGTGGTTAATATTGTTAGGTGGATGGCCTTTTCATTATTAAAAATTCAAGATAAGTTTTGTGTTCATGAGATAAAACAGAAGTTAATATATGGATCTGTATATCCTTCACATTGAAATGAAAAAAATTGGAATCATATTGAGAACCAAACTTTGTGAAATATTATCTATAATTTCTTGGCTCCTGTTATGAAAATATTTGAAAGATTTTTATACTGGCTGTTGAGGTAACTAACATTGGAAACCACTAGCAGTTTAATATTCTTTTCATATAATTGTCTTCAACTCTGGTCTTTGCAGGAGATGGTACTTTAACTACCCAAGAGATTTTCCTTGATGTCTTTTTCTGAGATTCTCGTGGTTTTAGTTTAGCAATCAGATGTGGCCTGAAACAAACAGCTTACATTTTCAGTTGATGCATAACTTTTTCATTTGCTAGCTTGATCCCTAGTTAAATTTTGTGGTCGTATTTACATACTTTTTCTTCTCAGATCTCAGACAAGTTTAATATAAGAAGCTGTATAGCTCTGATCATGAACTGACTTTGAAAGAAGTGGAAAATATATGGAGACAAACATTTTTGTGTTATGAAAGCTTTCTCCCTGAAGACATTGATCCTTTTTCTTTTTTACAGGAAAGTTTTGAAAACAGATGTTATAATGTGGTCATTAAAAGCATTAGCTATCAGTATAATACCATTGAATAAATAATTGAATCAGAGGCTATTCAAGGTCTTTACATTTGTTTTTAAACTTCTCTTTAAAAAGTTTTATAAATATCTTAAGAGAAAAAGATAAAACTGTACAGATATATATTCAGTGTAGGTTTCAGAATGAAAAAGCCATTTAGGTTTGTTTTCATTGGCTAAGTAAAAAATGTGGTGTTCAAATGCTGTTCTTTCTAGGGCCTAAATTGGGGTAATTGATGCAGTTGATTTGAGAACTGCATATTAATAATCACAGAACAATTTTTTTTCTCTATGGAAAAACACATCTTACAAAAATGTAAAATAATTTAAAATATTTTTTTCTAGAAAAAGTATAAAAGAGCTTACAACACTTGGTAAAATTACCTTAATTTCTCAATTAGTATTAATGTTTTGGAGCTGAGGGTTTTTTCTTGAAGTGATCAAACTTTTTCAGTTGATAGTGGTTTTAGTATGAAGGTCTCAAGGCATTTTCAAGTGACTCAACATTGTATTTTGTGTTACTGTTGGTCTTGTTAATTACTAGAGATGACAATCTTTATAATTACATATTGTAAATATATTGTCTTCTGAACTTCAGAATCATCTGAGTGCTGTTAATTTTCAGTGAATGCATTTTGTTGCTGTGTTTGCTGGGTTGGAAGCAATGAGAATTAAGTATTTAAGTTCTCTTAATACTAGCATGCATTTGGAATAAAACAAACATTTCTTATGTTAGCTTGAAAAAGTAATAAAATATGAAGTTTGCCACATTATTATTAGCAGTAGGTAGTTTTTAAATAAGTTGAATCATGCTGCATTTAAAAGTGTATGTAGAATTAAAGTGGGATTTTAAATTAAAAAGAAAGCTTTTATGCAAATGGTAGTCTTCATAATTATTTCAATGCTTGACTGCAACATTTAAGAGAAGAAAAATGTTTCTGTAACTCCCAAACTTTCAATGGCGTGAGTTCCATCACTAACAGTAACAAAATCCATAGAATCATTTAAATTGAGATCTTCAAGATCTTAGCTAGTGATACAGTTTATAAATTAACTGGCAGTTACATTCTTGCTGATTTGAATTTATTAGAACCTGCTTGAAAAATGATTGATAGATACAGTTTCACTTATTTCACAAAACTGACTTATGAAGAAGTTAATTGCAATTTACTTCTATAGTTTCTGGAATCTGTCAGAGAATAACAGAGTAAAACTGGATTTATACTATTTTTAGAAGCAGATATTTGTTCAAAAGCAAAGTGGGAGTGCAAAGATCCATGTCAATATTCAGAATTCATATTTCTCTTGAATGGATGGTTGTGATAAAAAATGGTGCATGTGGTGTGTTTTCATTGCCTGTTGAAAGACTTTCATGCAGTTAAAATAAGCATTTTGATGGTGGTTGAATTAAGAGTTTTTGTCAGTCTCTTCTTATCATGGATGATTAGACTAAAACGTCTGCTTGTCTTGACTTGAGATCACCACAGCTTCAGATAACATGCTTTGTGATTGAAGGTCGAAATATTTTGAATTCTAATAGGCTGCCAGATGAATTGCTTGAAATAGACTGTAAAATTTCAAGGCTTCCTTTTCCATCTGCTGTGAAAAGAACCATTGGGAATGGTTGAGCTTGATGATCATAGAATTACTGGATGGTGATTCTAAAACCCTCAAAGGGAAGTTGCTATGGAGATCTAGTTCCAAACTGTGAAATGATTCACCTTTGAAAGGCTTCAGGGTCTGAGAAGCTGAACACATCATTGTTCAGGTGGTCATTGGTTAGGAAATTGCTGGTGCCTGTGTAATCAGCACTCCTGTGGTAGTTAACGATCTAAAAAGGTTTGTTCTGAATGATGTGGGACAACAGCAATGTGCATAAAATGGCTTCTCTCAATCATAGTTTGCTCAGTCTGGTGCTTGTAAAAATACAGTGAACTAAATGTAGAGAAATGAACTGCTTCATTGAGGAAGTCTTTTGAAATCAAAATTTTGCTTCATGATGGATTTGACATCTAAAGTAAACGGAGAAAAATTGTTTCAGTTTAAAAAGCTGTGGTTAGATATTGCAAAAGTATTATATTCTTTTAACTCCTATTTTTGCAGGCAGTAGGAGGATGGGGGTTTTGTATTCATGTTTGCGAAGGTTAAGGGACTAGCACTGTTGCAAGTTGAAGATTCCCATTGAATCAGCACTCGGGAACACTGCAGGTAGTCTCAACAAATTTTACTTATTTTGGCCCTCAAAGGATTTTGGGCCTATCAGAAGCTGTGCTTACACAGTTCTGACAAATGTCCTGAACATCCAGGACTCAAAAGGATATTTTTTCTTTTGACAGTGTATTGTATATTATGTTTTGGGAGAAAATGGACAAAAATGGAATAGTAAATTGTTAACACATATGAGCACAACTAATATATTTATGTATATTTTATCTACCAAAAATTTCCCAGAAATTGCTTAATAATTACCTTGAAATTATTTACAGAATTGACCAGTGACACCAGTCTGTGCTTTTTCAAGGAGGGTAATATGCACAAATAGGTATCGTTAGGTATAGCCAGCAGCTACCCCTACATCAGAAAATTTTTAGATGCATGACTATTTTAAGTATCAAATAACGTAGTTCATGTAAAAAGTCAACTCTTGAATGTGGTAGTAGAGTGTATATAATACTATTGCTAACTTAGGTGCTATTAATATGATCCGGCAAAGATGACAGTTGTGACTACTAGATGGTGCCAGATAGTTAGAGAATATAACTGAACATATTTCAGAATATAGTTATTCTTGAAGTTAAATACTATTCTAAAAATCAGCACAGTTGAGACTGAGTTTTTACCTTAGTGAAAGTATGTGCTGTAGAAGTAACTCCTTTACAACTTGTGTACTAGACAGTCAACCAATCTTGAAAGAATAGCCTGTTTTTATAAGGGAAGGGGTAACATTCAAAATATCCTGTAAACACTGAATTGCATCTGGCACATAGGTACTCTGTATAAATACATGTACATTGTTAGGGAAGAAACAGGCAACCCAGGACCAGATGGGGTAAACAGACTACTTTATTGCTGATGCACGTTTACCTCAAAACCCCAACACAACATTCCGAGTGGCAATGATTTGGCACCAGTTACACTCCTTTATCCATTTTAGTATGTTAATTCACATGTCCATCACTACTTCCCCATAATCCTTATTTAGTAATGTTAACTCCTATACAATGAATATTAATAGGCAGATGATGAATATTATTATATCTGCCCCTGTTTACTCTTTACAGGATTTTCAGTTAGATCAGTGCTTTTCAACACTATATGCTTTCCAAGTTAGCAGGTTAGCAGGATGTGATCCTGAAAGTATTTTTACCGAGCAAGTGAAAAGACAAAAAAAAGAAAACACTGTTGAGTGCAACTATCCTTGCAGCCTAGAAAGATAAAAGGTGAAAAAACATGTTCAAAGGACAATGCCTGCTCTGGCCAGACCCCTCTCACTATTGTCTTTCCAGATCCCTATTAATTCTTATATATCCCAACATAAATGTCTAATAGAAAATACTCCAAAACTTTCTCTAAAGATAAAACTTTTATTTTATGGGGTTCTTATTTTGATTACTAAGGACACGGACTGAAAACAGAGTTCTCAGGACTTAAGATTTCACCTATTTCCAGTCTTTGTTCCTCATCTGAGGATCTCAAAAGTGGCATCACAATTAATTGAATAGTAATAACTAGGGATGTTAGTAGTAATGAGGGATTAGTTAGTAATAACTAAGGAGAGAGGCAGCGGGAACTTGAGATAGTGGGGACTGAAGAAGCTTCAGGTGGCTCTTGTACATTTCAAAGGGAGAGGAGCAGCAGTCGGGACCAGCGTGAGTGGGACTGTTTCAATTCCTGCTCACACCATTTCCCCACTACCCTCTCCCTCCCCTCTCTCGCTCCCTGCAGAGACAGTGCTGGGGGGAACTGGCTTTTAAGTTGGATCTCCCCCAGCACCAGCTCCTACTCTCCTCTCTCCACCCCCATTCCTCCCCTGCCCCCACCTTGGTGCCTCTCTGATAGAAGCATTTGCTTATTGGGTAGTTGACTAGTTAGTTAACATCCCTATGCTGGAGTAGCCTCGGTCTGCGGGGAGCTTGAGGTCCCTCCCCAGGAGTAGGGTAGGGAGCTTACTGGCTTCTAGCGCTGCCAACGGGGTGAGCATTTTAGTAACCATGTAACCTCTGGGAGGCAGCAGTGCGGGGGGTGGGTGTGTGTGTGTGTGTGTGTGTGTGGCAGCTCCATGGCAGCTGGCATGTATGGGGAGCTGGTTTAAAAGCCAGCTCCCCACTTGCATCAGCTCCTGCCTCTGCCCCCCTGCTGCCTCTGATACACCGGCATCAGGGGCAGGGGGGCAGTCTGCGTACAACAGAGAGGAATAACAGACGAGCCCAGGCTCATCAGTTAACCATGTACTGGAGTACATGCTAACATCCCTAGTAATCACTGTATGTGATGAATCATAGAATACTAGAACTGCAAGGGACCTGAAGAGGTCATCAAGTCCAGTCCCCTGCCTTCATGGCAGGACCAAGCACCATCTAGATCAGGGCTGGGCAAAAGGGCCTCCATGGGCCAGATCCAGCGTGCGGAGGCCCTGCTGCTCCCAGGCCTATTAGGACCTTGAGTTGGGTGGATCGTGCAAAGTTTTCGCAATAGGGGCCATATAGACACTCCACTTCTGCTATTTTGAAATAGCCCCTCACCAGGGCCATTCTAAGTTATTTCTCCCCAGTGTTTCCTGGGGCTCTAAATTGAAGTAGCACGTCCACATTAGGGAAGCCTGCCTCGGACTAATTTTGAGGCTTCCCTGCAGTGTAGACATGCTATTTCAGGATAACTATTCCAGAATAGCTTATTCTGAAATAAATGTGCCATGTAGACCTAGCCTACAATTGGTTATATTCTAAAAGACACCTACTAATCTTACTAGAAGTTGTATATATACTTTATAAACATGGGTTGGAATGCCAAGAAGCCAGAAATAGGATCATGAATGGCATGCAGTAGCACCAGTGAAACTAACCATACATTTTACTCTTGTTGTCTTTTGTATTTTATGTTTACCTGGACTAATTTCCATAGTGCTTGGAATTAGATGATATTCAAAGAAGCATGAAATTTTACAAATATATAAAATACTGATAGTAAGAACAGAACGATGAAGCAAATTAATTTTTTAAAAATACCATTTTTATTTTAAGAATTCCCATTCCATTTTTCTCATTGTAAAACATTGCTTAAGGCTGTATTTTTTCAGCTTACTTGTTGCAAAATCGAATATTTGAAGTTTATAAAGCATTGGGAGACTAAGTTGGTTCAATCATTATGCTACCATTAACACACGCAAAATATTTTTCCAAGTATTTAAATTTAAATAGTTATTTTAATAACTTTTTGGAAGCTGAAAACTTTTTTCTAAATTTCTTAAATTTTGTGCTGAGGCATGCCTCATTTCAAGGCTAAAAGATTGCCATTAATTTTCTCTTTGTTGACTTGTGTACTGTTCATATCCTGTGCTTCAGCAAGCAAGGAATTTTGTCAAATACCTTCAACTATTTTCTGCCCTAGTTGTAATATTGAGACTGCACTATTGTCATTAATTGATGTTCTAGCAATAGATGGTCAGTTATAGGTGCTTTCTTTTTTTAATTTGACTAAAGATGCTGGCCCATTGTAGGGAGTGGACAAGGATAGGATCACCATATGTCTAGTTTTTCCTGGACATGTCCTCGTTTTCACATGTTAAATTGCTGGCTGGCCGGCTTTTTTAAATGGTAAAAAATGTCTGGAGGGGTTGGGGAGGCTGGTTCTCGGGAGGGTGGGTGCATTGGGTTGGAGCGGAGGGGTTGGGGTGCCTGACTCTGGGGGTGGGGTGGGTGCATTGGGTTAGAGTATGGACGCTGGGAGGGTGCCTGGCTCTAAGGGAGGGCAGGGGCGCTTTGTTAGAGCAGGAAACCGGGGGTTAGAACTTCTGGCTTCTTTTCTTTCCTGTAGGTGGGCAGTGGGTCTGTTGGTTAGATTTGGAGGTTCTAGTCTCAGCACTGTGAGGACGGTGGGAGCTCGTGCGTGGTGGGCGGGCAGGGGAAATGAAGTGATTCTGGGAAGCAGGATTCCTGGGTTCCTTTTCTAGCCATGCCACTTCTCCCCTCTATGCCTTTAACTTCATGCCCCAGGACAGACCTCAGCCAGCAGCCTTCCTGGCCCCCCATCTTTCCTCTGGCCCTGCAGCAGCCCAGGCTGCCAGCCGGTTGGTGGTGCCGCTGGAGCCCGTGCATCTCAGAGTGGTGCAGCGGGAAACAGGAACCCGGAATGTGGCGTCCCCTCGCACCGTGAGAGCCATCGGGGGCTGCAGCAGCCCCGGCAGCAGCAAGGCGGCGGCCAGAGTCCTGAGCTTGGCATGAATGGGGACGAGTTTGCCGGTTCCCAAGCCCAGCCTCCTGTGCGAGTGGAGCAGCTGCCACAGCAGTGGCACCGGCAGGCACTTGTGTGTGTGTGTTTGTGTGTGTGTGTTTTGAAAGTTCAAATATGGTAACCCTTGACAAGTATTGTGAGTCAGTGTTCTTCCCTCTCAGAAATCCAAGTGGGTAGGTATTGATAATTTGTTTATCCAATCTGAGGACTTTCCCTTTCAGTATTCCAGAGAATTCTGTTATCCCTGTCTTGTTTAACATGTAATTTTTGTTACTACTTATTTTTATTACAGGTATCCAGAGAGCCCAATCAGGATCCTTCTCCATTGTATTTCAGTTGTAAAATTGAAACACAAGAACCTGCAGCCTAAATAGGGACAGACAACAGGTGGCTGTAGAAAATAAAAGGAGGAAGGAGGATGACAAAGTGAAAGTGATAAGAAACTAGAGTTGTGCAGTTTGAAGACTTAATAGTTTTGTTTTTAAACAAATGAGAATCACTGCGGCTGCTGGGGATAATTAATGCATTTATTTGGGTGTCTTTGTCACTGTTTTGTAGATGAGTTTCATATCTCAGACATCTTTTATGTAATAACATTTAACATCCCAGTGGTGTTAAATGTTAAACACTACAGCAGCCCAACACTGTGGCATTTAATTTCAGAAAGGGGAACTACACAAAAATGAGGAGGCTAGTTAAACAGAAATTAAAAGCTATAGTGACAAAAGTAAAATCTCTGAAAGCTGCATGGAAGCTTTTCAAAGACACTGTGAGAGAGGCCCAACTTAAATGTATATCCCAAATTAAAAAAACATAGTAAGAGAACCAAAAATGTGTTACCGTGGCTTAACAACCAAGTAAAAGAAGCAGAGAGAGATAAAAAAAATCTTTTAAAAAGTGGTAGTCAAATCCTAGTGAGGAAAATAGAAAGGAGCATAAACTCTGTCAAATTTAAGTGTAAAAATATAATAAGGAAAGACAAAAAGGAGTCTGAAGAACAGCTAGCCAAAAACTCAAACAGTAATAGCAAAATGTTTAAGTACATCAGAAACAGGAAGCCTTCTAAACAACCAGTGGGGCCCTGGGGTGATAGAGATGCTAAAGGAGCAATCAAAGATGATAAAGTAATCGCGGAGAAGTGTAATGCATTATTTGCTTCAGTCTTCATGGCTGAGGATGTTAGGGAGATTCTCAAACCTGAGCCATGCTTTTTAGGTGACACATCTGAGGAATTGTCCCAGAGTGTGGTGTCATTAGAGGAGGTTTTGGAACAAATTGATACACTTAACAGTAACAAGTCACAGGGAGCAGACAGCATTCACCCAATAGTTCTGAAAAAACTCAAATGTGAAATTGTAGAACTATTAACTGTGATTCGTAACCTATTCCTTAAATCAGCTTCTGTACCTAATGACACGAAGATAGCTAATGTGATGCCAACATTTAAAAAGGGCTCTAGAGGCGATGCTGGCAGTTACAGACTGGTAAGTCTAAGGTTGGTACCAGGCAAATTCGTTGAAAGCATAATAAAGAATAAAATTGTCAGACACATAGATAAACATAATTTGTTGGGGGAAAATCAACATGGTTTCTGTAAAGGGGAAATCCTGCCTTACTAATGTATAGAGTTCCTTGAGGGGGTCAACATACATGTGGACAAGGCGGATCCAGTGGATATAGTATACTTAGATTTCCAGAAAGCCTTTGACAAGGTCCCTCACCAAAGGCTCTTAAGTAAAGTAAGTTGTCATGCGATAAAAGGGAATGTCCTCTCTTGGATTGATAACTGGTTAAAAGACAGGAAACAAAGGGTAGGAATAAATGGTAAGTTTTCAGAATGGAGAGAGGTAACTAGTTGTGTCCCCCAACGGTCTGTCCTGAGGTCAGTCCTGTTCAACCTATTTATAAATTATCTGGAAAAAGGGGTAAACAGTGAGGTGGCAAAATTTGCAGATGATACTCAACTGCTCAAGATAGTTAAGACCAAAGCAGACTGTGAAGAGCTTCAAAAAGATTTCTCAAAGCTAAGTGATTGGGCAACAAAATGGCACATTACATTTACAACATTAAATTTCAAGTAATGCACATTGGAAAAAATAATTCCAACTATACATACAATATGATGGGGACAATTTAGCTACAATTACTCGAGAGGGATCTTGGAGTCATTGTGGATAGTTCTCTGAAAACATCCACTCAATGTGCAGCAGCAGTCAAAAAAGCAAACAATGTTAGGAATCATTAAAAAAGGGATAGATGATAAGAATCGTATTGCCTCTATAAAACCACATCCATTGTACTGAATGCTGAGTAGAGATGTGATTGCCTCATCTCAAAAAGGATGTATTGTAATTGGAAAAGGTTCAGAAGAGGGCAACAAAAATGATTAGGGGTTTGGAATTGGTCCCATATGAAGAGAGATTAAAAAGATTTGGACTTTTCAACTTGGAAAAGAGGAGACTAAGGGGTGATATGATAGAGGTCCATAAAATCATACCAGGTGTGGAAAAAGTGAATAAGGAAAAAATATTTACTTGTCCCTATAACATAAGAACTAGGGGTCACCAAATAGGCAGCAGGTTTAAAACAAACAAAAGGAAGTTTTTGTTCACACAGCATGCAGTCAACCTGTGGAACTCCTTGTCAGAGGATGTTGTGAAGACCAGGGCTTTAACAGGGTTCAAAAAAGAACTAGATAAATTCATGGAAGGTAGGTCCATCAATGGCTATTATCCAGGATGGGTAGGAATGGTGTTCTTAACCTCTGTTTGTCTGGAAATGGATCACATGAGAGGGATCACGTGATGATTACCTGTTGTGTTCACTCCCTCTGGGGCATCTGGCATTGGCCACTGTCAGCAGACGGGATACTGGGCTAGATGGACCTTTGGTCTGAGCGAGTATGGTCGTTCTTACGTTGCTGGTGCCATACTAGTTATATCTGTGTTTTTTATGGAATTCTTGCAATGATTGCTTTTGGATCTGGGACTTGTCATTGCTGTCTGTCTTTGTCACCTCCAGATTGGATCTTTCTTTGGAAATCACTTAGACGCTTCAACTGATTGATAGCACAGTAAACTGAGTGGTTAGAGGGATTGACCTTAGTTGTGTTTTATCAGGGCCCTGTGGAGAGTTGGCTTTTGGCCCCTTGGAAGGGACGGGGGCTTGGCCTGAAGGGGTGTGGTTGGGGCCTAGCCTCACCCAGCCAGCCCTGCAGCTCCATCGGGGCTGCAGGGCGCACATCAACAGTGCTTCTACTTTTCTCCCCTGACCCCCTGTGAGAAGCCCTGCTCCTTGCAAAAGTGATCCATAGACTAGCCCTGGAAATGTTTTGTTTTGTACCTTCCAAAGATCCATTGATTCGTTTGTAAACTCTTTGGATCAGAGACCAAATTTTTGTTGCCTTTCTACAGTGTTGAGCTTATCACAATACAAATAATATTATATTAATGGGGTTATAATACATTCCTTTTTGAACAGGAAAGGCTCTAAGCCAGGGGTGAGGAACCTTTATTCCGTCAAGGGCCGCTGACCCATAGATAAATCTTTCGGGGGCTGCACACAACCGAAACCCTCATTGATTTGACCCCTGACTGAGAAGGAGAAAGATACTCCTCATGTTCCCTATGCACACTAGAGCCTAGGGTGGCCTAGGCTAGTAGATATTGTGTGCTCCCACAGCATGCAGGGACAGGGGGAGGGCTGGAATGCCAGAGCAGGCTCCCCAATTCTGGGGAAGCCCCAATTCTTGGGAGCCAGATCCAGGCAAGGTGGGGGCCTTCTCTGGCCTTAGGTTCCCCATCCCTGTTCTAAACCAGGCAGTCAGCAAACAGCCAGCCAGTAACTCCAGAAGATGCTCAGCACATCTGAAAATCATGCTTATTTATTTTTCTTAGAGATGCCTCATTCAAGTACACAGGATTGCAAATTATGGCATATCTGGCTGTATATTTGTGCCCTTCACTATAGTGTCTGACTAAATATACATAACTAAAAACAGTACATCTGATTCCTGAGGACTTTTGGAAAAGGATTAAAAATAAGGTCTCTGTCTCTAACAATAGACAAAGATTAATTATCAGAATGGAATGAACCTTTTAGGTTCTCCTCTCCTCTTCTTTTTTCCTGGGGCCCAAGATTCTTTTGTCTCTACTACTAGCAGTTTTCCTAAGGAAGCATTCTTCATATTGGTCAATACTAGTCTTTCTAGATCCTCCTGGAAAGGAGATTTTTATTTCTATATTGTGGATCGTGTGAAAATTAAGATGGAAAGATGGTACTTGCAATAATTCAGAAGGGATACCACATACACAGCTTTTCTTCATGTCTAGGAAAGGATATATTATTGCTCCTATGACATAGATCAAAGGCTCAAAAGCCTAAATAGTTTTTTTTCCTGCGGATAGGACTGATAATCTTGAAATCAAAGAGAATGTGAGAGCTGTATTTAATTTATTTTATTGCCCAGAAAAAATCAGGGGAGAACTTTACCGTTAATGGTTTAAAAAACATAGAAGTAGTTTGCAAAAAAGATCAGATCAAAAGTAATGATCTGTCTCTAAATCAGATTATGTACACTAGGGAATCATCAAAATGCTTCTTTCTGCAAACTAACATTCACAAATACCTAAGTTTTGTACCAGAGTCAGTGTTTTCAATATTACATTAACCCTGTGAACGAATATACGATTAACCAATAAGCTTAGGCTTATCAGTTAATCTTTTTGACTACTCGTATTCCCTCCCCCTTTGCTGCCTCTGTATGGGGGGGGGGGGGGAGAGCAGGGGTCGGTGCCTCCATCAGAGGCAGCAGCACGGGGAGGGGGTAGGGGAAGGCTGCAGCGAAGCAGCCTCTGTCTGCAGGGGGTCCGAGCTCCCTGTGGACAGAGGTTACTTTGAGGCAGCAGCCCCCTGTCTATGGAGAGTTGGGAGGTCGGGGTCCTCTGTATCAGTTTTTAAACTGTCTCCTCTCGTGGATCAGCTCCTGCCTAGCACCCCACACTGCTGCCTCTGATACAGAGGCAGCATGATGGCGAGTGGGGCTAGACCTCACTGTGGACTATAGAATAGTCAAGTAACAACTAAGAATTCATGCAGTTACTCAACTATTGAGTTACCCTATATCTAACATCCCTACTACATACCTAAAAAAGTTAACCAAAATTAGGTTGGTCTTAGTAGTAGCCTTTAAGAAAAAAGGATATCAGTAATCCACTATCTGAATATGGCTAATATTGATGATGAAAACAATAAATCTCATAACAGTATGAGCTGCCTTATATTTACTGCAGGACCTAGAGCTACTGACTGATCAAACACAATAACTCTAACTTGGTCAGGAAACATATCCTGGGATGCATTTCTTTAGTGACAAAAGGAAGGTCACTATCTGCAGAAGAAGTAAGCAAAATAAATCCGGGGATGAACAAGAACACTTACCTCTGAAAATGAGATTAGAAATCCTGGGTCTGATTTTTCCAAGAAAAAAAAATTGTGCTCTGGGCCTGGTTACTATCCAGAGTTCTTTTGCTGCTGCAGGGGGAAAGGCTGTGTTTTCAAAGAATTTGGACACTATTTACTTCCTAGGAAATGCTGCATTTCTCTGACATGGTAGTTGTTGGATTTCTGCCTTCTCAGAGAAGTAACATTTTTATTTTTTAGAACGCACAATAATGATATATAGTGCTGGGTAGCCCCTTCAAATCATCACTGTTCTGTGGCACTTGACAAAATCAGTGTCACATCTTAACATAAATCTCCTAGAAAAGAAAGTGGTCCAGTGCTCCTGAACAAGATTTGGTGGACAGTGCAGTGATAGCATCTGCAATAAACAATCAAGGGGAATTGTAATGGGCCTCTGGGTTTAGAAGCACATAGGGCACTGAGATTCGTTTCTTCAGTCTTCATACAATTATCTCTAACTGGCAAGAGCAATTTGATAACCAATCTCAGAAGGTAGAAGATTCTGCCTGTGAAGTGATGACTGCATCCCTTTGTGGGTGAAGCAAGATAAAGTGATAGCATATTCTAGACGTATATTGTTTCAGGAATCAATCACTGATGCTTGTCATACAGATACACCTGGAAAGTGTTTGTAAGTATGTTAGTTGTTTCTTTGCACTGCTTTCTTGTTGAGCCTTTCCTGCTGCTAAAACTGATTTATTAGGAGCAGAATTGTGTTGTGTTCTCTTCCACTGAATTCTCATATGACTGTAAATGAACCTCTCTGCCTTAGCAACAAGGAGTCCTGTGGCACCTTATAGACTAACAGATTTATTGGAGCATAAGCTTTTGTGGGCAAAGACCCACTTCGTCAGATGCATGTCTCTAACTGGCAACATGCATCTGACGAAGTGGGTCTTTGCCCACAAAAGCTTATGCTCCAATACATCTGTTAGTCTATAAGGTGCCACAGGACTCCTTGTCGCTTTTTGCAGTTCCAGACTAACACGGCTATCCCTCTGATACTCTCTGCCTTAGTTTTTCCATCTAGAAAATAGAAGTTAAAGCACTTTACAAAGGTGAGTGATTATAAGATTGTTGGATAAAACTTCCTCTTTATAAAAACACGTTTATAAATTGATGGATGCATACAATCAGGAATTGGATGCTATTATTAATACTTTAAATCAAATATTGCTGCTGTTGTCTTGTTCTTATCTTGCATGTGCTCTCCGTATACCTCCTCTAAAACACAGATTTTGTCCCTTTTATATGGTTGTGTAGAAGTGCAATTTATGATGTAATTTCCTTGTTGGGGCTAGAACTAGTTTCTCCTCACCCTAACTGCTGCTGCTGTGTTACTAGACATCCAATTCATGACTCATTTCATAATAGATAAGCATGTACTTTCACATGCTCCTTGTGTATATGTGCATCAGACTGGTTGAACAAAGTATATTAGGTGGAAAATAATTAAGAATGAAGCTCAGATTATTAACTTCTCTTTAGTTATTTAAAATCAAGGTTAACCTTAATAAAAATGAGTCTTTTAAATGGGAATTAAAATCTTCTCTTACGTTACTACAGTGTGAGTAAAACAAAATAATTATTGCCACATTCACTGCATGCGTGCATTTAAAATAAATTTATACATAATATTTAAAAAATCTAGTTAACTTTAAAATATGTAAGTTTTCTTGTCATTTAGGGTTCTGTGAAGCTGATCATCAAGAGGGTTGCAAATCATTGGCAGTTTCTATTTTCAGAGTTCCACATCCCAGAGTAATTTGCTTTAATTTCACCCAATTTAACCTATACTTTACACCATCACCATTCAGCTTTAATAGCTATGTTCTGTGCATAAGAAAAGCAGATAAATGTCCACAATTAGACTGAAAATGATTACAACTAGTTGGGGCCTTCTGAAGACAAAACTTAAAGGACTATGGCACTAAACAAAACCACAAAAGACATGTAAAACATTTTCTGCAAAAGTCAAGCTTACCCAGAGTGTGTTATCGATTTTTTTTTTTAAACTTGATTATCTTATGTTTAAGATATTATGCATGCCTTCTTTTAACTGAAAAATATTCTTCCTTAAAGAATATTAGGTCTTGTTTTACAATTGATGCATTTTTACTGTAAGCTAACTTACCTTTAAAGGAGGTTTAATATTTGCATTTGTAGGTATTTATGAACATATGCAACATTTTAAGACGTACAGTATGTTTATCAAGTAACATGGGGGTTTTGTCTCTAAAGTATAATTTACATATGAAATCTGTGTAGTCTAACATCTTCAAAGATTACCACTTTTTCTAATGCCTATTGTTAACATCACAACAATAGTCAAGGGTGTCAGTTTCCATTACAAATCCCCCTGATTCTCAAAATAATGGCATTCAAGATTTCATCTGGATATAGGTAGCTGTTATACATATTTATAGTTTATTTTTCTGTTTCTTTCTGTAGCTTACTGGCACATCAACTTTTATCTTCTTAAAAAAATGTGACCAGTCACAACACTGTTTTATTTGGTGAATGGAAAGAGAAACATTATATGCAGGGTCCATATCAATGTAGAGGGATGTGTGCATTCTTTACTTATACACACGCACAACTACACTCCTCTGTAAATGCTAACTGCTTTAATAATATTTGTTGAGTATTTGCTGGAGAAGAGCGAGTATCAACTATAGTTCCTTACTGCTGGTCTTAAACATCAGAAGTATTAAACTTTTTCTTACCATTTCTATACAAGCTAATAAGTGAATTACCTTTTCCTTAGGGAAAATACTGACAGAAACCAGAAACACTAAATTTATTTAGCTAATCTGGTAAATATTTGAGATTCTGATGAGTAAGAATATTCTTATTCATTACTCATCATATAGTTTATGCATTTAAATACTTATCCTGGTAGTAAATGCAGATGCAAAAAAATTTGCAATGCATTCATCTTACTATTTGACATGACATTAAATTTAAATAACGTAATCAATTTTATTTTATTAAAAACATGAAGCAGCAGATACATGGATTTTTTTTATGCTGAATTAATCTAGGAAGACCCTTATTGTACTTAATTGCATTCAAAATCAAAATATTGAAAAATGAATAATTGTAAATATATTTATTTGTACATCTATCTGTGTTGCATAGTGGTCTACGGTAGAGACAAAGCTTATACTGTAGGCAGCTTCATATTTTTATCAAACTAGTTTCATATGCTATATCATAAAACTTTCAGTCCAATCAGCAAGTACATTTAAATACTGCAAATTGTAGCAGCAAAACAATAATTCTGCTGATTAGCCCCTTTCCATTTCTTGTAAGTGAACTGTTTATGCTGTTGAGTACCTTTTGAAAAAAGAAAAAGCCAAAACAGCCTTGATTAGTCAAGGAGTAATTGGATGACTTGATTTTAGCAAGAGAATGAATTGGTTGATGATAGCCTGTAACTAAGTGTAGTGGTTCTGTTCAGATGAATACATAACATACAGTCATCAGATCTTGACAGGTATAACATAAGCATTGCAAAAATCTCTGGAGGTTGGGATAAATTTTGTCTCAAGAAATTTTGAAGCAGATTCTTGAAAGAAGTAGAATAAAAATGTGTGCTCTGTTTGGGTGCTATTTAACAGATGCCTCACTTTACTTCCACATTATGTCAATATAAATTTTATTTTACTTCACATTTGTGCCTTTATAGGTAAGAAATTTGCATTAAGAAAATATTGAGGGTTTTGTGCCCTCATTCCTACCAGTATCTGACAAATGGGTAGCTCCTCTTTTCCCAGTTTAAAAAAAAAAAAAAAAGTCATCAGCCAGTGAAAATCTTCGGTTTTGTATCCCTCTGACTCAGCCTGGCCCTTCCCTTTCTTTTGTTGCTCCAGTTTCTCCATCCTTATTTGAAAAGGAGAGCAACAGAACCACACATCACTCACTGACATTTCAGTACAGATTTTTACAACTTTTCTTCTTCCTAGAATTATATTTCAGTTCTTTTAATGAGTACTATTGTAAGGTGCATTTCCCTAAGGTCCTGCAGGTGCATTCCGGGGTTCTTTTTCTACACTGCTTTCAGGTATAGATGAAGGATCAAGACTGATTCTTCTCTGTGAGCCAGTATAGTCTAAGAAAGACAGAGCCCAAGACAAATTTCCTTGAAATAGAGCCTTGACATTCAGGCCCACTGGCCACATGGGAAGAAATTGGATGTAGCAGGGATTAATTTCCAGATATCTTCCCTTTCCATCAGTTTCAGGTTAGATAAGTAGTATTTTGTCCTGTGATAAGTTTCTAGGTCAGTTTAATGTTTCCATAAAACTCAATGTCTTATTCATGTCCTATCCCTGAAGATTCTTTGACTTGTTTGATAGCCTTATGCACAAACTACTAAGCGATTGTGGGGATATATCACGAGACTTGTTTCCAACAAGCCTAATGTTTCTGCCTACCATTTGTATCGCCTCTGTCTCTTACATTAGCAGAAGAAACGGTATATCTTCTAGCTTGATCCAGTTCCTCAACAGTTTTCCAGAAGAACTGTTTGAAATTTGGAGTGGGAGGGTGCTACATATTAAGAACATGGCTAAGACACTTAAAATACTAGTAAAAAAGGAGGTGAACTCCATCCTAAACTACCAACCCCCAAAAGAAATCCTAGTTAGTTTCTTACTTTGGAAAAAAGATAGTTTGGCGAAACTGAATGTGAATGACTTGTACAATTCCCTAATTATTCATTATAAATTAGAGAAAACCAAGAGATGCTTGTTTAGCTCCCTCCCAGCTTAACCTCCCCGTGACAGTGTGCATTTAGTTTTCAGCTTTGTGATAGGTTGAGTTTTCATGGGCTCAGCAGAACATGGTGAGAAATATTTTAAGTTTTCATACTCTTTCACTATGTCTAGTCATATTTGTCTTAAAGTCATAATGGAGATTCTTAACAACTTTTCTGGAATAGAGGCAGTTGATTTTTTTTTAATGTAGAGACTAGTTTATCTACCATCTGCAATGCCTAAAGTTTGGGACAACAGCTAAAGGATGTCCAGTCTGCCAGCTGTAAAACAGGCTCCGTTGGTGAAGCCTAATGAAGAATAATTGACACTCTGGCAGCTTCAGAATAGGCAGTCTTCCATGCAGTCAAATGTAATGGTATGTTCAGTTGGGGGGGGAGGGGGCATAAATTGCAGCAAGGGAGGTCTAGATTGGACATTAGAAAAAACTTCCTAACTGTCATTGTGGTTAAACACTGGAATAAATTGCCAAGGGAGGTTGTGGAAACTCCATCACTGAAGATATTTAAGAGCAGGTTGGATAGACATCTATCAGGGATGATCTAAACCAGAGGTGGGCAATAATTTTTGGTGGAGGGGGCCGCTCCAAGATTTTGGTGAGTGGGCAAGGGCCACACTTTTCTGTGGAGTGGTTGCGGGGTCTAGGTTGGGTGCAGAAGGGCACATGGGGTAAGGGACTTGGGGTGCAGGAGATGGTGTGGGGTCTGAGAGGGTGTTTGGGTGGAGGAGGGGGTTGTGACCTGGGTCAGGGGATTGGGGTGTAGAGTCAGGGAAGGAGTGTGGGTGCAGGAGAGGATTCTGGCCTGGGGGAGGGGCGTAGAAGGGGGAACAGGGTCTGGGAGGGAGTTGTCACCTGGGGCAGGGGGTGCAGAAGGTTTGGATGGTGACCTGGGGGAAGGAATTAGTGCAGGGATGGTTGGGGTGCCAGAGGCAGGCTTCCTGCCTGTTGCAGCCCTAGCCTGCTTGAAAATGCAGGCTGTTCCTTCCACCTGGCGCTCAACTCCGGGTGGGGGGAAGAGGCTTGCTGCCCCAGTGTCTCAGGCCAATCTCTCAGCTCCAGTTGGCTGGCTGTTTCCAGCCAATAGGAGCTGAGAGATTGGCTAGGTTCAGTTTTTATTGGTCGGTTGTTTCTGGCCAATAAGAGTTGTGGATTGGGCTGGGGGTTGGGAGATTGCAGAAAGCCTCCTCCTGACAGTGTTTTAAACCGCAGCAGCTGCGTGCCTGAGGGTCTTGGCGGGGTGGTCCACGGGCCAGATGCAATGGCTTGGTGGGCCCCAGGCTGTATTTTGCCCAGCCCTGATCTAGACAGTGCTGCCGTGAGGGCAGGAGACTGGACTCAATGACCTCTTGAGGTCCTTTCCACTTGTAGTATTCTATGGTTTTTGGCACAAAATAGCATCTGATTTTCAGCCTGATGCTTTTGCACAAAGTCATTTCAAAGGCGATGAGGAACTCTTTAGCTTTCCTGGATTCTTTAGTCAACTAGGTAGCACAGAGATATTTCTGTCAGGAGGCTCTGGGTGATTCCTCTATTGGTTTTTTTTTGTTCCTTGATCAGAACCCTCATCACACACTAGATTTCTCCAGTGACTTCGTTGATCGTAATATGGTAAAGATATGCGTAAAGATCTAGCATGATTAAATTTAGGTCAAAATTACAGTGCTTTTTGCTGGGTCCTCATGTTCTTGTCAGAGAGCCCAGGAAGTTGTGATGTGGTTTTTTTTTTTTTTTTTTTTTTTTTTTTTTTTTTTTTTTTTGCAAGTTAGCAAAAACAGCAGCTATTTTTTTTTATCTCAAGATTTGAAAAATTGAATCTGTCATGGAAATAGCCCTCAATGAGAATCAATGTATAATATTATTCAAAATGAATTTGGTTTTGATTTTTGATCTATTTAAAGTCCACATAGCTGCCCTCATGGGGATGGTAAGAATACCCTTAATTTATGAGAATCCCCTGGATAGTGTAAACCGAGTGTAATCAGCTTTGTGCAACCTTCTTCTCTACTCTGTATTGGGGACTAGATCAAAGTGATGAATTGCAGCAATTTCTATGGAGAGTGCTGCACTGTTACAACTTAGAATTTCATATGCATTTGAAACGTGTCATTTGTGTTTGGAAAAATACAAGAAAACTGAATATTTCAATAAAATGACAAGAGGAATTCTTCTTTCAGATTCGAAGTATTTATTTGTAATCAGAACCAGATATCTATCAGCCTTCACCTCCAATGTTGAGTGTAAACTGTGGTTGTCCAGCTTTGGTTTCCATGACTCAGTCCTCTACTGATTTCCCCTCCTACTTACCTAAACACTGCTTCAGTGTGCCCTTCAGAAGATCTTTTATATAGTCCCTCAAAAACTTTCTGTAGAGGTTCCATGAAACTCTCCTTGGTTTCCTTCATGGCTTACACCTTGTCATTGGGTAATTTTATTTGCAAACAGAAATTTAACTACAGCCCTTCTGTTGATGACTCAGATCTGTGTCTACACTCTAGATCTGTCTCCTTCTGTTAAAACTAAAATGTTGACCTGTCTTTCTGACGTCTCTAAGATGATGGCTGGAAATCCACAGAAACTCAAATTAGAACTCCTGATCTTTTCTCCCAGGTCCTCTCCCTTCTCTCCTTTCTTGATCACTTTAGACAATACCGCTATTCTCCCTGTCACTCAGGTCTGTAATCTGAGTGTCATCTTCAGTTTTGTTTTCCGTCTAGCATCACATCCAGGCTGTGTTTAATACAGTTTCTGTCAGTATAACCTCTCTAAGATGCAGCCTTTCTTATCTTAAAATTCTTGCCCAGGCTCTCATCTTGCATCTCGATTATTGCAACATCCTCTATGCTTGGATTGACAAAGCCCATATTGCCCCTTCATATCCATTTAAAATACTTGTGGAAAGATAATTTTCCAGTGTAGTACTTTAACCATGTTGCCTCTCTTTGTGTTCTTCCATTGGTTCTCCTTTCTATGACACATCAGGTATAAGGCTTGATTGGAAAGATTTGACGACAAAAGTGCTTTCGACATGTAAAAGTCACCAAAACTGAGAATTTGCCAAGCTAATTTTTTTGTCACCTTTTGTTGATATATCATAGCCACATTATTAGCTCCCACATCAACAGAAAGAGCAAAACAATATAGGTAAGCATTCCACAGTGCCTGGCATCACCCTTAGTTTGTGTCTATGGCCACTAATACTTTTGCTTCATTGGCATAATTTGGTCATTTATTATGTATTTAGCACTGTAGACCAGATTTACCAGAATGGTATGTCTGGTTTACACCAGTTTTAACAGTTCAAAGAAGACTTAAGGACTTTACTAGCTGCTTAACCATTCCCCCTCACAAAGGTACCGACCTGGGATAAGGCAAGAGGAATAGTAGTGGCTCCTTCGTTGTCCCACTTCTCGCTTTGTACCTCCCACCCTTTCATCTGTGTGCCTTTTGGACTAGCATCCTCAACCCATTGGCACCCAGGAGGCTGATCTGTTTCATGCTTTTCAGCCTCTGGAACAGGGAGCCATAAAGGTGGCCTAATGCCATGCCATCTCTCTCAATTTGTTCCAAATACTCAGCCAGTTGATTGAATCTGCACCTTTTGTGAATGGTAGTTTTACAGTTTCTTTAAAATTTATTGTTTTAGATTGTGGCCTTTGAGTTCATTTCAGTGGGAATTAGTTTTTGGCTCAACTAATCCAGACACCCTGATCATTTTTAATTTTTCAGATGAGAACCAGATAATTTTTTTGAAAGAAAAATTAGCTGTAATACCTTAATGAGTTCTAACAAAGACTATTAAAATCTTGATTGTATTGCTTGCCCTGCAGTGTGTACACGCATCACGTTGACAATAATTTTTGTATAGGTTTGGAGTAGGACATTTTTTTCTTAGCAATGAAATGTTTTGTTTACCTGTCTTATTTTAGTAATACACTGGATTAGTGGCTATGGGGATTTCTCCACAATAATCCCAGAAACATTTCTTGGTCAGTATTTTATTTAAAGTAAATTCTGTATTCTTGGCAACTTTTTCCTCCCTCACTTTGTGTTTTTTTTTGCTGATTAGCTGAAGGGGATTTGAATGATCCCTTTAACAAAGTAGTGTTTGGCTCCATGATGGATAGTCTCTTTATATTTAAAGATTTTACCCTCTTTCCTTCTGAAGCTAGTCTTGAAAAAGTAAACTACTTTAAACCAAATGCAAAACTTTAAAGGAACAAGTAACTGATTTTCATTTCTGTAGAGGGAATTTCAGAAAGATTTCTTCCTACTCTGTTCCCTGTCTCCCTTTCCACCACTCCTCCATCTACTCCACATACTATTAAAAAAATATAAAATGAGTCATGTAAGTTTGTGATATATCCAACTCTCTCTTAAAATTGTTGAGCTAGCTTTTTGGTTTTAAGATGATTGTGGTGGGCCAAAACTAGTTTCCTTCCTCTCCAAAGAGTAAGGGGAAAAAGGAGTGTTTGAAGGCCAGCCATTCTTAACATTTTTGGCCCTCATTGCGGTATTTACTATATTAGCTGCTGCTCACTGAGGCAGCTGGCAAGCCATTGGTTTTGCCCTATTGGCACAGTAGCTGCATCCGACTCTTTGCTTGGAGCACGTGAGGTGCACACCATGTATGTCCTGCACTGCCTATAATTCTATCCCCTCAGGCTACGTCTAAACTACAAAGATTTTTTTGAAAGAGGATATGCAAATTCCGCATATCTTCAGATTGCATTTTTGAAAGAGGATCTTTCTAAAATGAAAGTAGTCTGGATGCAGTTTTTTTTCGGGGGGGGGGGGACCTTTTCGGGAAAAAAACCAACCAACGGCTCTTCCTAAAAAAAGGAGGTTTATGTGGTTTTTCGGAAAAGGGTTGTTTTCCTTGAAAAAACCACGTCCAGTCTACTTTCATTTTCAAAAGATCCTCTTTTGAAAATGCGATCTGAAGAAGATATGCAAATTCCCACAGAATTTGTATATCCTCTTTCGAAAAATCTTTGTAGTTTAGACGGAGCCTCAGGGAGTGAGAAGGAGCCAGAGACAATCTTCTGCTGCTTTGAATGGGAGTCCGCAGTCTGTCACAAGGAACCACGCACACGCTGACAGACCAACCACTCCAGAGCCAGAGGCTCCAACATACTTTACTTGTCACAAGAACTGCCAGTGGAAGCTAGACTATAGCTGTTGCTAGTTCTTCACAGCTGTAGCATGGAGGTGAAAACTGAAGAAACTTTCAGGAAATACTGGAGAGGGGGAAGCCTGGTGAGTCTGGAAGGGAAACTCAGACAAGTATGGGGTTAGAAGGATTGAATGGGTCAAGAGTGAAATCCCTAGATGGAGGAAGAGAGTATGGAGTGGCATGGAATTCACTTTTTATTTTTGTGAGAGAGAGATTTGGCTTTTGAAGGAAAGAAACAGGAAGAATATGGAATTGATGGAGGCATTTTTTTGTGATGGGCAGAAAAGTGATTTAGTCAAGGAATATTTTACGTTGTCTATTGAGACAGTTTAAATGTGATCGGCTTTTAAAATTTGGCAGCACATCACTGTTTTTGATGTACTACATAAAATGTGTTCTGTTTTTGTGGCCCATTCACCTATAATGTCTGGTCCTTGGAACTGCTTTTATTTTCATCAGAATCAGAAATCCCAAATGTGACTGTTTTGATAAACCACAGTGTGCTATGCTTTTCATTGACATCGTCAACAAGTTGATGTTACTCTAATCACTATATTATTTCTACTTTACACAGAGAAAAGGTTCCAAAACAAATTCAGTATTAACTACTTTCAGGGCAGAGTAGACTGGTCAAAACTTCTGAAATTATTGTTTTTCCGGTTCACTTTGATTGATGCTTGTTATCTTATTAAGCAAAAAAACCTAACAAAACGGAAGTTGAAAAAAGGTTCATCAGTTTTTGCACATTCAAAGTATTTTTCTAAGATAGAAGTATTTTAAAAACAAGTATCCACTTCCTTTGCTTAGGTGGCAAAAATGTTTTTTATCCAATTCATTTTTATAATGTCATCATTGAATTATAGCAACTATATTTATTTGTGTGATTGTCTCGATGTGTATTGTATTTCTGGTTTTGCACGTACCCAGGAACGAGTAATTTTCTTTAGCAGTGTCTGTGTATGACCCCCCACTCTGCTCATGCTCCAGGCTTACAGAATAACAGGGGCTGCTTGACTGCCACCACCTCGGTTTTTCCTACTGGCCACGGTCTAGGTTTAGAGCTATGTAATTTATTTTGACTTCAGCTTATTGGTGTCAATAGTTTTTAAAAGTTTTCAAAGTTGTTTAATCCTTAGTACAATTTAATAGTCTGTTGTAGTTTTATTTTGAATTGCCTTCTGGGGCAGGTATCTGTTGCCATCCCCTCCCTTCTAGCCCTCCAGTGGTTGCCAAAGATTCTTGACTTGAAAAACTTTTATGTGCCATGAATCATTCTGATCTGGGACTACAACATCTGTCTATACTGGCTGGGGCAAAAGCAGTTCCATTCCAGGTACTTATTGTTTCTGAGTGCAATTAATCAGCCCTCTGTGGCTTCTCCTTTGGTACCAAAGCCCTCATCAGTGCTGTCAGCTATGGCACGCTCTACTGCACTGACTCAAATTACAGAAACAATTCCATTTACTCCAAGTTAATACATGGCTCCGAAAGACCTTCCACTGTTCCTGGAACCGGTCACCTTCCTATCCAGAGCTCAGTGCCTATCATTGAGATTTCATTTGACACTGATATTTCTATGATACAGTCTCCATCTCTGTTCACAGGTAGGGGTCAAGGTAGAGACCAGGCTGTCTCTAGTACCATCATCTAAGAATGTCAGATGTCCACTTTCTCCTTACGTATCAAGGACTTATCCTCTTGAATCGGAAGAGAACATACCCAGTTCTGAGCTTTGTCCCCAGAAACCACTCAAGGGGATTGAGCCCAAACAGGACATTACAGTGTTTATCACTCCAGTATGAGAGATTGTCCCCACTATGTTATCTGGTAGCCTGCCCCCTGGAACCTTGTACCAAGAACTTGAGATTCAACAGGGGCTGTGTGGAGTCCCAGAAGATGTGCGGGATTAACAACTAGCATATTCACCTTGTGGCATAAGAATCAAGTAGACCTAGGGTTCCCAGGTTAAAAGGGAACTTTCTCAGTCTTTACAGTAAACACAACTTCAGCAAAACTATAAAGAACAGTAAAAAGAGCAGAAGTCTGTGAAATTCTTGTCCTCTTCATTGAGCAAGGAAGTGATTCCAGTTGTGCCACAATGCTCTGATGATCCTAAAGCTTTCCAGGACTTAAATAAGAATGTTGGAATCATTTGAGATTCCTCTTGAAGAGGGCCCGGAAGTACCACAAAACTGCTGGATACTTTGGTAGCTGATACTTCCCATAAATGAGGCTATCCTCCTATCTACTAAGGCTCTCTGGAAAACACCAACTACAATTCCTCCAGTATCCAGGTAGACTGAGAGAGCTATTTTCTGTTTGCGAAAGGGTCAGAGAACATATTTTCTCACCTTGCCTCCCAGGTTGGTAGTGTCTGTGACCAGCAAGTATAACCAACAGAGATAAACCAGATTTAGATCTTGGGAGAAGGAAGTGAACAGGCTTTCAGTAAAGCGTATTCCAAAGCATCTCTGCAGTTCCAAATCTCAAAACTGATGAGCTCTGATGGCCAAATATGGTTTTAATGTCTGTAAGAAGTTGGCTGGCTTTCCCAATAAGATGCCTCAGTATGTGAGACACAAGTTCCAGGCCCAAAATGCTGGAAAGCTGGTATTTAGACTTGCACTTCCGACTGCTTGAGCAATAGTCATAGTGGTGAGATTCATCACAGCAGTGGTCTTGATGGGATGCTCGTTGTGGCTCTCTTGTACTCCTCCTTGAAGGAGTCCCTTCACATAATGATCACTGGGTATTTACACACCTGCAATCAAAAGAAAATCCTTTAAGTCAGAGAGCAGATGACAGCCACACCTGTCTCTTCTCATCAGCAGCAGTGTGAACCACTGGGCAAGCATCAGAGGAGGCACAGAAAGGCTGTCCAAGGTCACCTATCCTCCATTGGTTAACCCTTACCACCAGCATTTTGGCAGGACTCTCAAGAGCGGTTTACCAGCTGTCCTCCTTAGGGATGTAAGAGATTAGTTGACTATCTGATGAGCAGAAGCTCATCTAATAGTCAACTAGTGATGCGACGAGTTGCTTCCCTCCCTTGCTGCCTCTATCAGGGAGAAGCAGCAAGGTTGGGGAAGGGGAGGAATCAGGAGCTGGTGCCAAGAGGAGCCAGCTTAAAAGCCAGTTCCCCCCCAGTACCATCTGCATGGGGGGTGGGGGAGGTGGAGGCACAGTGAGAAACAGCGCGAGTGGGGACTGAAGCAGTCTCCGCTTGTGCTGCTTCTGCTGCGATTCTGCTTTTGAAATATACAAGAGCCCCAGTGGGACTCTTGTATATTTCAAAAGCAGAAGCCCTGCAGGGAGCATGGCTCCGGAGCTGCAGGGAGCATGGGGCCAGTGGGAGTCCCCTGCTGGCCCCGCGTTCCCTGCAGGGCTTCCTTTTGAAATGTACAAGATCCCCACTGGGGCTCTTCAAAAGTACATTTCAATAGGAAGCCCTGTGCTCCCTGCAACGCCTCAGCCTTTCAAATGTACAAGAGCCTCTGAGGTTGGGATGCATGGAGGAACAGGTTGTCTGGAAATATGTCCCCTCGTGGTTCTACAGTTCACATCAATCTGTTTTAGCTGAGAGCAATCAGATTAGACTACAAACCGTTCCTCCCATATATCTACAACCAGTCAATCCTTGTGGTATGGAACAATATGATGGTGGGCTTTTATCTCAACAAGCATGGCAGAGCAGGTGCTTAACAGCTTTGTTTGGAGACTGTCTACCTTTGGGACTGGTTCATTCCCTTGCAGATTACCTCAACTGCCAGGGTCCTCATTACTGCACTGGTGGATTCTCTGAGCAGACACTTCTCCACACCCTGACTCTCTGGGTAGCATGGGAGTCTCGCATCCACAGATCTCATCATGTACCATGTGAACAGCAAGTGCAAGAAATTATGCTCTAAAAGGGGTTATGGCCCAGACTTTTGGGGAGAGACACTTTTCATACAACTAGCCAATTAGCCCGTCATAAGACGGGATTTTCAGGTCTCTCCTCCACGTTGGTCTTCTCTCCTGAGCCTCCAGTCTCTCGCTCCGTGTCTCTCTCTCTCCTCCTCCTACTGCCTCCCTCCCTCCTCTCTCTCTCTTTCTCTCTCAGCTCTTCTCCACCTCCTGCCTCTCTCTCTCTGTCTCTCTCTTTCTCTTCTCCTCCCCCTCCTGCCTCTCACTCGGGGGACCACGGAGCCCAAACGGCCGTTTGGGCACCGCGCTTCCCGTGCTGCATGGGGAGCGTGGAGTCCAAACAGTCGCTTGCGCCACTTGCTCCCATGCGGCAGCCTGGCTGAGCGGCGCAGAACTCAGCTGAGCCCCGCTGCGGGAGGCAAAGGGGGGCCGGGCGGTGACGTTCACAGCCAGAAGGCGGGGCCTGAAGCTGCTGTCACGCCGCACGTCACCGCCCCGCCACTCTTCACCTCCCGCCGTGGTGCTCGGCTGACTTCTGCGCCGCTCAGCCGGGCCACCACGGGGGAGCAAGTGGCTGTTTGGGCTCCCCCGCGGTGGCCCGGCTGAGCGGCGCAGAAGTCAGCCGAGCACCATGGCAGGAGGCGAAGAGGGGCAGGGTGGTGACATACACGGCCAGGGGGCGGGGCCTGGAGCCGCTGTCACGCCGCATGTCACCGCCCGCTTCGCCTCCGCGTGCGCTCGCTGCTGACTTCTGCGCCGCTCTGCCGGGCCGCCACGGGGAGCAAGCGGCGCAAGCAACTGTTTGGGCACTGCGGTCCCCATGCAGCATGGAAGTGCTGCATGGGGACCGCGGCGCCCAAACGGCCACTTGCGCCGCTTGCTCCCCCGTGGCGGCCTGGCTGAGCAGCGCAGAAGTCAGCCGAGCGCCATGGCAGGAGGCGAAGAACATGACTCAGGCAACAGTGCCGCCCAGAGGGAACAGCCAGCATTTCAGCGTTACACAGTCTCAGACATTGGGCTACTATATATATGATAGGTGGGAGCTTTGTGGTATTCATTTCCCTCAATTTTGCCTCTTAAGTGTTGAGGAAAATCAAGCTGGTCTATGCACAAAACATTCTTATAGCCCTGGGTTTGGCTTGACTGTTTTGGTACCAACCCATGATTCACCTGAGGGCATGGTATTTGGATGCATTTTAGTTTTAAGGCCTGTTTGTCTGATGTCCAGGCAATGCTGAGAGCAGGAGTAGCAAGGACTTTTACTAGAAAATATTCTATAAATGATCACAGGTTTCAGGAACGTAGTCTGTGTTAGTCTGTTTCAGCAAAAACAAGGAAGAGTCCAGTGACACCTTAGGGCATAAACTTTTATGAGGTACAACTTACTTCCTCATATGCTTGAAGTGAAAGAAAGACATTGTCGGAAGGGATCTGAATAGAGACATGGAATGTGTCTCATTACAATAGGTAATTTCCCCTTCAGGTACATCACTGATGTTACACTCCCATGTCTGTATCCCTGTCTTTCTTTCACATCAAGCGTCTGAGAAAGTGAGTTCTATGTCATGAAAACAATGCTCTAATAAACTTGTTAGTCTTTAAAGTGACATCGGACTCCTTGTTTTTTCTATAAATGATTTTACTCCTGGGGGGAATTCTATGCACAAACGAGAGTTCATGTCTCTCACAGGGATTTTTTTTTTTCCTCTGCAGAAAATACATTCACCTTGAGAAACTTAAACAAATAATCTTGCAGCACCTTAGAGACTAACAAAAAATTGGGGAGGGAGAACAGACAGTGTGGGGCACATGGTGTTGTTGGATGGGTCACCTAGACTAGAATTCAGAAGGGCTTTTGCAGGACAGCCTGGGGTAAGGGCTGAATGGAAATGTGGGGGTGCAGCATCACATGGGGTGGGGGAGGATAGGGAGTGTAGGGCCATGTGATAAGTGTCAGATGTGCCTGACTGAATGATAGAAGCTACCAGTTGCCAGGGTCTGCATGGAGGAAGCTACCCAACTCCCTAACAATCCTCCCTTCTCCCCCCCCCACCAAAAAAATCTTGTTCCCCTTCCCCACCCCCACCCAAGAGCTGCAGCTTTATTCCCAGGCTCCTTCCAAGCAATTACTTCCCTCTTCCTCAACTCCTCTGTTACTCCTAGGCCAATATGGAGAAGAGGGGGAAATTTCTTCCCGGCCCCCATGTCGGTTGAGGGTTGGTGTATGTGGTTTGTTTGTTTTTTTTTCCTCTCTCTCCTCTCTGTGTGTTTGTGAGTGAGGCTTTAGAGTGGGAGTTCTGCAGGTAGAGGAGAAGCAGATACAGGACGCTTGAGGGAAGTGTGTGTTGTCTTTGGGGCTTTCTTGCTGTGTGCTGAGCTTGTGTTTGTGAGTGAGGGTTAGTGTGTGTTCTTTTTTTGTTTTTGTTGGTTTTTTCCCCTGTGTTTGTGAGTGAGGCTCTTTTTTCACTTCCCCACTTCCCCTTTGCCCCTCCCCCTCCCCTTCATGGAGTGTGTGCTGTGATTGGCAGGTGGCAACAGTTGGCTTCTAATTAAAGTTTGAATTCTAGAAGCCTCTGCTGATTGGCTGAGCCTTGCTGGGGGAGGGACTTTCAGGCACTCCAGGGCTTTATAAGGCAGTGGGCAAGCGACCAGGGAGCTTGCGAACAGGTGAGTGCTAACAGGGAGTTTAGAGAGGGAGTTGGGAAGGGGGCGAGGTTCTCTTGCCTTGTTTTTAAATCCCTTCTCCAGGACAGCAGCGATGGATGGTGATAGGTCTGCTGTTGTTACCTGCACGGAATGTGCCATGTTTGTCTTCCTCCTGGAAGAAAGAACGGATTTCGTCTACATGAAGTGCAAGCTGGTCGCCTGGAAGAAAAAATTAGAGGGCTGGAGGCCCAAGTGTCGACCCTGCGCTCGATCAGAGAGGATGAAGACTTCCTCGATAGAAGGTAGCGTTTAATCCTTCAAGCACGGCAGGTGGAAGAGCCAGAGAGGGCAGTATGGGACCAGGAAGAGAAATGGCAGCATGTAACTTCTAGAAGGGGAAAAAGGCCAGCACGGGAATCCCCCAGTGCTATAGAAGTAAGCAGTCGCTTTCAGGCTCTCTCCGCAGGCTCTGCAGTGTTGAATGGTTTGGACTGGACCTCACAAGGAAGAAACCGGAAGGGAACACCGTCTACTGGAAGGCATGGGATGCGTAGTCCTAGGGATGGGGGTTCCACGGCCGCCACCCCCAAAAGAAAACAACGGGTGGTGGTGGTCGGGGACTCCCTCCTAAGAGGGACTGAGCCATCCATCTGCCGACTGGACCTGGAATCTCGAGAGGTGTGCTGCTTACCGGGAGCTCGCATTCAGGATGTGACTGAGAGGCTTATCAAACTGATCAAACCTTCAGATTGCTACCCCTTCCTGCTTCTCCACGTGGGAACTAATGATACGACCAAGAACGACCTTGAGCGGGTTACTGCGGATTATGTAGCGCTGGGAAGAAGGATCCAAGAATTCGGAGCGCAAGTGGTGTTCTCGTCCATCCTCCCTGTTGAAGGAAAAGGACTGGGCAGGGATCGTCGAATTGAGGAAGTCAATGCGTGGTTGCGCAGGTGGTGTCGCAGAGAGGGCTTTGGTTTCTTCGACCATGGGACTCTGTTCGGGCACAAGGATTGTTAGGAAGAGATGGGATCCACCTAACCAAGAGAGGAAGGAGCATCTTCGGGGGCAGGCTTGCAAACCTAGTGAGGAGGGCTTTAAACTAGGTTCTTCGGGGGACGGTGAGCACAACCCTGAGGGGAGTGGGAAAGTCGGATACCGGAAAGAAATGCAAAGAGGAACGAGCAACAAAGGAGGACCCCTGATTCAAATGGAGAAGATAGGGCGATCAACTGGCTATCTGAGGTGTTGGTACACTAATGCGAGAAGCCTGGGCAACAAACAGGAAGAACTGGAGGCCCTGGCCAAGTCCGAGAAATATGATTTAATTGGGATAACGGAGACTTGGTGGGATGACTTGCATGACTGGAGCGCTGTCATGGAAGGGTATAGACTGTTCAGGAAGAACAGGCAGGGGAGAAAAGGAGGAGGAGTTGCCCTATACGTAAAAGAGCACTATGATTACTCTGAACTCCAGTATAAAGAGGGAGAAAAACCTGTTGAGAGTCTATGGGTTAAGTTTAAAGGAGCAAACAATAACAGTGATATTGTGGTTGGTGTCTGCTACAGGCCACCGAATCAGGTGGATGAGGTAGATGAGGCTTTCTTCGTACAAGTGAGAGAAGCTTCCAGATCGCAGGCCCTGGTTCTCGTGGGGGGACTTTAATCACCCTGACATCTGTTGGTAAACCAATATGGCAGTACACAGGCAATCCAGGAAGTTTTTGGAGAATGTTGAGGATAACTTCTTGGTACAAGTGCTGAAGGATCCGACCAGGGGCAGTGCGCAGCTTGACCTTCTGCTCACAAACAGGGAGGAACTAATAGGGGAAGTAGAGGTGGGTGACAACCTGGGAAGCAGTGATCATGAGATGGTAGATTTCAGGATCCTGACCAAAGGAAGAAAAGAGACTAGTAAAATACACACCTTGGACTTCAAAAAAGCAGATTTTACTCCCTCAGAGATCTGATTGGCAGAATCCCCCTGGGATGCTAACATGAAGGGGAAAGGAGTCCAGGACAGCTTGCAGTATTTTAAAGAATCTTTATTGAAGGCACAGAAAGAAACCATCCCGATGCATAGCAAGAGAGGCAAACATGGTAGGAGACCGGATTGGCTTACGGGGGAAATCCTTGGTGAACTTAAGCACAAAAAGGAAGCTTACAAAAAGTGGAAACTTGGACAAATGACCAGGGAGAGGTTTAAATGTATAGCTCGAGAATGCCGGGGGGTTATCAGGAAGGCGAAAGCACAGATGGAATTGCGACTGGCTAAGGACGTGAAGGGTAACAAGAAAACCTTCTTCTTGTTAACATGCCTGTAGAAACCTATCAGAGAGGGTGTGCGGCCCCTACTGGATGAAGGAGGTAACCTAGTGACAGATGATGTGGGGAAAGCTGAAGTACTCAATGCTTTCTTTGCCTCTGTATTCACGGACAAGGTGGGCTCCCGGACTAATGCGCTAAGTGACACAAGATGGGATGAAGATGAACAGCCCGTGGTGGGTAAAGAACAGGTTAGGAACTATTTAGAAAAGCTAAGCGTCGCAAATCCATGGGTCCGGACTTAATGCATCCGAGGGTACTGAGGAGTTGGCAAATGTCATTGAGGAGCCTTTGGCCATTATCTTTGAAAAGTCGTGGAGATTGGGAGAAATCCCGGATGATTGGAAAAGGGCAAATGTAGTGCCCATCTTCAAAAAAGGGAAGGACGACGATCCAGGGAACTATAGGCTGGTCAGTCTTACCTCGATTCCTGGAAAAATCATGGAAGGGATCCTTAAGGAATCCATTTTGAGGCACTTGGAAGAGAGGAAAGTGATTAGGAATAGTCAGCATGGATCACAAAGGGCAAGTCGTGCCTGACCAATCTGATTAGCTTCTATGATGAGGTAACTGGCTCTGTGGACGTGGGAAAGTCAGTGGATGTGATATACCTTGACTTAAGCAAGGCTTTTGATACGGTCTCCCACAATATTCTTGCCAGCAAGTTAAGGGAATGTGGATTGGATAAATGGACAGTAAGATGGATAGAAAGCTGGCTAGAAGGCCGGGCCCAGCGGGTAGTGATCAACGGCTCGATGTCAGGATGGCGGTCGGTTTCTAGCGGAGTGCCCCAAGGTTCGGTTCTAGGACCGGTTTTGTTCAATATCTTTATTAATGATCTGGATGAGGGGATTGATTGCACCCTCAGCAAGTTTGCGGATGATACTAAGCTAGAGGGAGAGGTAGATACGCCTGAGGGCAGAGATAGGGTATCTTAGACAAATAGAGTGACTTAGACAAATTGGAGGATTGGGCCACAAGAAATCTGATGAGGTTTAACAAGGACAAGTGCAGAGTCCTGCACTTGGGACAGAAGAATCCCAAGCATTGTTATAGACTGGGAACCAACCAGCTAAGTAGTAGTTCTGCAGAAAAGGACCTGGGGGTTACAGTGGATGAGAAGCTGGATATGAGTCAACAGCGTGCCCTTGTAGCCAAGAAGGCTAATGGCATATTAGACTGCATTAGGAGGAGCCATTTCCAGCAGATCCGGAGATGTCATTATTCCCCTTTATTCGGCTCTGGTGAGGCCACATCTGGAGTATTGTGTCCAGTTCTGGGCCCCCCCGCTACAAAAAGGATGTGGACGCATTGGAGAGGGTCCAGCGGAGGGCAAACAAAATGATTAGGGGGCTGGAGCATATGACCTATGAGGAGAGGCTGAGGGAGTTGGGTCTGTTTAGTCTGCAGAAGCGAAGAGTGAGGGGGGGGATTTGATAGCAGCCTTCAACTTCCTGAAGGGAGGTTCCAAAGAGGATGGAGAGAGGCTGTTCTCAGTAGTGACAGATGGCAGAACAAGGAGCAATGGTCTCAAGTTGTGGTGGGAGAGGTTCAGGTTGGATATTAGGAAAAACTATTTCACTAGGCGGGTAGTGAAGCACTGGAATGGGTTACTTAGGGAAGTAGTGGAGTCTCTATCCCTAGAGGTGTTTAAGTCTCGGCTTGACAAGGCCCTGGCTGGGTTGATTTAGTTGGGATTGGTCCTGCCTAGAGCAGGGGGCTGGACTTGATGACCTTCTAAGGTCTCTTCCAGCTCTATGGTTCTATGATACTATGATTCCTGATTCTCCCAAGCCTTTGCACTGCTTCTGTAGAATGTTTCTGTATTGTAGTTTAAATTGAATTATTACTCAAAGTTCTATATTAATATGCCTAGTCAGGAATCTGTTAAAAATATGTCCTGAATATTTCTTGTCTGTATTGCTACAGGCATTCTTGTGGACAGGTATCTACTATATATTTGACAGAATAAGTCTGCAAAGAACTAGAACCACTAAATTTGGTGTACAGCTTCTTCTATCATAACTTATAGCAAGGCAAGGGTTTGGTTCTGCCAGGAAGGTAGGATGTGCCTGTTACGGGGTTGCTTCTCAGAAAACCATACAGAAAAGAGACAGTTACCAGGCAGCTGAAAGGGACTGTCTGGCACCCCTCTCCTGGTCTGGGACTGCCTCAGCCCCGAGCTTCCCATCCTCCAGGTGCTTTTTAGGCAGGATGGGGGCCTGAAGCTTCTCCCCCACAATTCATTTAGGGACATTGCTGGATGTTCCTCTTCACCAGGGAGAGAGGGGAAAGCGCACAGTTTGTGCACTCCTGACTCTGGCTGGGGAGTGCAGGAGACAGGCTAAACTGGACCCTGGCCCTGCCCCAAGACATGCACCTCTCCCCTAGCAGGAGCTGCAGCAGTCACAGAGAGGCACTTCTCACCTGGCCCAAGGCTGCTGTAATGAGAGGGGGCTGGGTTGTCCTTCCCCAGGGCAGCCTGCATCCTGAACCATTCATCTCCAGCCCCACCCCAGAACAATGATTTAAATGAAGTATGTACATTTTCATTTTATTTTCCAAAAAACCAAAAATTGAGTTAAGGACCTAAGCAATTACTCAGGTAAACAGTCTTTTGAAATAAACCACCAAAATAATAAAAACTGGTGTGATTATACCATGTTGTTTTAATAAAATGTGCAGAATTTTACAACGTTTCAAAATATTAGGCCCAGAATTATTATTTTTTTGGTACAGAGTTGTCCAGGAGTAATGAGGTAGAAAAAAAATTCATCTCGTGTAATCAACGAGGAATTTCCTATTTACAGGAAAGATTACAGACATATGGATTTTGACTTGCCCTTAAAATCCTTGGGATTATCTGTTAGGTCCATCAGCACATTTCATTCTCCTGTAGACACCTACTTTGTATTTTCCTGCCCAGTTCATGAAAGGTTAGATATGCATCTTCCCTTCGATGGCAAAAGTATTGCCCTGGGACTTGAACCTTCATAAACCCACACCAATTCTCCTTTTGAGCCGCCTGCTGTCCTACTCTCTTCTATATCTTCTTATGAAGGTAGCATTTCTGGACAGAAGATTTGTGCAACTAAGGACTCTTATGGCTGATAACCCTCCCTCACTACCTGCCTCCCCTCCCCCAAACTCCTTCATACAGATATGTTTTCTAAGACATTGCATCCTAATTTTGTGATTGAGGTGATGTTGGACTTTCACATAAACCAAAATATCCATCTGCCTGTGTTTTACCCTAAACCCTACTCTTAACAGAGAAGAGATGGCACGGCAGTCATTGAATGTGTCAAGTTCTTGGCTGCTGATTATCAAAAAGTCCATTGGAGACTGTTCATTTCATTCACAGAACTGAAAAAAGGAGTCGTCATTTCCTTCCACAGGGAGTCAAAGTGCGATGATATTGAACATCACCGTTGAGGACAGCATTAAGAACTCACTTGACTAGAATTCAGGTAGCATTGATATCTTGTTTGGAGATGTTTCTGTTACTGACATTGGCAGATCAGCAACTTGGAATTCTGTTCATGCACTTGTTAAAACAATGTCTCTAGTATAAGACATTATTTCTGATGCCTCTAAGGGCAGGGCAGTTTTGGAATATGTTGTATTACTGGATTCCAGGCAACTATCCCATCATAAAAATGCTGTTTGAGATTAACTTCAGCTGCACGACACACAGGGACAGTCACTCGAGGGGTATTCATCTGTTAGTAATTTGACTTCAAGATGTGTTGTCCCTATGCTCTCCATCCTTGCTGCTTGCTTTCAACTTCTGGGAACATGAGATAGAGAAGGGATTAAAATGAAGGCAGTCTGTCAGCCCTTTTATGCTCTCTTGATGCAGAGTATGCAGAGAGCAGGGGTGCATGTATGGACCACAGGGGCATGCTAAAGAAAATACCTTTGGTCCTGGGCATATGGAGCACATGCACAAATTAAAGTGTACTACACCTAGCAGTACATATCTTGAACAATAGAAGTTATTACAAAGTGAGTTATTCCTTTTTAGTAACACTTATGTTCATATCCAGACATATTGCTAAGTTTGGTGTATGTTCTAAGTGGTTTTTGGTTGACTTTTAGTTTTAGGGTGCTAAGTGATATTCTTTACAGAATTTGAGAAGAAAGTGTTTCCATGGCTGCTGTTGGCATTTTCTACAATGTCAGAATGGTTTTGATATTGTGTATCTTCATTTATTCCATCTGTAAGCTACACTCCTGTTATTCCTAAATAGCTTAGATGTTCTTATGTGTTAATGACATTTATTTAAACTGTAATATTTTTATGATAAAACCACTCATTTCAGTAAGTGAAAATTGTTGAAATGTGATTGTAGAAAACAAATATATTATCTATCTAGCAATTGTGAAGTATTGCTTTTAGGGTAGAAAATATCTCACCCTAAATTTCGTGCAATAGAAGTTTGTTGGTTTATTCCTTTACAGCCATATTCACATTTGGTGAGCACATTTGTCCATAATTCAGTAATATTCAAATGTATATTAGTTTTATTTTTCAGGCTGTATCTTTTTAAATTTCTTAGTAATTACTTGTACTAAGGGATTTGCATAGTGGGGTCATTACAATGGAATAGATACACGAATATTTCACAATATTTTTCCATGTTTAAAATCTTTTTTTAGGTTTAGTTCAGTTTGTGATGCTATTCCTTATCTGATAATTTAAGAGTAAATCCAGTTGAATTATGTTGCCACATTATGTCTTCAAAAGGGCATAAAGTCAGTACACATACTTGAGTAATATCTGGGTTTTTTACCCTTATGTTTCCAGTTGGCAATTTGAAATTATGGCTTCAGCTGCACTTTAAATATGTGATAATAGATGTGTTTCTAATAAGGGCCAGCACCATTTTGTTCAGATGCTGTGAATGGTTGTCATTCATATTTGACAAATGCACCATCATCCGCTTCTTTGATGGCCTACGAAAAACCATACCCTCAAATCAGGGCGATGAAATTAGCTGCTGTGTAAATTGTGTGTCTGAGTGGTTCATTATCTAATCACCGTCAGAACCAGAGTGATAAAGTAGATTGAAGCAGGGAAGAGGTCTGCCAGATGATTTCAGGCCTTTTTCTAAACCCTGTTTCCCTTGGAAACCTTAGACAATGTAGTTCAGAACTTCAAAATTCTTTGACTAGAACTTCATATATATATTTGATGAATAAAACTTGGGGCTAGTGTTAGGGTGACTGTTTAGATGGTCTCTTTCGTTCTTCAAACCACCATTAAATATTTTAATTACTAAAAAGGTATTTTGAATGTGGCTACCGTTTTACTGCTGCTGGCTGTTTTTAAGTAAAAATGGCTCCAACTTTAAGAGTTCTTAAATCCATCCTTATTCAGGAAAGCACTTGAGCATGTGTGATTATGAACTTTTATGAATTGTGGCTGGTATGACAACTGTTTTGTGTGTGTTCCTGTAGCGTTTTGAAATAACAGGGAAACCACACTAGTTAATAATGACTTACTAAGCACTTTAAGTGTTATAGTGTTGTAAATGAACATATTAAATATTGTGCCAAATATTGTAGCCACCAGTTTTGCACTGGAAGAGAAATAGTCTATTTTTTCATCTCTTCACTTTTTATGTCTGATTATTGTGCTATTGTTAATGTTATGTTATCTATTTTGATTTAATACTTAATTTAAGTGTTCTTTTGTCCTAGGGTCATTTGAAAATGATGATATCACTCATGTTGAAGGAAGTGTAGATCCCGTCCGTGACATTGAAATAATACATGAAGAACTTAGACTTAAAGATGAGGAAATGATCATTCCAATTATAGACAAATTAGAAAAAGTAGCTGTGAGAGGAGGGGACAAGAAATTGAAACCTGAATATGTAAGTAAAAAGTGTACTACTTAAATGTATTGTTTCCTGTATTAGTATGTCTATATTTGTGTTCACACTTTAAAAATCAGTATAATGTAAATAGGATCTTTCTACATATATTTTAAAATTATTATTGTTACAAGGACTGTTAGGTTAAAATCATTAAAATGAGCTGCATTTTCTGTTAATAACATAGGGTTATATGGGAAACACTAGATGGACACCATTTAAACTACTTTGCTATAACTCAATCCAAACTTGTTCCAAATGGGAGATGGTACTGACCGTAGTGCAAAATGAAATATCATACCTGCCTAGCTATCCCAGCTCCTGCCTCTGTGTACATGGTATGGGATAAACTTCCTGAATCCGGGACCAGAGAGCCCTGTGCTGGGGAGTGCCAGCTAGTCCGTTGCCCCTGAGCCTGGCAGCAGCAGGCCAGTAGCCCAGTGACATTGGGGCTGAAGCGGAGCCAGGCAGGGAGGGGCAGTGGGCTAGGAAGCTGGTGGCAGGGGACCTCCCCATGTCTGGCAAATTCTCTCATTGGGGACCAGTTAGGCCCTGAGGGAACTGGACCAGGGAGGTCCAACCTGTACTACGAATTCTCATCTTACATGCAGATAGCCTGTCATCTATAAGTAGGGTGACATTCCCATTTATAAATCAGTAATATAGATGGTTATAACCTGGTCAGACTTCTTCATTGCAGAGCTCAGCACATGATCTTCACAGTTAAGCACTAAAAGACTAAAAAGTCCCCCAGAGTTTGAAATTAAAGTTTGTACAAAACCAGTGTACAAATTCTGATGCTGTGATATTCCCTGTGTATGGTGACTAGAATCAGTTGTTTGCTTGGTTCCTCTTGATCTCTTAGAGAGAGGGCCCATAGTGGGAGCGTTCTTGTTGAGTATGCTAGCTTGAATTGAACATGTGTAGAGCATTGTGGGGGTACCATAACATGTCCATCCTGTCTTGGGGAAGGAGAATCTCCCACAGTTCTGATAATGGACTATTTCACATTTGCCTGCAGTTTCTGGGGGCAGTTCAAAGCAGCAGCACAGCCTGGCCTAGTTATGCTCTTTTTTTTCTGGCCCACTGCCATATTTTGTGCAGTCAAGTAGCAGTTCCCTTTGCTCCTGACTTTTCTGTAATAGCCTTTTATTTTATTCATTTTTTCAGGTACTACAGAGCAGTCTGTCTTTATTCCTCCTCCCTCTTTCCAGGATCAGTTAGTGCGGGGGTCGGCTACCTTTTCAAACCAAAGAGCCAAACTACATCCAAAATTCAGAACAAGTGGTCAACAGAGGGCCGTATAAGAATGCCCATTTGCATCACTGACAATATACAACATAACATTATTGATAATTGACACGATTAATAATAGCATAAATGAAACATTGTACTCACAGATTTTATTTAATAGGACTTCTGCTGCTGCATCTTTTCACACATTTCTTTGAAGTTTATATCATAACTTGTCATTCAGGTGCATGCACGCATTCAAGCTACATGAGTAATTATATGTTTTTAAAATTTTGATTTTTTTTTTTCATTTTAATTTAAATAGTTGCATGCATTTTGGGAATGTCAAGAGAGCCATATTTGGTTGCCTACTGAGCCATATTTGGCTCTAGAGCCATAGGTTGCAGATCCGTGAGTTAGTGATTAGTGCAGTGGGCAAAGCCATCTGGAGTTGACAATGTCGTGCCTACTTGCTGTACTCTCCCCATTCTTCCTTCCCCTGCCCCCAATATGTCAGAGCTGTCATTTAGATGCCAAGGTAAATCTAAGTATTGTATTTGCGAGGCAGCTTTTGCAGGCTCTTTGGAGGGTGAATTGTGCCGTAGCCTTTTCACAGTCAGCTGACTGTTGTGCTGCTAGGCCATAGGGCTGTAAGTAGAATAGATATGTTGGGTCTCCCTCCTCTATGCCTCAGGAAGCTGAGGCTCCAGCATAGAAAACCCCATATGAAGTTGCAGAGTAGGGATGAGGATTTCAGCCAACCAGTCAATCTTGGGGAGAGCAGCAGGGCTTGTACTCAACTCCCTTTCTTGACAGCTCTGACAGGAAATTCTGGCCATGAGATTCTATTTCCCAGGCAGGAGGAATGGGAGCCCAGGTGGTGGAATACAGAGGAAGAGTTATTGCATAAAACAAAGGCTTGAGTTATTGCATAAAACAAACCATAAAAGACCATGCTGTAGCCACAGCCGGTGGGCACTGATGAAAAGCAGGCCAAAAAGGCTAAAGAAAGTCTAAAAGGGGAAAGAAAAAGTACAAAAATTCTTCTGACTCAGATAACCTCTTCCTCTTCTACCATTCATGATCTGGGCAGGAACATAAAATATTCAAGGGTGTGTTTTTCCCCTTGAGATATTTGAAATAGGACAAGGTTAAAGGCAATCACAGCTTTGCAAAACAAGAACAACAGTGTCATGGGTGGCTGACCATAAAACCATGAACATTTGATTTTTTTGTCTACACTTAAGAAAATTTCCTTAGCAACAACATTTGTTGGCAAATGCTACAGGTCTCCATCTCAGCAAGCCTGGAGCCACATACCTGGAAGGGGTCAGTACTCACTGCAAACAAATACTGTGCTCAGTCATCTAAATTCACAGATTCTTTCTCCTCTTGGAAGAAAAACTAGGTAAAATATTTACAGAAAATTCTACCAAACCAAAATAGTAGTCTTCCTCTTTCTCCTCACTCAGGGCTTTAAGGAGGGACTATAAGCCCAGCATCAGGCAGAAATGCTTTGTCCATTTTTATCACTCCTCCTCCCTTCCTCCTCCCCAAATAAAAGAACAGAGGAAAGATAATAGGTATATCAGGTCAATCCTTGGAACTGGGGATAGTGTCAAAAACCCAGAAGTGGTTCCATTGACTGTAGGAGCCCACTACGATGATGAACAAATGCGTTGTGTCTCAGTTGGGAGTCTAAAGGCAGAATTTCGAGTTTCTCAGAAGAATGGTCCATATTGATCAGATAGATGGGCAAGAGAGGTAATGTTTTGTAGATATTCCCTTAAACTAAGAGCCCCATTTAATACCTCTCCACCCAATCCTCCATCTCAAGCTACCCTGTCATGTGTGAGCTGGTGCTAAATGAAATATCTTATCTCCTAGATAAGGAACAATGGAAGGAGTTTCCTCAGAAAAAAGATTTAGGTTTATAGTTTCTTATTGCTAACCATCAAGTTTGCAGATACAATTATTACATTTATGGGACAATGGAAAAATTTGCAGAAATCCTGTCTACAGATTCTTGCACAGAATTTTCTGCACTAGTAGAAGAGGACAAATTGGTCTCTGTGCATACCTGCAAGCTGCTTTGGATGCGGTAGACACAGCATTGTGCACCATGGCTTGAGTTGTGGCCATGAGTTGTTGTTTCTGGATGCAGGTCTCTGGCTTCCTGTATGAGGTTCAACAGACAATCCAGACAACCCTTTGAGGGTTATTCTTTTTCTGAGAAGACTTGATACTTGCCTGTATAGCCTCAAGGACTTGAGTCACCCTGGAATCCCTGGTCCTCCACATTCCTGCCAAACAGTGGAGGTGCTTTAGACCCCAGCCCCCACCAAGGAATTGTCAGTCCCAGGGCAAGCAGGCAGGATTATGCAGAGGAGTAGGTATTTGAGGAAGAGATCTTATCTCTCCTCTGGCCAGTGCAAACTCTGCTCCAGCCAGAAACCGGCCTTAGAATCATATAATACTAGAACTAGAAGGGACCTCAAGAGACCATAAAATCTAGTCCCCTGCCCAGTCAGGACCAAGCACCATCTAGATTATCCCTGATACATTTATCTAACCTGCTCTTAAACATCTCCAGTGATGGAGATTCCACAACCTCCCTAGGCAATTTATTCCAGTGTTTAACCACCCTGACAGTTAGGAAGTGTCTCCTAATGGCCAAACTAAACCTCCCTTGTTTCAATTTAAGCCCATTGCTTCTTGTCCTATCATCAGATGCCAAGGAGAATAATTTTTCTCTCTCCTCTTTGGAACACCCTTTTAGATACTTGAAAACTGCTATCATGTCCCCTCTCAGTCTTCTCTTTTCTAAACTAAACAAGCCCAGTTCTTTCAGTCTTCCCTCACAGGTCATGTTTTCTAGACCTTTAATCATTTTTGTTGCTCTTCTCTGGATCTTCACCAGTTTCTCCACATCTTTCTTGAAATGTGGTGCCCAGAACTGGACACAATATTCCAATTGAGGCCTAATCAGCACAGAGTAGAGCATAAGAATGACTTCTCGTGTCTTGCTCACAATACTCCTGGTAATGCATCCCAGAATCATGTTTACTTTTTTCTTGCAACAGTGTCACACTGTTGACTCATATTTAGCTTGTGATCCACTACAAACCATAGATCCCTTTCAGCAGTACTCCTTCCTTGACAGTCACTTCCCATTGTTTGTGTGAAACTGATTGTTCCTTCCAAAGTGGCGTACTTAGTATTTTGTCCTTATTGCGCTTTTCATCCTACTTACCTCAGACCATTTCTCCAGTTTGTCCAGATCATTTTGAATTATGACCCTATCCTCCAAAGCAGTTGCAACCCTTCCCAGCTTGGTATCATCTTCAAACTTAATAAGCATACTTTCTATGCCAATATTTAAATAGTTGATGAACGTATTGCACAGAACCAGTCCCGAAACTGACCTCTGTGGAACCCCACTTGTTAACCCTTCCATCATGACTGTGAACTGCTAACCATTCTCAGAGAGTAGTTTTTATCACACAGTTATGCACATACCTTTATAATAACCTCATCTAGGTTGTATTTCCCTGGTTTATTGATAACGGAGTCATGTGAGATTGTATCAAATGCTTTACTAAAGTCTAGGTATACTGTGTCCACTGCTTCCCCCTTATCCACAAGACTTGTTATCCTATCAGAGAAATCTATCAGATTGGTTTGACATGATTTGTTCTTCACTTACCTTCCAGATGTTTACAGATGGATTCCTTAAAGATTTGCTCCATTATCTTTCCTGGCACAGAAGTTAAGCTGACTGGTCTGTAGCTTCCTGGATTATTCTTATTTTCCTTTTTATAGATGGGCATTATATTTGCCCTTTTCCAGTCTTCTGAAATCTCTCCCAACTTCCATGACTTTTCAAAGATGAAAGCTAATGGCTCAGATACCTCCTCTATCAGCTCCTTGAGTATTCTAGGATGCATTTCATTGGGCCTTGGTGACTTGAAGACATTTAACTTATCTAAGTAATTTTATCTTGTTCTTTTCCTATTTTAACTTCTAAACCTACCCCATTTCCACTAGCATTCACTATGTTATACATCCAGTCACCACTAGCCTTGTTGGTGAAAACCGAAACAAATAAGTCATTAAAGCACCTCTGCCATTTTCACTTTTTCTGTTATTTCTCCTCTTCACTGAGCAGTGGGCCTACACTTTCCTTGGTCTTCCTCTTTATTCTAATATATTTGTAGATTGTTTTCTTGTTACCCTTTATGTCTCTAACAAATTGAGCTCATTTTGTGCCTTTGCTTTTCTAATCTTGACCCCACATACTTGTGTTGTTTGCTTATATTTATCCTTTGTAATTTGACCTGGTTTCCACTTTTTATATGACTCCTTTTTTATTTTTAGATCATGTACGATCTCCTGGTTAAGCCAAGATGGTCTCTTGCCATACTTCCTCTCTTTCCTACGCAGTGGGATAGTTTGCTCTTGGGCCCTTAATTATGTCCCTTTGAAAAACTGCCAATTGTCTTTCATTGTTTTTCCTATTAGTCTTGCTTCCTATGGGAACTTACCTACGTGCTCTCTGAGTTTACTAAAGTCTGTGTTCCTGAAATCTATTGTCTTTATTTTGCTGTTCTCCCTTCTACCATTCTTTAGAAAAATGAACTGTGATTTAATCATCACTTTCATCCAGCCTTCCTTCCACTTTCAAATTCTAAACCAATTTCTCCCTATTTTTCTAAAATCAAATCTAGAACTGCTTCCCCCAATAGCTTTCTCCACCTTCTGAAATAAAAAATGGTCTCCTATGCATTCCAAGAACTTATTGGATAATCTGTGCCCTGCTGTGTTAGTTTCCTAACAGATGTCTGTATAGTTGAAGTTCCTCATCACCACCAAGTCCTGTGCTTTGGATTTTTTTTTTTTTTTTAAGTGTCATCCACCTCTTCTGTCTGGGTAGGTGTTCTGTAGTAGACCCCTAGCATGACATCACCCTTTTAACCTAACCCAAAGACTCTCAACACGTTTGTCTCCTACGTCCATCTTCACCTCAGTCCAAGCGTATACATTTTTAATATATAAGGCAGCACCTCCTCCCTTTTTTCTTTGTCTGTCCTTTCTGAGCAAGCTGTAACTTTCTGTATAATATTCCAACTGTGTGTATTATCCCACCAAGTCTCTGTAATACTAAGTATGTCACAGTTGAGTTTATTTACTAGTACTTCAAGTTCTTCTTTTTTATTCCCCATACTACCTGCATTTTTATACAGACAACTAAGATACTGTTTTAATTTTGCCCTCCAATTCTGCTTTTCCTCTCCTTTATCTCTGCTTTCATAGCCTATGCCTTTTGAAGGTGTTTCCTGGGATGACACACTAGTGCAAAGACTGGCTACATCCTGCTTTACCTTTTCATCCTGATTATCCCCTTTCTACCTTGTGGGGACCCATAGTGGGGACCCGCATGAACTACTGGATGCTCCGCACAGTGGAGAGGGGATATTTACTCCAATTCTCTGCTGTTCTCACCCTTCCACCACCTTTCCTCATGCCTTTTCAGGGACCTTTCAACTCTTATGAACAGGAGGTGCACTCGCTTCTCTCGCTAGGTGCAGGGGAAGAGGTTCCTCAGGAGTAGAACAGCTTCTGTGCCCATTATTTTCTAATACCGAGAGCTAAAGGAGGACTCAGGCCCATCTAAGACTTGTAAGAGCTTGACAAGTTCATGAAGAAACTTATATTCTTCATAGTCTTCTTGGCCTGCAACATATGTTCCTTGGATTCAGGGACTGATATTTCACCCTCTACTTGAAGGGCGCATACGTTTATATAGGAATCATACCATCCTACAGAAAATACCTCAGGTTTGTTGTGGATAACAACCATTTCTAGTTTACAGACCTCCTGTTTGGCCTGTCAGTGATGCCGCGAGTGTTTACCAAATACTTGGCAGTTGTTGTCCTGTTTCTACACAGTCATGGGGTACCGGTGTTCCCATACCTTGATGACTGGATGATCAAGGGCCACCCCAGGGTTCAAGTAGAGGCACAAGTTGGATTCATTAGAACAGTGTTTGACAAACCCTGCCTTCTCCTGAACCTGGGGAAGTCAACTCTATCCCCTGCCCTCCATTCCATCTGATGTCAAGGGTCCTATTAAAGATACAGTGAGAGAGCATGAAAGTCATATTGATTGCCCCTTCCTGGCTGAGGCAAGTGTAGTACCCAATATATTTTCTCTGTCTCCAAGCTTGGTTCCTTCATGGATGCAACACTTAAAAAAGCAAATGCTCTGGAGGAGGTGAAAAGTGTTACTGAACAACTGGATATCTATGGCTCATTGCACTTACGTGCAAAGGAGGAAGCGCTTCCAAAGTTGCTGCATTTCCAAACAAGTGGCTCCCACATCTTCTCCCCCCTCCCCCTCCCCCCCGATCCTAGATTACGTTTTAAACCTCACAAGAGCAAGTCTCTCTCAGCTCACTTAAAGTACATCTGCTGACCATAACCACATTCCACCATCAAGTGGGCATATACTCATTACTCGCCCATCCAATAATATGCACGTTTCTCAAGAGTATGGAAGCCCTTTCAAGCATGTAAGACCACAATCTCTAACATGGGACATCAGTTTGGATCTGAAAACCTTAACTAGACCACCCTTTGCACCTATGGCCACTTAGTCCCTTTTGTACCTGTCCATGAAAATCTTATTTTTTCTTCTGAGTGATTGTTCACGTAGATTCCAATTCAAGTGTATGTGGCCGTGTGCACTAATGTCGGAAACTTCCCCAAGCAGCTTCCGTAGGGTTGGCTGTGGAGACCCCTAGAGTGGCACCGCTATATCAGCGCATGTATACTGCTGCAGACCCTACCATCCCTCAGTTCCTCCTTACCGTCAGTGGCGAAGTTGGAACTGTAGCTAGCTCTTGCTTAGCGAGTGCCTCGTCCGTAGTGGTAGCTCTCGTTTTTCCCTGGTCTTTGGTTTTTCTCCATGATAAGGATCTTCATGCAAATAAAAGGACAGTGGGCAAGTGCTCAAGCATTCAGCCCCCTGGGGCACGCCTGATGCCCCAGGCTTTAAAGTGTGTGCAGCTTGCAAACGCCATATGCCCAACAACACATGCCTTTGCTGCCTGGGTGAAGAACATTGCACCAAAAATTGCAAGATCTGTTGAAGCTTTAAGCCCTGCACTAGAAAGGATAGGGAGGATAGGCTAAAACAGTTCATGATGGAAGTGGCGCTAAAACCCCCTCAGGCTGAAAAATTGGCCCTGAGAACCAGCTGAGTGCAGAGCGCCTCGGCCTCAGAAAGAGATGTGGTACAGAAGCTGAGCATGGCAAAGGACTCATGGCACCGAAGATGGTGGTGCTGAGACATAGATATACCTTACTGGCACCACAGGGCAGGGAGAGGACAGAGGTAGGTCCCCTCAGAGACCCCATCAGACAGGACCATGCTTGGAGAAAATCCCCGGTGCAGGAAGTCCAGGATGTGCCATCGACTCCAGCCCTGGGACCGGTGCTGTTGAGTCCAGCACGTGACCATCTACCGAGAGACATGAGCCCGGTGCAGGTCTTGAACTCCCCTTTGACCCTGGACACCTTTGAAGCAGCCAGAGATCTGATAGAAATCTCAGAGGCCAAGATGTGCACGGCAAACCACTGGCACCACCAGGACTGCACTGCTCAAGAAGAAAGTCGGCTATGCTCCATCGACTACAGTCCATGGAATGGTACCAGGGCAGGTCTTCCTCTTCGGAGGGTCCCCCAGTTATTGGCACAACATCCTCCACTGCCAGCACAACAAGACAGTCTGGCACTGAGTGCTAGCCCGGCACCGAGGGATCGATGCTTGGCGCAGAGTTCAGTCTCCAGATCGCGGTCATGATCCAGAAATCCAAGGTGCTGGTCCCCTCCCAGGTCTCCTTGGCACAGGTCTGGTTCCTGGCACCAACCGCGGCACCGCCCTGGTCGTCCCAGACTGAATCAGTCAGAAGTGGTACATCGGGTCCTCATGAAAGCCCAGGGGGACTTGGCCTGTCTAATCATGTTGGCACTAGCGTGGCCATGCCAACATTGGTTCTCCACCGTGCTTAACTTGTTGGTGGAAACCCGATAGCCTTTCCTGTGCCCAGACCCCTCTGATGCAGCATTGGAGACGCCTCAGGCACCCAAATCTGCGCTCACTCTATCTGACACCATGGAAGCTGGATGGTGCGATTCGTTAGAACTTCAGTGCTTGGCCCAGATATAGGAGGTCCTGTTGGGCAGTAGAAAGCTCTCTACCAGAGCAGCATATTTGGCCAAATAGAAGAGGTTTTCCAGCTGGTGTGAGGAGCAGGATGTGTCCCCAGGGCAGGCGGCGTCTGTCCCGGTAGTGTTAGAATACCTGTAGCGATCGCAGGGGCTGGTGTCCTTCTCAGTCAAGAATCACTTAGCAGCATTGTCCGCCTTTCTCCCAGCATTCCCTGTTAGGCCATGCCGTGGTGATGTGGTTCAGAAAGGGGTTGGACAGGTTGTACCCGTATTGTCATCCACCTGTATCTGCTTGGAACATGAACCTGGTACTCAAACTTTTGGTTCAGTCTTTGAAACAATGGCTCAGTGTTCTTTTGCTACATCTATTTATGAAGGTAGCTTTCCTGCTAGCTGTTATGTCAGCGAGACGAGTGTCTGAGTTTAAGGGCCCTATCCTCAGAACCACCATACACGTCTTCCGCAAGGACAAAGTACAGTTTAGGCTGCACCCAGCTTTCCTACCAAAAGAGGTCTCTCAATTCCACCTGTTGCAAGGGGTCTTTCTTAATGGTTTTTTTATCCTAAGCCTCATACTAGTGATAGACAGAGCGTATTGCACACACTAGATGTAAGGAGGGCTTTAGTCTTCTACATATACCGCAGTAGGTCATTTAGGAAATCCACACAGCTATTTGTGGCACTCGCAGAGTGTATAAAGGGAGACAGTGCATCTGTACCACACAGTGCATCTGTACATGGATAGTGTGGTGCATACGTGCCTGTTATAACCTTGCTGGGGTTCCTCCCCCCGCCAGTCACAGGCCACTTAACCAGGGCCCAGGCTTCATCTGCAGCCTTTGTGGCACAGGTCCCTTTGCAGGAAATCTACAGGGCAGCTATTTGGTCTTCAATTCATATGTTCATGGCCCATTATGCAATTGATTAATCCTCCAGGGAGGACGCAGCAGTTGGTAGAGCAGTACTCCAGTTTGTGATTCCAAATTTCAACCCCGCCTCCATGAGGTTGCAGTTTGGGAGTCACCTGAATTGGAATTGACGTGAATAATCATTTGACGAAAAAAAGACAATTACCTGTTCTTGTAACTGGTGTTCTTCTAGATGTGGTGTTCACGTCCATTCTAATATCCACCCTCCTTCCCCACTGTCAGAGTAGCTGGCAAGAAGGAACTGAGGGAGACTAGGGTTGGCAGTAGTATATGTGTGCTGATATAGCGGTGCCGCTCTAGAGGTCTCCATAGCCAACCCTACGGGAGCTGCTAGGGGAAAAGTTTCTGATGTTTGTGCATGCAGCGCACGTACACCTGAATTGAAATGGATGTGAACAACACATCTCGAAGAACACCAATTATGAGAACAGGTAAGTGTCTTTTATAGTGTCCATTACCTCAGCACAGCAATTAGGGGAAATAGCAATGCTGATAGGACATCCACCATTCACATTCTTTTTTTTAAAAGACAAAATTACCCTGAAGCCACATCCCAAGTTCCTCTGCAAGATAACTTCATCCTTCCATATTAACTAACTAATTTGTTTCTCCGTATGTGCCGAGTTTCTCATGTTCTGGGGGGGGTGGTCTACCCCAGATCCTGCCCCCACTCAATTTCTTCTCCTGAAGGCCCATCTTTCTGGAACTGCTTCTTTCCACCCTCTTGACTTTCTACTCTATCCTCCCCAGTCCCCCAAGCACCGCCTGCATGCTGTGGAACAGCTGATCACAGTTGGCAGCTGCTGGGGAAGAGGGGGAGGTGCTGCATGGGGAGCTGCTGGTGACTGCTAAGCATCTACTGTCGTCTTCTGCAGTTGCTTCAGTCTTGGAGCAACTACAGAGTTGGCAGCTATGCACACCCCCCTCCCCCCCTTATTATAAAACCACAGTGTTACAATAGGGATGCGATAATACACATGCTGGCTGTAGGAGAGCCCTAGCATTTTATTTGGACAAACCTCTTTGGAAATGTCCTAAACTCTTCTTTTCAGTTACAGAAAGATCCAAAAGCTCAGCAGTGTCAGCTCAAAGTTTCCAAATGGGTCTCCATGCACATAACCTGCTGCCTTGATCAGGAATCTGCATACTACATAAGATCCATTTCCACCTGAGTTGTGCTTGTTAAAGATGTCCCCATCTCAGAAATCTGCAGGACAGCAAACTGGACTTCTGCCCATATTTTTACGGAACACTACATGATTACTAGAGATTCAGCCTCACAATACTATCCTCAGTAATATACTCTACTCCAAAGCCCCAGCCCTCCATGGCAGATACTGCTGTGAAGTCACCTACAGTGAAACACCCTTAATAGCACTCCTTGTGAAAGAAGAGGAATGTGCAGTGACTGTGGTTTTGAGATGTCAGCCCTCCTCCTCTCTGCTTTGGAGTTCAAAATAAGGGGCTTTGTGGTAAAGAAAGTTTACCTGTGCAGCTACTAGATAGCCTCCAGGCAGACGGTAAGAAAGGCAGGGCACGTGCATGTGTAGGTCGAATGGACACTATTACATAAAATCTGCAGTGAGAGCAGATACGGTATGCAGGCTGGATCCAATCTGTCAAGCCTTTGGATACGGCCTGTGGCCCTCTGGGACCCTCAAACAGGCTCTTTGCCTGCTGCAGCCCCAGGCTGCTCAAAGCAGCCAGCTCCTGGGCTATATCTCTAGGTGCCACATGCCTCTCTTGGGTGGTGGGAGGCACTTCATGCGCTGCACCCGCCCCCCAGCACATTCATTGCATCTCCAGTTGGCCACCTAGGTAAGCACTTCCTGGCCAGAGCCTGCATCTGGCACCTCGGCTCCTTGCCCCACGTCACCATCACTTTTCACCCCTCCTGCCCCAGGCTACCACCCAAACCCTCTGTGCTCCCCTACCCCTTTCTCCAGTTCACAACTTCCTCCTAGCTCCTGCACTCCCCTCCCACAGGCAAGAATCCTTTCCTGTACTCATACCCCTTTCTCAGCCCTGCACCCGAATCTCCTGCCTGAGGTCACAACCCCCTCCTTCACCCAAACTCCTTCTCAGACCCCACACCTTGTCTTGCACTCCAATATGCTACCCCAAGCTTCCTTCTGCACTCAACCTCCAACCTAGACTCCAGACGCCCCCTCCATAGAAAAGTGTGGTCCTTGACCATTTTCCAGAATTTTGAAGTGTGTCCCCATCAAAAATATCTGGGGACAGAAATATCTGGGGACAGAGATGCACAGAAATATCTTCCATGGAGTACCCACAGTGGGGCAAGCATAGGGATATACGTCTTGAACCATTGTTACTGTATGAGTTGAGTAACTTCCTCTTTTCCTGTTTTAACGGCAGATCAATCCCACTGTGGAAATTATTTTTGGCTGGGGGCCACTTAAAATTTTTTTGAAATGGCCCCGGGCTGGGCCAGAAGGGGCAGGGCCTAATCTGGAAGGGGTGGGGCCAGAATGTTTCTGGGCTTCCCCATCCTCAGACCATAATTGGTCTGGGGCGTGGGGGAGCCCCTTTGCTCCCCCCCCTTCCCACTAGGCACCCATGCCCCTGGCAGGATGGGAAGAGGCTTCACATACTCCCCCGGCCCCAGCCCTGATTGGCCTGGGGGCAGGAGAAGCATGGGAAGATTCCTCCCACCCTGCGAGCAGCGCGTGGCACTTTGAAGTGCCATGCACTGCTCGCAGGGCTGTGACAGGGCGAAGGAAGCTTCACGCAGCTCCCCTGCCCCCAGGCCCTCACTGGCCTTGGGGGCGGGAAAGCGGCAGGGCCTCCACGGGCCAGATCAACCCGCTTGGTGGGCTGGATCCAGCCCACGGAGGCCCTTTTGCCCACCCCTGATTTACACTGATGTTCACTATGTTAACGTCTTCCAGTCACTGCTAAACTTTAGTGGCAACCATAAACAGAAAAGGCATTTTTCACTTGGTCTCTTGCTGTGTTTTCTATTATTGTCTTTTCCTCTTCATTGAGTAATGAGCCTACTTTGTCCTTTGTTTTTTCTCTTGCTTCTAACCCTTTATGTTCTTAGCTAGTATAATTTCATTTTGTGCCTTGATCTTTCCAATTTTGACCAGGTATGCTTGTGCTTGCTTTTATGTTCATCCTTCATAATCTGACCTGGTTTCTAGTTTGTGTATGACACTTTTTTTTCTTTGAGTTTCAGGTCATTGAAGATCTCACAGTTGAGCTAGAGTGCTCTCTTACCATACTGCTTATGTTTCCTGTATATTGCGATTCTTTGCTCTTGTGACCTTAGTGTTTCTTTAAAAAGCTGACTGCTCTCCTGAAGCTTGTTTTCCATGGGATCTTACTTACCATTTCTCTAAGTTTGCTGTAGTCTGCCTTCTAGAAATATGGGGAGAGCAATTAAAGTGCAACACATGACAGTGCTTTGCAAATCACATTCCTCCAGTATGTTTTGTCGGCCACATGCAAATACAAGGTGTGAATTTGCTGCTGTGGAAATGTTAAATTGAGAGACCTGGATACAGAAAGATATATCACAATTTACGGTATTGTAATGTCATTTTAAAGGACCACTTTAAAAAAACTGAGTAGTCCTGTGGCACTTTAAGGTACATCTGCATAGCAGGGCTAAAGTCAAATTAAGCTACGTAACTTCAGCTACATCAATTGCATAGCTTAAGTCGAAATAGCTTAAGTCAGCTTTTAGTGCTACCTACACAGCAGGAAGTCAAAGTTAGAACACTCTTCCTTTGGCTTCCCTTACTCCTTGTGAAATAGGGATTACCATGAGTCGGAGTGCGAAGTCCTCCAGCTCAACATTATTTTGAAATAAAGGCTTGTAGTGTAGATGTGCACTATGTTATTTAGGAATAATGTCAGTTATTCTGAAATAATGCTGCTGTGTAGACTACCCTTAGGGTACATCTACACTTGTACCCTAGTTCGAACTAGGGATGCAAATGTAGGCGACCGAAATCGCTAATGAAGCGGGGATTTAAATATCCCGCGCTTCATTAGCACGATCTCGCCGGCGCGTTACTCCGCTCAACAGCTGTTTCGAAAGTGAAAGTGTGCGCTGGGATGCGTTAGTTCACCCCAGACCCCTTGGTTCGAACTAACATTACTCCTCATTTTTTGAGGAGTAACGTTAGTTCGAACCAAGGGTTTGGTTCGACGTAACGCCCGGCGCACACTTTCACTTTCGAAACAGCTGTTGAGCGGAGTAACGTGCCAGTGAGATCGTGCTAATGAAGCATGGGATATTTAAATCCCCACTTCATTAGCAATTTCGGTCGCCTACATTTGCATCCCTAGTTCGAACTAGGGAACAAGTGTAGAGGTACCCTTAGAGACTAACAAAAATATATGTGAACTGAAAAAACAACAAATAGTCTGGTAGCACTTTATAGACTAACAAAACATGTAGATGGTATGATGAGCTTTTGTGGGCACAGCCCACTTCTTCAGATGAGCGGAGTGTTGGATGTCTAAGACCAAAATAAATAGGGGAGACAGGAGGGGTGTGTGTGGAAGAAGGGAAAATTGGGAGAGTGTGTGTGTGTGGGGGGGGGACACAAGAAAAGGCAGTGGGTAAAAAATATATCAAGGGAAAGCTGAGTCTATAAGCACCTAAAGACTAGATAGTCAAAGGGGGCAGATAAGAATTATTAATTGGCAAACAACAAAGAGTCAGGAAATGCTTAAAGACTGATGAAACATCTAGATGATATCATGAGATTCTTCAAAGAACCATTGTCGCCCTCATTGTTTGATAGGTAGGTAATGACCTAACCATCCAGTATTTTTGTTTAATCCAGAGGTGTGAGAATTGAACTTGTGAATGAGCTGAAGCTCCAGTCCTTCCCTATGTATTTGGCTCCTGTAATTGGTTTGTAACAAAACAGCCACTTGAAGATTTGTTAATGCATGACCAGGGAGATTAAAGTGTGCCCCCACAGGCTTTTGTATGTTTCCTTTACGGATATCTGATTTGTGTCCATTAATTCTTTCACGTAGGGGCTGTCCAGTTTGTCCAACATATATTACAGCGGGGCATTGCTGGCATTTGATGGCATAGATTAAATTACTGGATGTGCGGTTGAACGAGCCTCTGATTTGGTGGCTTACGTGGTTGGTTCCAGTAATGAGTTTCCTTGTATAGATATGTGGGCAGAGTTGGCACCGTGGTTGATTGTAGGGATGGGTTCCTGGATGTTTATGATGTAACTTTGTAGCATGGTTATTGGAAAGAATACGTTTCAGGTTGGGGGTTGTCTGTAAGCGAGAATAGGCCTTTCCCCCAAGGCCTCTGACAGAGAGGGGTCATTTTCCAAGATAGGTTGTAGATTGTGGATAATGCATTGAAGAGGTTTGAGTTGTGGACCGTGGGTGATGACAAGTGGAATTCTGTTATTTTCTCTTTTGGGTCTGTCTTGGAGTAGTTCATGTCTGGGTACTTTTTTGGCTCTGTCAGTTTTTTTCACTTCTCCAGGTGGGTATTTCAGTTTTAGGAATGCTCTATAAAGATCCTGTAGGTGTTTGTGTCTGTCTGTGGGATCGGAGCAAATCCGGTTGTATCTTAGGGCTTGGCTGTATGCAATAGATTGAAAAATGTGTCTGGCATGGTAGCTGGAGGCATGAAGGTAAGTGTAGCGGTCAGTGGGTTTCTGGTATGGGGTGGTGGAGTTGTATCCATTTTTTTAATTGTACTGTAGTGTCCAGGAAGTGGATTTCCTATGTGGACTGGTCCAGGCTGAGGTTGATGGTGGGGTGGAAGTTGTTGAAATTCTTGTGAAATTCTTCAAGTCTCTCTTTCCTGTGGATCCATATGATGAAAATGTCATCGATGTAGCGTAAGTAAAGTAGGGGTGTTAGGGGGCGAGAACTGAGGAAATGTTGTTCAAGGTCAGCCACAAAAATGTTGGCATATTGTGGTGAACTACTCCAAGACAGACCCAAAAGAGAAAATAACTCTTTGTTGTTTGCTAATTAATGGTTCTTATCTGCCCCCTTCGACTATCTAGTCTTTAGATGCTTATAGACTCGGCTTTCCCTTGATATATTTTTTACCCACTGCCTTTTCTTGTTTCCTCTCCTCCCAATTTTCCCTTCTTCCACCCCACCTCCCCTATTTATTTTGGTCCTAGACATCCAACACTCCGCTCATCTGAAGAAGTGTGTTGTGCCCACTAAAGCTCATGATACCATCTATGTTTTGTTAGTCTATAAAGTGCTACCAGACTATTTGTTGTTTTTTCAGTTTACCTGTCCAAACTAACTCAGTACCCCCTGAAGCGTCTAAAAATATAAGTATAGTACGTGTGAGCAAAACCCACTTCTTCAACTGATTTGAAGAAGTGGGTTTTGTCCATGAAAGCTCATGATACTATACAAATATTTTTGTTAGTCTGTAAGGTGCCAGAGAACTACTTTTAAAGGTTGTTTTTAAAGTTGCAGACTAACACAGCTACCCTTCTGAGACTTAAAGGACCAGTGTCTATATTCATTTAATCCTTGGTGTTTCTGTTGAGGCTGCTAATAAAAGTGGAAAATAAATTTCTACTGGTAGAGGCTTAATCAAAATAGGATGAAGAATATACAAATACCTCTCTATACCTTGATAAATAGGATGTTGCTGATCTTTAAGGACAAGTATTCTCCATAGTTAATAAATCAGACCTTGTCTGTGACTTAAGTAGCCAGTTAAGAATTGTCAGAAGCTTCAACCTTGTCTCCTTCCCAGCTGTGGATACATAAAATGTTGCACATAATTTTTACTAAGTGCTTTTGTCTCCTTTGTGAGCTCTGTCCCTCCCACTCAACACACAGGGGGAAAGAGAGGGAAAGGGAAAATCTTGTGCATACTTGTATTAACATATCTCTTGCCAGTAGCTCTTTTGTTGTTATGAGTAAGTTAAGCAACAAGTTACTAAGATTCAAGAGAATATTTCTATTGTTTATAATTAATTTTATCTAAAAACTTTGGTGGCTTGTTTACTGGGCTCAATGGAGTGTGTACAGGAATTTAAAGTTCTTTCTCAGTAATGTTTTCAATGCATCAGAAATATGAGAGATGTTGTAGTGTTAAGGCCTAAAGCACATTACACATTGTGACTTCTTTGTTATCAGTGCCCGTAGAGAGAAGTTAATGCCCAAACCCCATGACAAAACTCATTTCTACAATGTAAATGATTTTTGTGATGGTGATATCTGACCTTGTATCCAGTGGATTTTTAAAATTTTGCAAGGAATTTCTGTAAGAGTGAAAAGCAGATTTGTTCAGAAGAGAAATGCGGTATTTTTTTAAGTGAACTTCCGACATATTAAAGGGAATATGAGACTACCACAAATATTCATCCTTTAAATAAAGCTTTCCCCAGTCATATAATTTATGTTTGCCTAGTGTTTTGAAAATCCACAAACTTAGCTGATGAGTCCCATATCTGAAAAGCCACAGGATTCTCAAAGTTAATCTATGGTGGAGAATTTTAGCACTGTTAACACAAGTTGTTAACTGGGATGTTTGTAAATTGCTTCCTATCTGCACACAACAGTCCCTGTTGTATTTCACAAACATTCTCAGTATTGTTACAACTGCTCTAGCTCTGCTTAACTCTTGGAGTAGATACTTCTTGCGCTAGTTCAGTTTAAGGTATAGGGAAAATAGATGATACACATGTACTGGTTCATTTACTCGTACTGTTGCATTCTCCCATTTCTTTAAAAATGCTCACCTTTCCATAATGGAGCTGAATACTGTTTCTGTCACATATCAGCTCCTTTTCACCCTAGCTGATGAAATTCAACTTTGTCAACTTTCTTTTTCTCAGTTGTGGATATATAATGTTCATCATAATTTTTATAAAAAGCTTTTGTATGATTTGTGAGCTTGCTTTCTTTCCCCTCAACATGGAGATGGCGCTGGGAGAGGGAAAAGGAATTGAAAGTCTTGTGCATACTTTATTAACATACCAGCTTTTCTACCACTACAGCTGTGCTACTGTAAGGTCTCCTGCATAGCCTCTCTATGCTAGTGGAAGAGAGCTCTTCCAACGAGCATAATTAAATGACCCCCAATGAGCTGCAAAGGGAGAAGCTCTTTCAATGACATAGCGCTGTCCACACTAGGGATGTAAGTGACTAGTCAAATCACTACTTGACTACTCGCTCCCCCATCCCCTGCTGCCTCTGTATCAGGGGCAGCAAGAGTGGGGAGCTGGTGCTGAGGGGAGCTGGCTTAAAAGCTGGCTCTTGGGGTGTATAGGAGGCAGAGCCTCAGTGGTCCGGGACCTGGCATGAGCCGGGACTGCTAAGTCTCGACTCATGCCGGGTCCCAGACCTACCCCCGCTGCAGCTCTACCTTCTAAATGTAGTAAGAGCCAAGCAGCTTTTACTATATTTAAAAGGCAGAGCCACAGTGGTCTCAGAGCTGGCGTGAACTGGGACTGCTCAGTCCCGGCGTCACCAGCTCTGAGAGCCACTCGCACTATGGCTCTGCATTTTAAATGTAGTAAGAACTTGGTGGCTCTTCCTACATTTAAAATGCAGAGCCACAGCAGTCCTGGAGCCAGCGTGAGCCCGGCCTATTCAGTCCTGGCTCACACCAGTTCCTGGAGCTACCCCTACTGCAGAGTGCCTCCCCTTATTAACTAATCGTGTAGTCGATAGTAATTGTATCGACTACACAATTAGCCAAATACCCATTTCTTAACATGCTTAGTCCACACTAGCACTTTTGTCTGTAAAACTTACGTTTGTCAGGATGTTTTTTCCCCACATACCCGACCAACAAAAGGTTTGTTAGCAAAAGTGCTAGACAAAGCTTTAAGCAATGTTACATCTCATTAAATACATAGCATGTTCTACTAAACTGTAATTTTTAATATTAACCTTTTTTCAAACACTTGTAAAGTTTAACAGATGTTTTACAAGACATCTTGTTTAAACACGGTTTATTAGAAAACTTTCTCATTTTGTTTTACTTCTTTAAACCAGTGGGGTCTTCGCCATCCAAAACCAAACCAAATCAAAAAAATAATTTCACAATACAGAAATGAGGGAGCAGTGCCTGAAACTGAATGAAAAGTTCCATAGGCAATAGGGATGTGAACCACTCGTCGCTCCTACCCTCTCCTCTCCCCTCCCCCTGCTGCCTCTATCAGAAAGGGGAAGAGGAGGGGGGGGGCTTCAAAGCAACATCACTGGATGGAGCCTGGGGTCTGCCTCTTTGAAATACCGCGTGCTGCCCAGGGTCCCCAGCTGGCCTGGGCTGCACGCAACGTTTCAATGCGGCAGCGCTGTGTGTGGAGCCCAGGGTGAGTTGGGGACTCTCCCATGCAGCGCTCCATGCAGCACTGCCATTTTGAATGCTGCGGGGAGCATGGGGCCAGCGGGGGACTACTTGCGTCCCCCGCTGGCCCCATGCTCCTGGCAGCGCTTTCATCTTTGAAGTGTAGCAACAGCCGTAGGCTGTTGCTATACTTCAAAGGCGGAGGAGCCCTTACTGACTAATTGAATAGTCAATGCAAATTGTATCAACTGCTTGATTAGCCAGTTAATTAAAATTTACATCCCTAATAGGTGCAGCCATAGTTGGAAAGATTTTTTTACCCACTAAACTAGTTTATCTTAACCAATGTGATGAGCTTGAATACATGGAATGATTTCAGAAGTAAACAGTTCAATAATCACTTACCTGACACATCTAACCTTGAATGGTGCAGTCTTTTATCAGGGTTTGAAAAGATTTAATGTTTATGAAAGGCCAGAAGGGGCAAATTATGATTATTTTTTCTGTCCATAATACAGCCATAGGACCTCCATTAATTACTTCCTGCTTCGAGTCCAATAATTGAAGTTAAACTAGAACATATCTTCTAGAATAACATCCAGTTTCGCTTTAAAGATGTCCAGTTACGGGGAATTCACCATAACCCTAAAAAGATTCTTCCAGGGTTCAATCACTCTAATTGGTAAACCTTATTTGTAGTCTGACTTCAGTTTCTAACAACTGGATATAGTTAACTTTATGTGCTAATCAAAGAGACTTGTATTATCTAATTTCCATTTTCTTTGTAGATGGTCATCAAGTCACACTTGACTCTTCTAATTTGAAAAGATTTAGCTCCAGGGTTCCCTCTGAGCTGCGCACCTGCACAGCTATGCACAAAAGATTTTTAGGCCCACCCACCTACAGCACTCACCATCCTGTTTCTCTCTCTGTGACTGACGCTACACATCCGAACAAGCAAAAGTCAAAACTCACTCCGCTCACAGGTGGGAGACCTTAAAAGGATCACTGTTTAGCTCCTTGAGTCTTTTACCTAAATTCATATTTTACAGAGTCTTAATCATTCTTGTGGCTTTTCTCTGAACCCTGTCCAATGTATTAACATCTTTCTTGAACTGTGAACACAAGAACTGGACTTAGTATTCCATTAGTGGTCATGCCAATGCCAAACAGTAACTTAACCTTCAGACTGTGGTGTGATAGTCCCCCATTTATACATGCAAGGATTATGTTTATCCTTGTTAGTTGAGCTCATGTTCACCTGATTATTCACATACTCTCAAGACTTTATCCTGGGAAGCAGTGACTGAGTCCCCCATCTTATAAATATGACCTACATTCTTTGTTCCTAGATCAAAAGCATATTTGGTTGTGCCCAGATTACCAAATGATCCAGATGCCTCTATATCAGTGACCTGACCTCTTTGTTATGTACTGTTTCCTCAGTCTTTGTGTTATCTTCAAACTTTATCAGTAATGGTTCTGTTTTCTTCCAGGTCATTGGTGAAAATGCTAAATAGCATAGGGTCAAGAATCCGTCTATTTTGGACATAATTGAAAACACACCCACTTGATGACTATTGCAAAATGTCATGTGGCCTCAAATCTGATGTTTTACAGAAATCTGTGTGTAATTACATCAATGCTATTACTTTTATCCATTTATCAAGAGACCTGCCATCCAGAATCCAAAATTCAAGAGAAACAACTCTAAGATTTGAGCTGTTCATTGTAGTTTCCTATGTAGAAGCTAACATGATCGTTGTCGGTTCCACTGCTGTACACAGAATTCTGACCAGCAGCAATGAAATTGAGCATGTGTTATCAATTTCATTTTTGCTGCTTGGGAAACCTGAGTAGCAGGATGATGGTTATCCTGAAGATTTAAAAACCTTGGTAAGAATCTGACATGCTCATTGCAAAAGCATTTAAAAGAAGCTGAAACCTTGTTGAGATCACACCCTGTTCACTAGGACTGGCTGTTACCGATCTATGTCAGAATTCCAAGCATTTTAGAGGAGTGAAAATATGTGGCACTCTAAACATTTGTATAAAATGTTGCATTACTCAAATATACTATATTTTCACTGAAGTGTACGTTACTTTTTGTGCTACAGTAGCATCAGTCACTAAAACTGTCTGTCACTGTAGTCAGAAAGACAACATTGCTTCACTTAGACTTTCAAATATGACCTGAAATGTAATCTTCACAACTGCAACACCCCCATGCCCTGTGATAACTTATATTCTGCAGAAATTAATTACATGCCTTTTTAATTTCCAAAAGGAAGCTTCCCATTCTCCAGTGCCAAGTAGACAAGTGAATTTTTCTAGCCAGGGTTGTCTCCTTGATGCTGTACAAAGTATTTGGCACTCAGAGATAATACTACTTTCAACCACCCAAAGGATTTAGCAGTGTATGCACATGTACACATGCTTTTTTCCCTTACTATGACAGTATCTGATGAAGTTTATCAAGACATTCTGTGAATTAGTAGGTGTGAGTGTATTAATTCACAATATTATAAATTACTGAGATTTATTGGGTACAGCATTCAACTCCTTATTTAAAAATCTTTGAAGTGGTCGCTGGTTGTCCTGGAGGACATGAAAATAAATTAATGGTCAATATTTGGCACTTCAGATATAGCCGGGGGGCCGGGGGGGTGTGTGTGTGTACACACACACACACACACACACACACACACACACACACATATACAGAGATTCTAAAAATGTTATCAAAAGTGCCATTTTATTGTGTGCAGTAAGAATGTGGTACCCAATATAGCATTGCTGGCCCAAACAAGAAATACTGTATACACATATGGAGCAGGAAGAAAGAGGTCATTCCTTCAGCGAAAGTGTTTCATCAAACTAGGAACTAGATAGACCACTGATAAAACAAACTAGTTCATCTGTTTTGTATTTCAGTTTAGAATAATGCTAAGTTAACTAAGAGGATGATTAACATTAATCTACAAATACTGTTTATCAACTGTGATGATTGCTAGTTTAAAATGTTTAGGCCTGAATAAAACCAATGAGTAAAACTAAACAACTAATGACATAGAAGATTAAATATAATCTGAAAAACACTAGCTAGCTTTTTAACACTTATTATTGTGATCTGACTTTTAGAATACCTGTTCAGCAGGTGTGCAAGAAATATGTGAAAATAATTGTCTTCATAACTCATCACACACCCTGCCATGCTTGTCATTCAAGGATCAAATTCTCTCATATCTAACCTGGGCTCTAGCGTGCGTGCTAGTGAACTACAGATGTTAAATTGCAGTTATCTAACTAATCATGTAGTTGATACAATTTGTCCTGACTCACGCTGGCACCAGGAACCACCTGCACTGCGCCTCTGCATTTTAAATGTAGTAAGAGCCTCCAGGCTTTTACTACATTTAAAATGCAGAGGCACAGCATCCTGGACCAGCATGAGATGGGACTGCTTGGTCTTGGCTTGTGCTGAGTCCAGCTGCCCCTGTCTGTGGTGGCCAGCCCTGTCCTCCGTGAACAGGGGCTGCTTGGCAGCACTAGACCCTCTCCACAGGGGGGCCCAGCTCCCTGCTGGAGGGGCTGCTGCTGGAGCAGCCTTCCCTATCCCTCCCCACTGCCTCTGATACAGGTGTGTGTGGGGGGGGGGGGGCAGGTGGCACCTAAGAGACAGTGCTGGGGGGAACTGGCTTCTAAGATGGATCCCCCAAATACTGGCTCCTGTTCCCTCCCCTTGCTGCCTCTGAGAGGCAGCGAGGGGGGAGGAAGCGAGTAGTCAATACTCCAGTTGACTTACATCCTTATAGTGAACCTTAATTTATCTACGTTTTTTTCTAAATTTGCAGACTACCTGCTTTACTTGATACTTAGTACAACTGCTTGAATACTGCATCAGCGAGAATATAAATTTGTCTGGTATGAAAGAGAGAACATCCCTTTTTCTTCTCAAATTTTCTGAGATCAGAGAGAGGAATGTCATGTTTATTTTATTTCTATATAGTTATCTGCTGCTCCATTATTTTCTGTGTAAAATAAATTGCCTTCCAATTTACATAACTATATATAATGTAGGGAACTCTTAATAAGAATTGTCGGTCTTTAAATTAGGTTAAGTGCATTTAGTTTTTTAACTGTGCCTATAGGCCAACAATTTCAAATTTAACTGCCTAAAATTAGGAACATAATCTGAGCCCCTCTGAAAAATCACACACAAATCAAAATTAAGACATGTAATTGAGGTAGACAGTGTTTTTTAAAAGTTATATAGTGTCTCTTCTGTGTTTTCTGTAACTTTTCCTAGATTGGAGAGGGATCTGTAGAATGTTTACCTTTGAGAGGTCAAAACTACTTGTTTCACTTGTATTTAAAGTTATCTGGAGGTTCTAATCCATTTACTCATCCTTGACCTTTGTGTGTCGTCTTGGGATAATTAGGGGCAGATCAGAAATAAAACTGAGTATACAAATGTTGATAGAACACACCCTCATTCATGTGCAGGCAAGTTAAAAAACTTAGCTAATTGGTCCCAAAGGACTTGAGTGTGGCTGTCTGGAAAATGCTATGTCAAGAGAAGTCTAATTTGAATTTAATTTCTTTCAGTTCTTTATCTCAATTTTGAGTGCCCCAATTATCGTGATATAATATGTTGCTACTAGGAAATACTGTAATGTCAAAATCCTTTGTGATGGGTTTTATAAGTATATCCAAAATGAGAAATAGTGCTAGCAAAAGGGTCCTTCTCTAGTTAACAGGATTGGTTGAGGAGCTAATGATTTTTTGAACAAAGTAAAAGCTAAGAAGTAGCGCTTTAGGCTTATAGTTTATATAAAGTATATTTCCTTATATATTTTATTGATTAATCAAAAATGAAATACACATAGGGCTAAAGGATAAGATGGTACTATGTTTTCTTCGTGTATAATGTTGTTGCATGTCTCTACATAAGCTGTTCTGGCCACTCATCATAGTAACCAGCTGGGCCATTTCACCTGCTGGAGCCATTAAAGAGGACTCTCTCCCCCTAGATTAATCCCCTCCGACATTAGTTTTTTGCTCTGACAACTGGAGCAGGCATTCAGAATTTGCAGGTGGCCAGTGTGACACACATAATTGCCTACAATTTTAGGCAATGAATAAAAATGGTCTACATTACTTGTCAAAGGTTGTATATGCAGTGCCAAGTGAGATCTATGGGAAGCCTTTTAGGGTTTAAAGAACAGTTAATAGCAAGGCACAGTGCTTTTTTAATCATAATGCATTTGTAATATAGCACTTTGATCTTCTCCTTGTAGGAAATGGTGTTACATTAGCCACTTTTAAACATTTATAAGTGAAATTCAGTTATAGGAGAGTAAAAGTGATTATTCTTAGTCAGAACATGTTAGATTTCATTAAAAGTTTTCTGCTTGCCCCTTCCTTCTTAAAATCTGTGGGGAGTCTAGTCCTGAAGGATTTCAAATCAGGATCTAAACATTTAGAAATATCTTTTCCTTGTTTTTCCCTAAGGCAACTGAAAGACTGGGAAAAGATGGTATACTAAATAGTGGGGCTATTTATAGCTGATTTATAAATCTATTTAACCTACATATCAGTAAGAGTAAATATTTTGTGTACCAAAGAAACATTTTGGGAATAGAATTTTGTATATTAAATATCTAATTGTGTACCATATCAGTTATAACTTTGAATGAATTCATGAATTTAAAGCATGACCATAAATTATCTACCACAAAAAATAGATGACTCTAAAATGCACTACTCCTAGAAGAGCCAAGTTTGACCTTTCAGACCCAAGAGCCTTTTATTAACACCTGCCTGTAAGGAGAACCTTGCCACACGCAGCTTTCAGATTCAGAACCACAAAACTGATGAGGAAAGGCTTGAAGGGTTCAGTTTGTGTCACTTGCTGTTTGCCGTTTCCATTTCACAGATGATTAATCTTTCTGTGAAGAAAGGCCAGAGAAACAAAGCACATTGGGCTCTTCCTGTAGTTACTCCTTCTGAATGCACACTAGCTTGCTAACTAAAAGGCCTTTAGATTTCCTGCAGAGAGAGATGTTCTGAAAGTGAATGCAGCTGGTTGGAGGTCACCAGTGCAAGGCTCTTGCCATTGTGTAATGGAGGCTTTGGCAGGTTTCATTTTTGAGGGGAGGGAGAAGGTGTTGGCAAAAAAATTAATGCAGAATAAAAAGGGTTTTGGACATTCGAATTAATTTCTTGAAGGGTGGATCATCAATAATAGGCTCAATTTCTTTTGCTGACAATTTAAAAAAAAAATATATATATATACTTACTCTGTTTTATCCTCCCCCACCTAGTCCTCTTGCTAAATAGCATGTTTATATTGTATGTGGTCTCACCCACTGGATACTGAAATGTTACATCTTACTGAGTTTGAAAAGCAATCTAAAATGCCCTTGGATTTTTACATAGGTTTTATGATCTCTACTAATTTGGGGAGGGAGGCTTCTAAAATACTGTGTACTTAACTTTCTAATTGTAGGTGTTGTATTAACACTCAGCATTGCTTTTTAGTGACTTGTTTAAAATGGTAATATATTGTTAGCTTCTGAGATTAAATTTGAATTCATTTTCTTGTCGTCTTTAAGGGATGTTACCTAATTTTTAATTTGAGTATGCATTGTGTATTTGGCATGAATGTTTTGTGTATGGAAAATAATTGTCTGGTATCCAGCTGAGTTTGTTCTTCATCTGCTTTAATGACTTTGTTTCTTCTCAATCCTGCATAGGATATAATGTGTAAAATCAAAACCTGGGTAATAGATGAAAAGAAACATGTGCGCTTCTATCATGATTGGAATGACAAAGAGGTAGGCTTTATCCCATGCATTGACTCTTAATATTTCTACCTTTATACTATTTTCACTTTAAAACTGTTTAAATACAAAAAAAAGCCATGACATTTTTAGGTTATTGAATTGAATATTAAATGTGTTCAGTAGATTTATCAAAATATATATTACTTGAAGCAGTTATTTGTCCTTTAAGTAATACAATGAATAATAAAGAAACTCAGTTTGAAAATGTTGTTTTACAGTAGTTTCATTCTGTTTTTAAGATTCCGCCTCTATATCCTCTTTTTTAGATTGATGTATTGAACAAATACTTGTTTTTGACTTCAAAACCAATGATTTACTTGGTTAACCTCTCGGAAAAAGATTACCTTCGATGTAAAAACAAATGGTGAGTTGGCTTAAGTTTAATATATAAAATTCACATTAGTCTTTCACATTTCTCAATGATGCATACTTCAAACTATTAGACATAAAGATTGCTCTTATTGTACTTAATATACAATCAATATCTTTTTATATTTATATCTCCCTAAATGTTCTGCCTGAATGCAGTGGAGATAAAAATGCCCCTAATGAATTTACAAAACAGAAGCAAATCCTTTATGTTCAATTTTTACATAAACTTAGTAACTGAAGAAAATAAATCAGTTTTTAAAATGTACTCAATCTGGTTAGAAACCATTACTTTCCAATAAAATTGACTTTTTAAACCATATTTAACCCTGGTTATTCATATAATTTCTTTTCATTTCTTATGTGTGGAAAGAATAAAACTTTAGTAATGCAGCAGATTTTTATTGTACATTAATTTAATATTTAACATTTCAGTAATACACATCCATTTGCATTTTAGAGCCAGTGGTGCTTGGCATTAATAGTTGTGCATACAAACACAAAAAAAGACATTTTACAATTTCCTTGTAGTTGGTAGGCCTACTCTCACAACCCTTACTCTCAGAAGGAATCATATTTCACGTAAGCAGTTTTTTTTATCTGCACACACAATTTATACTCAAATATTTTTGTTGGTGTCAATAAAATGACTCGGGTGGATAATAGTTCATATGTTACTTGAATTATAGAATAAAGCTCTTTATCAGGCACACAGTGAATTGGATGAAGATCCAATTGCAACATGGTGAAAATACTTTGAGTTTCCATTGTTGAAAAGCATAGTACATTAGCTTGTCATCAAAAATAGCAGTTGAGGTAGACAGTTGGTTTGGAGAGGAGAGACAGATTAAATATTACACTATAAGGAGGAATAAATGACAGTATTCTTCAAAAATTTTCAAAGTATATAGTTTACAAATCTTTAAAACACTTTAATTGTGAGATCTTTAAGGGGCTTTGGAATATAAATGTATGATTGTGAACAGAAATATCCGTTAAGTCATTCAAACAAATAAAAACTATCTGAAGGAAAATATCTGAATTTTCCTAAAATATACCTCCTGTTTCTCCCTGTACTTCATTAAGTACTTAGATGCACATGGTTTCAATTTTCCATTAAAAATTCTCATTTCCATATGATATCAAAGAGCGAGAAGGCTTTAAACTGAAAAATAAACATTCATAGACTGGAAGCCAAAACAATAATTAATGTCAGATGGTTAACGCCAATAAATCATTAGAATAAATTCTCTGAAATTACTGCAACTAAAACTGTCCTGTTGCTACTACTAAATGAGATTTGTATTTATGATAAGAAATTAAATGTAATCTTTCTAAAAGGTTTTTTTTTTTTTTAAACACAGATTTAAAATTGAGTCTTGGAAGAAACTATGATAGCTAGCCTTAAATTTCTCCATAGTCGATCAGACTTTGTTTTAAATACATTCATTCTTGCTGGTAAATTTTGTAAATCTGACAATGAATGCATGAAAAATGGTTATAGTCAGGAAGTAATTTTTATAAATTTATCACCTGATAGTGCAGTAATTCTTAATTATCCTAATTTAAGTGCAAATGTTTAAGGTTTTCTGAGACTCACTATGACAGTTCAGACAAAGTTTATTTGAAACTGAATGAGTCAGTTTCCTTTCCAAAAGAGATTTTTCACACCTATATTAGGATGATTGCAGGTAGAGTTCATTGGCTCTAATTATACAGTAAATACCATGTCTAGATTCTAATGGTAAACAGACAACTTGTGATAAGGCAGTCTGATTTAGCTGTTGCCAGGCATCCCTTGTTTGTTTGTTTTTGTTTTGTTTGTTTGTTTTAGACCAATTGTTGTGGTGGTATGGTTCCAGCCAATTGAAAACAAACCGTTGTATAAATTACAATTTTTAGTTTGTAAAAATCTAGACATTTGAATTGGGAAGTCATATAACGAATTGATTCAACTGTTTTAAGCACAACTAATGATTTAGGTTTTTAAAAAATTCCAGCTCTCATGAATGTTAGTGTAATTGTAGCTGAAAGATCAAAGCCTGGGTAGCTGAGTGATGTTCCAGAAGAGAATTTACCACATAGCCATTTTCAGTACAGTTTGTGCCGCCTGCTGTTCCTATTTTCCCTCAAGCTAGCCATTGACTACCCCCTGTGCATCCCTGCTCATAAAAAATGATTGAGGAAGTATTTGTCATGTATTTATGAGTGGGAAACATTGTGTGATAGGGAATGGCATCTATTGGAGCCAGAAAGATTGCCATTTTCCTTCACTGAAGCATTCTTATAGGTTTAAATCCACAGTTTTGAAACATAGCTTTTGTGTTAAAGTGCAGAATAAATTTTTACTGTGAAGGATGCTAACGGTAGGTTTTGTCATTTATGGTAGCGCAAAACAGATACAAATAATTAGAGTATATTTTACTATGAGATGTCTTTTAATTTGAAATTTTTGTGCTTGTACGTGTTCATGTTCTAAATCTGAGCTATGTTTGCATTAGTTGCTCAACTAGCAAAAAAAAAATTTGGAATATAATTTGCATTGTAACAGTTTTAAGGTTAATGCAGGAAATCAAATAGGAGGCAGAGGATTTTGATTATAGATACAAGAGGAAAGCTAAAATTGTCTTTGTTTTAGTAGGTTATTCCTTTAAGAATTAAAGATAATTTTAACTGCTAATTTAAAATTTATTTAAATCCAGGTGGTGTAATGTTATTTCTCAATCTTACAGAAGAAGAAAACACTGTGAAAGATAAGACAATTGTCTGTGTGAGTAGGTGTATTGACCTTTTGAAAGATGCATGGAATAGCTCCAAGCAGCTACTCATTGGTTTTAACAGTGTTGAATTAGTCATTCAGTTGATTTATGATTAAGACTTAACCCTTGAAGAGAAGCTGCTATGAGAGCTGTGTTAGTTGCAATTGTATTATGATCAGATGACCATAAATATGAAGTTGTATAAAGGAATCCACTGAACCCATTTTAAATACATATTGCTATTTTAAATGAACAATTGACGTTATCTAAAACCCTTTTAAATTCTTAAGTTTATAGGTCCCCATAAATTAACACTTTCGTAACATCTATTTTTACATCAAAGTACACTAATTCAGCATATTAATTTTCAGTTAAAGCTGCCTAACAATCTACAAAATGTAAAGCAAACATAGGACATTAGAGTTGTCAAACTTTCATGAGTCTTGGCATATGTGTTGCTCCAGGAGGGTCAAACATAGTATCCATTTATAAGGTTTGTTGAACAAAGTAATATGAGAATGTACTTTGTTCTGTGTTGATTTTGATATGTTAAAATGTGTTCCTCACACTTAGTATTGATAGTGTATGTGTATTTTTTAAGAGTCGAACTTCATTTTCTACCAAGTAAAGTTTTCTTGTGCTGATCCTTTAATGATGTCTTTAAGCATTTAATTCTGTAAACGGAGGGTATATTTGGGATGAATAGAATTCTTCTAAATTGATTTGAGAGTGTTAATGTTTTGTGATACAACTCAGATTTCAAAAACTTCTAGAATGTTCAAATATATATTTTAGTATCATAATTTCAGAACTGTATTTCAAAAATTCACTGCTAGGAATTTCAGTGACCTATGAGCATTAGCTGTTGAACAGGCACTAAAAGTCAATGGGAATTAGGTGACTATCAACCTTAGGCCCCCTTGAAATTCCCAAGCCGTAAACATGAAAGACTTATGAATACTTGTTGTAGTGCTGTTATATACCAACTTTTTCTGAGTTGTCATGGTATTTCATACCATGCAAGTAAGCTTTCAGAACCCTCGCACACAATTCCCACCATCATCTAACTTTTTGTTGGATGATTGCAGGGAGGCTTGTCACTGTGTTGTTTGATTAATTGTATCTTGTTAGAAGTTAGCAATTTTTTTCATATACTGTATTTCACTATGTATATACATTTATACACAAACAAATAACAACAATTATGTATATATTACATTATGTAAATTATATTCCTATTAACAGATTTTTAAGGCCAGAAAGGGACCATTTTGATGATTAGGTCTGACCTGCTTGTAAGGTGATATAATTTCAATAGTTTAGTGTCTTTCTTTTTTCCATGTTTTCTCAAATCTTCTGACTCAAATAGAGATAAATAATTACACAGCACAAGAAGATAAATGTGATGCAGAGAGCAGGTGATCTAGCAAATAGGGAATGATCTACATAGTCTTTAACCTAGAGGTCAACAGTTCAAATTAAGCATAGGTCAGTAGGGAAAGAAAGATTTTAGTATCGGATGCTTCAGAAATTGGTACGTCTGTCTAGATCCAGTTTAAACCCTGTTCTGAAGTCACTTCGTAATTTTATAATGGACTTGTCTGTCATACTTGTAAGTACAGTATGAGGACTTCACATATGTCAATTAATTTATCTTCACAATGTCCCTAAAAGGGGATTGGTATACCTACATTGTGCGGGGTGGGGTTATTACCCTCATTTTACAAATAGAGAACTGAGGCAGGGAGAGATTGAAGTTGAAAGTGTCTCCTAATTTTGAGTGTCCAGTCTGAGACCTCAAAGGCCCAATTTTGCAGAGTACTTAGCTTAGCACAATTCACATTGACTTCAGTTGTAGCTGAGAGTGCTCAGCAATTCTATAATTAGTCACGAGTCTCAACTTGAGCACGGAGAAAATTACGAGTCCATAGTTAGTTCTGTATTGCAGTACACAATTAGGTAGCTTATAAGGTAGCTTATGTTGACCTAATTACTTCAGGGTTTTCACTCTACAGCTTCGTTCCTGCCAATGTTAGTGCCCTACTAATTTGACGTGCTAACTCTACTTTCATGAGAAGGATAAGGCTTGTATTGGTTTAGTTAGATATGGCACAGTGTCTTGTAGATGCTACATTACTTACATTGTCTATTGACTGATTGATAAGAAAGCCAGGTAGTTAGAAGCCAACTGCTCCATGCTGTCCTGTTGGTTATGCCTGGGCAGCTGCCACCTATTCTACCCCATTCCTGACTGAGAACATTGACAATCTTGTCAATTTCACAGAGCCAGAGCCATGAACTGTTGGGGAATGGGGAAGTGAGAAGCCTTCTCCCATTCCCAGCAGTGAATGGGACTGGGGGAGGCATAGCCTGCTGGGAGACTGGGGAGCAGCCAGACTCCCATCAAGAAGCTGTCAGCAGAGCTGAGATATATAGAAGTGCTTCTGGTGAGGACATACAACATTGACCCAAGGATGATAGTGTGGACATGAACCACTTCAGTAATTACTTTGGTAGGCCGACCTAATATAGGTTATCTTAAGTGTCTAGTATAGGTGAACTCTTAATGACCTTTGAAAAGTGGTTTAGGTGACAAGACTACCATCATCTGGGAACTCTATGACAGAGGCAAGGATAGAATCCAGTTTTCCAGTTAAGACAGCATGTAGCTGTCTTAACTGTGGGACTGTCCTTCCGTAAATTGCATGTTTCATTCACTACATATTTTACATCTGCTCATGAAATGAGGCAGGGATTCTGCAGACAGAGTCTTCTTTATTACACAGCCTTGGTTCATCCCCAGAGCAAGTCCATCTGGCACACTGAAAGAAGCGATGGTGCCATGAAAAAAATAGTATGTGATCTTGTGTGAGGTATACACACAAAAAAGCCAAATTGAGGTTGTCTGTGAATTGTCCAGACTATCCAGGAGGATGCCTCTTGGCACCATATTGTCCAACTCAGGAATGGAGAAGGACAGTTTGGGACTTCACTTCTTGACCACCACCTTCAAGGAGTGTCCCTGTGGGTGCTCCACTCAGGTGTTGGTGTGTCCTTGCGCTGGCAATTGGAGAATTTTAGCCTACACGTGCCTTCTCCCGTTGCGCATGTGTAGTCACCATCTCACGCTGTTTTCATCCGTTGGCTGCATGCACAGTGCAGCTCTCCTCAGTTCCTTTTCTACAGAAAACAGAATCTAAGCAGTGCTTTTCTGGCTGAAAAGAAAGAGAAAAATTAGTTTTAGTATTTTTAGTAGTTCTTAGCCATTGTTAGCTAGTTCTAGTTCATTTAAAGGAAAAAAAAGTTCCTACCCATTTTTTCATCCAAGTTCTTCAGATCCCAGTTTTTTTCCATCATGCTGGATTTCCCCAGTTTTAAGAAATGTGACTTCTGCAGAGACTTGATGCCTATTTCTGATGGGCAAGTCTTCTGCATAAAATGTCTAGGTGAGGTCCATGTGGTGCAGAAATGTTCACAGTGCCAAAACATGACCTCCAGAGCGAGAAAGGACCGGGAGATGAAGCTTAAAAAGTTGCTGTGGGAGAAATCCCTTCAGCCGCTGGAGCAAAAACTGTTGAGCCTTCGGAGCAGTTGACTCCATGAAAAAGCACCAGCTCATCCCCTCCAAGGGATTCCCACGGGTCCTGAGCTTTTCTGGCATGGTCCTTGCCTTTAACATCCCGTGCCGCGCATTCACCAGTGCCGTCTACCCCCGGCACCGCAGAAAAGTGAAGAGTGGCACTGACAAAAAGGGCAGAGTCTGAACTGAAGAGAAAATCCAGCTCCTCCACATTGTCCAGCATGGCTTCTCGCCCAGCACCGACCAAGATGGACATGCCATCCCTCCCAGTACCGACGGATGCACCGCACAACCTTCTGACTGGAGGTGAAGATTGGTTCCCAGAAAGATGCAGATGTGGCACTGAACACCACAGCTGCCGGCACCTAAACCACCAGTGCCAAGCATCAATTCTAGCCCACAACACCGATCTTCAGAGAATCTCTTTCTCACCTACACCATCATCTCTGGGCACCAGACCCAGCACTCTACTCCAATAGGTTCAGTGGCCTCGTGGCATTCTACTAGGCACCGACCATCACGCCATCCACCACAGTATCCATGGTTTAACCACCCTTTGCCTTATCCACCGCAATAATTTCAATGTCAGTGGCCACCCTGGGAACCCTGGAACCAATATCGCACCCACTCCTCACACCTTCATCGTTCACAAGCATCAATAGTGGCGACTCTGGCATGCACAGTAACATGGTCTCTCGCAACCACCACACAATCTTACCTGTCCCACCCTCCATGCTTACCCTCTGCCACCACTCAAGATCTTGTGGATGAGGATGACAGCTTACCTCATACGGATTCTGATAGTCAATCTCTGGTTCCTCAGGTTTTTCATCCCAGATGAAGCTGTTTTCCCCACTTCTTCCTCTCCCCCTAAAGATGACCTGATACAATTTCAGGATCTATTCAAAAGTGTGGCACAATCTCAGGTTATTGCACTGCAGGAAGTACAAGAAAAACAACACAAGTTACTCAAAATTCTACAACCCACCACTTCCTCCAAAATAGCTTTACCAGTCAATGAAGGCATCATGTTACCGTCCGAAACCACAAGGCAGACACTGGCCTCTATTCCCCCCATTAATCACAGGGTGAATAGAAAATACTTTGTCCAACTAAGGGGATGGTTTTTCTTTTCCTCCACTTCAAGCCTAATTCATTGGTGGTAAATGGTATCCATCATTGCTCTAGACTGCCACAATTTAAATGTACATTCCAAGACAAGGTGCACAAGCGGTTAGACATTTTTGGGAGGAAAGTATACTCCTCCATCACTCTGCAATTCCGCATTTCTAACCACTCTACTTGCCAGCTACAACCATGCGAATTGCACCAGGTTCCAGGAGCTCTTAAATGATCTCCCGGAGCAAAAGAGGCCACAGCTCCAGTCTATAATGAAGGAAGGCTAATCAATCACATGAACGGCGCTACAAGCATCAATGGATGTAGCAGACACAGTAGCTAGAGCTATGGTGACAGCAATTATGTGCCACATGTCACGGCTGCAATCATCTGGCATCCCACGGGAGCTACGGACAAAGGTAGAGGACCTTCCATTTGACAGAAACCAACTCTTTGCTGTGAAAATGGATGAAGTCTTTCACTCGATGAAGGATTCCCCCTCAGTCCTTCACACATTAGGCATGTGCACACATGTACACTCTGGACCAGAGACCGAGATTCCTCCTACCACAGACAACAGCTTGAGGCCATTTGATCTCAGGTCTAAGCAACGACCTAATAGGAGAAGGTCCCAACGCAATCAGTCATCTGCCCCTCAGCCGGTGGTAGCAAAGCAGCAGATTTGAAGGTGTGATTGAGGGTCTGGAGACTTCCCCATGGAACCAGTGCACACCACTTAAAATTGTCACCACTTCCTGAGACTTATCATCAATGGGACCTCATTACTATGGACCAATGGGTCCTTGCGATCATGAAAACGGGCTATACAGTTGCCTTTACTTCTGTGCCCCCTACCAAACTCCACTCCCCGTCCCTCTTCAGGGACCCCTCTCACAAGTCCCTTTTACAAGCAGAAGTATAAAAACTACTCAGCTTGGGGGGCCATAGAGATGGTCCCTCCCAAATTCCACAGAAGAGAGTTTTATTCCAACTGTTTCCTTACTTCCAAAATGGTAGGGGGTTGGAGGCTCATTTTAGATCTTAGGAAGCTCAGTAAGTTCTTCCGCAACCTCAAATTCAGGATGGTGACCTTAGGAACCATCATACCATTACTGGACAATGGGGACTGGTCCTTGACCTTCAAGATGCATACTTCCACATAACTATCCACCCTGCTCACAGGAGGTTTCTCAAGTTTACAGTATGCGGCAACTATTATCAGTATCGAGTCACTCCCTTCAGACTGTCCACAGCACTACACGTATTTTCCAAGACGCTCGCCGTGGTGACTGCTTTCCTCAGAAGGCAAGACGTCATCATATTCCCCTACCTTGACGATTGTTTAATCAAAGGTGTTTTACAACAGCAAACACTAATCACGACAGACACGGCCAGAGATGTTTCCTCCTGTTTAGGCGAACTTATAAACATACAGAAATCCACCCGGGAACCTACCCAGAAACTAGTTTATTGGCGCCTTCCTGGACACTGGCAGCCAGTGCCTTTCTACCTCTACATCACTTCCAAACCCTAAGCAATCTCATAGACAGTGTGCTCCATGCCCCTTTTACAATCATCCGCACATGCCTTCAGATCCTAGGTCACATGGCAGCTACCACCTTTGTGGTATGCCTTGCGAAGCTACACATGCACTGTCTACAGGCATACCTCATGCAGACTCTGGAATAAGGACTCACTTCAGACGGTCACTGCACGCTCCACATGAGTGATATCTACATTGACTGCATTTCTACATGTGCCCCAGAGGGACATCTGCAGGGCAGCCACATTGTCCTCACATCCTACCTTGGCACAACATTATGCACTACAACAAGGACAGATACTTACCACCTCTGTGGATGATGCTGTCCTTGCCTCCTCTCACCTATAACTCCAAAGACAACCTCCGCAAGTGGTGAGTAATGCTCTGTAGTCACCTGAGTGGAGCACCCACAGAGACACCACTCAAAGGAGAAGTTACTCACCTTGTGCAGTAACAATGATTTTCAGTGTGTGTCACTATGGGTTCTCCACTACCCCCCTTTCCTCCCCGCTACTCTGGAGTCCATTATAGGATTTCCAATAGAAAAGGAATGGAGGGGACCTGCACTGCGTGAGCAGCCAACAGATAAAAACAGCACGAGATGGCACATGCGCAATGCAGGAAGGCACTGCTAGACTAAAAATCTCCAATCACTGGCATCTGAGTGGAGCACCTACAGGGACACACATCTTGAAGAACCATTGTTACTGCACAAGATGAGTAACTTCTTCCCATGGCAGCAAGAGATATTCATAAGCATAAGGGCAGATAAGTCTCTCTCTTTGTCAGCTTCTAAGAAGAAGGAGGATCCTTGCCTACTCCATCAGCTTTGAGCAATTTATAGTCATTTCTCAAGAACTCAGTCCCCTAAGCCTCATGGTTGTCCAGTAGGTTCATGATTAAGACTGCCTTGATGCTATCCTCCATGTTGTTGATAGCATTGGCTGTGGTGGCTGATCACTAATAGTCTCCCTATAGCTGCTTGACGGTAAAAGTCCACAAAATTCCATGTGGATGAAGAAGTATAGAGATGTGCACTGCTCCAGAGAAGCTGTGAACAAGAATTGATGCCATCTGCACCTAATCCTGATGTCTATTTAGGTATCTGCGTGACACAATTTGAAGGGTGACAACAGTGGACAATTGGGCACTGAATATCATCCATTCTAGCTATACTGTCAAGGTAATCTCTTCACAGTCTTCAAACCCTCCTTCCTCATCCTTTTTCAGGGACCACTTGCACTAGGAGATCCTTCTGCAAGAAATAGAATTTCTTCTTTGTGGGGTGCTTGTTTTATTGCATCAGGGAAAATAATTTTTTCAAAATATTTCCTGCTTCCCAAGAGAGAGGAGTATAAAAACTCAGTCATGACCTGTTCTGGATTACTGTACTTATTTGCAAATGGAAATTCCACAGTTGAAAGGTTAGTTCATGTGGATGTCTAGCCTTTTCATAGAAGGTTCCTCAAGTTTGTGGCATGTCCCAATGACTAATACAGGGTGCTCCTGTTTAGCACTTGAAGTATTTATGCAGGTATTCAGGGTGATAGCAGCAGAGGCCTGTTATAATGGCTGTGTATTCATACTTAAGTGACTGACTTATGACAGATAATTTGTGGAATTCCTCAGGGTACAAGCTGGACTGTTGGACACCTGTGTCCCTTCAGCTCTCCAAGTGGGGTGCCTTTCTCATTGCTTATCTGTAAGAATAACCACTCCTGGTCTGTTTAAACACAGCCGCTAGCATGCAAAATGACTCCCAGCTGGTCATATGAGTGCTTCTAGCCACCTACTGCTAAATTATTTTGCAGAGTTGCACTTGCAAATTTAGTACCCAAAAATGTGCATCTTGTATTGTGTAGCTCTTCTGTGAAGTACAAGTTCATAGAAAGTAGTCATTTCATTATCAGAAAATGATACACACAAACCAGGTTATCTAAAATAGAGGTTTCAGATACTTAAAGCACACACTGGTTAAGATAAAACAAAACAAGTTTATTAATCGCAGAAAAATAGATTTTAAGTGATTACAAATAATGGAGCAGAAAAAAAGAATCGATTACAAAAAGGTGAAAAACAAATTAATACATACTTAATAAGCTAAATGAATTTAAAGCAAAGGTTTTTCTCACCACATGCTGAACTCTTTGTCAGGATCACTCGTCCAGTTTAGTGCTGCTTCCTTTGTCTTTCAAACATTGTTGATGTGGTGATGAGAGATGAGAGGATTTGTGTCCTCTATTTTTTCTTCTTTACAGCATTTTTCTTGGAGAATCATCTTCAGCTGATTTTCAGGCAACCAAGTTTGTCTGCCAAGATATGCTTTTCTTTCTCATGCATCTTCCTATCAAACAATGACCACTTCAGGTGCTAATAGTCCACATGATTATGTTGACACCTACATGAGGCTAACGTTCTGTCTCTGCAGAAGTGATTTGGGCTACTTTTATAAACTTGGAGCATGTTTCTGCAATGTTATACAGTAAAATCTTAATTTTATATATAATGTGCTGTAAGGGCAAAATGTTCAGTACACGGAGTTTTCAAATGATACCTCACAAGGTATATTTGGTACAAAATTCATCATAGTCTTGTAAAAATTGTGAACATAAGGGTGTATGCTGTCACCCAGGTGCTATGTAGAAGGTCTGACATCAACCACGTTGCTGCTCCATTACCTAATGTCTCTGGGAATGTGTGTGTAAACAGAACAATGTAATCTGAATTCAGTGTAAACTATAGAATTCATAGACAGAACTCTAGACTCAGTGAGGTCAAGAGCTTAGCTCACTGTGGATAATTTTTACTTCATGAGCAGCCTAATCAATCAGATAATACTTTCCTTGATCAATATAGGTATATTGCATACTCTTGGGACACATGCTATCATGTCCTTACATGACATTTACTAGGCTACATCTCCAGTGTCTCCACGGTTGGCTTTGAACAGTGTATGTGCTTTGCTAACGCTGCATGCTCATTATAGGGGCTGTCTCGTCCTCCCAGGAAAAAGGCTCTCTGATATGCTGGAAAGACCCTGAGAACATTTGCAACAGTAGTTGTAGATGTCATGTTGTTGGGGTGGGAAGCTCACATGGCTAAATCCACAGTGTAAGGTGACTGGATGCTTCATGTGTATACATCTCCTAAAAAGCAGCTTGGGAAGCCATAAGATGTTTTCTCACTATATGATCCTAAGAGAGCCTCCTAATTTCAGACAATATAATGATTGTTCTATATCAGGAACAGATAGGTGTATAGTTGAGAGAGCCAACCTTTAGACCTGGTGCATTCAACATAATGTTACCTTGTCAGCAATATATACCTTCCAGGTGTTTACATTTCAGTGAAGGATGACCTCGCATGTTTTTCGCTACTGGCCATAAGTGGGAACTGGACAATACCATAGTACTCAGAGCTTCGCTCAGTGGGGAATCCCTACTTGAGGCCTTTTTGCATCATATTCTGCTCCACTGGGACACAGCTCCAAAGGCAATGTCCTCTTGCTTTTGTGGACAGGTAACTCAAGAAATGTTTTTCTTCTCATCCCAATTTTACTTACAGCTCTCTGAAAGATCTGAGAGGGCAGAGTCCTCCTCATTGCCTCTAGAGGCCTAAGTATTTCTGGTTTCCTATTAAGCCAACCATCCAAACCTTCCCAGAACATTTGACCCAAGACGATGTCAACACCCCAATACAGAATTTCTTCATTTTATAGTGTGGTATTTCGATGGGCATCAGGCCTAGACCCATCATGCTCTGAAGCAGTTGAAAAAATTCTTAATAATAGCAGAAAGAATTCATTTATCCAAGTAAAAATGATTATCGGGGGTCAGCAACACCATCTCTCGTAAAATATAGCTAACATTCACTCTATTCTGGATTATTTCTCAATCTTAATACTGCAGATCTCTACATGTTTACTTGGTGGTGATGACTGCATGCCACCCACTCGTTGATACTACTGTCTTCACTCACCTGGTGTGATGACCTGGTTTCTGAAAGGTTTGATTAGAACCTCCCCATCTGTAACAAAACCATCTCTACAATGGGATCTTAATTTAGTACTCTCTGGTATTTATTAGGCCACCATTCAAACTGATGGCTACATACTGAATGTCTTGTCAGTTATGGGGTCTTCCTGGTTGCCGTTACTTCACCTTCAATGGTGGATGAACTTGGAGCTTCTATGGTCCACCTACCATATAAAGTATTTCACAAGCACCAAGTCTTGCTAACACTTCATCCTGAATTCACTGTAAAGGTAATTTGGGATTTTCACATAAACCAGACAGTATATCCTCCGTCTTTCCCAAAACATCATGGCACCAGCAAAGATAAGAGACTTTATTACCTGAACATGAGGTATGCCTTACGCTTTTACTTGGAAAGAATAAAAATCTATTAGGAAATCACCTGAATTGTATCTATAGAAAAGAATGCATGCTTTATTCTCTGACTATAAGTGGATTGCTGGCTGCATCCTACTTTTATTTGGCATATCTCCATCCCACACAAGAAGTGAGGATTCATTCCACTAGAGCTTAGGCACTTCAGTAGAATTTTGTCAAGGAGTGCTCCCACTTGACATTTGCAAAGTAGCTGTGTGAGGTTCTGTTCATACCTTCAGAAAGCTTTATGCCTTAGTTCAAGCCTTCACAGCTGATAACATCCTTTGGAATGGCAATCCTACATCCATACTGCCTACATCCTCTGACTTGCTTGCCTCTTCTTTGAGTACTGCTTATCGGTCACCCACAGTGGACTATACACAGCGACCAGCACTAGAAAAAAGGAAAGAACTTACCTGATAGTAACTAGTGTTCTTCTTTCAGTGCTTGCTCATGTCCATTCCACAGTAGGTGTATGCTCACCACATGCACTGGTGCTGGAAGTTTTTCCCTCAGCAGTACTCACAAGCAAGCAGCCTTAGCAATCCCTTGAGTAACACCTCCATGGCATGGTATCAGAGCTGCTGCATGCTGCCCCCAGCCTCAGTTCCTCCTTTCTGCCAGTGATGGTGCATCAGAACTGCTGTGCTCAGAATAGCTTCTTTTCTTGCTGCATAGGTAGTGTCTTTGTGTAGATAGTTCTCTGTATATTAATTAGTGTTAGTAGTTCTAGTTAGTATCTCAGCTGGGACTTAGCCTAGGGATGGGGCATGTGCTAGTCCCCAGATTTTAAAGCATATTTAGAATGCAGACACACTATGCTTGTTAGCCATCCACATCATAGCAGCCTGAGGTCTTGGGGTGAAGAGCACATTAATGATGAGTGCTGTATTTACAAGTAGTTTAAGCCTCAGATTTTAAAAAAAGAGACAAGGCACTCATAATGGAATCAGTTCTAGCCTGGGCACCAGAGACCAAGTCTGATTCGAGCCCAAGCACTAGAGTTTCGATGGGAGGCACTACATTGATGCCCTCATTGGGCTAGCACCATCCCCCCTCGCAATCTCTAGTGTGGAAGGCAAAGATGCCAGTGAGGAGATGCTCAAAAGCCCACAGCGGTAGAGAGAAGATGGAGGGGAGAGCCCAGGCCCACCCTGGGCATCTCATTGACTCCATCAGGGAAATCGAGGTCAGCTCAGGCAGCGTGGCTAAGCCCTTCCCATCCCCCTCCAGCAACACTGAGTAGCAGTCAAAGCCTCTAGCATATGAAAGAGCTGTGTACACTGGAGGCCTTTTGGGCAGCACAGGACACGTTGGCTCTGCTGATATCAGCCACACCAACCAAGGTGGTGTTCAGTTCAGGGGCAAGCCCATGGTGGGCCCGATGCTGGCATCACCTTCCCAAAGGCCCCAATCTCCTCCCAAGGTACCATACTGCCAGTGCTCCCAGACGAACAGCCTTCAAGCATCCGGTAATGAGAGAGAGGCTTTGTGTGCACCCACACATTCCCTCAATCATTGGCGCCCCAGAGAACATGAGTGAGTTCCCAGGCCTCCTATGGATCACCTCTCAGTGCTGCTTCTGAGACCACTTGATGCATCACTGATGGTCATGACCACGTCAGCATTGGTCACCTTCTCAGTGCTCATCTGTCGAGAAAGTAGTTTGGCTGCAGGTCTCTGGAGTGATCCTGGTCCCGATCTGAATCCTGGTACTGAGGGAGCGTTGAAAGGCGTAGATTGCCAGACTCCTATCACTGATCCATTGGTCCGTGCTATTCTCCAAGGACTTGCGGCAGAGGCTCATCAGACAAGTCCACTCAAGCCTGCACCGCTTGATGGTCAACAGACATCCGGAGGCTATCCCCTGCCGGGTTCTCGGATACCAAAGGAGATGTGTCTGAGGCTGGGTCTGAACAAGATTCCCTGGTACCAGTGGTACCGCCCCCGTCCATGATGCTGCCACCACAATAGGTATGTTCACAAGGGCAATGGCTAATGCGCTTGGAACTCACAGGAATTCATTTAGCTCACCTTGCCAATGGACCCAACCTTGGGTATATCTGAGTGGCTATCAATCTCGGCAAGTCATTAGTCCATCCCACAAGAGGAGATAGACATGGTGGCACTGGCGTTCCCCACGGCCACCTCATGGGAGGCCATTGCAAGCTTCCTGCACTTGGTACCACAAGAGGAAGTCAAAGTTCATCAAGAGCTCCTGAAGTGAGTTGCAGCCACCCTGGGCTTCACACAGAGCAGTTTGAGGAGCCCACAGATGCACTCTTTGATGTGCTAAACTCCCTGGCATTGGTTTGGGTGGCCCTGCTCTTACACATTGGGTTCCGGAAGATCACCACAGCCTTGTAACAAAGTCTCTCCCTCCTCCTGCCTATCTTAAAAAAGGCAGAAAGGTGGGACTTTGTCCTGGCGAAGGACTGTGAACAATCTGTACTCCCATCTTTCACCCAACTCTCTGGTACTGGAGGTGGTCAACCAGAAGGAGAGGAAGGGGCAGCACTCAAGGACAAAAACTTCAAAAGACTAGATTCATTTGGTTGAAAGATTTATTCTTTGGCCAGTTTACAGTTATGGGTGGCTAATTAGCAAGCCCTCCCTGGCCAGTACAACTTCAGCACATGGTGGGCTATGAGTAAGTTTGAGGAGGTGCTCCCAGAGGATTCCAGGAAGGAGCTCAAGCCCTCCTGAAAGAAGAGGCTGCAGCAGTCAGAGTCAAGCTGCCTCTAATGCAGTGGATTCACTGGCTTGCACAACGATATCTGAAATCATGATGCTCTGGGCATCCTGGTTGTTCCTCTCTGGTCTGTGTGCGGAGGTGCAGAACTCTCTCTAGGATCTCTCTTTTGATGATTGAGTTCTGTTTGCTAAAAGTTACAAGGGCTGAAGGACTCTTATGCTACATATGTGACCCTGAGGTTGTACATTCCCACCCCTCCCTGGAAGCTCTATAAACCCTGACAAGAGCTCCTAGTAAGAAAGGGCAAGGGTTACAAGCACAGACCGGGCCAGTCCTTGACTCCTGCGCAGACTCCTTGACAACTCCTCTTGCTCCCCCTGCCACAAGAAGGGACAAAGAAAGAATTTTGAGGGTATGCCCAAGGATGACATACTGAACTTCCTAATGGAGCCAGTTTTTTCCTGCGTTATGCACTTGTTGCATTTCCTCCCAGCATGGACCTCCATAACTTAGGACCATTGGACCCTCAGTACTATTTCTCAGGGGCATACTTTTCAGTTCCTCTCCATCCCCCCCTCCTTCTTCCCCTTCTTCCAGGGATCGTTTTCACAAAAGGCTTCTCACTAAGGAGGTCCAGGAACTATTGCAACTGGAGGTGGTGGAAAAAGTTTTGCCCCAATATTGGAACAGGGGGTTCTATTCTAGATATTTCCTAATTCCAAAGACCCAGGGTGGCCTGCGGCCCATCTTGGATCCAAGGGGCCTCAACATGTACCTAAAGAAGATCAAGTTTTGCATGGTCTCCCTGGCCTTTATTACCCTGCTCTGGGTTTGGGAGACTGGTATGCTGTCCTCAACCTGAAAGATGCCTACTTCCACATAGTGATTTTTCCCTGGCCATAGATGCTTCCTCTGATTTACAGTGGGCCCGTCCCACTACCAGTTTGCAGCTGTCCCCTTTGACCTGGCCCCAGCGCCACAGCCCTCTAACAAATGTATGGCAGTAGTGGCAGCCTACCTCAGACTTTTGGGAATACAGATTTACCCTTACCTTGATGACTGGTTGATCAAGGGCAGTTCCAGGTCAAAACCATAAAATGGTCCTCCTGGCAACCTTCCAGTCCTTGGGACTCCTAGTCAACGACAGAAAATCCACATTAGTATCCATCCAGAGGGTAGTATCCATCTATAGCAGTGGTCTCCAACCTTTTTACACCCAAGATCACTTTTTAAATCTCAGAACAGGTGAAGATATACTGCCCCGCCCCTTCCTTGAAGCGCCCCCCCCATTCTCCTCCTGTCCATCACTTGCTATCCCCAGCCCTTACTTACACACTCTGATAAACAGTTTATTTTTAAATTTATGCGATATATAAAATTAAAATCACGTGTTTATAGTTATGAAATAAATGGTCTGTGTTTTATTCATGCTATTTAAATCTAAAATGAAGCATTTATAATTATTCATTTTGTGGGGACAGAGTTCTGCGGCTGGGGGCAGGGGAGAGGGAACAGGGTGCTGGGAGGGCAGAGGACAGGGTTCTGCAGCAGGGGACAGTGTGCCAGTGGGGACAGGTTTCTGCAGCTGGGGACAGGGTGCCAATGGGGACAGAGTTTGGGGAGCAGGGATGGGAATAGGGACAGAGTTCTGTGGCTGGGGACAGGGGAGTGGGGTGCCAGTGGAGGCAGAGAGTCCCCTGCATCTGCCTCCTCCCAGGATTCCCCCCTACCCCCCAGAGGGAAACCAGCGCGCGCTTGCCCCGGGGGCCGCCCCCCCTCAGGGAAGCCCCGCGCGCGCTTGGCCCGGCACCAACCCCCCTGCCCCGGCGCAGGGAAACCCCGTGTGCGCCTGCCCCGGGGCCGACCCCCCTGCGCCTGCCGGGAAACCCCGTGCATGCCTGCCCCGGGGCTGACTCACCCCTCCTGTGCGGTGTAGGGAGCCGATGCTCCCTCCCGCGGTACACCCGGCAGAACAGCTAGCGCACTTCTGGAATCGCCGGAAGTGGCGCTAAGCTGTGGGACTTTTGTCCATCCCCGGGAAGCCGACACTACCTCCATTTTCACTTAAGTTAAGTAGTGGGGCTTCTCAGGGGTGGGAGGGAAATGGGGGCCGGGCGGACAGGATGCCTCGCGATCGACTGGTTGAGGCCTCATGATCGACCAGTCGATCGCGATCAACCTGTTGGTGACCACGGATCTATAGGATAGAATTCAATGGAGTGGTGTTCAACTCCAACCTATGCAAAGGCCTTTGTACGTCTGGCCAGATTCCAGGCCCTAGCGAACCTCATAGGAGAGGTTTCTAAGTTTCCCCTGACCTCAGCCATAGTCTGCCTGTGTGTGCTGGGCCATGTGGCATCATGTACTTACATGGTTTGCCATGCCAGACTCCACATACGACTGCTCTAGCAGTAGCTGGCCTCTGTTTACTCTCTCTTGGGACCACTTGGACAAGATGATCATGATTCTCCTGCTGGTTCTGGCCACTCTCTGGTGGTGGTCAGTTCCAACAACACTCTGGAAGGGGTTCTGTTCGAGGCCCTTGCCCCCTACCAGGTACTAAGGTCGGACACCTCGGATCTTGGTTGGGGAGCCCACCTAGATGATCCCAGGATCCAAGGGATATGGACCCTGGAGAAGGCAAAGCTCCACATAAATGTCAAAGAACTCAAAGCAGTTCAGTTGGCCTGCCCAGTCATCTTGTCTTAGCCGTCAGGCAAGGTGGTGAGAGTCCTCATGGACACTACAGCCCCCATGTTCTACATCAACAAACGGGCGGGGAGCACTCCTTGTCTCTCTGCCAGGAAGTGCTCCATCTATGAGACTTTTGCACCAGTCACTACATCCATCTGGAGGCCAGCCATTTCCTAGGAGTCAACAGCGCTTTGGCAGATTGCCTCAGCAGGGACTTCTTGCTTTATCGAAGTGATTGCTCCATCCAGATGTGGCTGAGGCAATCTTCAAAAAAAAGGGTTTTTCTTCTTGTAGACCTATTTGCCACCAAGTGCCAGCAGTTTTGCTCTCAGGGCAGGATGGAACAGGGCTCCCTCAGACCCATTTCTCATGCTGTGGTCCAGGGTCCTGCTGTATTGTGTTCCCACCAATTACCCTAATCAGTTGGGTCTTAGATCAGATCAGATGAGACAAGGCTCACATGATCCTGGTTGTGCCAGCATGGCCTCACTAACAATGGTTTGGCATGCTCATGAGCTTGGCACTCTGTCCACCATAGCCTCTCCCAAAGTACCTGGCCTGCTGTCACAGGATCACAGCTAACGTCTGCATCCCAACCTCATGTCCCTGCATCTCTTGGTATGGATTCTCCATGCTTGAATGAGGAGGAGCTCACCTGCATGGAGGAAGTGAAACAGGTTGCCCTGGGTAGCCGGAAGCCATCTACGCACCTGGTATATCAGGTGAAGTGAGCAAGGTTCTCTTGTGGGCTTCGAAATGCGGTATCTCACTGGGCCAAGCTCCAGCCCCAGCCATCCTAGTCTATCTCCTCTATCTTGGGAACCAGGGGCTGGCACACTTCTCCATCCAAATGCGCTTTGCTGCCATATCTGCTTTTCATAAGTTGATCCAGGAGCAGATGGTCTTGCATGACTTCATTGGGGGGGGGCTCCTGTGGGGCCTTGAGAAGCTCTGTACCCATTTAAAAAAAAAAAAGTCAGCCAATCCTTCAAATTGCAGTTGGTATCTCAGACACTATAGGAGCATCTATGACGGATCACATATGCTAAGGAAGTCCTGGATCCAGACTTCTTGGTGTTCCTTGAGAGGCTTGACTGATCAAAAAAAAAAGTACCTGTTAAGTGTCCTTGGTGGGTTAGGTGGCCTAGTGGTTAGTGCATCTAGTACCCTTCCCCAGTGAGTTGCTGTTATAGACATGGTCCTTCTTTAATCAGAGGTGTAGCAACAAGACTCTAGTAACAAGTGGCACCAGTGGTAGGGGAGCCTGGGCTTACCTGCTACATTGGTCTCTGACCCAGGGCCCTAGACGAGTCAAAATTGTATCCTCAAATATACCCTCCCTCGGTCACTTCCTGTCACTGCTTTTCTCTCCATGCTTTCGGTCCAAGACAAGGTGAAAAGAAATGGAAACGCAAACCATCAGCCCTAACCTAACTCAACATATATAGTCTTACTCCCTCACGGAGGCTTCTGCAACACTCTTTATCAAAAGTCTTAAGGGTAGGTCTTTTTTGCTTTCTAGATTCCTCTCTTTGATTTTGACTGCTCTCCATTCAACCCGTTAGTCTGATTTGCAGGGCTGGAGACGTGGGGCTATGTGGTCCCATGCTGTCCTTCAGTACCTTCTATCCTCGTGTGGGGTTTGCATGCTTAGTAATGGTACCATTCAAAGGAACTGAACTGTTCAATGAGAAAACAGAGGGGCCTTCTCCAGGTCAAGGACTCCAAGGCAACTTTATGTTCCCTTGAAATCTGCAGAACCCCAGCATATTGTAAAATGTATCAACCTTGGCCTCAATATCAGCAGATGGCCGTGGATGCTTTTGTACCATGGACAGCAGAACATCACTCGAAGAAATATTCAAGCTGTGGTATGGTTGTGACACTTACCTTTCTCTAGTTAATACACTTGTTTTATTATTTTATCTAAACCAGTGTGTTTTGGTTGAAGTATTTGGGGAATCTCTATTCAGGGTCACAAAGACTGGTGCTTAATAATTTTCTTTGATGAACTGATGGACTATTAATTGTTCAGTAGTGTTAGATAGTACAAGATACATGTTTCTTGAGGTGTGAGGCTGGGGCTAAGAATAAACTGGTGTCAACCTGTTCAGGTGTAGCTGGGAGAGAATTTGCATAATTTTGCTAGAGTTGACTTTATGTGCAAATGGCTATGTGAGCAGAGATTGGAGATGCTGCTTTTCACTAACAAAGCGCAGTGTAAAAGGCACCATGGACAGGAGAGTTAAAGTGACACAACAGTTCAACAGTCCATATTGTACCCTTGGGAATGTTACAAGAGTACATCAGGCGCACCAGCACTCCAGCAGCATGTCTGCACATTTGATGGTACGCTCGAGCTGCACCAGGACCAGTGTAAGGAGCACTTTTCAGTATTTCCTTATTCTGAAAAGGGGTGTGTATATGTCTTCATCCTGTCCTAGACTTAGGAGACAATAAATACATATTGCCCCAGATCCAGGATGATAATGTTGGCATCTCTTATTCCATTGTTCCAAATTTAAGACTGGTTTATGGCCTCAGAATGCATGCTTCCATACTGCCAGTCATCTACCACATAGAAAGGATGTTATTATTTACATCAGGAACCAATTACTGCTGATGCAAGGCTATGCCTTTCTGATTCTCGATGGTCCCTGAGAGTATTCATCCACTGCAAAGTTGCAATGGCAGCACATTTAAGGCTATAGGAATTCATGCCTACCCATACTTGGACTACTGGCTCACTGGGATGAAGTCATTCGATGAGAACAAACTGCCCTAGATAGCCTTCCTTCTTTCCTTCCTACAGGTGCTCCACTATTGGATGCCCATGTTCCCACATGCTTTCCATGGAGAATGCAAAGATGTGTCTGCAGGCCTGCACCTGCACAAAGAATCACTTTGTACCTCCAGATGAAAGCATATAAGGAAGTATGGACCCATCGCCACTCAGTTTCTGATCAACTGTAGGTTCAGATGGAGCAATTGTAAGTCCTATTGATTCTGTGGCTTCCTGCCTTTTTCTAAGTATTCAATTATGCTTAGTCTTTAATTTACTAGTATTTTACTTTAGTCGTTTTTATTAGCTTATACTTATGACTAAAGAGGGATTTTCTCCACTCTTTGCTCTCCTCCTATGGCTTGCCACAAATCTTTTTCATATAGTGATGGACATCCAGCTGCCTCAGAGATACTCACATCCTGTCTAACCATAAGAGCTGTTTAGGTTTTAAAGACAGAGTGTAGAAATATAGATTCAAACTTTTTCTCATGGAGTCATCTGTAGCTCCAGCAGGGTCCACTTTTTTCCTAGTGCATCAGCCTCAACGTTAAAGGTTGCCCCACTGGCAGCAGCGCCTTCTGAGTCTAGGATGTCTAAGAAGCCTCTACTCTTCTTAGTTTCTTTGTAAAGGGCAGAGATCACTCGATAAATCCTACTTTAAGGAGACTTCATGTCCATTGAAAGGTACAACTAAGGTTCCATCTGAGCTTGGTACTGAGACAGTGATCTGGATGAGAAATAGCAAACAGATGAATCTTCTAGCAGGTAGCAACTGGCACCAGCTGGAATGCCAAGGCATCAGGAGTTGCCTAGGCTTCTTACACATGTCTTTGTACCCTTGTGTCTCTTGCAGTAGGGCTCCAAGTTTAGAGAAGCTCCTCCACAAAAGCGCTGCCAATACTGTAATTGTCATCTCAGCTCCACCAAGACTCAGTATCAACCCAGTTGGCTGGAGGCCACAGTTTTCTAGCACCATTCCTTTCCCTGGAGGACCTGTTTGTGCTCAAGGAACTGAAGTCTCCCCTGCTATATTCCTGTATCAGGACTCCGCCTAGATGTATTGAGCCTTGGTCTGCTTGTGTGCCTTCAGTACTGACACCTTCCCCCCCACCCCTCACCCTAGGTAAGGATTCTTCAGACTGTGAGGTCTTGGTACTGGCCTCCTTTTTGACACCTTACCACACCACCTTGCTGAGCCAGTATTCTGAATAAGCACCTTTTAGTTTTCACCAGATGCCTTAGAACCAAGGCCTATGGCTACCCACGGGGACCCTTTCCTTCATAGGCTTACTAGAATCCCTGGGGTCACCTTGGTGAACCATTTTATAGGGTCCCATCCAAAAAGAGATTCCAGTATCCACTGATACCACATTGTTCACAGGCTCCAGCTGATTGAGCTTTGGCACCACAGGATCATCTTGTATTGCATGACCTCCCTCCAGAACCCTATGTCTCTTTTGGGATGGGAGAATTTGCAGGACCAAAGATGGAGGGGAACTCACTACTATCATTGAAGATCTTTTCATCCCTGGATGAGGCAGTAATGCTCCATCACCATTCAAGGTGACAGTGGAATCTCTCCAGACTACATTAAGACTCCTGAAACTCTTAACACTTGTGGACATTTTAAACATCACCATTCAACAGCTCTTAGTTTGGTACTCAGTGCCCTCAGGAAACATCACTTTAAACCAGTGTCTTATCTATTCTCTCTTCCACTCTCCCTCAAGCCCTGATTCCTCATAGCCATCACTTCAGCTAGACCAGTGGTTCTCAAGTGGTCTGCAGCTGCATCCAAAGTGGTCTACCGTTTGAACACAGACCCTGTCCTCCTCACCCACACTGCGTCTTGAACCTTGCAGTTGCCGTGCAGCTGCAGGCTGGAGCATTAGCTCCAGCTTCCTACTTGGAGGGTGCGTGGCGGGAGGTGCAGCATGGCGTATGGGCCAGGTGGTCTGATGAGTGGAGCAGGCGGCATGAAGCTGAGCGCAGGGCCCTGTGCCGAGATGCTACAGGTGGCTGAGTAGGCCTTTCACAGCGGCAACTTCAAGCTGGTGGCCGAGATCTATGGCTTGCAGCTGGCCGAGCTGCTGCAGCCCAAGCAAAGCCTCTGCCTACGCCCGGGGGACGCACTGGCCTGTACCAGCCTCAGCCTGTGGCCTGAGATGTTGCAGGAGCTGGCTGAGAGCCTGGTGCTCTGCCTGAGAGAGAAGGTGCTGCACCTGCTGCCCTGGCCCGCTGGTGTCTTTGAGGGGCAGGCGAGGCACTGGGCAACCCAGCCTGCTGCTGCCCACTGGTGCTGCTTGGCTGCCTCCTGTGCTGGTGGCTGCGATGAGAGCTGGTTGACCCTGCATTGCGGCCACACCCACTGTTGGTGCTGCCATCAGCCCTGCTGTGCCTCCACCGACTTGCCCAGCCCCACCAGTCCCCAGATCAGTGTGGTGCTGGAGAAGTGGCTGAAGGGCGAGAGCCGGGCTGCACGGAGACCACAGGGCTTGATGAGCAGTGCGTGTTCCCCACTGCATGGAGTGAGGGCTGAGCTCCCTCCCTACCCAATACCGCTGGGGGAGCAGCAGCACACTGACGCGCTGTCTGGAGACTTTCCCCGCTGCTTCCCATTGGCCCACCAGTGGGAGTGGCTGGATGTTGCTTGGAAGCAATGAGGGTGCAAAGCCTGCTAAGCATCCCTTCCCCGTCGTGCCCAGACACTCTAACCTCAATCCTCCCTCCTCACCTCCTGTCCCCCACCCTCCCAGCCTAGACCCCACATGCATAGCTTACTCCTACACCTTCCCTTGCTCCTGCATCCTCCCCCCTCCCCTCCCAGCCAGGCACCCTCTCTTCTGGCCAGACACCCTACCCCCTGTCCGTTCCTGCACCCTCCCTCCTGGCCAGACTCTGCACTCTCCCTTGCTCCTGTGTTCTCCCTCCTGGCCAGACACCCTATACCCAGCCTGCTTCTGCATCCCTATCCCACTCGCTGGCAGCCCTGTCCCACACACTGTACCCCTCAGTTTTCCTTACCCTGGATCCTAAGGGGGGTCCACAAAATCCGTTAACTCCAGAACCCTAGAAAAGTAAATCTGGCCTCTGGGAAGCCCTGAACCTCAGTCCTTCCTGTCCCTTCCCCTTGCTCCATGGGTCTGGAGCGCCAGAGGAGTGAGGTGTGTCAGTTGGGGGCCACATCAGTAAGGGTTGGGGTTTTTTTGGAGGAGTTTTTTTGCTTTTCACTTGTGTGGTCCTCAACTGATTTTTTTTTTTTTTTTTTTTTTTTGTGGGTCCGTGGCCCCCAATCCAAAAGTGGTTTCCCACCCCTGCCATAAATAAAGAAAACATGGTAATCTTTTGTGTTGGATATACATTTAACATTTCACTTTATTTAAACCGAAGTTTGATAAACTAACATGAGAAAGTTAAATCACTTAATCTATTTAATTTTAAATTAAACCATTCTCCCCTAGCTGCAGAGCTAGCACAATGTCTCGAGTGTAATTAATGGTGAGTTTCCATTAGCAACTGGTGGTCTACAGAAAAGTTTGCATTGAGCCAGGTGGTCCACGGGCCGAAAAGTTTGAGAACCACTGAGCTAGACAAATGGGAGAGCTTGGTGCCCTAATGGCTTACCCTCCATATACCACCTTTTTATAAAGACAAGGCCATGTTGCATCCTCATCCTCATTTTCTCCCTAAGGTTTCTTTTGAGACTCTCAGCCTAAAAATAAAGACAGATCCACACTCACTCCCACCCAACAGCTGGAGTTTACAGGGCACATCTCAACTCATGCAAGAAAATAACCTCTCGCACGCCACTGTTTGAACAGCATAAACCTCTTGGTCAGCAAGTTTTGCAGAAGTCCTCAGGTCACTGCCTACAACTCCTAGGCCACATGGCCTTTTTCACTTTTGTGGACAGGAACATGTGCCTCTTCATAAGGTGCTTACAAAGCTGGATGACCATTGTATGCAGACTGTCTACAGTCTAAAGAAACTTCTATACATATCTCCTGGAGTCAAGGCCTCCCTCCTCTAGTGGACGTTTTCTGGCATTCTCTGTTCCAGGGTTCCTTTTCTACAGGATGCCCCCTCAGTGGTTATAACTACTGACACATCCCTTATGGGATGGGGAACATACATGTCCCACCACACTGCCGAGACTTTGGTCTCCTTACTGATATCTCAGTGCACATCAGTCTTCTAGAACTCTGAGGCGTAAGCAATGCTAGCTAGCTGCAGCACTAGTGAAATGGCTCAGATTTAATTATGTAATTACCAGTGAGTTTCCATTAGCAACTGGTGGTCTACGGAAAGGTTTTCATTGAGCCAGGTGGCCCATGGGCCAAAAAGTTTGAGAACCATTGAGCTAGACAAATGAGAGAACTTGGTGGACTCCAATTTTCTCCCTTTCATACAAAACCAACATGTTAGGACTACATTGCCTGCATGTTTTAATGTAAACAGACAGGTGGAGCTCAGTTTCACTTGCTTTGCACTGAAGAGATGAAACTCTGAAATACAATGTCCAAATATTAGCTTCTTACCTCGCTGGATTTCTGAATACCATTGCAGATGAGCTCAGCAGAAAATTTCCTTTAGATCACAAATGGGAAATAAACAAGAGTGTCATGCACAGTATATTCCATATCTGGGTGTACCCAAAACTGGACCCTTTCCCAACTGTGACAAACAAGGAATATCCCAATTTTTTGCTCTGGAGCAGGAGTAGGCATTCATGTTTCCATGGAATAAGTTACTGTATGCATTTCCCCGTATACTACTCATGTACAAGGTGTTGATAAAAATACGGACAGACCTTACCAGGGTCATACTACGAGTCTCTACTTGGTCCAGGCAACATGGTACCCCTTTCTACCCAGATGTCATTTCCCTTCTCCTTGCACTTCTTGTCACAAATGTGAGTAGGAGTTAGGGGGTGCAGGACCCCCTATCTGCAGTTAGATGTGATTCTTAGCCAGTATGTAGAACAGAAGGCAAAAGGGACACTGTGTATAACAGGCATGTCAGCAGAGTAAACAGGATCACTCCGTACAATCCATCTTTTGGGAAGTGGGGCCCAGGGCCCTGGCCCTCTCTCTGCACTCCAAACCAGCTGAGACTGATTACCCTCCAGCTCCCTGCTCCCAGCCCCCTCTCAGGCAGGTACTCTGGCCTTTGTCTCGCTTCCTGGGCACAAGGTGTCACCTTGCTGCTTCCCCTCCTAGGCTCAGATTATGAAGGGCATCAGCCATTATTTATGCACAGGCATCTGGGCAGCCTCCTTCAGTGGAAGTCACACCCAGAAATCCCATCACCATCTAGGCATTTCTATTTAAAAGCTGGCTCCCCACACGCACCAGCTCGCAGGGAGCTGCATCCTTTCCTCCCTCCATGCAGTAGCAGAGGAGGGAAAGGCTGGGACAGCAACGCAGAGGGGCAGATGGGAGCCACTACGCATGTGTGGGGGTAGTGGTGAGGGGGACGCCACTACACTTAGGGAGCTAACTTAAAAGCCAGCTCCCTGCACTTGCCGGCTCCTGGAGAGCTGGCTGCCACTCCATCAGTAATGGTGTAATCATTGAAAATTTCAGTGGTTATATGGTTACTTAATTACATGCATTCTAACATCCCTAGTTCTCACTGCAATGGACTTGGTAAGAATGAAAGCCATTGTACAAAATCAAACTGTATTCTGGAAGTATCTTGTAGCAATTCTGTAATAGGTTACGTTTTAGAACAGGCTTAAAAAGAGCGTTTTTCAGATCCTTTGAATTTTCTATATAGTTTTTATGAATGGATGAAAGTGTGCATTCTCATAAACTATGTGCTGTTCATGTGCAGATACGTCTTTTGGGTGCAGCTACTGGCAAATAAGGTATGTAAGTGCTGCAGCTCATGATAGCTCTTCTTTGAATGATTGCTTATGTCCATTCTGCATTGTGTGTGTGTGTGTGTGTGTGTGTGTGTGTGTGTGTGTGCGCGCCACGCCACATGCACCAGGCACTGCTGCCAGAAGGTTTGCCCTCAGCAGTACCCGTAGAGGAGCAGTTCTGGCAGCACCTGGTGTGGCCCCTCCATGGCATGGTATAGGGGGTGCTCCCGCAACCCTCCGTTCGTTGTTGCTACCAGTGTTAATGTACAGAACTGCTGTTTCGGCTGGTTTTGCTATTTCTCAGTCATTGCAATGCAGTATTCTCTTGTAGATAGTTGTTTGTAGTAGATTCCCTTAGTAGATGGTTATAGTTCATTGAGTTGTCATCCCAGATGGGACTTAGCCTAGGGACAGTGCATGCCCTGCTCCCCAGGCTTCAAACTTTATAGAACGCCTGCGTGCTTCACCCCTGTTAGTGACCTGCACAACAGTTGCCTGTTGGTACTGGTGTCCATGATGCCTCGGTCCTGGGGCAAGCCCACAATAGACTCCTTTTTGGGCATTTCTCCAGTGGTCCTATTCTCTTTGCGCCCCCCTTCCCCCAAGGGTTCAGCCTGCCAGTGCTTTCCTATGTCAAGCTTTCGTGCCTTGGATTCAGGGAAGCAGGCGGACATCACAGACACTTGTTTGGTGCCCTGACTTAAGAACATAAGAACGGCCGTACTGGGTCAGACCAAAGGTCCATCTAGCCCAGTATCCTGTCTGCCGACAGTGGCCAGCACCAGGTGCCCCAGAGGGTGGGCGAAGACAATGATCAGCGATTTGTCTCCTGCCATCCCTCTCCAGCCTCTGACAAACAGAGGCCAGGACTCATTTTATCCCCTGGCTAATAGCCTTTTATGGACCTAACCTCCATGAAATTATCTAGCTTCTCTTTAAACTCTATTATAGTCCTAGCCTTCACAGCCTCTTCTGGCAAGAGTTCCACAGATTGACTCGCTGTGTGAAGAAGAACTTTCTTTTATTAGTTTTAAACCTGCTACCCCATTAATTTCATTTGGTGTCCTCTAGTTCTTCTATTATGGGAACTAATAAATAACTTTTCTTTATCCGCCTCTCCACCACTCATGATTTTATATACCTCTATCATATCCCCTCAGTCTCCTCTTTTCTAAACTGAAAAGTCCCAGTCGCTTTAACCTCTCCTCATGTGGGACCCATTCCAAACCCTAATCATTTTAGTTGCCCTTTTCTGAACCCTTTCCAAGGCCAAAATATCTTTTTGAGGTGAGCGACCACATCTGTACACAGTATTCAAGATGTGGGCGTACCATAGTTTTATACAGGGGCAGTAAGATATTCTGGGTCTTATTTTCTATCCCTTTCTTAATAATTCCTAGCATCCTATTTGCCTTTTTGACCGCCGCTGCACACTGAGTGGAAGTTTTCAGAGAACTGTCCACGATAACTCCAAGATCTCTTTCCTGATTTGTCGTAGCCAAATTAGCCCCCATCATACTGTACGTATAGTTGGGGTTATTTTTCCCGATGTGCATTACTTTACACTTATCCACATTACATTTCATTTGCCATTTTGTTGCCCAATCACTCAGTTTGGTGAGATCTTTTTGGAGTCCCTCACAGTCTGCTTCTGTCTTGACTATCCTAAACAGTTTGGTATCATCTGCAAACTTTAACACCTCACTTCTTACCCCTTTCTCCAGATCATTTATGAATAAGTTGAACAGGATTGGTCCTAGGACTGACCCTTGGGGGACACCACTAGTTACCCCTCTCCATTCTGAAAATTTACCATTTATTCCTACCCTTTGTTTCCTGTCTTTTAACCAGTTCTCAATCCAAGAAAGGACCTTCCCTCTTATCCCATGGCCACGTAATTTACACAAGAGCCTTTGGTGAGGGACCTTGTCAAAAGCTTTCTGAAAATCTAAGTATACTATATCTACTGGATCCCCCTTGTCCGCATGTTTAACCCCTTCAAAGAACTCTAATAGTTTAGTAAGACAGGATTTCCCTTTACAGAAACCATGTTGACTTTTGTCCAACAAATTATGTTCTTCTACATGCTTCACAATTTTATTCTTTACTATTGTTTCGACTAATTTGCCCGGTACTGAAGTTAGACTTACCGGTTTGTAATTGCTTGTGGATCGCCTCTAGAGCCCTTTTTAAATATTGGTGTCACGTTGGCTACCTTCCAGTCATTAGTACGGAAGCCGATTTAAGGGATAGGTTATAAACCACAGATAATAGTTCAGCAATTTCCCATTTGAGTTCTTTTAGAACCCTTGGATGAATGCCATCCGGTCCCGGAGATTTGTTAACATTAAGTTTTCTATTTGTTCCAAAACCTCCTCTAATGACACTTCAATCCGGGACAGTTCCTCAGATTCATCACCCACAAAGGACGGTGCAGATTTGGGAATCTCCCTAACGTCCTCAGCCGTGAAGACTGAAGCAAAGAAATCATTTAGTTTCTCCGCAATAGCTTTATCGTCCTTGATTGCTCCTTTTATAGTTCGATCGTCTAGGGGACCCACAGGTTTTTTAGCAGGCTTCCTGCTTCTAATGTACTTAAAAAACATTTTGTTATTTCTTTTTGAGTTTCTGGCTAGCTGTTCCTCAAAATCTTTTTGCTTTTCTTATTACATTTTTACACTTGATTTGACAGTGTTTATGTTCCTTTCTATTTATCTCACTAGGATTGGACTTCCACTTCTTAAAAGATGCCTTTTGTCCCTCACTGCTTCTTTTACGTGGTGGTTAAGCCACGTGACTCTCTTTTAGGTCTCTTGCTATGTTTTTAATTTGGGGTATACATTTAAGTTGGGCCTCTATTATGGGTCTTTAAAAGTTTCCATGCAGCTTGCAGGGATTTGGCTCTAGTCACTGTGCCTTTTAATTTCTGTTTAATTAACCTCCTCATTTTTGTGTAATTCCCCTTTTTGAAATTAAATGCCAGGGTGCTGGTCTGCTGAGGTGTTCTTCCCACCACAGGAATGTTGAATGTTATTATATTATGGTCACTATTGCCAAGCGGTCCTGTAACGGTTATTTCCTGGACCTGATCCTGCGCTCCACTCAGGACTAAATCGAGAATTGCCTCTCCCCTTGTGGGTTCCTGCACCAGCTGCTCCAAGAAGCAGTCATTTAAGCCATTGAGAAATTTTATCTCCGCTTCTCTTCCTGAGGTGACATGTATCCAGTCAATATGGGGGTAATTAAAATCCCCATTATTATAGAGTTCTTTATTTTGGTAGCCTCTCTAATCTCCCTCAGCATTTCCAATGTCAGTATCGCTGTCCTGGTCAGGTGGTCGGTAATATATCCTACTGCTAATTTCTTATTATTGGAGCATGGAATTACTATCCATAGCGATTCTATTGAACATGTTGATTCACTTAATATTTTTATTTCATTTGATTCTACATTATCTTTCACATACAGTGCCACTCCGCCATCCACCCGGCCTGCTCTATCCTTTCGATATATTTTACATCCCGGTATGATTGTGTCCCACAGATTTTCCTCATTCCACCAGGTTTCAGTGATGCCTATTATGTCAATCTCCTCATTTAATACTAGGTACTCTAGTTCACCCATCTTATTAGTCAGACTCCTAGCATTTGTGTAGAAGCACTTTAAAAATTTGCCACTGCTTATTTGTCTGTCCTTCCCTGATGCATTGGATTCCTTTGTACGCGGTTGTTTGTCTGCTCTGGCCCATGGTTTGTCCTCTCCCCTCCTCTCTTTCTGACTACAGCTTAGAGAATCTCTATCAATGGATTCTCCTCTAAGAGAAGTCTCCCTCCGATTTACGTGCATCTCCGCACCAATCGGCTTTCCCCATCTCTTAGTTTAAAAACTGCTCCTACGGCCTTTTTAATGTTTAGTGCCAGCAGTCTGGTTCCACCCTGGTTTAGGTGGAGCCCATCCTTCCTTTATAGGCTCCCCCTCTCCCAAAAGTGTCCCCAGTTCCTAATAAATCCAAACCCCTCTTCCCTACACCATCGTCTCATCCACGCATTGAGACTCTGAAGCTCTGCCTGCATACCTGGTCCTGCGCGTGGAACTGGAAGCATTTCCGAGACTGCCACCATAGAGGTCCTGGGTTTCAGTCTCTTTCCTAGCAGCCTAAATTTGGCCTCCAGGACATCTCTCCTACCCTTCCCTACGTCATTGGTACCTACATGTACCACGACCACCGGCTCCTCCCCAGCATTACACATAAGTCTATCTAGATGCCTCGAGAGATCCAACCTTCGCACCAGGCAGGCAAGTGACCATACGGTTCTCCCGGTCATCACAAACCCAACTATCCATGTTTCTAACGATCGAATCACCCACTACTAACACCTGCCTCTTCCTAACTGGCATTCCCTCCCCTCAGAGGTATCCTCAGTGCGAGAGGATACGCAACATCCTCTGGGAGGACGGTCCCAACTACGGGATGGTTTCCCTCTGCTCCCATTGTATGCTCTGTTCCCTTGAGACTTTCATTCTCTTTAAGAGCACTGGGGCTCTCAGACTGGCGGTGGGATAGTACTACAGTGTCCCGGAAAGTCTCATCAACATATCTCTCTATCTCCCTTAGCTCCTCCAGTTCAGCCACCCTGGCCTCCAAAGCCCGAACTCGGTCTCTGAGGGTCAGGAGCTCCTTGCAACAGGTGCGCACACATGCCACCCGCCCACAGGGCAGGTAATCATACATGTTACACTCGACGCAATAAACAGGATAGCCCCACTCTGCTGCTGGGCTTCTGTCTCCATTTTCTAATGAAAAGTTTAAGTATAAACTGGGATTCTTTTAAACCTCTGGAATATAGATTATTATAAGAGTTATGTTTTAAAGAAGGTCAGAAGTCACTAGTGCCCTCTAACCTCCCCCTCTAAACTCCCTCTCCAAACTCCCTGTTAGCTGTTCCTGTTCACAAGCTCCCTGGTCGCTGAGTCACAGGCTTATATAGCTCTGGTAGCCCCTTCCCCTGACTGAGGCTCAGCCAATTAACAGAGTCTTCTAGATTTCAAACCTTTTAGAAGCTCCTTCAAACAAACAAACAAACCAAACAGAGAAACACAAGGTCAGCACACAGCAAATAACTCCCCCCCACACAAACACACACTCCAGACAGCCACTTACCACAAGGGTCCCGTTTTTACTCCTCTTTTACCTGGAGAACTCCCTCTCCAAACTTCCTGTTAGCTGTTCCTGTTCGCAAGCGACTTTGGGACACTGAAGACTAGATCTAGGGTGATGTTCGCCAGTACCGTGGCATAGACTTCTTGCAGCATTCCCTCCTCACTTGGCACGGGTGCAGAAGTGAGTCCACTTCATTTCTGAGACCTCATCACTCTTCCAGGACCGTTCCAGTGAACATCATTATCCAGGCCAGTACCAATCCCCATCATGACAGTCCTTGAAGTCTCAATGTTTGTCAGATCATTGGTCTTGCTCAAACCCTTGGTTCTGCTCAAGGTTCTGATACCGAGCACATGATGGGAGGCATAGCATAGCTTGCTGAGAATGCCTTTCCTCAGAATGCTTTAGGGTCCTGCAATAGTCCTGCTTTAGGGTCCTTCCCACTCAGAAAGATCTTTGTGGGCCTACAGTGTTTACTGCCATGTGGGAGGCAGGAATTGGCCCCCTCACTCCTGGTTTCTGGGTAGTGTGCACACTACCTCTGAAGCTCATATGGAGTCCTGCCACCAGGCCAGGCACTGATTCCCAAAGTGCCACCCTTACATGGCCACAAGGATAGTGGCTGGTGTCCTGATACCTGTGGAACCCGTGGGGGTTCACCAAAATGTTCTAGGATCCCCAATTTGGTTTTGGGTGCATATGAGACCTTTAGACCTGGTGTCCTGGTCCCCCAATCAATGCAGGCATCAAGGGGCTCCCCCTTCTCCTCCCCTCCCCAAACCCAGGAACTCCTAGTGGGTCAACCAGCATCACTGCGAGGGTCAGCAGAATCCACAGAATCTTCCTTGGATGAGACCATCACATGTTCCACACATCCAGTGGCCTCTCACCTGAGGTTATTGGCAGAGGAATTTTGAGGAGCTAGTGGATTTCCTCTTTGACAGGGTACTGCTGTCTGGCTTTTGGTAATATGGTATTTGTGGGAAGTTGCATGCCTTTGGGAGAGTAGATGTCACACACTGTTGATTTCCTTGGTGTTTCAGTTTTGTCACGTATGTTATATATGTAACAGCTTTAACTGTTGTGCAGTTGTGGGGGGGGGGGGGAGAGCCCCCTTTTGTGTTAATCAGAATCACCCTGGGGGGGGGTCCATTTTCTTAACCCCCTTAGAGCTCGGACAGGGAATCTAAGGGACGGGGGCCAGATGTGGCCCTTCGGCTTTCCTGGATCCAACCCCTGAGTCTAGAAGCTTCCCTTCCTCTGCACTGGGGAGCCCATGCTGGTACTCCAGTCCCGTTGCCACCCCCTGCCCTGCAGCAGGGCTGGAGCACACAAAATCTACTAGCCTTGGCCCCCTTAGGTTCTGGTATGCAAGAGGAATGTGGGGAGTGTGATTTTTTTTGCTTCTCACTTCTGTGTGGCCCCTGACTGATTTTTCTGTGGGTTAGTGGCCCCTGACACTTCCCCAAAAAAGGCTTCCCATCCCTTAAATGGAATGGAATAGTAGTAGGTGAGGAGGATGTTGCAAGATTGTTTCTGCTGCCATTGTTTTGTGATTGAATTTTGCAGCAGGAAGGAGCTGTCTGATTTGTGAATATTATCTTTTCTGGGTTTTGGATGCAAATTACTCAACCTTTTTGGAGCCAATCTTTCTGGCCTTAGAGCATTCAGGGCTGCACTCTACACTCAGGTTATCTGTATGCAGCAGCAGCACTTTAAGACACCAAATCACTTGGGATGATTTTCGTGTCCCTGGGCAGACACACGTTTAATCAGTACAACTCATTGCTACACTAGAATCTGTTACTAACATCCGGAATGGAAGCTTTTGTAACCCTGAAATGTTTGTAATTCTGAGCAAAATGTTATGATGGCTCTTTAAAAAGTTTGCAACTGAAAATTGATTTAATACAGTTTTGTAACTTTACTATGTAGAACAAAAATGCTGCTTTAACACAGTACTGTACTGGTTTTTTTGGGGGGGGGGTTTGGTCTCGGCTGCTGCCTGATTGTGTACTTCTGGTTCTAAATGAGGTTCTAAATGAGTTATATGGTTGACTGGTTAGTTCATAACTCTGGTGTTTGTAACTCTGAGGTTTTATTGTATTTAATTAGGCCAGTCTTCATTCGGTAATTTCCCTTACCTGAAGAAGCTCTGGTATTGTTATCCATTTGACATGAAGAGAGCCGTATGTGTATTGCTTCCACTGAGTCTTGCACTGGTAACATGATTCTTGTGATGTCAGTGATCTAAACACTGTTCAGATTAGTGAGTAACTTTTCCTTTATAACCAGTGAGTCCAGATTGGTATTCCTGATTTGCAGAAAAATGAATTTCAGTACTTGTAAATTTTTGCTAATTTAAGACAGTTTGGAAAACATCTTGATGCATTTCTTGCTGCCAAATATTCAACTTTTCTTTTAATCCCATTGAGTTCTGTCATTTAAAGTTAAATAGTTTTTATGCATAGTACTTTATACTAGGGATGTTAAATTTAGTTTAATCAACTAATTGACTAGTCGATGGATTTTCCATCGACTAGTTGATAAGCGGGAGAGCCGCAGCAGGGTTAGCTCCTGGTCCGGGAGCTAACCCCGCTGCGGCTCTGCCTTTTAAATGTATTAAGCGCAGCAGGAGGGATCCAGCGCAAGCCTGGAATCAGCTGTCCTAGCTTGCGCCCAGTCCCCGCTGCCTCCCCTACCCACCATGGAGTTGGTGCTGGAGGGACTGGCTTTTAAGCTGGCTCCCCAAGCACCATCTCTAGCCCCCGCCCCTCCCAGTGTCTCCAATAGAGGCAGCAAGGGCAGGCCAAGTGACTAGTTGAGGGACTAGTCGACTATCCAGTAGGCAAAAGATTATCTGATAGTCGACTAGTCACTTACATCTGTACTTTATACTCATTACAGTTGATATTTGAGGATTTTCTGGTGGTTTAGGGACTTACTCAGTTGCAGTTTCCTATTACAACAGCTCCATTCTTACAGAGAAAAGTTTCAGTATTATTGTTTTGTTTGCTACCCATCAGAGACAAAAGGAAGCATTAGTCATTCCAAAATATTTTCTGTATGAACACAGAAGTAACTTAGGGAAGTTTCTTTTTTCCAAATGGGAATGTAAACTGCCTGGGCACAAAATTTTCAGGTTTATCTTTGCAATGAAGTAAATTCTTAGTTTTCTTGTTGATAGCTGCTTCTTTCATTGCCAGTAACTTTTACAGTTTATGCATTTGATATGATTATATTAAATACCACTTCTATTTTACAAATATTTACAGTTAAGTTTTCTTGTATAGAGAAGATATTGATACTTTGACTGCATTTTCTCTAGCTAGGATAATTCACCTTTTATGAAGAAACAATATTCTTACCAAAGTTTTTGCACAATTTAAATAATTTCAGACATTCTATGTAAATGTTAATTCCCAAGCAAATAAAACTTTGGCGCCTGTGGTATATATTTTATATTGATACAAATTTTGTTTTAGATTTTTAAGTGAGTAGAGGAGGTTTGTCCTGCTATTGAAAGTGGAGAAGGCTCTCCTAAAGCTGTACTCTTCTAAAAATATCTGGTGTCAGATTAAGAATTGCTGTTTCTTACCTATATAATTGGCATCTTAGATGATTAGAAATGTCAGTTTAAACATCTAGTTTACTTTTCAAAAATTGCACACTAATATTTCAGAGCTTTTGTGCTTTGACAGTATTTTTTTTTCAACCAAACGGATATTTTGATGTGTCCCTTTCACATGTTCATTTGTTGTTTATTTTTTTGCCAGACACTCAGCTTTGACTATGAAAAGAGATTAATCGGTTGCACTTTTTTTGTTTATAGTGTTTCCTTTTCTTGTTGCAATTTTGGGATTAAAATGTGGAATGCTTAAATCCAAACTATTTTTCATTTTTAAAAGTCTATTTCTAACTTTTTAAAAATCTACATTTGGGACTAAATCATGACAGAATTCTTTTCTCTTGTGTTCAATATCAGTGTGTCTCTGCATAGGTCCATAGGATCAGACCCATTTTTATTTAGTAGAATACACATAGTAACATCCTAGGACACTCAAAGGTTAATGGACTATTGTTCAGCTTCCATTAGGGCGTTTTTTATTTAAAATATTTTTTCTGGGTGGTAAATGTTTGTCTTTGGCTCCCTCTATCAGCCTGTCTCTATTTGTCTTTTTGAATTACTGGTTTTCTAAGACACTCATCCATTAAACACATTGGAATCAGTTGATAAAGTGTGTGCAGATATTCCGTATTTCTGCTCTATAAAATAAATAAAAATAAATGTACTGTAGTAAAACATGCAAGAAGACATTGAAAGGGAATGTATTTATTCAGATTAAAAAAGGTAAAAATAATATCTATTACAATGCCTTTTTGAATAATTTTTTTGTTATTTTACCCCAAACAAGTCTTTCTATTGTAGTATTTTAGGGCTGTCCTCACAATAGTATCTAAGTGCTGAAATGTTGAATTAGAGGCATGGTTTTAGTTTCCCATTTTTCAGCAGTGTATTTCATATAGTTGTATGATCGCTTTTATGTTTGTGATTTCTATTTTTTTCAGTGCCCTATTGACATAGGGGGTAACTGGATTGTTCTATTAGGGCCTCCGACAAATAGAAATTATTTGATATGCTAAGCTATTTCTGACAGAAGATATAAAGTTTTGACAAACATGCATGGCACAGCAAGTGTCCAATTCAAAAGAGCAAAATAAATGCAAACCACCATTATGGGGAACACAAACAGCCTGAAAGCGAGTTATCAGTAAGCAAATAATTGTTGAACTGTTATGAATGGAATAGGATGTTGAAATAGGGCATGATTGGCTGATGTTACATATGTCCTTGATTACCTTTCTTGTGCTTTTATCCTAATAAGTGACATTCTTTGTATTCCCTTGGATGGCTAGACAGTCTGACACTGAAGAAGAATAAATATTGCATGTGGTACACATTAAGCTGTCATCTAAGACAGCATTTATAAAAAAAGTAACTGGAGAAATTCATAAGAAATTCTGCAGTGCTACAGTTTCCTGGCTCCAGTCATAATTGTCAAAGTTCTTGACACATTTAGGTCTTTTGAAATTCTTTAGGTTTACAGTTACTTGGTGTATGAATAATTATTTTCTCAAATAATTCAGATTTTGTTAATGTTAGTTACCTAAATGTTGTATTTTATTGGTATATGGTTAATGAAGGGATACCTAGTGGTAATGTTAACATGTCTGGTGCTGTTGCAGTAGAGGAAACCACAGATAGATGCATGCATGCATGCATGCATGCATGTAGAAGAAAAGTAGACCATTAGAAGCTCTTTCAGATGCTTACATTACATTAACTCATATTTATGGGAAGCATTAATATCAGCCTAGTTTGTAAAAGGACCTACTTTTGTATTAAAAAAAAAAAAAAGTATTGTTTTCTCTCAAAGTACCAAGAAAACCGAAGAGTATGATCTATTATTTCTAAAATTGCAATGGAAAAAACATCTGTGTGAACTATCTAGATTGTTGTCTTAAGTCTTAATTTTTAATCTTGAATGGGGGTGGCATATGTAGTTATATTCTTTGTAGCCATGATTCTTTGAATTTCCTTTGACAGTCTTAGCCCACTGATCCAACCAGTGGAAAAAGGATAGCTACAGACAATGTCTTAAGTGATATATAGTCATATACAAATATAATGGCTTGATCCTAATTGGAGGACCCTCAGATAGTTCTGTACTATAAATATTTATAAAAATTGCTGTAGCCCTATCCTTGAGCTCGTCAGCATAGTGCTGTCAGTGCTTATTGTATCTATGATATAACCTGGCTTTCCTGTAGCAAGAATTAAGGTCACCAGCTCTCATCCATTTGTAGGTCTGTGGTGCTCTATTGTTATCGAAATGTTCTAAATAAAACAATTAGTTTTTAATAATTTTATTTTCTAGTTAAAATACACTATGAGAAAAATAGTTTGCTACATCATCTGATGTAATTGAAGACTAGCCTTGTTTTGTGGCAGACATGCTGTGGTAATGTCATCCAAAAAACCGTACAGAAGTGCTTCCAGTGAAAAAGAGTTCTATTGGCTTTCATATAATTAGCATTTAATGTTTATTAAGAGCGGTGACATAATATTTAGCAATGTGTTTGCTTTGAAAATTTGCAAGGTTGGAAATAGATAAATCTAAACACACCTATTTGGAATGAAGAAACTTTTCTCTAAGTATAACACCGCTCAAATGTTACCTGTAACTGTTAACTCTGTAGGCCACTACAGAGCACAAAATATTTGCCCAACTGGTAAATTGAACTGTAAGTCCCACTGTGGGAAATTGCTTTGCTGTGCTCCAAACAGCAGTTATCTTAGTAATTGTACCTGAATTCTCTTGTGTCTAATAGACCATTGATGTCCTTTTTACTGTGGCATAATGATTTTACCTTAATATTATTAATTGCAAAACTAAGAAAAGATGTATTAGAGCGTAACTTAAAATTTATTATCAGCATGGTATTTAATTGGTGTTCTGTGTAAACAATCTTTTTGTTCCAGTTTAGATTGTACATTTCACATTCTAAACTGGAGCTCACAACAAGGAGCTTATCAGAGCAAATTGTCTAGTCCATCCCCTTCCTCACTCAAAACCTAAATGACCCTTTATCATCATGGTTTAGATTGCTGGACACAGATGTGAGAAAATACAAGTAATCTACAGGTAACTACAGTAGCCGCACTGATGTTCTCAGAGAACTGACTGCTGGGAAGATAAAAAGCTTCCCACAGAGTCTGTGACTTTCCAGCAGCAAAGCACATCATGAGCTCATACATGAAGTTTTATTTGCTGAAGATTCACAATAAGATGCATTAGGACATTCAGCAGGGACCCTTTTTAGAAGAGCACAAAAATTCTGTGAGGTTATTAACTGATGCAGTAGTGCATGGCATCACACTAGAACAAGGCCAACATTGCTAGCAGTGTTTCTTGTCAAGAACATCAAACACTATAATGTGACAATATTAAAATGGTTAATTTCTTGATTCTATATGTTTTAACTTAGTTTGTGCACTTTTTCTTATTGTAGAAGATGTTCAGACTGAAGTACTGTATTTAGCAGTTTTGTTAGGCATTATGTAATTCTCAATAACATAATAGTAAATTATATTTAAAAGAGCTTGTTTATGGCCAGATACCATGCTTTCCTTAGCATTTATTTATTGTGATCACAAATAAACACACAAATGTATATATGCAATTGAGTAATTCACCACAGGAAAAGTTCCTGCACCCATAGCTTAGATAAGTTAATTGTCTGTACTATTTAAAAACTATAGCTTCAGTCCAGTTGAAGGAGCAGCTAAAATATAGAAAGTGGTATATATTTATCTTTATCATTTTTACCCAGTAAACTGGAAGTGTCCGATAGAAATGGCAATTTTCATCACTTTCTAAACTAATTTAAGTGTAAGTACATCTTGTATAGTAAGATGAGCTTCTAACCTATTACCTTTCCTATAAATTAGTATGTGTAGGTCTTGTGGTGATGGTGGGGAGATATGTGACCCCCATATATGCCTTGCCTCGAGGCATATATATTGCAAGAGTAGAAGTAATTGTTGGAAAACATTTGTCTGAGTTGGTGACAAGTATTTAATTACAATAATGGAATGCTTTATAGAAATATTGATTCTATCCGAAAACTGATGCTAACAAGACAGACCTAACTATTCTGCTGATTGAATCCACTCCCCTCTACTAGGCTGTATGCTTTTACAGCTTGTCAGGCTGTTCTATCAAGAGTCAGTTTATTCAGCTAGAGAGCCTGAGTGAGTGATTTGGGATTGGCTGCAAGACTGGGGATCAAACCAGACCAGTGACATTTGCCAACAGCAGCTTTGATTTTGTGTGTTGCCATTGATTGACCACTAGAGTAAATTACAAGATACTGAATACTATACAGCTGCATACTATTTTCCACTTTAAACCCTATCATGCTCATGTATTAGTCCCCCGTTTCTACCTTTCTTAATGCTCAGTTCTACAACTTGTGTTGACATAATTGGTAAAAACCATAATCTCATATTATAATGATAAATATAGCACAATTGCACACTGAAGAAATGATTTTGAAATATAATTACACAATCTGTTTCTGATTTTGATTTCTTAATATAGATCTGAAGCAGGAAGGTATTTTCCATCTACTAGCAAAATATTTAAATAAAAGCGGCAAAACTGAAAATTCCAAATATAGTCTCTTGTCCTTCTTTGGGGTGGGGAGAGAGTAAATAAACATATGCAACATAAAATTTAGCTTTACATTTTTATTCCTGTATTGTTACGTGAAGTATAATAAAATCTACCTGCAAATTGCAGAAAATGGTTAATAGTTGGGGTTTTTGCTTTTGTTTTTTGTATGGAATACCGTGGTTTATATTCTGTAGTGTTTGAAATTCTCAACAGCAGATAGACAATTTTTTTTTAATTTTCAGTGTGTTACAAAGTTTTGTTTGAGCTTTTTAAACTGAGTGATTAGCAGAAATAATGACCCTGTCAGCCTTAATCACATTAAAATGTGGTTAACATCATTTAATTTTTTCCACTTAATATGCAAAAATTTCCAGTAGATTTGCAGTGAAGGCCATTGAAATTCCATTAGAACAAGAATAAAAATTTCAGGCATCATTTATTCAGAGAAGGAATAAAGGTCTCGATTGAAAACTGCTGAATCTTTCTATTAGAGAAACTATGAATCATTACATTGAACTGTACCTTCAGTTTCTATAGTACTGAATTTGGCTTACTTTCAAATGAATGAAAAGCGTTTGTAATGTAATGCTTTGTGAAAGTGACAAAATTTAGCAAAAATTTTATGAACACTTTACCTAAAGTCTTACTTCACAGTATTTTGTAACTACTGCAGCTAATAAAATTTTCTAAATGTTTATAAATATTGAAACTTGTTTTAATTAAACATTTAGAAACACTGCATGTTTACAGATGAATCAAATATAAAAAGCCTGTTTAATGCTTTATAATTCAAAAGCCTATTCCCTGGGTCACAATAACATTCTGCAACAAATTCATAAAGCAAGGATTATTCAGATAAGGTCCAGACATTATCTTAAGTTGTCTCCGATCCATGTAGTTCCACTCAGGTGTTGCTATAATATGAAATGTTGAAGATCTGAGGAGACACAGTGAAGCGCAGAGTTTCAGCTGAACCTTTTAATTTTTCTGTCTGCTTTCGATTTAACCACAACTGAATAAAATGTTAAAATTAAGCTCTTGTAAGCAAGTTGTATGTAATGAATGAACTAGGAAAGCAGATGTATTTTTATGATCTCTCTGCTTTAAAAACTGGAATGGTTTTAAACTGATTACTGTATGTACCTGATGAGAAGAAATGTCTTTCTTGAGCCACTTTGGTATCTGAAATAATAAATTATATAGTGGATTGCTGTTGGAGTTTTTAGTTTGTATTTTGTTCCTGTGCCATTTTAGACTATTCAATAATTACAGTCTTCGTAGTAAAAATCCTGGTGAAAATTAATAAAATATATTGCACGTTTGCATGACATAATTTTTAAATTTCAGTGTTTTGTTCACTTGTGTGTGTGTGTGTGTCCGTGTTTTTTGAAATACGGAAATAAAACATGGCATAGTCTCTTGCTAAATTTAATCTTTTTTATTATTTTTTTCCAGGGGATGGGACTTTGCTATTTTATTTAAGTCCCCGGTTAGAAATGTCCTTATGCATATGCCCAATTTGAAGTATGTGAATAGTCCCACTTAAATCACAGGACCGAGTCTCAATTATTTCTGTCACCATATTTGGGCTCCATGTCAACCCTCTCTCCAGTTATAGATGGTTGAATGCAGCTTTTAAGAGCATTTTAATTCTGTTCCGTTCACCCTCCAGGGAGAGGAGGGGATTTTTGTGGCCATGAAAGCAAAGGACAAAATATGGGACTTAAATTCCACTTTGCACATAATAGTAGTGAGTGTTACTGTTTCTGTTGTACACTTGGACCAGTCAATGCATATACTTAAAAATAGGAAAAAAAATACAAAAAGGAAAAATCTGAAACAATAAACTTCATGTGTTAATGCTAAAATAACTGAAACAGTATTTAAGTTGGATTGGCAGAGGACAGGAGAGAGAGCCTGTACTTCTGGATTGATGTTTTTCCAATCAAACAAACACACAAATTGGACTTACATTTTGTTAATATTCAGTACTATGATATGAATTACCTAAATCGGGGTGGGGAACCTAAGGCCCCCCAGGGGCCAGATGTGGCCCCTGACTTGCCTGGATCCTCTTCTCCCCCCTCTCCCCAAAGCATTGGGAGCCAGTGCTGGAGCACACAAAATCTACTAGCCTAAGCAGCTCCACTCTAGGCTCTGGTGTGCAAGGGGAAAGTGGGGAGTGTCTTTCTCTTCCTCTGTTGGAGGCCATGTCAGTGAGGATGGTGTGGTGTTGGTTTTCGCTTCTTCCTTCTGTGTAGCCCCAGGCTGATTTTTCTGTGTGACCTTGTCAGGGCTGTTTTCCCCCCTCTGGCATTCAGCGTGCAGAAGATGCGGGCCCGCAAAGAGCTCAAAAGGAAAACAAAAACAACCTTTGCCTCTACAGGCACTGGTTACAAAAACTTCCCCCCAGAATCACAATACACACATTTTGGGGAATCACTGCCACCATCAAGTGATTTTTATTCCTAAAAAATCAGGGGTGAACACTTGAACCTACCCCCAGGGGTAGGGTTGCCAGATGGTTTAACCAAATATACCAAACACCCGCGTGCCCCCTCAAAAACAAACACCGGGGAAAAGTTCGGGGAGGGGGAGAAGAGACTCGGAGACGCTCTCTCTCTCTCTCTCTCTCTCTCTCTCTCTCTCTCTCTATATATATATATATATATATATATATATATATAATAAAATAATAAAACAGCATGGCCCCTTTGAGTGTCTGCAGAGTCAGAATAGGGATAGGAATAGGGGAGCAGCTGAGCACTAAGACCTAGGGAAGGCATTGCTTCCCCTTGGTCTTCAGGCTTTTTGCCAGTGTCCATTTTGTTTTATTGATCAAACCAAAGGTAAGCAGGGGTACTGGGGGTGTTGGGGCTCCGAGGGGGGGGCGCCGGGGCTGGGCCCAGTTGCTGAGTGTGTCATAGGGTTGCTAGGTGTCCAGTATTCTCGCCTCCTGGCCGGGGGGAAAAATCAGAAAATACCGGACATTTTAGGTGTCCAGTATTTTCTGAATTTTTTGCTAGACAAGAGGTGAAAATACCAGACTGTCAGGGTGAATACTGGACACCTGGCAACCGTACCCAGGGGTACACCCAGCTCTTTTTTGCTTTTTTGGGCCCTAAAACAGCTTGAAAAAAGAAAGAGGAAAACAAGCTGCAGTTTATAGTGGCTGATCTCTCAGTGTGAGGTATGCAGATAGACAGACAGACAGACAGACAGACCTTCCAGGACACACGAATCAAATCATCACCTTAAAAAAAGTGATTTTATTACAAAACAAAAGAAAAACTTGATGAAGCATACTTGGTTGCTAGATGTTAGAGTGACTAAGGAAAACAGATTAAAACACAGAGAAAAGCCTCTGGGCACAGTGCTAGATGGTAAACGGGGAAGGGAGGCATAGATTCACACAGAGCAGTTCAAACCAAACCACAAAATAAAGAAAAATTACTGTGAATGTGACTAGATTCACTTTGCCATTTACTTACTTCCAATTTTCTCTTTGTTCAGTCCATTCCCATGCCCCAAACTCCTTGGAGACATGATAGTCCTGCCTGGGTTTAAATCATTCTGTCTCTCTCAACTCCTGGTTTTTCTCTCCCACACAAAGAAAGCAGACAAGGAATCTATATCCAGTTCAGATTTCATCCTTATATCTCGATTGGTTCTGCCATCTGGCCAACACCTTTGCTAGCTACCTGAGTTTAACCCCTTAGTCACTGGGTGCTAGTCAGCACTCCTCCTGTTCATTACAGACCTAAAAAAGGTTCCCCACTCCTTAAATGGTATGGAATAGCATAGGTGAGGAGGATGTTGTAAGATTGTTTCTGCTGCCATTGTTTTGTGATTGTTTGAACTTTGCAGCAGGAAGGAGCTGTCTGAACTGTGAATATTATCTTTTCTGGTTTTTGGATGAAAATTACTCAACCTTTTTGGAGCCAGTCTCTCTTTGAGAATCAAACGTAAATATGATAGACTGTTGTGAGGGGGACCTGCTGTTTTTTAAAGTTGACTTTATTCATCAGTTTTGGTGAACAGAAAAATTGGTAATTGTCCCAAAATAGAGAAAATACCTTCATGTCTTTATAAGAGGACTCAATCATCTTTTAAATACAGGACTGGATGAAGTTTGTGTGGGCTTTACTGAGCTAAGTATTTGTCACAAACTTCCCTTTATATGCCTGTGGAGAGAAGCTGGCAATTGTGGAGAGGGGAATTGGAACAGGGAGTTAGGGCAGTGTTTCTCAACCAGTGGTATGAGTACCCTTAGGGGTACTCGAGAGAAGTCGGGGGATGGGGGTGGCGGGAAACGTCAACACAACTGAAATTTGGAGAAAACTTAATTTTTGTTTGTTTTACAGCGCTTTATTTTTGTACTTTTTACACCCAAAATTTCATTGCCTGTCTGGCAGTGATTATGTTGTTTAAACAAATGTTACAAAATTAGTTTCTACCATTACATGTCTGAAAACTGTAGGTACTGGGGGTACTTATTAAAAAAAAAAGTTGAGAAACACTGAGTTAGGGTACATGGACACTGGATTTCATTGGCAAAGGGACTAGGACTAGCTGGCAAAGATACAGACTGGGACTAGCTGGATAAATCAGGATTGTGTAGTTCAAAGAGATCCAGGACCTCTTTCTTTACTGCAGAATCTGGAAGGTGTGTACTGTTTATATAGCACTAGGGTAGGGTAGATGAAGGCCTACCCTAAACTAACGGCCATAACCCTCAGTTCAGGGAGAGGAGCCACTGCACCCAGTCCCCAGCTGATTATGGGAGACATCAAACAAAAATCCAGGAATGGAGCTGTGGTCAGATGTATAGAATCAGTGATCCAGGGAAAATAGAATATGTGGTGAACGAGCCAGGGGAGTGCCGAAAGAGGAGAGAATAGTCTCATGGTGAGACTCATTTGAACGCTGTCCTGGAGAGCTGAACTCTATTACTGCCTCTGCCAATAAGTTCCTAATGATGCTAATTCAGTCACCTAATACCAAACTTTTCACTAATTGTACATTCCTCATTATCTGTGTGCCTGGCAGATTAATAGATTAGTCAAGTCTAGGGAAGACTGTTGGGAATTCCAGAGATGCCATTGATCTACTTTTGTAAGGTAACAAAATGGCAGATGAAATTTAATTGTTGACAAACACAAGGTAGGGTAAATTAGTAATAATTTGAATTAGACATAATAATTGTTTGATTTTAAGGTGCCAATCCAGCAAAATACTTAATTAAAACATGCACTAAACTTTAAGCGTGCAAATTTTAGCTTAATACATAACCTATTTAAATTGTCTGCTTAAATTGGATTGGGAGCTACATTTACTCAGTAGGCATTGGTGCTTAAAAAAGTTTTTAACAATGAGATTAAATAAGGATTAGAAGAAAATTGGAAAATACTGAAAATACTATAAAGCAAATATGTAAATTGATGGTATGTCCTCACCTGGAATGCTACTTTATATCAGAAAAGATCCAGTAAATATAGAATGTGTTCAGAAACAGGCAAGGAAAATCATGAAAGGGCTTTGAAAGAGATAAGTTTGAAGAGAGAGAAAAAGAAGGGGACACTCTAATAATAGTGCAGGTAGAAAATTTTGGAATTATGAGTTTTCAGCAGAATTTTTAATTGAAATTTTGATTTTTGACAGAAAAAACTAGAACTTGTCATGAAAAAATTCTTGGGATTTTTGGCCAACTATAGACCTGGTTGAAATTTTTCTGTGGCTAAAATAATCCAATCTCACAATTTGTTGACTAGCTCTGCTGTTTAGATTAGTAAAGAGTCAGTGAGAAGGAATATGAAGACTACAAAAGAATAATATAAACAAGATAAATTAGGTACTTTTTGGGGGGGGGGTGTTCATAATACTGTACATGGACATAAGTCTATTCAATGGGAGTGAAAATAACAAATTAAAAATATTCCAGATGATGACAATATACTAAGATTGTTCCTACTGTCTGAAATTAACTTTTAAAAAAAAATTCCGGGCAGGTTTACACTATGGGGGAAAGTCAATGTAAGCTAGGCAAGTTGAATTACATTAGTCCGTCAGCCTGGAGTCTGTCAGATGGGCAGAATTGACCTCTCTTGGACTTGCAAACTCCCTCATTTAGGATTGGTCAGGTCCTGAGGGAGTCCAACCTATACCTGTTGAGGGCTTGATTGTTTGCTGCTGCTGTGTGCTGCTGGTGCTGGTGTAAAGGGTCTTGCCTACCCCAAACCCCTTCAGTTCCTCCCTACCTGCCTCCCCTCCCCTGTGGCAGTCTTTGAAGAGGCTCTTCTTGCTTTCGCATGTTGACTCGCTGGACTGTGTTTTTGTGTATTTTTCTTGTAGTAAATAGATTGGTGAGGTTCTTCTTTGAGTTATGGTCCCTGTATGGATTCCAGATGTAGATGCTTATATATGCCAGAGCTGTAACAGTTTTTAGTAGTGTCTGTTGACTTGCATGTGCATTGTATATCATCTGCATGTTGTAGAGATTATGTGGGTGGACACCACTCCAGTTCCCTCTTACCACCACATGGCAAGAGTCGGGACCCCTGCTCTTTAGTGCTCTTAGCTGGCTAAATATTTTTGTCCATTTCTGCTTAATGTGTATATATATTTTTTGTGTTTTAATTGTATATAGTTTACTTTGATAAGCTCCCAGTCATATTTCTTCCTCTGGCTGGAAGATTTTCCCCTACCTCCTAACCTGCCCAGTGATTATATTATGGGACTCCAGCTTCAAAAGCTGTGCTTCATGCCCACAGTCGTTTTCTGTGAGCAATGAGCATCAAAGCTGTCTCTACTGCCTTGTAGAAACCTACATCATCACCTGCTGCCTGTTCCCTGCTTCAGACTCAGGAAGCTAGAGAATGTTACCTCCACACGTATCTGATGGACAAGGCTGTATGCCCACATGTGTAAACAGTCCTGGGACTGTCAGGTCCACAAAAGGCACTCTAGTGTCCCCCATAGCCTTCACTCTCTCAAAGATTTACATGCCTCTTTGTGGTCACTTGGTATTGTCTTGTTCCCAAAAAGAGGGATGGCTGCCACTCCATTCTGGACCTCAGATTGCTCATCAAATTCATACTGAAATTATTGAAACCCAACTGATCAATGGGTGCTGGATATAATTTATCAGAGTTCTTCTTGGTCTCCCTTATTGCCCACCCCATGGTGGCCATGGAGATCTCTCCCATCTCAGTCTCCTGTGAGAGGAAATGGATGCTTTCCTCTGGATGGACACCATGAAATGTGTCCCCCCATTACTTCCATAGCTACAAGTTCTATTTCCCTTATTTTCTTGTTCCCCAAAAGAGGGATGGCTGCCACTCCATTCTGGACCTCAGATTGCTCATCAAATTCATACCGAAATTATGGTTCTGGATGGTCACATTCCTCCTTAAACCATTCCTCTCCCAAAATGCCTGTTTTCTGGCTCTCAATAGGAAAGATGCATACTTCCACACTGAGATCCACCCAACTCATGGGCATGTCTCCATTTTGCATTGTAACAATTCCATTAGCCATTCCAGATCCTCCCCTTCGGTATTCCTTCCTCTCGTCCATGTGTTCACAAAGGCCTTCACTATCTCCATAGCCTATTTTAGCCATTCTGTGTTGCCCTGCTTGGACAACTGGCTCCTTGTTGCACCATTGTGCAGCCACCTCCTTTCCACTGTCTGGACCTCTCAGAATCTTCTTGCCAGCCTGGATACCTCTAACAGTGAGAACAAGTCAGATCACATCTCTACCCATATTATCATCATAATCAGGGTGTGCCTGGATGCTCTTGTTGGCTGCACTATTTCCTCAGTGGACCAATTTGCGACCCCTCACCTCGAATCACAGACCTTCACTGCAAACTGCATTTGTGTATCCCCCTTTCTTTCCCTGCCCTGCATCTCTAATGCTCCATGCCCGCTTTCCTATGCACTGCCTCCAACTGTGGCTGCAGTAAACCTACAAACCATAGTCCGGAGTGGGGAACCACAGGTTGCACATGGTTCTTGGGGTTAGCTTCTGTCAAGGTTTCAGACAGTTTGTTTACCTGAGCATCTGCAGGCATAAACCCCTGAAGTTCCTTGTGGCCATAGTTCGCCATTCCTAGCCAGTGGGATCTGCAGGAAGGAGGATCCTGATTATCTTTTTTTTTTTTTTTTTGTCCTGCCTTTTGGCTTTCCTCCATTCCTTGTATTTCCTTTTCTCAGCATTAGAGAAGTGCAGTACCTCCCTGTCTTCTTTGCTCCATGTTGGGTGCTTTTTTATTTGTCAGAGATGCTTGGCCAGTGTGTGTACGGTTTGCCCAAAAGCCACACCTGCCAAAGCAGAAGGAAGAATGCACAGAAGTATGATTAAGTCAATGCACAACATTGAAACATTTCAGTAAAATACACCTTTTGTAATATAACTATCTTTTGTCTCACTGGCAAGCAAACACCTGTGCACACACTCAAAGCATGTGAGTGTTGTCCGGGAGGTGTGGGAGGTGCTCTACATGAAAAAAGAGCACTTTGCAAGGGTTGTGGTGCAGATGACTAGGGAAAAAATTCTAAAATTCTTCCACAGTTTTCCACAGGCAGGGGTCATCTAGCAGATATGTCACTGCTGAGGGTAAGGCGAGAAGCGAGGGTATATCTGCTACATGTTTGTGGCTTCCAAAAGGCAGGACAGAAAAGAAAATCGGGAGTTAAGGATACTACTGAGCAGATAATTTAAAGTAACGGCGGAGCAAACACAGATGTTGAAGTCCTTAAAAATAATGAGTGGTCCCTAATGCTGCTTCCCTCTGCTCCACTTTGGTCCCTGTGCACGTGACTGCCAGTTGGTGCAGAAAAGTACCCTAAAATGGGGGAGGGAGCAAAGCAGCCTTACCAAGGAACCTTTAGAGGAGGATTACAGTATACCTTCAAGAAACTTTCCTAAAGATCACTGGAGGATTCCCATGCAATCTTGGCATGCAGCAACATCCTGTTCTGCCATACTGATTGTCTACACAGGGAAATGTCCAGCACACAGAAAAGCAGCTAGCCCTGTACATTTCTATACCCTAAATCCACCTCTACGCAACATAAACTACAGCCACTTATCAGATGTCTCCCCTCCTGCTTCTTGCTGGAGAGTAACTGCTGAGACTAGCTGGACACCTTGTGTACAATTACAATAGACTCACCGGCTGGGGCGCTCACCTCCGAGACCAGACTCCCCAGGAACTCCGGTCAACTCAAGATGTCCCTACACATAAATCTGTTGGAATTGTATGCCGTGTGCAATGCTTACAGGCATTTCCTGCCTTCCATTGCCAGCAGACATGTCCATGTCCTTACAGACAACGTTGCCCTTGTCTTCTGTATCAACAGGCAAGGGGGAGTAGGTCTCGATCCCTGTGCACCGAAGCCATAAATCTGTGGAACTTTTGCATCAGCTACAACATCCACCTGTCCACAGTTCATATATGAGCTGTCACCAACGTAACAGCAGAAGCTCTCAGCAGACATTTCCCTCAGCATCATGAATGGGTGCTCAATTCTTCTATAGTATGCTCCCTGTTGCGCAAATGGGTCGCCCAATTTGCAACACCTCACAATACCAAATGCACCCAGTGCATCGGGACAGGATTGCTCGGAGACGCCTTCCTTATCCAATGGAATCATGAGCTCACTTATGCCTTTCCACCGATATCACTTCTCCCCAAAGTTGTTCAGAAGGTCAGGACAGATGGGTCCACAATCCTGCCTGGCCAAGACAACCGTGGTATCTCTTCCTGCTCAGGATGTCAATTTGCATGCCCATCACTCTCCCTTGCCAGTGCAATTTCGTCACTCTGGGTCAGACAACACAAATCTACATGGACCTAAGCAAACCGCATCTAATAGCGTGTCTCCTCTGTGGCTCTCCCAGTCCAAGCTTCCAGAGCAGATATGAGCAATCCTCATCCACAGCCATAAGGATTCCACCTATGCCTCCTACACCTACAAGTGGAAATGCATCTCAGCATGGTGCACCTTGAAGGGGCAAGACCTGATAATAGTACCCCTGTCTCTTATCCTGGACTATCTTCTCATTCAAAAGCAATCATAAGAACATAAGAACGGCCGTACCGGGTCAGACCAAAGGTCCATCTAGCCCAGTATCCTGTCTGCCAACAGTGGCCAGCACCAGGTGCCCCAGAGGGGGTGGACCGAAGACAATGATCAAGCGATTTGTCTCCTGCCATCCCTCTCCAGCCTCTGTCAAGCAGAGGCCAAGGACACCATTTTATCCCCTGGCTAATAGCCTTTTATGGACCTAACCTCCATGAAATTATCTAGCTTCTCTTTAAACTCTGTTATATTCCTAGCCTTCACAGCCTCCTCTGGCAAGGAGTTCCACAAGTTGACTACACGCTGTGTGAAGAAGAACTTTCTTTTATTAGTTTTAAACGTGCTACCCATTAATTTCATTTGGTGTCCTCTAGTTCTTCTATTTAGGGAACTAATAAATAACTTTTCTTTATCGCCCTCTCCACACCACTCATGATTTTATACACCTCTATCATATCCCCTCAGTCTCCTCTTTTCTAAACTGAAAAGTCCCAGTCGCTTTAACCTCTCCTCATATGGGACCCGTTCCAAACCCCCAATCATTTTAGTTGCCCTTTTCTGAACCCTTTCCAAGGCCAAAATATCTTTTGAGGTGAGGAGACCACATCTGTACACAGTATTCAAGATGTGGGCGTTCATAGTTTTATACAGGGGCAGTAAGATATTCTGGGTCTTATTTTCTATCCCTTTCTTAATAATACCTAGCATCCTATTTGCCTTTTTGACCGCGCTGCACACTGTGTGGAAGTTTTCAGAGAACTGTCCACGATAACTCCAAGATCTCTTTCCTGATTTGTCGTAGCTAAATTAGCCCCCATCATACTGTACGTATAGTTGGGGTTATTTTTCCCGATGTGCATTACTTTACACTTATCCACATTACATTTCATTTGCCATTTTGTTGCCCAATCACTCAGTTTGGTGAGATCTTTTGGAGTCCTCACAGTCTGCTTCTGTCTTGACTATCCTAAACAGTTTGGTATCATCTGCAAACTTTAACACCTCACTGCTTACCCCTTTCTCCAGATCATTTATGAATAAGTTGAACAGGATTGGTCCTAGGACTGACCCTTGGGGACACCACTAGTTACCCCTCTCCATTCTGAAAATTTACCATTTATTCCTACCCTTTGTTTCCTGTCTTTTAACCAGTTCTCAATCCAAGAAAGGACCTTCCTCTTATCCCATGGCCATGTAATTTACACAAGAGCCTTTGGTGAGGGACCTTGTCAAAGGCTTTCTGGAAATCTAAGTATACTATATCTACTGGATCCCCTTGTCCGCATGTTTGTTAACCCCTTCAAAGAACTCTAATAGATTAGTAAGACAGGATTTCCCTTTACAGAAACCATGTTGACTTTTGTCCAACAAATTATGTTCTTCTACATGCTTCACAATTTTATTCTTTACTATTGTTTCGACTAATTTGCCCGGTACTGAAGTTAGACTTACCGGTCTGTAATTGCCCGGATCGCCTAGAGCCCTTTTAAATATTGGTGTCACGTTGGCTACCTTTCCAGTCATTAGGTACGAAGCCGATTTAAGGGATAGGTTACAAACCACAGATAATAGTTCAGCAATTTCCCATTTGAGTTCTTTTAGAACCCTTGATGAATGCCATCCGGTCCCGGAGATTTGTTAACATTAAGTTTTTCTATTTGTTCCAAAACCTCCTCTAATGACACTTCAATCCGGACAGTTCCTCAGATTCATCACCCACAAAGGACGGTGCAGATTTGGGAATCCCCAACGCCCTCAGCCGTGAAGACTGAAGCAAAGAAATCATTTAGTTTCTCCGCAATGGCTTTATCGCCCTTGATTGCGCCTTTTATAGTTCGATCATCTAGGGGACTCCACAGGTTTTTTAGCAGGCTTCCTGCTTCTAATGTACTTAAAAACATATTTGTTATTTCTTTTGAGTTTTTGGCTAGCTGTTCCTCAAAATCTTTTTTGCTTTTCTTATTACATTTTTACACTTGATTTGACAGTGTTTATGTTCCTTTCTATTTATCTCACTAGGATTAGACTTCCACTTCTTAAAAGATGCCTTTTTGTCCTCACTGCTTCTTTTACATGGTGGTTAAGCCACGTGACTCTTTTAGGTCTCTTGCTATGTTTTTTAATTTGGGGTATACATTTAAGTTGGGCCTCTATTATGGTGTCTTTAAAAGTTTCCATGCAGCTTGCAGGATTTGGCTCTAGTCACTGTGCCTTTTAATTTCTGTTTAACTAACTTCCTCATTTTTGTGTAATTCTTTTGAAATTAAATGCCAGGGTGCTGGTCTGCTGAGGTGTTCTTCCCACCACAGGAATGTTGAATGTTGTTATATTATGGTCACTATTCCCAAGCGGTCCTGTAACGGTTATTTCCTGACCTGATCCTGCGCTCCACTCAGGACTAAATCGAGAATTGCCTCCCCTTGTGGGTTCCTGCACCAGCTGCTCCAAGAAGCAGTCATTTAAGCCATTGAGAAATTTTATCTCCGCTTCTCTTCCTGAGGTGACATGTATCCAGTCAATATGGGGGTAATTAAAATCCCCATTATTATAGAGTTCTTTGTTTTGGTAGCCTCTCTAATCTCCTCAGCATTTCAATGTCAGTATCCCTGTCCTGGTCAGGTGGTCGGTAATATATCCCTACTGCTAATTTCTTATTTTTGGAGCATGGAATTACTATCCATAGCGATTCTATTGAACATGTTGATTCATTTAATATTTTTATTTCATTTGATTCTACATTATCTTTCACATACAGTGCCACTCCGCCACCCACCCGGCCTGCTCTATCCTTTCGATATATTTTATATCCCGCATGATTGTGTCCTACAGATTTTCCTCATTCCACCAGGTTTCAGTGATGCCTATTATGTCAATCTCCTCATTTAATACTAGGTACTCTAGTTCACCCATCTTATTAGTCAGACTCCTAGCATTTGTGTAGAAGCACTTTAAAAATTTGCCACTGCTTATTTGTCTGCCCTTCCTGATCATTGGATTCCCTTTGTACGTGGTTGTTTGTCTGCTCTGGCCCATGGTTTGCCCTCTCCCCTCCTCTCTTTCTGACTACAGCTTAGAGAATCTCTATCAATGGATTCTCCTCTAAGAGAAGTCTCCTCCGATTTACGTGCATCTCCACACCAATCGGCTTTCCCCATCTCTCAGTTTAAAAACTGCTCTACGGCCTTTTTAATGTTTAGTGTTAGCAGTCTGGTTCCACTCTGGTTTAGGTGGAGCCCATCCTTCCTGTATAGGCTCCCCTCTCCCAAAAGTGTCCCCAGTTCCTAATAAATCCAAACCCCTTCCCTACACCATCGTCTCATCCACGCATTGAGATTCTGAATCTCTGCCTGCCTACCTGGCCCTGCGCTGCGGAACTGGAAGCATTTCCGAGAATGCCACCATAGAGGTCCTGGATTTCAGCCCTTTCCTAGCAGCCTAAATTTGGCCTCCAGGACATCTCTCCTACCCTTCCCTACGCCATTGGTACCTACATGTACCACGACCACCGGCTCCTCCCCAGCACTACACATAAGTCTATCTAGATGCCTCGAGAGATCCGCAACCTTCGCACCAGGCAGGCAAGTGACCATACGGTTCTCCCGGTCATCACAAACCCAACTATCTATGTTTCTAACGATCGAATCACCCACTACTAACACCTGCCTCTTCCTAACTGGCATTCCCTCCCCTCAGAGGTATCCTCAGTGCGAGAGGATACCGCAACATCCTCTGGGAGGAGGGTCCCAACTACGGGATGGTTTCCCTCTGCTCCTATTGAATGCTCTGTTCCCTTGAGACTTTCATCCTCCTTAAGAGCACTGGGGCTCTCAGACTGGAGGTGGGACAGTACTACAGTGTCCCAGAAAGTCTCATCCACACATCTCTCTACCTCCCTTAGCTCCTCCAGTTCAGCCACCCTGGCCTCCAAAGCCCGAACTCGGTCTCTGAGGGTCAGGAGCTCCTTTACAAGTGCACACATACGACCGCCCACAGGGCAGGTAATCATACATGTTACCCGGCGCAATAAACAGGATAGCCCCACTCTGCTGCTGGGCTTCTGTCTCCATTTTCTAATGAATAAGTTTAAGTGTAAACTGGGATTCTTTTAAACCTCTGGAATATAGATTATTATAAGAGTTATGTTTTAAAGAAGGCCAGAAGTCACTAGTGCCCTCTAACCTCCCCCTCTAAACTCCCTCTCCAAACTCCCTGTTAGCAGTTCCTGTTCACAATCATGCTCTTGTTTAGCTCCATCAGACTATACCTGTCAGCCATTATGGTCTTCCACCACAAAATTGAGGGCTGCTCTGTTTTTACTCCCCCTACAACCAAAAGGTTTCTCATAGGGCTGCAGCTCCTGCATCCTGCTATCACACAACCCGTACCTTCCTAGTAACCTCGGTCTGGTACTGCAAGCCCTGACCAAGCCACCTTTTGAGTCTCTCGCTTCTTGTTTTTTCACACCTCTCCATGAAGGTTGTACTGCTGATGAACATCACATTGGCTTGCTGCATGGGGGACATGGCAGTTCTCATGGCCAACCCACCTTTTACAATATTTCATTCTGATACGGTTACCCTTCTCACGCACCTGAAATACTTACTCAAGGTTGCTTCCTCATTCCATATAAATAAACCAGTGAACTTACCAATATTTTTCCCAAAACTACGTGCAGACGTATTCAAGGCTTCCATGCATACCCTCAATGTCAGGTGAGCATTAGCATTTTATCTGAAAAGGACTAAACTCTTCAGACAAACATCTCATCTCTTCCTTGTATTTGCTGTCCAAATGGATTACTGACTGTATAAAACTGTTCCACTCTTAAGGGCCTACAACCACCGTTATGCTTGACAGCTCATTCCACCAGGGTCATACCCTCTTCCACTGCGTATCTACGCAATATGCCACTGATAGACATTTGCAAGGCAGCCACTTGGGCATCAAAAATTATCTTTGCTAAGCACTATGCACTTTCCTGTGGGCTCGACACTTCAGTGGGCTCCACAGTATTACCATCACTTACCACAATGCTCCGAAGCCCCAGCCACCACGGGCCAAAACTGCTTACTGGTCACAAAGGGTGGAGCATCCACGGGGACTTCTTCAAGAAGAAATGAAGGTTACTCACCTTGTGCAATAACTGGAGTTCTTTGAAGTGGTGGCCCCATGGATGCTCCACAACCCACCCTCCTTCTCTCTGCTTCAGACCTGGAGGGCCTCCAGGGCAGAGAAGGAATTGGAGGGTTGGGGCCGAGCGTGTGCTGGGTGGTGCTGTGCATGCGCAGCTCCCGCAGGGACTGCTTCAGAATTTCTGATCCAGACACCAGGACAGTACCAAGTTCAAGCATGAAGAATCCAAGCGACACCATCTCGAAGAACGCCAATTACTGCACAAAGCGAGTAATCTGTTTCTGAACAATGTGAAAAGCACCTCGCAAGTTATAGATACTACTGGAAACCAATATTAATAGTGCTGTGCACATAATTTACCTGGCGTAAAGGCAAGGAAATGGAAAATTAAACCTTCTAGTAATTCATACCTTGTTTTCCTCCACTCACATCTATGCATCTTACCTTTGTTCACCTTTAATTACCGCCTTAATTCGTCAATCTTGAGTCAGTATCCTTTACAGTAGAAATATGCATAGGGGCAGATCATCAGCTGGTATAAATTTTCATAGTTCCAAATGAAGTTAATGGAACTATGGCAACTCAAACCAAATCAAAATTGGGCCTAAGGAGAGCCTTATTTGGTAAGGCAGGGAAAATAAGATGTAAGCAAGTGACAAAAAAACGTGTATTAGCATCTGGGCATATGTGTGTGAAAATTAATGCATCTAATTCCCAACTGATCGTAAGATAGCTTGTATACTGATTCTGAATAACTCCTCATCAAAGAGCACATACAGATCCCTGATGGAATTGGCAAAGATAATACAAATGATATTTCTGTTGATGCTAATAGGAGGTATTCTTAAGTTTCATAAAAATTACCAGGTGAGCACTCAAAAATTTGAAGCATAAGTCACTTGATTTTACAAGCTTGTACAACTCAGTGATATCTTCCACAAGGAACAGGTGGAAATGGAGGAACAGATCACTACATCTGACTAACAGAGCATTTCAGGCTGAAAAAAAGCATGGTCATAGGATGGCATCACTACAGACAAGCTTGTCCAATTGGTGGTAAATAACTGATGTGGTAGTGATAAAGGTGTGTGTTTGTAGGAATAAAGAGTATGTATGTTTAGATGGCTTAACTTCTAACTTCCTTTTGGTTTTTTTTTCTTTCATTTAATTAGGTAGGCATCAGGGAAATTCACAGCAAATATTTTTATATACAAATAATATATCATTAATTTGAAGCTTCCAATACAATGTATCAATCTTTCTTTTATCAAAAAAGGCAAGAATGTATATTGTTGTTGTGATAAAGTATACAATATGTTTTACTTTGCCAGTGATGTCCTGTAAAGTTCAGCAATCTACAAATACTGAATTTTTGGTAAGGCATTTTCTGGTAACTGTAGTAGTTAGCAGAATTCCACAGCAGTGAGATTTACAGATAATCTGTAACTAATTGCATCACAGATAACAATGTAAATTCACTCTTGTTTTGATTGACAGATGAAATCAAATTTGAACCACCATTATAATGGGACAGGTGGTGAGCAGGACTTGTCAGGACTAATCAAACTATATTCTCTTGATAAGTAGAATTCCCTGGCACTGCCAATGGCTCTCTCAACTCAGTAGAGTCACTAACCAGTGTACATTTTTCATTTCCTCCCTAAATATGTTGTCATACATCTACTTCCATTCTTCTTCTGTTCTGCTGCTAAGAAAGCAGCCTTTAGCAGAAAAGTCCACAAAACTCATTTACAGTAAACTTCCGATAATCCGGCACCTTTACGACCCAGGGACTGCCGGATTATCAGATATGCCAGACTATTGGAAGGGGGGGCAGAGCTGCTCTGCCCCGGGCTTCCTGGAATCAGCCGCTGATCTGTTTCAGCAGCGGCTGAATCGGGGACGCCTGGGGCAGAGCAGCTGGGGTCCTGCCGGGTTGGTCCTGTAGCGCCGTCCCTTGGCGCTGCAGGACCAACCCGGCAGCACTCTAGCTGCTCTGCCCCAGGCATCCCCAAGAGCAGCTGGGGTGCTGCCGGGTTGGTCCCGCAGCCCCAAGGGGCAGCGCTATGGGACCAACCGGGCAGTACCCCAGCTGCTCTGTCCCAGGTGTCCCCAAGAGCAGCTGGGGTGCTGCCGGGTTGGTCCCGTAGCGCCGCCCCTCGGCGCTGCGGGACCAACCCGGCAGCACCCCAGCTGCTCTGCTGCAGGCATCCCCAATTCAGCTGCTGCTGAAACTGACCAGCAGCGGCTGAATCAGGGATGCCTGGGGCAGAGCCGGACTATTGGAAGGGGGGGCTATGAGGGGTCTGGGGTGGCATCCCCTCCCACCCCACTCCAGACCCCTCATAGCCGCCCCCTTCCAATAGTCTGGCATATCTGATAATCCGGCACCCCCTGGGTCGTAAAGGTGCCAGATTATCGGAAGTTTACTGTAAATGGTTTTGTGGACTTTTCTGCTAAAGGCTGCTTTCTTAGCAGCAGAACAGAAGAAGAATGGAAGTAGATGTATGACAACATATTTAGGGAGGAAATGAAAAATGTACACTGGTTAGTGACTCTACTGAGTTGAGAGAGCCTTTGACAGTGCCAGGGAATTCTACTTATCAAGAGAATGTAGTTTGATTAGTCCTGCTCTGCCCCAGGCGTCCCCAAGAGCAACTGGGGTGCTGCCGGGTTGGTCCCGCAGCCCCGAGGGACAGCGCTGCGGGACCAACCGGGCAGCACCCCAGCTGCTCTGCTCCCAGCTTCCCCGATTCAGCTGCTGGTCAGTTTCAGCAGCGTCTGAATGAGGGAAGCCTGTCCGGCTGCCCCAGCACTTCCGGGTTCCTGATGGTGCCAGACCATCAGGAGTGCCAGACTAATGGAGTTTTACTGTACATTTTTTGTTCTTCTAGGCTCTTGTAAAAATGTCAGAAATCTGTTTTTCATCCAGAATCCCATATATCAAATGAGCGCATAAATAATTTAATTCATTTACATTAATTAGGATACTTACATGTAGTAATCTAGCACAAATATACTTTGTGAGCCTGCTTTTTCATATTTAATACTTTTAAAGTTGAAAAGTGCTACATAAACACTGTCTATACAGTCAGGAAAACTGATGTAGAAAAGATTTTCCTAATTCACAGACTGTGCCTGCGCTAGAATCTTTCATGCTGCTGTTTAATGCTGATGTAATTCCAGCACTGGTAACAGCAATGGAAACATTAGCATATAGCAGGTTCCATCCTACCACTTCTAACACTGCATTGAGTAACCCCTGTTCTGAGCAGGTTTAAACAGCTGTAGAAGCCCTGGGTATGCTGATATTACTGCCCTTGATGCTGTACTAGCATTAGTGGTGGTGGGGATTTGTTGCAGAAAGGCTTACAGTTCTACAGATTCACAGAGGGAAAAATTCAGTGAGACACAAGATTTCTGGCTCCCAGTCCTGTGCTCTGAGCCACTGACCATATTGAGAGTGCAGGAGAAACATAAATAGTCAAAATTGAGAGTGCAGGAGAAATATAAATAAGCAGCTGCACGTACTTTATCATCTTAGTATTTTTTAAATGCATAGGAATCTGAGCCGTTCTGTAAATAGCATATAGCATCAGCATTAAATGACTGCTTTATTTTGTAACAAACCACTAGTAAACCTAGCCCTGTCCCACTCTAATATTAACTATTGTTTACATTTGTAAAGAAAAACCCCTTGTGTGACAGAAAATAAATTTATTGGTATATCATATCTATATGAAATACTAAAACTCCTTAACAGCCACAACCTGTCTGTACCTCTCACCCTCATATAAAAACTGTTTTGTTCCCATTATAACAGTTTTTTTAAACTGCATATATCTTGCTAAAGTTTTAGCATATTGGGCTGGTATGATCTAAACCTGGGTCTCTGGTCAAATATTACATTTTTTTTAAAGTTTGAGCAGAACAAACATTTTTCTGTATTTCAGTGGTGAGAGTAAAAATAGTAATTTCCTCGTTAATTACAAAATATTATTGAAATATTTTTTGAATTGTTCCCAAGCTAGAATCCTGCATGATGCACAATTTTAAATTTGACATGGAAATAGTCTTCCCTGAGAAGTGCCTTTGAGAATTCTTTGAAAATTGGTTTTTATTTGGCTATTGTAAGCCTTTGACACTCAGGTGTTCTTCAGGAATTGGCAGTATTTTTAACAGTAGCCAAACATCTGCAAGTGTGTTAAATTGTGCCCAGTTAACTATTCTGTCACCTCGTGAGTATGCATAGTGTTCATCTTTGGATTTCATGATCAAGTATGGCTATTCAATGAGGCCCTAGCCATATGCAGTGCACGGGATGGATGTGTAGGTGGGGAGAATAAAGTTTGCATAGGCAACTATAAATTTGACGCTTCCCAACTTTTGAGTGCTTGAACTGGCAATCTAACTAATGCTCTTTTAACTTAGTTTTTAATACAATATGAAAATACGACTTCATGTACAGGTTGTCTAGTCTGGCACTCTTGGGACCTGACTGGTGTTGAGCCAGAGACATTTGCTGGACCAGAGGAGGTCAGTATTGTCTAGTAGTGTTACCAGCACTTCCACTGCTTACTGGGCTCTTAAAAGATGTTTAGGGGTAAATTAGAACTAAATATCAGCACAGAGCACTGAGAGCCAGGACTGGTGGCTGTAAACAAACTTTATGGGACCACAGGAAACTTGACCACATCCATAAGTGGACATCGGATAACTAAAATCATTCTGGACCATGGAAGTTGGTGAACCAGAGAGACGGACTAGAGAGATTCAACTTACAGTAGATGTTTTGTTCCACTGGAATTTTAAAACAGTTGATATCCAGTAACTCTATCCTATTATAAGCAGATTTGAGCTAGTTTTAGAAAATGAAATGATGTGATGTTTATCTACAGAGAAATGTCAAAAACAATGCATTTATATGATATGGAAAATTTGTAAGTGCAAGCTAGCAATTGATAGCAATATTATAATTAGCTCTTTGTACAGACGGGTTTTTTATTCATGAACATTTTCGGTTATGTTGACAACTGTCATGTATGCCTCCACACGTGGAGCCTTCCCTTTGTTAGTCAGGAGAGATGCTGAACATGAATTAGTATTTTCAGGCCTGTATTCTTGATTTTCTATAAAAAATGGTTTCAGGGTTCCATATTATGTAGGTAATAAAGGAGCTTACATTTTAGAATGATTTTAGATTCATGTTGCTTTTATATTTGGTTGCATCTTAAGTTAAAGGATAAAGCAGACGTCAAAAGAAACACAGCCTAATTTGTTTTTGGTCAAATATTTAATGTTTAATACAATCATCAATAAGAGTTTTACTTTTAAATAAAAATAGATGGTTTTATGGTAAGTCAAGCTTTAGTTTTGTACTTATAAAATGTATTTTAAAATATTGTGTACATGTATGCATCCATACACAAATCTAGGGGTTTCGACTTTTGATAATAAAGGTTATGTAGTCCTTTTTGTAAACCATAAAAAGTGCTTTAATGTTTAGCAGAAACATTACTATCCCTGAAGACAACAAAATACTTTAAATAGCCTTCTACATCACCCTCTTACAAAATTCTACTCACCATTCCCTTTGACAAAAACATTTTTTTAAAGTTGACTAAAATATTGTTAATATTTTTTTTATCTTCGTCCTGGTAAAGGTGATAAATAGATTTTTGTGCATAGACTAATAAATTATCATATCTCCTTTGCAAACTAATGAAGTCTATTTCATATAAGGCATATGTTTATTACTAGATATGGTAATATTTATACTCACACCTTAATAACTGCATGAAGTTCTGCTTGCCCCATCTTAGCAGAAGAGATGATAATAAATGGAAAAGGCACAACGAAGGGCAACAAATGCTTAAGAGTCGTGAACAGCTTCCATATGAAAAGATTAAAGAGACTGGGATTGCTCAGCTTGGAAGAGACACAGCTAAGGAGGAGATGTAATAAAGGTCTATAAAATCATGAATAATGTGGAGAAAGTGAATAAGGAAGTATAATTTATTCTTTTCACATAACACAAGAACGAGGGGTCACCCAATATAATTAATAGGTACAGGTTTAAAACAAACAAAAGGAAGTGCTTCTTCCAACAACCCATAGTCAGTCCATGGAACTCATTGCCAGGAGTAAGTTCACAGAAGATAGGTTCATTGTGGCTATTAGCCAGGATGGTTGGGGATGCAGTCCAATGCTCTGGGTGGCCCTAAACCTCTGCCTGCCAGATTCAGAGACTAGACGTTAGGGGATGAATCACTCAATAATTGGCATGTTCTGTTCAATTTTTTTTGAAACCTCTAAGATTGGTTACTGTCAGAAGACAGGCTATTGGGCTAGATGGGCCATTTGTCTGACCCAGTATGGCCTGTTCTTATATGAAATCTACTCCTCTAAGACAAAACACAATGGCTACGTCTACACTGTGCATTGTTGTGCAAGAAGATATGCAAATGAGGCGCAGAGATGAATATCTCCCACGCCTCATTTGCATACCTAATGAGCTGCCATTTTGCGGGAGGGGCTTTTGTGCAAGAAGGAGCTGTCTACACTGCTCCTTCTTGCGCAAAAAAACCCTCTTGTGCAGGAGCCGTTCTGCCGCTTATTTTCAGGAAGAACGGCTCCTGCGCAAGAGGGTTTTTTTGCTGCACAAGAAGGAGCAGTGTAGACAGCTTTCTTGCATAAAAGCCCCTTCTGCAAAATGGCGGCTCATTAGGTATGCAAATGAGGTGTGACAGTATTCATCGCCGCACCTCATTTGCATATCTTCTTGCACAACAATGCACAGTGTAGATGTAGCCATCGTGTGCTAGAGCTGTGGTGTCCTACCAGTTCTGGAGCAGTACCCACTATAGAGACTAACTACTATAGTGAAGTAGGTACACTCACCCGGCCAAATAGCCACATGTGGCTAGCATGTTGGGCACATGGGATTAGAGTCTAAATTTATTACTCGTAGATTTTTAATTAGCACTAATGGCAATATATACGCAATAGCGCTCTAAGTCTAGTGTCTTGTTTCTAGTGTTGTCAGTATGTATTTATTTCATTATATGGGAATTTCATATAGACCAGATCTTGCATTAGGCAGCATGGCATTGTTTCTAGGTTGGTTTGTATGTGGGTAATGGGTGGGGAGAGAGGTTTGATCTCATGTTGTGAACAGAAGGTGAAGTTCTGTGTCATGTATTTCATGCTACAGAAACAAGGCAATGAGAGAGCATCTTTTATAAGACTAACTTGTGTTGGCAAGACAGGATCTCGAGCTTACTCAGCTCACTTCTCCTACTAAACAGGAGTGTGCTGACTAAGCTCAAAAGCTTCTCTCAGACCAATAGAAACTGGTCTGGTAACAGATGTTATCTCGCCCATATTGTGCCTCTAAGATTTGTAACAACACAGCTACAGTAATGCACATTGACACTTCATATAAAAAAGTTAAATATCCTTTTTCTCAAATATTCTCTCTCTATATGTATTGTTAGTTCCTTGTTACATGATTTAGTGTGAGAAAAAATTTTCAGTCCCTGACTTTATAAATTGTCCAACTTTCTTTATGTAAGGTCTCCTTTTTACCAGAATCTCAGGAGCAAAATTTTCAAAATGACACTAGAGAAGTCCATGTCCAAAGATGGTAGAAAAATATTTTGTAAACTGTCATACCATAATGTATTTGTGAATATGGATCCAAACTGCTCACCTATTGTATATACCTCAAAGATCATGTATTGTCATCTTTAATTTAGATGAAATACTTTAATGTATCATCTTTTATGCCTGTGTTTCTTGTCAAAGTATTTTTAGAAAAGCCTTTCCTTAACAGTGATGTACAATATTAAATCATCCTTTTTTGTTTGCACTTGTGCAAAATTCACCAATTTAAAGATATGCTGAGTGATAGCAAATAAAAAGAAATTATGTACTGTAAATGTGATTTTAACCATAGTTTCTGAAACATGTTGAACGTGACATGCTCTGGTCTACACTTGCAGTAAAACCGTGTTCAGCAGTAGTTCGTTTGTACCCACTGCAGATAACCATTGACAGCAATGTGGAATTTTCGTGGTATAGATAAGATTTTATGTTCAGAGTTGCAGAAGCATGCCTGGCAGCGTATATTTGACCTGCAATGAAAAGACTGCAGTTTCCATTGCTGTTTGAGTAACAGATATTTTTGCTGTAAACAGAACCATAATCTGGATAAAAAGGATTTATGATCTCCTAAAAATCAGATCAAAATCAGGCCTCTCTCTTAAACTGAATTAAACATGTTTATTCTGAATCCTTTATATTTGGGACTGTTCATAAATCACATTGTTACCTTGATGGACCTTTGAAGGGTTGGAGAGAGAGCAAATTCAAAATCTTTCATTATCAGCAACTTCACAAACTATTATGGGCAGAAAAACATCCTAGATTCTTCAGTCTCAATGCTTCTATGTAGCTCTTCCATCCTGATATTTCTTGTTCTAAGCTTGTTTTTCAGGTCATCAGTATGATTTCTTTGTTTTACAGTCTTTAGTATTTTAAGTTAGAAAAACGTTGTCTTCAGTTATCTCTGTCTTCAATTTTTCAGTTAGTCTCTTGCAGTTTGTAAGATTTCTTTCAGACATCTTACCTATTTTAACAGTTAAACGAATTTAATGTACCATCGGTTGGTATGCTACATGAAGCAAATATTCCCAGCATGAAATTGCACAGTTAGTAGAAACTTGGAAGTGTTAGTTCTTCTTTGAGTGGTTGCTCATATCTATTCCAAGTTACGTCTGTGTGTGTCGCGTGCATGACTGCTGGAAGTTTAAACCTAGGTGCTACCCATTGGGTCAGTGGTGGAGCCTCCTGGAGTGGTGCCGACCCAACAACCCCTCAGTTCCTTCTTGCTGCCGGTGACAGCTGTTGGAACTGTGGCTCTCTTGCTCTGCAAGTGTTTTGTATCCCTAGCGCTTCCAGCTCTTTGTTATGTAAAAAGTTAGATAAGTAGTTGTTAGAGGTAGCAGTGGGCAGTGAAGGGGTTTCCCCCTTCCTGTCCATGTTCTTTTCGGGACCTGGGGCATGCCAAAGCTCCAGGTCTTCAAGCTCTGCAGCTCTTGCCCTAAGTTTGTGGCCCACAAGTGAGCCCCACAACTCCATGTCTCCAGTGCCTAGGAGAAGTCCACCAGCTGACAAGAGGAAGATCTACAAGGCCTTCACACCATGCACCAGAAAGGAGTGAGACTTGTACTTGAAGCAGCTTCTCATGGAATCTGCTCTTTGACCTCAGATGCAGGAACCGGCACTGAGCACTTCAGTTTGCAGCACACCCCTTCAGTTCTGGGACTGGCACCAAAGAAGGGCCTTCCTGGCACTGCCTGCTCCTTCTGCACTTCCTGCGTCAACTGGGCCTGATGGCCTCCAGACCCGCAGCACCAAAATACCAAGCTCCTCTTGTGCACCAAGCCCAATCCTCTTTGACTCTCCAAGGGGTGAACCATTGGTGATGGGTCCATCCTTCACATGAACACCTTCAAGTCCATGCAGGGCCTCATTGAAATGATTCAGTCCCCATCTTGGGACGAGGCTTCCCCTTTCCTTCAGCCTTAATGGGGGGAGCCGGCTATGATGGCCCACCAATACCAGCCCTGGTGTCTGCCTACTTGGAGTCCCAGAGTGGTCACTGCCAGTCTGACTCACCTACGTTGCACTTGTGTCACTGCTCTCGCAGCTGGTTCCCTCTGAGCTGTTCCCACTCCAAGGGCATTGATAGAGAGCAGACCTTGGTCTGTTTCGGGTTCTTCAGTGTTCAGACCATCTTCGTGATCAATACCAAGAGACCTCGTGGTACCCAGAGTACTGACACCGCTAGAGTTCTGCCTTGTCTGGGCATTGTCAGCATCTCAGTACCGTTCTCCAACGCAGAGTGGTTCTCCCCGGCACCATCCCAAAATTCGGCACCTCTTTTCAGAGCATAGACCTTTATCTTGGTACTGGTTCTGCTTTCCTTAACAGTCCCAATCCTGATGATCTCATTCGTGGAACACTCTTAGTCTGTTTGCTGTCAGCATCAGTCAGTCCAGACTGGTGCAGTCTTGTTTGGGTTCACCCTCACCCTCCTGGAGGGAAGCCTCTGTGGTCTCAGACCGCTCAATGCCTGAGGGCCTCTCCCATCCAGGCACCTGGGTGCAGTAGCTGCCTCAGAGTCAGTTTTGGACCATTTGGGCATTCCACCAAGCCCAGGGCATGTTGCCCACTGCCTCCGTTCCTTCCCAGTCTAGAGTCCCTGCAGGAGCAACCAGCCATCCCCCGCCTCAGGATCAGGGACCACCTGTGACATCTCCTGAGGACCAGCTGGGTACCCCACCCCATGCTTAGGACCACTGGGGGCATACGCAAGATGCTGGGCCTTCCCCAGTATCATTCTTGAGCTCTTCCCCCAATGAAGCCATTGTGGGTACTTCTGTTACAGCTCATATCCCTCCTCTCTGCTGATGGACTACTAGGCCCTACAGGACTTCCTTCGCAAGGTGGCCCTGAGCCTCAACCTCCAGGTGAAGGAAGTGATGAACAGGACAATCCTGTTGTCAATATCCGGGCTCCTGAGGGCTCTTCTCGGGTGACCTTCCCTATCAACAAGACTGTATTAGTGTCTGCCAGAACTGACTGGCAGACTCCGGTCTCCATCCCCTTGACAGCTAAGGAAGTGGAAAGGAAATATTTTGTCGCTGTCAAGGGATTTGAATGTCTTTTCACCCACCCTCTTCCATGTTGCCTGGTCATGGAGGCATGAATGGAAGAGCTATCGGGGTTATCAGGCTCCAGCGCCCAATCACCTTGAGTTGTTGGGCTGTAAGGCTTACTCCACAGGGGGTTTAATTATCTGGACAGAGAACCAATTAGCTATCCTGAGTTGTCATGCATACAACTGTGGGCTTCCCTCCTCAAGTTTAAGGACTCACTGTCCTTGGATTCCAAGGATGAATTTGATGCTCTGGCCCTGGATAGCAAAGCTGTTTCATGGACCTGCCTACAAGCTTCACTGGGCACTGGGGACTCGTCAGTGCATGTCCTTGCCTCTGGTGTTGCCATGTGGTGTGTTGCCTGGTTGCATCAGTCTGGTCTTCCCCCTGTGGTCCAGAAGATTATGGGGTTGGCCTTTTTTGCAGAACAAAATTAACTCCCACCTCCATAGCTTTAAGGACTCCAGGAACACTATGAAGTCTTCAGGCATGTACACGCCCCACTACACAGCACAAGCCCCTTAAGCCACAGAGGTCTTTTCCCTTCCTCCCTCAGCCTGATTTGTCCCATCAGTGCCTGCGGTACTCTCACCACAAACAATCCAGGGGCCAGTCTGGTAACAACCAAGGCCAGATGAAGCCGCCTTTTGGGGTCCAAAAAACCCTTTTTCAGGTACACCCTGAGGACCGAGTACCATTCAGACTCCACCTATGGTCACTCCAATCTTGGTTGGCATAGACATACTGCCCAGGAGGGGACAGCAACAATATGATACTAATAGTACCCGGTATGTCACCCATGCCCTTCTCTGGTGGCTAGGCCCTTAGTAGTTGCTGGTTAGAGTTTCCTTTCATGCCCTATGGCCCTTGGTGTCTCTGGTCATACATACTTCCCCTTTGAGTTGGGTTGCTCACCTCTGGGTCCTTACCACTCACGCGATGTGGTCCACAGAGGAACTGCCTCCCCCTATCGATGTACGCGAGCTTCGGGCAGTCTGTCTCGTGTGTGTCTTCAGGGTTGCTGCATGGTAGTTATGGTGGATAGTATGACCACCATGTGTTTTATATCAGGCCTCCCCTCCCCTTTCCTGTTCCCTGCTCCAGGAGTGGAGTCAGCAGCCCCTGCCAGCCCCACTCCTGGAGAGCTGGCTACAGAGCTCACAGCAAAGCTTTCTCCTCTGTTAAGCAGAGCTGGCACCTCTTGCCACTACCGCGGTGAAGCCTGCCCCCCCACCCCACCCCTGGAAGCAGCCGCTGCCAGCCCCAATCCTGGGGAGGTGACATCACTGCGGCAGACAAGTCTCCTCTCAAGGAGTGGGGCCGGCCTCGCTGCAGGCTCTGCAATATAAAGCTTATTTATACTTTATATAAGACTTACACTGCAGAGCCCGCCGTGCATGTAACTGCTACGGTTTTATCAGTTACCTTTTTAAATGACTTTTTACTTCCCTAATGCATAGCATGTAGGCCTGATAACTTGTTGCTTTTTAAGTTATCTTTTTGTTCCATGACCTTTATGCAATATCTGAGAATAACTCATCTTTAATGACCAAAAAAGCCGATCCAGTGTAGGTAACTCCCCAACATTCTCTGTTGTAATGACTAATGCACAGAAATCATTTAGCTTCTCAGAAATATCTGTTCCTCTTATTTTGTTTCCTTTAACCATTTATCACCTAAGACCAGAAAGTTTCTTGTTCTTTGAGTGATTGCTTATGTGCCTTCCAAAAGGTGTGTGCACAATTGTCAGAAGGCTTTTACCTTAGCAGTATCCATCAGGTCAGCTGTGGCACCCTCTGGAATAGCGCCACAATGGTGGCACGTATAAGACACTGCCAACTCCCTACCCTCTCTGTTCCCTCTTACTGCCCAAGACAGTTGTTGGAACAGCTCTAGTCTCTTGCTTTGCAAGTGCCTGGGACCCTTGTGTAGTTAGTTTTTATAGTCAACAGTTAGTTATTTTGATAATTATAGTACTTGAGTGTTCATTGGGGGTTCCCCCACACACTTTGATTCCCTTAACAAGGCATGCCAAGCTCACCAGGACCTCCCCTAGAGCTACTTTTTTCTAGCCCAGTCCATGAGGTCCTCATAAGCAGCAGGACAACATACCTGGAAAAATGGAAGCAGTTGAACATATGGTGCTAACAAAAAGGTTTCCCATCCCAGCTGGCACCCATATTCACGATTTTAGACTATTACACCTGAAGCAGCAAAGCCTCACTCTCTTATCCACAAGGGTGTACCTGGTGGCTATTTCCACATTCCACCCTGGTGTCCAAGGTAGATCTGTGTTTGCCAATCCAGAAGTGACTTACTTTCTCAGAGGCCAGACAACTCATTCCTCAGTGGAATCTGAATCCGTCACTAGCCAAACTCATGGGGCCACTGTTGGAACCTTTTACCACCTACCCGCTTTCATACCTGTCATGGAAGGTAGCCTTGCTGATGGCAGTAACTTCAGCTTGGAGAGTTTCAGAACTTCAGGCACTCACCTCTGAGCCACCAAATACGGAGGACAAGGACAAGGTCCAGTTATGCCCACACCTAGCATGCTTACCTAAAGTGATATCACAGTTTCATGTGAACCAAACTATATTCCTGTCAGTATTCTTCACAAAGCCCTGTGCTGACAATAGGGAGTGCATGTTACACACCTTGAATGTTAGACATACTCTTGCATTTATATAGAATGTATAAAGCCATTTCAAAATCACCACAGCTCTTTATTGCCCTTGCGGAAAGGATGAGAGGACTTCCCAACTTCTGCCATATCTCCCATTGGCTCGCACTCTGCATAAGGATGTGTTAATACCTGGTGAAGGTTCTGCCCCCTCGGCTGACAGCATACTCCAAGAGAGCACAGGCTTCTTTGGCTGCATTCCTTAAGAGCATTTCCATACAGGACATATGAGGGGCAGTGATGTGGGCATTAGTACATACGTTCACTTCACATTTTACTATCACACAGCACATAAGAGATGATGCCGCTTTCGGCAGGGCAGTCCTTTCTTCAGCCCCTAGATGAGTTCTGACCCCTCCACCAGGGAAACTGCTGCTAAGTCACTTGTTGGAATGCACGTGCTCATGTCCATTCCAAATCCCACCCACCTCTCTTCTGTTGGAGTATCCCAGCAAGAAGGAACTGAGGGGGTAGAGGGGTCACCAGTGTCTTATATGCACCACTATAGCGGCACCACTCCAGGGAGCTCCAAAGCCAATCTGACGGACGTCACTAGGGTAAAAGCTTTCCGGTGATTGTGCCTGCGCACATATCTGTTGGAATAGACAGGAGCAACACATTTCAAAGAACAACAGTGGCGGAAAGGTAGGTAACTGGGTTTTTTAGTCTATATTCATTGGAGAGTCATTTTTGACACTATCAGGTCAGCCTTCTTTTCACAGGAGATAGTGGAAAAGTTCATATTACAGAAGTTCAGGGATATGCAGACCCCATCAACCATCACATATTTCGAATATTGGGAATAGTGATCATATTTGCAGAACTGCAGTCATGGGACAAGACGCATCCTTGTCCTCTAGTAAAAAACATTTTGACTCAATGGAACCACTAGTCAGATTAGTTTCAGATGTCCATTTATTCTCAATATGGAAGTCAGTCAAACCACCTGTTAGCTCAGTGTTATTCAAAGTGGTCCGCAAAACTACTTTGAGAAGCCTGCTAAGTGGCTGCTCCGGTGCATTTACTTACCGATTCTGCCGCCATGAAGCCTCACAGCTCCCATTGGCTCTGGTTTGCCATTTGCTGTCAAGGAGAGCTACGGGAAGTGGTGTGGGACAGGCCACTGCTTCCCTGGGCTCCCTTTGGCTGTAAACAGCGATCTGGAGGCAATGGGAGCCGCGAGGTTCTGTGGGCATGGAAGCCCCTAAGTAAACACTCTGGAGCAGCCAGTTAGCAGGTTTCTCAAAGTGGTTTTGCAGACCACTTTGAGAAACACTGTGTTAGCTGGAACAGCAAGTAAAATAATTGAATAGCATGCTCTCTCGTGAGCTTCAGTGTACAGGAATGCCCGAAGGGTGAGATCCAGAACAGAAATGAAGGCACACATCAACTTCGTCAATTTCAAACCAATGAGATTAATTTTATTTTCTGGTTCAGGGTCATGATCAATTACCAGGCAGAGACTATTAATGTATAGGTAAATTGGTTGAACTGTCAGTCAGTCTGTTTGCTGGAGATTATGGTCCAGAGTTTGGGTCCTGCTTAGGAAGTTATCAACAAATTAGTGAAGATACGTTGCTATCTGAACGGGAGGGAGAGCCCCAAATCTTCTCTTGTTTGTGGATCTGAGGTTCTGATTAAGTGAAGGAGCAACCCAGATTCCAGTTTTTGGCACACTTAGTGCATTTGAGTAGTATAAAAAATTTCTCCCGCTTCTTCCCCACTTTTTAAAGAAAAAATATATTTAATTGAGATTCTGTCCCATTATATTGTTGCAACATGTACTATTACTCTGGTTATAATACACAAAGGAGAGCAGAAAGTATTTAGTTACACTAAGGTTCTGCTTACCAGGTCTTTCCACAGTTTCAGCTCCCTCTTGCTTTTTCTTATTTCTCAAAGTACAAACAGTTCTCATTCCTATAAAGCTGGTGCCTTGAGAGCTTAATTTTGTATATAATTCAGGTTGGACCTCCCTGGTCCAGCACCCTGAGGACCTGACTGGTCCCGGATGAAGGATTTTGCCGGACATGGGGATCTCTCTCACACACGCACGCACACGCGCGCGCCATCAGCGTCCCAGATCCAGCTGCTGGCCTCCCAGCTGGCTCCCCATCTCCTGCTGAGCAGCCATCACTGCCGTGGCTCCATGAGTAGCCCTGTATGCTGCTCTAGTTCTCTGGGCAGCTGTGTGCGTGCCGTGTGCTGGGGCACCCAGCCCCACTGGGTAGCCCTGCTGCCATGCGCTGGGCACCTCCACCATCTGCTCCCTGGGGGCAGCGCACTACCCTGGCGGCCCCGCAGGGATCCTTACTGCTGACCCTCCACTGGGACTCTGGTACTGCAACATCCATGCTGGACCATGGATGTTTCCAGACCAGAGAATCCCAGTTAAGAGAGTTTCAACCTGTTCAACATTTGGCACATGTGAAAAATGTGTGTTAATTCTAAACAAAGCACATGAGATCTTTTATAGGGGAAAAGGCAGTACGCCTTTGTATTGAGAATACAACAGTAGCATATGCTTTTCAATCACACACTCACACTCACACTCTCTCTCTCTCTCCGTCAGATGATGTTATAGTTACCAGTCCAGAGTCTGGATCAATCTAGCGGCCAGCCAGATTGATCACAGAGGGGGAGCCGAGCTTTGTTGGTCGCAATCCAATGCTCTCCTGGAGTTGGTGGCAAGACGAACCCAAAGTCCCATAGCAAAGCACCCTGCTTTTATAATCCTTTCCTCTATGGATTTCGTTGTGTCAGTCTGTGACCGGTTACTGGGGTTTTTTTTTATGTTGACATTCCAAACATCTCCAAGAAGCTCATCCTGTAATCTTTTATCTTTTAAGGGTGCCAGCTTCACCTTTAGAGTCGTCAGTTCTGCCAATCCCTGACCATGGGTACGCACTGATGATTCTTCTGACGCCACTGTCTCTTCGCAGTCTGTCTTTCACCCGCATTGCCCCCTCCTTTCTTGGCAATCTGGCTCTAATGGTGGCCTTCACACCTTTATCTTTATGATGATACATTTCTCATTCACACAAACAGTCTTTCACAGAAACCTTCAGAGGTAAACAGTACTGTTTTATATTGAGCAAAATCAAAATAAAAACAATTCACATCGAAGGCCTGGGCCTTCGATATTTCTAATCTCATTAACATAGACACAATACCAAAACCCTGTCTCTTTACTTACTAAACTTTAAAACAAAGAAATGTATATTTAACTAAAGGGCTTGATTAATAAAATGTTAAATATATTACCTTACATTACTACATTATTAAACCTAAAATGCAAATATAAAAAGATATAACCCTCTTACTCCAACCTATGGAATAGCTAAATGCTATAGTCAGTCTAACATAGTTTTCAGTTACTGTGTTTAAAGGGACACTGACAACTTGAAAATACAATTTAAAAAATGAGTTAAAACTAGTTTTAGGTACTACATCTGCCCCGAACCGTTCTGCTTATGGTGGTGGTTTTACCATTACATTTTCTGATTTCAGAGTATTTTTATCTCCTCAGTAACTTGTGATAGACCCATTCAGCAACAGAGAAACAGATTGACTGTACAGGGGAAACTGCATACCGTAAAATCTCAAGTATAATGCGCACTTTTTTCCGATTTTTTTTTTTCTGGGTCAAAGTCAGGGTGTGCATTATACATAGCAGTTATTTTTAAAAGTTTTGTTTTGGCTCCCGGACAAGGTGAGGAGCCGGTGCTGCCGCCAGGCTGCAGTGCCCTGGCTCCTTCATGCTGCGTCCGGGGGCCCCCGCGGCAGGCTGGGAGTGGAGAGCGTGCCGCCTCCCGGGCGCAGCAGTGCACGGGAGGAAAAGGTGGTGAGGTACTTTGCCGAGGGGCCACCGACTTCCCTAGCCAGGGGTGTCCTGGCCGGGCCGTCCCCTTACTCTCAGCTGCAGCTACCAATGATGGCCGGGTCCAGGCTTCGGGTCTGGTGGAACCTCCGCTTGGAGAGGCTCTTGGAGGAGGTAGCTGCATCCGGGGGCCCCCGTGGCAGGCACGAGCTCAGCACGGCACACAGGCAGCCCGGGGCCGGCTCTGGAAAGCGGGCGAGGCTGGGCTTGGTGCTGGCGGACCTGTTGGCAGGAGTGTAGATATATAGGTGCGCATTATATATAGGAGTTCAGTTTTTTCCATGATTCTGACATTGAAAAGGTAGGGTACGCATTATACATAGGTGCACATTATACTTGCGATTTTATGGTAATTAGTTTCACTAAGTGCTGGCAAATGCAAAAAAATAAGAGTTGTAGGAAATACATTTTTCTTATTTCTCTTACAGTTATTTCAGATGTTACAATAATAATAGTTTTTTAAAAATTCAGACAACTGCAATTTTTAAGTTGATAGTGTTTCTGTAAGCTAAACAAACTATGAAGGAAATTGTTCTTCCTTTTTTCAAGTATAACATTAATTGCTTCGAGAAATTCTTTAGGATTTGCTTACCTTTGCATAATTCCAGATAAGTCTCATATCTCCTCATGTTTTTATAGACATTTCCAGCATGTTCCTGTAATCATAATAATGTACTCAAAGAAATGTAGAAGTTGGCATCAATTGTTTCTGCCACAAGAGTTTTGTTTGAAGGAATTTTTTTTACTTTTTTGGCAGTTTTGATTCTTAGCGTAAGAAAGCAAGTTTAACATTTTAATTCTTGCATTGATTAAGTTATCAGTCACCAGTATATGGTTTGGAAAAGTTCAGAGTTTTGTTTCAGCAGGCCTTTATGCTTCCCATACTCTTGATTTTGGTAGTCTGTTTTGGTCAGTGTTACAGAAATTCCTCACTGTTTCTTTTTAGTATTTCCTATGACATTGAAAGTCACAAAAGTGAAGCACACAGACAGAGAACCTAACTGTCTCTACAGAGTGTGATGCAGTACCTTATTCTTTTAGTGAGCCTGTGGCAGGTCTGATGTCAGTCACTTCAGAGACCTTTAGACCTCAGTGCTCATTTATTGCTAAAATGTACCAGCTCTGCTTCTGCATTATGAAGATCATCTGTCAACACTTTGAGATATTCCCCTTTGTTATTAAGCTTGTGATGCTCTACACTGTCAGGATTTTTGCCAATTATAGTTAAGGTACAATGGTGTATTCACTGGATCAAAGTCTCTCACTGGCGGTAGAGAAATGATTTGTAAGTCTTTATTCATCTGAATTGTACAATATAATACCTGAGGAATGCAAATAATCCCTCTAAGGACTCAATGGAAAAGCTGTTAAAATGACACTGTAGGACTATTATTATTCTGAATTGGTGTTTTATCCAAAGTAATTATTTCTTATCTTGTTGTTCCACAACAGTTCTTAGTTTGAGTTTTGACCATTATTTTCCAAACAAAATTTGTATCTGATTTTAGACATTATTATTACACTGATTTCACTTTGTTTTGTTTGTATGGTTCATGCTTTTCTTTCACTTGGTCACATGGTACATTATCTAGTTAGCATAAAAGTCAGAATATTAAATGCTTACTTTTTAAACAAAATAAATGTATACCTTTTGAAGTACAACTGCGAATAGCAGGATTTCTACGTATTCCTTTGAGTAAATGGCTAGTACTGGTAAGTTACGACTTTTGATATACAAAAGTTTAATAATTTGTGTTACCGAAAATGTCAGTTTGAGAAATGCTGCTGTTCTGGGGTTAAATGTCCCATGAGGTTTCAGAGATATGAACTGGTTAGTGTTATTTTCAGTTTAGAAACTTGGGAAGGCAACACTGTCTCAATATCAGACTTTGCTACCAATCAATTTTTACTTGATAACTGAAGGAGAAAAAGATTTGTATAATGAGGATTGAAAACTACTGATGAGGTATTTACATAAGTAAATGATAGAAGAGCAGCCTTATATAACAAACGTGTGAAAACTGTTGAGTGAACTTTTATATTCTTTGTCCCATCTAAAACCCTACTCAATGTGCCATGCACTTAATCTCATAATAGCTCTGATCCCCTGCTATTTTCTCAGACAAATGTGTGTTGATGAACTTGTGGTTTAGTTCATTTTTTTCCCCTGAGGTGACATTTGCATTGATTATTTAAAGGATTGCTGGCCACACTTTCAAAGCACTTTACCATAATAGCTGTTAAAACCTTAGTCTAAATCTGGGAGATTAGTGGAACTAAGAATAAGAACTCGGCAAGTGTAAAAACCATATGTTATGTGGGCTCTTTAGGTATGAGGCATCCATAGCACCCATACTGCTGTATTGAATTCTACACTTTGGATGTCAAGAATATTTCCGGGACGCCATACCTGTTAAGGTTACTTTCTGAGTATGTCAGGAGTTAATGGGAAAAAATAAGAGCTTAATCTAAAATATTGCTATGTAAATAACATTACAAAGACATAATCCTTTTCAAATAATTTATGAATGTCCTCATTGAATCGCCTAATATACAGGCAGTCCCCGGGTTACATGGATCCGACTTACATCGGATCCCTACTTACAAACGGTGTGAGGCAACCCCGCACTAGCGGCGCTTCCCCCCCCCAGCAGACTGCCGAGACGCGCCGTGGTCCCGCCGCCCACGTCCTCCGTGGCAAGAAAAGCCGCTCCGCGTCTCCCTGGTCTGCTGGGCCCCCAGCAGACCAGGGAGGCGGGAGCTTTTCTCAGCAGACACCTCAGCTTGAGAATAAAGGACTGAGGAAGTG